>OY728151.1:1745658811-1746955283 GCA_963277665.1 Viscum album | reverse complement strand
TAATGGTGACCTACAGGGTCATCCAAAAAATGAATTTTATGGTGGTATACCTATGGTGGAATGGTATTTAATTTTTTATGAAAATTACACCAATGGTAGGAGATCCTCTTAAATAAATCAAATTTATAACATCAAATCCTATATTATTTCCTCCAATACCTGAATGGTCTTCTCAATTTAGCCATTGGTCTGGGGGAACATCATGATCAAATGAAACTGAGTCCTAAAGGTCTCCTTAAATCCCTTCTATAAATCATAAGTGAAGCAAGAATCATGTTCATAAAGGATCATCAAGGGAAATACATGGAGTCATATTATATCTTCAACATAAAGACAAATCATAATCTCTGCTAAATTATTATCTTGAATATCTTGGAATTGGGTTGACTTGGTGTTTTGGGCGATGATCATCCGGATGAAAATGTGTCACCTTAACTTATGTGGTAAACCCATGATGTATTCCCTGGATATCCATTAAAAATGTCACTCTTTCACCTCAATGGGTTGAGATAAAAATTTTAACACCTCATGCATGAACTTCTCTTTCTAAAAAGAATGGTATTAATAGACAAACTCTACAGCTCTCTTATTTATCCAAATCCACACAAACTAACATGAGAGGTCTTTATACATATTCACCACACCTGGATGTACCAATAATGGATTTTTATTGTAACATTCCATTCCTTTTTTATCATAATCCTTGACCCTTATTTTATCATCCATTGTTTAGTGCATGTCTTAGGTTGTTTTGGGCAAGATTTTGAAATTTTAGGATGTTTTATGGGTTGTTCACTGTAGGCATATGGTTTTCCCACACCATCCTCCATAGTGAAAACCATGGAACCCTAGATATTGAGGGTTTTCATGGATTTAATACAGATTGAATAACCATGTTCCCACCTAGGATAAACATTATTCCTTGGACAGTGAGCCTAGTTGGGTGTGCAGTTCCGAAACATACTTTTTCTAACCATGTCTCCCCCTCTAGGAAACCATGCACATAAGATTTTTTTAATAATATTTTATTTTTTTAAAACTAAACTACCAATTAAACCCTTTGTCAACTCCCACTCAACCTAATTCATTTTTCTTGGATTTAGATTCTCTCAAGAATCACTTTTCACTCTAGAAAACCCATTCCACGGTAGATGAATGCATGGGAGACCTCATTCGATCTCTTCCAAGCAAGTAAATTTTTAGTAGTTATTTTTCTTCCAGTCACTCATTCTAAAATAATTAGAGGGTATTAGATCATCATGTTTTTTATGGTTCCAAACTCAATTTTATGGGATATTGATTCTATTTTGGTTTATAGATCTCCTTCACCTACAATATTTGTTGTAAATTATCATTATCAGTATTGTGTGTCATGGTTCCATGATTAGAGGCATGTGGTCAATTTAGGTTTTTTCATATATTTAAAACCTTGATTTTATTGGTTGTTTTGGAAATAGATTTTAACTGATTTATAAAAAAAGTTTTTGATATGATTTTCAATTGGAATTGGAAATGGAATAGATTTTTGGGAGAACCCTCATTTCCAATTGAATTAGAATTTGGGGCCTATTTTGTAAATGGAAAAAATAAAAAAAATTATCTAATATTTGAATTTATTAAAACATATTAAATTTAAATGTTGAGAAAATATGATTAGTCCATCCTTGGTAGGGAAATGTTTTTTAAAAAACCATATATTGATTGTCTGATTAAACTGAAATATTGAAACTAAAAATTGGAAAATTAAATTTTAAAGAATGATTGATTTAAAATGAGATTATCTACCAATTTTTTATTTCTTTTTTAAGAACATGTGATCCTTAGTAGATTTGGGTAATTTGGGACTACCATTCAAGGATTCTTATTTACTAGAAATGGATTGATGATGAAAAATTCAACGAAAACCAAGTTTAACATATATTATCCAAAATAAGACCTTGATGATTCCTTCATAGAATGACTCTAAGGGATGAGTGTACACTTACATGTCATGATCACTAATATGAGAATATAGAGGTTTCGAAAACTATAATCTAATGTACTTAAATGTATATGACCATGTTTCATTAGTTGATTATTTTGTTTATATATTCCATTGATTGTAGAACTATTTTATTCCTTCCAAATTATTTATATAAATTATTTTATTTAAAATTTTTATTTGAGCCATTTTTTGATATGTTTTCCATCCTTTGAAAAGAAGCATGTTTTTTTGGAATATGAAAATGATATATTATGCCACGCCTTGTTTTATTTAAAATTGAATGCATGATTTAGTGTCCTATTATGGAGTATATTATGGAAAACATTGAGAAACCCTACAAAATATTATAACTCAAACCCTGCTTTTTCAATATAGTGTTTCTAGATTTCCTAATTCTAGGCCTAATCAAAGGGAATGTCCAACATGGTGGTGGTAGATGTTCTCGATCCATTGGGCTTGGAGTGATGTTCCATTAGTATGTATGAGTTTAATCATTCTAGTGGTTCAATACATTGAATATGTACCATTTTTAGTAATTTTATACCAATTTTGTTTTGGTACATTCACTATTTAGATTGTTGAGAATACTAACATGTAAACTTTTATAATCCACTAATTTGTGGAAAATTAGTTCCATCCTTTATCATGTTTGGTTATAGATGATAGTGGACAACCCATGGGGAATGAAGTTCCCTTTGGGCTATGTCAGTGTTGGATCAGGTATTGGGGTACCAGAATTCTCAAGAAATTTTTTGACAATATTGAATGAAATGATGTTAAGAATCTTTATTTGATATCAGTATACAGTTTGGTATATCATTTTGGGATACATACCGAATTTTCGAGTGATTTCATGGCCAGATTTCATTTCTATAATCCTTAAGAATCCATGAGTGGTTTGGGAATGGTTTATTGAGGAATAATTTTTCAAATTCTAATATTTTCTTGTATTTTTATATGGATAGGTTTAAATAAAAATCATGATATATTATATGATGATATTATTTATTCCCATTTCTCTTATTTGAGTTATTGATCTGAGTGATATTTTAATATATTCATTGTTGTTTAATGATGTTATAAATCGTCATTAATCCATGAAGAAGTTTGAATTATATCCAAGAGGAAGATGTTGGAAACCCACTATGAGTGGATCCTCTTGTGGCCAGAATCTTGTGAGATTATTTTTCATGTTTTCCATGCTCTTGGACATGCACCGATAGCCATTGTCATTCAAGTTCCAACTATGACACCTTATAGGAATGAATCATGGGATCATTCACTGAAGTTTATCTTCAATGTTTGATAATCATTACAAAGTTATACTTATCATCAAGAGTCTGAGTATTGGTTATGAAAGATAGAAATTTTATATTATTTCTTAGAAACACCTAATTCTATTAATGTGAAATTTTCCACCTTCAATATAGAGGGACTTATAAGGAGATGGTGGGAATCAATAGTAAAATCTAAGAAGCATGAGGGTTTATAGTGGAATGTATTTGGGGTTATATTAACTGAATAGTTATATCTAGAGTATATGGTGTTGGATAAGGCTATGAAATTTATCAAACATGAATAGCGTAAAAGGATTGTGATGGATTACATGAGTACCTTTACCAATCTTGTGTAGCTTTCAACTCAGATTGCATGAACGATAAATTCAATACATGAAGGATTATGATGGTCATTCAATAGGGTATTTATTCTAATATGTTCTTACTAAATATTTATTATTATGAGGGAATACTGGATAGGGATTTTATATTTAAGCTTGACCTAGATAATAATATGGGGTTTTCCATTTTCACCCAGTCGTGGTTTTTTGAGTTACATTAATGGAAAGGGAAAGTGTGATGAGTCTCATAGTGTACCTCAATAGAATGAATCTTATAGACCTCCAGTAATTCCCCGTATAATCCCTTTAACATTCTTTTGGTGTGGAAATCTTGTGCATTTATAATGGGTTTGTACTAAGGAAACCAACATCCATAGTTCTTATGGATTCTCCGGTCACCTAAAAAAATTATTATATATATTTTCATCCCCATTTACTAGAATGGAATCACCATCACCAGAATGCACTATAGTGATTTTACATTCTACAAAAAATGGAGTTCCATCGAAAGAAATCTAGAACGAAGCTTCTTCACTTTTTGTAAGAGTGCCTTGAAAAATCATATGTGGGACCCTCAACCAGGAGAGGTAGTATCAATATAACGTCATATTTAGTGACTAGTTTTTTTATATTAGTGTATATATTTCATTTATATCATCTTGTATTATGAACCTTCTAAATATACCAACAAAGCTATTATCTTATGTGATGGATATTACTACACCCCTCAAAATTAAGAGAGAGTAGGGTCTCCATTGTCTAAATTTTATCTTCTTTTAATTAGAGATCTTGCTTGTCTGGGATTTTCTATTTCTCAACATTAAACCTCTTGATGTCATTATTAAGACGGATTGTATCATTTTGAATAAATCCGTAATTGTTTGTTATCTTTGACGTGTCTTCTTTTTCGCACTATATGGGGTGTGTTATATCTATTAGGGAAAATGTGACGTGAGTACTAGTAGAGTAAGACCATATTATCAAGATTTTGGGAAAATAATATCACTGCTTTCAATTGATCTAGAACATTAATATTTGTGTATTGATCTCCATATAGTTCACAATATGTTTCCCGAAGGGTTTAATTATGATTTAAATTGTTTTACACTTGTATGAAATGTTCTCTTTTCTATTGATTTAGTTCCTATTTTTCAACTAGTGAATATAAATTCATACCACCATGAACTAGTTGAGATTAAATACTTGAAGACTTGGTTGGATGATCTGACAGAAAAATTCATTATATACTAGAGTGTGTCACCATGGGTATAACCTATCCTTTTCTCTAAGAAATATTATGAAGCACTTCACCTATGTGTGGATTATCAAAAACTAAACTGAGATATTGTATATAATAAGTATCTATTACCATATATTGATGATCTATTTGACCATTTGAAAGGGGTGAAGTGGTTTTCGAAGACTGATCTCTGATCTGGTTATTACCAGTTGAGAATAAATAAATCCTAAATTTAGAAAACTAACTTCTAGAGGATTTATGACCATTATGAGTATCTTGTCATACCATTTGGTAAAAATAATTCTCTTTCAGTCATTATGGGTTTCATTAACAGGATCATCCAAATATATCTTGATACATTCATGGTACCCTGTGTGGATGAAATCCTAGATTACTCTAAGTCTTAGGTGGATCAAGAGAATCATCTTAGGGAAGTTCTAGAATTGTTGAGAGATAATCAACTCTATGAAAAGCTATTGAAATGTGATTTCTAGGTCTGAGAAGTTAATTTATTGGGACACTTGCTCTGGGAACATGGTATCTTAGTTGACCTTGATATGGCTAAAACTATTATAACATGAGAGAAAATAAAAAAATGATTTCAATATTATGAGAATATTGGATGTAGAGGTATATTAACAATGTTTAATAAATGATTTCTTGAGGTTTTCTTCACCAATGACTTCTCTCACTCGGATGGTGGGATGGCTTGATTTGGATGAAAAACATATAAGTTATTTGTTTTTTGAGATGAAAATCCCTTTGACATCTATATAGGTGTTGATTCATCTATAGGCTGGTAATGCTATGTGGTCCTTCATGATGTATCATGTTAGGTTTTTTGATGTGTTATTATGTAGGCTGGTCATTTTGTTTCTTATATCTCTTAGTATCATAGGCCACATGAAAATAATTTTCCGATGAATGGCCTAGAACTCACAACCATGATGCATACACTTAAGATTTTGTAGAAATACCTTTTCAATGAATTTTTTACAGTGTATTTTTTTTTTAAAATTAGGAATTATATATTCTCTATGAAATATTTGAATTTCCACCATAGGAATTTGGTGTAGTATATGAATTCTCTTGATCTCTACAATTCCTATACCCCAAAGAAATACAATATTGTTTCTAATTATTTGAGTAGCAAACCTCTAACCCAAGCCAAGAAAAATTCATCAAAATCGTGTATTTTTATGGATCATTTTGTACATTTTCATTTAATATTATTGGAGGAAGAGGACTCCATGAAAAGAGTTAAACTTGCCTCCACTTTTATAAAGATAATTATTTGTGAACATCTTTTTGATGATAACATTGACAAAATTATGGACTCTCTTTATAGTGTGGAAACCGTTGATGGGTGGTCATTCTCTACGAAGAGTAACCTATGTTTCTAGAGCCAATAAGTTGTACCTTTTCTACTGAGAGTAGATATTATGGGATATTTCCATAATCCCCAATAGGCTATGAACCTTGTAATTATAATTATGTTCTATGACATGTGACAATTATTTTTTGTGGATAGGTATGAGACAAGACTTCATAGACTTTATTTCGCACTGTTATACATGGAAATAGGTCCAAGTTGAGAACCATATACATTTGATAGAGATCCCCATTTTACTTATCTATTTTGGAGAGGCCTTCAAGAGGCAATGGAATCTCAATTTTATTTTTTATCTACATACCATCCATATAAGGATCACCAAACAGGAAGGGCTATATTGATTCTTGAGGATATTCTTCATTCCAAAAACCTTGATTTTTGTGGTGCATGGTATTACCATTAAGTACTGGTTGATTTTTCTTATAAAAATAATTACTATTTTGTGATCAAAATGGATCCTTTTGGGGCCTTGTATGCTAGGCCATGTAAATAACAATTCTTTCATTCCGATATTAGAGAAACTTCCTTGGTTGCGACGATTTCTGTCCAAGAGATGATGAATTAAAATTAGTATTATTCATAAAATAATTTTGACAGTGGAGTAAATAATATGTCGACTCATGTTCTAGACCATTGGAGTTCATCATTGGTGACTGAGTTTTCTAGAGACCTTCACCTCAGTTGTTTCATTGACAGAATAAGTGGAAAAGGAATTCTAGACATAATTTTGTGGGACCTTTTGAGGCTTTGAGTATGTGGGAAAAGTGGATTACTATTTTTCAATTGCACCACATTTTATTTATATACATAATATGTTCTAGGTATGACAGCTTATGTGGTATCTTTCTGACACATCTCATGTCCTATGTTGGGAGGATGTTGATTTTTTGCCTGACTTATTTATGACCTAGTGTAACGCCCCGACCCCAGCTACCCAGAGTCGGTGCATTATTACATAACATTGGCATGATCACAAGAAAGATCAAATCCCGAAAGACCGATTGGTTTAGTAGCCTTGGAAACACTAGATATAATCATAAAGTTTTACATTACATCATAAAATGAAAAACTACTACAACAACATAATGTTTCCACAGTCCACACTATAATCCCCTCATAATATCCCTGCAGGTCATTCATAACTTACATCTTCACTTCCTGGGAAAAATAAAACATAGAAAAGGGGTGAGCTCAAATGCCCAGTAAGGATAACAATATAGCGGAAACTTTCATCAATAAGAATAAACATTTAAGGCAATGTATAACTAAAACAAAAGCCTTTTAAACATGAAATTTCAACATGGTATGGCATAAATAAAATGAAATAATGCCATTTAATTATTCACATGGATATTCTACTAATCGAATAATCACATGCAAAAATCAATAACCACTTTCATAATGTTGGAATGCATAATGCCAGACTATCATAACCACATAGCCAAGGCCTCGTGCCAAGACTACAAATAAGATTTTGTCAAGGCCTTGTGCCAAGACACTAGTTTGTCTCATGAGACCTACCGATGCATCGAGGAGCTATAGCGGGCTCCACCCGTCACTTATTAAGTCCAATGCATTCCCATATGAAAAGGTTTAAACATAACATAAACATTCGTATTAAAACTAGCATACGAAATGTCAATAATTTCACCATAAACTATGAATGGTATAAAAATAGCACATCCATAGTCAAACATATCACAAAACCTTCAATACAATATAGAAGTTTTGTATCATAATAAATCAACTTCAAATAATCTTAAAATCCATCAAAGGATGTTGACGTAGATGAAATCAAAATTCTTTTTAAAGAAATATCTCCTTTTATTTTGAAATCATTTAAGATCCATATAAAATAAAACATTTTATTTGAAAATATTCTTATAAGCTTGTAAGGAAAGCTTTGAAGATTTTATAACGGCGTAAAATAACCGCACCCGCCGTATAAGTTAAAAAAACATTCTTACCTCAATTCTGTCGAAATGGTTAAAAAGGACCTTGTTTTGAAAACGACGGAAAGATTCCTTTATAAACCTCTTATAAAAATTCAAACAAGGGTATAAATGACTTTAACCCATATTCTTGTAAATAGTAAAAATGTTTTGAAATACATTTTTAAGAAACATGGATGTGGATGATAAAGATATCCCAGTAGATTATTACGTATAATACAACCTCGGATAATGAAGAGATTGTGAAATAACCCTTACCTTGTATTTTTCCTTGGTTGGGGTAGGTTAACCTCCTGTATAATAGTGAAATAATTGTTACTAAATTATACAAGAATCATATACATTAATATGATATCATATATGATCTTTTAATACTTATTTGATAATAATATCTTAAAATTATCGTCGTTTCGGGTGTTAACTTACTCATTTTCTTTTATATGTTTTGTTACATAAGCCATGTTTGTAAAGGATAAGTTGTATATTATTCAAATCCAGAATGGTATAAAGTCTTTAAACATCATTTTTAAATCATAAAATGATAATTATACTTGAATGGATACGATGGAAAATGAATCTCATCGCGTTCGTGGAGACGGTAGTCCGTACGTACGCACGAACGCTACTTCCATTTAATTTTTATTTTAAAAGAATCGAATACCAATGATACATAGGTATATTACTATTCCAGTATAATATAATATTTTATACATGTTACTTAAGTTCATTAACACCATCCTTTATACGTTCCATGTGTGGTATGAACGAGTCATATCATTTTAAGGGGGCGGTAGTCCGCACTTCCTCAAATGAAATTATCGTATGTATATACAACATGAAACGAATAATGGTATGAAATAAAATGGAATTACAGAAGCTTATATATAAAATATATATCATTAATATCATATTTAATTACAGTGCCATCATAATGGCCACCATGAGAGGCGGTAAGATGTATTTGAACAATCATCGTTTCGTGAGGCGTTAGTTTGTCATCCACAGAAACATTATGTTCATCATCCATTAGATGGAGTTGTGTGTATGTGTAGTTTGAATCCTTATTATAACAACATCCTAGTATATTGAGGATACTGGTGTTGTTACAAAAGAAAGGAAATAAAAAGAGTTTGGGGGTTGGAGAAGCAAAATAAAGGAAAATAATTTAAGAGAAATTGTTACCTTTAATTTAGGTAACTCACTTTGGTTGGAACCAAAGGACTTCTTGAAATGATTTCTGCCTAAGGAGAAGCTTCAAGGAGGGGGAGAGGGATGTGGGGAGATTAGTTGGGCAGAGTTTGGACGAGCCAAGTGGCTTGAGAGGTGTGAGGAATGAGTAGAAGTGGTCTCCTTTTATAAGGGAGAAGAGGGGATCTTTAGGAAAGAGTGAAAGTATTACTTTATAATATAATTATATTCGGTTTATAATGGTCCAAAAATCATTGAGGTCGAAGATAAGATGACTAATATTCTAAATAACATCAACCAATAATAATTGGACAGGTTTTAGATAATATTTTAATCATTATAATATTATTTATTTCAATGATTTATTAATGAGGTAAACATTGCATCATTATTGTGTCATTAATAATTTAACTTATTTGATGTCTAAAAATTATAAATAAAATATCATCATGTAGGAAATCTTTTTAGATTTCTAATGAATATTTATAATAGAAAATCCAACATGTATAACCCTATGTAAAAATTGTTCTTCTAAAAGATGTAATCTTATGCCATTTTTATTTTTATTTTAACTTTATTAATATAAAGTGTCCCTACCACATACAAGTGGATCCAAGGGGTCCCCAAATTGACCCAAGGATGCTCATGGTCGGGTATGTGTCCACCAATAAGGTTAGGACACGTTTTAGTGTAATTTTGTATTATTATAATATTATTTTTTAACCCTTATTTACCGGATTTACCCTTAACCATGGTAAATAAAATATTTACCACAGTAATTATTCAAAATGTCTAAAAATAAAAGTTACCTATTTACACAATTTGGACATCCTGATTCCAAATATGGAATCCATTTTTCTAAATTCAAAACACAGAAGTGGCAGAAATTAATTTAAAATTAATTCCCGCTGTCAAAACAAAAAGCGTGTTTTTAAGAGGTAATAACTATCAAAAGATTGACACTTGTTTATGTTCGGTTTAATTGTAAAATTATGTCCAATGACCAACATTATATTAAACGGTAAAAATATATTCTAAATATACTTTAAAACCACTCAAATTCATAATTTATCACTATTAATTATTTTGATTAAAAAAGTTGTTTTTAATTAAAATTTAGTAATTTTCACTATTCATCAAAATATAAAAGTTATCCGAAAAGTACCAAAATTTCACCCTAGGCTAATTTCAATATTCCGAATCCAAAAATGAAGTCCATTTTGAAATATAAAATATATATGATTTCAAAAATTAGGTATTACTATTCAAAACGGCTAGTTTAATTAGTTGTGGTGTGTGTTAGAACTCGAGGTTGCGTACAACACACGCTATCGCATTATTCGAAGGGAAACGTACCGTAGAAGATTGGGGTGTTACATTCTCCCCTCCTTCAAATAATTTCGTCCTCGAAATTTCTAGAATACTTATCACATGAAAAGTCTCGGGTGGTTCTTCATCATAAGTTCCTCGGGTTCCCACGTTGCCTCTTCCATCTTATGATTTCTCCACAAAACTTTTACCAGACGTGTCGTCCGGTTTCTCAGTACTTGTTCTCTTATATCAAGAATCTTGACGGGCTCTTCACAATAAGACAGATCGGGTTCCAGTTCTAATTCCTCATAGGTGAGTACATGCGTTGGGTTAGGCATGTATTTCCTCAATAGAGATACGTGGAACACATCGTGAACTTTGGAGAGACTTGGCGGCATTGCCAATCGGTAAGCTACAACCCCAATTCGTTCTAGAATTTCGAAAGGTCCGATGTACCTGGGACTCAATTTACCTTTCTTACCAAAACGTATGACTCCCTTCCATGGAGATACCTTCAGAAAAACATGATCACCGACTTGAAATTCCAAATCCTTCCTTCGATTATCGGCATAGCTCTTCTGCCTACTTTGAGCTGCTTTGATGTGATTTTGGATTACTTTCACCTTTTCCACCGTTTCCTCCACCAGCTCTGGGCCTACAAGTTTTCTTTCACCAACGTCATCCCAACAGGTTGGTGTACGACATCTCTTTCCGTATAACGCTTCATATGGTGCCATCTGAATACTCGAATGGAAGCTATTGTTATAGGAAAATTCTACCAAAGGTAAATATTGATCCCACATACCCTGAAGGTCAAGTGAGCAAGATCTCAACATGTCTTCTAAGGTTTGAATAGTCCGTTCTGATTGTCCGTCTGTATGAGGGTGGTAAGCAGTGCTCAAATGAAGTTCAGTATCCAGGGATTTCTGAAGACTTTTCCAAAATCTTAAAGTAAAACGGGGATCACGATCAGAAACAATCGATAGGGGTACTCCATGAAGTCTCACAACTTCATTAATGTATAGTCTTGCTAGACGTTCCAGGGGTAGATCTTCTCTTATAGCAAGAAAATGTGCTGACTTGGTTAGACGATCAACAATAACCCATTTTGCATCGTTCCTTCTAGGAGTCTTTTGTAGCCCCATGACAAAGTCCATCGTAATATTGTCCCATTTCCACTCCGGTATGGGAAGAGGTTGCATGACTCCTCCAGGCTGTTGCCTTCCAGCTTTCACTTGTTAACAAACCATACATCTTGACACAAAATCAGCAATCTCCCTCTTCATGTTGTCCCACCAAAAATGTTCCTTCAAATCTCTATACATTTTGGTGCTCCCAGGGTGTATAGAGAAATTGGAACTATGAGCATCATCCAGCAATTCCCTTTTTAGATCAGGTAAATCGGGAACACAAAGTCTCTTCCCGAATTTCAAAATTCCATCTTCATACACAAAGTCTCTCAATCTCCCATCATTCACAGCTTTAATCTTCTTCTGAAATTCTTCATCATTGGTCTGAGAACTCTTAATCCTTTCTAGTAAAGATGGTTTGGCAACCATTTGAAAAAGCATTGATGTTTCACCTTCCCTGGTTATTCCCATGTCCATCTTCACTAGATCCATGAAAATTGGATCCCTTTCAATTCTCATATTGTTCAAAACTCCATGGTCTTTTCTACTCAAAGCATCTGCCACCTTGTTTGCCTTCCCCGGGTGGTAGTGTATCGTACAATCATAGTCCTTGAGTAATTCAAGCCATCTCCTTTGCCTCATGTTGAGTTCTTTTTTGTTAGAAAATATACTTCAAACTCTTGTGATCAGTATAAATCTCACATTTTTCAGCATAGAGGTAGTGCCTCCATATCTTCAAAGCAAAGATCACAGCTGCTAACTCAAGATCATGAGTAGGATAGTTTTGTTCATGAATTTTCAACTGTCGTGATGCATAGGCAATAACTCTATCATTCTGCATAAGGACACAACCAAGTCCTTTCTTCGATGCATCACTATAAATAACGAACCCATCATTCCCCGATGGTAGAGTCAATATAGGAGCATTGACTAATCTTCTCTTCAGTTCTTCGAAACATTCTTCACAGTCTTTTGTCCAAACAAATTTAACCCCTTTACGTGTGAGCTTCGTTAATGGGTTAGCCAATCGGGCAAAATTCTGGACGAAACGTCGATAATAACCTGCCAAACCAATAAAACTGCGTACCTCAGTTATACTCGTAGGTGCTGGCCATTCTTGGATTGCCTTGGTCTTAGAAGGATCAACAGAGATTCCATCTTTTGAGATAATATGGCCAAGAAAAGAAATCTCCTGAAGCCAGAATTCACACTTGCTAAACTTCCCATATAATTCATGCCTCCTCAGAGTCTTCAAGATAATGCGCAAGTGATTTTCATGATCGTCATAGGTTTTGGAGTGTACCAAGATATCCTCAATAAATACCCCCACAAATTCATCGAGATACTCCTTGAAAACTCTATTCATCCGATCCATGAATACAGAGGGTGCATTAGTCAATCCAAACGGCATTACAGTAAACTCGTAATGCCCGTACCTAGTTCGAAATGCTTTCTTCGGAATGTCTTCCTTCTTTACACACAACTGATGGTATCCAGATCGAAGGTCAATCTTTGAAAAGTATTGAGCTCCATGCAGTTGGTCAAATAAATCATCAATACGAGGTAGGGGATACTTGTTCTTTATCGTTATAACATTGATCTCCCTGTAGTCAATACATAACCTCATAGATCCATCTTTCTTTTTAACAAAAAGAACAGGGTCTCCCCATGGAGAAACACTAGGGCGAATAAATCCCTTATTACTCAATTACTCTAGTTGTTTCTTTAATTCGACTAACTCTACAGTGGCCATTCTATAAGGGGTCTTCGATATAGGCCTTGATCCAGGAATCAAATCAATGGAAAACTCAACTTCTCGTTCTGGAGGATGTCCAGGTAAGTCTTCCGGAAATACATCTACAAATTCTTTCACAACAGGTACATCCTCTATTTGAACATTCCTTTCCTCACCGACAGTTATTTCATTCTCTTCCTCCCCAATAATTGAATTAAGTTGAGCTACTGGGGGTGGATCTAAATAAGAATTAGGTGGTGACGATTCTGCTCTAAAAATAAGGTGTTCCTTATCATTATCATCAAGAATCATAACCTCTTTCTTCTTACAATAAATCTTCGCATCATAGTCCGAAAGCCAGTCCATACCGAGGATTATATCAAACTCAATCATAGGTATGACGATGAGATCAGCAGATAATGAAAATTTATGTTCTCTAATGGGGACTGATTCACAAAACTTTGTTGCAACGATACTTCCCTTAGGAGTTTTGACTGACAACTCCCTTATTAAATCAAATTGGAAATATCTAATTTTCTTAGCAAACTGGGAAGATATGAAACAATGCGATGATCCAGAATCAAATAATGCATTTTCTAAACTTGAGGAAACCATTAAATTACCTGCCACCACGTCTTTCGGAGCTTCTACCTCAGCAGTAGTGATAGCATAAGCCTGGCCTTGATCCCTTGGCCTTTTCTGAGGTAAGTTCTCCTGACGCTTAGGACATGCATTTGCATAATGCCCCATCTCCCTGCAATTGTAGCACTGAACGTTGGTAGCTTCCTTCTTCCCCTTGCAATCATGAGCTTGGTGGCCTTTTTCACCACACTTGTAACAGACTCCCATTCCCTTCAAGCAAGTACCGGGGTGTTTCTTCCCGCATTTACCACAAGATGGATATTCAACCTTTCCTTTCTTCCCCTTATTTCCATTCCCAGATTGATCAGCAGGTCTCTTCTTCTCTTGCTTTGCTTTAAAGTCATAAGACTTAGAGAATTCCTTTTCGGTCTTGATAGCACATGAGACAATGTCTTCGTACGATGAAAAGGATTGTGAGACTAATGCTCGACGGAGAAATGGTTTTAACCCATCAAAGAAACGATCAATATTACTTCTTGGGTTGCGAATATAATCTCCAGCATACCTCGCTAACCTTGTAAAGTTAGCCTCATACTTTGTGACATTCTCATCCTCCTTTTGTCTCAGACTCAGAAATTGCCTTTCCATATCCGCTCGATGGTCGCGAGGGAAGTATTTTTCTAAAAACAGATCTTTGAATTCCCTCCATTCCATATTTGATACTTCATCATCTTCCTTCATGTTTTGAATCAATGACCACCATTGATCATCATCTCCAGTGAGGCGGTAAACTGCCATGATAACTTTTTCCCTTTCACTGCTCCCCAAAGCCTGAAATATTTTCTCTAGGGAATTTATCCATTGCTCAGCTACTAAGGGATTTGTACTCCCATTGAACGTTGGTGGTTGTTGCCTCATGAATCGATCTAACATTGATCCTCCACGCTGCGGATCAGGGTGCTCCATACGGGTAAGGTTATTATTCATAACCTGAGTAAGTTGTCCCAGTATGGTGATTAGCTGATCGGCACCAGTTGCATCACCAGCCCCACTATAATTATCTTGAGCAGGAGGGAAATCCCTACATGGAGTGTGTGCATTGATACGGTTTCCATTTCTCCCACTAGGTGCCATTTCTAAACAATGGCATAAACTAGATCAGTTTATGAATCAAAATACATAATCCCATACTTATAAAACACTTAACATAAATTGAACTATTTATGGATATAATCCATAATCATAAAAATGTTTTCTTTGAGGAAGTATATACTCATAAACCCTTCATAATGATTTGTAAAGAAAATGAGAGTTATCCTAAGCATATCCCCCGGGAGTGTCGTAACCAAGAGTGCAGCAAGGCCCGTTGTCGTGCACCAGTTCCCGTTCGAGTCTAGCTCAAAGCGGTGTTTTCGGGTTTTACCCCTAGGTAAATCTGTGCCAGAGCTGCCTCTACCTGCTCGTATCCAGACAGGGATGTATTGCTCGGAAAACTCACAAAATCTCTACAATACCAAAATTCTAGGAAGTTCTTCTATACTAATCCTCAAAGTTCATCTTAGGTCTACGTGCTCTAATCAGAGTTTATCTAAATCTAACTTCCAAGGTTTGTACTAAACTTCCTCTGATACCAACTGTAACGCCCCAACCCCAGCTACCCAGAGTCGGTGCATTATTACATAACATTGGCATGATCACAAGAAAGATCAAATCCCGAAAGACCGATTGGTTTAGTAGCCTTGGAAACACTAGATATAATCATAAAGTTTTACATTACATCATAAAATGAAAAACTACTACAACAACATAATGTTTCCACATTCCACACTATAATCCCCTCATAATATCCCTGCAGGTCATTCATAACTTACATCTTCACTTCCTGGGAAAAATAAAACTTAGAAAAGGGGTGAGCTCAAATGCCCAGTAAGGATAACAATATAGCGGAAACTTTCATCAATAAGAATAAACATTTAAGGCAATGTATAACTAAAACAAAAGCCTTTTAAACATTAAATTTCAACATGGTATGGCATAAATAAAATGAAATAATTCCATTTAATTATTCACATGGATATTCTACTAATCGAATAATCACATGCAAAAATCAATAACCACTTTCATAATGTTGGAATGCATAATGCCATACTATCATAACCACATAGCCAAGGCCTCGTGCCAAGACTACAAATAAGATTTTGTCAAGGCCTTGTGCCAAGACACTAGTTTGTCTCATGAGACCTACCGATGCATCGAGGAGCTATAGCGGGCTCCACCCGTCACTTATTAAGTCCAATGCATTCCCATATGAAAAGGTTTAAACATAACATAAACATTCGTATTAAAACTAGCATACGAAATGTCAATAATTTCACCATAAACTATGAATGGTATAAAAATATCACATCCATAGTCAAACATATCACAAAACCTTCAATACAATATAGAAGTTTTGTATCATAATAAATCAACTTCAAATAATCTTAAAATCCATCAAAGGATGTTGACGTAGATGAAATCAAAATTCTTTTTAAAGAAATATCTCCTTTTATTTTGAAATCATTTAAGATCCATATAAAATAAAACATTTTCTTTGAAAATATTCTTATAAGCTTGTAAGGAAAGCTTTGAAGATTTTATAACGGCGTAAAATAACTGCACCCGCCGTATAAGTTAAAAAAAACATTCTTACCTCAATTCTGTCGAAAAGGTTAAAAAGGACCTTGTTTTGAAAACGACGGAAAGATTCCTTTATAAACCTCTTATAAAAATTCAAACAAGGGTATAAATGACTTTAACCCATATTCTTGTAAATAGTAAAAATGTTTTGAAATACATTTTTAAGAAACATGGATGTGGATGATAAAGATATCCCAGTAGATTATTACGTATAATACAACCTCGGATAATGAAGAGATTGTGAAATAACCCTTACCTTGTATTTTTCCTTGGTTGGGGTAGGTTAACCTCCTGTATAATAGTGAAATAATTGTTACTAAATTATACAAGAATCATATACATTAATATGATATCATATATGATCTTTTAATACTGATTTGATAATAATATCTTAAAATTATCGTCGTTTCGGTTGTTAACTTACTCATTTTCTTTTATATGTTTTGTTACATAAGCCATGTTTGTAAAGGATAAGTTGTATATTATTCAAATCCAGAATGGTATCAAGTCTTTAAACATCATTTTTAAATCATCAAATGATAATTATACTTGAATGGATACGATGGAAAATGAATCTCATCGCGTTCGTGGAGACGGTAGTCCGTACGTACGCACGAACGCTACTTCCATTTAATTTTTATTTTAAAAGAATCGAATACCAATGATACATAGGTATATTACTATTCCAGTATAATATAATATTTTATACATGTTACTTAAGTTCATTAACACCATCCTTTATACGTTCCATGTGTGGTATGAACGAGTCATATCATTTTAAGGGGGCGGTAGTCCGCACTTCCTCAAATGAAATTATCGTATGTATATACAACATGAAACGAATAATGGTATGAAATAAAATGGAATTACAGAAGCTTATATATAAAATATATATCATTAATATCATATTTAATTATAGTGCCATCATAATGGCCACCATGAGAGGCGGTAAGATGTATTTGAACAATCATCGTTTCGTGAGGCGTTAGTTTGCCATCCACAGAAACATTATGTTCATCATCCATTAGATGGAGTTGTGTGTATGTGTAGTTTGAATCCTTCTTATAACAACATCCTAGTATATTGAGGATACTGGTGTTGTTACAAAAGAAAGGAAATAAAAAGAGTTTGGGGGTTGGAGAAGCAAAATAAAGGAAAATAATTTAAGAGAAATCGTTACCTTTAATTTAGGTAACTCACTTTGGTTGGAACCAAAGGACTTCTTGAAATGATTTCTGCCTAAGGAGAAGCTTCAAGGAGGGGGAGAGGGATGTGGGGAGATTAGTTGGGCAGATTTTGGACGAGCCAAGTGGCTTGAGAGGTGTGAGGAATGAGTAGAAGTGGTCTCCTTTTATAAGGGAGAAGAGGGGCTCTTTAGGAAAGAGTGAAAGTATTACTTTATAATATAATTATATTCGGTTTATAATGGTCCAAAAATCATTGAGGTCGAAGATAAGATGACTAATATTCTAAATAACATCAACCAATAAGAATTGGACAGGTTTTAGATAATATTTTAATCATTATAATATTATTTATTTCAATGATTTATTAATGAGGTAAACATTGCATCATTATTGTGTCATTAATAATTTAACTTATTTGATGTCTAAAAATTATAAATAAAATATCATCATGTAGGAAATCGTTTTAGCTTTCTAATGAATATTTATAATCGAAAATCCAACATGTATAACCCTACGGAAAAATTGTTCTTCTAAAAGATGTAATCTTATGCCATTTTTATTTTTATTTTAACTTTATTAATATAAAGTGTCCCTACCACATAAAAGTGGCTCCAAGGGGTCCCCAAATTGACCCAAGGATGCTCATGGTCGGGTATGTGTCCACCAATAAGGTTAGGACACGTTTTAGGGTAATTTTGTATTATTATAATATTATTTTTTAACCCTTATTTACCGGATTTACCCTTAACCATGGTAAATAAAATATTTACCACAGTAATTATTCAAAATGTCTAAAAATAAAAGTTACCTATTTACACAATTTGGACATCCTGATTCCAAATATGGAATCCATTTTTCTAAATTCAAAACACAGAAGTGGTAGAAATTAATTTAAAATTAATTCCCGCTGTCAAAACAAAAAGCGTGTTTTTAAGAGGTAATAACTATCAAAAGATTGACACTTGTTTATGTTCGGTTTAATTGTAAAATTATGTCCAATGACCAAAATTATATTAAACGGTAAAAATATATTCTAAATATACTTTAAAAACACTCAAATTAATAATTTATCACTATTAATTATTTTGATTAAAAATGTTGTTTTTAATTAAAATTTAGTAATTTTCACTATTCATCAAAATATAAAAGTTATCCGAAAAGTACCAAAATTTCACCCTAGGCTAATTTCAATATTCCAAATCCAAAAATGAAGTCCATTTTGAAATATAAAATATATATGATTTCAAAAATTAGGTATTACTATTCACAACGGCTAGTTTAATTAGTTGTGGTGTGTGTTAGAACTCGAGGTTGCGTACAACACACGCTATCGCATTATTCGAAGGGAAACGTACCGTAGAAGCTTGGGGTGCTACACCTAGCATCTCATTAGGATAGTTTATTTTGTGACTAAGGTTCTTTGTGGGATGATGATAACTTTTTCTAGTGTTCTATGGAAGCATAGTTCTGCATCTCATGTGACTTGGGAGCATGGGGCACTTATTTGATAGTGGTGGCCTCATCTATTTGATATGGAATGTTCTTAATAGGATTTCATGGTATAGAAAACCTCTATGGTTGGGCGGTTGTAACATTCTATTAATTTTTTTCTGGCACACATCGACCCTTCTTTTGATCATATATTGTTAGGGACTTATATTGGGTTATTTTAGGTGAAATTTGGATATTGTTTGTGGTTTTTTTTGTTGTTCAAGGTTGTTGGATGGTTTTCCCAAACCATTCCCCCCTTTGAATGCCAAGAATCTTGGGATAGTGCGTGTTTCCATGGTTGGTGCATGGTTTGAAAAACAATATTACCACCTATGAGAAATCTTACACCCTAGTTAGTGAGTCCTGAGGTGGCACATGGTTAGGGTACATGGTTTTTCTAACCACACAACCCTCTCTAGGGAACCATGAACATATACTATTTTACTCGCAATATTTTTTTTAAAACAAACCCCTAGTTTAAACCCATAGATGATCCCCACTCGACCTTAAATGTTTTACATGGATTTGGAGGCTCTCAAGAAGTGGTTTTGAAACCTATAAACCATTCCAATGCTGGATATAACTAGGGTGGATCTTGTTCATTATCCTTTGGTTATGTGAATATTATATAATGAGTTTTATTCAGGTGTCTCTTCATATCCTCAAAAGAGTTTATTACATCATCATGTATTTTATGGATACAAACTCCTTTTATTGGGATCTTGATTCTAGGTTTGGTTTATATATATTCTTTTCCTTCGAACTTCATTGGCATTTCCCATTGCGGGTGTTGTGTATTGTGGTTCTATGATCATATGTAGATGGTTCCTTTTGATAGTTTACATATAATTAAAAACTTGATTTTC
Source organism: Viscum album (assembly GCA_963277665.1). NCBI lineage: Eukaryota > Viridiplantae > Streptophyta > Magnoliopsida > Santalales > Viscaceae > Viscum > Viscum album. The sequence goes on along the minus strand of OY728151.1, from coordinate 1,746,934,927 downwards.
ATAATCTTTTTGAAAAAAAAATGTATTGATTTATGATAACCCAATTTGATATGATTTTGAATTGGAATTTTAAATCTGATGGATTTTGGTAAAAAAACTAAATTCAAATGGAATTGGAATTTGGGTCAAATTTTATAAATGATAGAATTGATGATTTTATATTAATTTTTTAGAGACAAAAAGCATAAATATAAATTTTTTAAATATTTTGATTGGGTTCATTTTGGAAATTATTGAAATGATGAGAAACCCATGTTTTGGTATTGAAATTAAATTGGAACATTGTAATTAATATTTGAGAAATTTAATTGTAAACAATGATTGATTTTAAATGAGATGATTTTCCAAATCTTCATTCATTGATTGAGAACATGTGACCCTGGGTAGTTAGTGGGTTATTAAGAAAAATCATGCTTAGAATTTGACACCCTAGTAATGGATTAATGTTGAAAATAATAACAAAAACCTTGTTTGGAATATCAAATACCTTTTGAGATGTTGATGTGTCCTATTCATCCTGAGCTTAAGGGATGTGTTTACACATAATTACTATTACCATTGATATGAGAAGTGTGAGGATAAAAAAACTAGAAACTATTGTACTATATGGTAGATGACCATGGTACATATTTTCATTATTTTGATTATATATTCGATTTATTATAGAACGAATTTGTTCAAAGAAATGTTTTTATATAAATTCATTTACATAAAATGATTATTCGATCCAATTTTCCAAAAAATTTCAATTCATTAAAAAGAAGAATGTTTTTTTAAATGTAAAAATGGTATACTTTTCTATAACCTTTTTTCAATTGAATTATCAATTTGGTTTTTTATTCTAGAATCTATAATGGAACACTTGGTGAGATACTAATAGGATTTATATCTAACACCCAATCATTTCATTAAATAATTGGTAGACTTCTTTATTCTAGAGATGAGAAAATGAAAAGAGCCACTTGGAGGTGGAAAATGTTCTTAATACTTTGGGTTTTCAATGATATTTCCTTTGGGATGTTTGAGATTAATTGTTTTTAGTTGTTGAGTAAATTTATTATGTACTGTTTTGCATTTTTTTATACACATTTGGTTTTTGGTACATTCTCCCTTTATAGTGTTGACAATACATACCAATAATCTTTTATCATGCACCATTTTGGGGAAAATTCATTCTCTCATTTATCTTATATGATGTCTCGTGCTAGTCGTTGACCCATTGGGATTATTCCATTTGGGCTATGTTAGTGCTGACATAGGTATCAGGGTTCCACGGTACTTAGGTAGGTTTATGACATGTATGAAACTCCTTTATAAACTCCTCCCAAAACATCAATGGTACCATAATGAATCCTCTGAAAAGAACTAAAATGTCCTAAGCTTTATAAAACCCTTCATTAGCATGTCCAGATGATATCTAAGTATATAGGGTATTTGATCTATTATCCCCAAGTTGTGCCTCCCTAAATCACTATAGAAGTGGAGGGGTAACATCCATTGAATAGAGGTAAGCTGATCAATCCCCATCCATACTGCATAAATGTAATGAAGCCAATTGCATCAACGCCTCACTAATTATCATATCCTTATTGCATTTTATAACATGATATTCTTGACACACACCTTTGAAAATGTCATGATGGGAGGGAAAATCAATCTCTACCTGAACAAATAGCAACCTTAATATAACCTCTTTGTGCACATGAATGGATTCCCCTTTCTGGTCAATGTTTTAGATAGATCTAACTTTTAAATGAAATTATTTAAAAATCTCAGATAGTATATCATCAAACAAAGGAAGCTTAGAACATCCATAATGCTCTTGGGTGTCTCCTAAGATAACACCACCTCAACCATTAATCAAACCACTTTTACATCATCTACAGAAACACTATTTCCTAGAAAGTGTACGTACAAAATATAGAACTGAAAAATCATGCACTTCCTATAATGATGGTGATCTAAAAGTATGTCCCAAACCATCCTCATGTGTCTTACATAATCCCCCTCGGATGATAAGTATACTAGTATATCGTCAATGAAGACTACCACAATATAGTCAAATAAAGGTTAAAAGATCCATATCATGATTCCCATAAACTCAACTATATAATTTATCTTGCCAAAGGTCATATCCATGTAATCATAATGACCAGAACGACGTCGAAAATCCATCATAAAAATATCCTCATCTCATACTCACAACCTGTGATATCCTAATATGAGATCAATATTAAAGAACCATCCATCCCTGATAAACTAATCAAATAAGTCATTGATCATTTGTAGTGAAAACTTTTTCTTTACAGTCACCAGCTTTCAGTGATGGTAAGCCACACACAACCACAAGCTTCCATCCACCCTCTTTGTGAGAAATACTATAGCTTTCCAGGGTGAAAAACTAGCACTAAAAAATCCCTTCCTCAACACATACTCCAACTATACCTCTAAGAACATGAAGATCTAATATAGGCATATGATATGCTAGTGTAGATATTAGAGGCTATCCCAGTATTTATTCCAAGGATAAATTATATCGTTTGGTGGGGAGGTAATCTAGGTTCATCCTCAATAAATACATCCTCATATTCCACCAGCATTGTAGGAAACTAATGAATAATAGATTCTAGTACACCAAGAGTCATGATAGCCAAATGATGAGTAATTGGATGCATCCTCTTTTTTATGAGTCCATACTACTCTACTAGGATTATGTTTTTTCCTTTAACAGAAAACCATGACTCATGATTTCAGACACATTCCATCCTCCAACTAAAATATTCTATCTATAAATGATTTGTAGATAAAAAATTGATACCAAAGATGACACAATGAGGCCTCATCCATATTAGAAAGAAGATCTAAAAATATAATATCACCTCCAATATATAGATAAAACCATCAAAATAAGCGTGTGATCAATGAGTAACCTCTAATAGGAGCCTCTGAGTCCAAGGGTCAAACCAACATCTCCACCGAATTGTCTAATACTCCAACCAGATAAGTGGAGGTAACGGAATTAATTACACATTTGTCTAAATTACTATTTATAAGGAATAAAATACACATATATTACCTCATATCAACCCTATATCCTCTAGGATATAAGCCTCAAGTGCATGTATTTTCCCTCACCCCTATCCAACAACTCCATGATCCTCACACAGACCACCTTGGGTGGTGGTGGAGACAAGTCATAAATTTTTCTACCTCAAATTTTATCCCCACTCCTATTCCAAATCCACCTCTCCACGGACATTATTAATCCTACTACTGCATTTAAATAGACAACCCATCCACCATCTCTCAATCATATGCACACCATTTTAGACAATCTCATGATAGATGTCCCAGACTGTTACAAGAGTAGCATCACCTAACTCTTTATGATGACTTGATATATCTCATGAGACCTGAACCACAAACCCTCTATCCTAGGTTATCCACCTAGAACATATCCCACATCCTGGCCCCTAATTATATCTTTATATCCCAAAAACTGAATTTTTAAATATTATGTTCCCATAGATGGAACCAACTATCTATGTCCGCTGGTCCATGAATCTGTAGACTACAGATGCATGATCTAGAACCCCATCATAGGTAGGAATGAATTTATATATCACTATAGATGGATGTCCCTACATATTACTCTCTCGAAGGACTGAGCCTGAAATAACTGATCATGCACTATAACTAGTGGGTACTAAGTGTGGATGGTGAACTGTGATGAATACTTAGCGACATTTGAACTACCCTTTTGAAGCTATATAAGTTCATCACTGAGTATATCTCATTATATAGTTAGAGACAAGTACTCTTCAAAAAGGATCTCAAGATAAAAAATTTCTAGTGTGTAATGCCCTGACCCCATTTACCCAGAGTCGGTGCATTATTTTAATACATTGACATGATTACAAGGAATCAAGTCCCGAAGGACAAATCAGTTTAGCAGTCTTGGAAAAATAGATCACATACATGAATTTTACATTTGCAATTTAGGACGTACAAAAAAACATAAATAATCTTTATAAATTCCATTATTCCCTTGGCTTAACCCTGCATATCAATCAAATTACACCTCCTGGAATCCTGGGAAAAATAAAACAGAGAAAGGGGTGAGCTCAAATATTCAGTAAGGGTAAACAATACAGCGGAAACATTCAAAAATAAGCATAAACATTTAAGGAAATGTATAAAACTAAAACAAAAGCCTTTTAAACTTGAAATTCAGCATAATATGGAAGAAATAAAATGAAATAATTCCATTTACTTATTCAGATGGATATTCTAATAATCGAATAATCACATGAAATATCACTAACCACTTTCATAATGATGGAATTCATGATTCCGACCTTTAATTTATGTGTCGAGGCCTAAGGGATAATAGTAACTGGAACCCAAACCGGAGAGCCTCTGTAACCGGACTCCATCCCGGAGTGCCTCTAATAACCAGACACCATCCCAGAGTGCCTCTAATAACCTGACACCAACCTGGAGGGCTTACTTTTACCGGTCCCCAACCCAGAACATACTAGTCCAACACATTCATCTTAAGAAGAGGATTAAATATAACATAAACATTCGTATTAAACCTAACATACAAAATGCAAAAATGTTAATCATACACCATTAATGGCATAAAAATAACTCATCCATAGTCAAAAATATCACGAAACCTTAAATACAATATGGATGATTTGTATCATAATAATCAACATGAAACAAGTTTAAAATTTATCAAAGGATGTTGACATAGATGAAATCAATATTATTTGAGAGAAATATCTCTTTTTTTGAAATCATTTAAAAGTCACATAATTATAGAGAAAACCTTTATTTTGAAAATATCTTTGTAATCTTGTTAAGGAAGCTTAAAAGGTGTAATAACGGCGGAGAATAACTGCACCCACCGTATAAGTTAAAAAAAGACATTCTTACCTTAATTTTGTCAAAAAGGGTAAAAAGGACCTTATTTGGGAAACAACGAAAATATTCCTTTATAAACATCTTATAAAAATTCAAACATGGGTATAAATGTCTTTAACCCATATTCTTGTAAATAGTAGAAATGTTTTGAAATACAATTTTAAGAAACATGGATGTGGATGATAAGAGATCCCAGTAGATTATTACGTATATAAAACCTCAGATAATGAAGAGATTGCGAAATAAACCCTTACCAATTTGGTATCTTACGAAACATACAACCCATGAAAGAGGTATCATACAATGAATATGTAAATACACATAAATTAAAGTGTATTACACAAATAATATAATTATGGGCAGTACATACACCACACAAAAGGTAATGGTGGCAATATGGCATGAATCTCACAAGAATAAGGAGTGAGATGAAAACCCATTACCTCGCACATTCCTTTAGTCGAGGGTACGTTTAACCTTCTATACGAAGATCGTAGTATGTTATTAAATTATAACAGAACCATATTAATATTTATGATATCATACATTATTCATTTATGACTTTATATTACCCATTTAATAATAATTTCCATGTTAAGTTAACATTTCGGTTAATAATCACTTTCTTTATCGTACGTGTTTTAACTTGTCACTCTTGGTTGTATCACTTAGATCATTATTTAAATACTTCCAGAATATAAAACATGATAAATATATCATATATATTTAGAATATAAATATGTATAATAGACATATATATGAAATGGAAAACACCGTTTATGGAGATGGTAGTCCGTACGTACACATAAACGTTGTTTCTGTTTTCATATAGTATTAAACGGAAATAAGTGAATAAGATATATGTAAGTACATAAATACATATATATATATATCTACAGTATAATTATTATGTCATATATTACATACTTATTATTAATATATATTTTTATAATCATCGATGAATGGTGAACTTGGAAATGAATCTTATCGCGTCGTGGAGACGGTAATCCGTACGTACGCACGAGCGAAAGTATCATTGTTTTGATATTAAAATAATATATAATTGGATTTTATATAATATATAAAGAATAATTATAATGTTATATTTATTATTTACATGAATTAACAATCATTATTATACCCATCCAAATAATAATATATTGAATAACAATTACACCACGACGTGGAGACGGTAAGTCGTACGTACCCAGGTATGGTGACATGTCATTCAAAGGATGGATATAATACAGAATATGGTTGTACCATATTTATAATAATATTAAATTATATAGGATATACTGGATTCATTATTTTATAATGGTAATAACAAAGAAAGAAGAAGTGGAAGAAGAATGGAACTTGAAAAAGGGTGGTGAAATCATTACCTCTTCTTCGGGTTCTTCCTTTTGATTTGATCATAAAAGCTCCATAGGATGGCTTTCTGACTAAATGAAGGACTGGAGGATGAATTTAGGGAAGTTGAGAGAGAATTTTGGTAGGGGTTGGACGAACCAAAAGGCTTTGAAGGTGTGAATTAATGAGAAGGGTGAGTGTCCTTTTATAAGAGGGGTGAGGGGCACCTTTGGAAAAGAAAGAAATATTATTTTATAATAAATTCATATTGGGTTTATAATGTATAAAAAGTGGATTATATAAATTCTAAGGTGGGTATGGGTCGAAAAAAACTCAACCAATATAATTTAGACAGGTTATGGTCATTATATTAACCTTATCTTTTAGTTTTAAGACTTAGTTAATTAGTTTGACTCTTACCATGTCACTTTATATTTTTATATTATATAGTTAATAAACATACAATATACATCAAAGAGACCCCCAAGTGGTCCATTAATGATAAAACTATCATGATATAAGTATCTTTTCCAAACTGTAGATTTTTAAGAATTTAATATCAATTAATAATATAATATTTGTTTTAAAAACTCTTTTATGTCAATTTTGACACTATTCAATAATTGATTTTTGTAAAAACTTATAACAGAATTATTACTTCGAAAAAAGTTAATTAAGTCAATCCTAACATGTCATATTAACCTATAAGAGTAGTTTAAATCATAAAAAGTCTCAAATTATATTTATTTGGGTATTTATAATATCAATTATTTTTAGTTTTTCACTATTATGGTAATTATTGCATCATCATTGTGTCATAAATAAATTAACTTATTTAATGTATAAAAATTATAAATAAAATATAATTATGTAGGAAATCTTTTTATCTTTCTAATGAATATTTACAGTAAAAAATAAAACATATATAACCCTATGTAAAAATTGTTTTTCTAAAAGATATATGCTTGTGTCATTTTTGTATTTGTTTTAACTTAATTAATATATAGTGTCATTATCACTTACAAGTGGCTGCATGGGGTCCACAAATCGACCCAAATATGCTCATGGTGGGACATGTATCAACCAATAAGGTTAGGACGCGTTTTAGGGTAATTTTGTTTTATTATAATATTATTTCTTAACCCTTATTTACCAGATTTACCCTTTAACCATGGTAAATAAAATATTTACTGAAGTAATTATTCAAAATGTCTAAAAATAATAGTTACCTATTTACACAATTTGAACATCCTAATTCCAAATATGGAATCCATTTTTCCAAATTCAAAACATAGAAGTTGAATAAATTAATTTAAAATTAGTTCCCGTTGTTAAAACAAAAAGCGTGTTTTTAAGAGATAATAACTATCAAAAGATTGACACTTGTTTATGTCTGGTTTAATTGTGAAATTATGTCCAATGACAAAAATTAAATTAAATGGTAAAAATATATTCTAAATATTCTTTAAAAACACTAAAATTCATAATTTATCAATACTAATTATTTCGATTAAATAGTAGTTTTTAATTAAAATTTAGTAATTTTCACTATTCATCAAAATATGAAAGTTATCCGAAAAGTACCAAAATTTCACCCTAGGCTAATATTAATATTCCGAATCCAAAAATGAAGTCCATTTTGAGAGATAGAATTTATAATGTTTCAAAAATTAGGTATTACTATTCTTAACAGCTAGTCTAATTGGTTGTGGTGTGTTAGAACTCGATGTTGCGTACAACACACGATGTCACATTATTGAAAGAGAAGCGTACCGTAGAAGCTTGGGGTGTTAAATTGTAATTTCTTTTATTTCCCCATTCTAAAGAATAAATTTATTTATTCAAATTGAATATATAAAAGTTTAAAATATTGGATTTAAAAAGCAATCACTATTAAAGTTGGTAAAAGTGCATTTTTGAAAAATACTTCTTTTATCAGAAAAAAGGTAATTTGTTCTTACATTATGTCTAAGAAAATAATAATATGGATTCTAAAATTATAAGGATTATATTTAGTTAATACTATTAATAACCTCTTTTGAACAGCTTGTTTGGTAAGTCACGGTGCGCTTTAACTCGGTGTTGCGTGTAGTGCAAGTTATTGAATTATTTTGATGAAATAACAAACTATGAAATATTGGGGTGTTACATTCTCCCTTCATTCAACAAATTACGTCCTCGCAATTTGAAATTATTTTTCGAAAATAAAAGGTTGAAAATAGAAAATATCTTTGTGGAAAAACCTTCATCAGAAGTTGGGTTACTAAAATTTAGTCTTAATATGAGGAAAAGAGATAATGAAAGGGTCACCACCAAATTATGATCTCGATTAGGAGAACATTGGTGGCAATTAGAGACATATAATTAGAGGAAAAACATAAATATTTATAGGTAGTGATTGAGGTCATCAATCAGAAACAAGTGTAAAATTGAGGTCCATAAATTCATCAATCTATGATGATTTGAAATACCATCTGTTCAACAAATCATAGGGTATTAGGATAACACATTTTTGGTTTTAGGATTCCTTAAATAAAGTATAAGAATTAATTTCTTCATAGAATAAGAGAAGAAGAAAAATATATTCTTGACAAGTAGAGTTCTATCCTTTAACTAATTTTTACCACAAACTCATCTTTCACTCTAAAAGATAATAGAACGTAAAAATATATTCTACTTATCCTATTCGTATAGGGTTCCAAAAAAACGAATTTATAATTCATCTACCAGATCTTTTAAAAAAACTACATTATTTAATCTCGGACATTACGTGGGCTAGTGGTATGTGATACACCCTTGTCGCCCTTCGGTTGTGGGTTCAAGTCTCGCGGCCTTTCCGGATGCGATGGGTTTCCGCCCAACCTTCGGGTTGTCCTTTTATGGAAATACAAAAATAATCCAAACTAGAACTATCCAAAATGCTTTAGTCCAAAAATGAAGATCCTTTTTTCTGCGTAATAACATGTGAACACCTTCATCATGTATTCTTTTAAAATACTACAACATCCTGAATTACCATAAAACCTTATTGATTACATTCATGATCCCTTATTCCTTAAATAATAATGGATATACTCCTTCAATCCAAAAATGTTGTAAACCCCAACAATGATGGAATATACAAATCATTAATCAGTTTCAAGGTAGTCAAGAATATCCAATATGATTTATCCAAATCAATCATGTATTATTCCAAAATCACTACCTCAGTATCAGAAATATATTGTGGTTTATCATTCTCTCAACCATATATTTTCCAAACATTTATCCTGCTATTGAGTCACTTTTCATTGTTCCACACAATCTCAAGTCCTTAATTAAATAGTACTACAGTACAATCCTTATATACTCCATAATTATTATAACAAATACATTGTTGATACAACACTCAAATGACATAATCAACATAAGAACTCAAATCATTACACTTCATCTGTGGTAGTATCATAACTTGATTATTATCCAATAGTATCATTTGCGGCATAGTCTGATGACTGGGACATTGGTTCGCGTAGTGTCCAAACTCCTTGCAAATGAAGCATTGTACATTTGAAACCATTTTCTTACCCTTGCAGTCACGTACTTTGTGCCTTTTCCTCCACACTTATAACAAACTCCCATTCCTTTTAGGCAAGTTCCAGGGTGTTTCTTCCCATAGTTATCACATATGGGAAAATTATTCTTTTCCCCCTTCCCTTTATCCATCTTTCTCTCTTCCATCCTTTTCTTCTCTTGTTTCCCTTCAAAGCCATAGGACTCTGAGAATTCTTTACTCATCTTATCAACACATGATATTATTTCTTCATATGAGGATAATACGTGGGAAACTATTTCACTTCTAAATTCTGGCTTAGGACCAGGAAAGATATGATCCTTCTTACTCTTTGGATCATACGTAATACGAGAGTTCACATTCCTTCAAATGGGTGCCATTTCTATACAATAGCATAAACTAGTTCAGTTTATGAATTGCATTGAATAATTACCAAACTTGTAAAATACCTAACACAAATTGAACAGTTTATGGATATAATCCATAATCATAAAAATGTTTTCTTTTAGTAATTATATACTCATAATGCCTTCATAATGGTTTGTAAAGAAAATGATAATTATCTTAAGCATATCCCCTCGGAGTGTCAAAAACAAGAGTGCAGCAAGTCCCGTTGTCGTGCACCAGTTCCCGTTCAAGTCTAGCTCAAAGCGGTGTTTTCGGGTTTTCCCCCAAGGTACATCTGTGCCAAAGCCGACTCTACCTTCTCGTATCCATACAGGGATGTATTACTTAGAAAACTCACAAAATCTCTACAATACCAAAATTCTAGGAAGTTCTTTTATATTAATCCTCAAAGTATACCTTAGGGATATGTGCTCTAATTAGAGTTTATCTAAATCTAGTTTCCAAGGTTATTGCTAAACTTCCTTTTATACCAACTGTAATGCCCCGACCCCAGTTACCCAGAGTCGGAGGATTATTTTAATACATTGGCATGATTACAAGGAATCAAGTCCCGAAGGACCGATCAGTTTAGCAGTCTTGGAAAAATAGATCACATACATGAATGTTACATTTGCACTTTAGGATGTACAAAACAACATAAATAATATTTATGAATGCCATTATTCCCTTGGATTAACTCTTCATATCAATAACATTAAACTTCTTGGAATCCTGGGAAAAATAAAACAGAGAAAGGGGTGAGCTCAAATGCTCAGTAAGGGTAAAAAATAAAGCAGAAACTTTCAAAAATAAGAATAAACATTTAAGGAAACGTATAAAACTAAAACAAAAGCCTTTTAAAATTGAAATTCAGCATAATATAGCATAAATAAAATGAAATAATGCCATTTAATTATTCAAATGGATATTCTACTAATCGAATAATCACATGTAATATCACTAACCACTTTCATAATGATGGAATGCATGATGCCGAACTTTAATTTCTGTGTTGAGGCCTCGTGCCAAGACCTAAGGGATAACTGTAACCGGAACCCAACCCTGAGAGCCTCTATAACCGGACTCCATCCCAGAGTGCCTTTAATAACCATACACCAACCTGGAGTGCCTCTAATAACCAGACACCAACCCGGAGTGCCTCTAATAACCAAACACCAACCCAGAGTGCCTCTAATAACTGGACACCAATCCGGAGTGCCTCTAATAACCGGAAACCAACCCAGAGGGATTAAATTTACCGGTCCCCAACCCGGAACATACTAGTCCAACACATTCATCTTAATAAGAGGATGAAATATAACATAAACATTCCTATTAAAACTAACATACAAATTGTCAAAACTTTAATCATAAACCATTAATGGCATAAAAATAACTCATCCATAGTCAAAAATATCAAAAAACCTTAAATAAAATATGGATGATTTGTATCATAATAATCAACTTGAAACAAGTTTAAAATTTATCAAGGGATGTTGACATAGATGAAATCAAAACTATTTGAGAGAAATATCTCGTATTTTGAAATCATTTAAAAGTCGCATAATTATAGAGAAAACCTTTATTTTGAAAATATATTTATAAGATTGTGAAGGAAGCTTCAAAGGTGTAATAACGGTGAAGAATAACCGCACCCACCGTATAAGTTTAAAAAAGACATTCTTACCTTAATTTTCTCAAAAAGGGTAAAAAGGACCTTGTATGGAAAATGACGGAAAGATTCCTTTATAAACCTCTTATAAAAAGTCAAAAAAGTGTATAAATGTCTTTAACCCATATTATTGTAAATAGTAAAAATGTTTTGAAATACATTTTTAAGAAACATGGATGTGGATGATATGAAATCCCAGTAGATTATTACGTATATACAACCTCGGATAATGAAGAGATTGCGAAATAAACCTTTACCAATTTGGTAACTTACGAAACATAAAACCCATGAAAGAAGTATCATACAATGAATACGTAAATACACATAAATTAAAGTGTATTAAACAAAGAATATAATTATTGGCAGTACATACACCCCACAAAAGGTAATGGTGGCAATATGGCATGAATCTCACGGGAATAAGCAGTGAGATTAAAACCCCTTACCTCACACTTTCCTTTAGTCGAGGGTACGTTTAACCTCCTATAAAAAGATCTTAGTATGTAATTAAATTATACCAGAACCATATTAATATTTATGATATCATACATGATTCATTTATGACTTTATATTACCCATTTAATAATAATTTCCATGTTAAGTTAACCTTTCAGGTAATAATCACTTTCTTTATCGTACGTGTTTTAACTTGTCACTCTTGGTTGTATCACTTAGATCATGATTTAAATACTTCCAGAATATAAAACATGATAAATATATCATATATATTTAGAATATGAATATTTATAATATACATATATATGAAATGGAAAACACCGTTTATGGAGACGGTAGTCCGTACGTACGCATAAACGCTGTTTCTGTTTTCATATAGTAATGAACAGAAGTAAGTGAATAAGATATATGTAAGTACATAAATACTTATATATATATAAATATATCTCCAGTTTCATTATTATATCATATATTAAATAATTATTAGTAATATATATTTTTATAATCGTCGATGAATGGTGAACTTGGAAATGTATCTCATCACGTCGTGGAGACGGTAATCCGTACGTACGCACAAGCGAAAATATCATTCTTTTGATATTAACATAATATATAATTGGATGGTATATCATATATACAGAATCATTATCATGTCATATTTATTATTTACATGAATTACAAATCATTATTATAACCATCCAAAGAATAATATATTGAATATCAATTACACTACGATGTGGAGACGGTAAGCCGTACGTACGCATGTATGGTGAAATGTCATTAAAAGGATGGATAGAATACGGAATATGGTTGTACCATATTTATAATAATATTACAGTATATAGGAGATTCTGGATTCATTGTTTTATAATGGTAATAACAAAGAAAGAAGAAGTGGAAGAAGAAATGAACATGAAAAAGGGTGGTGAAATCATTACCTCTTCTTCAGGTTCTTCCCTTTGATTTGACCAAAAGGGCTCCTTAGGATGGCTTTCTGGCTAAAGGAAGGCATCTAGGATGAAGTTAGGGAAGTTGAGAGATTATATGGGCAGGGTTTGGCCGATCCCAAAGGCTTTGAAGGTGTGAATTAATTAGAAGGGTGAGTGTCCTTTTATAAGAGGGGTGAGGGGCACCTTTGGAAAAGCTAGAAATGTTATTTTATAATAAATTCATATTCCGTTTATAATGGATCCAAAAAGGATTATATAGAATTTAAGTTGGGGATGGGTCTGAAACTACTCAACCAATAGAATTTTGTAACATCCCTAAATGATAAAGGGTTAAATGACTAAATGATATGACTCATGTCAACAAGGTGCACCTTCCTTTTCGGGAGCCTGTCTGATTAGAACTCCACAGCTAAGCGTGCTTGGCCTGGAGTAGTGATCAGGATGGGTGACCTCCTGGGAAGTTTCTCAGGGTGTGTGTGAGTGAGGACAAAGCACACTGGAAAGGACATGTGTTGGTCTGTGGGGACTGTCATTAGTCAGATGACCTGTTCAGGCATGTGGGTGGACCCTGGGGTGGGCCCCACGTGTCTGCGGGGGCAACTGGTGGTACCTGGTGGGCCAGGACCCGACGGCCATGTTAAGGCGGGGTGGTTGTGCTGTCACCGGGGCCCAGTTGTCACATTTGGTATCAGAGGACGAACCCAGCCTTAAGTGCGGTGCACTGCCTGGGTTGAGATGTAGGGCCCACAACGAGGGCGTTGTGCCCTAAAGGGGGGTGATTGTAACATCCCCAAATGATAAAGGGTTAAATGACTAAATGATATGACTCATGTCAACAAGGTGCACCTTCCTTTTCGGGAGCCAGTCTGATTAGAACTCCACAGTTAAGTGTGCTTGGCCTGGAGTAGTGATCAGGATGGGTGACCTCCTGGGAAGTTTCTCAGGGTGTGTGTGAGTGAGGACAAAGCACACTGGAAAGGACATGTGTTGGCCTGTGGGGACTGTCATTAGTCAGATGACCTGTTCAGGCATGTGGGTGGACCCTGGGGTGGGCCCCACTTGTCTGCGGGGGCAACTGGTGGTACCTGGTGGGCCAGGACCCGACGGCCATGTTAAGGCGGGGTGGTTGTGCTGTCACCGGGGCCCGGTTGTCACAAATTTAGAAAGTTTTGGGTCATTATGTTAACCTTATCTTTTAGTTTTAACACTTAGTTAATTAGTTTGACACTTACCATGTCACATTGTATTTTTATATTATATAGTTAATAAACTTACAATATACATCCGAGAGACCCCCAAGTGGTCCATTAATGATACAAAAATAATGATATAAGTCTCTTATTCGAACCTTAGATTTTTAGGAATTTAATATCAATTAATAATATAATATTTTTTTTAAAAACACTTTTATGTCAATTTTCACACTATTCAATAATTTTTTTTTTTAAATCATAATAGATTGATTACTTCAAAAAACATTAATTAAGTCAACCCTAACATGTCATATTAACCTATAAAATTATTTTAATTCATAAAAAGTATCAAATTATATTTATTTGGGTATTTATAATATCAATTATTTTAAATTTTTTACTATTATGGTAATTACTGTATCATCATTGTGTCATAAATAAATTAACTTATTTAATGTTTAAAAATTATAAATAAAATATAATTTTGTAGGATATCTTTTTATCTTTGTAATTTATATTTATAGTGAAAAATACAACATATACAACCCTATGTAAAAAATATTTTTCTAAAAGATATATGCTTATGTCATTTTTATATTTATTTTAACTTAATTAATATAAAGTGTCATTATCACTTACAAGTGGCTCCATGGGGTCCAAAAATCGACCCAAAGATGCCCATGGTTGGACATGTATCAACTAATAAGTTTAGGACACGTTTTAGGGTAATTGTTTATCATTATAATATTATGGTTTAACCCTTATTTACCGGATTTACCCATTAACCATGGTAAATAAAATATTTACCGAAGTAATTATTCAAAATGTCTAAAAATAAAAGTTATCTATTTACACAATTTGAAAATCCTGATTCCAAATATGGAATCCATTTTTCAAAATTCAAAACACAGAAGTGGCAGAAATTAATTTAAAATTAATTCCCGGTGTTAAAACAAAAAGCGTGTTTTTAAGAGATAATAACTATCAAAAGATTGACAATTGTTTATGTTTGGTTTAATTGTGAAATTATGTCCAATAATAAAATTTAATTAAATGGTAATAATATATTCTGAATATACTTTCAAAACACTCAAATTCATAATTTATCAATATTAATTATTTCAATTAAAATGTAGTTTTTAATTAAAATTTAGTAATTTTCACTACTCATCAAAATATGAAAGTTATCCGAAAAGTACCAAAATTTCACCCTAGGATAATTTTGATATTCCGAATCCAAAAATGAAGTCCATTTTGAGAGATATAATTTATAAAATTTCAGAAATTAGGTATTACTATTCATAACGGCTAGTTTGATTGGTTATGGTGTGTTAGAACTCGATGTTGCGTACAACACATGCTATCGCATTATTCAAAGAGAAGCATACCGTGGAAGCTTGGGGTGTTACATTGTAAATTTTTTTTATTCCCCCATTCTAATGAATAAATTTATTTAGTCAAATTGAATATATAAAATTTTAAAATATTGGATTTAAAAAGGAATCACTATTAATGTTGGTAAAATTGCATTTTTGAAAAATACTTCTTTTATCTGAAAAAATGAATTTGTTCTTACAATATGCCTAAGAAACTCATAATATGGATTCTAAAATTATAAGGATTATATAAAGTTTAAAATTTAGTTAATACTATTCATAACCTCTTTTGAACGGCTTGTTTGGTAAGTCATGGTGCGCTTTAAATCAGTGTTGCTTGTAGTGAAAGTTATTGAATTATTTTGAAGAAATAACACACTATGAAATGTTGGGGTGTTACATTCTCCTCTCCTTTAGTAAATTTTGTCCTCACAATTTGAAATTTTTCTTCGAAAATAAAAGGTTGAAAATAGAAAATATCTCTGTGGAAAAACCTTCATCAGAAATTGGGTTACTAAAATTTAGTATTAATATGAGGAAAAGGGAAATGAAAGGGTCACCACAAAATTGTGATCTCGATTAGGAGAACATTGGTGGAAATTAGACACATATAATTGGGGGAAAAACGTAAGTATTTATAGGTAGTGATTGAGGTCATCAATCAGAAACAAGTGTAAAATTGAGGTCCTTAAATTCATCAATCTATGATGATTTGAAATACAATCGGTTCAATAAAACATTGGGTATTAGGATAACACATTTTCGGTTTTAGGATTCCTTAAATAAAGTATAAGAATTAATTTCTTCATAGAATAAGAGAATAAGAAAAATATATTCATAACAAGTAGAGTTCCATCCTTTTACTAATTTCTACCACAAACTCATCTTTCACTCTAAAAGATAACAAAACGTAAAAAATATATTCTATTTATCCTATTCGTATAGGGTTCCAAAAAAATGAATTTATAATTCATCAACCAGATCTTTTAAAAAAACTACATTATTTAATCCCAGACATTACGTGGGCCAGTGGAAGGTGATACACCATTGCCGCCCTTCGGTTGTGGGTTCAAGTCTTGCGGCCTTTCCAGACGTGACAGGTTTCCACCCAACCTCCGGGTTGTCCTTTTATGGAAATCCAAAAATAATCCAAACTAGAACAATACAAAATGATTTAGTCCAAATATGATGATCCTTTTTTCTGCGTAATAACATGTGAACACCTTCATCATGTATTCTTTTAAAACAATGAAACATCCTCAATTACCATAAAACCTTATTGATTACATTTATGATCCCTTATTCCTTAAATAATAATGGATATACTCCTTCAATCCAAAAATGTTGTAAATCCCAACAATGATGGAATATACAAATCATTAATCAGTTTCAAGGTATTCAAGAAAATCCAATATAATATATCCAAATCAATCATGTATTATTCCAAAATCACTACCTCGGTATCAGAACTATATTATGGTTTATCATTCTATCAACCTTATATTTTCCAAATATTTATCCTACTATTGAGTCACTTTTCTTTGTTCCACACAATCTCAAGTCCTTAATGAAATAGTACTGCAGAACAATCCTTATATACTCCATAATTATTACAACAAGTACATTGTTGACACAACACACAAATGACATAATCAACATAAGAACTCTAATCAATCCTTATCATTTGTGGAAGTATCATAACTTGATTATTATCCAATAGAATCATTTGCGGCATAGTCTGATGACAGGAACATTGGTTCGCGTAGTGTCCAAAGTCCTTGCAAATTAAACATTGTACATTTGAAACCATTTTCTTACCCTTGTAGTCACGTACTTTGTGCCCTTTTCCTTCACACTTATAACAAACACTCATTCCTTTCAGGAAAGTTCCAGGGTGTTTCTTCCCACAGTTATCACATATGAGAAAATTATTCTTTTCCCCCTTCCCTTTATCCATCTTTCTCTCTTCCATCCTTTCCTTCTCTTGTTTCCCTTCAAAGCCATAGGACTCTAAGAATTCATTACTCATCTTATCAACACATGATACTATTTGTTCATATGATGATAATACGTGGGAAACTATTTCACTTATAAATTCTGGCTTAGGACCATGAAAGATATGATCCTTCTTAATATTTGGATCATATGTGATACAGGAGTTCACATTCCTTCTAATGGGAGACATTTCTATACAATAGCATAAACTAGTTTAGTTTATGAATTGCAATGAGTAATTACCAAACTTGTAAAATACCTAACAAAAATTGAACAGTTTATGGATATAATCCATAATCATAAAAATGTTTTCTTTGAGTAAGTATATACTCATATTCCCTTCATAATGGTTTTTAAAGAAAATAAGAATTATCCTAAGCATATCCCCTGGGAGTGTCGTAACCAAGAGTGTAGCAAGGCCCGTTGTCGTGCACCAGTTCCCGTTCGAGTCTAGCTCAAAGCGGTTTTTTCGGGTTTTACCCCTAGGTACATTTGTGCTAGAGCTGCCTCTACCTGCTCTTATCCAGACAGGGATGTATTGCTCGGAAAACTCAAAAAATCTCTACAATACCAAAATTCTAGGAAGTTCTTCTATATTAATCCTCAAAGTCTATCTTAGGGCTATGTGCTCTAATCATAGTTTATCTAAATCTAGTTTCCAAGGTTATTGCTAAACATCCTCTAATACCAACTTTAATGCCCTGACCCCAGTTACCCAGAGTCGGTGCATTATTTTAATTCAATGGCATGATTACAAGGAATCAAGTCCCGAAGGACTGATCAGTTTACTAGTCTTGGAAAAATAGATCACATACATGAATGTTACATTTGCACTTTAGGAAGTACAAAACAACATAAATATTCTTTATGAATTCCATTATTCCATTGGCTTAACCCTTCATATCAATCACATTACACTTCTTGGAATCTTGGGAAAAATAAAACAGAGAAAGGGGTGAGCTCAAATGCTCAGTAAGGCTAAGCAATACAGCAAAAACTTTCAAAAATAAGCATAAACATTTAAGGAAATGTATAAAACTAAAACAAAAGCTTTTTGAACTTGAAATTCAGCATAATATGGTAGAAATAAAATGAAATAATTCCATTTACTTATTCACATGGATAAACTACTAATAGAATAATCATATGAAATATCACTAACCACTTTCATAATGATGAAATGCATGATGCCGAACTTTAATTTCTATGTCGAGGCCTCGTGCCAAGACCTAAGGGATAACTATAACCAGAACCCAACCTAGAGAGCCTCTGTAACCGGAATCCATCCCATAGTGCCTCTAATAACTGGACACCAACCTGGAGTGCCTCTAATAACCAGACACCAACCTGTAGTGCCACTAATAACCAGACACCAACACGGAGTGCCTCTAATAACTGGAAACCAACCTGGAGTGCCTCTAATCACCGGACACCAAACCAGAGGGATTAATTTTACGGGTCCCCAACCCGGAACACACTATTCCAACACATTCATCTTAAGAAGAGCATGAAATATAACATAAACATTCGTATTAAAACTGACATACAAAATGTCAAAACTTTAATCATAAACCATTAATGGCATAAAAATAACTCATCCATAGTCAAAAATATCACAAAACCTTAAATAGATTATGGACAATTTGTATCATAATAATCAACTTGAAACAAGTTTAAAATTTATAAAAGGATGTTGACATAGATGAAATCAATACTATTTGAGAGAAATATCTCTTTTTTTGAAATCAATTAAAAGTCGCATAATTATAGAGAAAACATTTATTTTAAAAATATCATTATAAGGTTGTGAAAGAAGCCTCAAAGGTGTAATAATAGCGGAGAATAACTGCACCCACCGTATAATTTAAAAAAAGACATTCTTACATTAATTTTGTCAAAAAGGTTGAAAATGACCTTGTTTGGAAAATAAAGGAAAGATTCCTTTATAAACCTCTCATAAAGAGTCAAAAAAGGGTATAAATTTTTTTAACCCATATTCTTGAAAATAGTAAAAAAAATTGAAATAAATTTTTAAGAAACATGGATGTGGATGATAAGAGATCCCAGTAAATTATTACGTATATACAACCTCGGATAATGAAGAGATTGCGAAATACACCCTTACCAATTTGGTAACTTACGAAACATACAACCCATGAAAGATGTATCATACAATGAATACGTAAATACACATAAATTAAATTTTATTACACAGAGAATATAATTATGGGCAGTACATAGACTAAACAAAAGGTAATGGTGGCAATATGGCATGAATCTCACTGGAATAAATAGTGAGATGAAAACCCCTTACCTCGCACTATCCTTTAGTTGAGGGTACATTCAACCTCCTATACAAAGATCATAGTATGTTATTAAATTATACCATAACCATATTAATATTTATGATATCATACATGATTCATTTATGACTTTATATTACCCATTTAATAATAATTTCCATGTTAAGTTAACATTTCGGGTAATAATCACATTCTTTGTCGTACGTGTTTTAACTTGTCACTCTTGGTTGTATCACTTAGATAATGATTAAAATACTTCCAGAGTATAAAAAATGATAAATATATCATATATATTTAGAATATAAATATGTATAATAGACATATATATGAAATGGAAAACACCGTTTATGGAGACGATAGTCCGTACGTATGCATAAACGATGTTTCTGTTTTCATATAGTATTGAACGGAAGTAAGTGAATAAGATATATGTAAGTAAATAAATACTTATATATATATATATATAAATTTATCTCCAGTATAATTTTTATGTAATATATTACATTCTTATTAGTAATATATATTTTTATAATCACCGATGAATGGTGAACTAGGAAATGAATCTCATCGCGTCGTGGAGACGGTAATCCGTACGTACGCACGAGCGAAAATATCATTCTTTTGATATTAAAATAATACATAATTGGATGCTATATCATATATACAGAATCATTATCATGTTATATTTATTATTTACATGAATTACAAATCATTATTATACCCATCCAGATAATAATATATTGAATAACAATTACACCACGACGTGGAGACGGTAAGCTGTACGTACGCACCTATGGTTGCATGTCATTCAAAGGATGGATAGAATACTGAATATGGTTGTACAATATTTATAATAATATTATAGTATATAGTAGATACTGGATTCATTATTTTAGAATGGTAATAACAAATAAAGAACAAGTGGAAGAAGAAAGGAACTTGAAAAAGTGTGGTGAAATCATTACCTCTTCTTTAGGTTCTTCCTTTTGATTTTATCAAAAGGGCTCCTTAGGATGGATTTTTGACTAATGGAAGGACTCTAGGATGAATTGATGGAAGTTGAGAGAGTATTTGGGCAGGGGTTGGCCGAACAAAAAGGCTTTGACGGTGTTAATTAATGAGAAGGGTGAGTGTCCTTTTATAAGAGAGGTGAGGGGCACCTTTGGAAAAGCTAGAAATATTATTTTATAATAATTTCATATTAGGTTTATAATGGATAAAAAGTGGATTATATAAATTTTATGGTGGGTATGGGTCTAAAACTACTCAACCAATATAATTTAGACAGGTTTGGGTCATTATATTAACCTTATCTTTTAGTTTTAACACTTACTTAATTAGTTTGACACTTATCATGTCACTTCGTATTTTTATATTATATAGTTAATAAACATACAATATACATCCAAGTGACCCCAAAGTGGTTCATTTATGATACACCTATCATGATATAAGTCTCTTTTCCGAACCGTAGATTTTTAGGAATTTAATATTAATTAATAATGTAATATTAGTTTTAAAAACTCTTTTATGTCAATTTGGACATTATTCAATAATTGATTTTTTTTAAAAAATCATAACAGATTGATTACTTCAAAAAAAGTTAATTAAGTCAATCCTAAAATTTCATATTAACCTATAAAATTAGTTTAGTTCATAAAAAGTCTCAAATTATATTTATTTGGGTATTTATAATGTCAATTATTTTAATTTTTTCACTATTATGGTAATTACTGTATCATCATTGTGTCATAAATAAATTAACTTATTTAATGTTTAAAAATTATAAATAAATTATCATTATGTAGGATATATTTTTATATTTCTAATTAATATTTATAGTCAAAAATATAACATATATTACCCTATGTACAAATTGTTTTGCTAAAAGATATATGCTTATGTCATTTTTGTATTTATTTTAACTTAATTAATATAAAGTTTCATTATCACTTACAAGTGGCTCCATGGCGTCCAAAAATCGACCCAAAGATGCCCATGGTCGGAAATTTATCAACCAATAAGTTTAGGACACGTTTTAGGGTAATATTTTATTATTATAACATTATTTTTTAACCCTTATTTACCGGATTTACCCTTTAACCATGGTAAATAAAATATTTACCGAAATAATTATTCAAAATGTATAAAAATGAAAGTTACCTATTTAAACAATTTGAACATCCTGACTCCAAATATGGAATCCATTTTTTCAAATTCAAAACACAGAAGTGGCAGAAATTAATTTAAAATTAATTCCCGTTGTTAAAACAAAAAGCGTGTTTTTAAGAGATAATAACTATTAAAATATTGACACTAGTTTATGTCTAGTTTAATTGTGAAATTATGTCCAATTACAAACGTTGAATTAAATGGTAAAAATATATTCTAAATATACTTTAAAAACACTCAAATTAATAATTTATCAATATTAATTATTTCGATTAAAATTTATTTTTTAATTAAAATTTAGTAATTTTCACTATTCATCAAAATATGAAAGTTATCCAAAAAGTACCAAAATTTCGCCCTAGGATAATTTCGATATTCCGAATCCAAAAATGAAGTCCATTTTGAGAGATAAAATTTATAAAATTTTAAAAATTACGTATTACTATTCATAACGGCTAGTTTGATTGGTTGTGGTGTGTTAGAACTCGATGTTGCCTACAACACATGCTATCGCATTATTCAAAGAGAAGCGTACCGTAGAAGCTTGGGGTGTTACATTGTAAATTTTTTTTATTTCCCCATTCTAAATAATAAATTTATTTAGTCAAATTTAATATATAAAAGTTGAAAATATTGGATTTAAAAATGAATCATTATTAAAGTTGGTAAAAGTGCATTTTTGAAAAATACTTCTTTTATCTGAAAAAAAGGAATTTGTTACTACATTATGTATAAGAAACTCATAATATGGATTATAAAATTATAAGGATTATATAAAGTTTAAAATTTAGTTAACACTATTCATAACCTCTTTTTAACGGCTTGTTTGGTAAGTCATGGTGCACTTTAACTCGGTGTTGCATGTAGTGAAAGTTATTGAATTATTTTGAAGAAATAACACACTATGAAATCTTTGGGTGTTACATAGTGTCTCCTCGTCATATTACTGGGTCACTAAACCCCCAAAATATTCCTATAGAATAATGGAGAAGGAACACATCATAGACCACTATATGGTCTATATGTATCCTAAGAAGATGGAAGCCTCCCATCCCCACCTCAATCCAGTCCTCATCCACATATGGGTTACACATGACATGGTACGTGAGTGGTCACTATCACTAAAAATATTGAATTGTACTGATATATTCGACCTTATCCACTAGTGAATTTGGTTTTATGTTCTTCTCAACAGGTGGTGATAGTATCGGTGCACTGATGTGAGTTACCAACTCCTAAACATGCCCCTACATTGAAGCCTCATCACTCTAATAATTATAGTTATAATAATGATGATGAATCCTTACTATAAAATTTCATGTAGGAATCCTAAAATAGAAAATATGTACCAGGTAAATGGATATATCTGGATAACTGAATCAATATGGACATGGAATCCAAAACCCATTTATATATCGAACTCAAACATTTCTAGAGTCACCACATCATATGGTTGGGTCACTAATATCCCACCATATTCCTATAGAATCATGTAGAAGGAACACTTCCTGGACAACTATATAGTCTATATGTATCCTAGCAAGATGGAAGACTCTCATCCCCACCTCAAGCCCGTTCTCATCCACATGTGGTTTACACATGACATGGTACGTGAGGGGTCACATTCACAAAAAAAATATTGAATCATGCTCCTCTATTGGACCTCATCCACCTGTAAATTGGGTTCCATGTTCTTTTCAATGGGTGCTGGTAAGATCGGTGCACTTCCTGGAGTTACCAACTCCAAAACTGGCCCCTACATTGAACCCTCATCACTCTGAGAAAAATCCATATAATACTAATGTTGAATACATGCTGTAAAATTTCATGTAGGAATACTGAAATAGAATATATGTACTAGGTAAAGGGGTGTATCTAGATAGTTTAATCAATATGGACATGGAATCCACAACTTGTTTCGATATGTTTCATGTATAAATTGTTTCCATGCAACTAGTGTTCACATGTACTGAGTCAATAGGATGGTCATAAAAGTTTTGGTTTTTTGATACATTGGCTGCTACACCAACATTGGGGTCCCTATCCTGAGATAAAAACTCGGAATACTTAAATATGTTTCCCAAAACTTGTCCCATAGATACTTATTCAATTGTATAACTAATCACTCTGATAAAACTCTATCATGACCCTTCCCAATAGGGCATATATCATCACCACCCCATACCCTTCACCAATAGGTCTAGTGGTGGAGACCAATGCTGAGTAGGAATATCACACTCATTGGAGGAATTAGATTAAAGTACATGTACACAGGCACACAAATCCAATCCCATGATAGGATGAATTGTATAACAAATGATAACCATGAATGAATTAATCTAAAATCCTACAATCATAGTATGAGAAAAAAAGTTGTATAAGAAAAAGTGTCAAATACACGACTTCAATAATGAAACTAAAAAAATTTAAAACTTATAAATTTGGTGAGGAATGCAATAAATGAAACTATTTGAACACACCTCAGTCTATCCAGCTCAGTAAGCTCTACATGGTCCTGGTTCCCCTGGGACTCCGTCAAAAGGTCGATCATCTACATAAGACATGAGACATGTGGGGAAATCCCATGCAAGTACGAGTATAAAAATACCCATTAAGACACCCCAATGTCCCTAAGAATATAGAATCAATAATAGCTATTATCTCATCACAAGTATATGTTAGTGATATATAACAAGAACATCTAGATATACTCATAGTAGAAAAACAATATCATCTAAAACCACAAATTTATTTCACACCTTGAATCCCCACTCCAAGGCTCCAAATAGATGTCATCCAAGATAACACACTCCACAAGTAAAATAAAACTGATAGTGTCCATCCAAGATGCCATGCTCATCTTGAATCTCCGTAACATGTTCATTCTGGAAGTTAGAAGAGAACAATTCATAGATAGAGATCACACTGATGGCCATGGGGTATAAGAACAACCCAATCCAGATTCACCCACAAAGTAGGTTATAAACACCAATGTAGTGTTGGTCATGATGATACCATGATACCCACATAGAGAAATGATGATTATAGAGGATCTTACTCTAGTTAACATTAAGGGATCTTCACAACTCTATGTAAGACTGAGTTCCGCAGAGGGGACCATCATCCAATGTATAGAATTAGACTCCATAGTAAACCCTTAGGGAATATATCAAAGGAATATACCCTAAAAACATTCCAAGATGAATAAAGGAAGGTTTCTAATCCATCATTGATGAAGTACTTGGAATGTATCTTTAGCACTACATTGTACTCGTGTATCACAAGCCATTCTTTCTTATGTGTTTGAGTAAATGGTCGGTCTAGGCCAGTATACTCCTAACCATGTCCATGTAAATATAACCATGTTTGTTCTTGTGTACATGGTGTGTTTGAGCATGTGTATTTCATGTCGCTTCCTTGGAACTCCCTAAGTACAAAATGAGCTTCCATGTAAGGGCCACATGTAGTGTGAAATCTATCACATGATGTGTTAAAAGTTTCTCCTCATGGAAACCCTAGCGCCGCATAGGGGGTCCCATAGGATGTGTAATTAAATTTTACAACATATGTAACATAGGATTTTCTAGAATCCCTAGTCTAGTTCTAGAATCATCATCCTCCACTCCATCCACTAATATGGCCATGAATAAAGACACTAATATAGGAGCACGTCTAACCAAGGCTTTCCATTACCGATCACTGAGTTCGGATTTTCTAATCCATTCGAAAATCATTCAGTTGTGTTGTCTTTCATTGCACATTGAAGATATGAGGAAAAGGTTTACATAAATAGATCCTTGATCAATAATCCATTTTTGAGGCCAAATAACATCATCAAACTGAAGTCGTGTCTATGGTATCAATCAATTGCAACATGAAATTAGTGCACAATGATTGATTACTGGGTATTCTTCGATCCACGAGCAATAGAATTGCCTTCAATGAACGAAGAATGGAGGAAGAAATGAAAAAACCACAAAAATGAGAAACAACACTTGTAAAATATTATTTTTTTCCTTGATTAAATGTTGTTAGAATTAATAAAGAAGGGATGTTAACATAATCCACTAACAAATCCCCAATCCCAGATAATATATATCACATACATCCAATATGAACATTTCAGGAATATATTTGATAGTTAACTAATTATCATTTATTGCAGGAATAAATCAATAGGTATAAAATCAAAAAAATAATTTCCTATATCAAAGTGGATCAATCATTTATGAATAGTCTGTCACTAGTGGTTTTTTTGAAAGAATGTTGAATTATGATGGTGCAACTATCCTCGATCTCGATGTGATCTAATATCTTCCATAAAAAATAATCTCCTCTAATTTTCCTCTTGGAATCAACAGTCAAATAAGAAACAATTATATATACTCATAATCATGTATTTATAGAGTAAAAATAGGTTTATGTGTCAACAAAATAAAATAAATTATTTATTTTATTATTTTCTCAATTCACCCGTGACGACACTCAACCTGAACGTCCAACGTCCTCCTAGGTTAAGGCTTTCCATGGGTAAAAAACATGCTATGAACTCTACAGAGGCCTCCGATTTCAAATATAAGATACCATTATATATATTCCTCTTTTTCAAAAAATCTCTTCACTTGTGTTTCTTAGTATATATAATATATTTCAAAAATTAATTCTGGTCTCACCGGGCATCATATTCTACAGTTGTCTCAGTGCCTAACTTCCATAATAATCCATAAAATATACCAAATAAATATTTAGAACATATAGAGTCATTAAACACTATATAAATATATATATATACTTGGAGGAATCCCATATTAGTTTGAAGTAGGTGACATTATCCAGACATCCCAGAGGAACCTGAATTGACCAGATTGCAACATTCAGTATTGTTCATAATTTTCTATATCTGCACAATACTGTATTTTATATTGATGGGATATATAGATTTAGATGTTTTTGGTTGTGACCTACTAAGTATATATCACTCAATTTCAAGGCTTCCATTGAACTGGAGTACCCAAACAAACCTCATGGTTGTAGGTCTAGGTTCATACGATTATACCTGTGTTGTTCTAATTGTACGAGGGATATTGGAGCACGGATTTGAGTAAGATCTCTAGATTCTCCTGGAGACAGTACTAGGTGATTTTATATCTTCATTCTACACTATTTAATTTTTTCCTATTTTATTTCATCTTTCTATATGATGTAGTCACATGGAAATTCATTAATTTATATTTTTCAATGACCATTTATTATTTCCCATGTTATTATTATTATTTCACTCCTCTTTTATTCATTTATATTTCTTATGTTGTTATCTCCTTAAGATATTATATTATTATACATCTACCATGATTGTATTGTATCCCCCACTATTCCATCATGGGGTCCTTGATTCTAGTCTTCTTCTACTACCATATAGGGAGGCACCCTTGAGGCCATGTGACTAACTGGATCGATGATCCATTTTTATGGAAACTAGGTTGGGAAATTACAGGGTATGAAACACCTTAATAACCTATATAGATTACTCTCCCAACACCTTGTTGAATTATTTCCTTTTGTGTTGCCTTTATGAAAACTTTTATTTCAATAATGTCTCTATGGGGTCTATTAAGAGAATTGGGGTTAAATCCAGGTAACTCAATAATGAATAAATTGAAATGGGTGGTGGTAACATGTGTTATGTACCCGTTTTTACCAAAAAATGTTACTTAACCACCATTTCCCATGTTTTGGAGTACATAATTATAGAAAAAAATCAAAAATTTTATTCCCCAACATTCAATGGTAATATAATTAACTAGGGTGTTCACTGAAACCTTCCATTGCGGGTTTTCAAATAATTGGTAGTTTGATTATATTATGCTTCATAGATAATAATAAATACCTAAATACTTTCTTATGTAAAAAGGAGTATAATTCAGTATTCCAATATTCAAACTCAAATAGAATTTGTTCCCCCTTGTATATTTTATTTTTGATTCAAGTGAATTGTAGTGTTATTATTCTTGAATTCAGTACCATTTATAAAATTTATCATAAATCATACAGGCTTAGGAGCTACGGATGGTGTCATAATATTCATGAAATTGATAGATTGTTTATTTTCTTTTGAGTAATTATATTTTATTTACAATGGTTTCAACTATGATTACCCTTATCTTAAATATTATTTATATCCTAACTTATTACATAAAAGAACACTTAGAATAAATAATAAGATTATTATCCCTATTTTCTTCATGAAATTATGTAAATATCCCACTAACATGATACTTATATGCAATAATTTTTTTAAAAACTCAGAAAAAGGGACTTATATTCCATATATCTCCTAATATAACATGAGATAACCTTGGGACAAACCTAAGCTTGGTATGAGATATAAATATCAAAAATGGAATAAACAAAGAATAACATAAGTTAAATAAGAACATGTGAGACAATAGGTATATCAATGGTATATAATAGGGGGAATAACAATCATGGTCATTGAGGAATGATTTAACACAATAATATAATGCTAGCCTCAGGGTGTGGAAACAACATAAAACATGAAAACATAAATATTATTCAAAGATTACCTCCAAGAAATAAAAACATATCGTCCTTAGGATAACCTCCCATACCCCTTACATGGACCTCATGAGATAAAATCATCACCCAATTCTTTGGAGGGCTATGTAATTTTGTACCCACCCAGCACATATATAACATTCACATACATAACTCTACCACATATAACATACAACATGAGGATATCTTCCATTAATTTCAATCCCATGATTACGGAGTGAGGTTTACATACATGTAAACCTCCAATAAAGTAATTATAGGTAAAATTGTTTGAATACCCTTTAGGGGAAATGGAGACAGGTATTCAATATTTAAATTCTTGGCATAGAAAAGCATAAGATAATTTTGGAAGCATAACCGGTGTACTAAAAGTTTTATAAACGGGGTGAATGAGTGAAAATTGGGTCTATAATTACATGGTATTCATATGAAAATTATTAGGGATTTGTAAAAATGTATCCCATCTAGAGCAATTGGAAATAAAAATGCATGACATAAAAAAGGTGCTTGAATAAAGAGGAGAAGGGGATGATCCCTTAACCTAGGAGGGAGCTTCTAAAAACATGATGCGATCTTTTTAAGAGCTTGGGGGAAACATTGTAGTTATATACAAAGGTAATGGAATAATATTTTTTTGATCAATTTTTTTATTGAGTGGAATGCGAGTTTGGGTGGGTTTATATATCGAATGAGTGGGGAATTCATCATTACTTTCCAAACATAGTTTTAGGATTATATATCATAAATTAATTTAAACAACAAATCATTAAATGGATTTTAATATTTTTTCTACCAAAGAGGACTGTATTTTATTATTTTATAATTCCAATAATGAATCTCATTAAAATAATTCTCTAGGTGATGTACAAATGTGTCACTTTTATAAAGAATTTATTTTAATACCTTAAAATAAGATATAGGTTTAGGAGGATTCATTAGGGGCTTACAAAATTAATAAAATAAAATTAGAACAAAATATTTTAATGTTTAAATAAATATTTTTTCATGGATACCATTAAGGGATTATATTTCATCATTTTTGGGTCTTATAATGTCATAATACAAACTGTATATTTATACAGTATTTAATTTGTTGCCAAAACATCATATGTATCCAAAAATCATGAAAATTCAGGGTAGGATAATTTCATTGTGATTATTTATAAAATAATATAATGTTATCATAATGAATCCATAAATATGGGAATCTATATTTTTATATAAAAAGTTTCCATTTATTGAAAAATATATATTTTTTACATTAACTATTTGCTAGACCTTCAAAAAATTACATTATACTTCATGAAATTATGTTTCAATTTATATTTAATAAATATTATTAATATTTTTTTAATAAATTATCATTTATTTTAAAATTTATTTAATTCCCCAAAAGGAGTGTCTTAGTTGAAACTGTATTTACCCGAAAATACAACTGGTGTTTCATCACATCAAAAGCTAATTTTTACTAAACACATTGTATTAGACATGGTATATGGACAATGATTTTATCTCCCATTTAATTACTAATAAATGGGCTTAAAAGGATACAATCATACTAGTAAAGGACATATATCATTCAATATGTGTCAATTGGGCATTATCATAACCCTTAATGTAATTATCATAATTGAAAATATATAACAGATAAATTATCAAATTTTTTTGTGCTTAATATTATTATAAATCTAGAAGACTATAACTATTCATAATGGAAAAGGTAGTGATTGTTTTTCCCTAACAACATTACATGATAATTCATTGATTTATTCCCAAAGGGAGTTTTATTTATAAATTTTCATGTCATTTTATTCTTCCACATTCATATATTTCACCCAAAAAAATATCAATTCATATATAAAATAGATGGGAGTACATCAATTTCATTACATCTTATAGTTCCCATGCCACCTCCTCAAACATGTG
The DNA here is from genome assembly GCA_963277665.1 of Viscum album. Lineage (NCBI taxonomy): Eukaryota > Viridiplantae > Streptophyta > Magnoliopsida > Santalales > Viscaceae > Viscum > Viscum album. The sequence goes on along the minus strand of OY728151.1, from coordinate 1,746,904,083 downwards.
GTTCCTCCAGAACACATTGACTTGGTGAGTATATTTTTCTTCACATAACATTGTCTCTATGATCTATGAGATTTAATAGATTATCCTCATATGAAAATAATTCTATAATGGTACCACATTTGGATTCATCACATCTTAGGGGTCTAGTACGTACTTCGTGAAGTGGGATCCATTGAACACATCATGTACTTGAGATAGGGTATGTGGGAGTTCTTGTTGGTAAGAAACCACCTTGATGAGATAAAGCATATCAAAGTGGAAGATATATATCCAGGACTATAGTTTCTATTCTTCCCAAACCTCGAGACTTTATTCCATGGTGATATATTAAGTAACACATTATCTCTAACAACAAACCCATGTCCCATCTACTGTTGCATTCATAAATTTTTTATAAAAACTTTTTACAAATTTACTATGATGATGAATGGTTTGAACCTTCCCTTCCATTTCCTGGATAAGATTAGGTCCCATTAGATTACACACTCCAAATTCATCTCTAGATCTTAGTGTCTGAAACCTATTTACTTATATATCCTCACATGTTTCCATTTGGATACTATAATGGAAAAAATTGTTGAATTAGAACTCCCCTGTGAGAAGGTGTTAGTCCCGACATCCTTGGAGATACATTGAACATGACATCAGTATATCCTTGGGTGTTTTAATGGTCATTTCAAACTAAAAATCCATATAAGGGTCATAATTAGTGTTGATGATCTCTTTATTATCTAATGTTTACTGAAGGATTCTCCAAAACCTCATGGAAACCCTTGGATATGATCACGGTACCATAGTGTTTGCGACTCCATGATATCATCCAAAATCAAGTATTTATAACTAGGTGACATTTTCAAGAGATAAAAATTCATTGTGAGTAATTAAATGTTCCAAAATTGTAAGGTAATCAACTATCACGAGATGGAAGTATAGCCTTTGGGTGTCCTTGGGATTCATAAGACTTAATAAATGGTTATTTTTTCCATTACCATACTAGAATGCACAATGGTTGCATCATAAACTTATATTTATGTTATTCCACTTTTACATGTTGTCATTCCAATCATCGAGATACAATATTTGAAATAAATCTCTTTATATCATTCCACCAATTGTTATTCTTTAGATATTTATACATCTTAGTGATTACTGGTTGAATAGAGAAGGATGAGCTATGTATATCATCCAGAAGTTCCCTCTTCAATTCCAGATTTTATTGGACACATATCCATGTTACAAACCTTATAACTTTATCATTTATAAGGATTATATTTGGGAAAGTTACATCCATTTTCTATATCATGTTATCATCCTTCGAATCCACCTTAATTATCTCAATAAATGATCATTGAGGAATTATTTGTTCAAGGTAAGATTAAGATCATTTTTTATTCTCATATTCATCATTTGTATTTCCAAGAATATTATATCCCTTTGAATCCTAATTGTGGATACGATTGTAGGATCTTTTCTACTCATAGAATCTTACAATTTGTTCTCCTTCTAAAGATGGTAAGGGATTGAATAATCATAATCCATGTTTAACTCTATCCACCTTCATTAGTTATTAATAATCACCTTTGTATGAATAAATACGTGAGGAATTTATGATCCACATATATATATATATATATCACATTTCTCTATATAGAGACATTGTCCCCAAATATTCAATGTGAAATCACTAAGGAAAATTCAAGATCATGTGTTAGGTTTCTCTACTTATGAATATTTAATCATTGGGAGGAATAGGTTATCAATTTTTCATCTTGCCTGAGTACACCACACAATACCTTTTTGGATGAATCACTATAGATCAAAAATATATCCCCTCTATCATCTAATGTGAGTACAAGGGTGGTGATTAGAATCATCTTCAACTCTTTAAATACATCATTACATTTATCAATCTAGACAAACTTGAATTGGTAATATGTAATCTTAATTAGTGGCTTTGGAAATCATAGGATGTTTCCTAAAAATCAATGATAATACCAAGATACATCATGGATTTTATGGATTATCATCATATATGATGGTTTGTCCATCCTTAAATTATAACTATTCTTGAAGGATCTACAAATATCCCTTTAGTGGTGATAACATACCCAAATAAAGGTACTTTCTCCAATCGAAACTCAAATTTACTATAATTTCTATGTATCTTTTCCTTCCGCAAGGACATCAATATAGTATTCAAATTCTCCTCATGTTCCTCCTCAATTTTTCTAAAGATAAGAATATAATCTATAAATACTATAATAAAGTTTTCTAGGTAATCACAAAATACTCAATTCATCGATATTATGATGATTTATAGAGAATTAGTAAGTCCAAATGGAATAACTATGAACATGTACTACCCCTGCATTTTTCTAAAATTATTTTTGGGGATATCCTCTATCCTCACCATTTTATGATAATATGTCATCCAAAGATACACCTTATAGTAGTACTAGAAACCATGTATATGATCAGAAAATTAATTAATATATGAAGAGGTTACTTTTTCCTTATCATCATCTTGTAGAGCTAATGATAATAAATGAAGATTTTCACTGAACCATCCTTCTTCATGGAGAAGGGTACCGATCCACCCCAAGGTAAAATATATGGATATATAAAGCCTTTATATAGATTATCCTTTAGTTTCTTATTCCTATTCTCATGTTCAACAATGGCCATTCTTTATATTTTATTGGATATTGCAAAATATCGAGGTATAATCTCTATTGAAAATTCAACCATTAGTCTAGGAGGAAGGCCACATAATTTATTGGGAAATACCTCAGTGTATTTCCATATAATTGTAATTTCTTTGAGGATGATATTTTCCATAGTCTCATCATTTTAGAAAGATATGCATGTATATAGGTAATTAATATCCATGATTGGGATGGTGATACCAACAGAGGTTCATCCTCCTCCTTTAATTTATATATAATCAGAGTATGATTCCTGATATAAAGTGTGATTTCCTTCTCTCCGAAATGTACATTCACTCTATATAAGGGTTAAAACTCCATTCCCAAAATTTCATCAAATTACACTAAAGGTAGTATCATGTGCTTCAATGGGAATTTCATCCAAAAAATTGTTATAGGGGATGATTTATATTATATAGATGTAATAATTAACCCATTTTATGTCTTCACCAATAAATCAGCTACAATATTTTGAATTACTGTTTGAATAATTATAATAAAAATTCATAATTTTTAGGAAATCATAAAACTATAATCCAATTTTTTTTCACTATCAATGAATGAAAAACTAACATACCTCTCACCATTTTTTTAGGATCCACCTCAGCAATCGTGTTGGAATAATCTCTACCATTACATCAAGGACATAGAAGTTATTTCTTCCAATTTTCATCAACAACCCTTGTATTAGTGTATTGATTCACATAGTAACCTTATTACATTATGTTGATATAATAGATGATAGGATGAAATATTAATGGAGAATTGTATTACTCCATCACATTGGTCAGTTTCTATCATAGACAATCACTATCTAGGTTCCCTCCCTTCCTTCCTTCACCTAAACAATTTTCTAGTCCCCTTTAAAAAATATCAAGAATGCTACATCTCACTATTTTGAAAAGGGGGATTCTTGAATATCTTTCCCTTGTGATAATTTTTTTCACCACTAAAATTAAAATTCATTCTCCACTTCTTATCTCCGGATCCATGAGAGCCCAAAGATTCATTGATTTATTCTTTGAGAGTGAGGAAATATTGGAAAATTTCATCATAGACATCAATATACTAAATAGAGAAGTCTATTCCCAAACCTAGATATATTCCAAAAAAGTTGTGTTAAACTTTAATTTCATAGGTAATGAAAAATAAAGAGGATTATCCAGAAAGTATTATTAATTTTTCTTCATTTTCAATGATGGATTAATCATCCATTCACTTGAAGGAAAATAAATACCTCTCTATTTTTAGTAAAAGAGAAAGGAAAATATTTCTTCAATTTTTTCTAAAATTATTTATACTCTTTAACTATGATCTCTTCCTCTATCTATTCAATTTTTATCAACATCCACGATTGATCTGCTTCTCCATCTATATAATAAACCACCCACATAACATTCACTTTCTCAAAAAACAGAAGGATTAAGAAGATCTTCTAAATGGATTTGATCCATTTTTATATGGATACTAGATATGAATATCCCCGAAATATTTGTGACCTTTTTCACATAATGGTCACAATTGAAACATTTCCATTCTCAGGGGTATTAGGATGTTCCTCTGATTTCAAAATTCTATTAAAAACCTAATTAATTTGATAGTGTGTTTTCATGATATTCATTATTCCTAATCCCAATAGGTAGGGCGTCTCATTTGGGAAGTCATCACATTTACCATCATATTGTATGTTAACTCGATTACTCATATCTCTATCCATTATCTTGAAATAATGGGAAAATTATGGGTGAGTATTTATTAAATATTTAAAACATAAAGACATGTAACATCCTGAGTTTTTTTGAAAAAATTCAAATTACTCAATCCATTGGAATTTTAGGAGTATGGTGGTTGGATCAACATATTATATGATTATCATAACATAATTGAGGGAGATATTTTCACCCAAGGCCTTGTTTCATGTGTGTAATATGTTTTAGATTATGTCTCATGGGTTCAAGAAAACACCATAGGAAGATCATGGGCATGGGCAATTGAAAATAGATCCAACCAAAATTACTTGTGGAGTAACACTTGCATAAATTTTATGTCATTTAAATGACATGAAATGGGCCATGAATCCTCAAGGGTATTTCCAAAATAGTACGCAACATGTAATTGGGTTAAACATCTTGAACCCAATACACAACATGTATAATTTTCATGCCATTTTTTCAATAGAATTTTTTATAAAGTTCTAGCGACCTCAGCCCCTTTATTTTATTTTTTACACCCCTACACACTGAAGGGAAAATTCCCAGGAGCTCACACACCTCTACCCCACTCACCTACGGTTCTTGATCACTCCAACATATGAGGCTTGATATTAGATCTTCTAGTGTCTATGGAATCATACAAGTAGGACCACTGATCTGCTAGACACATTTCATAATTTCTCTCACTATATAGTGTGAAAATTCCATGTGATCCATTTTACCCTATTTTCAGGGTGTTCATCTAAATCACTGATTTTATTTGAATATTCTTCAGTTAGAGGATGATATCAGATGACATAACATTTACCATCATATGGAATATGGTTTCTGAATTTCTCTGAATTTATCTCATGTTTTGGAGGTCTGTTCTTATGAATATTCTTATGTTATCTAAGAGTGACCCCATAAATTAAATAATAGACATTTAAATTAACTAATTGGACATTATAGATGCCTATATTAATTCTCCAACTTGAAAAAAATGGTATGAGCCCAGTGAGAGGATTAAAACCATTGGAATATTAGGATAGGGTGTTTAATTATTTAAATTTATTTGTTTATGATGATTTTGGAGGTTCCTCAGGAACATGAAGGGCTTGGCCCAAGGATTGAGGTGGTGATGACCACCAGTATTTGAGGCAATATGTTTTTTAGTTTAGTAGAGGCCCAGATACATTATATCATTTTTATCACTGGTTGGGTGATGTGGTAATCAATTTTAGGTTATGATGACTTCACAATTGAGGACATGGCTAGAGACATGATATGATTTTTACCATTATTTTGGGGGATACAATCATATGTGTACATGGTTCTGGGATGATGTGTCTTAAGTACTATATTGGTGATTTCCACTCTCTAAGATTAGAAAAAATGTCATTGGATTCATGTGTACATAGATAGGACATAGATGATGAGTTTTTGTTAACCACTATTATGCGTAGATCCAACCTTTAGATGTAGATTAAGATGTTTTTTTTACCATGTTTGAGAATTTATGTGATTTTCATAGAAAGGAATGTGTGTGGTTAGGAGCCAGCAGATGGCGGTGTTGATGTTTTATTTTGGGGACTGAGTCTCTCCATATATTCATTCCATTGGGAATTGAATATGTGGGAGGATAGATATCATTTTTCCATGAGACATCAGTTGTTGAGATGATGATGTTTATAATTTGGAGTATAGACATTATTGTTCCACATATGTCTTACATCATGATGATGGAGATTCATTGAGTTGAGGTCTGAGGGAACAATAAAATTCTTAGGCTTGCCTCCAGGATATCAATTATGGATTTTGGATGTGGGCTGCCAGATATTATTATGTTCTAGCTATTTCTATTAAATGTGGAACCCGATGGTTCACCAGTATTGATTTGCATCAGGGATTCCATTCCCTTATTTTAAGGATCCTCTATACTAAAATTATAAATGTGATAGGCAAAGTAGAAGATTTATTCCTTATGAATGATTATCACAAGTGAATCAAGTTATATCAAATGATGTGATGTGTGGTTTTATTTAGTTTTATATACACCTCCTTTGTCACCGACACATGTTAGGTGCATGTTGGTTGTGGCCTACTAATATTTATTCTCACATCATATATAGAACCTTTGAGATGCATATTGCCTTTATGATTTTGTGATTAGGTATGGTTTGAAGCTTAAGAGTTGGACTTTAGTGATCAGTTTTGGTTATTATCTTTGTCTTAATGGAAAGACACCTTGAGGTTCATACATCAGTTGGAGTTTGTTTTTTGTCAATCCTTCTCTATCAGCATGTTTATACATATATATATATACATGAACTTGTAGTTTTCTACAAGAGACCATTCCTTGTATTTTCCTTGTATGATCTGGTTTGTATGAATGTTTATATAGTAATTAAATCTATTCTATTTAATTCTACAATTGGTACTTTTGAGATGTTGATTCATTATTTCTGGTGTATGATTTTTCTTTTACTATGGTAGGATACTAATCCATTTTTCTTATAGCCTTTCGTCATTCATGATATATTGATATATATATATATATCACTATTTTTATCATCACTATATGGTATATTCTCCCCACAATCACCTTTTACACCCTTGTTTCTAGTCAGCATCTTTTAGTTTATGGGGAAGCATGTTAAAATTCTAGTGGCCCTCTATCCCATAGCATTGTTCGAGTGTATAAAGAGGTAGGGGTGATACAAATGGTATCATAGGATTTTGAAAACCCACTTTTGGTTATTACTATTTGGTTTATGGGAGACCGTATATTAGGATGTATTTATAATAAGGTTTGAATCTCATGTTTGGTTTCTTGGTGCCCTAAGAACAGGGGAAGGACAAAGTTTCTAGGGCTGGGAAATTTCTATTTCACTTTTCCCATTTTATAGTTGATATGATTTTCTCCTTGAGTGGTGCACATGGATGTGATTGTTTTTTTTTATTCCATGTGAAACTTTTCATGTTATCGAAAGGGAGATTTTTTGACACTTTTCCCTCGACAAAAAGGGACGTTTTACTATGATTTATTAACAATAACATAGGATTATTGATAATATATGTATTTGATGTTTTAAATTGATTGAGATTGTCATTGAGAACCTGTATTTTTCTAAGAGGTTTTGGGTTTTTTAGAAGTATTAATAAAGGAAGCTAAGAATTGTTTTTCTATATTTCCCCACTTTGGTGGAATTCTAATCAGTCCACCCTGGCATGGGGTCTTGATGAAATCTATTTGTGATATGTGATATATGTACTTATGGGCCTGGCTCTGATAAGAGTATCTGGGGATTGATTTGTGATGACTGACACCAATTTGGGTAGGCAAGGGGCAATGAGGCCTAGATATATGTGACTCCTCACTCTGATGTGGTTAGTTGAGGGGAAATATGGATAGATTTATTTCTGATACATGGCTTTGAAATGGATGGGTAAGGGGAAAAGATGCAGGATTTCATGTGACATTGTTGTGATGGGGGTGTAACAATGACCATATTGTGCATATTGTTACATTTTTTCCTATCTATGTTATATATATATATATATATTACGGTTGTCTGGACACATACTAGTATTCAGAGGGATTCCTCCTAGATGGGATTTTTTGGACCATCAGGAGGGTAAAGATTTGGTGCCACAAGAGAATGCACAGGTTGAAACCCCTGAGGGTCGAGATAAAGCCACATATTTTTAGGTTGATCATGATTCGTAGGTACACTAATAGGTACAAGATCTGGTACAGGAGGTGTAACCACTATATTAGAAATATTTTGGGTCATGGCTTGATGATAAGCTCAGGGAGTGGAACCTTCTATGAAATCCCTGATTTGAGTGTTTTAGCCACAATAACCATCACCATTTTAGGGTAGTTGCAAACTATGGGTAGAACATAAATAGATCGAGTTAGTGAAGAACATATTTGAGGGGCATAAGACACCCCCAATGTAGTGGGTGAAGCAGGGGACATTCATTCTTGGAGGACCAAAAAAACGCTGGTGGTATGAGTATGTTCATGCTGGAAGACATGATGAACTTGATTAGATGTTTTCTTAGGCACGGTTATTTGATAAGTTCTTCTGGGAGGTGATGTGAATAGAGAGGGATCAGGAGATCTTAAGCCTACAATGGGGTGAATTTTCCTTCAAGGACTTTGAGGACACCTTCACTGAGTTTTCTTGCATTGTACCGGGTATGATGGGAGATGAAATCTAGAGGGTGAGGAGCCTCAAGTATGGTTTATAGAATACCATTTGGGTGTAGGTAAAAATCATCCAGTTAACCTCAATCTCAGAGGCTTTGAACCAAACAGTAATAACCGATAGAAATTGATGTCCTGGTTATACTCTTTTTGGGTGATCGTGTCATCATTTTTCAACAGTGATGCTCTATATAGCAAGAAGTGAGGAAGAGAGAATTATCATTAGGGAATTTAGGTGAGAGACACAAGAAACCCACCATGGTATGGGTATATGATTATCTAATTCCAATGCAGGAATTTGGGACATGTGTGGAAATATTGTGATCAGGTACCGAAAGAGACAAAAAATGCTTCTAGTTTAGAAATTTTAAGTGGTTTTTTAGAACACTTCTCAGATAGTCGGAAGCCATGGACTATGGCTGACAAAGGGTTTGGAGGTCGAATCGAGAGAGGTACCAGGACCTATTAGCCAAGATTTAGCTGCATGTGGAGGTCATGGAAGATACAGTGGGATATAACCATTGGGTTAATGACTAGGGGAATGTGCTGCAATATATGGGGGTCATGATTCAGGTTGTTGGGCTCCATGCTAGGTGCATGCGGTTGAGTTTCCAAAGTCATAGAAATCTAGGGATCATACTATGGTTATAGGTATCCTATGGGAATTATTAGATCAATTTTTTTTTTGAAATGGCCCCTTTTTTATGGAATTTCATATTTTTTGTAAACAAGGTACATGAGAGGTAATTATTTGGACAAACCAAATTCTAGTTAGTAGGATGTCATCTACTTGGATGCATGTTATATATGTATGTGTGTGTGTGTGTCTATGTGTCTGTGTGTGTTTGTGTGTGTGTGTGTGATGTGATGTGAGGGGCACTGGTATTTATTATGACCGTCGATGGATGTGTGAATTGTTGAGGTGTGTTGGAAGCTAAGAATCAATGTGATGCAGAATTTTATTGGTGACAGATGTCACAAGTGTACTTTGAGAATCTGTTGAGAGGTGGGACCTCATATGTGATGTGTGTGGAATAAGAACGATGCGGGAATATAAGTAGTTTTTTTAATTTATGGGTATCAAATTTTAAATGACCATGGATTGAACACTTGTTGATGTTTTGTTGTGGGGATGCATCACTAGAGGTCTTTTGAGTCTAAGGATGTTCAGTGGACCATTTATTTATTTTTTGTTTTTGGTTGGGAAGCAATCAGAATATATAACTCCTAAGGTGGGGATCACCTTCAGATATTGGACCTGTGACATGATGACCTTGGTAGACCAGGTTATTTTTATGATATCTATGGGTTCTATACCATATCGAGGTAATGATTTATATCTCATGGGTGAAAAATGTTATGTGGATAACATTGTAACATCTAGTGTTTTTGGAGTGGGTCAAATTCATCAGCACATTTTAATTTTTGGAGGATGGTGGTCAGACAAAATTTTAACCAATTATCGGAAACTAATTATAGGATTTGTTTTGATCCAGGACCTTAAATTATGTTTGGGTTATATTTCAGTGGAATTCTTGAGTGTTTGAGTAAACACTAGAGGAAGATCGGGGGCATGTTCCATTGAAAATAGCTCCAACCAAAACTACACATTGTGAAACACTTACATAAAATGTAAGTTGGTTACATGATTTGCATCAAGATGTGAAGGATTGGGGTCCAACCCAAGGATTTAATTATGTATAACCAGGTAAAACGTCATGAAACCAATACATGATGAGTATAATCTACACAGTGTGTAAGTTGTGGTAAGATTTTTTAGATGCAAGGGGCTCAATCCCACTTATTTTAGTTTTTTATCCTCCTGTTTTAGAATAGGGAAATTACCAGGAAAACGCATTCCTCTCACCATATCATATAGGGTTCTTTATATCTCCCTCGTCTGAGTACCTATCATTGATCTATTGGTGGATATGGGTTCACCTTGATATGGAATTTGATCTGCTATCCCGTTTTATTCCTCAATCTATATATACACTTCTCTAAATCCATGAGGTCCGTTTTACCCTATTTTCAGGTAATTTATCAAAAAAAATATTTCTCATGAATTGGATAGAGTTAGAGGCTAATATTGGATGAGTGATAATATACCAACATGAGGTAGGTGGTTCCTAGATTTCTATGGATTTTTCTCACATTTGGGGATGAGATCTTGAGAAAATAATAACGGTGTATGAGAGAGACCCCATAAATTAAATGCTTTCCATTTAATTTATTTAATTATACATTAGAGACTCCTATGGAAATGCTCCCACCAAATACAAAATGTATGATCTTGGTGAAATGTTTCAGAACTTATAATGATTAGGATAGGTTTTTTATTTATTTAAATTGATTTTTATGATGATTAAGACGGTTGTAGGGAAACTTGATAGAATTTTCCCAAGGATTGAGTTGGTGATGACCACCTAGATTTGAGGTGATGCATTTATTGGGTTGGGAAAGCTTGGATACATTTCATGAAGTTGATCACTAGTTTGGAGATGTGGTCACAAATTTAGGGTGATGAGGTCATCAAGATTGAGGGCATGGACTTGGACATGATATGGTGACAACTATCAGGTTGGCTGAAGTGGTCATAGGGGAATAAGGTGCTAGGATGATCTTTGTTAGGAACTATGTTACTAATTTCAACTCATTGTGATAGGACAAAATGTCATTGGAGTCATGTGAAAAATTATGGGACTCATATTATGAGGTGGTGTTGGCCACTCATGTGGGTAGATGCATCTTTTAGATAAATCATAGGATGGTGATTTCCTTCTGTGAGGTTGAAGGTGTTATCCATTGAAAGCCATGTGGATAGTTAGTAGTGATCAGTTGGTAGTTTTGAGACAATCAGTTGGGGGTTGAGGCTCTCCGTATATTCAGGTTGTTGGACCATGAATATGTGGGAGGATAAATATAATCATTCCTATGGACATTTGATACTAATCCTATGATGTTTATTATTTGGAGGATAGAAATCAGTGTGCCTCAGGTGTCAAGATTTGATCCAATGGGGATTCTATGAGTTGGGGTCTGATGGACTTGGTAATTTATTTTTCATTCCATCAGGTTGTTAGTTATGGTTTCAAACAAGATGTGTCTATTGGAATGAGGTTCCAAATGTTTCTAATATAGGTGTAACCCAAGGGTTCACCAGGATTGATTTACATCATGTGATTCCTTGGGATTATACAAAGGATCCTCTACACTACCATCATAATGGATATGGGTGAAGCATGTGAATACTTCCTTGTTATTATTGATAATAAGTGAAGTGTTCTATATTAAATGATGTAATGTGATGTTGAATGTATTTTAAGATACACCTTATTTATCATTGAAACATGTTAGGCACAAATTATTCATGGCCTAATGAGATTTATTGTCACATCCAATATGGGTCCTTAGGGATGCTTGTAGAATTTAAGAATTTTTTATTAAGTAAGGGTTTAGCCTCTAGAGCTGAACCTTTGTGATATGTTTTTTCTATTGGCATGGGATTGGGGGGATGGGACCTTGAGGTTCCTCCATCAGCTGGAGTCTCTTTTTCTATTTTTCATTTCGTATCATCATGTTTATTTATAAATGTACTAGTGGTTGGCAATGGGAGACCTTTCCTTCCATTTTTCATGTATGAACTAGTTTTTAAGAATTTTTAGCTACTAATTTTATCATTAATTTTTAATTCATCAATTGGTACTTTTTATTTGTTGAAAATTTATTGTTGTTGTCTGATTGTGCTTCCCCTATGGTAGGTTACTAGTTAGTTTTCTTAGGGTCTTTCTTTTACTATGCTATATTTATCTAAAGAAAAGTAATTTTATCATTTCTACAGGGCATTGTTTTCCCACTATAAACTCTCTACACCCTCATTCTGAGTTGATATCCTTTGGTTTATGGGGAGTCATGCTTAAGGCCTAGTGGCCCTCTGGCCCATAACACTATTTGGGTGGCTAAATGGGTTGGGTAGCTATAATAGAAAACCATGAACATTAAACAGATTACTCATAAAAGGAATGTATTCCTTAGCCTATTAATTTATAGGTTTCAAAGTATGTTTTCCATGAACAATATCATTTTTTAAAATCTAATTGGCATGTTTTTTCCCTTCATAATGGTTCAAAAATATTTGGTGAATTTACTAAAGTATATTCTCTGGGAGTGTCAAACCAGGTATGTTGAATGTCCAATTTTCATGCATGAGGTGACGATCGAGTCAGGCTCAATGTTCCCTTTTCAAGGTTATTAATCCAAGGTACAACTATTCCAGATCCACATCCACTTCTAGTAAACAGATAGGGATATATTTTCAGGGAAACCACTACCTCATTATCTACCAGAATCATGGTATGTTTTCATATTTTTAGTCTTATCCCTTAGTATTTCACTAGATTAGTCTAGTCTTAATCTATAAAAATAACAAATATTTTCACTAATACCAACTATAATGAACCATAAGTTTAATACACATTACTTCCTAATTTATTACATGAAATCACACATTATAATACCCAAAATATCATTAGGCCTATTATATTTGGTAAAATAGGTAAATAACACATTAATTTGATACATATATTTGAAAATGATATTAAAAACAACAAAATAATGTCATATATTCCATAGATCCCCAAATAATTCATAGGATAACATGGGTACATACATAATAAATGGGTGATAAATAAATAACTACAAGGGAATAAACAAATCATATCATTAGGTAAATAATTGTATGTGTTACAAGAGGTATATAAACTTAACATAATTGGGTTGGGAAACATCATCTTGAACAATACAGCACATAAAAAGTGACATCATAAAAATAAGTTGAGGAAAATCTCCCATACATCACAACATAATGTGTATAGGATAACCTCTCATTCACCATACATTGAATAACACGAGATTAAAAAATACCCAATACATTGGATTGATATATAATATCAGGCCCACCCATTACTTCTATATCTTGTACATGCATAAGTGATCCACACAAATCATAAAACATAAGGATTTATTTCATTAATTTAAACCCCAAAATTATGGAGTGTTTATTACATAAATGAAAATCCTCAATCATGTAAAGATAGGTGAAACTAGGTGAAAAACCTTGAGTTGAAATGGATATGGGTGTTAAATATTGAAATGCATGTCTTTGAAAATCATGTTATAATTTTGGCGGCATAACGGGTGTAGATAAGGACTTATAGATGAGGGGAATGAGATTGAAAGGTATCTATAATTACTCGATAATCATAAGGAATGTGATATGGGTTTTTAAAAATTGAATTCGACATTAAAAAATTTAAATCAAATATCAAGACATAATGTTGGTTCCTTAATAAGGAGGAGAGGGAGAGGATCCCTTACCTTGAGAGGTCCCTTCTAAAATATTATGAAGAGCTTCTTGAGATATTAGGGGAACATTTAGACAGATCTAGGGATATATGGGAAGAGTAACTTCATTATATAAGGGTTTTTAGTTAAATGTAATGGGAGGTTGTGTGGTTTTAAATATGAATAGGAGAATGTTTTTATTAATTTTCAAGCATAGGATTTGGACTCTATATCATAAATTTTTTCAAACCACAAATGATATTGTAGTTTTCATAGTGGTTTCTATCAAAGAGGATTAAATTTAATTATTTTATATGGAAAATCACCAGGATTATTAAAATAATTATCTTGTTGATATGGAAGTGAGTCATTCTTTTAAAGAATTAATTTCAGAACATTAAAATACAATATTTGTATTCGAGGAATCATTAAGGGATTATAAATTTAATAAAAAAATATAATATATATATATATATTATAGGGAAAATTAATATTTGGTCATGGATAAATTTTTTGGTATATATCACATCACTTTTAGGTTATTCTGATGTCACAATACACATGGTACATTTGTACCTTATATATTTTTTACCCAAAGAATCAACTATCACTGTAAATAATGAAAATTCACTAGTGGATAATTTTAAATTTTTTATTTCAAATATAATATTTATTTTATCAATATAAATCTAAAAAATTACGAATTTATGTTTTTATGTATAATATCTATGTTTATGGAAAAACTGGTTTTTTGACAATAACAGTTAATAGAACCTTTTTAAATTTACGTTTGAATTCATAAAACTATATTATAATTTAAATTTAATAAATATTATTTATTGATAATATTTTTTTAAAAAAATATTTCAAACATTCTTGAATTTATCAAAAGGAGTGTCTTAGATTAAACTACATATTTCCCAAAAATACAGTTGGTGTTTTATCACATCAAAATCTAATTTTTTCCAATATCATTATTTAATCAATTATAAATTAATAATTAAATGGATAGATATAATAATTTTTCTCGAATAATATAAAAATTCAAAACTTTTCAAAACCCCTTTTTATAGAGCATATGACCTGAATATATGTTTCGTAATGGGAAGGATTTCATTGGGTGGTTCGATAAAAAAACATTCGGTACATGATCTCGATGATCTTGAAAACTCCTATAAACTATTTCACTCATGAATTAGTTGTTGAATAACATCTATTTCTTGGTTATGGGAAATTCCTAGTTTTTCTATCTTTATTGGAATCTATGATAAATGGTCATTATATGGTATCATCCTACTGGTTGAGTCCACCACTCCTTCCATCTATGTCAATTGGACTTTATCCTAACTCATTGTATACTAATCTTAATGGTCACTACAAAATGTATATATTAATAAAAATAATTAATCATAATGTAAATTTAAATATAGTATACTATAACTATTCTAAATATCCAAATTGTTCATGGGTTTTCTAAAACTACATCACCTGAAAATATAATTATTCATTCAAAAAGGGTATTTCATTTTAAAAGTGTGGGTCATTAAAACAATTGATATTTTCCATTTGTGTGTTGAATTATAGCCTACAAGAATTACAATATGTAATTAGATCCCATGAATCACACAAAGTATTTCTATAGTATTAATATTGTGTCAAACTCATCATATGGGTTATCTATATTGATTTCATTAATTTATTAATAGAGATATTATATCTCAAGTGAGTATATTAAACATTTATATCAGTTGGTGAAGTCTTTGACACTCTCATATTCCCTTTTATTATATTTATAGTGGTCGTGGATTCCTATTTATCTATGTGTAATGTTGAAATGGTAAAATAACTATTGAAAATGGTCTTCATATTAAGTGATTGATTAGGCTGCTAATTTAATATGAATGAAAAAACTTCTTCCATCCAATGTTTTGACTAAACACCAGATCATAGATACCTAAAACATTTCGTGGTTTTCCATCATGAGGAAACACCATGTAGTGAAATCTGTAATATAATGACCAATTTCTCCTATTCCATTAATGATAGGGATGTTATGTTCACGGATTTTTGGTTGTGGTGGCATCATAACTACCGATTCAAGGATTTTC
Source organism: Viscum album (assembly GCA_963277665.1). Taxonomy (NCBI): domain Eukaryota; kingdom Viridiplantae; phylum Streptophyta; class Magnoliopsida; order Santalales; family Viscaceae; genus Viscum; species Viscum album. Next base: position 1,746,888,020 of record OY728151.1, on the reverse strand, counting down.
ATTATTCTTTGGATATATTTGTGGGTTCATAGCTTCAATATATTCTAATATCGGGTGAATAACTATAATTATTATATCTAGTGATTCTCCTACATATATTATTGTGCATTATATGTTGATCTCTTGAGTAGGGGTTTAATGGTAGATCAAGTGATAATAATTTGTGTTTTTTACATGGGATATAGTCAATTAAACATGTTGGTGTGGATGTTAGCCAATTTAATGGGAATTCTCTACCCCTATTGGACTACTTTTTACATATTATAATGGGGGATCCTGATTAGGATAAAGTTTATATTCTTCATGTATGCCATTGATATTGATGGTATTCCATCAATAGAATAAGAAATTACATAACAAATGTCTTTCAATTTCATATTTGTATTAAGTATGCTCCCCCTAAGTTACGTGAATCCTAGTAGTATATGATGGATGGTTACTTGTGGACCTGATGATTCCTTTACCCTTATCCTTGTTTTTTTAAAGTAACTACATTGAAAATTAATTTCTAGAGCAGACCCTAGATTATATGATTTCCTCTGATGTGTATTTTTAACATCTCATTCATTTACATTTTTTATGGAAATATTTAAATAGTTGTCCATAAATACCTTGTTTGTTCTTATTATTATGTTTAGAGGCTTCAAGAACCTAAATAATGACAACAACCATTAATTCTTACCATGTGAGTACTATCTCAATGTGATGATATTTATAATAAGATGTTTATTTTAATTTTAATAATAAATTTAAATTTTATTTTAATTATATGAACCACATTAATTTATATATGGGATTAAAAAATATTACTCTTTCAAAGTTTCAACTTTTATGAATGTATAAAACATTGTTTGATGGTAAAAGATAATGCATGAAACTGAGTTCAATGTCAATACCATCTAACTCCCACTACATAGAGGACATGGAATAATATAGGAAGATTAGACATCTATGGGGGTGCCCCCAGTGTTGAAAACAAAGGATTCCATTATAGTGGTTCTACCACAAATGAATTCATATTTACCTTTACTAGGGTTTTTGTCGATGAAGGTGGTTTGGATAAAAATTTCACAATATCCACAGGTTAGGGTTTTGGTATTTATAAAAAAATTCCCTTAACTCTAAAAGATATGAAGGTCCATGGGAGAATATGGTTGTAGTTGTGGCTATGAATTTTCATTCATATCATTCTACTATTATTACAAGTTTCATATGATGAATTATTTCTAGAAACTACCCTAGAGTAACAAATGTCCATTTATAAGCAATTACAATATGATGTGGTCTAGTCTTGACATGTTTTACCAATCACTAATTTTATCCATTTGTAACATGGACGGAGTTATCAATAATTATAGAAACTTTTAAAATCCCCAAGTTTCATATATTCTAAACCTTTGAGATACGAGAATGTTTTGGTGTGGGATGGTTAGTGACTTACATTATGTTCAAAGTACTACCGATCATTATAATAATGTACACTCCATCTACAGGTAGTTTAAATAAAATAGAGTGTGGATATTTCATTAGATCCATCAACCATTAAATGAGTGTAGAAAAGTGGAGGGTTGTAAAGTTACATGTATTCTAATGCATACATTGGGGGAATCATCTTCAATTATTAAATGGACTATACTGATGATTTCAATGTTAGCATGATGGAGTCATTGAAATGTCATGCAAGATGTAGGGATTATAACTATTTAAAAGATAGTGAGATTTTGTGGCATAAATATTTAATTTTTGAATTTTATAATTCAATTCATGTACTTCATATAGTATACCCTAGTCACTGAAGTGATTTATTATTTCCCATAGGCTTTTATGTAGGTAGAGTATATAATCTTCCTCGATTTCACTTGTAACTACATATTTGTGGGAGAGAAGTGGCTATTATACTACCAATATTTTCTCCTCCAAAAACCCTTTAAATATTTCATATGAATATCACTCACCTTCCTAAAATGATTCATTTAGATTTTCCACCATAACTGGTTTTTCCAAATAGTTTTTCCAAGCTAGCTCAGGATTCCCATGAATTTTCAGCTTCACGTTGGGTCAGATGATCTAGTGGAGGAATATATGATGAATGTTGCTTCAATGAATTTTTTTTTATTTCAATGCATAGTCGACTAGTAAAGAACCCATTTTTTGTAAGGTTTTTTTTTCAAGAGGATATTCTTGTATGATGGAACTTTTTTAGTACTATAATAACATCAACTAGGTTAGCAATTGGTGACACAATATTTAACTCTAATTATTAAGATCTAGTGGACGATAAAGTTAATATTAAAATCTAGGTTCTATTGTATACATATTTTTGTAGGAAATTAATTTTTTGTTAGACTTATCACTTTTATAAAAAGTATCATATGAAATTGGTTTTTTGTTGAATTTTTTTGCAACCACACTATATTGGGTCACCTTATTGTAAACAAATGGATGACCTCCATTCTTGTTGTAATTATCTTGGGTAGGTAATTCATGGAGTATATTTTCATTGTTGTATACATTATTTTTACATAGAATATTAATATTGAAAAGGAGTTTATTACCAGGATAAGGAATTACCATTTCAATGATAACATTATATGTTAGGGTTTCTAAAGAATACCCATGGTGCAACACCGGCCTCTAAGACATTATTACTACAAACCTCCTTGGGTTTCCCATTTAATAGGAAAGAAAACCTTAAGGTAGTTAGTAGTGAACACAGGTTAGTGATGTTACAATATAGTGTGGGATTAGTGTGACCATAATGAGACCTCTTTCAAGGTGTATGGATGATTGGTCCATTTTTTATGATGATAACCATGGTGATTGGGATCCTTCATGGGTGACTCCAAGGAAACTGACATAATGTTTGTTGAATTTTCATTGATCCCCCAAAAACATAGTAAAGGATAGTGTTTTAGTGTTCATGAGAGAGACTCTGTATGTTTTTAGAGATGATGATGTGATTTTTGATCCTCCTTATGACTCTTAAATGTTACCCCATCCTTTGAGGACTCATTCATTCAAAAAATTTAGAGTCATGTAACACATTGTGATCATTTCTTTGTTTAATTATGCCTAGACTAGCATGTTGACCATATATAGATTGAGGTGCCTTGTGGGATAATATGGGAAATAGAACCTGTGAGTTTTGTTAGAGTATGTAATTACAGAAATAATGGTGAAAATGTTAGGAACCAAGGAATGATGGCCTTATTTTGTTGGCCCATAAACAACCATCAAGTTAACCCCATGTCTATTGGGATTCATTTCAACTTTTTGTCTACATATATCAATTTTTGATATATTAGGACATCAAAATAAGGAAAGGTACCCTATAGTGGAACATCATAAATAACCACACATTAAGAATTAATCCATTTAATGGGTAATATAATAAACATTAGGTTCCCAATTTATATTTTCATGAATCCATTCTGTAATTTCTTTAGGTAATGCGGGTCAAATTTGAGAGGATGTGGGATTAAAACAACACACTAAAGATCTTAGTTCCTAGTCAAAGACTCTCATAAATATTTTTATTTAATAATATATTTTTTAAATCCTTATTAATGACAATACATGTCCATTTTATATAGCATTCCACTGGATATGTTAGCCTTATTTCATATGTGTTTGTAGATTACTCTACAATCCATATCCATATACTAGGAAACTCTAGAATTTATCAACATCCAAATAGTCCAAAATGAATTTAATGTGTTCTCTCTTCATAGAATGAGTATCATGGGTTTACAGGCTCCCCACTAGACAATATTGGATTTACTATTTAATTACCAAATGATTTTGAGGGTTTATTAGCTTATCACCATTATGGTATGAAAACATTATTTTTCATTACAGGTTTTGATTTAGGATTCATAGGCTCATTTTAATGATCTATTCAATGAAAAACTCCATAATGTCTTAGATCGATGAACTACATTACCTAAAATGTGCCTCCATGTATTCCATATGCTTTTGAATAGTGGGAAGGGGCAGATCTGTACAATGGGGATACCATTCCCTCGAATCAAAGTAATAAAATAGTAGAAAACCACTTAATAATATCCATCAAAACATTTTAGTTTTTATAATTAGTAAAGAATAATGTTATCATATATTTCATGAAAAATACATAAAAGTATATATCACTGATCACCCACTGACCCAATAAAATATTTAAAATAAATAAAAAATAAAAATTGGTTTTACTACCATCCCCAAACCTCACCTAATCCTATTCACTAATACCGCATCTAGATAACCCAAACTGATTCACTAAAAAAAACTATGATAAATCGTTTTAAAAAGGTATAAGTGATTCACACCCACTAGGCTGCTCACACAAGGAATGAGAAATTCATCTTAGTGGGGTCTAACCATGTTCCCTAAATACACACCATCATATACGTGTATACATGAGTAAATAAAATACACATGCTCACACAAGGACCTCAGAGCATCACCTCCTAGTTAGGGCCCCTTAAATCCATGCACATTAGATCATCATTTTCTAAAACGGTTGGGGTCAAAAGCTCATTTATTATTAAATCAAAGTAAGGACCTCTTCATATTGGGTAGAGGGAGACCAATTACGTATCTCAAAGGACCAATGGGAATTTATCCCATTACATGGACCATAGGCCCAAATGTTTTGCCCAAGGCCCATTCTGGGAGTAGTACTATAACAGTACCCCGCACTACTACAGTGCCACACAGCATCCTCTACTGCTACAGTTCCGTTCTGCCGCTAGAGAGACCATCCACTACTATAGTGCACACTGTTGCTACAGTGTCGTTGCTCATACAATACTGCTACTGCACCATCGCCTAATGGGTTTTGAACGCCCATTTTTCATGTAGGATTACAGGGTGCTTCATTATATATTCATTTCCTTACTAGGACACCGTGATAAATGATGATTTCTGATTTAGATCCATACCAAAATCTATTCACCACATTCCATCATACCCAAACCACATCTAGTACTTAAAAAAATGTTATGGTGACTCACCAAAACTCAACCAAATCCCTAAGGTGTAGGGCAGCGTGTGCACCATCTCCTCAGCCCTCACCTAATGTTTTAAGATTGGGTCATACATCAAATCCATATATAATCCATTATTAGTTACTAGAGGTCACCCATCATGCTCTAAACTTTACCCTATCACTCATCATAGGCCAGCAGATCAATTCCATACCCAACCATGACCTATTTATCAAGGTGTGGTCTGCCATAACTACTAATTCAAGGAAATATTCCTTCCACAACCGTTACCTTATCATAGAAGGAATGACTAATTATCTCATCTCCATCGTTACCTTATCATTGAAGGTTTTATCCTAACCACAACCACTACCTCAACACTCAAGGTAGGCCCTAGTATCGCATAAAAATATTACCTTATAATTCATTATAGGGTTCTATGAACACCTTAACACCCATTGTGGGTTGAAGCCTTAGGACCAGTCATCATGAATGCTAATTTTTATATCCTATAATAGGAATGAAAAATAATAAGGGAACCCAACCTATAACACAAGCTCAGTAGATCATTATTTCTGCTCTATTCACGAAAGATCGGTCTACACACAAATATAAACCTAAACATCTATTTGAACCTAACGATAATCCTAAAGACAACCTAAAACACCATAGGGGTTTTCCCATAGCCCATGTCTCCACCAGACTCAACCCTAGAGAAGTCAGTATATATCCTATTCCAATATACACTTCACAACACTCACCCAAGTCTAATATCACATAACTCTCAGTAGATTCCTCCATCCCATCACTCAATTGAAATACCTATCCATTACACCACACCCATTAAAATAGGACTCATCCCATTAACCTCACTAACCAAATATCAATATACCCTTAGGAGGGTTCTCCTGAATTAATTTTAGACATAAAATCATCTCAGAAATACCACCAAGCTAAAGCCACTCATGTTCACCCAAATAGCATCAAATAACCCATCATATGATACCTAGTTCAGATGTGTCATCCTAAAAACTTCCCAAGGTCGCACATAAACTCAACTACAATCATCTCCCCTTGGTGACATGGTTTTTTGGAAATAAAAATTCACATAATGATTGATGAACACTTATTCTAAATCATAGAGGCTCAGATAAACCTATATATTTATTTAGCATACTCCTGGTCCCTTACCAAAAACCATATCCTTTTAAATGTTCTTTAATGAAATAATCCATTCATTAACTTGAATATTACTTTTTATTTTACAGACCAACTACCTACATATATCAATTACCACATAAGAGAATCTCTCATGTCCTTTGATGAATCATATCCATGCCTCATCAAATAATGTAACAATTGTTTATCGCATATCCCAGGACATAAAAAATAATTAAATATAATAGAATATAATATTTTATTAAATTCTTCCAAGGAGGAATAATGGAAGACAAATTCCCCAGGATTTTCTGAAACCACAACCCAAAAACTATTATATGATCCAAAAAGTACCCCTACAGGTGTACCAAGAAAAATACCAAACTATATATACCTGGTAAATCACCAATTACATCCAATTTAATCAAAACATATAAATATAATTGGGAATAAATTTACCTTGATTGAAAAAGTAAATGACATTGCATTTTCATGTTTCTTAGATTTGTCTAGAAAATTTGGGCAAAAGCCTCATTATCCTTACATGATTCCTCTATGATCAATGGAATCATCACCAAAACCCTTTCCTAATTGACTCCAATTAACAACTAATTATCCCTAACCAAAATGAGAGACAATAATGGAAGATAAATACCCAGAATCACTAAAAAAATCCAATTCACCTTTCTCAATGATCGAATAGAGTGTGGAGAGGAGGAGGAGTTGATCAAATTTCATTCCCCATAGTGTAATTCCATGACTCTAGTAACATATATCTTGGTTTTTTACAACATTTGAACAAAATTCAACAGATCACATCATGATCATTAAATAGTTTATTAGTCTTGAGAAACTCTATGCCGATTTGATCTCACATTAATTCTATAAGCATGTAAAATAAATTTAAAAAATATTATGAAAAAAATATTATTTATTATATTCAATCCCAAAATTCATTTTTATATTACTTCTTGGTACCCTTTGTAAATGAAAAACAATAAAGGGTGATCTCATATATTTAGTAAGGGAAACATACAATAGAATATATTGTAAATAAATAAATCATGAATAATATAGAGGACATAAAAAATAATCAAATATTTTAAATAATTTATATTATAAAATCGGATTAAATCCACAAGTGAAAAAAATCCAAAATAATCACATGGATATCTATAACGAGTTTTATAGTGATAGAATGCACAATACTAGACATCATAGTTTTACATTAAATTTATTGAGATTAGACATCATATGAAAAAATTTATGAATTATTCAGACCACAAATATTTTTTTCCCTTATGAGAACCATCAGTGCACTGAGGGGCTATTACTGGCCCCATCCATCACTCACTATGTTCAATGAAGTCATCATATGAAGGTTTGGATAATAATTCAATACATAATCAACTTAAAAATTCAAATTGAAAAAATAAAAAATAAAGTGTTAATATTTTCCCCAGTCAACAAATATAACAACATGATCATAAAACATCTCGATAAATAAGATAGATGGTAATAATGCGATATATCCCTAGTAAATAATAAGATTCATAAAAGGATGTTGAAATAGATAGTAGAAATTTTAAATGAATATGGGAACAATTATTGAGGAAAGTACCCCTTTCATTTTGAAAAATCATGTTTAGAATATAAATACATTATATAATATTAGGAAAAAAATAACTTTGAATAAATCCATGGATACTTGTAATGGAATATTTAGGAAATGAATAATCATTATTTCTAGGAATTTATTTATGGTAAGTGTTTAAACAAACATTCCCTAAACACAGTAAGTAAAAAGTACCACATTTAGAACATGACATGAATACTACATTTAAAAAAATTATAAATAAAAACAAGGGTAAATATTACATTAATAGATCTTTAAATAATGGTAAAAAAATTTATGAATCTGTTTTAAAGAAAATATGGATATTAAAGAGAAATATTACTAAACGAATATAAAAAAATTCGATTTTTATTTAAAAACATTCACATGGTATTTTTGAGTCCCAACGAAGGTATAAAAAGAAAAAATACTTGAAAAAAATATAACAAAATATATGATAGTAAAATATAAGGGGTTTTTAATAAAAAATATCATATAATTCTTCAAATGGAAACATAAATGTAAACAATCTTGAATAAGTTTGAGATGGTGAAATAAAACCTTACATGTTGTCTCATTTAATTCATAAGTGATTTATCCAATTGTATAATAAATTTTAATATATTATAACTATATTAATGAACCATATAAATTCTTATAATATCATATATTGTCCACTTATAATAATAAAACATTCGGTTATTAATAATTCCTTGTTAAAATCATAATTTTAGAGTGTTAACTATATTTATTTTATATAATTTTTGGTTTGGAAGTTTTTTACCTCCTTCATTTTCATCGATACATAATATATATAATTTCTTTCATACAAATACATTGCCCTGAAAATCTAATCTAAGAACCTTTTATTCGATAGCGTGTATGACATGCGACACCAAGTGTGTAAGATAATATAATATCTGTATACATTATTATACATATTTTTTAAAATATATTCTATATATTTGAATGCACAGAATACTGAGTTATCTTATGTGGCATGCAAGATCTACCTTCCCTAATATCTTGCATTACATGCAAGACCGAGTTTCACCAAATAATAATGTATTATTAAAATATTATTATTTAATATAATATAACATATCCTAGATGTTATTTTAGCAGTTATGAATAGTATTAACTAAATTATGAAATTATATGGTTTAAATAAATATAAAATGAATTCATGGGTTAGCAATTAATTAGAAATGAAAATAGGAACCGACTACATATAAAAAAAGAAGTATTTTTATTTTTATGCTTCCAAAGTAGTTTTATCTTAATAAACAAATTAATTACAATTATTTAATTATTTCAATGTGATATATATGTTATATATTAAATAATTTATTTTTTATATTCATAAAACTGATTTGACAAGATTAAGATAAGAAAAAACCCTAGTTCACACATAAAAGCTATATTTTTATTAAGGCATTTTACCACCTTTTAATAGCATGCCTATTTCAAATCTGAATTTTGGAACATTAATAAATTTAATTTGGTAAAATAAAATAAATTTTTGAATTCATAATATCAAATTTATCTTAGGGTGAATTTTTTTGGTATGTAGCGAAAAATATCGCATTTCTGTTAAAAAATATATTTTTGTTTAAATATTTATTAATGTTAAATTATATATTTAATTTGATTTAAGATAAAATTATATCAATTATACATATATTAACATAGTTTAGTTTATCATTGTAAAATTCACTTTGAAATTTAATCTAAAAACCTAACAACCTTTTGATCATTTTTATACTAAAACTAGTTAATTCGACAGTATGCGAGATTAACAATAATATTAATTTTTCTACTTCTATAAATAGAATTTTAAAAAATTAACATACACCATTGTAATCCGGATTAAATTTCTTGTCTAATAATGTCAACCTTTTGCTTTACCAAATTATTAGGGAAAGTGATTAAAATTAATTAGAGTGATTAAGGTGCAATTAGGAATAAAAAAGGAATAAACCATGTATTTAAGGGAAAAATTGGCCTATACACTAGTCCAAAACCCATTAGCTATACATTATTTGGACCTTATCCTTCTATTATTTTGTTTTGATGGTTTTATATGACAATATTTAGGTAATAACAAACTAACATGTTTCCAAAATTTCCAAGTGAGTCTATTTTCTTCCCTACAAAATGCCATCACCTCTCCCTCTTCCTCACACCTCTCAAGACACGTTATCTCATAAAAACTCTGCCCATATTATCAAAAAATCCATACCATCTTCATAGAATCCACCATTTGGATAAGAAGGCACCTAAGGAGTTATTTGGGAAAAAACCAAAAAGGAGTTACCTGATTAACAGGTAACGTCTTCCCTAAAGATTTTTTGTTTCATTTCGATTATTCAAACCCTATACTCGTATTCTTCAATTAAATTATAAAAAAACCATATCCAAAATATAATAAGATTTTTTATGTCAATATTCCTACCTAAAATTTTACACAAATATTTCTAATGGGTAAGGAACATATTGTTTCTATGTATAGAGAACCACTGCCTCATGAAACAATGATTGTTCATTTTTCCATTTCCTACATTAATGGTTGGCCATTATGATGGACACATCACTTATATATGTTATATATGATATTTATTATGTATTTTTTCTTCTTTAATTATTTTACAACACATACCCCTACTCTTTTTCTATTTTTCATTACTAAGATAACATCATTTGAAGAAGTGTGTACAACCGCCCCCTTAATGCAATGTGATTACTTCATATGATACATGGAATGTATAAAGAATGATTATAAATAAACATATAAGACATAAAAACATATATATGATATTATATGACATAATTAAATTTATTTATATATTTATATAATTTCTTTTATTATCCATTAACACACAAAAAAGTGATATTGTTGGTCGTGGACAGGTTGACTACCGCCTCCTCGACACGATGTGATTTTTTTGCATCATGAGAATTTTGTATATAAGTATATATATTGATAAGTAATATTTTATTCATTATATTATGATCATTATGGAATGATATAACTCTACTTACCATCTTTCCATCAAAATCATTCTAAAGTGAGAAAGTTATACATGCATACGTACGACCTACTGTCCACATGATTGTAATGTTGGTTCATTTTTCGTATCAATATTTAATTATTGATTTTAAAAGTATAATAGATGTGTGAATATGATAATTATTTCATGATTATTATTCTGTTGATGTATTATATTGACCCCTTTGACTATATTTGACATACCAAAGTTGGTTTTGACACATTAACTGAATTTCGTCAAAACACATGATGTAAAAATAATTGTTTAAATAGTTGTATAAAACATAATAATAAGTGATATTAATGTAATTATAAATAGAAAAAGGTTCTCAATAAAGTATAAAATAAATATAATTTTATTTTACATGATTTTAAAGGACATTCTCCCAAAACAAAACACAAGGTAAGGGACTCTTGTCTCACTTTTCTTTCCCTGAGGCATACTTTATTTTTGTCCACTTAATTCTTATATATGGTGTGCATAATTCCACATTGACATGTAATGTCCTTAATTTTTTTATATTCATGTTATTTAGATGTTTCAATTGATATTAATTAATTTTGGATCTGTTGATTCATTTTTAAGGGATTCCCAACTCACTTTTACATCTGTGAGATAAATGTCAAGTTCACAAATTATGTCTTTTATGTGGTGTATCTACTACCTCTATTGTTATATTTTATCAGTATTTATATTACCTTCATAGTATTTAAGGATTTAATTTAATAATATTCCTTAATTACTTTTATTTTATAAAATGTTTCTTGGTGTTATGGGACAGATTGTAATGTTTAAAGATTATTTTCCCCAATTATATCTTTAATAATCATTCAATGAAATTCACATTTGCAGAAATTATATAACCACTGTTCAATAAATACAATTATTATTCTCAAGTTATTCATAATAAATTTAAATATTAGTATAAATCATCAATTCATTATAACTCAAAAAAATTAGATTTTTTTCAGAAATTCCCACTTTAATTATCTCTTTAGTCGAAGAACTTATTTTCTTTAAAAACATGTTTTATTAAAAGGTATTATATAAATGTTTTTAAAATTATTTGGTAAATATGGTTTTACCTTTTTTTTCTTTTACCAATTTTTTCAAATAAATCATCTTTTCACTTTCCAAATGAGGCAATTTCTAACCTTTTGTCTTAGAAATGGAATATTCTCTTTACATCATACGACTTGTACTGATTTATCTGCCCTCATTTCATTGAATCCTCCATTTTTGTTTTTAAATGTTTATTTTTAAGGAAAATTGTTTTAAAATTTATTTTAAAAGAAAAATATTTTCTAAATATTTTTAAAAAATAAGGATATTTTACACAAGAATAAGTCTAAAAGTTATTATTTTACTTTATCAACAACAAACAACATCAATTTTAATTCCACATAGGATTTTTTTGGTATTGATGTCCTTTTTAATATTCCTCTCAATGGTTTTAGATTGATTTGGACAAGGATATATTTCACATTATCTTACTTGATTCATTCTTGAAGTATCCTTCAAATATTCAACTTTTTATGATCATTAAGCATTGAATTTTTAATAATTATCGATTTCATTTATCATGAATATTAATATTTCCTAAACTGAATAACCTTATACATACAGTATTTACTTTGACAGTTATTTGATTAAATGGGGAATTATTGATGAATCTATATTTCTCATGAAATATGATTATTTTAAATGTAATATTATTTATTTTTATTATTCAATATGAGGAATTTTTTGAACTAGAATTGATGTGTAGTTCCCCGACTTTATATAGCTCCTCGATGCATCAAAATTTTTCCATAAGAAAAATAGTTCCACAAATGGGTTTGTACCCTTAGTTTTATACTTCTTTGGGAAAGGTCATGAGGTTATAGGTTTTTATGTGCCTCAAAAATTAGGTCTAACAATTAATAATTTCACTTATATTAGTTTCGGTTATTATTCATCCAAGATATTTTTCATCAATATATTTGTTGATATACTTCACTAATTAAATGGAATGTGTTTTAGTTTCAAACCATTCCATAGTGATATTTCCTTATCAAGTTATTTGAATGGAATTTATTTCTAGATATTACCTTTCCATGTCTTTTCCATAATTACATTTAGTTTATTGATTATATGGCATGTGTGTTTAGTTATTTATCTTTCTATTTCACTATTCTTAATGATTCATTATTGCTTCCACTATATTTTTCTCTTAATGAGCCTTTAAGCTCACCCATATTATGTTTTCCCCATGAATCCAAAAAATAATACTATAAATGTTATGTATAAATTTACTAAATGTTTAAGAGTTATCCTTGTAGAAGATTTTTTAAAGAAAAGAAAAAAAATTATATTATAATTATTGCTGTCATTTGTAATAAAAGACTCATTTAAGTATATGGTTCACCTAGACTACTAAGCTGATTAGTCCTTTGGGGCTTGATTCCTTGCAATCATGCTAATTTAATTGATAGCAGATACTGACTTTGGCCTTCTGGGTTTGGGACACAATAGTTGGTATCAAGGGAAGTTTAGTAAAAACCCTGGGAACTAGATTTAGGGATAATTATGTTAGAGAACATAACCATATGGCAGAATTTGAGGGTAATTATAGAAGAACACCAAATATTTTTTGTAAATTATAAATTATGTAGGTCTTACTAGTAATACATCCATGTCTGGATACTAAAATTGTTTGTAGTTCTATCACAAGTGTACCCATGAATAATAACTTCGATAAGGTGATTTGATCCTGACTTTGGGTAACCCAGTACATGACTATGGGCCTTACAACACACCTAATTTTACACCTCTAAGGTTTATAGTTAGGATAATTGACATTTTCCTTACAAACTATATTGATTAATTTCAAAAGATAATGATAATTAATAATCAAGGTCAAAACTATGGCGTTTAAAATATAAAAATAAGATGTCATGATTTATATACCTTATAGATAATTATACACTTTATAACTATAACTATTGTAGCTCATGCTATTTTTTCTAGTTTTAGTCAGTTGCTGCAACCAAAAGGATTCAATTTAACATCAAACATGATGTAAAAAGTGGTGAAAATGAGAAACATAATGATATTCTGATGTGAGTGATGAAACTTTTGTGTATACATAACCATTATTCACAAAATATGATCAACAATATATACCTTTTCCAACTCCCCAACACGCTAAAGAAGAGAAGGATAGATGTTTATAAGAGCTTGAGAGGGGGAGACCTTGTAGAAAAGAAATTTCTATTTTCGACATGTGAGAAGTGTGGAAGGAGACACCCAAGAAAGGGTCTCAATGAAACAAGTAAATTATTTATGTGTGGGAAAGAATGACATAAATCAAACATCTTCCAAGGAAAAAAGTAATAATATTATTGAAGGAAGATAATCTAGTCTTAAGAAATCCTTTATAGTTCTTTGGTGTGTTGTAAGTTTGCAGAACCTGGAAGTTACCCAAGTCAATTCCATCTTCTAGAGGATAATATCTAGAGCATGAAAGGATCTCTGCGAAAATAATTGGATGAATTATGTATGTCCTAAATTTATATTTAAAACCATAATTGAAAAGATATTTAGTGAGTAACCAAATTTCAATGATGCCGGTTAGATTTATTTTATAAATTATATTCATATAGATTTAGAAATGGAAAACCAATATTCAATGTGACAACTGATCAAATCTATCAAGGTTGTAGGTAATGAACCCTTGATCGAAGTACTATAAGTGTTTCACAACAACTACTAACGTACTCAATGTCCCAGTTAGTTTTTCATTATTTTTAGTAAAACAATTTTATGAATAAATTTCAATGATAATATAGTAGTATAACTTTTGAGGATTGGAGATTAATCTATTACCCATAATTATTTGGAAGATAAAGAGAGAAAATAGTTATACTTTTCACTCTTTAATGTCCTTATTATCCATTATATGTTTCTGTTAGTGGTTCAAGAATAAAAACATTCATTATTGAAAATTAATTTCTAGAAGTAAATGTATGAATTTGAATTCAACGAAAGCAAAACCAAAAGTTTTTATTGTTCATATAATATTTCAACCTATCATATAAGAATGTTTCATGATATTCTTGGTCTATTAAAGAATTACCCAACATTAGTAAAATGAATTATAAATAAAAGAAATTTTCTAATACCCAGATTTCTTTTGAACTAATAGTCTTCTAAATCATCACATATTTGTGGATTTGAATCCATCAACATTCCATTATTCATTCAATTGTTTGTGTCTAATGACATAATTCACTCCTTATAAATATTTATGCTTTCCCTCTAAGTATGTATCTTTAATTTCTATTAATTATCTCCTACTTAGATATCGAGTTTCATGATAGTAAATGTGACCTTTTTTACTTCACATTCGTTATTTTCTAGAGGATGATTTATAAAACCTTCTCACAATGATGGATTTCAATGTTGGAAGTATCAAAAAATCAATCACCATAATCGAGTTTAAATTGTCAGGATGCATTTTAAATATGGTGGGGATAATGTGATGCCACAAAAATCTAAAATTAGATCCTTGAGTTGGCTTATGTTACTCGTAAGAGATACCTTCTTTAATATCTTTAATTAAACCAATGATCAACCCTCCTCAATAGATTGTTACTTTTAAGACTGATTTTCACCAAATAACAGTGTATTATTAAAAAATTATTATTAAATATAATATGATATAACCTAGATGTTATGTTAGAATTTAGGAATTGTATTAACTAAATTTTTAAAATTTATGAATTATATAAATATAAAATGGATTCTTGTGTTATCAATTAAAGATAAATTAAACTATGAACCAATTATATATATAAAAATATAATTATTTAAATGCTTCCAAAGGATTTTTTTCCGTTATAAACCTAATTAATTACAGTTAGTTAATGATTTTAATGAAATATATATCTTATATATTCCATAATATATTTTTTATATTCATCCAATTGATTTGATAAGCATAATATAGAAACAAACCTTTATTCACACATAAAAACCTAAATTTTTATCAAGTCATGCTTACCAATTTTTTATGGGCACCTCTTTTAAATATTAATTTTGACTAATTTGAAATTTTAATTTGATAAAATAAACTTCAGTTTTGAATTCATAATTTAAAAATTTGCACAGGGTGAATTTTTTGTATTTTTCTATGAAACTTCTTTTTTATGAACAGTGAAAAATACGGCATTTTAGTTAAAAATTGTCATTGCATTTAAATAATTAAAAATGTAAACTTATAAATTTAATTTGTTTTAAGATAAAAGTATATCAATTTTACTGATATTAATACAATATATTTTATTATTATAAATTTAAAATTGAAATTGAATATAAAAACATAACAATATTTTGATCACTTTTCAATTAAAACCCGTTAACTCCTCAGTCAGTGATATTAAAATTAATCTTAATTTTTTGGATTCTATTAATTGAATACCAAAAAATGGACATAATCCCTTATAATAATGATGATATTTTTAGTCTAATTATATCAAAATAATTTTTGTTCATAAATTATTAGTGAAAGTGATTAAAATTAATTACACTGATTAAGGTAAAATTAGTCTTAAATGGACTAAACCTTATATTTAAGTATGCAAATGACCTATAAACTTCTCCAACACCCATTTTATGTCCATAATTATTCCCTTAATCTTCTATTATTCTATTTTTTTCATTTTTATGACTTTTTTATGTAAGAACATGTGTACACCTAAATTGTTTCAAAAATTCCATGTGAGTCATTTTTCTTTCCTATAAAAAGCCACCACATACCCCCCTTCATCAGACCTCTCAAGCTACATTTTTTGCCCAAAATTTTCCCAACTAGTCTCCTAACATCCCTCCCCTAAACATAGAATCCTCCCTTTGGTAAGGATTCTTTTTTGAACAAACCAAAAGGAGTTACCTGATTAAGGCATAACGTCTTCCCTCAATCTTTTTAGATTCATTTCCATTCTAAAACACTTATACACTTCTTGTTCCTTTATTTTATAAAAAATTCATTATACTAAACATAAAATTATGTTTTTATGTTATGTTTTCTACCTACACTTATAGATTCCACCATCTATTGAGTAATGAACATATTGTTTTTGTATATGGAGAACTACTACCTCATTAAATGATGATTCATCAGTTTTTCATTTACAACATTCATGGTTGTCTGTTTTTAGGGAAACACTATTCATATATATTATATATGATATTTATTATTTATTTATGCTCTTTAAATTATTTTACAACACATACTCTTACAATTTCTATTTTTTGTTAATATGATAACATCATTTGAGGAAGTGTGGACTACTACCCCCTCAAACCAATGTGATTCGTTCACATGTTCCATGGAATTTATAAGTAATGATTATAATTGAACATATAAGGAAAGAAACCATATATATTATATTAATTACATAAATAAATTTATAAATATACATATATACATATATATATATATATGTATGTATAAATATATATATATGTATGTATACATATATATATACACACATATTATTTTCTTTATTATCCTTTCACAGAAAAAAAATTGATAATGTTGTTTGTGGACGTGTGGACATCCGCCTCCTCGACATGATGTGATTCCTTTTACATCATGATAATTTTATATATAATTATATATGACTAAAGAATATGGTATTAATGATATTATGATAACTCTTTAAAGATATAATTCTACTTACCTTCTTTCCATAACAATCATTGATAACTGAGAATGTTATTCATGCGTACATACGACTAACCATATCTATGATTGTGATACTGGTTCATTTTACATAACCATATTTTATGGTTTTTTAAGTATAATTGATATATAAATATGATAATTATTCCATTATTTTTAATTTGGAGATGTTATATATTGACCTATTTTAGCATAGTTTTCCTACAAAAGTTTTTTTTGACACTTAAATTAAATTTTGTTAAAACACCCGATGTAGACATAACTATTTAAGTAGTTGTATAAAACATAGTAAAAATGAAATAAAAGTAATGATAAAGATGAAAAACGATATAAATAATGTATAAAATTAACATAAGTTTATTAGACAAGAAATTTAAGGACTTTCATTTAAAAGGAAACACAAGGTAAGGGACACTTGTCTTATTTATCTTTATATGAGGCATACTTTATTGTTTTGAACCTAATTGCTTATATATGGGGTACATAATTCCACACTATCATGTAATATCATGAAATATTTTATATTTATGGTATTTATATATTTTAATTGATGATTATTACTTTTGGGTATTTTGATACATGTGTAAGGGATTCTCCTCTCACTTTTTACATCCATGAGATAAATTTCATCTTCACCAATTATGTATTTTGTGTGGTGTATCAACTACCCCTATTTTTATATTTATCATTAATCCTATTACCTTAATGGTATTTAATTATTTCATTTAATTTTTTTCCTTCATGAGTTTAATGATTTAGAATATTTAAAGTTGTTATGGGACACTTTATAATTTTTAAAGTTTAGTTTCCTCAACTATATGTTTAATGATCATTCAATAGAGTTTCCATTTGTAGAAATTATATAAACATTTTTTAATAAAAACATTCATTATTATCTGTTTATTCATAACCACTTTCAATATTAGTACCCATTTTCAATTTTTTGGTACTCAAATTTTTTTTGATATTTTTTTAGAGAACCTTACTTTATTTATCTCTTTTTTTAGAGAACCCATTTTCTTATAAAAACCATTTTTTAGTAAATTGTTTTTGAAAAAAAATTAAACTATTTGGTAAATAAATTTTTACATAGTTTTTTTTATTTTTCCAATGTGTTCAAATAGATCTTCTTATTTCATTCCAAGTGAATAATTTTCTACCATTTTTCTGTACAAAATGAATATTATTTTTAACTTATTCAACTTTTATTTATTTATACACCATCATTTCTCCGAATCTTCCTTTTCATGTTTAAATATTTTATTTTTAAAGGAAATATTTTTAAATGGGATTTTAAAAGAAAAATATTTTCAAAATGTTTTTCAATATAAAATAATATTTTCCTCATGTATATTTTTAAAAGTTATTATTTTATTTCATCAACAACAACAACCCTCAATTTTTTATCCACATTGGATTTCTAATAGTGATAGGATCCTTAATCTTCCTACAAATAATTTGAGATTTATTTGCGTAATTAACATATTCACATTCACTTCCATGATTTATTCTTGAAGTCCCCTTAAAAACATCATCTTTATATGATAATTGACCATTGAATTTATAATAATTACACCTTTCATTATTGAGGATATTATTATTTTCCAAACTGTATACCATTTTACAAATAGTGTTTAATTTAATAGTTATTTGATTAAATGGGAAGTATTTTTGAATAGATATTTCTTATTAAACATGGTTATTTGATAATGAATATTATTTATTTCTATTTTCAAATATAAGCATTGTTTTGTCCTGGAAATGGTGGCTGGAGTCCATGCATTATATAGCTCCTCGATGGATTGAATTGTTCCCGTGAGACAAACAGTGCCACTAATAGGGTTTATACCTTTTGTTTTTAATGATCTTAATAAGGGTCTTTATGGTAATATTATTTCATTTTCCTAATACATGACATCCAAAAATTAATCATTTCCCTCATATTAGTTTTAGTTTTTATTCATCAATGAGATTTTGCATCGGCATATCTATGGATATAGTTCATTTTAGTTAATTGATTAAATAGAATGTTTCAGTTCCATACATTTTCATAGTGATTTCTACTAATCTAGTAATTTTACTGGAATGTATTTCATGTTATTACCTTTCCATATTTTTTACATACTTACATTCACCTAATTTATAACATGAAATGTGTGATCAATTATTTACCTTACCATTTTACTATTCTTATTAATTCATTATTTCTTCTGCAAAGTTTTTCCCTTACTGAGAATTTGAGCTCAACCATTTTATGTTTCCTTCTCTAGGAATCCAATAAATTTACTATGAAATATATGAAGGTATTTACTGGATTGATTAGAGTTGTCCTCAAAGCATTTTATTTAGAAAGAAGAAACAAATGTGTTGTAATTATTGTAGTCATTTGGAATTAAAGACTCATTTATGTATCTCATTTACCAAGACTACTAACCTAATTGGTCTTTTAGGGTCTGATTCCTTGTAATAATGTTAATTTAATTGATAAAATACATTGGCTTTAGGCTTCTAGGGATGGGTCATTATAGTCATTATAATTGGATGTTTAGTAATAAACTTAGGAAGTAGATTTAAGAAAATGTATGTTAGAGAACATAATCCTAAGGTAGAATTTGAGGATAATTGTATAATAAAACCATATATTTTTAGTCAATTATATAATAAAATGTTCTTTCTAGAAATACATCCCCATATAGATACAACATGTGGACATAGTTTTGGAATAAATGCACCCAGGAGTAATAACTTTGACATGGTGTTTCGAGTCTGACGTGGGGTAACCCGGTACATGACTACAGGCCTTACATTACACTTGTTCTGAAACTCCTAGGGGATATGCTTATGATAACTCACATTTTCCTTACAAACCATTATGAAGAATTTAAATAGTTAATGAAAAATAAATAATCATGTTCCAATATAAGGCGTTTTAAATTTAAAAATAAGGTGTCATGATTTAGTTATCTTATAGATAATTTTAAGCATAACTCAGAATAACTATTGCAGTCCACATGATTTTTTTGGGTTTTAGTCGATGGATGGAAGCCAAAGGATTCATTTTAACTTTAAACATGAAGGAAAAAATAGTAAAAATGAGAAACTGAATGATATGTTTATAAGAGTAGAGGATATCATGTTTATGCCAAATCAATTTTATCGAATTATGATTATAAATATATACCCCCAACAACTTCTGAATGTACCAAAAATGAGAAAGTTGGTTGTTGATAATAGCATGAGTGGTGTAGAGCATGCAAAAATGATGGCTTGATTTTCTACATGTGATTAGTGTAGAAGGATACACATAAGTGATTGTCTCAATTGAACATTTAAATAATTTTTGTACGGGAAAGGACATACAGAAATGTTTTACTGAGGAAAATGAATATTATGATGGATGGAGATGAAGGCCATCCTAAGAAATCATTTATAGTTATTTTTCGTAAGAGTGGGAATCCAGAACATTACCAATATAAAGTCTCTATCATATAGGAAATGATCTATAAAATGGAAGGATATTTGTGAAAATAAGTGGATGAAAAATTTATTTATTTAGGTTGTATTTAAAACCTATGTTAAAATCTATTTATTTATTAACTTAATCTGAAGGATTTGTAGTGGATTTATTATGAAATTATATTAATAAGGTTTTACGGAAGTAAAAAATATAATCCTAGTCCCAAAAAATCAAATCTAGAAAGGCCCTCGGCCATGAACTCCTGACCGAAGGATGATAAGTGTTTCACATCAACAATTAACTAATGCAATGTCTTGGTTAACTTTTCATTGTTTTTTATGAAATAATTTGATCAATAAATGTTAATCATGAACCAATAGTATCAATTTTGAGGATTATAGATTAATATATTAGCCATATTTGTTTAGGAATATAGTAAGAGTCAAATAGTTAGAATTTTTAGTCTTTTATAGTCCTTTAGATCCTTTAAAAGTTTATCTTAGTGGTTTAATAAAAAAATAAATTCATTTTTTGTAATTAATTTGTTGGAGAAAAGGGATGAATTAGAATTTCACCATGGTATAACCAAAAGATAGGATTGTTCACAATAAATTGAAACATAACAAGTAATAATATTTCATCATATTCTTGGTCAGTAAAAGAATTAACCAACATAGGAAAATGGATTATAAATAAATTGTTTTCCAATGCCATAATTTTTTATGAACTCACCGTCTTATAAATCATCACAAATTTGTATAATTGAGGCCCTAAACATTCCATTGATAATTCACTTCTTTTTTATTGATCACCCAATTCACTCCCTATAAATATTTACAATTTCACTTATAATTATGTATCCTTACTTGCCACAAATGTTCTGCTACTTAGAGACCTTGTTACATGGTAGTCCCTGCGATCTCTGTATTCCACATTATCTCTTTTCTAGAGTATGTTTTATGAACCCTTATCATGATGTGGATTTAAATGTAGTAAGTATCAAAACATCAATCACCATGATCCAGGTCAAATTATGAGGATGCAATATAAATTTCATGTGGAAATTTTGACCCCCTGGAAATCTAAAATAATAACCTTGTATTGAAAGCATGTATGAAATACGACACCAAGTGCATAATATAATACTATATCTATATACATTAATATATCAATTATTTAAAATATATTCTCTATTTTTTAATTCCTGAATAAATATGTTATTATGTGTTACACATAAGATATACCTTTCTCTATATCTTGTATTGCACGCTTGTGGGACCTTCTTTGATAGCATGCATTACACGTAAGAACGAGTTTCACCAAATAAAAATGTATCATTAAAATATTATTATTTAATACAATATGATGTAAACTATCCATTATGTTAGATGTTATGAATAGTATTAACTACCTTATAAAGAATTATGGATTATATAAATATAAATTTAATTCCATTGTTATCAATTAATTAGAAATAAAATTAAGAATAAATTGGATATAAAAATAAAAATAAATATTTTTATGCTTCCAAATGAGTTTTATCATAATAAAAATAATAAATTTCAATTATTTAATAATTTTAATAAAATATATAGGTTAAATATTAAATAATATATTTTTTTAAATTAATCCAATTAGTTTTATAAACATAAGATAGGAACAAACCCTTTTTCACACATAAAAACCTATATTTTTATTAAGGCATTTTCTAGAATTTTAATGGGGAACCGATTTTAAATATAAATTTTGAAACATTTGTAAATTTAAATTTATAAAATAAACGTAATTTTTTAATTCATAAATTCAAAATGAGATTGAGGGGGATTTTTGGGTTTTTTTGAGAAACTTAATTTTTTGATGAATAGTGAAAAATACAGCATTTTAGCTAAAAATTATCTTTTAGATTAAATAATAATTAATTTTTAATAATATGTTTGATTTTTGTTATATCAAATTATATAAATTATACATCTATCGATACAATTTTTGTTTATTAGAATCAATTTCACTTTAATATTGAATATAAAAACTCAACAATTTTTTAATCATTTATCTACTAAAACCAATTAATTTTTAGTCTGTGAGAGTAGCATTAATCTTAATTATTATGAATCTATAAATAGAGTTTATAAAAATGGATATAAACTGCTTTAATTAAGATGATATTTTTAGTTTGATAATATAAACTTAATTTTTGTCAAAAATTATTAGTGAAAGTGATTGAAATTAATTACAGTGATAAAGGTGTAATTAGGATTAAAAATAGACTAAAAACAGATATTTAAGGTCCCAAATGACCTAGATGATATTCTAACACCCGTTGGATGTCAATAATCTTTACATGAACCTTCCATTCATTATTTTTGTTCTTTTGGTATGACTTTTTTATGTAAGAACATGTATACGCCTAACATGTTTCCAAATATTTCTAGCGAGTCCTTTTCCTTCCTTATAAAAGGCCACCATAAATACCCTTCATAACACCTCTCAAGACACATTGAATCACCCATAATCTGCCCAAGTAGACTTCCAAAATCAATCCCCTAGACATAGAATCCTCCCTTTGTGCAAGAAGCTACAAAAGTAAGAGTTTTTCAAAAAACCAAAAGGAGTTACCCGATTAAGTGGTAATGTCTTCTCTCCTGATTTTTAGTTTCATTTCCATTATTCAACACCATTTTTATAGACTTGGAAATACCAGGGAATTTTCTTTTTAATACATAGGAATTTTATGAGTCCGTGAATATTTACGGTGTTTGGTTCTGAGGCCTGGTGTTCCCGGAATCAATTTCAAAATTTTTTTTCAGGGTACGTTCATTGAACGTACGAACGGGATTTTATAAATTTTGAAGCAGTGATTAGATTTAAAATCTGAGGGAACCATTGAACTTGCAGAACTGGTATTCTCTTAAAAAGGCTTTCAATTAGACTGTAGTGAGTCGAGGATAGAAGTTAATTTTTGGGTTTTCTTATCAAAATAATAATAAAATAATGTGTAGCTATACTTTATTTTATTTGAGCCATCATTTTGTGTGTGGTGGTTAAAAACTCCTCATGGAGGTTAGAGGTGGGGCCACCTCACCTTAACCTCTCATGAGAGGTTATGGTGGTGGGTCCCACCCAAACTAAACCTCCTATGAGAGGATTAATGTGGTGGGGACCACACGGGGCTAAACACCCCTGTTAATGAGATGAGAGGAAATCCTCTCAAGTCTCCCTCATTAATGAGGGAGAGCCTCTTGATTGATCAACTCCCCATTAAATGGGGAGAAACTCCTTGACCACCCCCGCCCCTACCTTAATGGATCCAACACCCCCAACATTTAATTTGTGACAATCTCCCCTATTTAATTTTGGCCACCTCTCAAGCATTAATTAGGGGAGCCAAGTTAATTTATTAATTATCTCTTTAGAATTTTTGTGCCAATGAAATATTAGATAACTCAATCTAATATTATTTCACTTTGAATTTGGGTGGAATATTGGAGAGAAGAAGCTTGGGAGGATTAGAATTCTCCCAATGAAGAACAAAGAATTAAGAGCACATTCTTCCAAAGAAGAATGCCAGCGACGATCCTTTATCGACTTCTTTCCCAGACATCTAGTGATGTGGAGCATCTTCCATGAGCCGACACAGCTCGGATTTGGAAGAGTGCGACAGACGTGATGAACGATAATTCTCTTCGTCTACTTTCTACGACTCCATCAATGAAGGACGCCCAAAAATCAAAGGTAGGGGTTTTTGCATGTTGATGATTTTCTTTTGTTCTTCTCATCATAGAATTAATGGAATCGATGCAAAGTGTTGTAATCTATTGGTGTTCATCTTCTTTTCTTGATTAACCAATTGATACCACCTTAAACGCGGAGGATGCAGGCCAACCTAACTTGGCCCAACATTCTCCGTCAATTTATCTTTCTTTTGGTGTTCTTTGAAGCAGCAATGAGGCAATGAAGGCGGGAATGAAAAAGGTCGTGCTACCCGCAGCCTCTGCGAACCGTGCCACCCCCGCGGCACACCGGTGTTACTGGATGAACACCGTCTGCCAGAGCCCCACCGAACTGGCCTGCCCGACCGCCACCAGCCGTCGGGCCTCCTGCCCATGCCCCGTGAGGCCTACCCGGCACCCTCTTGGTCTCCCTACCCGGCACCCTCCCAACCCCCCTACTCGTGCCCCACACTGCCTACCTGGTGACCTTCCCATGCATCACGCAGCCTTCCCACGGACTGCTCGTGCCCCGCGTGGCCTGCCCAGTGCATTGTGCGTGCCCCGTGTGGCCAACCTGTGCCTTGCATGCCCTACCTATGGCATGCCCAACGCCCCTCGGGACTACCCAGGCTACAACCCGGCATGCCCGGCCGCCCCGCCCGCCCACTCGTGTCCCACCCCGGCTCCCAGCCGAAACGTCCGAGTCGTGCCGGCCTCCCGAGCTGGCCTGCGGCATCCCTCGCACCATCGCGGGCTGAACCGGCATGGCCATCCGGTCCGAGCCTTCTGAGTCGTGCCCCATGTGGTACTGGCCGAACTGGCCCCGGCCTCCAGACCGAGCTGCGTACGTGGAGACTTCTGGGTCGAACCGCCCTCGCTTTCTGCCGGTCCGGGCCCAGCGGACAGGGCCGAACCTAATAGGCTGGCATGCCCAATGGTTCAGTCCAGACCCAACAGGTCAGACCGGGTCAACCCAGACCGGGTCAGCCTAGACTGGGTTGGGCCGAGATGGTCCGACCGGGTCGGACCGGTCCCAGGCCCACTACTGACTGTTTCATTCGGTTGCCATATCTTTGGCACCGGACGTATGTTTGACGAACCGTTAGTGGCATAGATTTTCATGGAACGTGAAGGTCCCTTTTAAAATACCCCACTAGAGTTTAGGGTATATTTGAGAAACGATCAGGTTGGATCGTACACGAATCCAACCAGGCCCCCGAGACTAAAAATATTATAACTCACAGACGGAGCGTCTGATTGACGCGTCATCTGTTGCGTTGAGACGCCTATGATGAGGAAGAAATTTCAGATACTTCTATGTGTGACTTCTTGATAGTTAGATTATCGACCTTTAGCTCGTTGAGCGGACCCTCCCAGAGATGAGAAAGCGGAGTATGGAGACCTAGTAGCTGGCTGAGACCAGACGACTGCTTGACTGATTCAACTCAGAGTGATTCGACTAGCCCAGTGGGGATCGCCTGGTAGTTAGCGGCAGACCCACGACAGAGGAGCACCTGTAAGTTTGTAGTAGACCCATGGTACTTGATAGGAGGAGTACCTCTATAGGCTATTAGGGAGAGCACCTGGTAGTTGGGGGCAGACCCACAATGGATAGTGCCTCTGTGTGAGTGTGGCAGACCCACGGTACTAAACAGGAGGAGTACCTCAACATTCCAAGGTTAGTGGGAAGTGCCTTGGTGTCGTGGAGGTCCCATTATACTCGATAGAGGAGGAGTTATCCAGCAGCTGTGGTTTTGTTAATGTAAATAAAAATCATGGTTGAGCTGAGTTAGTAACTTTTAAGTTTACCTCATGATTGAGACAGATTACTTGATAACTTATGTATATGTATAGGAATATACCAAAGTGTGGTTATCTGTTGATTTTTTATATTTTGGTTTATCCTTGTTGGATTTTGTGAGACCTTGAGGGTCTCTAGGTCCCTACTGATTATCGTTATACTCACCCTTGCATGGGCTATGCCCGCTCTTTGTTATGTTAGATGCAGACGGCAGACAATGCTGACTGAGGCTGAGTGTATGAGGAATGGAATGTACCTGGAAGTGCACCACATGGCGTGACGGTACACGGAGGAGACGGACGGACGTGGAGTGTTTTGGAGTCAATCTATACCTACCCTTCAGGTAGGATTTCCTGGAGGACGATCTAGCAGCTGTATCACCTTCTTCTATTGTACACGTTTTCCTTGTACTTTATAGTTAGGCTTGTATTTACATCCCCTTTACTTTCCAGCACATCTTTTGTATACAGTTTTACTTAGTTTATTACTTCTAGATACTCTCCTTTGTTTGTTTATAATTTTTAAAGGCCATACGTTCCCATTTTTAGAAATATACGCCTTTGGAGCTAGTCGCGAGCCCCTAGCCTATGGAAGGTGGGCTTGGGGTATTCACGGCATGGGCCCTCGGGGATGGTTCATGACAAATTTTTATCAGAGGAGTCAGTTCTACCGTAGAACATAGGACTATAATCTTTCTTTTCTGTGATGAAATAGTGGTAAGGGTAATGAGTGTGGTTCTCAGTTCAGGGAGTCCAGTTTTAGTGTGGTGGCCGACGTATCCATACACCAGGACCCTGAATACTGATCTCTGACTCAGTGCACGAAAACACTGATTGAGTGTGTGTTTTCAAAAGTTATCATTAAGTCATCTCAACCAGGTCAGCTCAGCAGGTATAACATTTTACCGTGTCGCATCTGTTCAGGATGCCTCCACACACACATCCAGTTAGAGTTCCGAGAGAGTACATGGTGATGGCCCACTGAGCGACACAGCTCCAGTGTCGTGCCCTCTTACTATGCTGGCACCTTTGGGTGGTGTACAAGCAACACCACCACCCATTGGGAAGAAGATGCCACCAGCCACACTGGCGGATGGTGCACGCCAACTGAGTGTGTTGCACGAGTTCCAATAGCAGAGGCCTTCGAGTTAATGAGGCGAGAAAGATTCCCAGGTAGAAGAGTACTAGTTGGAGGAAATTTCTAGAGTTCTCCACCTAGTTGAGACACCCGTAGTGTAGATAGTGATCTTAGATAATAGTGTTTTCCATTGAGTGACCATGAGGTTGGTTCACAAATGGATGAGGCTTTGGTACATGGACCGTTGCCCGAGATTTTATCTTCAGGTTGTGTGTCATCTATATCACTGCAAATTGATCAAAATTTACAACCGTCAGTACCGGTCGAGGACACATATAGGCTTAGTGCCTTACACGTGTTTCAGCATCAGATACCCATCAGGTTTCGAGGCAAGCCCGAGTCACAGGTAGTTGAGGACTGGCCTGAGGAGGTGGTGGAGAGTTCTCTAGATATTGTACAACTTCGTCAGGATGACATGTCGGTAGCTGAGTATTCATCAAGGTGTATCGATCGTTCTTTTTACTTGATTAATACGATACGATTAGTGCTTTGGGTCTCGAACTACTGAGTGAGGTGTGTTTTAGGTCATCTGAGCTAGCACCATTTCCCTAGATGCTGGAGATAACCTTGGAGGATGAATGCTATTTGGTTGATCGGATATAGCCAGTGAATGTTAGTAGTGGGAAACCAGGAAATCAGCGCTAGTCTCAGAGACTTGGGTGTGCAATAAGTTTCCAGAAGAGTATGTGACAGTGATAGATTAATCTATAGGGTAGCTGACATGGAAGCAGAGATAGGAGAGCAGCATAAGGTGGTGTACATTTCGACATGTTACAACCACCCACCTTTGTAGTCCCCACCAGGAACAGCGTGCTAGAGGGAATGGGAAGAGAGTAGCTACACACAATCATGTAGTGTGACCCAAGGGCTCTAGGAATGATTCGAGGTACCTTCTATGTCAACTACTTGTCGTCGTATCAATAGAAAAAGGTACTAATCATTCCTTACTTCCACTAATATTTCCCAGACCTAGAGTTTTGAGTTAAACCATTGAGTTGACCCTCACGTCTAGAGATACCTTTGGGAGGAGACTTGATAATCACACTTACGCAAATGGTGTGATCTGGCCCTTGAGGTGAGAATTTTGTTTGGAACCTCTTTGTGGTAGCGTCGAGGCCTTACGACTTTAGTTTCGGTATGGACTGGATAACCACAGTTCATACGTAGATTGAATGTATTAAGATGTACCAGGACCTTCGAAGATAGCACTGGTGGAAAGGTTTGAAGAAGGCAGTAGTAGAGCATGTCTCTCGATGCCTCACTTGTCAGCAAGTGAAGGCGGAGAACCAGGTACTAGTAGTCTTGTTACAACCTTTAGAGGTCCCAGATTAGAAGTGGGATGGGCTATCCATGGACTTCATGACGGGTCTTCCATGTACATCGAGGGGACACGACTCGATTTGGGTGATCGTTGACCAACATACCAAGTCGGCCCACTTCCTATTGATATGAGAGTAGGGCTCCGTAGAGAGATTGGGATGCCTCTATGTGAAAAAGATTGTGTGTCTACATGGATTACATTCTTCTATTATCACCAATCATGACGCACAGTTTACTTCCCAGCTATAGAAGGGGTTTCAGGAGGCTTTTGGGATATAGCATCATCTGAGCACTGCCTTCCATCCTCAGACATATGGTCAGACTGAGAGGGCCACCCAGACCCTTGTGGACATGTTGCGTGCTTATTCCCTCAAATTCAATTGCTGTTGGGAAGAACAATTACTTTTGGAAGAGTTTTCATACAACAAAACTACCACTCCACCATTGGGATGGCACCTTTCGAGGCATTGTACGGGAGATCATGCAGATCAACATTGTGCTGGACTAACCCTGGGGAGTCAGCACTGGTGGGACCAGAGATGGTACGAGTTACCATAGGGAAGGTGCAAATAATCTAGGAGAGGATGAATACTGCACATAGTAGGTATAAGTCTTATGCTGACAGGAGACGGAGACCTTTGGAGTTCGAGGATGGCGACCACGTTTTTCTATGAGTCTCACATCGACTAGGTTTGTGGATATTTATCCAAGGTGTAAAGTTATCTTCGAGGTTTATTGGACCATTTCATGTCCTCAGTAGTGTTGACGAGGTGGTTTACTACTTAGCTCTTCCACGTCAGCTACACCGGGAGCACGATGTCTTCCACATATTTCAGTAGAGGAGATACGTTCAAGACCCTACTCACATCGTCGAACATAAAGAGCATAATTTTGTTGATGGGGCGACTCTCACTTAAGTCCCAGTGGAGATTTAGGATCGATGGTAGTGGGTCCTATGTGGATGGTCGATACCTATAGTGTGTGTTTACTGGCAGCATAGGAACCCCCGGGAGAGCACATGGGAACAGGAGGCTCAGATCAATGCTCAGTACTCTAATTTGATCACATATTTCGAGTTGTAGCTAATGGGGATGTAAAGCCATGAGGTGGGTAGAATGTAAAGACTTAGAAATACTGTGGAATTTTTTTTATACATGATAATTTTGCAAGTTCGAAAAAGTATACGGTGCTTGATTCTGAGGCCCTGGTGCTCGGAATCAATTTCTGAAGTTTTTTTCGGGTACGTTCAGTAAGTGTAGGACCGGGATTTTATAACTTTTGAAGCGGTGCTCAGAATTGAAAGATGAAGGCAGCGTTGAACTCAAAGCACCGATATTCGCTTAATGAGGCCTTCACTTTGATGACAGTGAGTCGAGGATTGAAGTTAATTTTTGGGTTTTCACAAAAAAAATAATAAAAGTGTTGGTACACTTTTTTATATTTGAGCCACTATTTAGTGTGTGGTGGTTAAAACCTCATCATGGAGGTTAGAGGTGGGGCCACCGCAGCTTAACCTCTCATGGGAGGTTATGGTGGTGGGACCCACCTGAACTAAATCTCCCATGAGAGGATTATTGTGGTGGGGATGACATGGGGCCTAACACCTATTAATGGGAGGAGAGGAGAACCTCTCAACTCTCCCTCATTAATGAGGGAGAGCCTATTGATTCCTCAACTCCCCCATTAAATGGGGGGAAACTTCTTGACCACCCCCCCCCCACACCTTAATGGAGCCAACTCCCCTAACATTTAATTTTTTCTAATCTCTCCTAATTAATTTGTGCCACCTCTCAAGCATTAATTAGGGGAGCCGATTTAATTAATTAAATCTCTCTTTTGATTTTTTGTGCCAATAAAATATTAGATAACTCAATATAATATTATTTCACTTGGAATTTGGGTGGAATATTTGGGAGAGGAAAGCTTGGGAGGATTAGAAATCTCCCAATGAAGAACAAAGAATGAAGAATGTGTTCTACCAAAGAAGAACGCCAGCGATGATCCTTCTTTGACTTCTTTCCCGAACACCTACCGATGTAGAGCGTTTTCCACGAGTCGACACAACATGGATTTTGAAGCGTGCGGAAGATCCGACAAACGATGATTCTCTTTATCTTCTTTCAGTGACTCCGTCAACAAACGACGCCTGACAATCAAAGTTAGGGGTTGTTGCATGTTGATGCTTTTATATTCTTATTCTCATCATTGAATGAAAGGGATTGATGAAAAGTGATGTAATTAATTGTTTTTCATCTTCTTTTCTTGATGAACCAATTGATACCACCATAAAGGCGGATGATACGGGAAAACCTAACTTGGCCCGACATTCTCCGTTGATTTTTCAACCTTTTGGTGTTCTTCAAAGTGGCAACGAGGCGACGAAGGTGGAAACGGAATAGGTCGTACTCCTCACAGCCTCTGTGAACTACGTCATACCCGTGGAAAACCATTGTTCCAGGATGAACACTGTCGGCCCGAGCCACATCGAACCAGCTTGCCTGGCCACCGTCCCACCCACCCGCGGCCTACCGCACCCTGCGCGGCCAACCCGGCCGCCCAACCCGCACCCCATGTGGCTTTCCAGGAATCATTCACAAGCCCCGCGCAGCCTGACCTCGGCCTGCTCGTGCCCCTCGCGGCCAACCTGGCGCCCTCCCGGCCACCCAGCCTGCGTCCCGTGCAGCCTGCCTAGTGCCCCGCCGGCCTACCCAGACCACCCATCGGCCTTCCCGGCCACCCCACTAGGGTACCCAGGTCGCACCCCAACTCCCGGTCGAACCGGCCAAGCCACATCGGCCTCCCGAGATAGACCGGAGTGTCCCTCGTAGCATCGCTGGTGGAACCGACATGGCCTTCCGGCCGAGCTACCCGAGCCGTGCCCCACGTGGTACTTGCTGAACCAGCCCTGACCTCCAGACTGAGCTGCCTACATAGCAACCTCTAGGCTGAACCACCCTCGTAGTTCGATGGGTCGGGCCCAGTAGACTACGCCAAACCTAACAAGCTGGACCGCCTAATGGGACGGGCCAGACCCAACAGGTCTAACCGGGTCAACCCAGACCAGATTGGCCCAGACTTGGTGGGGACGAGTCTGTCCGACCGGGTCGGACCGGACCCAGGCCCACTACTGACTATAACATTCTTTCGCAATATCATTGGCACCAGGAATCCGTTTGATGAACCATCAGCAGTGCAGGTATTCTTAAAACATGAAGATCCCTTTGAGAATACCCCACTAGAGTTCAGGGTATATTTGAGAAACTGTTTGAATGGATCGTACACGAATCCAACAGGGCCCCCGAGACTAAAAGGTTTATAACTCACAGAACAGGAGTCTGATTGAGGTGCCTTCTATTGCGTTGACACCCCTATGATGAGGTGGAACTTTGAGATCCATCTACGTGGTACTTCGTGATAGTTGGAGTATCGACCTGTAGCTCATGGAGCGGACCCTCTTGGAGACGAACGAGTAGGGAACGGAGACCTAGTAGTTGGATGAGACCTGATGACTGCTTGACTGATTCAACTCAGAGTGTTTCAACTAGCCCAGTGGGGAGTTCCAGATAGTTGAAGGCAGACCCACGGTGGAGGAGTGTCTGGTATTTGGAGGCAGACCAGTGGTACTCGACAAGAGGAGTACCTCTGCAGGATATTAGGGGGAGCGCCTAGTAGTTGGAGGCAGACCCACAGTGGGGAGTGCCTCTGTGTGAGCGTGGCAGACCCACGATACTCGATAGGAGGAGTACTTCAGTAGTCCAAGGTTTGTGGGAAGCACCTTGGTGTCGCGACAGGACCACTGTACTCGACAGAGCAGGAGTTCTCCAGCAGCCATGGTTTCGTTATTGTGAATAAAAACACAGGTTGATCTGAGTCTGTAACTTTTTTTACCTCATTATTGAGATGGATTACATGATAACTTAGGTATATGTATGGGAATATACCTAAGTGTGGTTATCTGTTGATTTATTATTTTGTGGTTTATCATTATTGGATTTTGTGAGACCTTTAGGGTCTCGGGGTCCCTACTGAGTATCGTTATACTCACCCCTGCACGGGCTAAGCTTGCACCTCATTGTGTTGGATGCAGAAAACGGTCAACGCTGACCGAGGCTGAGTGTATGAGGACTGGACAGTACCCAGCGGTGGACCACACAGCGTAACGATACTTGGAGGAGACAGTTGGATGTGGAGTTCTATGGAGGTTATCTGTACCTACCCTCCAGGTAAGATTCCTCAGAGGATGATCCAACAGCTATATCACCTTTCTTCTATTGTACTTTTTTCCCTTGTACTTTACGGTTGGGATTGTATTTCTGGCCCCTTTACTTTTCCGAACTTCTTTTGTATATAGTTTTACATATTTTATTACTTCCAGATACACAGTTATGTGTGTTTATAATTTTTAAAGGCAATGCCTTCCCATTTTTAGGGATTTATGCCTTTGGTTCTAATCGCCAGCCCCTGGCCTATAGAAGATGGGCTTGGGGTAGTTACAGCACGGGCCCTGGGGGATGGGTCGTGACACCAATATTCTTCTTATTCCTTTTATTTTATAAAAAAACACTATAGTAAATATACTAGAATTATTTTATGTTAATATTTCTACCTACACTTACAAACATCTCAATATAATGGGTAATGAACATATTAATTCTGTGTATGGGGAGCTACTGCCTCACGAAATAATGATTGATCATTTTTCCATTTCCAACATTCATTGTTGGAAATTTTGGTGGAAAAACTATTTATATATATTATATATGATATTTATTTTTTCTTTAACATTATTTAATTCTTTTATAACACATACCCTTACACTTTAAATATTTTACAAATACGATAACATCGTTTGAGGAACTATGTAGTACCGCCCCCTCAAAGAGATTCCATTCATTCACACGATCCATGTAATATATAAATGATGATTATAGTGAATCACATGAGACATAAGAAAATTTAACATTAATGACATAATTATATTTATTAATATATATATATATATATATTATTTAATTTATTATACCTTCACACACTAAAAAGTGATAATCTCGGTCGTGGATGTGCAGAAAACAACCTCCTCAACATGATGGGATTTGTTTTAAATATTGGGAATTTTATATATAAATATATATGACTAAATATTATGTTATTCATGATATTATGATCATTCTGGAAACATATAAATATTCTTACTTTTATTCCATAACAATCATTTAAAATTTATAATGTTATTCATGTGTGTGTACGACCTACCGTCTCCAAAATGGTAACATTGGTTCATTTTTCATAACCATAATTAATGATTAATTTTAAAATTATTATTGATATAAAAATATCATGATAATCTCATGATTATTATTCTACAGATGTTATAATTGACCCCTTTGACCATAGTTTACCAACAAAAGTTTTTTGACACATAAACAGAATTTGGTCAAAACACCCGATGTTAACATAAATTTTTAACTAGTTTTATACAACACAGTAATAAGAAAAATAAAATTAATGATAAAAATGGTAAAATTTCTCAATATAGTGTACAATTAACATAAATTTATTATATATTAAGTTAAAGGATTTTCACTCAAAGGGAAACAAAAGGTAAAGGACTCTTGTCTCACTTTTTATTCTGTGAGGAATACTTTATTATTATAATCATATTTTATTATTTATTTCATTCATATAGACACATTGAAATGTAATATATTGTATATTTTATCATAATGGTATTTAGATGACTCAATTAATGGTTATTACTTTTGGGTCTTTCGATTTATTTGTAAGGATTCCCCTCTCACTTTTTTCAGTTCTGAGATAAATGTCTTGTTCACCACTTATATCTTTTGTGTGGTGTATCTACTACCAATATTGTTATATTTTATCATTAATTTTATTACCTTAATATAAATTAAGGAAAAAATTTAATACTATTCCTTCATGAGTTTTATGATTTGAAATATTTCATGGTGGTATGGGATACTTCAGAATGTTTAAATATTATTTTCATCAACTCTATCTTTAGTGATCATTCAATGGAATTTCCTTTTTTGGAAATTATGAAACCACTGTTAAATAAACCTTTTAATTATTTTCTATTTATTCACCACCATCGTCAATATTAGAACCTATATTTAATTCATTTTTACTCAAAATTTGTATTAATTTTTTTTTGGAAAATCGACGTTATTTCTCCTCTTAGTCAGAGAACCTATTTTCTATTAAAAACCATGTTGTATTAATAGATTTTCCAAATTTATTTTTGAAATTAATTGGTTAATACATTTTTACAAGATTTTTCTTTTACCAATTTGTTCAAAATAATCTTCTTGTCACATTCTAAAAGTGTAATTTTCTAACATTTTTCCCTAAAAAAGGAATATGCTTCTTACCTCATACGACTTCCATGGATTTATCAGTCGGCATTTATTTGAATATTACTTTTCATGTTTAAAAGGTTTATTTTTAAACAAAATCTTTTTAAAAGGGATTTTTTTTTAAAAAAAATCAAATAGTTTTTCAAATGCTAAGGATATTTTCCTCAAGAATATTTTAAAAAGTTATTCTTTTATTTCATCAATGATAACAACCCTCGATTTTTTACCAACTTGTGATTTGTGGTATTAAAACCATCATTAATATTCCTTTATATGGTTTAATATAGATTTGGAAAAGGATAGTATTCAAATTCTCCTCCTTGATTCATTATGGAAGCCCGATTGAAATATTCAACTTTATGTGATCATTAACCATTGAATTTATACTAAATATCAATTTCATTTTTCATGGATATTAATATTTACTAAACCATATATCATTTTACACATGGTGTTTAATTTGACATTTATTTTATTAAATGTTGTATTATTTATGAATCTTTATTTCTCATTCAATATAGTTATTTGATATGTAAGATTATTTATTTTCATTTTTCAAAATGAGGAATATTTATTGACTGGAAATGATGGGTGGATTCTATACATCACAAAGCTTATTGATGCATAGATAGGTTCTCATGTGGAATATATTTTCAAAAATGGTTTTCTATCCATATTCTTAAACCATCTTATGAACAGTTATGAAGGTAATAGGTTTTCAATAACCTCAGACACGACGTCCATAAACTTGATCATTTCCCTAATATTAGTTTCAAATATTATTCAACCCTGAATTTTTTCATCAATGTATATATGGATATATTTCATTTCATTTCATTGATTAAATGGTGTGTTCTTAAGCTAAATACCTTTCTATAGTTATTTTTTCTTATATAGTTATATGAATAGAAGGTATTTCCAGTTATTAACTTTCCATATTATTTATGTACTTCCATTCGTTATATTTATTACATGTAATGTGTGTTCAGTTATTTACCTTTTCATTTTAGTATTCTTATTTATTCATTATTTCTTCCAATATATTTTACCTTTATTGTGCATTTGAGCTCACCCTTATTTTTTCATTCCCTAGGAATCCAAGAAAAGTACTATGAAAAATATTTAAGGATTTACTTGATGGATTAGAGTTATCCTCAAAGATTTTTATTTATAAATAATAATAAAATTATCTTGTAATTAGTGTAGTAATTTGTAATAAAATGCTCATTTATTTATCTATTTTACCAAGATTAATAAACTGATCAGTCCTTCAGGGATTGATTCCTTGTTATCATACCAACATAATTGATAGTAGACAACGAATCCAGGATTTTAGTGTCGAGTCACTATAATAAATATCATATATTATCAATGTATTTTTTTTGTAAGGAATACATGAAAATTAATTCACATCGCTTTTTGGAGGTGGTAGTCTTCACAAACACTAAAGCAACAATATCATTTTTAATAGATAAAAGGGTAACAAGATAAATTATATATAATATTTCAAGAATCATATTTATTTCATAAATATAAAATATATCCATTTGTTCAATTTTTATGATCGTCCGAGTAATGTGGTGATAGAAAATGAATTTCAATACTATGTGGAGTGAGTGGGTCGTACGTACATAGAAGCGATGATTTCATTTTCTATATGGTCGAAATGAGATTAATAATATTTATTCCACCATAATAATAAAATTATTATATTTAGAATGAATTTATTTTATTATATTAATATGGTTATATAATATTTTTTGGTGGTATAATGGGAAATAAAATAAATGCACTACATTAAGAAGTATAACTCTTCTTCGAGCAACCTTCTT
Source organism: Viscum album (assembly GCA_963277665.1). NCBI lineage: Eukaryota > Viridiplantae > Streptophyta > Magnoliopsida > Santalales > Viscaceae > Viscum > Viscum album. The sequence goes on along the minus strand of OY728151.1, from coordinate 1,746,850,854 downwards.
TAGATTACAACTGAATCATTATTAGGAAGGTATTATAATCAGAATTTTACCTATAACACAATGGGAGGATGTTTAGAAATTATTTTAGTATGGTTTGGAAGAACAATGTGGATTATTATTTATGAGGAAGAGAGGATAGGTGTTTTTCGTTTATAATTGATGGAGAGTTCATACATGGATTTTTTCAAAATATTGAAATATATTAACAAATTAAATTATAAAAATGGATTAACAATTTAATTCATTAAAATATTATAATGTAATTGTGGATGTAAACCAAGTGATGAATTTTAAGCAACTATTTTGTGTCATATTGATTCCTTAACCATTTATTTTAATCTGTTTTTCCCCATTTTATGCTTAACGAGTGTGATAATTATTTACCATATATTCTATTCATTGTGGAAAGAAATTAAGTTAAAATTATTACATTATATTAATTATTTGGATTCCAAAAATGGAATTCATTTTACATTAAACAACTCATATACATTTCATAAATTAATTTTAATATATATTATCCAAACGTTAGGAAAAACAATTTTTTACAAAATGTTTCGTTTTTATATATAGAAATGATTTTTAATGAAATTTGGAATAATATTTATTTCAATGACAATAATTGGGTAATTTTTAATCAAAATAATCTAATTTAAATTCAAAATAAAATAAAAAACTGAACATTTCAACTACATATATGGAAACGAATTCTTCCTATAAAATTGGTATTTTTCATTATTCATTGAAAAATAAATCTTCTCTGAAAAATATCAAAATAACGTACTATGACAATTTTGTTATGATGATTTTAAAAATGATATCATTTTCATAAAATAAAATTTAAAAAATTTGAATGTTTAGGTTTTAAACACATTCTTGAATAAATCTACTTACATTATATTATTGTTTCATTAGAAATAAATTATTACTTATATAGTTGAACCTAAATGGGTAAATTTATCCCCACTAAAAAACTTCACACTTCAAATATAAAAAAAATCTCCTCTTGATTATATTTGTTTATTTATTTTTCATTACATCTTAATGTTCCCATGTTTCCCCTTATATCTTATGATTTCTCCCAAGTACTTTTACTAGCCAAGCCGTATAATTCCCCAAAACCTGGTCTATAGTTTCCCTATTCTAGATGGAAACATTATAGTAATATAAATTTGGTTCCAATTATTATTACTTAGAGGTTAGAACCTTTGTTGGGTATGAAATGTACTTCTTTAATAATCAGATATGTAACATTTTTTGTACTTTAGAGAGGCTATGCAACATTCCCAAATGGTAACCCATAACTGAAATTCTTTCAAGAACAAAAAAAAGGCTTAATATACCTTGGAAGATTTTTTCCTTCTTAAACAACCTTATAAAACATTTACATATAGATATTTTTAGTAAAACATGATCTCCTGGTTGAAATTCAATATCCTTATTTTGGTTATCAGTATAACTAGTATTTTAATTGATATTCCTTAATATGATTCTAAAAAGACATAACTATTGATGGTGTCTCCTATTTGATATCTGAGGCCACACACTTCATTTCACCAACTTCATTTAAAAAAGATAGATTACATCATCTCTCTCCATACAATAATTCATATGGTGAAATTTCAAAGCTTCAATAGAAGATATTATTATATTCAAGTTCCACAAAAGATAAATAATGATTTTGCATACCATGAAAGCTAATTGAACATGGCCTCATAATATCTTATAATGTTTTAATATTCCTTTTATACTCTGTATCCATTTTAGGATGATAGGTGATTCTCAAACATAGAATAGTGTCAAGAGACATTTTACTGAAATTCACAAATTTTTATGTAAACTATAAAATGAAAATTAATTTTTTTATTATCAAAACACTTTTAATGGAAAGTTAGGAACCACATGTTCCAACATTAGAACAAAAAACAACCATAGTAGAGAATAACCTGAAAACTGTAGCTTCCCCTCCCCAGCAATTTCATCGTGACAATAAGCCTTCACCAAATCATGTAATACAGCTAACTATCCCATGCAAAGGACCTCATGCACATATCCAATGGCATAGCCATACCCTCTTAATACTAACAATCTGAATTACAACATCAATGAAAGCTTCCTCCTTTGATCCCCATCTGAAGAAGCCCCACAAACCACTAAAAACCTACAGAATAATGGAATAAGGTCAGTTATCCCTTACAAACAAACCTCACAAAACAGTCAACCAAAACATCAGCTTAAATAGAGTTGTTAAAAAGTAACTTGAGCTTGGCAGAGTCAATTTCCCTAAACAATTTCTAGGAAAAATTAGAAACATGGGTACCTGAAACCTCCATCATTCACTTTTCAAAATTAGAAGCTCGTGGATCCCAGGACTGAATGTATTCTTTGATGTTAATCTTGCCTTTATAGAAACCCCCCACCAGAATTAGATCATGTTTGTCAATCCATGAGTATTTCTCCTCATTAAGAGTCACCCTTAGTGACCTCCCCATAATTGTAGGAACCACCTCTTCCGTTGAATTTATGTAAACCATTTATCATGACGGAATACTCTCAAAATAGGTACACCATAATGTCCCATAAGATCAATAATATAGAGCCACATGATTTTATCAAGAGGTAGATCTACCTTTATAGAGATTAATGGTACTGAAAAAGTAATATTATCTATAATAAACCATTAGGAATCCTTATTTATTTGATTATTTGGGAATCCAATGAATAAATATGTTGTAATGTCATCCAATGTCTTGGAATATGAATTTGTTTCATGAATCCTTTATGATTTTTTATTTCATTAATTACGTATTTAAAAACTAAACCGCTTTATACATAGTATAAAATTTCTTATTTCACATAATCCCACAACAAATTTTCACTAAAATCCGAATAAATTATTTTTCTATTGGGGTTTATAATGAAATTTAGGCTATGAAAATTATCTAGTTATTCTATTTTCATCATAATAACATATAAAACACATAAATTATTTACATATTTAAAAAATAAAAATTTTAGATAAATTATACAATCTTACTTTTATTCATGACATTATTTTTTAATATAATTATCATCAATATAAGAAGTTTTTATTTTCTTTAATAAGAATCAATTGAAAATCATTTGGAATAGATGTGGTGTTTGCCCTTAAATAATAATTCCTATAACCAACATAATTAAATTTTTTAATAATGGATATTGTACAATCCTCATTTTCTCCAAAACATGATGATCATTAATACTCAACTCATAAACCACCTTATTTTCCATTAAAGGGTGGTATTATATTGAAGAATCATAATCATTTAGTGGTTTTAAACATTACATTTTCCTTATGTTGAGCTCTTTTAGTGAGAATTTGTATTTCAATCATCATTGATTCCTATAAATTTCACATTTTTCACTACAAAGGTAATTCCCTAATAACTTTTATGTAATGATTATGTCCACTAACTCAAGATCATGGGTAAGAAAATTAAATACACAAATCTCTAACTAACATGATGCATAGGTAATAACCATATCATTATGCATTAGGAAACATAGAAGTGACTTATTTATTTCATTAAAAATATCAAAAATATGAGACATCTATAAGGTAATGTAAATATTAGTGAATTGACCAATCACGTATTCAATTCTTAAAAACATTCCTTAAATTATTTTTACAACATGGACATAACCCCTTTACATTCATTCTTGTTTAATTTTTTAATCGTAAAATTTTAAAAAAACCGAGGATAAGAAACAGGTAATCCACGGAGAATTTATACCTTATTTATATTCATTGGCTTTATCCATTTTAAAATTGATATTTTCTTTTAAGTATAAACTTTTATTCCATAGTGAATGACAATATTGTCTAGAAATTAATCTTTATGCATCTAAAATTCTCTTCAGATAAATATAATAAATAACTCCTCTACTTGAGTCTTAATAATAATTAAAAAATTTCTATGATGAACATCGTATATTTTTGTGTATATCAACAAATTATCAATAAATACCATAATAAAATTATTGAGATAGTCCTTTGATACTCAATTAATCATATCAATAAACACATATGGTGAATTAGTCAATCCAAATGGATTTAATGTAAATTTATAATGTCTATACCTCATACAAAATGTTGTGTTTTTGAAAATCATCCTTATTTAATCACAGTTCATAATAACCATAGTGAAGACCAATATTTGAAAAATATTGAGGCCATTAAAGTTGATTAAATAAGACATAAATGTGTTAAAAATGAAAATTGATGTTTATATAAATGGAATTTATATCACTATAATCTATACACAATCAGATAGACCGACCTTTGTTCCTAATAAAAATTATAGGGGTTTCCCATAATGAAACACTACGGTGAATAAATCCCATATCACATAACTCCAAAAGATGTTTATTCGATTCCATTAATTTTACTATTTTTATATAGTAGGGAATCTTATATATAGTTTTTCCACTGTGCATGAAATCAATGGAAAACTTAACATCATGATCAGGTGGATGTCTAAGTTATTCTCTAGGAAACATATCAATATATTCTTATACAATAGCTAAATCACATATTCTAAGGATACTTTTTCCATTCATATACTGTGAATTCACTTCTTTTACATGAATTTAAAAATGGAGAGATTCTAAAGGTAGATTTAGACATGATTCAAATAATCCAGTATCCTTTCTAATGACAAAGTATTCTATATATCCATCACAAATAATAATCTAATAATCTTTACAGTAATGGTTTTCATTATAATTTGAAATCCAATCCATACCAATTAATATATCATGTCAAGAAAAGTTATAATAATAATATTTTGAAATAATGTATCTTTATGTGTCATAATAGAAAAAGGCTAATACATTCAGAATGCTATAATATTTCTACAAGGTGTCTCGATTGATGACCCTCTTCTCAAGTGAAAGGAAAATATCTAATTTTCTTAAAAAACATAGAAGATGTAAAAGAGTGTGAAGATCCATATTCAAATAAAGAATTATCCATATTTTAAAATATGATCAATATAACTATTACTTTATCTTTATTAACATAAACCTTAGTTGTAGTGATATCATAATCTTGTCCTTTCCCCCTTTGAATTTTATATGGAAAATTCCATTGACTCTTAAGGAATTCATTCGCATAGTTCCCAATCACATTACATTTGATGATTTGATCATTGGAAAGTTTTTTCATTATATTTTAATCACATGTATGATATAATTTCTCTTTATACAAAATTAAAACATTAATTTTTAGCGAGCTTATTCCACAAACATTAATTCAAAAATTATTAAATGTTATAAATTTCACCATTCCATTCTTTCAATTCATTGAATTTAATTTTCTATAGTGGTCAACCAACCTCTTCTTTTCATGTTTTACGTGGAAAACATGTTATATGGAGAATAATTACTCTATTTTTATTGAACTTGATACTATATCATTACATATAAAAAAATTTAGGGAGACTATTCCCCTTGAAATCATGGATTAATAAGATCAATGAGATGATCAGTCATACAACTTGGATTATGTGCATAACATGTGGCTAGAGTTTCTAAATTTGTAAAGTTATGTTATGTTTAGTAACGTTTTCTCCCTACATATTCCATATATTAAGGAATTTCTTGTCCAAATCAACTCACTGCTCATGTGCAAAGTATTTCTTTAATAATATATCCTGGAAAATAATCAACAACATACTATTTATTTCCTTCATCTCCTTATTTTTCTTGATGAGTTGAAATAATTAATCAACATGTCTCCTGATATGATAAATTTCTATCATATGTTTCTCCCTTTAGAGACTTCCCAATGTAGGAAATATCTTATATGGGTACTTGATCCATTAATCTATTTCTAAAGGATTATGTGTCCTATTGAATGATGGTGTTTTCTACTGCCTAACATTGTTTCACAATGTTGGGGTTCTACATGATTTTCTACACTTTAATGGTTAATAGTCATAACATAATTAAATATCCCCAATATAGTTATAATTTAATGATCTCTAGATCCATCTACTTATCCAACTCTAACTTCAATATCCTTCTTAATTGGTAAATCTATATAGAGATTACAAAAATTGATACAGTTTCCATTCCATCCAAAATAAACCATTTTTAAATAATGGAATATATTTTATTTAATCATAGACTAATAAAGTTTAAATCATTGTATATAATTATAAATCTTTTAAAATATATAACATAAAATTATGGTTTATGCATAGCTAATATCTGAATCATAAGATTATTATCATCAAAAAAATCTTGAAATACTAGAAATATTTTTTAAACATTCATATTGGTTTTTAAGGAGAAAGTAAATGAACCAAATAATATCCCCTATGAGTATCTGGATAGGGGTTCAGTCTTTGGACTAGTCATTTTGCATAATTAAAAAAAAGTAAATTCCAAATCCTACCCATTAAATGTTCTTATCCCTAGGTTCATCTTTACAACAACATCATCCACATTCCAGTATCCAAGAAGGGATTTTTTCTGGGAAACCCACAAAACATCTACATGACAAAAAAAATATGACATTGTCCAATAATTATACTTATCCACATATTTTATCATAGGATAAGGTAATCTAATCTATGTTATCTTAAATATATTTCCATAGGTTTATACTAAACATATTTTGATACCAACTATAACATCCATACCCTAGTAACTCAGAGCTCGTGACTATTTTACTACACTGGATCAAAATACAAGGTTTTATATCCTGAAATATCAAATAGTTTTTTAGTCTTGAGAGACTAGATACATATATTATTCTCACATTAAATATGGAATGATGAAAAACCTAAAATTTCTTAGGATAACAATATTATTTCTTCCCTTGAATGTATAAATTCATTGATACATCCCTTCATGGTGTCATTAGGATAGTAAAACATAATAATGGGTGAGATCACATCATCATTAAGGGAAATTGTAGAACATAATCTATAATAAAATAAATAAAATATTATTAATAAGGAATAGATAAACAATAATTTGATTTTCAATATAACTAATATAAAATATATATATTAAATCCATAGATAACATAAAAACAAAAAAAATAACATGGATAATAATAAATAGTTTTATGATCATAGAATTCTAATTGATGGACCTCATAATATTACATTCAAGCCTAGTTTCCAATAAATCAAGAGTAAATTGTTATGGTTTATGAAAAATAAACACACTATTTTTTCTCATCGGTCCTACTGAGGCATCGATGGGCTACAAAATACCACTACCTTCACTTATTAACTATAATTAATTAATAATTTGAGTTTGGATAAAAAAAATTCTACATATATATAACAGAAAATTCATATTTCAAATTAGAAAAAAATTATTTAATATTTTTTCCGATAAATAAATTTAATAACATAATCATAAGTCATCCAGTGATTTAATTTGGATCGTAAAATTAGACTAAAAATAGATTTAAACATAATATTTATCAAATCATGTGGAAATATATAAATATTGTTTTAAAAGATCGCTCATAAATTTCTTATGAAAAATACTAATTTATTTTTGAAATCACTGGTTTAAAATCTAACAATATCTAGAATTTTGTGGAATTAATTTCATTAAATAGAAAAATAGAAACATGTAATGTAATCATTATGTAAAATAACATTCATGAAAGATGAAATTTTTTTTCATTTGGTTATAGTTAAAATAATTATTCTGCCACACTATTGGTAAATAATACCTTGTTCGGAAAGTGAAAAGAAGATTAATTTTATTTTTTAAAAAATAATAATACATGGGTAAAAATTAATTTAATGAATCATAAGTTAATAAAAAAATTCCTAAATAAATTTTAATGAAAATATGGTCATTGAAAAAAAATATTTTCCCTTATATTGAAATACAAAATTAGTTTCCTTAAAAATATACATTTATTATTTTTGAGAGAAAAAAATTGTTAGAATGGAATTAAACCCAGAAAAAACTATTAATAACTGAAGGATATGAAAATATATGATTTTTATGATATAAAATAACATTTAAATATGTTAATGTAAAATTAGATATAAATAATCTTGAATAAAGATGAGATAGTGAACTAAACCATCACCTCAGCTATGACTTGTATTGAATGTACTTTTAACCTCATGTAAAATAAATGTAAATTTTTTACAATTATATAAATAAAAAATATAAAAAAATATAATATCATATATCAACCACTTACAAAATTTCAACATGAGTTTATTAATAATATCTAATTAAAATCATCATTTTTGAGTGTTAACTACTTAATTTTTCATGCATGTTTCATTTCATTACTATTTCTCCATGAATCTTTATCAGGGTTACATCATTTAAATAAATTAATCCTAATATTAATATCATATATGTTCTATATAATCACATTTTGAATCAATTTTTAATGATATAAATGAAAAATGATTTGTATTGCTTCATGCAGGTGGGAGTTCACTCATATCCACGAGCGACATTATTATTATTTTAATGAGTGTAAGTGTAAGATGGTAAAAGATATATATTATTTATAGATTCATAATAATGTTATAAATGTTACATATATTCATTAGTTCAATATTTGTAACCATCCAATTAAATGGAAGATGAAAAAATAATTATACTTCTACATGGAGACGGTATGCCTTACGTATGCATGAGTGATGTTTTCATTTTCCATATCATAGAAATGGGATAAATAAAGGTTTAATACCAAAAAAATAACATTTTACTCTATTGAATATAGTTATCATATTTTATGAGAATGGTTATTGTTATCCCAATTAGGTAAAATAACCTAATATAAGGGGTGAATCAGGGTATGATAAATTAAAACAACTACGCCTTTAAATCTTCTTTAATCCTTAATCAAAATAATTTTCTCTCCATTTACTATAGCAATGTATGAACATAATTGAAATCATACATGTGACATATAAATTTTACTTGGTTCACACTCACTAGGCTACATCAAAGGGCCACACATCCATAATGTGCCAATGTACCAAATCAACTAAGACTCACTACCAAATAAAAGGTGCGTGCTGGATCACTTCTATGCCCAGGATCACTACCTTTACAATTATTAGGATCAGCTCACTGCATTCCAAAGGCTCACTCCCTAACTCTCTTTTTATATCTCATTTTGAATATAAATGATCCCCTTCTTCCTCTACCTTATCTCGCTACTATGGAAAGGATCCACACAATGTTTATGGACATGTAGGTCCCTTTATTATCAATAATGATTACATCATCAACTATAGTAAGATTATCTATTCAAGACCTATTTTCACATGATATATTAAATACACCATTATGTGTAATTTTTGTTTTCATTAATTTCATTCAAGAACAATTTTATACCCTCTGTGAAATTCCATTCTTCCTATATGAACTAACTAGAATCCTCCGCTAACATATTTTCACCTTGAGGCATGAGTGCTTCACGGTTTCCTTTTTTTATTGATAGACCACCCTTGATTCACAAATGACCATTGATTTTTATTCTTCCACTTCTACATGGAACCTCTTCCTTTGTATGCTACCAAGACCCTCATACCACTTTTGTGAACTGTTTTCATGAACTGACACATTGGCAGAATTTATCCTATGTCAACTACTTCAGACATCCATAAATTCTTCCACTATAGATGATATTTTCTATTGAAATTATCTCTCCTAGGTGATATGTTTGTTGGTCATTATTTTGAAAAATATATCCATAAAACTTGCTAAACCTAATTACCCAAAATATCGATGTTGTACAACCTTCACTCTGAATTGTGATATATGGTCCACATACCACCTCTATCCTTTTCGGTGGCTAATATCATCTGAAAATGATAACCCTTTGAGAAATCCATAATCACAACTTTTATTTCAAAAATAATGAGCCTCCCATGAACCAAAAGCTTCCCATAAATAGCATGCTTCTAGAAAACGGATTTCATTGCGTGGTTCATGTTGAACGTTTATCCTTTGTAGTGACTAAAAAAACACCCTCATCTGTAGAATGTAACATCCCTCACGGTTCTCCAGACCTCCATTATGGACAAGAAACTCTACAACATTCATGACATGTACTCCATTGGGGAAGTCATAGCATTTATGTTATGAATAAATTATTACTTTTCCAAAAAGAAAACTCCCAATTTTGAGGCCCAAAAATTTAACAAATAGTGGGAAAACTATCCCACCTTAAACATCATCTTTGGAAACTATAACCACACTGATTTAGCGTCATCTGGATTTTTCAACAAGATGAAACATGGAAAAAAATTCTGATAAGATTCCTGGATATATTTTTTCCAAATATTTATAAAATATTTCAAGGTGTTATAAGAGGAAATAAAAGGAAAACACTTGATTAATACAAATATGTATTATTTATACAAACTCCTTCGGTTTATTCCTAAATCATTAATTGGATGACATTATGATCATAATAGGAACTATAGGTTCTTAAGATGGATGTTTTGGAATTAATTGGGTATGAATTGACTGAAATAGGATGTTATTTAATTGTGATGGGGAGGGGAGAGGTGGTATCATTTTAATATTGAGGGAGAGGAAACACATTGAAATTTTCGAAAGATTAAAATATATTAATTTATTAATCAATAGAAATTCCTTTGAAATTAAATATCATTGAATAAGTTAAGTGTAAAATCAAAATAAAACAAATCAATTAGGTTTAATCAAATGTTTTTTTGTCTTGAAGCCTGATCCCTTTATTTTAAACCCTTTAAACTATTTTAACCAAAGATGAGGTCATATATATTTATAACTATTACTATTAAATGTTAAAAATGGTATAACAAACTAACTAATATTATATATGATGATTATAAATAATGAATCCATTATTCATTATTAAATTCATAACATGCTATATGTTATTCGATTTTTAATAAGCCTTTTCAAAATGAATATGGAATTTTCATTAAGAAAATTTCCAATGATATTATTATTGAATATTTATCTGTGTAAAATTAATTTTATGATCCTAATGATTTACTTAGCATATAATACAAGGATACCATCTATATTTCTATGTATGGAGTATGATCAATTAAATAACGAATTTATTGAATGCATATAAACTAGTTCTTTTGATATAAGCAATTATTATATATTTTGGGACGTGGATTTTTTCATTTTTTTGTATATAGTGAATTCATTTGATTTATTAAATAATGGTTGTGGCCCAAAATTTAAAATCCCCTTGATGAATTGATTTGTCTCATGAGACAAAAGGGGTGGGTATTTCGCCAAGGTATTTCTCATTTATGTAAGATGTCATGTCATGGGGTCTTAATGATACATTTTAGATGTCCAACGTTATGAATTCCATTATTATGAAATCAATTATTGATTTATAAGTGATTATTATAATTGTTATTTCATCAATAGTGAATTATCGCATTCATGTGATTATTTATGTTGAATTATTTGATGGTTGTTAATTTCATCAATATTATTCAAGCCTTTTTCATTCAATGATATATTCCACTATATTAAATCCCATAGTAATAATATTATCTCTCCAATTTCTTATTTTTCTTCTCCCTATGATTCTTGAAAGTGTACTATGATTGATTTTTAAGGATTTTATTGGGGGAATATTAATGTTCTAAAAAATACTACATTTTTTATGTTTAAAATGTAATGTGAGATTCAAGAATGTATCTATTTTTCCTAGTCTAATAAACTAATATTTAGTTTTTTATGTGATCAATTTTATCTTTTTCCAATATAATAATGTAACCACTGGCCCAAGGCTACTCGGGTTGGTGTTTTTTCATCTTCCCTCATCTCCAAAGGATGTTTTATTAACCCTTTTTTATACTGATTTTTAGTTAATGTAATTGAAAAATGTTGAACCCATGATAAATGATATCAAGATAATATTTTGAGGATGAAATTTCATTAAAGGGGTAGAATGTGACACCTTTGGAATTTATTTTAAAATAAATCTATTCCTATTAACCATTTTAACATGCAAAACTAATCTTTACGTGAATTGTGCTATACTATTATACAAATATTACAATTATAACCCCGATAATACACTTGATGTAATAATAGGAATAACCATACAATTTTAGAAATATAATTTGTTTTCATTAAATAAAATAAATAATATATTATATATTGATTATCAATTGGATAAAAATGAATATAAAATCCTTTAAAGGAAAATGATGTATTTTTTTACAAAATTGATTTTATTGGAGAAATGTATTTTAATATAAATAGATTAAATTTCAAAATATTTACTAATTTCTATGATTAAAAATTTATATTACAAAATAAATTTCATAAAAAAAATTAAATTTTTATTATTAATAATTAATGAAAATTATGTCCTTTTATACATTTAAAAACACAATTTCATCACAAAATAGACTTTCTTATTTTTAAGCAATATTTTAATAAATTTCTTCCACATTTCGAAAATTTAGTTTAAAAAATAAAATTCCTTTTTGAAATAAAATTTTCAATGTTAATTGTTTTGTGAATTTTTGATAATTTTCTGAAAAATTTATTTTCCATTAATTTTTAAAGATTATGAAGGAATTAAAATCACAATCTACACGTGTGCACGGTCCCACACTCTTGAGGAATGGAGACTCTCTCCCCTATGGTTTTTTAATTTAACACATGGCTTCAATTTCCCCATTTAGGCTTCAATGAAAGATATTTTAGGGTGTCTTAATTCTCTAGTTCATCTCTAAAAAATCATATGGTAGCTGTGTCCAAACTTATTCTCTGATGACTTTCCATCATCCATTTATTCAATGAATTTTTGAGGGGATCATCAAGATCTTCAATTTATATTCATCCTAACAATATACCCTCATCAAAAAATATTTTTAGATCTAGGATCTTCAAACTTGAATTTGCATTCTTGTGATAGTCCACATATCCATCAACCGTCTATGCTTTGATGTTCAAGTGGTGGTTACCAGTTGAGTAGTGACTTTCTGGTGTCCTTTCAAAGTAGTTGTTATTATACAGATTAGGCATTGTCTTGGATACCAATATAATGATAGGTTTGGTGTCTAGGAGGAGGCTGCTATTTTGGTAATGATTAGCTAAAGTGAAAGGAATTTCATGGAGATCTTGATGGATGATAGTGGATGTTCAGGTAGATAATTGGTGAAGATCAGGGTCTCTGATAGTCTTCTAGTCAGTGGAGGGTTCTTGGATGGGCACAATTGGTGTCTTGATTTGTTGATAATGATCATAGTTATTGATTTAACCCATGGTTCAGTTAGAATACATACTAATTTTTCGAACAGTTAGATTGATTAGGTCACATAAGTATTTTTTATCATTGGATTTTGTCTTACTTCATTTAGACAACAGTGTAGCTTCTCATTTGAACTAATGGGTGGGAAGCCTCAAAATATGGATGGGTGTATGTAAACCCATCATTTATCCATATTTACTCATACAATTATATTGATGGGTACCCAAACATTGAATATTCACCCTGTTGTCTGTCAGATTTTCCATTACATCTGGATGATTGGGAATTGAGTTCCTCACAAGCATTGTTGGGTGAGTAGGTTTAATGAGATATAGGTGTGCTATAACATAACATTTGTTCCAAAATCCACATGTTTTACTAGGTTTAAGGGGTTTTATAGAATGTTTTGTGGGGCCATTGTGTAAAAACATTTTGGAATGGGGTGACACATCATCATTGATTGATTTCACTATTTCATTATTTGGCATGGGTGATGACAGTTTTTTTGTCTCTTATCTTGATGTTTGCAACCCATTAGACACTCATGACCAATTTTTCATTTGGTTCACGATTCTTTAATTTCCTTTCCTCTATGATTGTAATGGTTTCCCTATTTACCCTTTTTCAGAATAGGAATTTATGATGTTCAATATAGAGGGCTTGACCATCAACTTGATAAAAGAAGAAATATAATAAACAATAATGTGTTTTAGCGAATACCATGTTTTTGTTTCAAGAATATATTAAGTTTACTTTTGTTTTAAAGTGTTTTATATGAAAAAATAGATAACTTATATTATTAATAATCCAATTAATTTTTTTTCAATCAATTTTATATATCATTTTTCTATAAAAACACTTTACACTTAAGAAGACATTTTCTCTAGATAATTGATATACATCACATTTAGTGGGTTTTATATTTAATTAAATTATACCACATTGATAAATTTAGTTTCTTCAAATGGATACCATTTTTTTAATAATAATAATTTACATTACGTAATACGGTGAAGTAAATTTTTTTTCATATTTAATATTAACAATAGTAAAAAACATTACCATGGTTAGAGTTGAAACAAGTTTACCATGTGTTAAACAAAAATAAAAAGGGTTAAATAACGTAAAAAAATTCCTAAATCCAATTATATGGCCATATTTTGACCATATATCATCTAATATTTTGATATCCTCTATTTTTCTCCATTTTTCTTGAGTAATAAATTACAATATTTTAATTCTGTTATTAATTACCAGTTTGTATTCTCTATCTTATAAAAGGACACCCCTCTCATATCCTCTTTACTCTACAAGATCCGTTTTCATTGGCCAATACCTTCCAAAATACATTAATAAAACCCAAAAACATGTGATATAGGTATTATTTTGGGAATAATAGAATCCTTATATGGATTAAGGTTTAAAAAGGATGTAGTTTTAAAAATAGTTATAGTTATTAATGGAGCGTTAACATTTTATTTATTCTTATACATCATTCAATAATTTTTCAATGCTGGTGAAATAGAAACATAAATATACTCCAAATTTTAATTCTGAATTATGTTTATGTTATAACCAATATCAATATCTTTTTCGATCAAATGGTAAATGAAACCATCATTTTTGTGTATGGTAGACTACCACCTCATAAACCGATATAATTATTTTTAATCACCGCTCCTCATATATGGTTATAAAGATGTATTTAACGTATATATACATGGTATTAAATTTTCATCATTTTTTAAAATATAAAATATAATTTATTTTATTTCCCTTTCACCCATTGAATAATGACAATGTCATCTATTCGTACATGTGGATTACCACCTCATAAACGATGAGATTTATTTTTCATAACTTCATCACATGGTTGGTATATATAGGTTTATCTAAAATTATAATATGATGTTTATGATATATTAATCAGTATATGATGATAAAATTCTACTTACCATCTTTCCCACCATGTTTGTTGAAAAATAGAAAAGTTACTCATACGTACATATGAACCACCATTTCCTTGATCGCAACATAATTCATTTTTCATAACCATCATACATAATTGGTTACAAAAGTATAATTAATAAATAAAAAAATATATAATTAATTAATTATTAAATTTTAGATAATATAGAATAATGACCACTTAAACCATAGTCAAAATAACAAAATCAATTTAAAAATACAAAATCCACATTCTCAAAACATGTTCTATAGACCTAACTAATTATATAATTAAGTATATCATTGAAATAACTGAAATAAATGGTTCAATGATAGATTAATAAACCAATACAATTTTCTTTAATAATTAAAAAAATAATTCAAGTATATTATACAATATTTAGATGAAATAAATGGAATGTAGGGACACAAGGTAAGGGGTTTTAATTAAATTTACATTCATTGGGTTATATAACATCTTCATTGATTATAGTACAATAAGATTATTTTGGAAATGAAATTTTTTTGATTAACATGTATCAATAATTTGTTTTTATATTCAAATTTGGTAAACATGATCGAATCATTGAATATTTTTCAATTCAATGATATGATCTTTATAAGGGTGCCATAACTAAATTTCATTTCATTAGGTTTTACATATACTTAATTAACAATGTAATTCCATGATTATGCATAAAATGATAACAAAATGAAACATATTTTATTTCCACTAATGTTTTGAGGGATTAAAATTTTTATACAAAATTACATCATTGATTAATTATAACTTCAATGATATGATCTTTGTAAGGGTCTATCACCATAAGTTATATTATTTTTCACAAGTGTTATGTTATACATATATTATTTTTTATAAGGTATATATAAATTACATTAGACAAGTTTTCTAATGAATCTACATTTGATTTTAATATTTAATGTTTCATTTGATGTTTTTCCATCATCAAGAGTATGATATAAATGTTGCCAAATTGGTACGGGGTTTGTATTTCAATCATATTTTAATAGAGATTATTTATGCTTGAATTTAAAATAGGGAAATAAAATTATCTATTTTTTATAAAACCCTTTAATTTTATTCTACATTCTTTTCCATGGTATTTTTAAGAGATAGTAATAGTTTCCCATATTTGGTACTTAAAATGGATGATTTTTTTGGAAAAATAGTCTTAATTCCTCTTTGGTCAGGAATATATTTTTTAGATATAAATGCTATAAAATTATTTCAATAATCTTTTAATAATGATCTAATAATTATATAAATACATTTATACCCTCGTTTTACTTTCTATAAAAAAAATTAAGAAGAATTATATTAAAAAATTTTAAATGAGAAAAAATTTACCAATGTTGTGAATCGAATATTTTTTCTAACATATACCATATTAATTAAATTCCCACCATTATGAATACACTTTTCCTTGAAGTCTCCATAAAAGTTTTCCATGGATCATTATAAAGAAAAAAAATTATCATATTTTATAAATTTTTATATTTGTAATATATGTTTTCAAAAGGAAAATGTAATTTCTCTCATGAAAATTTACAATGTCATTTTATTATATTTTTATCTATGTAAATATAATTTGGAGAGTATTATGCTTTATGGATGATATAATCTATTTATACCATCCATACATATATGGATCAATTATGGAAATTTTACTAGGGAATGTATTTACATTCTCTATGTCAGTTGTTCAAATATAATCATTCATTGATTATTAATGAATATTGATTAGGTTTTATTGTTTATTCATATGATTAATTCATTTGAATTTTCATGTGATTGGTGAGTCTCTAAATTACTTAGCCACGATGTATAAGTAGGTCTCTTAAGAGAAAAAAAATCATATTTGGGAAATACCTTATGCATTTATGTATATTTTCTTGGAACGATCCCTCAATGCTGAATGTAAGATATCCAAAATTATGCCTTGCATGATTACCAAATCACTTTTTGATGACCATGTGATCATTATAATAGATATTTCATCCATGGATAATTTATAAACTCTTGTTATTATTTATATTGAATTATTTTTTCATTATTTATTCCTAAAAATTTATTCAAGCCTTATTTATTCAATGATAGCTTATGATTTAAGCCTTCCATTACTGAGTATCCGATCTCACCCATTTATTATATTTACATTCCCCAAGATGCATGTAAGTGTAATATTATTTATTCTAAAGAATTTTCATGAATAAATAGTAAATTTAAAAATAAAAATATGTTGATTTATGTTGAGTTTTCAAATTTAATGCGACATTCAGGCATGTATCTGGTTTTCTGAGATATTCAAACTAATCATCACTTTGAGATATGATCACTTATATCAAGTGAAAATCTAAGAAAGTAAAATTTGGCTCTAGGATATTTGGGTTAGGTAATTACATAGTTTATGTCCATGGGGGAGGGTCACCAGTGAGTCTCTTCGATAGTAGCTAATTTGAATAGACTAGGAGTGCATCAATAAAATAAAATATGGTTCCAACTAAGTAAGTATATCATTATATAAATGGATGTTTAAAATTCTCACATGATAATAGGTACTCTAATACTTTCCAATTACAATGTCGTAGTTTTATATCTATTTCAACACTTTTATATGATTTATCTAAACTTTTTTCTTAAGAATTTCTATATTGATAACATTTTTTAACTATTCTCTCAGCCTTTGACTTGTTTTGTTGGTTACCCTATAAATTTTATTTCTCTATTGATTAATTTAGTAAATTCAGCCTATAATTACTTTAATTATCTTTATTATGATGTTTCAATCATGTATATTTAAAAAGGGATATAAAAATAAGTTTTAAATGGGAAATTTAAAAGAAGTACAATGTTTCTTAATTTTGTTCTATATATTAAATGAGTATCTAGGAAATATTATGAGCCTTTTTTCTAAAAATGATGAAAATTTTTCAGGAGAATAATTTCATTCAATAATATTTTTTTGGACTTTTGAAAAAGTAAATTCATAGAAGCCTTATTGAGACCCTACCGGGCTATGTATGATCTCCCACTACATAAATAGATCAATTTCTATAAACTGAGTTGATTTCATATAGGTTTATGTTCATTCTCCATGGATGGTTGGGGTTTTGGGATTATCTCTCTTGGTTTCTCAAAGAGTGTATTGGTTGGATGGTGACCTTAGGTCACATGAATCTCTTAGATAATATTATTTATTATTTTTGTTACATTGAATAGATTTTAATTTCAACCATGTTAAAAACACTCATATACTAGTTTATGATTATGTTATTATTTTTTATTATGTCGGATTCATATTTCATCATATTCCTTTTATGTATTATATTTATTTAGAGACAATTTATTCTATTATTCATGGAAAAATAATATCTTGGTAAAACATGAAAAAATATTGGTAGAATTTCATTATGAATTGAATATTATTTATTTGGTAAAAATAATTCCCTCTAAGTTTGTTTTCATGACTTATAAATTTTTTCATTACTATGAAATTCAAAAATACCACTTGGTTCAGGTCAAGAACTAGAGTGGGAGCCCACATTAGGGGAGGCTATGGTTGGCTCATGAAAATTATATAATAGTGATGTTCTTATGAGGTCCTAGTTTTATGATGTGACGTTTATAATTAATAGGTTGGTTGTATGGTAGATCACATCATTATATAGTATATGGTTATTCATGAAGTGGTGTTTGATAATCACCTCTAATGACAAAACCCAAAGTGACCATGTGATTTATGGATTTTAGTCTTAATTTTAAGATATTTTCCATATTCTTTATTAAGAGTGTTTATTTTAAATAATAATTTTTTATTATTTTGGGTGTTTTGAAAAAAAAATCATGTTTTGTGAGAAGTGGGATAAAAATGGTACAAGAACTGGAGGATTATAGTTTTCTTGCATGACATTAAAAACAATGCATTGCATATGTTTATAGTCTTGAAAGACTCTCAATATATTATCTCATGGTTGGTGAATGGTATGTCAAATAATATACCCAAACCATGTTGAACCACTAATACATTTGTAATTTTTCTATTTTAATACATTTTTATACTAGATTTTTTCTTGTGTAATGTAGTATCTTTTTTTGATGTAAAGCATTGAAATATATTTATTAATATTATTGGACCCCAGAATTGAAACAACACACAATACCATGTCCAAGTGTGCTTAGAATTGATATTTAAAAACTAAAAAATGTAATTTTATCATGTGTACAAAATTTTATTTAAAAAGTGGAATAACTCCAAACAGGATTATTAGAATGAATGTATAAGACCACCGTTCAGTTCAGAAAATGAGTTTTTCTATAGGCATGACATAACATGTTCTGGTTGTGGGAATTTTAAAAAAAATCTCAAAAGGGAACATAATAAATAACTAAATTTATTTATTCATCATATTATTTGGTGATTTTGTAACCTGTAAACCCTCTATAAATATAATGATCTAATGAAATCATATGATTATTCTTTTATCCCTAGGATTTCTAGAGGATTCATTAGGGGAGGAGGACTGGGAAATCAATAATAGATTGTGATTGAGGATATTTTCCGCAATGGTAGTTGTAGATAACTCTAGTGATGCCAACATGAAAGAATTATTTACAATTTATTGATCCAAAATTTGGTAGGATGTATTATTTATGTGTATTCAAACTATGTCGAACATGGATAAATTCTACTAAGAAGAATTGATTCGCGCATCGACGAATGAATTGAAAATTATTCCATTGATTATTTTTTGGATAATTAATTCATTTTTAAAATGGAAATGATTCAAGGCCAACAAAAACATGTCCAATTTTTATTCATATTTGGTGTTTTAGGGACTTTTTCCTCGTTTATTTACACATTCATTGCTAGAAATTACAGAGGTTGTGGTATGATGAGTACCAATTTTTTGATTCTTGTGAAACCATTTATCCAAAATAATGGATAAATAATATGGGTGAAGTTCATGGTCAAGTATTAGATCAAGGTGTAACAATTATGGAGTAAAATCATAGATGGATAGGAATAGACTAGTGTTTCATGTTCATCCCTGTTTGGCACACAACAATGGTAAAAATCCACATACTGTCTCCCTATCAATTTAGACGGTTGAGAATAAGATCTCCAGTGACAAAAAAGACTGGGGTGATGAGATATGTTATCTTTAAGGGATAATATTGCATGATCCGTAGGTGGTGGTGGCATGTTCATATGTGTATAAGAACTGTGGGTTTCTGAAAATCCAATGGTACACAGAATGTATTCTGTAGATTCGTTCCATGTGAGATGATTGGGCTACGGTGCTAGGGATTCCACATAATTTAAATATCACATAGCGGGTGACACATTTCTCATGCCGTATGACCTGATGATGGCCACCTGCAATGTACTCCCTGATTCAACTATAAAAAAATGTATAGGTATACGGGTAGTGGTAGAGTACAAGAGCATGTCTTAGTAATCAGGCATGGCTAAGTCCATTGGCATGGAAACTATACACGAGCATGACCATGTGTACATGGGAACATAAAGATGTAATAGGTAGGGTTCTGACTGACCTCTATATTCCATGTACCCTATGGAACATAGTGTGTATGTGGAGGTTTACGTGCCATGTTAGATGGTGAGACTAGGGAATAAAAATGGTTGGAAAGACACATTGTTTATCCCTAGTACATAGTGTGTTATCCCTCTGATGATATTTAGTTCACTTCATTTATAATGTATATTAAAGGTTCAATTGAGTGATATACCATTTTCCTTGTCTATGAGGGTATATTTAGTCATTACATCCTCGACATATTCTTGTAATCCCTTCTAAGGTTTTATTATTAGATTGAGTTTGATGAATCACTATTTAGGACTAGGGTTTGATCCTCAATCATTCCAAGGTAGGGTTTAGGGTATTGTTGATACAAACATGAACAGAAGCATTTAACCCCTATCTAAAGGGATAATCTAGTCAGGTTTTTGGTTTCCCCCAATGGCCTTGGGTGTGATAACCTACAGGGATTAATATATGTTCATAGATTAAGTGAGTATTTCTTGGGCATGTCCCATGAATATTGACCTCTTGGATGAGCTTTATAAATGATGGCATAGATCATGGTGTGGATTCTACTAAATGATAATAACATTGAATCCTTGAGCAATATACTTTAGATACCATCATTGGATGAGTCTTCCTGAGATTAGGTTTACACTATGCAAATATCTAGCATCATTTATTTTGTTTCTATTATGATCTAACTACCATTGATGCTTTATGTTTTATTATTTCATGGTGTCCCACTAGGTGTTGTTCTACTCACCCCTTCATGTCCCAAAAATGTCATGTCATTTTTAGATGAGAGTCCTTTCGATGGAGACTTTTGTGGAATAGGATGTAGTAGACCTTTTTTCCTTATAAGTAATTGAAATATATTAAAGAATATTTTTAGATCAAAGTGTTTATACAGAGTGAGATTCTGAGGCCTTCTAAGATTGGAATAGATATTATAAAATGAAAAAATATAATAATATCAAGAAAACATTGTTTTCCTAGAAATGTTTAATAAGATCCAGATGGAGAATTATATAGGAAATTTGAGACCATGGTTGATTCTAGAATGTGGGGTTTAACCTACGCATGTTCTAAGGTTAGTTAGTGCTCGATGCTAAACATCATAAATCATTGGTTGTTGCGTTATGTGAACTAATTAATTTAATAAAATAATTTATTTAATAAACCTAACCTAACTATCGCTATTTAAATACATCATTATGATCATTTTACATGGTGAACCACATAACCCTTTCTTGTTCTATGATAGGAATAATATCATTCTTTATTAGAAGACTAACATTGGATATAAAAGATGATTGGTTAAAGGTGGATCAAGAGGTAGAAAATTCAAAGGGTCGTCTCCATTATTGGAAAACAAATACTTCCCAAAATATTAGTTTGAATAGAGGTAGGAATCATGAATTGTGTATTTTCCCATTTTGATTGAGAATCTATATTTTTTCTGATATTTATTAACATTTAAATTTTTACACCTAGATCATTTCAATAATATAATGTATTAAAGTAAATTGTGATTTTCAAGCCTTACTTTCACCCATGGTTTCCATTTTGTTCCATAATTGGACACAAACATTGGGAAATTGAATGTTTTGTTTCATTATTTTTTATTTCTCCCCATAATTATTTTCATTCATCACTATTGGAACATGGGGTCATTGTTTGACTTTTTTGGGAAGAGTTCGAGAACAATCAAACCCCGAAATTTCTGTTAAATTTGAGGATGATTACTTGGAAGATGATTTGTGGATGAATTGGGATGTTTTGTAGGATTTGGATCATACATCTATTTATTTAAGATATTCAGTAGTAGTGAACATGGAACTAAGTTATGGGAAAGTCCTTTCATGGTTCACCTATCCAGAATCTGGACACCTATGATATATTGGTCAAGGAATGACCTAGTACTGAGACCCCTAGCATGATTCATGGTTGAAATGATAGCAAACGAGTTGTGAGGATGACATGTTAAGAAACTTATGCTTCTATGGAAAACTTTAATACATGGTATGTGGTATGAGAACACATTTCATGTATCCCCCTTGGAAAATAGCACTAGAGTTTTGGGTGGAGTTAAGGATCCCACACCATGTGGTTGGACCCACACTCCATGTGACCCTCCCTAGGTGGCTGAGCCATATGCTGGTTGGAACATGCGCATTACCCAATGTAGGATGACACACCATTTACTCTAGGAGTAAACATGCATGTTTTTTACCTTTGGATGGCTAAGTACACATCTTAGAATGCGGTCATGTCCTGAAGAGGTCGTGCATGGCTAGGAACACCCAATCATGCCTCAAGTTGTCAAGATATGCCATGTGGGCCTTCTATACATCATATACAGTGACATGGTTTTCCATGAAATGTTTAGTGTACCACATGGAAGCGTATCTAGATGAGACCACAAACCATATGGGCCCCACTAATTCCGTGTAGTTCCCACTAGAACATCTTAGTGTTGTATCCTCATTTTTTCAATTCAGAATACAGCCCGTGAGTACCCTATCCGGATAATTTTCCATGTATAACCCAATTTTATATTTTTAGTGGATTTGGATATATGAAATAGAATATTTCCAGAATATTTCTTCTTTTTGTGATGTTTTATGACGGTAGTGATCAGGATGGATCATCAAAGATAGAGGGCAGGGTTAAAAACCCCCTATCACACTAGACTATATGTCCCAAATATTCTTTATATTAGTTTAGTGGTACCCACCTAATGTAATAGTGTGTGAATACTCTATACACTAAGTGGATACCCCTAACGAACTAGGTCATAGGTCCTTAATCGATACATAACAAGGGGAACCCCCTATCGTACTATAGAGCAGGAACTCTATTCATTGAGTGGAACCCTCTTTCACATTAGGAGTCAGGTCTGATACCCATTGAGTGGAATCCCCCTGATGTATTAGGCTATGAGTACTCTACCCATTGAGTGACATCCCCTTGATCAATTAAGGTGAGTTTAATCCAAAGATCTGAAGAGTGGTATACCCGAGTCATACTAGTGTGCAGGTACCCTATCCACGGAGTGGCATCTCTATAATATACTAGGCCATAGGTACTCATTTAATTGATGGCGTGCTGCCTTAGGCTATAGAGTAGTGGTGAGGTGATGTTCCTCCACATGAATTCAATGGATATCCACATGAGATGTTAGGCATCAACGATGGACCATTAGATCTCTAGGTAGACTCATCATCATGGGCTGGGCTTTGAGATGGAGGTCCCCTTTTCCATCTCATTTTTTTTTCTTTATGAGTTTATATATAATTATTGTTTTATTTTTTCCATCCTTTTGGTTGAGATGACTACTAATACTTATCATCTATTTCACCCTCTTTGGTTTTTAGGGCATCATACGGGGTATGTATATATTCACCCTCAATGTCCTTTTTTTGCATGTTTCATGTCTTCTATAGATGAAAAAACAATGGTGGTGATTTTGATGGAGCATAGGGATACTTGGGTGCATATACCATGCACGATGGTCAAGCTTAGGGATATAGAGTTGGGATATCTTAGATTTCATTGTTTTATATTGTTTTAAGGTTGGATATCATTTTTGTTTGGGTGTGTATTTTTTATCATTAAACATTCATTGTATTCTGTCATACTCTAATGCATTCCCTAATTGCATTACATGCACTATTCAATCAAGAGGATATTGTATTTTATTTTTATTCCTTTTAACTATTTCATGGAGATTTTTGGGTGTGGTCATATAGTTACATAAGGAAAATCCATACCATCTATGTATTTCTTCCTATTGCACATCACTGACCTATAGAATATTGGAGGTAGTTTGGTGTTATGATGGCTCGGTCTTCTTCCAGCCACGTGGGACATGGTAGGTAAGGTAATTACAAAGTATTATTAGAGTATTTGATTCATTTTTATTGTGTTTGGAGTTAACCCCTTATGAGGATTGGTTGGTACATAGATTTATATTGTCAATGTGTCTCAAGTACATCTTTCATGCAAGGGAACACATTGTTTGTGTGGAGATCAATGTATCCATTCACCTGGAATCTTACTAACTTCTTTTTAATATATCATATAGTGAAATTGGTTTCAGGGATAAATGTAACATGAAATATATAGGTATGATTCATTTAATTTCCCTTATTGAGTTAACTCCCCATATATATAATCTTTTTGGAAATTGTACATCTTGATGAACTTCAAGATGCTCGCGCAATGAAAACCAGATAGAAATTTGAGATAGCTTCATGACAATAACCTACTGAGATATGATTCATTACTTTAGGGACCTATTCATGGGGGTTTCCCTTAAGATGGAAAAAAGTAGTGCAACCATTTTTTGAGAAGTGTATCAAACTACTTTCAGTGGTCCATGCCGGTGAATTTCTGTATGTTTATTAGTGGATGGTTTAAGTAGGATATTTTAATTTTATGAATGGGTTTATTATGATTTGTGTGCTATACTAATAGTTTTTTGAGGTTTCATGATAACGTAGACCCTTGGGAATAGGTGGATTGTTTAGAGATTGAGCTATTGGTTTCAATCATGGGAAGACTGTAACAGCCCAAGATTTTATGAAAAATATTCTTTTTAATTTCACTAATGTCTTGTGTTGTACGCTACACCAAAAGGAGCTTTCACAACACGCATCCTTGACTTGCCTAGCATTACACGCAATCACGACCTTCCTCGATAGCGTGTGTAGTACGCAATAACGAGTTTCACTAAACAGCAATATGCTATTAAAATATTATTAAAAATATCCGTTATGAATAGTAATAACCACTTTTTGAAATTTTGTAAATTTTATTTTTCAAAATGGAATTCATTTTTTGATTCGTAATATCGAAATTAGCTTAGGGTGAAATTTTGGTGATTTTCGGATAACTTTCATATTTTGATGAATAGTGAAAATTACTAAATTTTAATTAAAAACAACTTTTTCAATAGAAATAATTAATAGTGATAAATTATTAATTTTATTGGTTTTAAAGTATATTTAGAATATATTTTTACAATTCAATACAATGTTGGTCATTGGATGTAATTTCACATTTACACCAGACATAAACAAGTGTTAATCTTTTGATAGTTATTATCTCTTAAAAAGACCCTATTTGTTGTGACAGCGAAAATTAATTATACAATTAATTAATGCAACTTATATGTTGGGAATTTTGTAAAATACAAATCATTTTTGAATTCGGAATATCAATTATAGCTTAGGGTCAAATTTTGGCATTTTTCTGAAAAACTTCAATTTTTGATGAATAGTGAAACTACTAAGTGGTAGTTAAAAAAATTAATTTTTTCATAAATCTTAATTTTACCGCTTCTGTGAATATAATTTAAAAAATCAGAGACACACGGTTGATGTCAGTAAGTAAAATGTGGTTCAATGAGATGAAAATAATTTTTGGTGAATAATAACTTTTTACTTTTATTTACCATGGTTAAAAGTAAATAGGGTAATTAAGGGTAAAAATGATATTAATATTACCCTAAAACATGTCCTAATCCTATTTTACAAGTTTATCTCGACCAAAAACAACCTTAAGTGAAAAATATTATCATTTAGGCCCACTTGGATTAGATTAGGACATTTATTATTATTTAATTCAAACAAGAGTTAAAAGAGTTAAAATCAAAGTTTATTTACTAAAACATTTTTTAATATAGGGTTATGCATACTATAATTTAGACTATAAATATTCATTAGAAAGATAAAAAGATTTCCTACATAATGGTATTTTATTTGTAATTTTTATACTTTAAATAAGTTAACTTATTTATGACACAACGATTATACAGTAATTACCTTTTTAAGAAAATATTAACATAATTGATGTTATAAATGCCAAAATAAATGTAATTTGATACTTTTTATGACTTACACTAACTTTATAGGTTAATATGACATGTTATTGTTGATTTAAGTAACTTGTTTAGAACTTATAATTCTGTTAGAAATTTCATAAAAATCATGTACCAGATAGTGTCAAAATTGACATAAATTAGTTTTTAAAACAAATATTATATTATTAATTGTTATTTAATTCCTAAAAATCTAAGGTTCGCCCAAATTACTTAGATAAGAATAGATATATTAATAATAAACAACTTGGGGTTCTTTTGGCTTCATATAGTAAGTTTATTAACCATATAGTGTAAGAAAACAAAAAGACACGGTAAATGTTAAATTATTTAACTTAGAGTTAAATCTAATTGATAAGGTGAAAATAATAACCTAAACTTGTCTATATCCTATTGGATAAGAGGATTTCGACCCATACCCACTTTATATTCGAAATAAGACCATTTGGAACCATTATAAACCTAATTTGACCTTAATATAAAACAATATTTTGAGATTTTCCTAAGATGCCCCTCTCCTCCCTTATAAAAGGGCACCTCCTCCCTCTCTTCCTCACAAAACGTTGAGCCTTAAAGCTCGGCCAAAACCAACCAAATTATCCTATAAACTTCCCTAGAAACATCCTAGAGGTTATATTCTTCCTCAAAGACCAATTTTAGTGCCCTAAAATAAGGTCTCAAAGAAGCACTTCAAAGAAGAGGTAATGTCTCTTACCGATTCTTTCATCTTTATTTCTTCTTCCACTTATTCTTCTTTAGTTGTTTCATTATGAAGTAATAACATAAGTATCACTCATATACTGATATTTTATTATATGTATGAAACAACCCTATTTCACCATCTATCCATCCTACGGAAAAAAGAAATCACCGCGCGTGTGTACGTACGGAATACCGTCTCCACACCGTGGTGTAATCTATTTTCTGCAACCACCTTAATTGGATGGGTATAATGGTGTAATGAGTAACTATATATGATTATTATAAAGTTATATTGATACTGAAATAGTATACATACACTTCAAAACAATTCCACGACCATGGGAATGATATCATCGCTCGTGCGTACGTACGGACTACCGTCTCCACGACGCGATGAGATTCATTCTCAATGATTAACCATTCATAAATGATTATAAAGTATATATAATAAGTACTAATGAAATATATGACATAATAATGATACTATATTTATGTATATTTATATGTATGTCATCTACTTAATTCCATTCAATTCAATAAGGAAACGAAAACAGCGTTCCTGTGTACGTACGGACTACCGTCTCCATGAACGGTGTATTTCTTTCCATTTATCGATCCATTATATATATGTATATTCTGAATATATATTATATATAAATCATGTTTTATATACTATAATTAAGTAATCATGATCTATGTAATCATATGAATAATTACAAGTCAAAACACAGACGACAAATGAAACAATTTTACCCAAAACGCTCTTTAACATGGAATTTACAAAAGAACGGGTAATATAAAGTCATAAGTGAACCATATATGATATCATAACAATGAATATGATTCTGTAATAAGTCAATAACATGATTTAAATCATTATACAGGAGTTTCGGACACTTACGAAGAAAATCGGACCTAAGGTAAGAGAAATACTACAATCTCATTTTTATCCGAGATTGTTTATACTTTGGTATTTACTGGAGTTTATTTTGTCATCCACATCCATTTTTCCTCAATATGTAATATTTATATCCTTATAAAATAGTTTATATCAAATTTTACCCTTCGGTGAGTTTTTAGTAAAAGATATGAAAGGAATCTTTTGTCGTTTTTTCGTACGAGGTACTTTTTGACTTTTCCGACAAAAGTACGAGAAGAATGTTTTCTTTTAACTCATATGACATGAATGGATTTTTAAAACATTATTTCCAAGAAGCTTCCCTTATATGTTTTCAAGTTTATTTTTAATCAACTACTTTTAGTTATAATTTTATGACATGTTAAGAAAGGAAAAGTATTTTTGAAGCAGAAAGGATATTTTCCTCAAGAATGGAGTTCAAGTGTTTTATCAAAATTATTTTCCATCTAAGATAATAAAGGGTTCTGTTTTTATACCTATTATTACATTGATTTGATTATGTTTTGATGGAATTATTTCTATGAATTCCTTTATCTTATATGAATTTTTTTATGATGTCACAATGTTTAAGAATCCCATTTTTATTACATGGGTTATGCTATGATGTATGGTTTATGATTTTGTGGCACACATAAGAATGGTATCATTATGAGATGGGTGGGACCTATATCACCCTCCAATGAATTGGGTAAAGATTTTATATCTCATGAGATAGACATGGCTGGAACGGTAGGTTATACCGGTTCAGTGAAACAGGACTGGAACGAGGGTGACTCGGTTCAGAAAGGGACTTTATCCACAAAGATAGTCTTTCCAATGAGTCTTGACTAACAAGAAATTATTCTCTATGATTATGTGTGTATGCCACAAAGTTTCATGTTTTTAGTTATGATTATTGTGATTACATTTCACTGCCATGATTTATCCCATGCTATGAAATTATGATCTTTTTTGCAGGATAAGATTTCCAAAAGTTATGTGCTTGTGTATATGATGAGATTTATATTTCTTTTGTTTACCCTTACTGAGTATTTGAACTCAACCTTTTATGTTTTCTTTTCCCCAGGATATAAGGAAAGTTTTTAGGTAAAAAAAGGGAGATCTTTATGGGAGATATTGGAAATCTTTCACCACGATTAGAAGATTACGTTCTGAGTTTCCAAAGACACTAAACTATTACGATCCCTGTGTGTGTGTTTTTTGTTATGTACTAAGTATTCCACAAATGTAATGTAATGTTCATGTACGTTAAGCATAGGGTCTCTACAGTTGGTATCAGAGGAAAGGTTTAGTCAACCTTTGGAAACTAGGATGCGAAAACGTTAGTGATATCCCTAGAGATATTTATAAGGTATGTCTAGGGATGTCCCTAAGGATAAGTATACGTATAGGATATAGTCCTAGAACTATGGTAACGATATTAGATTAAACCAAAGATGTTAGATATTGAAGTTAATCTCCCTTTATTATGATTTTTTCCACTCACAAGATTCTTTTTGTGTTTTAGTTAATGGAGGGAACCAGAAGGAATTCGGTTAACATTGAATCCAATGGACAAATTGGTGACTATGAGAAAAAAAATTGTGTATTTCCTAGAGAGAAAGATGTTGTGATTATGCCGAATCAGTCATCGCGATATATGATTAACAAGTTGAAATTTAGTGGTATGCCTAATTCATCAAAGAAGAGGAAGATAGACTTTTATGCATGTTCGCATGTTGAGGAGAATAAAGAAAGGAAGATTGAGATTTCTAAAGAAGGGAAGAAGAACCTTGTGGAATACATAAAATGGAGGGACCAATGTTATCTGTGTGGAGAAAAGGGTCATAGGGTGACAGACTGTTATGGAGTTTAATGTCTTATTTGTGGATAACATGGGAATTACCCAACTCAATGCCCTGATCTAAAAAGTTACTTCTAAATCAAGGAAGGACTTATTCCAGGACAATCATTGAAGTGGATGGACTGAAGTGTTTATGTATTGGTATTCAAGAATAATGTTGTTGAGATGATATCCGTATAATGAAGGGATAAGGAGAAAATGAAATGTTTGACAGTATTCATGAGCTCATGATTTATATAAGGACTAAGTGATATCATGGTTAGAGTATATAGAATTTTGAGGATATTGGTTTGTGGAAGGTGTTAATTTTTAACTGCATTCATGTTTTCACTAAGGTCTAATGGGTATTCAAGAGAATGCATGATTAAGGCCTTTGAATGTTTGGAATGTGAGCAAAAACACATATCTTATGATATATGGGGATCAACGATGGTATTAAATCTCTGGTAATTGTTTTCACTATATTATGAGAGTGGACTGCAGTATTTTGGATAAGCATAAAGATTGGAATGGATTATGTTGGACATAAGTTAGTATTGTTTAAGGATAGAAGTTTTTTTGATATTATTGATGGGATGTTATAGTAATATAGTTTTAGAAAAAGGAAAACCTGCAGGATGGGCGACAGCCCATCGCGTCGGACAAGGATGTGGAAATCGAACCCACAATCGAAGTGCGACTGGCCTTTATCGCCTACCACTGGCCTATAGGAAGTCCCTGTTTAGTAGAAACTAGTTTTATTATATTAAGCAGTATGATATATGAAGTATAAGTCCATTTTAGGAACCATATATGATTAATCTCACTATAGATCGACTTATGTATATAATTTATGCTAACCTTTTGTTTGAGACAGATGGAATGACCCGTCATTCTATCACGTGATCTGCTAATACTTCAGGAATAACAAATTCAACTTCATTTATTTAAGAGATGAATTGGAAATTGTTCAAGGCACGAACAACGGTGAGATTTTACCAAAATAAAGTAAGTATTTATTCTAATTCAAATTCTTCAACTTTAGGGAAACGATCTTGAAAACCAAAAATGTTGTCCTAGTGCTCTTATATCTGATTAATCAGATGGTACCTTAGATCGTCACAAATTTATGGATTTGTGATTGTTGGCTTTTCCATAGCCATGTTCTCTACCACTCTCAATCAGAACATGATGGTTAGATTTTTCTTCCATATCCATATTTTCACCTATGTGGAAACCCAGTGATTAGTTTATTTGGGTAACCATTACGTTTCATACTTTCGTTTTTAAAGATTGGTTTTGGTTTTCCTTTTTACGATGTGGGTTTCTATTAAAGAAACTTTCGAATAGTAAACCATTTATAACCCCGACGAATTTCGAGAGCGAAATTCATTTTAAGGGGGGTAGAATGTAACAGCCCATGATTTTATGAAAAATATTCTTTTTAATTTCACTAATGTCTTGTGTTGTACGCTACACCAAAAGGATCTTGCACAACATGCATCCTTGACTTGCCTTTCATTACACGCAATCGCGACCTTCCTCAATAGCGTGTGTAGTACACAATAACGAGTTTCACTAAATAGCAATATGCTGTTAAAATATTATTAAAACTAGCCGTTATGAATAGTAATAACAACTTTTTGATATTTTGTAAATTTTATTTTTCAAAATGGAATTCATTTTTGGATTCGTAATATCGAAATTAGCTTAGGGTGAAATTTTGGGGATTTTCGGATAACTTTCATATTTTTATGAACAGTGAAAATTAATAAATTTTAATTAAAAACAACTTTTTCAATCGAAATAATTAATAGTGATAAATTATTAATTTTAGTGGTTTTAAAGTATATTTAGAATATATTTTTACAATTCAATACAATGTTGGTCATTGGATGTAATTTCACATTTACACCAGACATAAACAAGTGTTAATCTTTTGATAGTTATTATCTCTTAAAAACACGCTATTTGTTGTGACAGTGAAAATTAATTATAAAATTAATTAATTAAACTTATATGTTGGGAATTTTGTAAAATAGAAATCATTTTTGAATTAGGAATATAAATTATAGATTTGGGTGAAATTTTGGCATTTTTCTGAAAAACTTCAATTTTTGATGAATAGTGAAACTACTAAGTGGTAGTTAAAAAAATTAATTTTTTCATAAATCTTAATTTTACCTCTTCTGTGAATGGAATTTCAAAAATCCGAGAGACACGGTTGATGTCAGTAAGTAAAATGTGGTTCAATGAGATGAAAATAATTTTTGGTGAATAATAACTTTTTACTTTTATTTACCACGGTTAAAAGTAAATAGGGTAATTAAGGGTAAAAATGATATTAATATTACCCTAACACATGTCCTAATCCTATTGGACAAGTGTATCTCGACCAAAAACAATCTTAAGTGTAAAATATTATCATTTAGGCCCACTTGGATTAGATTAGGACATTTATTATTATTTAATTCAAAGAAGAGTTAAAAGAGTTTAAATCAAAGTTTATTTACTAAAACATTTTTAATAGAGGGTAATACATAATATAATTAGACTATAAATATTAATTAGAAAGCTAAGAAGATTTCATACATAATGGAATTTTATGTGTAATTTTTATACTTTAAATAATTTAACTTATTTATGACACAACGATGATGCAGTAATAACCTTTTTAAGAAAATATTAACATAATTGAT
This sequence comes from Viscum album, assembly GCA_963277665.1. Classification (NCBI taxonomy): domain Eukaryota; kingdom Viridiplantae; phylum Streptophyta; class Magnoliopsida; order Santalales; family Viscaceae; genus Viscum; species Viscum album. The sequence goes on along the minus strand of OY728151.1, from coordinate 1,746,818,037 downwards.
GTTATAAATGCCCAAATAAATGCAATTTGAGACTTTTTATGACTTACAATAATTTTATAGGTTAATATGATATGTTATTGTTGATTTAAGTAACTTGGTTCGAACTTATCATTCTGTTAGAGATTTCATAAAAATCATATACCAAATAGTGTCAAAATTGACATAAATTAGTTTTTAAAACAAATATTATTTTATTAATTGTTATTTAATTCCTAAAAATATAAGGTTCGGCCAAATGACTGAGATAAGGATAGATATATTAATAATAAACAACTTGGGGTTCGTTTGGCTTCATATAGTAAGTTTATTAACCATATAGTGTAAGAAAACAAAAAGACACGGTAAAAGTTAAATTATTTAACTTAGAGTTAAATCTAATTGATAAGGTTAAAATAACAACCTAAACTTGTATAAATCCTATTGGATAAGAGTATTTCGACCCATCCCCACCTTATCTTCGAAATAAGACCATTTGGAACCATTATAAACCGAATTGGACCTTAATATAAAACAATATTTTGAGATTTTCCTAAGATTCCCCTCTCCTCCCTTATAAAAGGGCACCTCCTCCCTCTCTTCCTCACACAACTTTGAGCCTTCAAGCTTGGCCAACCCCTGAAAACTTCTCCTCTACACTTCCCTAGAAACATCCTAGAGGTTCTATTCTTCCTCAAAGAGCAATTTTAGTTCCCTAAAAGAAGGTCTCAAAGAAGCACTTCAAAGAAGAGGTAATGTCCGTTACCGATTCTTTCATCTTTATTTCTTCTTACACTTCTTCTTCTTTAGTTGTTTCATTATGAAGTAATAACATCAGTATCACTCATATACTGATATGTTATTATAAGTATGAAACAACCCTATTTCACCATCTATCCATCCTATGGAAAAAGAAATCACCACACGTGCGTGCGTACGGAATATCGTCTCCACACCGTGGTGTGATCTATTTTCCTCCACCACCTTAATTGGATGGGTATAATGGTGTAATGAGTAACTCTATATGATTATTATAAAGTGATATTGATACTGAAATAGTATAAATACAATTCAACACAATTCCACGACCATGGTAACGATATCATCGCCCGTGCGTACGTACGGACTACCGTCTCCATGACGCGATGAGATTTATTCTCAATGATTAACCATTCATAAATGATTATAAAGTATATATAATAAGTACTAATGAAATATATGACATAATAATGATACTGTATTTATGTATAATTATATGTATGTCATCTACTTAATTCCATTCAATTCAATAAGGAAACAAAAACAGCGTTCACGCGTACGTACGGACTACTGTCTCCATGAACGGTGTATTTATTTCCATTTAGAGATCCATTATATATATGTATATTCTGAATATATATTATATATAAATCATGTTTTATATTCTACAATTAAGTAATCATGATCTAAGTAATCATATGAATAATTACAAGTCAAAACACAGACAACAAATGAAACAATTTTACCCAAAACGCCCTTTAACATGGAATTTACAAAAGAACGGGTAATATAAAGTCATAAGTGAACCATATATTATATCATAACAATTAATATGATTCTGTAATAAGTCAATGACATTATTTAAATCATTATACAGGAGTTTCGGACACTTACGAAGCAAATCGGACCTAAGGTAAGGGAAATACCACAATCTCATTTTTATCCGAGATTGATTATACTTTGGTATTTACTGGGGTGTATTTTATCATCTACATCCATGTTTCCTCAATATGTAATATTTATATCCTTATAATATAGATTATATCAAATTTTACCCTTTGTTGAGTTTTTAGTAAAATATATGAGAGGAATCGTTTGTCGTTTTTTCGTACGAGGTACTTTTTGACTTTTCCGACAAAAGTACGAGAAGAATGTTTTCTTTTAACTCATACAACATGAATGTATTTTAAAAAATTATTTCCAAGAAGCTTCCCTTATAAGTTTTCAAGTTTATTTTTAATAAACTTCTTTTATTTATAATTTTATGACATGTTAAGAAAGGAAAAGTGTTTTTGAAGCAGAAATGATATTTTCCTCAAGAATGGAGTTCAAGTGTTTTATCAAAATTATTTTCCATCTAAGATAATAAAGGGTTATGTTTTTATACCTATTATTACATTGATTTGTTTATGTTGTGATGAAATTATTTTTATGAATTCCTTTATCTTATATGAATTTTTTTATGATGTCACAATGTTTAAGAATCACATTTTTATTACATGGGTTATGATATGATGTATGGTTTATGATTTTGTGGCACACATAAGAATGGTATCATTATGAGATGGGTGGGACCTATATCTCCCTCCAATTAATTGGGTAAAGATTTTATATCTCATGAGATAGAAATGGCTGGAACGGTAGGTTATGTCGTTTCAGTGAAACAGGACTGGAACGAGGGTGACTCGGTTCAGAAAGGGACTTTGTCCACTAAGATAGTCTTGCCAATGAGACTTGACTAACAAGAAATGATTCTCTATGATTATGTGTGTATGACACAAAGTTTCATGTTTTAAGTTATGATTATTGTGATTACATTTCACTGCCATGATTTATCCCATGTTATGAAATTATGAACTTTTTTGCAGGATAAGATTTCCAAAAGTTATGTGCTTGTGTATACGATGAGATTTATATTTATTTTGTTTACCCTTACTGAGCATTTGAGCTCACCCTTTTATGTTTTCTTTTCCCTAGGATACAAATAAAGGTTTTAGGTAAAAAAAGGGATATCTTTATGGGAGATATTGGAGATCTTTCACCACAATTAGAAGATTACGTTCCGAGTTTCCAAAGACACTAAACTATTGCGTTCCTTGAGTGTGTGTTTTTTGTTATGTACTAAGTATTCCGCAAAAGTAATGTAATGTTCATGTACATTATGCTTAGGGTATCTACAAAGACCCCCACTGATTAGAGAATTGCACTGGAAACCAGACTTTTTAGTGAGGAACATTTTCTTTAGTGGTATTACTGAATGTCACATAATTGTTAGGTGTGAATAAACATTTCTAGATATATAGAATTCCTAGGTTTCCTGGTGATATAGATCCCCCATATAAAGTGGTAGAGGACTGGAATGAGCATATGGTGTGTAAACCTTTCTTAGAAATGACCATTCTTGATGGTGGTCCGGGAAATGAGACTTCTCGAGGATGACAAGAGGAATCGATAAAAAATTGTGATAGTGAGGTTAAATGTGAATTTAAACATTCGAGGAAGATTGAAACTTCCCCCACTAATATGCATCATTGGTATGTGATTTAAAACATTGTGGGAAAGTCAATGCTACCCACAGAGGATATTTTCAAGGTTTGGTAGATGAGTTCTATTGAATATTTGGTTTGAGGAAGTTTTTATGTTCTAAGGTGTCAGATCAGTCCATGGTTAAGTATTATAAGAGGAATAGATGAAATAAAACATCAAGAAGTGGATAATTATGAACCTAAGGATCTAAGAGTGATATATATTTGATATATTTCTTCTCTAGTTTAGTTTAAGTTTTGGCATGCAGTCACATGACACTTTTCCTGGGACATGACCATAGTTTTGAGGACTAGAGATACCTGTAGAGTCTTTTTGGCTCGACCATTGTGTAGGAGGATTAATTATATAGAATTATGAATATAAATCTTCTCTCAAATGTGTGACCTGAATTTATGATGTGAGAGATACTCACTTCTAACATTTCTAGAGAAATAGGTGTGGCCCTAAGATTTTTTTCTTTAGTGTCAATGGGTTTTATAGTGACCCTCAAATTTCATACATTAACATTACATAACTTTTGAAGAATACATAAAATATTATAAAAATATTTTCCCAAAGATAGTATTAGCCTAGTTCCCTTGGAAACATGGAATCATAAACCTTGGTAAATAAATGAACTACATTAACTCCCATTAGGTTCTTCATGACTATAACCCTTGTTAGACACATCAATCATAATACATATATTAACAATATGGGGAAATAAACATAAAAAGGGACGATCTCAAATGCTCAGTAATGGTAAAAAAGGGATATATGTAAGTATAATCATGAGAATAAGGGTATGATTACATGATCATGAAAATTCAAGATCATACCCTCCATATCAAAGATCATATATAATAGTCATGGAAAAAATATTCACAATTCATCAGACATGAATCATATGCAAATAAATAACACAATCCCTAAAATCATAACATATGAAAAAAATATTGAATTTTGGATGACACATAATAATAAAATATGATTTCCTTAGTACTCACGGCATTAGTCCCAAGACCAACTTTGTAGTATGGGATCAATCTACATACAAACATAGTATTCATGGATCCCTCCCAGGGAAATCTTTGTAGCATAAGGTCACATCTCAAACCATCTTGGTAGTCATGGTTCACTCCCATGACCATCTTAGTAGTTAGGCATCATTCCCAATACCATCTTAGTCAATCTCAAGATATTTAAATCTTTATCCAATACATTCGTCGGATATATAGGTCCTGTAAATATCATAATGAAATAATACACACATGTTACAAAAATTAATAATAAATCATATCATAACCCATGAAACGAAATGGGTATCATAAACATGTAATAATATCATAACCTATGAAAAAATAGGTTTGATAATAATTTAATCATAAACATAACATATGAAAATAAGTAGGTTTCAAAAGCATATAACTCTTGAAAGAGAAACAAGTTTCATAAACATCATGCCATGAAAACATAATACATTCAAAGAAAGAATTTGAATGGAAACATTAAATAATTCCCCATAAAGGAATGAGTAACACAAATGGATGTTATCATATAAGGGAAATAATTTTGAAATATATTTTAAAACATTTCTTTAGAAAAAAATCTTATCTTCATTTAAAAATAATTTTTAAAACTTAAAACCTTTTGAAAACCGTTTTCTTTGAAAATATATTTGTAAACTTATAATGTAATCATTGAAAACAATAAAACGTTTTTAAATTCCTTTTCCTTGAAAATGGTCTTCAAATATCTTTCAAAAACATTTTTGAAAATATTTTGGAAAACAAGGTTTTTAAATATAATAGATTTCTAGCCGAAGAGAGAGATGATAATATTTTTCTTAAAAAATATCATTAGTACCAAATAGTGGATAAAATAGGACTAATACACGAAAATAAATTGAATTACTAGAGGGGAGTAATATTCATGATTTTTTTTAGATATGTATTATGAAAATTCAATAAATGTAGGATAATCATAAACAATCTTTAAAATTGATGAGATTATTTCAATAAACTCTTATCACTTGCTAACTTGGGACCGCACTCTCTATGTAAGAAAAATAAATTAAGTGAAGCATAAAATATACTTAATAGAAGTATATTCAAGATATAACATTTAAAATGGAATTATATACACCATGGAAAATAATTTAGGTGTATAACATAGAATTAGTCTCAAAGAAAGAAAATTGAACAGCACCATTTTACTGATTTGGAAACTTTTGAAACAAAATACTCATTAAAGAAAGATCATATAATTGAAATTTAAATAACCCTAAATTTATGTATAATAATAATTTAATACATCCATGTGAAATATACACACAACACAGAAGGAATTGTGATGAATAAATAATATATCTCACAGAAATAAAAGGTGAGATGAAATCCCCTTACATTGTGTATTGACTCTTATACTACTCATTCAAAACAACTGTATAATAAATATAAATTTATTATAAATATTATAAAGAACAATATTATTTTATACTATACCATATATGGTTTTTATTAGGACCATATATTACCCTCGTTTTAACCATATTATGTTAAGGTTTCACTTTTGATAATATTCTCTTTATTCTTCACATGTGTCTAAATTTGTTATATCTTTGGCCCTTATAATTATATCTTCAAAAAATATACACCATGATATAAATATCATTTAAATTAATCAAATTTTTATAATAATAATCTATATAATATATATTTATGAAATTTAATACATTGTTCATGGAGCCACTAGGCCATATCTACACAAGAATGTTATATATGTTTTTTTGTCATATTGATAGAAATAAGGAAAATGAAATATGTGTACATTTATGTATATCATTATTACATAAGATTTATTATGTCATATGTATCATATAATTTCACTAAACTCATCCTTAATACATTCCATGTAGTATGTGAATGAATCACATCGTTTTGATGGGGTGGTTGTCCACACTTCCTCAAATGAAATTATCATATTTACACCGAAGGGAAAGTATAAATATATCTGTTTAAAAATGATTAAAAAATCTTAAATACCTAATAAATATAATATATAACATATATAAATATATTTTACATCATAATATCAACTAAGAGATTTGGTAAGTAAAAATGAACAATCACCATTTAGTGAGGATGTAGTTTTCTAAAAACATAAATAGTATGTTTGTTACCCATTAGATTGAGGTGTGTGTAAGTGTAAGTAGAAAAATGGGAATAAAACATCATATTATATTTAATATACTATTTTAGTTAAATTTTTATTAAATAAATAGAGTGGATAGGGTGGATAATGAAATTAAAATAATGGATCTTGAGAGAAGACAATACCTCTAAATCGGGTAACTCCCACTAGTTTGTGCAAAAAGGATTCCTTGCATTACTTTATACATAAATGAAGGATTCAAGGAGGAAATTTGGTATATTGGGAATCATATTTGGTAGATATTTTTGGAACATATTTTGTTTGATAGGCGTGAAGAAGATGGAGACTTGGTGTGCTTTTATAGGGGAGGGAAAGGATACACTTGACATTTTTTGAAAACAAGTTAGGTGTACCCACGTTTTTACCTAAACAAATTCATAAAAAACCAAAACAAACTCATTATTGGATGGTTAATGGAAATAATATCCATGAAATGGGTGTATGAAAATTATCTAGGTCATTTGGAGTCTTAAATTTAAGTTTTATTACTTTGTCAACCATATTATTCTCTTAATCATTTTAATTAATTTTAATTTTCATCACTAATATTTTTTTGTCAAAAACTAAGTTTAACATATTATAAAATATAAATTATTCTGATTATAAATATGGTATCCATTTTTCCAAATTATAATCATAGAGTTGGAATAAATTAATTTTAAAATAATCCCACAATCTGGTCAATAATACGAGTTTTTAAAGTAAAAACATTCAAAACCATGCAATGTTTTCAAACCCATGTTTAAAGAAAAATATATCTCAATGAACACAGTTTTATTAGATGATAAAAATAAATATCTAATTAAAATATCAAACCAATTTATAATATAATTTAACCTTAGAAATAAATTGTATGAAAAACTAGTTCTGAATTAAATTCTGATATTTTTCTCTATTCATCCAAAAACGATGTATCTCAGAAAAATCCCAAAAAATATCCATAACGTAATTAAGAAATTAAAAATTAAAAAAATGAATTCTATTTTATAAAATTAAATTTTTAATTATGTCTAAAATTAATTTTATTATTTTTCATAAAATGAAATGAAATGTAGTTTGATTGTGAAAATAATATTTTTAAACATATAAAGACTTTACCAAATATTATATAATTTGTTATCAATATGATTTATTTATATAAAACCATTATAAACAATATTTTAAATGTATTTATTACTATTTATATAACTAAATTCAATTTCTATGTTATAATTATCTCATTTAAATAATTATAACAATAAAATGATATTTCATAGAAACATTTGTTTTTCATGTAATGTAAACCAAGTCAGTATTTCTTGAAATATATGTTGTTTCAATGCCATGTAATGTACACTAAGACTATGTCTTGTTAAAGGGGTGTTTTAATTAGTGCATTCCAAGTTGTAAATGAAAATTTATGTTATTCGGAAAAAAATGTTTCATAAAAACTCTAGGTGTTACATTATACCCCCCTTAAAATGAATTTCACCCTCAAAATTAATCACATGGGTAAAAAAATGATGATACTTATACTTCATCACATACTCAAGTTCTTAGGTAGCTTTCTCTAACTGGTGATTTCTCTATATAACTTTTACCTAGTGAGTGGTCTTGTTTCATAGAAATTTCTCTATACAATCCATAATTTCAACATGTTGTTCCTCATAAGAAAGATACTTCTCTAGTGGTATGACCTCTGATTTTAGTACATGTGAAGGGTCAGGTATATACATACTTAGAAGAGATAAATTGAACACATAATGGACTAAAGATATATTTTGAGGAAGTTTCAAGTGATAGGATACCATAACAATGTGATCAAGAATTTCAATGGATCCATATACATAGGGATTAGTTTCTCGTTCTTCCAAAATATAATATCCTTCTGCCAAGGATAGATTTATAAAAACAGCTTTTCACCAAATCCAATTTCTTTATCATGCTAATAGTTATCATCATAACCTTTCTAGTGACATTGAGCTACCTTGATATAATGTTGAACGGTTCAAACCTTTTCAACCATTTCATCAGCGATCTCAGGTACCAATAGATTTATTTCACCAACCTCATCCCTGCATGTTAGGGTTCAACATTTCTTCCCATAGAGGGATTCATCGGGTTCCATCTGAATTATTAATTGAAATCTATTGTTGTAAAAAAACATAACCAGAGGAAGGTGTTGATCCCAACCACCATTAAAATCCACTGAACTAGATATCAACACATCCTCTATGGCTTGAATTATTCTTTAATTATGACTATCTATCTAAGGGTGATAAGTTGTGATGAAACTCAATTTAATATCAAGTGCTTATAGAAAACATCTCCAGAACATTGAGGAGAACCTTGGATCCCAATCAGAAACAATGGAATTTGGTACTCTACACAACCTTACAACTTCTTTAATGTATATCCAATCAAGCTTCTCTAGATAGAAGTATCCTAGGATAGAATTGATGTGTGATGAATTATTAAGGTTATCGAATACCACCCATATATTAATAAACCCATTAGATATTTTTTCTAGTCCAATGAAAAAATCCATGGTGATGTTCTCCCATTTCCATTCTATTATAGGTAATGTATGCAACATTCCATTTGAATTTTGTCTTTGAGCCTTCACATATTAGAATAATAAACACCAAGATAAAAACTCTATGAAATCTCTCATCATGTCATCCCAGTAGACGTATTCATTGAAATCCCTATACATATTTCTAAATATAGGAATAATTAATAATAAATAACTATGACCTTCCTCTAATATCTCCTTCTTAAAATCTGGAATTGATGGAACACATAAACGTTTCTTGAACCTTCTCATTCAATACTAATCAATGTTAAATGAAATAAAATTTCTAACATTCTTTTTTAGCTCTAAATCCTCTTTCTGAACCTCCTTAATCATCACTAGGATATAGGATTGATCATTTATTTGATAAATATATTATTTTTCCCTTCCTTTAGCATTTTCATATTTGCCCTATAAAAATCCATAAATGTTGAATATTTTTTATCCTCCACGTGGATAATCTTGAATGATCTTTCCAACTCAAAGAATCAGCCGCCTTGTTCAATTTCCAAGGGGGTAGTGTATTGAGTAGTCAAAATCATTTATCATCTCCAACCATATTCCCTGATGCATTTTCAACTCCTACTATGAGAATATATATATCATAATTCTATGATAAGTATATATATCACACTTTTCTCGATAAATATAATGTCTCGATATCTTTAATTCAAAATATACCACTGCTAAATCCAAATCAAGAGTTGGGTACTTTTTCTCAGGAATATTCAACATTCATAGGGAATAAGTGATAACCATGTTATTCTATAAAGAAACAGATCCCCATTACATATTGGATAAATCAATATATATTAGAAACTCTTATCTACTATAGGGTCATGTAATCATAGATGCACTGACTAGAATTCTCTTTAGTTCCTTGAATTTTTCCTCCAATTCATCTATCCAGAATAACTTGACACCCTTCTAAGTTAACTTGTTTAGATGATTAAATAGTCATGAAAAATTTTGAACAAAACATCGATAATATATAGATAAACCAAAAAATATATGGATCTTATTAACTATGGTTAGTCTAAGAAAATATTCAATATCCTCCATCATTGATGGATCTACTTCTATACCATCTCTTGAGATTATGTTAATCAAAAATAAAACCTTTTGTTTCGAAAATTATCACTAAATTTTTCATATAGATCATCCTTCATTAGGGTCTTTAGTACAATTATAAAGGGATATTCATACTCTTATTTTATCTTTGAATTGATAAGAATATGATCTATAAAGAATACCATATACTAATCAAGGTAATCTTTAAAGAATATATTCATTAAATCCATGAAGATATTGGGGACATTATTAAGACCAATAGGCCTCACTATATACTCATAGTGTCTATAACTTGTATGGAATGTCATCTTGGGTATATATTCATTATCAACCTTCAATTGATGGCATCTATAATGGAGGTCAATCTTCGAAATGTATTGATATGTACACAATTTATCAAAAAAGTCATCAATATGGGGGAGAGGATACTTATTCATGATCATGATATTCTTAAACTCCCAATAATCAATACACAGTCTCATTGATCCATCTTTATTTTTCACAAAAAGAACTGGTGCAACCCAAGGTGACACTCCTGGATGAATGAATCTCGTTTCTTACTTTTCTTAGAGTTTTTTTTTCAGTTCCAACAACTCAATTGGATCTATTCTATAATGAGTCTTTGATGTTGCTTTGGATATAGGGATGAGTTCTATTGAGAACTAAACTTTTTTTTGGAGGAAGTCTAGAAAAATCTTCAAAAAAGACATCCTAAAAATACTAAAAAATAGGCAAGTCATCAATGTCAATTATCTCCCCAACCATTTGAGATAAAAAAAACCCTATTTATTGGGAATTAAGACCCATACATTAGATGTAATCTTCACATGAAGTTCAAGAACATCATCACATTGATGTATAATCATATGAGGGTTTGAGATATCAAATATAACTTAATTTCCTCAACAATTGATATGGGATTTATGTATACAAATATAGTCCATGCCAAAGATGACATCAAATTCAACAAAAGGAAGAATGACTAGGTTTACCTGAAGCATATTCCCACAAATCACAACCATATTGAAATCATATACATGGGATGAAATCATCATATCATTAGGGGTTTGCACTGAAAATTCAGCATATAATCATTTTTGTGGAATCCTAAGACCTTTAGAAAATTCATTAGATATGAAAGAGTGGGTACATAGGAAATTAAATATGACATTATCATTTCTATAGTGGATGGTAAGTGTGCCTTTCATCACATCATTTTCACAGCACTCATTAGAAATAGATATTGAATGATATTTCTCATTTACCTCTGCTTAAGAGGTTGTTTATATCACTCAAAATCCACACCCTTGGGTTTTGGTAGTGGTTAGCATAATTCCCTTTCTCCTTACACTTGTAGAACTGAAGCCTGTGAGGTTCATTCTGTGCCTTTTTCTCCATTTTTATAATTGGATAACTTATTCTCATCAATTTTGAAATCAATTTTCCAATGGTGTTCCCTTTCACACATAAAACAGTTATTAGAACCCTTAAGTCAATTTCCTCTTTGGTTCATCCCAAACTTTGAGCATAAAGGGAATCCCATCTTACATTCTTCATGATTTTTATATTTTCCTTTAAATTCCATATTACTTTTTTTCCAAATCATGAGATTGATATGTGACTTCATATTCCACTTTATCATTGATTGCACAATGTAAAATATCTAAAAATCTACTAATATATTATATTCCTAGTTCCCTTATGAGACTTTGCTTTAAGACATTAATGAAACTATCAACTTTACTTTCTTGTTGGATAATAATTCCAAAAGCATACCTGAAAAGTTCCCTGAAATTTTCCTTGTAGGTACCAACAAACGCATTATCCCTTTCATTAAACTTGAGTAACTATTTCCCCATCCTGGTATGAATAATATAAGGAAAATACTTATTTAAAAATAAGTTCTTGAAATCGTCCCATTCCATGGTTTCAATCTCATCTTATTTCCTCATATTCATTATTAGAGTCCACCACCAATCTTCTTCTCCTTCTAATTGATAGAAAACCATAATGACACTCACATTCTCTAAACACTAGAGAACATGAAATATATTTTCAGTAGTACTGGTCCATTATTCAGAAACTAGTCGATCAAGAGAACCTCAGAAAGAAGGTGTTTGTGGCCTCATAAAATACTCAATAGAATGTTATTCCCTCCTTTGGTCATTTTGAATTCCCCCACAATTCATATCTTTAGAATTTTTTTTGAGTATAACAATTAGGTTTTCCATTCCATATCCCATAGAATTTGGTTTCTAATGTGTAAAATCATTGCATTTTCCATCACAATCTCCATTAAAGCAGTTCCTTGTGGGTATAACCATTGACTAAAATCAAAAATCATACTGTGAGAAATAGTTATCATATCATGGAACCATATAATCCTAAAACTTTACTTATGGGATGTTTAAATTATGATTCCATACGTAATATATGACACCTTAGTCTTATACTAGATTATTCATAGGTAATATGTATTTAAATCCATCATGATGGTTCATGGAGAGTTGTTGAATTCCCAAATCATATCCCTCGAGTGTGTTGAACTAGGTTTCCAATAAGGCCCCTTGTCGTGTACTAGATTATAATGAGTCAGGACCTAAATATCTTGTTAGAGTTTTTACCTAGAGGTACATCTGTGCTAGAGCCACATCCACTTGTAGTATCTAGAAACAAATGCATTTCTAAGAAATCACCCACCCTATCATTTACCAAAATTTAAGGACATTTTCCTATAATTTTTCATATCCTTATACCTATCCCTAGACATTTTTTTGTGGTTCTCACTATGTTTTTCTCTTCCTAGCTTCAAAAGGGTAACTAAACCTTTTATCTAATACCAATAATGGAGAACCTCTATTTTTATATATTAACATTACATACCATTTGAAGAATAATTAAAAAATTATAAAAATATATGTCCAAAGACATACTATTCAAGTTTATTTAGAACCATGGAAACATTAACATGTTTAAGTAAATGAGATACATCATCTCCCACTAGGTTCTTCTTAACTAGAACACTTATTAGACAAATCAAACATAATACATATCTCAATAACTTGAGGAAGGAAACAAGAAAAGGGGTGATCTCAAATGCCCAATAAGGGTAAAAAAAAGGAGACATGTAAGAATAATCATGATAATAAGGGTATGATAACATGATCATAGGAATATAAGATCATACCCTACTTATCAAAGATAATATACATGAATCATAGCATAAATCTTGGTAGTTTATAAGATAAGAATCATAAGTAAATAATGGAGATAAGCAATGAAATTATAATATTGTAATAAAACATATAATAGTTGAAGACACATAATAATATAATATTATTTCCAATGTAGCCAAGGCATCTTTTCGAAGACCATCTTGGTAGTATAGGTTGACTCCCCAGACCTTCTTGGAAGTCATGGTTCACTCCCATGGTCATCTTAGTAGCATGATTTCACTCCTCAATCCATATTGGTAGTCATGGTTCACTACAACGGTTATCTTAAAAGTAATATTTATTCCCAATATCATCTTAGTTTATATCATGATATATAAATAGTTACCCAATGCATTGGAATGAGATATAGGTCTCACCCATCTCATAATGAAATCATTGTACCAAAAAATAATAAATAATCATATCTTAACCCATGAAATTAAATGGTTTTCATAAATATGTAATCATATCATAACCTATGGAAAAATAGATGTTTTATAATCATTTCATTATAAAAAACCCATGAAAAGAAGTGGGTTTCAAAATAATATAAATTTTGAAAGAGAAATAGGTTCCATAAACATAATTCCATCAAAATATAATCCATTAAAAGATATAATATTAATTAAAACATTGAATAATTCACTAAAAAGGAATGAGTAACAGAAAAAAATATTATTTTAAATGGGAAATAATTTTTAAGGATATTTTAAAAATATTTCATGAGAAAAATTTCCTTTTTTCATTTAAAAATTATTTTCAAAACATAAAATCTTTTTGAAAAACCTTTTCTTAGAAAATAGATTTGAAAATATAAAATAGAAGCATTGAAAACCATAAAAAATTTCAAAATACTTTTTACTTCAAAATAGTCTTCAAAATTAATTTGAAAACATTTTTGAAACTTTTTTGAAAACATGGTTTTTGAATAAAATAGATTTACAACCGAAGAGAGAGATGGGAAGATTTTATTTAAAAAAATTGTATTAATTAAAAAAGAGTGGGAAAATAGTACAAATAAATCATGATATATTTAATAAATAGAGGTAAATAATATTCATGAGTTTCCCAAATATATGGATCATGATATTTCATTAATTGAATCATAATCCTAAATAGTCTAGAAAAGCAATGATATTGTTTCAATAAACTCTTATCACTTGATAACTTGGGATAATACTCTCCATGTGAGAAAAGGAAATTAAATGAAGATTAAAAAATCCTGAAAATAAGTATATTTATGATATATTATGTAAAAAATGGAATTATATACTCCCTTAAAAAGAATTTATGTGCATAAAAAACCATTTGTCTCAAATAATGCAAATTGTGTCAAAACCATTTTACCGATTTTCTATCTTTTGAATATTAAAACCCATGAAATAAATATCCTAAAATGGAAATTTAAATACACATAAATTTAATTATAAGAATAATTTAATACATCCATAGGCAGAATACACACCACACAAAGGGAATTGGTGGGGAATAAAGTGTGTATCTCATAGAAATAAAAAAGCGAGATTAAATTAAATTACCTTGATTATTGAATCCCTTCATATTCATTGAAACAACTTTTCTAATAAATATAAAGTTATTTTAAATATTTTAAAGTACCATATTATTATATCTAATACCATATATGGTTTTACTATGACCTTATTTTATAATCTTCTTAACCATCATATGTTAAGGTTTCACTTCAGATAATTTTTTTCTTTGTTCCTCACAAGTTTCTTAATTTGTTATATATTTTGTCATTATACTTTTATCATGATACCCAAAATGTAAAAAATGATATAAATATCATTTATATTCAGTATATTTTTATTATAATAATCTATTTCATATATAAATATGAAATGGAATACACTGTTCACAAAGATGGTAAGTCGTACGCATGCATAAATGTTGTCTCTGCTTTTATTGGCGTATTTAAAGAAATAAGGTAAATGAAATATGTGGGTATATATATGTGTATATAATTATCCTGGTATCATTATTGTGTAATATATATCATTTCTTTTAACTAAATCCATCATTAATACATTCTATGTAGTGTGTGAATGAATCATATCACTTTGAGGGGCCGTAGTCCATAATTCCTCAAATTAAATCATCCTATTTACACTAATAAAATGCATAATTATATGTGTTAAAAAAGGATTAAATAATATTAAATACATAATAAATATAAAATATAGAATATATAAATATATTTCCCATCATAACGTCTTCCATGAGAGGTGGTAAGGAAAAATGTACAATCATCATTTTGTAAGGTGGTGGTTCATAGTACACAAAAATAGTTTTTTCATTTTAATATAGATGGAGATTTGTGTAGGTCAAAACCATAGCCAAAAAATATACTAGTATATTTAATATACATTTGTTTTTATATAATCATGGAAAAAAGGGAGTGGACGTATGGAGAAAAAATTAAAGAAAGAAGCTTGAGAAAAGATGTTAGTTCCAAATTCGGTAACTCTTTTTGGTTAATGCTAGAAGGTTTACATGGACTACTTTATTACCAAGAGGAGGCTTCTAGGATAATTTATGGATTTTGGTTACTGGATAAGGAAAATATTATCTAAAAAAAGTTGTTTGAGAGATGTGAAGAAGTGGTAGAGGTGTTGGCCTTTTATAGGGGAGGGAAAGGACAAACCTCGAATTTTTGAAAACATGTTATGTGTACCCACATTTTTACCTAATAAAAGTTATAAAAAACCATCCAAAATCACAGCCAAATAAAGTCCATAAATGGTCTTTTGAAAATTTTCTAGGTCTTTTTCAGTATTAAATTTATTGTTTAGAACTTTGTTAATCTAATTTTTCTCTTAATCATTGTAATTAATTTTAATCACTTTAACTATTTTTTTGGTGAAAAACTAATTTTACATTATTTTACAATATAATTTATTATTATTAAAAATATTTAATCCATTTTACTAAATTATAATCACAAAAGTGGTAGAAATTAATTTCAAATTAATCTCATAGTCGGGTCGACAATGTTTATTCCTAAGTTAAAAACTTCTATAAGACTGCTATGTTTTCATACCCAAGATTAAAGAGAAATTGATCTCAATGGCCTGAATTTTATTAATTGGTAAAAAAATTGTAATTAAAATTTGAAACCAATTTAATATCTAATTTTACCCTATAAATAAATTTTATCAAAAAGAGGTTTTGAATTGAAATCTGGTATTTTCACTATTCTTTCAAAAATAATGTCTTTCAGAAAAATACCATATATTCACCCTAATATAATTTTGAAATTATAAATTATTAAATAAATTTTATTTTATCAAATTCAATTTCATAAATATGTCTAAAATTAATTTTATTATTTTTCACATAAGGACATGAAAAGTTGTTTGTTTGAGAAAATGGTATTTTTAAACATATAAGGACATTAAAAAATAAATATTTTATTATCAATATATTTTATTTATATAAATAAATTATAAAAATTATTTGAAAATTATTTTTTACCTTTCATATTACTAATTTTAACATCTATGTTATAATTATCTCATTTAAATAATTATAACAATAAAATGAGGTTGTGTAGAAACATCGGTGTTGTATGTAATGTACTCCAAATCGGTGTTGTGTGTAACGTATATCGAGTCAGTTCCATATAAAATATGATGATTTGGTGATATGTGAAAGTATTATTTTACTTACTGCATTGTAAGACAAAAATGAAAATTTTATTTATCAGAAAAAAAAGGGTCTAAAAATTCAGGGTGTTACAGGTTTTTTACCTTCTAAGCTTATTTTCTATTACATGTGACAGATATAGTGATTATAATTTTTGGATAGAATTATAGTCCATTATTTAACGATTGGTCCTAAGTATATTCGTATGAGATAACTCATTGTAGGTTACAATATATTTTGTATTTATTGGATAGTATTTCCGTTGACGAGACAGATGTTATGAGCAATCAGTTTCCTATACTGGTGGAAGAGTATGAGGATGTATTTCTTGTGGATGTGTCAGGTTTACCTCCATACTAATAGTTTGATTTATTCATATAAATACACCCATTGATGGACAAATGTTTTTACTAGTATATCTTATGACCCCGTGGATCCACGAGAGCTAAAGGGGAATTTGGAGGATCTATAGAAGTAGGGATTCATAATAACCATTGTTATTTCTTTATAATCCCATTGTTTTTATTATTATAGGTAGGTAAGAGCTCATTGATATTTTTGGATTTACTTCACCTAAACTAGGTTAATTTTAGAGAGGAATATACACACCCAAGGATTGGTGTCTACTTTCTAAAGTGGATAGGGGTAAGGACATTCTTAGAGGTTGAACTCAGGATGAGTTTTCAGTAGCTTATGTTGAGATGACTTCTTGGTGATAAATTTTCAAAAAATGGATTCCCCATTAGTGTTTGTGAGACTTGGGAATAAAATCCTTCACCACTCAGGGTTCGATTCAAGGTTGTTATGTTCAATTACATCATAGTGTACATAGTGTCAATGGTATAGCACATGAGATGTCAGTGGATGGTTCTGGACATGATCTGAGAGTACCTAATTTATAGAGATCTCTCGTTGAGTTATTTATAATTGACAGGAATTGAACATAATTGGATGTGTCTTCTTTGACATGGGAGTGATAGTTGACCCAAAAATAGTTGATTCAATTCTTTATTTTGGGCTACCGAGGATGGTGACCAAGGTGCATGGTTCCCCTGGTTGGATAGGATGTTGATGGAGGTATGATAGAATTCTCTTGTATTATAGAGTCTCTAAACATATTTTTTTTAAATGGAATCCATTTAAATAAAATTGGTAGTGTATTGGGTCCTTTGATATGTTTATTTAGAGGTTTATTGATTCACCTAAGTTGATAATATTGGAGGAGGGAAAGGAATATATTGTTTTTTATACCTCAAAGGATGGGGTTGGATTCATGTTGATGAAGTGTTGTCTAGTGATCACATATGGTTTGAGGTAGTATATACCCCATGAGATGAACTGCATGAATCGTGACCTTGAGAAATGGTAGTGTTTTCCCTAAAGATGTTGAGGCACTATCTTCTGGGAGAGTATTTTTTATATACTCACGTAAAAAGAGTCTCTTGTAAATCTTCACATAGAGAGATATTAAATCGAGATAGAGACACTAGATGGAGTTCTTAATGGGAGATTACATTGAGATATTCTTTATCCCTGATATGGGAAACATGGTGGAAAATTACCTTACTAGTAAATCCAATTATAAATTGGTGGATGAGGAATCTAAGAAGTTTTCATCCTTACAGTTGACCCTGGTGGGGGAGAAGGGTGGAATGTTTAGTCTGTCATTGGTGTTGGCTCCCCCACTCCTACAACTTGTGATAGTGTCTTTATTGAAAGACATTGACTGTAAGGATCTTTGTGACTCTATATCCTTATTGGGTTCACTTGTTGTATTCTTTTATGGAAGGTAGAACATCATCATTTTCTTAGTATGGATGGTGGTTTCATTTGTGATATAAGAGGAGGTGATTAGGGTGTATCATACTTATCCTTTGACATTTAATCCATATTTGTCAAATGTTTTCATGGAACTTCATGAAAATTATGGTAGAATAACATGAGACACAGAATAGATGATTTTGTATCTAAGTGCCTCACATGTTAGCCAGTGAAAGCTGAGCACCGGGTTCTAGTAGGTCTGAGAGTGCCTCTTGAGATCCGAGAGGGTAAATGGGATGAGATATCCATGGACTTTTTGGAAGGGATTACATATAAAGTGAGATCCATTATTCCATCTAGATGATAGTTGGCCAATATACCAAGTTACCACATATCCTTGTTATCCTAGAGTACTGACCGATGGAGTGTTTTAGGAAGTCGTACATGTTGGAGATCATTGGGAATCATAGGGTACCCTAAAAAATTTTCACTACATGTGATGTATAATTTATAACATGGTTATGGATAGGCCTTCGTGAGGCTTTTAGGACCATGATTAGGATAATTACAGTGATTTCTTGTCATAAGGATGGGAAAACTAATAGCATTATCCAGATGTTGGAGGATATGATGAGTTCTTGTGTTTTAGATTTTGGAAGGAGCTTGGAGGACAACTTCCAATTAAAGGATATTTCTTATATTAATATACATCACTTAATTCTTAGTATTTCACCTTTAGAGGCCCTTTATGGGAGACACTATAAGTTGACCTTATTATGTACTGATATTGGCTAGACATCTATTATTAGGATATAAATAGTTCAAGAGATGATTGATAATTTTATAGTGATCCATGAGTGCATAAGGATTTCCTATATCTGATAGAAATATTATACAGATCTACATCACAACCCCTTTGACTTCGAGAAAGAAGACCATATTTTCTAAATATTCTCCTCATGATAAGGATTGTTATGGTTTTTCAAGGGAAGAAATTTATCCCCAAGTTCATTAAGCTATTTGAGATACTGCAAATGGTTAACAAGCTTACGTACCTTCTATTCCTACCCACAATTTGACCTATTGCACAACATCTTCAATGTTTTCGAACTAAATAGACATGTTAATAACCCAACAAATGTTATTGAATGGGGTGAGCTAGATATTAAGGATGGATTCACCCTCATGGAGTACCCAACATATATCGAGGATCAATATGAGAAGATCCTATGAGGATGCACCATTCCATTGTTATGTGTGATGTGCTCGCATGGGAGTGTGCAGGATACCTCCTAAGAGTGATAGATCTAGATGTAGGTTTGGTATCCCTAAATTTTTCCCTAGTATATTCATTTCACGGTTAAAATCATTAATGTGGAAATTAATTTTGTTAAACCATTTTTTCCTTTTTAAGAGTTTTAAATCTATTGAAGAATATTTATGGAGCCACACAGAGAGATTTTGTGTGATTTCGAAGCCCATTGATCCCATTATTGATATTAAAAAAATATTAAATATAATAATATTATTCCAATATATTATTATTTAAAAAGTGGAATAACTCACAAATAGATTCTTGGACTATAAATATAAGATCATGAATGAGTTTGGAATAAGATTCTTACCATAGGGATAGCGTATTGTTGTTCAGCACTATATATTTCATTGTGGTAGACATTGGTGGGTGAATTAAGGGAATTAAATAATTTAACAAATTAATTTATCTAATAAATTAAACCTAACCATCCCTCTATAAATATATCTTTACGAATATTTCCCTGAGTGAGCTGTAAAACCATTTCTAGCCTTTAGAGGAGGAGTGTTCTTCATTGGTGGATCAACATCAGACACTGAACGGGGATCCAACTGATGTGGATTGATAGGTAGTGACCACAGTGGGTATTATCCATTGTTGTTGAATGCATATTCTCCATTTATTTTTCCAACCTAATATAGGGCTCATCAATATTGGATTTTATGCTTTTGCTTAAATTATTGAGCATGTGTATTTCTATCTTCTTATCGGTCTATGTCTATAACTTCATAGCTTGAGTCCATTCCAATAATTTGATTCTTTGAATTTAATTATGATTTAAAATACATACTTTCAACTCTAGTATCCCATTTATATGATCATTGGCCATAAATTGTTGCCCAATTTTGTCTTTAATTCATTCATATTAATTTCTACCCACATTTTTTCGCATTCTTCACCATTAGAGCATGGGGATTAGGTTTGGCATTATCATCGTACGATCGAGTCTGATAAAAACCCCATATTTATGATGTATTGGAAAGAAATGTTTGGGGTGATTATTTTTTGATAAATCTTGATTTTATATTATATTGGAGTGATTCCTCAATGGATTTGAGATCTGTAGTGACATCAATCGCAACATGGAGTGACGAGAATGGACTTTTGGGTTAGGGAGGCTGAAATTTGACCACTGGTGATGGATCATGTGTGGAAGGATCTGGATCTGAGACCCCAAAGATGATTCATAGTGGAAATTAAAATGATGTAGGTGTGAGAAAAATTCATGAAGATACTTGGGTTTATATAACAAATCCTAACTATATGGTGTGCAGTGCAAGAATCATGCCTTGATACCCCCTTGAAAGGATGTTAGGGTATTAGTGGGAGTGAAGGATCATATGTTATGTATATGGGTGAATGTAACCCCCCAAACATCCATGGTACGCTTCTCTTTGAATAATACAGTAGCGTGTGTTGTACGCAACTTCGAGTTCTAACACACACCACAACCAATCAAACTAGATGTTATGAATAGTAATACCCACTTTTTTGAAATTTTATAAATTTTATCTTTCAAAATGGACTTCATTTTTGGATTCGGAATATCGAAATTAGCTTAGGGTGAATTTTTGGTATTTTTATGAAAACATTCAATTTTTTATGAATAGTGAAAAAACACTCAGTTATAGTTTAAAACCGCTTTTTTATTTAAATAATTATTTATTTTATTTAAATTTAATTAAGGTCAAAATAGATACATATTACCAATATAATTTCAATGTAATTCATTGGAGTTAGTTCAGAATAATTTTAGATATATAAAAATATTATTGAACTTTTCACCGTCTTTTACCCACCTCCTATGAGAATTTAAAAATTAACATAAAACTTAATTTTACCGCTTCTATTAGAGGAATTTCAGAAATTTGAGAGATGTGGTTAAAATCAAGGAGTAAAATGTGGTTCAATATGATAAAAATAATTTTTGGGGAATAGTAACTTTTTACTTTTATTTACCATGGTTAAAAGTAAATATGGTAATTAGGGGTAAAAATGATATTAATATTACCCTAACACAAGCCCTAATTCTATTGAAAAATTTTATCTCCACCAACAAAAAACATTTCGAATAAAATATTATCATTTAGGTCCACTTAGATTAGATTAGGACATTTATTATTATTTAATTCAAAGAATAGCTAAAAGAGTTAAAATCAATGTTTAATAACTAAAACATTTTTAATAAAGGGTTGTACATAAGATAAATTTGATTATAAATATTCATTATAGAGATAAAAATATTTCATACATAATGTTAATTTATTTATAATTTTTATACATTTAATAATTAAATTTATTTATGATACAATAATGATGCAGTATTTTCCTTAATAATAAAAGAATCAAATAATTTGTATTATAAAAGTTAAAATAAATATAATTTGAAATTTTTGGTGACATCCACGAATTTTATTGGTTAATATTACATTTTATGATTTCGTAAATGAATTTGTTTTTAATTAATAAAGTTGTTAAGACTATAACAAAAATCAATTATTGAATAGTGTCAAAATTGACATAAATGAGTTTTTAAAACAAGTATTATATTATTATTTGATATTCTATTCCTAAAAATCGGAGGCTCTTCCAAAGGACTTATATCATGATAGGTGTATCATTAATGGACCACTTGAGGGTCGCTTGGTTGTATATAGTAAGTTTATTAACTATATAATATAAAAATACAAAGTGGCATGGTAAATGTCAATCTAATTAACTAAGAGTTAAAACTAAAAGATAAGGTTAATTTAATGACACAAACCTATATAAAATATATTTTTTGAAAGTAGTTCGACCCATACCCATCTTATACTTTGAATAATACACTTTGGAGAAATTAGAAACAGAATGTGAATTTGTTATAAATTAATACTTTATGTTTTTTCTAAAGAGCCCCTCCTCCCCTTATAAAAGGACACCACTTCTAACAAATTCCTCACACCTTCAAAGCCTTATTGTTTCAGCCAACCCATGACAAAATATACTATAAACTTCCCCCAATTCAACCTAGAGGCCTTAGTTAGATCAGAATTCCAACCTAAGGAACACTTTTGATCAAATCAAAAGGAAGAACCCGAAGAAGAAGTAATGTTTTCACCACGCATTTTCAAGTTCCTTTCTTCTTCAACTTATTATTTATTTGTTATTTAAATTATAAAATAATAACTCAAATATCTTCTATATACTGTGATGTTATTATAAATATGTTACAACCATGTTCATTATTCTATCCATCCTTTGAATGACATGTCACCATACGTGCGTACGTACGTCTTACCGTCTCCACGTCATGGTGTAATTGTTATTCAATACATTATTATTTTGATGGGTATAATAATGAAGTGTAATTCATCTAAATAATAAATATAATATGATAATTATTATTTATATATTATATACCATCCAAATATATATTAATTTAATATCAAAATAATGATATTGTTGCTCGTTCGTACGTACGGACTACCGTCTCTGCGAACGCGATGAGATTCATTCCCCATCGTATCTATTCAAGTATAATTTTCATTTTATGATTAAAAATAATGTTTAAGGACATGATATCATCATGTATATTAATAATATACATCCCATCCATAAAAAATATTTCTCACATAACAAATTATATAAAGAAAGACGAATCCATTAACACCCGAAACGATGATAATACTAAGATATTATGAACAAATAAATGTTAAAAGATCATATATGATATCATATTAATGTATATGATTCTTGTATAATTTAGTAACAATTATTTGACCATTATAAAATAGGTTGACCTACCCCCAACCAAGCAAAAGTAAAAGGTAAGGGTTTATTTCAGAATCTCTTCATTATCCAAGGTTGTTTATCCATAATTATCTACTAGGACCTCTTTATCATCCACATCCATGTTTATTAAAAATATATTTAAAACATTCTTACTATTTTATGTAATATTGGTTAAATTCATTTATACCCTTGTTTTAATTTTTATAAGATTTTTATAAAGGAATATTTTCGTTGTTTTCCAAATAAGGACCTTTTTAACCTTTTCGAAAAAATTAAGGGATGAATGTCATTTTTTAACTTATACGGCGGGTGTGGCTATTTTCTACCATTATAAACTTGTCGAAGCTTACTTTAAAATCATATAAGAATATTCTCAAAGTAGATTTTTTATTTTGTAATTATGTTACTCTTAAATTATTTCAAAATAGATAGAGATATTTCTCTAAAAAGAGTTTTGATTTCATCTATGTCAACATCCATTGATGGATATTAAGTTTATTTGGAGTTGATTTATTCTGATACAAAACTTCCATACTGTGTTGAAGGTTTTGTGATATGTTTGACTGTGGATGTTCTATTTTTATACCATTCATGATTTATGGTTAAAGTATTGACATTTCGTATGCTAGTTTTAATATGAATGTTTATAATATGTTTAAACCTTTTCATATGAGGAATGTATTGGACATAGTAAGTGACAGGTAGAGCCCTCTATAGCTCCTTGATGCATATGTTGGTCTCATGAGACAACTAGATGTGTAATTGGCTGAGGCCCTTTCCCAATTTGTTTTATGGTCTTGGCTGATGCCTTAATCATTTTTAGACGTCTTGGTCGAGGCCTTAACAAAATGTTACAGAATGTTTGGAATTATACATTCCCTCATTATGGAAATAATATTGTTGGTTCATATGGTCATTAAACTAGTAGAATACACATGATTATATTTTATTATGACATTATTACTCAGTTCATATTCCTTCCATAAAAGTATTCATGTTTATTATTTGTAAAGGCATGTGGTTTCAATTATTTACCATGCTTAATATTTATGTCATTTTCCACTATATTACTGAGTGTTTGAGCTCACCCCTTTCTTATGTTTCATTTTCCCAGGATACCAAGAAGTTAGTCATGAGTGACCAACAGGCATAATCTAGGAGGCTTGGATGTTTCTAATGAAATATATTTGTGTTGTATTTCTTTTCAAGTTGTAAAGTTAAACTTATGTATGAATCTTGTTTCCAATAATACTATACTGACCGGTCTTTTGAGACATGATTTCCTTATTATCATGACAATGTTATATAATAATGCACCGACTCTGGGTAACTAGGGTCGGGGCATTACAGTTGGTATCAGAGGAAGTTTAGAAAAAACCTTGGGAACTAGATTTAGATAAAATCTGATTAGAGCACATTGACCTAAGATGGACTTTGAGGATTAGAATAGAAGAACTTCCTAAAATTTTGGTATTGTAGAAATTTTGTGAGTTTCCTGAGCAATACATTCTTTTCTCGATACGAGCAGGTAGAGGTGGCTCTGGCACAGATGTACCTAGGGGTAAAACCCAAAAACACCGCTTTGAGCTAGACTTGAACGAGAACTGTTGCACGACAACAGGCCTTGCTTGGCTCTTGGTTACGACATTCCTGAGGGATATACTTAGGATAATTCTCAATTTCTTTACAAACCATTATGAAGGGTTTATGAGTATTTTTATGATTATGGATTATATCTATAAACTATTCAATTTATGTTTAGTTTTTTACAAGTATGGATTTATGTATAGCGATTCATAAAATAATCTAGTGTATGCCATTGTTGAGAAATGGAACCTAGTAGAAGAAATGGAAACTGTATCAATGCACGCACTATATGTAGGGATTTCTCTCCTTCTCAAGGATAATTATAGTGGAACTGGTGATGAAACTGGTGCTGATCGGCTAATCACCATACTGAGAAAACTCACTCAGGTTATGAATAATAACCTTACCCATATGGAGCACCCTGATCCAGAACGTGGAGGATCAATGTTAGATCGCTTCATGAGGAAAAAAAACCACCAACATTCAATGGGAGTACAAATCCCTTAGTATCTGAACAATGGATAAATTCATTAGAGAAAATATTTCATGCCTTGGGGAGTAGTGAAAGGGAAAACATTATCATGGCAGTTTACCGCCTTACTGGAGATTCTAATCAATGGTGGTCATTGATTCAAAACATGAAGGAAGATGATGAAGTATCAAATATGGAATGGAGGGAGTTCAAAGATCTGTTTTTAGAAAAATGCATTCCTCGTGACCATCGAGCATATATGGAAAAGCAATTTATAGGTCTGAGACAAAAGGAGGATGAGAATGTGGCAAAGTATAAGGCTAACGTTACAAGGATAGAAAGTTATGTTGTAGATTATATACGTAACCCAAGAAGTAATATTGATCGTTTCTTTGATGGGTTAAAACCGTTTATCTGTCGAGCATTGGTCTCACAATCCTAATCATCATACGAAGATATTGTCTCGTGTGCTATAAAAATATAAAATGAATTCTCTAAGTCTTATGACTTTAAATAAAATAAAAAGAAGAAGAGATCTGTTGAACACTTTGAGAAAGGAAATATGGAAACTGTGAATAAGGGAAGAATTTAATTTCCACCTTGTGATAATTGTGGAAGGAAGAACCCTTGTGCCTGTCTTAAAGGAAAAGGAGTATGGTACAAGTGTGGACAGAAATGCCATCTAGCTGGTGATTGTAAAGGAAAGAAAGATGCTACCAATGCACAATGCTACAATTGCAGGGAGATGATACATTTTGAAAATGAATTTCCTAAGCATCAGGGAAACATACCTTAGAAAAGGCCAAGGGATCAAGGCGAAGCTTATGAAATCATTGCTGCTGAGGATGAAGCCCAAAAAGATGTGGTGGCAGGTAATTTAATGGTTTCCTCAAGTTTAGAAAATGCTTTATTTGATTTTGGATCCTCGCATTGTTTCATATCTTCCTAGTTTTCTAAAAAAATTAGATATTTCCAATTTGATTTAACAGGGGAGTTGTTAGTCAAAAATCATAAGGGAAGTATCATTGCAACAATGTTTTCTGAATCAGTCCCCATTAGAACACATAAATGACATTTATCTGCAGATCTCATTATCATACCCATGACTGAATTTGATATAATCATTGGTATGGATTGGCTTTCGGACAATGATGAAAAAATTTATTGTAAGAATGATGAGGTTACGATTTTTGATGATGATGATAAAGAACACATTATCTTTAGAGTAGAATCTTTACCACTTGATTCTTATTTATATCCACCCCCAGTAGCTCAACTAAATTCAATTATCAGAGAGGAAGAGAATGAAATAACTGTGGGTGAGGAAAGAAATGTTCAGATAGAGGATTTACGTATTGTGAGAGAGTATGTTGATGTGTTTCTGGAAGGTTTACCTAGACATCCTCCAGAACGAGAAATTGAGTTTTCCATTGATTTAATTCCTAGTGGAAGGCCTATATCAAACACCCCTTATAGAATGGCCACTGTGGAATTAGTTGAACTTAAGAAACAACTAGGGGAATTGAGTAATAAGGGATTTATTCGCCCTAGTGTTTTTCCATGGGGAGCCCCTTTCCTTTTTGTTAAGAAGAACGATGGATCTATGAGGTTATGTATCGACTACAGGGAAATCAATGACATAACAATAACAAACAAGTATCCCATACCTCTCTTTGATGATTTATTTTATCTACTACATAGAGCTCAATACTTTTCAAATATTGACCTTTGATCTGGATACCATCAGTTGTGTGTGAAGAAGGAAGACATTCTGAAAACATCATTTCGAACCAGGTATGGACATTATGAGTTTACAGTAATGCATTTTGGATTGACTAGTGAACCCTCTATATTCATGGATCTAATGAATAGAGTTTTCAAGGAATATCTCGATGATTTTGTGGTAGTATTTACTGATGTTATCTTGGTATACTCGAAAAAGTATAAGGATCATGAAAATCACTTGCGCATTATCCTGAAGACTCTTAAAATACATGAATTATATGGAAAGTTTATCAAGTGTGAATTTTGGCTTCAGGAGATTTCATTTCTTATCCATATTATCTCTAAGGATGGAATCTCTGTTGATCCTTCTAAGACAAAATCAATCCAAGAATGTCCATCACCGACGAGTATAACCGAGGTACGCAGTTTTATTGTCCTAGCAGGTTATTATCGTCATTTTTTCCAGAAATTTTCCAGATTGGCTAACCCATTAACGAAGCTCACACGTAAAGGGGTAAAATTTGTTTGTACAAAAGAGTGTGAAGAATTTTTTGAAGAACTGAAGAGAAGATTAGTCAATTCTACAATTTTGACTCTACAATCGAAAAATTACGGGTTTGTTATTTATAGTGATGCATCGAAGAAAGGACTTGGTTGTGTCCTTATGCAGAATGATAGAGTTATTACCTATGCATCACGATAGCTGAAAATTCATGAGAAAAACAATTCTACTCATGATCTTAAGTTTGCTGCTGTAATCTTTACTCTAAATAATTGGAGACACTATATCTATGGTGAAAAATGTGAGATTTATACTGATCACAAGAGTTTGATGTATATTTTCTCATAGAAAGAACTCAATATGAGGCAAATTAGATGGATTGAACTACTCAAGGATTATGATTGTATGATACACTACCACCCAGGGAAGGAAAAAAAGGTGGAAGATGCTTCGAGCAGAAAGGATCATGGAGTTTTGAACATGATGAGAATTTAAAGGGATCCTATTTTCATGGATCTAGTGAAGATGGATATGGGAATCACCATGGAAGGTGAAACATCAATACATTTTCAAATGGTTTCCAAACCATCTTTACTAGAAAGAATAAAGAGTTCTCAGAACGGTGATGAAGAGTTTCAAAATAAGATTAACGCTAGGAATTATGGGTGATTGAGAGACTTTGTGTATGAAGATGGAATTTTGAAATTTGGGGAGAGACTTTGTGTTCTTGGTATACCTGATATAAAAATGGAATTACT
This sequence comes from Viscum album, assembly GCA_963277665.1. Taxonomy (NCBI): domain Eukaryota; kingdom Viridiplantae; phylum Streptophyta; class Magnoliopsida; order Santalales; family Viscaceae; genus Viscum; species Viscum album. Next base: position 1,746,789,163 of record OY728151.1, on the reverse strand, counting down.
GGACGATTTGAAAAGTTCCAATTTCTCTATACACCCCAGGAGAACCAAAATGTATATATATTTTAAGGAACATTTTTGGGGGGACAACATGAAGAGGAAGACCAATGATTTTTTATCAAGATGTATGGTTTCTCAACAAATTAAAGCTGGAAGGCAACAGCCTGGAGGAGTCATGCAACCTCTTCCCATACCTGAGTGGAAATGGGATAATATTACGATGGACTTCATCATGGGGCTACCAAAGACTCCTAGAAGGAATGATGTAATATGGGTCATTGTTGATCGTCTTACCAAGTCAGCACATTTTTTTTCTATAAGAGAAGATTTACCACTTGAACGTCTAGAAAGACTATATATTAATGATGTTGTGAGACTTCATGGAGTACCCCTATCTATTTTTTCTGAACGTGATCCCCATTTTAGTTCAAGATTCTAAAAAAGTATTCAAAAGGCCTTGGATACTAAACTTCATTTGAGCACTGCCTACCACCCTCAAATAGATGGAAAATCAGAACGGACTATTAAAACTTTAGAAGACATGTTGAGATACAGCTCACATGAATTTCAGGGTATATGGGATCAATATTTACCTCTGGTAGAATTTTCCTATAACAATAGCTTCCATTCAAGTATTCAGATGGAACCATATGAAGCGTTATACTGAATGAGATGTCACACACCAACATGTTGGGATGACTTTGGTGAGAGAAAACTGGTAGGCTCGGAACTGGGGGAGGAAATGATGGAAAAGGTGAAGTTAATCCAAAACCACATCAAAGCAGCTCAAAGTAGGTAGAAGAGCTATGCCGATAACCGATGGAAGTATTTAGAATTTTCGGTAGGATATCATGTTTTCTTGAAGGTATCTCCATGGAAGGGAGTTATACGTTTCGGTAAGAAGTGTAAATTGAGTCCCAGTTATATCGGTCCATTCGAAATTCTAGAACGAATTGGGGTTGTAGATTACCATTTGGCAATACCTCCTTGTCTCTCCAAAGTTCACGATGTGTTCTACGTATCACTGTTGAAGAAATACATGCCTGACCCAATGCTTGTACTCACTTACAAGGAATTAGAACTGGAACCTGATCTGTCTTATTACGAAGATCCTGTTAGGATTCTTGATACAAGAGAACAAGTGCTGAGAAACCAGACAACTCATCTGGTAAGAGTTCTATGGAGAAACCGTAAGATGGAAGAGGAAACGTGGGAACCCGAGAACTTATGATGAAGAACCACCCAAGTCTTTTTATGTAATAATATTATAGAAAATTTGAGGATGAAATTATTTTAAGGAGGGGAGAATGTAACACCCCAATCTTCCATGGTATGCTTCTCTTTGAATAATACAGTAGCGTGTGTTGTACGCAACTTTGAGTTCTAACACACGCCACAACCAATCAAACTAGCCATTATGAATAGTAATACCCACTTTTTGAAATTTTCTAAATTTTATCATTCAAAATGGAATTCCTTTTTGGATTCATAATATTGAAATTAGATTAGGGTGAATTTTTGGTATTTTTCTAAAAACATTCAATTTTTGATGAATAGTGAAAAAACACTAAGTTATAGTTTAAAACCAAATTTTTATTTAAATAATTATTTATTTTATTTAAATTTAATTACAGTCAAAATAGATACATAATACCTATATAATTTCAATTTAATTCATTGGGGTTAGTTTAGAATAATTTTAGATATATAAAAATATTATTGAACTTTTCACCGTCTTTTACCCACCTCCTTGGAGAATTTAAAAATTTATATAAACATAATTTTACAGCTTCTGTGAGCGGAATTTCGAAACTCTGAGAGAAACGGTTAATATCAAGGAGTAAAATGTGGTTCAATAAGATAAAACTAATTTTTGTGAATAGTAACTTTTTACTTTTATTTACCACAGTTAAAAGTAAATAGGGTAATTAAGGGTAAAAATGATATTAATATTACCCTAACACAAGTCCTAATTCTATTTTACAAGTGTATCTCCACAAAAAATAACCTTAGGAATAAAATATTATCATTTAGATCCACTTGGAATAGATTAGGACATCTATTATTATTTAATTCAAAGAAGAGTTAAAAGAGTTAAAATCGATGTTTAATAACTAAAACATTTTTAATATAGGGATATACATAAGATAAATTTGATTATAAATATTCATTATAAAATAAAATGTTTTCATAAATAAAGGTATTTTATTTATAATTTTTAGACATTTAATAATTAAATTTATTTATGACACAATAATGATGCAGTATTTACCTTAATAATAAAAGAATCAAATAATTGGTATTATAAAATTAAAATAAATATAATTTGAAAGTTTTGGTGACATCCACGAATTTTATCGGTTAATATTACATTTTTTTTCTTAAATGAATTTGGTTTGAATTAATAAAGTTTTTATGACTTTAACAAAAATAAATTATTGAATAGTGTCAAAATTAACATAAATGAGTTTTTAAAAACAAGTATTATATTATTAATTGATTTTCTATTCCTAAAAATCTAATGTTATCCCAAAGGACTTGTATCATGATAGGTGTATCATTAATGGACCACATGGGGGTCTCTTGGATGTATATAGTATTTTTATTAACTATATAATATAAAAATACAGAGTGACATGGTAAATGTCAATATAATTAACTAAGAGATAAACTAAAATATAAGGTTAATATAATGACCCCAACCTATCTAAAATATATTGGTTGAAAGGATTTAGACCCATCCCCACCTAAGACTTTTAATAATCCACATTGGGTCCATTATAAACCGAATATGAATTTATTATAAATTAATACTTTATGTTTTTTCTAAAGAGACCCTCCTCCCGCTTATAAAAGGACACCACTTATAACCAATTCATCACACCATCAAAGCCTTTTCGTTCAGCCAAACCCCGCCCAAATACTCTTTCAACATCCCTCAATTCAACCAAGAGGCCTTATTTTTATCATAAAGCAAACTTAAGAATCCCTTTTGATCAAATCAAAAGGAAGAACCCAAAGAAGTGGTAATGTTTTCACCACCATTTTTCAAGTTCCTTTCTTCTTCAACTTCTTCTTTCTTTGTTATTACCTTTCTAAAATAATAACTCCAGTATATTCTTTATAATGTGATGTTATTTTAAATATGGTACAACCATATTGAGTGTTCTGTCCATCCTTTGAATGACATGTCACCATACGTGCTTACGTACGGCTTACCGTCTCCACGTCGTGGTGTAATTGTTGTTTAATACATTATTATTTGGATGGGTATAATAATGATGTGTAATTCATGAAAATAATAAATATAACATGATAATTAATCTTTATATATGATAAAATTAAATTATATATTATTTTAATATCAAAATAATGATATTGTCGCTCGTGAGTACGTAGGGACTACTGTCTCCACGAACGCGATGAGATTCATTCCCCATCGTATCTATTCAAGTCTAATTTTCATTTGATGATTAAAAATAATTTTTAAGGACTTGATATCATTATGGATATGAATAATATACATCCCATCCATAACAAATATGGCTCACATAACTAATAATATAAATAAAGATGAATCTGTTAACACCCGAAACAATGATAATACTAAGATATTATTAACAAATCAAAGTTAAAAGATCATATATGATATTATATTAAGGTATATGGTTCTTGTATAATTTAAACCTACTCCCAACCAATGAAAATTACAAGGTAAGGGTTTATTTCACAATCTCTTCATTATCTGAGGTTTTTTATACATAATTATCTACTAGTACCTCTTTATCATCTACATACATGTTTCTTAAAAATGTATTTAAAAACATTCTTACTATTTTACAGAATATGGGTTAAAGTCATTTATACCCTTTTTTGACTTTTTATAAGATGTTTATAAAGTAATCTTTCCATTGTTTTCCAAACAAGGTCATTTTTAACCTTTTTGATAAAATTGACGTAAGAGTGTCTTTTTTAAACTTATATGGCGGGTGTGGCTATTTTCTACCATTATAAACTCTTCGAAGCATCCCTTACAATCTTATAAGAATATTTTCAAAGTAAATATTTTATTTTATTATTATGTGAATATTAAATGATTTCAAAATAGAAAGATATATTTCTCTAAAAAGAGTTTTGGTTTCATCTATGTCAACATCATTTGATGGATTTTAAGTTTATTTGAAGTTGATTTATTATGAAACAAAACTTCCATATTGTACTGATGGTTCTGTGATATATTTGACTGTGGATGTGCTATTTTTATACAATTCATGATTTATGGTAAAAGTATTGAAATTTCATATGCTAGTTTTAATACGAATTTTTATGATATGTTTAAACCTTTTCAAATGAGGAATGTATTAGACTTAGTAAGTGATGGGTGGATCCCGCTATAGCTCCTCGATCCATCGGTAGGTCTCACGAGACAACTAGATGTGGAATTGCCCGAGGCCCTTCACCAATTTGATTTATGGTTTTGGCCGAGGCCTTAATCATTTTTAGAAGTCTTGGTCAAGGCCTTGAAAAAATGTTTCAGAATGTCCTACATTATACATTCCCTCATTATAAAAATAATATTGATGGTTCATATTGTCATTCGACTAGTGGAATACCCATGATTATATATTATTATGGAATTATTTACTCAGCTGATATTCTTACTATAAAAGTATTCATGTTTATTATTGGTAAAGGCATGTGGTTTCAACTATTTAACATGCTTAATATTTATGTCATTTTCCATTGTATTACTTACCCTTACTGAGTGTTTGAGCTCACCCCTTTCTTATGTTTCATTTTCCCAGGATATGAAGAAGTTAGTTACGAGTGACCCGTAGGCATAATCTAGGAGGCTTGGATGTTTCTAATGAAATATATTTGTGTTGTGTTTCTTTTCAAGTTGTAATGTTTAACTAATGTATGAATCTTGTTTCCAATAATACTAATCTGATCGGTCTTTCGAGACATGATTTTCATATGTTCATGCCAATGTTATGGAATAATGCACTAACTCTGGGTAACTGTGGCTAGGAAATTACAGTCAACACACCATGTGACCCTCCCTAGTTTGAAAATACATGTGCTATATAGCACAAACACATGGCCCCATGTAGGAGGACACACCATATAAACTAGGAGTATGCAGGCATAGGTTGGTACCCCAGAACAACCATGTAAATTTCTAGGAACTCATGCATGACCTGGAGAACTAGTTATTGGATAGTATCACACAAGTAGGCCTAGGGTGGTTTAGACGTTTCATGTGAACATCCTATATTTTTCCTCTAGAGACATGGTTTTCCATTCCATGTTCAAACGATCACACGACCAAGAAGTGAGGATGAGACACATGTCATCTGGGCCCCAAACATATCATGTACATCCCTCTAGAACTTGTTCCTATCATATATCCTTCATTTAGACTTGGATTCTAGCTCGTTAGAATCCTATCCTGAGTAGTTTCCAATATATAATTCAATGGTATCTTTCATAGTATCTTTAGATATTCTATGTTGATATTTCCAAGTGTGACACTTCTTTATGTGATTCTTGGTGATGGAAGTGATCATCAAAGATCATCAGAGAGAGGGGATGGGGTTGGAAACCCCCTTGTGGAACAAGGATACAAATCCCACATTATACTTACTCTCTTGGATTTGAACCCCCTTAACATACTTGGATGTTGGTCCTCTACAAACCCAATGGCACCCCTCCAATTCACTAGGGTGCAGGTCCACTACCGAAGCTTACTGAGTGGAACCACTAATCATAATATAGTGTAGGTCCTTCGTTCATTGAGTGGAACATCTTGACGTATTAGGGCATGGTTTCTCTATCTATATAGTGACATCCCCCTAACTATTAAGGGTGTAGGTATTCTACACATTGAGTGGCATTCCATTTATTCACAAGGGTGTGCGTCCTCTATAGAGGTACTGGGTGGTATCCCCCTTTCACAGCAGGGTGTTGGACCACTATCTACTTAGTGGAATTCCAATAATATAATAGTGAAATGGTCCTATTTTCATTAGATATTATTCAACCTAGAACTTTTGATAAATGTTAAGGTAATGGACCTATTCATTACTTCTTTAGAAAGTTATGTGAGATGTTGCGCATCGATCATGTACCATTGGAACTACATGAAAACTCATCATCATGGGATGAGATGTGATATGGATATCACATTTTCACTCTCTTATTATTTTATTTATGTGTATATATATATTTTTTTAGTTCCCCTCTTTTTTAGGTTGGGATAACTAAATCTATCATATCTTTTATTCCCACTATTTGGTTTTTGGTGCATCCTACCAGTACATATATACTCACCCCTACATGGGATTTTCCTAAACATGTCATGTAATATGTAGATGAAATATGTATTAGTAGTGGTTTTAGTGAATAATAGGGATTCAATGGTTCATGGACTTGGTACGGTGGTTAAGCTTATAGATATAAAATAGATCCCTCTCAACATTCTTTATTTCTAGTAATTTTTTGGTTGAGAATTCATATCTAGTTTGATGAGTAATTTTCCTCTTTAAACATTGGTAAAATTCATTCATAATCTGATTTATTCCCTACAGTTACATTATTCATTGTTTACTCTAGTTGTTACTATATTTTATTATTATTCTTTTTCATTGTTTCTTGAAGATAATTGTGTGAATGAATACATATAAATTTAGAAAAGGCCACCCAATTCAGTTATTCCTTCTCAACACTTGTTAATTCACCCCATCCTGTGGGAGGTTTTCTTGGGTTTGTGTTGGTATGGAATTCAACAACCCATGTGGGCCTTGGTAGCTCTGATCATTACATAGGAGTAGGAAAAGAAATGTTTTGGGATAGATAGGTAGGGGTGTATACTGTTTTTGCATTTGATATTATTCCCATCCATTTGAGAAGTTTGGTCTCTTATCGAATTTTGTATGGGCTTGTAATTGTTCTCCTTATCACTTTTTAGTACTCTATTGTGGGATAGATGTCTCACATACATTTTGGTATGAGAAATTTTTACATTCTTAACATTGTAAAGGCTTTAATAGGTGTGTTTGTGTACATAGGTAGATAGGATAATTCATCCCATGATTCTGATATGCCTACTCAGCAAGGGTCTGCAGCCCCTAGACTATTAGAGTCGAGCTTGGTGTAGTCACAATTGACGTATAATCTTCTAGGAGGGCCTTTCTGGGTCATTTCATGACATAGTGGGATTAGAGCATGTTCTTCCTAAGAACCAGAGCATAGATTTTTTATAGCTGTGATATTAGTTTGGAATTTATGGTAGTAGTGTTAAATTGTTTCAGGTTCATCTCTTAGTATATAGAATATCATTATAGTTCGGTGGATGGAATATCCAAATACCAAGACTTTTAAAATATCCTTTTTTAATTAATTCATGTATATGTTGGTTGAAGTGAAAATAATTGGTGCACGCATCATATATGAATGGGATATGGTTCCCATTTCGTTCTTGAGTTATTTATCCTAATATACTCAATGATCATCTTGTTTCTTGATAAATTTAATGATTTCTCTGAAAGGATGACCAAATTGTATTCTGAGACTATTTCATGATGAAGACTAATTAAGTGGGGAGGACTCAGTTATAGGCCCAATCATGGAGTGATTCAACTAGGATGGCACTGAGTATTTCTAGAAGTAATTGAACGATGCTGATATCCATTAGTGGGTTCGATGGATAATCCATGATGTGTTGGGAATCTGATGGATCTAGTAGGATAAGGATATTATGTACATAGTCTTATCACATTACAGAAGTTTTAGTGATAGTGAATGTTTTAGTTTCATAGTGATCCATACCCTTAGGTAAAAGGGGATTGGATTGAGAAATCAGTCTGAGTTTTCTTACTTTTTGGACCCCGACCGATCGACAATTCAACTATAAAATTTTCTTCTTGGTCAGGCTGCAGCTGGACCTGGTTGTTCTAGAAGGTGAATAACCTTTTTTGTGTGTGATTTTTTAGAGATTTAGAGATAGAAATCTCTCAGTATTTTTGGTGTTCAACACCCACTTATCAAGTGGTATATTACTAGCACGAGCTAATTATGTGAGTTTCCTACATGGATATACCCCATCTTGATGGTGGTCCTAGTGAAAATACATCTATTAAATGACACAAGTTATTATAAGAACCCTATTTTAGTGATTTTTGATGTTGATTTTGGATTCCTAATAAAGTGGGAAATTTTCCTTTTTGAGAGGCATTCTTGTGATATGATCCAAAACTATGCGTGTGAGTTATTTCTTCCCAAATAGGATGCCTTCATGGTGTGGTAGATGAGTTCCTTTGAATATTTTGTTTGATTTCCTTTGGATTTGATAATGAGTTAGATAAATCCTTTCATAAACTGATAGGTGGGAATGTAAAATGATAGCTTTAGGCAGCAGGATCTTATAACCTAATGGATTTATGTGTGGATAGAGGTTTTGTCTATACCTAATCTACTTTAGTTGTAGTGCTGATATACATGAGAGTGAGACACTCTTTTATTTTTACTTATCTATATCATGATATGGACATTCTAGTTGAGCCCTTGGCTCAACCCTTTCACTTAGAGATTCCAAAAAAAGAAATTCAATAATCACACACCTGTACTGATAGTGCGATCTGATTCATGGAGGTGTGAGCTTTGAATGGGATCTCTTTAAATAAATTATGATGACATATGAAGTCATCTTAGGAACGGAGAGTTTATCCACATTTCATTTCCATGTTGTCTATTTCAGGAAGAGAATGTGGTGTTTTTATGTAGGTGGATTGTTGTTTTCCTTTGTAGGAGACAAGGAAACCCCAGTGAAGTAGGATGGGCTCATTCATAGGAGGATGCAACTGATTACTCACTATATGTATAGTATTTATCATAGAGTAGTGTATTCTATGGTCTTTCAGTTCCCTAGAGTGGTGGAGAAATATGAGTACATCTTTCCTAAGGATGTAACAGACTTTCCTCCCCATTAAGAGATAGAATTATAAATTTACAAACACCCAATGACGGACCTGATATTTCCCCCAGCATATCAGATGGATCCCATATATCATTGATATAAGAGGTTTTAGTTGAAGGATTTTATGAGGAAGGTCTTTATGATAATCAGTATCTCCCCTTAGGCATCCCTAGTGTTTTTCACTAAGAAGGTACATAGGATATTGTTTATATATGTGGATTATCAGCACCTAAAATGGGCGACTATGAAGAATAATTATCTAATACCAACAATAAGAAACCTCTTTTTCCATTTTATAGGGCCATGGTGGCTCAATAATATTTACCTTAGATTAAGATATCGATATCTATGAGTACGATGTGAAAATATAAAAAATATAGAATATTGATGTCACTATGGTCTATCTTAGTACTTGTTTATGCCTTTCAACACAATGAATTCCATAGTAGTGTTCATGGTACTCAAGAACCAGATCTTTTATCCTATATTAGACTAGTTTATGGAAGTCTTCATTAATGATAAACTAGTGTACCCTACATCCAAAGTGTATCACATGAGACACTTCAGGATGTTTCTAGACACATTATGAGAGTATATGATTTATTTAAAGCTCTCAATGTTTTTGTTATAGATTCAGGATCTCTACATTTTGTGACCATTCATCATATTAGATGGTATATTAGTAGACCTATATAAGGTCTAGGAAGTGTTATATTTAGATCCACTCATTTATTTATGGAGGTGTAGAGCTTCCATGGGTTAGTAGCCTACTACATAAGAGTTTCTCCAGATTTCACTAGGATATTGGCACCTTCGAATGCCTTGCCCCATAATTTTAAAATATTAATTTAGATGGATTCATGGTAGTTGTATTTTGTGAAGCTATGGAAGAGGTTTATGAGCACCTTCATCTTGAAATTTCTTCAGGTAGCTCAGTATGTAGTGTTTTGTGATGCCTTAGAGACCAGACTTGGTTGTGTTCTGATGTAGAGGTAGGAAGGGATTTCCAATGGGTATCAACCATTGAGACCTCATGATAATAATTACACACCTCAACATTTTGAGTTGGTAGTGGTAATTTTGACCTAATGAGGTGGAGACAGTACCACATATGTGAGCAGTTTATTGTCTACTATGAACATAAGAGTCTCAAGTATATCTTCTCATAGAAGGAACACAACTTGAGAATGATATTATGGATGAAGTTCCTCAAAATGATAACTTCAAGATAGTCTATACTCTTGGTATGGGTAACATGGTGGGTAATTCCCTAAAAATGATATCTTGTTCATAGTATTTTTATGGAGTCTTGAGAGAATTTATTTTTTTGGATTATTCCTTAGTACACGAGGATGATATTTCATATCATCATATGATAGTTATTACCACAAATCTTCTAAAATATTTTAGGTAGTCTCCATAGTGAGATACTAACTGTGAGACCTTATGTATTCATATATCCTTTGTATGTTCTCTTGATGAATGTACTAAATGTGGGGGGAAATTATCTATTTTAGAGGATGTATTATATTACTAGTGATGTTAAAGTAGGTGAAAATGAGGGAGTTTTAAAAATGTAATTTTTCAGTTCATCTAGGTGTAGAAAAGATATACCAGGAACCTTAAGGATAAATTCAGTTGCAGTGAATAAAGAATGGAACAATAAATTTTATATATTAACAAGTAACTCTTCCAAAGTTTAAGGCAGAGCACCATGTTCCAACGGGTTTATCTCAACCTCTTGTGGTGCTATAGTGGAAGTGATTTGGGATATCCACGGACTTAGTGATGGTTTTACCATGGATGAATATGAGACACAATGCATTTTGAGTGGTTATTTAATGACTCACTTTGTCATCCCACATCCTAGCTATCAGAGAGCAGAGTTTTCTAGAGATCATTAGATGAAATTATATGTAGAATATTGTCCTACTCTTTATAGAACTAATGATTGTACCTTAAAACTATGATTATCTCTTCATGTGATAGTTATGGATAGTACTCTATGATTCCATTGGGAATCAATTACTCATAAGCAATGCCTTTCACCCCTAGAATAATATCCATACTATGAAAATAATTCAGTTTCTCAATAACATGTTGTAGGAATTCATTTTATACTTTGGACATAATTGGGGGTGGTATCACCAAACCTTAGAAGAGTTTTCATTCAACAAAAGTTACCATTCTACCATTTTTATGTCACCATTAGAGGATCTGTATGATAGAACCTAGAGTTCACCTCTATGTTGGACTGATCCTTGTGATTTATCACTTGTGGGCCTAGTTTTGGTTCATATTATGATAGTAACATTTTAGGTCATCCAATATAGGATAAAGACTGTATAAATCCATCATAAGTCTTATTCAGATTGATGATGGTGGGATTTTTCATTCGAGGAGTGATGCCATGTGTTCTTGAAGGTATCACCTTGAATTTTATTTTTTAGATTTGATCAGGAAAGAAATTTATATATTATATTCATTGTCCCCAACAAGATATTGTGTCATATCATCCTGTTAACCCACCTCTTTGAACTATCTCCATAGTTTGACCGGGTAAAATATTTCTTCCACATGTCACAAATAAGGAGGTATGTCTACAACCAACTGCATATTATCAACTAAGGTGAGCTAGACATCAAGGATGGAACTACACATAGGGATTACTAAGTGGAGTTGGAGGATTATTAGGAGAAGATCGTCCTTGTGTAGGTGATCCCATTGGTGTATGTCTAGTTCTAGAAGATTAATCTCTTGGGGGGAACATAGGAGTGAGCGACCTAGATGCAAGATCCATACTAACAACTTTTGGGGTATTTTATTTTTTTATTGGGATGAGAATACCTATGGTGGGGATTATGTACCAAGACATTTTTTTAAATTTTAAATCTATAAAATATATATGGTAATATTTTTGGAGGCATCTAGTAAGATAGCACATGTTTCTGAAGCTCGATGATCTTAGAATTGTTATTTTAATAATATTAAATATATTAATGTCTCACACACATAGTTTTATTCAAAAACGTGAATAACTCTCAAAAGGATTCTCATATCTAAAATATCAAACCACCATTGAGTATAGATCATGGGTTTTACCTGAGGAGTGGCCTAACTTTTGTCGGTAGTAGATGTTTTCTAAAAATGATTTAGTAGGATAAATTAATAAATATATTAATTGACTACTTTATTTTATGTGGACTTAATACATAAACCTAGAAAACTACAAACAATATACAGTTATAACACAATCATAAGGATATCCACATAACCAAGATATTTTTAGATTATCCATTAGAGGTGGAGGACATGGTGAATGATAAACAATAGGGATTGAGGATAGTTCCACCTATTGCGGTTATGGATCTCAATAGTAACATTGATGTGTGGTCGTTTTTCATAACTAATGGATACAACCTATGGTAGGATTTTTTATTTATTTGGATTCATCATTTTCTCATATAATGAGTCAATCGTGGATAAATTTTACTAATAAAAATTATTTTTTTATCGATACTTGAATTACAGTTGATTCTTTTGATAATTTATTGGATATGTTTTTCATTATTATAATGATAATGGATCCTATCTATGAAAACATAGAAAAGTTTGGTTACCCTTTAGTGTTTCATATATTTCTCCCCAATTATTCACATGTTCATCATACACAATTCCTATATCCGTGATTTAATGAATAAAAGGTATCTGATCATTGTGTGACCGTTCATAGGCATAACATATTAGTATCATGGGTGCAGTTTCTGACCTAGTATGTGATCGATGTCTAACAACAACATTTTATGATCATAGTTTGACAAGAATAGAATAGTTCTTCCCATTATTCATGGATTGAAGTGAAGTAATGGTATGAATAAACAAAAGGTTTAGTAGTTAATTTGGATGACCCAGAATCAGATCTCTAGTGACGATGAGGCTCGAGTGATGAGATCTATGAAATCTAGGTGAGATCTATTGAAGATCTATAGGTGATGGTGTAATAATTTTATGTTGATGAGAACTATGAGTTTCATAGAATCCAATGGTATATGGCATTTACTCTAGTGAATCATGATGTGGTGGATCCCATGGCTATGATTCAAGGGTTTCTGTGGAAATTAAATATCACATGCAATATGACACATGTCACATGTCATGTGACCCAATTCTTGTAGCCATGAGTGTACTCTGAGAGTGCACAATCACATACATGGATAGGTACATAGGCATGGGTAGAGTAAATGGGAATGTCCTGGTAATTGGACATGATAAGTACACTAACTAGAAAATTGTGCATGGTCACTGTTAGGTGTACACAGTATTATAATTATAGCATGAGAAAGGTGACATATGACCTCAATATATCATGTTCCCTATGAGAAAAATAGTTTATGTGGAGGTTACATTCCCTATGAGATGGAGAGACACAACATTTCCTAGGGTTGGTAAGACATGACATGTACCACTAGAAAATAGCATGTACACCCTTTAAGGATGTTTAGATCCCTATGTTTCATCAATATTGACATGATTTAGTTGAGTGTGATACCATGGTCCTTTCCCATGAGGGTACATTATAGAATTACAAACTTGATATAGGAATATGATCTCTTTCATGGGTTTATTATGAAATTGATATAGATATATCTCCCAATGACACAATGGTCTAATCTTATATCATTCATATGTGGGGTTCATTGTATCAACATACACATCATGAACACGGATTCAGCTCCTATCTAGTAGGATGATCTAGTATGTCTTGTTGGTCCCCCTGACGGCCCTGGGTGTGATACCCTACTTTGACGATGATATAATCATAGATACAGTGAGTGCTTCAATGGAGGGTCCCAATAATCATGACCTCTTGGATGAGTGTCACTATGGATAACATGGTTCATACATTGGATTGTCTTGAAAGAGAATTACTTTTAATCCTCGAGCAATATCATGTGTTTGGTAGTGTTGGTTGAGACAACAAGAGACCAGTTTTTTATTATGGTTATATCTGGGTTAGTTTATTGTTTTCTTATTAGTTGAATGTCATAGATTCAATAAGTTTGGATATTTTGGGGTGTCTTATCGGGAATTCTCATATTCACCCATAAATGTAATTTTCCAAAAAAAATCACATCTTTTTCTTACAAGAGACCTTTTGAATGATTTCTAGGAGAACCTGGGGATGGAAGAGAATAGTTCTGGGCTAGATAGACAGAGGTGAATATTGGTGTTTCATTTTATATGTTTCACCCCATTTAGAGAAGGTTGGATTCATTTCCAATATTGGTTAGTATTTTATTTGGCATCTATATAACTTTCTAGTAATTTGATACAGGATAGATTCCATGGAAGAATTTATAATTATATTTATTCTTAGCTTATCATTATTTTATGGAATTAGAGATATGAATATTTGTACATATACTTAGTTTAATGCCTATCATGTGGGTGATATATCTACTATATACTGGTCTCTATCCCCAATCCTATTGGAGGTGGTATTGGGTGAGTTACACTCAAATTATCACCATCTAGGAGGGCCTCAGTTGGTTGGGTTATGACATGTAAATATACATTGGGATTGATTAAAAGGTGTGTTATTGTTTTTTTCATATTTTTTAGTTGGGTTTATAAATAGTTTCTGATGAGGAACATGATTTAGAGGAATGAAAAATGGGTTACAAATTTTTATAAATAATGTTTTTATAGTTTAATTTAAAAAACTATAAGTTATTCATTGTGAAACAAATGTGACGAAGAACGATTTATATAAACAATGTTTTAAAAGTAAATAACTTGATATTTTTAATAGGTTTAAAGTTTAATGTTAATTAATGTTATTCTTTCTTAAAAGGACTTAGTAGTTTTACGATTTTGGATATTTAAATTATGTTGAGTTGTAATTTAAATGTTTTTAATTTTAGTTATATGTTTTATTTTTTTATTTACGTTATGCCACCCATAATAGTCCTGAGGAATCCAAAAAAGTTTTTATCATGGTGAGTTCCTCATCCATGTTTGTCTAGTTTCTCAGATGTAGTTCTTTAATATGTTGAACCAAATCATAATTTAAATCATGTAGTGGAGATAACCTCTCCACAATATTTTCTTATCTTCTATGGTGACTAATAATCATAAGAGGATATGGAGTGGATAGAGAAAATTAATTGTTTCTTCAATTTTTTGAAAATTTAATAAGCCAAATAAGTAAATATAAAATTATATATGTTTGATGAAACGTCTAGAACGGTGGAGGACTATCATTCCCCTTAATCTGTAAACTAGAAACAGATATGAGTTCATTAAGCACATCTTTATCTTGATTGATTTTCCTCAAAATAAGAATTTTAAAATTGTGATAAATAATATTATGCTACACTATGGTATACATTAAATGGAAGTCTATGTCACACATTTTAAAAGTTTGATTCCATTATCTCTTGAGTTGATTTTCATGGACTCAATAATGATTCCAATTTTCAAGAGGGGTATTCATTCAGACATCCAATATAGGATTCCTCCATTTGATCCTTCTTATCTTAAGGATATAGACCATAAGTCTATGATGGTGGATGTGTTCTCTGAGGGGTAACCTACTAGGGGTGGTGAATATATTCCTTCTAATTCCAATAAAGTTTCTAAATATTATAAAATGAAAAAGAAATATGAACATTTTTTAAGGAACATGGGTGGAATGAGAAGATATTTTTCTTCTAGTGTCATTCCTTTAATAAAGAAGCAGTCTTCCATGTACAATGTATGTGGTATGTTTGGTCATTAGAAAACCTCTTATTTGAATTCTAGATGACCTATCTAGGTTGTGATCATTGGGAAAATATTAAAATGATTTAAAACCTAGGTTTTAATAGAATAAGGAGTCTTTAATTTATCATGGATCTCTAACATTTCATATCCAGTCATTCTCGAGGTTTTATCATTCATTTATCTGTCCCTTTTATCATTTCTAATTTATTGATATGTACCTTATCCTTTTGTTTATTTTTTCCTTATAAAATTTTTCTACGGTTTGTATCTATCTAGTGGAATTTTTTAGGGGCCACCAAGATTAGTGATTCATTTCAGTCGAGTCAATTAAGAGGGGGGTATATAATGCCACCATCTGTTACTTCTAGATCTATTTATCTTGTTTATTTCACTATATTATTTGAAAGTTCAATATTGTTTAGATATCTATTAAAGGCCATATATTTGGAATTATTCATTTATTTTTTATTCCAAGATTATAATGATCATTTCATCGGTTGGGATGTGGTTTATTTTCTTTTTTTGATTCATCTCTAATATCGAGAGGAATCAAGTTCTCATTTTTTATTTTCATTGAAAATAAATCTTGCGAATTTAATGATTTTTAGGGGTAAAATGTTTTATATTGGGTAAAATAACCAATCCATGAATTTATATTCCTTATTATTTAGTTTAATTATTTATTATTAAATTCATCCATGATTTTAAAGATGAATTTTCTAAAAATTTGTATATTTTAGGATCCAGTAAAGGAAACACAATTGTTGAACAGTTAGAATTTTTTTTTTGAAAACTATGTAATAGACTAGAAATTATAATTTTATATATATGGTTAGTGAATGGAATATATAATCATATAAACATACTAAGATAGTTGTTCTAGGGAGTTCCAATGTGGGGAATACAACATGGATTTGTAAACTATGTGGTCTCAAAAGAATTTTTAAAAAGGTTAAATTTATATTACATATCTCCCAAATTAAACACTTCATAACCTATATATTCCTCTATTTCATGTAGGGGTTTTCTAGGGAGACCAAGTATTTTCCACCCACAACCACTCCTTGATTTAGTACCATTATTCTTTGATTTTATCTATCTTCCATAATGGATTTTCACCCTTTTCCACTTCCTTACTTATTCCTTCTTGTTTCTTCATATTCCTCTTACTATGAATTATTATTCACAAAACCCTAGAATATATTTGGTGTTATTTATCATGGATTTATATATAAGGGTTAATATATTCAACATTGATCCTTTCTTGATAAATTAATTAAACTTTCCAATCAAATATTCTTAAACCAGGTTTGTGTTTCCATGTTTCTCGATTTCTTGTCAAGATATTTTTTCTTGGGTTTTATAAATGATTTATTTTATAAATTATTAATTCAATGGTATTTTATGAGCTTATAAAATATATAAAATATTCATTTTTTTCATAAGTGGGTTTTCATTTTATATGGGTTTACACATAAACATTTCATTGATATTAAGAGGTTTATGTTTTCGAATTTCACTTTGCTAGACTTCTATTTTTTTTAATTATTCCAATGTAAAAAATTGAGGTTTGTGATGTTTAGTTAAATATTTAAAGACATTTTGAATTTTTTGCAGATCCTACCATTTTTTGTTTTTAAGATTAATTATCCTTAGTTTTAAATTTGTTTTTTAATTTCTATTAATTTTAAAAAAGTTTACAAATGGGAATTTGAAGTTTAATTTCTAAATGATGACATATGGGAATGTTTGGTAATATAAAAATGGGGTTTTAAAAATATTTTTCATTAAAATTTTTTTCTTGATGAGAATAAAAAATGATACAACAATTTATGAAACTCAATGATCTATTAGTACTTATATAAATTGTATTTCTTCCAAAATACATTACACAATCACTGAAAGTAGCATGGATTTGGATTTGGAACATTATTGACCATGGATATGACTTTTTAGTATTTATCTATATGAGTTGTAATGAGTGATGTTTCTATGAGGGTGTATTAGATTGGGATGAGGTGATCTTTTGGACTATTATTTACTTCAAGTGCTTGTTTTTTATATAGCATATCCTTCCTCACCTTCTATTTTTATTATCATGGGAATACTAGAAATCACAATGAACGGTTGTGATATTGTTACTATATTGTAATTATTATATGTGCAAGATACCCATTATGTTAGATACATACTCACCCTGGCAGAGTCCCCTTGGTGTGGCTACTTAAGAGTACGTGGTTTATTATAAACCAGGAATACATCAATTTGCTATAAAATGGTTCCACCTGAGAACTTCAAGGATCATATCACTAAATGTTTAAGAAGTTTCCAATGATTATATGTACTATAATTCATTACATTTACTATTATATAGTTTCTTCTCCATTTTTCATTGATAGTATAGATCAGTTATACCTATATTACTATAGTTCTAAGTATTGATACACCTTTATTATTATTATATTAGTCAATGAATCATTATTTTGATTACATTTTAAAATTTATTATTCAATTCAATTAATTAGTTAATTATTCTCTTAATTACATTCAATCTATTTCTTGTGATCTTTTAAATAAATATCTTTAAAATATGGATTTAAAAAGTATGTTTAATAAGGAATATTTTAAGAAAGGATATTAATATTTGTGTTTTTTTATCAATTTTGAAAGTAGATTTGGAACTGTTTATGAGTATTTCTAAAAATGATAAAATTTGTTATTTAAAATAATGAATTTCAATCTTTGTTTATGGAAAATTTTGAAAAAGGAAAGTCCTGGAATAACTGTATAGGTCATAATAGTATGTGTATACTCACACCCTATTTACACCTCTCAATTTTTATAGACCATGTATCATTATTACATGTTTAGGTTCAATCCCTTAGGAATCTCCAAGTTATAGAATTCTATCTCTTAGTAACTCATAAATCTACTAGAATATGTTTTAATCTTAGGTAACATGAAGGTCATGGTTGGTATTTTGGTATCTTTTGGTTATCTTAGATTCATTTATGAAATAGAATAGTCTTTCAGTCACATATTCTTGTTTATATTTTAAATCCACTACTTTTAAATTATACTGGATCCTTATTTTTACATATTCCTTCTTTATATTTTTTACATAGTTTGTTCTGTTTTTAATGGACGTAAAATGTATAGATGCACCATTTTAGATTTTTCAAAGAACTTCACTATGTGTGGAATCATATTTACCTCGATGAAATTGTTCCCATTTTATTTATTCTAATGTCCTGAAACTTGTAATCAATCTGTAATGACTAAGAATTCCCCTCAAGTCCTATCAAATAAAAGATCGGGTGCTTGGATCTGGTCGGTCCTATTTGTTTATTCAACCTCATAATATTTTCATATCTTACACCATCATCATTGTTTTTATTTGGAGGGAAATATCAACATAAATTATTTTCTTAAAAATATTTTAGTTAATTTTATTAGGTTTCATTTAAAGAAAATTCCATATGATTAATTAGTCCATAATAAAAGTATTAATTACAAATTATATCATAAAATTACTATTCATTATTATAAATCCATGTCATGTAATATGGAAATTTTTTAAGAATATACTAATGGTTCTCTATAGAGTCGTGTTCTCTTACCATATTTCTCTAAATCTAGTTACTAAGGATTCTTCAAAACCAAGATTTGATACCAACTATAACAAACCTGATTACAATTCTTAAGATCCAATTATTATATTGTTAAAATGTAAAAAATACACAAATAACAATAAATATTATTTAATTTTTTAGTAATCTCATGAAACTAGAAATATAAATGACCTTTATATAACTTTTTAATGTAAAATACATAACATGAATATAAAAAACATTAATATTTTCCCCTTAAATTCCTTATTCCACAGGATGTAATATTTACATATTCATGGGGAAATGAGAAAAAAAATAAGGGGTTAAGATTATATGAACAACAAATGATAACATATAGTTGAATTTATCACTTATGAATCATACAATAAATTTTTTAGTTGGAATAAATGAATAGATTAATTCCACAATAAATGAAACTCTGAGAATAATATATACATGGATAAAAATCAATAAATAAACTCATGTATAATAATAATTGTTCTTATAGTGATTGAATTCATAATTCCAAAAGGAAAAAAACAAACCATCAAGGACCTAGGACAATACATTATACATAATCCCATAAGGGTTACTGTCACGACCCGTCCCAGTGGTGCCCGCACCGCGACTCCCCAAGACCACCTCTAATAGGCCTGGGGCTAGTGACTAGAACTAGGTAGGCATAATACTAACATGGGAGGAATTTCCTAAGTACTCATACACATATACACACATCTCCAAGACCATAAATTCTGAAATGTAAAAACCAATGAGGAACAAGATGCATGTATACATCTAAACCTTACCAACAGAGTATGACATGAAGTAAAGTACTGAAAGTAAACTGAGAAAGAATACCAGCCCACAAAAAACAAGAGTCTGAAAACTACAAAGTCCAACCTATAAACACAAAGTGGTATTGGGACTCCTTCTCGTTGTCTTAGGAACACCTCGTCCTATAGGGACTCAGAAATCTTGGTCCTGTCCTGGTCTGCCCTGGACTCTATTGAAAGGCTACTTGTCTGCACCAGACACGACACTTGCGGTAATGGCTTGTTCATGGGTGAGTATAAAAATACTCAGTAGATGACCCTAAAAAGAACAAATCAATACACAAGGGAAAGGTACAGTTAGCTCTACACAGTATATGTCTACTGAACATATGATAGGTGAACCCAATCCAGATATACTCAGAACCCTAAACCGTAGTCTAAAGACAAGTCACACAACCACATTCATCATCAAAGGATTCAGTTTGAAGATTATACGAAGCCCTCATCTAGTAGAACTCCCTCCACGAGTCTGATAGCTTTGATGATGTATTTATGAGAAGTAATGTTTTCCAAGAAAAGTCACAAGAGATAAATATAGTCATTCAGAGAGAACACAATCCTGAGTGGGGAAGGATCTCGATACACAGATAATGATCACTTCCAGGGCCTTGGAAGATACTGTGACTCATCTAGATTCACCTTCTTGGTAGAGGATCAGTGCCCTGTGGTAATAGTCACGCCAATAACTGACTCTACCTAGGGTCAAGAATGGATGGAGGATCTAGCTCCGAGCATCTTGGAGGGATGCCTGACTCTATCTCAGAAGGTTTTGTTCGAAGGGATCATACTCATGTAGAAGTAAACGATACCTGACATTTAGGGGAATGAGAAAAAGGGTCACTAACCCAAACAAAACATGTCCCAGATATAGTGGAAAAGAAGATCAATCCATTTATTGAGAAGTACATGGAATTTAGAAGTGTTACACACCGTGTCTTCTGGTCATGGGTACTGCCCATGTACATCGGCATGTGTCGTAAGGCTGGTTGTGTAGAAAAAGGTACACATGGTGTGTAAGAGAGTGGCATTCCATGTTCCTCTATCTGGGGAGGACTTCCTGTATGTTGTCCATGTTCCAATACACAGATTCAACCTGTGTTTCTCAACCCGTGGGACCGGTACACAGGGTAACCTATCTAGTCGGCCTGGTCTGGTAGTCTGGTGGAGTACACGACAGTGTACTCCACCCCGTGTCTGTGTGTCCCTTGGATACACACCAAGTCCTGTGTAAAGACCCACATGTCGTGTTCTTTTGAGAACATGTTGTGTCATTGCTTCACACATTTCGGAACCCTAGCAGCCACTTGGACAGACCTACATGTCGTGTTCTTAGAGATACATGCCATGGGTTCTGAAAATTTCTAGAATCATGAGCCTCCATCATTGTGCCTTGGGTGGAGCTATGATCATCGATCTGGAAGTCCATCTACCACAATACATGAATATTAAGATCACCCTGAAGTCATCTCCATTGTTTTCGGGCCTCCGATCGGCCTTGAAAGCGTGTATTGATCCACCCACATGAAGAACACTCAAAGAAAAGTCTCCCCTGATCTGAGCTGATTCTTCATCCTCCATTGTCGTCGCACATCCTCAATGTCTTATCTATGTCGAATCTCCAAAATGGGATCATTGCATTGTTCAAAGGATGTGTAATGATATGTTGTTCGTCACCTGATGAAGAATGAAAAGAACACGGGGTAAAAAGAGGGGGAGAAATCCAAATCCCCAAAAAAACATTAACAAACCTATGTCTTCATTCGTCACGGTGTAGATCCTCTCCGGTTAAAAGGATTATACAAGTCGAATCGAAAAATAGATTTCAACAACGTGGATTAATCCCCCAAAACAACCCAATAAAAACCCTCTCGCAAGAACGCACGATCCACGAGTTAACCTGTTTGTGGGTTGACCCATGTTGATCATTTTATCTCAAAAATGGGGAAATGAATAATAGAAATAAAAAACCCCTAAAATGATTCAGGGGATGGACTATCACCATATCTTGTTCGTTGGTGAGGTTCGTCGATTCTGAGAAAGGTCGAACGCTCGCATGGTCATCTTCCGCCAACCGGTTCTCCTCCAAACCACAAATGGCCAATCCTCAATTTCGTAGGGTTATATGGCTAACCTTACAAACATGCCATAAGTAGGTATTTAAAGAGGAGGAAATTAGGTCGCTACGTAAAAAGGGAACATTTTAAAATAAATTATAAATTTGTTTTTATTTCCATTATAACATCCCAAAAATAACTCTTGAAGTTCACCCATGTCAGTTTATGTTAGGCCTCACATAAGGTAAAGTCAATTCTATGAACACAATAGTGCCCTCAGATTACCAATCCGGGCACCCGTTTAAATGTGATTCCACTTTTATAGGAAAAACTCTCATGCATGCTGTTTAAAATTTTAATTTATTACAAACATTTATTCCAGGTACTCAGAGCCTCGGAATCGCATGCCTTCAGAAGCTCTAGTCTAGAAATAATTCCATATAATATTTAAAAATAATACATGGAAAATACAAGAAATTAAATTCTCCACACCATTTGGATTTATGTCCCTGAGAAACCAAAACATGGATACTCAAAAATATGTGGGTATTGGGCACGGATCTGAGCCTTATGCTCCCACATGCTCTCCGAAATATTCCCATGTTGTCACCGAACGCGCACCAAGGGAATAGATCTCCCATGAAGGATCCTCTCCTACCGATCTTCAATCTCCAATGGGTACTCAGCAAAGTTCACTCCATCCTTGATGTCCAGATCTCCCCAGATGATGATGTGTGATGGGTCATGCACGTACCTCCTCAGCTAAAATACATGGAAGACATCATGTACCCGATGAAATTATGGTGTTAGAGATTGGAGGTATGCCACCTCACTTACTCTGTGTAGTATCTGGAAAGTGTTAATGATCCTTGGAGATAGCATCCCGCCCCAGCCAAATCTTTGTAACCCTTATCAAGGTGAGACCCCAAGGAAGACATGGTCTCCCTCCTCAAACTCCGGAGGCCTCCGTCATCTATCAGCATAGGACTTCTTTTATCTTTTTGCAGTCCTCATCAAATCCCGGAGGATCTACACCTTCTCGGTGGTAGCTCACACCAACTATGGACCCATTCGGGCTGACTCTCCATGGTTGGTTCAGCAAAGCACTGACTATTAGGGTCTCCCGTATAGAGCCTCGAATGGAGCCATAACAATGGTGGATTGGTATCTATTATTATACGCAAACTCCACTAGTGAAAGGTGGTCCTCCCAACTACGACCAAAGTCAAAGAAATAGTCCTGTAATATATCCTCCAAAACCCAAATAGTTCTATTCGTCAGACCATCTGTCTGGGGATGGAACGATGTTTTCAAGCGTAGCTGAGTTCTAAAAGCCCCTTACATTCCCTTCCACAATCGTGATGTGAAGCGGGCATCACAATCCAAGAATATTTTCGAAGGGATGCCATGAAGCCGAACTATCTCCTACATATAGAGGCCTCCCAATCACTCAATGGAACTCTGCTCTCTGATAACTAGGAAGTGGGAAGGCTTGGTGAGTCGGTCAATGATCACCCAGATAGAATCGTGCCCCTTGGACATCTGTGGTAAGCCTACCACAAAGTCAATCAATATTCCATCCAACTTCCACTTTGGGACTTCTAGGGATGAGATAATCCCACTTGAACCTGGTACTCAGCCTTCTCCTGCTGGCACATAAGGCATCGAGAAATGAACTCTACTACTGCATTTTTTATGCCTGACCACCAGAACTGTCATTCGAGATCATAGTAAATCTTCACCACTCCAGGATATACTTCTAAGGTGGATGTATGAAACTCCCTTAAGACCTCCTCCCGTGATGCCACTGGTATAACAATGCATCCTCTAAAATAACGTATGTGCTCCCCACCTTGCGAATATCTATCTGGATCATGTCCTGTGGATAACTGATCACTTAAAGCCTCTTAGTAGACATCCCCAAGTTTTGCCTCCCTAACTTGCTATAAGAGTGGAGGGGTGACAACCATCGACTGAAGGTAAGCTTCATACTCTCTGTCCCTGAAGGACAACTACAACAAGGCCAACTGTTATGTCGCCTCACTCAGCAGTTGTGAGCTCAATGTCTTGCTAATAGCATCTTCCACCTTGTTCCCCTTCCCAAGATTATAGATGATATTGAAATCATAGTCCTGGAGGAACTCTAAAAAATTGTACTTTCATAGATTCAGATTCTTCTACGATAAGATGTACTTGAGGATCTTGTGGTCAGAGTAGATGATAAACCACTTGCCCATAAGGTAGTTTCACCACATCTTCAATGTGAAGAATAGAACTACCAACTCAAGATCATGGGTCGCATTTTATTTCTCATGTTTCCTAAGATGTTGTGAGCCATAAACAATTTTTGCATGTCTCTGCATCAGGACAGAGCCAAACCTGATCCCCGATGCATCACAGAAAACTGCGTACTCTACACCCTCCTCCAATAACCTCAAAATTAGGGTGCTCATCAAACACTGCCTCAACTACTCAAAAGTCAGCTGGAACTTCTCTGTGCACATGAAGGTTTTCCCCTTCCAAGTCAAGACTATCATCATTACTGATATTTAGGAGAAATCATGAATGAATATCGGGTAATATCCTACCAACCCAAGGAAGCTTCGCACCTCCATCACACTCTAAGGTGACTCCCATCCTAACATTTCCTTCACCTGGGATGGGTCCACAACTACTCCATCAACTAAAATGAAATGTCCCAGGATGTGGACATCCTAAATCCAGAACTTTAACTTCGAGAGCTTCCCATAAATTTGGTGCTCTCAGAGTACATCTAGAACCATCTGCAAGTGTCTCAAGTGCTCCTCCTCTGACGCCGAGTACAAAAGGATTTCATTGACGAAGACTACTATGAACCAGACCATGTATGGATGGAAGATCTGGTTCATCAGTCCAACAAACACTTTAGGGGAATTCATCATGCCAAAAGGAATCACCAAGTACTCATAGTGGTCGTAGCAGCATCTGAAAGTCATTTGGTATATCCTTGTCCCATACTTGTAACTGGTGGTAACCTGACTGATGGTCAACCTTTGAGAACCACTGTGCCCCTCTTAGCTGGTTGAAGAGGTCATCAATCCTCTGTAGTGGATATTTGTTCTTCACTGTTTCCTGGTTCTGGCGCCGGTAATCTACGTACCACCTCAAAGTCCAATCTTCCTTCTTGGAAAACAATACTGGGGCCACCCAGGGTGAAACACAAGGCCTCACGAAACCATTACTTTGAAAATCCTCCAACTTCACCCTCATCTCATGAATCTCTATAGGAGCCATCTGATATGCTGTTGAGGAAATCGGTGTCGTCCCGGGGTGTAAGTTGATGAAAAAGTTCATTTCCCAGCGAGGAGATAGTCCTAGAACATCTTCGGGAAAGACGTCTGTGTACTCCGCCACTTCTACTGGGAACTGGAATTTCACAACATCTACTACTCTGAGGGTAAGGCTAGCCAAATCATGAGTGATCGGCTGCACCCTAGTATGCATGACCTCATTCTGTGCTTCATCAGTCTCCATTTCTCGGAAAAAAGAAAACCTCGTCCCATCACTACGAACACACCACATACATCACCCAAAATAATAAATCTAGGCATAGACTGAGGACAACCAATCCATACTATGAATGACATTATAAGGCCTCGACACTGCCACCAAGAGGTTCCAACTAAAACACTCACCTCCAAGGGTATTATTACACTTTCTGCAAAGGTGTGTGATCATCGAGCCTCCTCCGGTTGGTGTCTCCAAGTGTAAGGATGGAGTCAACAGCTCTACCGAAATCTCAAGGTTTCGAACAAGACATATGGAGAGGAAGGAATGACTAGAAAATGTGTCTATAAGTACGGAAACTAAGGCAGAGAAGACACAGATCGTACCTTGGAACATCCATGGAGTCCCTAGGTCGTATGCCTCAACTAGATGCAGCTGTCCCCACCCCTTTCCCCCAGCTCCCTAAACCTGGTGTGGACCTCCTATGGGTGGTGGTGGAACTAGATCGAAGCATCTTACAACACCTGTAGCTCTCCCTGCTCCTCTGCCATGTCAGCCACCTAGCAGGATTGTCTGTTCCACTCTATGCCTCTGCCTTAGTGGTCCATCCACCACCACCCTATGAGCAGCTCGACATGTTGGGAAATCTCTAGCGAGATGTCCCATACCGTCATACGAGTAGCATCACCTCTCCCTAGGCTGACTGGATCCAGCCTGAGAACCTTGGACTGCCAAACCCACATCATGGGTCCTCCTGTGACGTCTCCCATGTCCTAATCCTGGTTTTTGACGTTGGCCCTTGCTATCGTGGTCTCTGCATCTCTCTTCCTGCTTCTAATTACTGTCAGCTATCTCTGCTCTGCCAAGAAGCTCGCTATCACCAAGGCCCACTTGAGCACTCCAGCATATGACGAAATGCATAGAGGCCTGACAAAAACTCAAATGTCCCTTCTTAGACCTTGCATGAATGTCTGAGCTCTGAATTATTGATCCCTATCCATATCCATTAAGTACCTGGCAAGGTTGGTCAACCTCGATGAATTTTCTGCCATCGTAAAACGGACCTATTGGAGCTGAAGGAGCTAGGGGATAGGCATTGTTCTCAACATAACTCAGGAGAACTTCTCCCTAAAGAGTCACTCAAACTCCCTCCACGAAAAAGTCTCCTCATCGTGAGTCTGTAAGGTCAGGCTCCACCATCGTCCCGCCAGACCTTGAATAAGGCTCGCTCCTAGGATCACCATCTGGTCTGTTAGTATCCTCACTAGAAGAAAAACTATAATAACCACCTCAAACCGGTCCTCAACTGCCTGAGGGTCAGGCTCATCTCGGAACCTGAGGGGTATCTGCCTCCAAAACTCATGGAGCATGCTCAGCCTATGTCCCTCGTCTGTCAGTACTGCAGGTACTACGGGATGCTCCACAGGTGGTGGATTAGCAGGTACCCCACTTAGAGGTAACACCTAAGGAAATGGTCTTTATATCGAAGCCTCGTCACTAAGGCGGTCATCCTCGTGATTGCACTGCTGAATCCTAGCAGGTATGCGTCGCGGAGGCATCCTGTAAGGAACAACCTGTACCATGGTTAAGGAGTATATATGGATAGCGTACACAAAGGATAAGGAAAACACAACCTATTCCTATATGATCCATGTACCAATATCTTATTTCCCCCACAACTAGTGTTTTCATGTACCAAGTCGGAAAGTAGGTTACCAGAGTCCTAGTGTATGGATACGTCGGCTTCCCGCACCAAAACTGAAGTCTCTGGCCTGAAAGTTGAGCTCTAAAACAATTAACACTATTTCCTCAGACCAAAATCATAGGCTATTTATTCTAAGATATAACTGACCAACTATGATACCACTCATTCATGACCTGTCCTAGTGGGGCCCATGCTGTGACTACCCAAATACACATCCCATAGGCCAGGGGCTGGTGAGTAGCACTGAGTGGGCATAATACTAACATGGGGGCATTGCCTAACTACCTTTACTCACACACACACACATCTCCAAGCCTACAAATACTGAAATGTAAAAACCAGTGAGGAACAAAATTCATGCAAGCATCTAAACCTAACCAAATAGAGTACGACATGAAGTAAAGTACTGAAAGTAAACTGGGCCCAAATATATTCCCACAAAAAAACAAGAGTTTGAAAACTACAAAGTCCAACCTGTAAACACAAAGAGGTATTGGGATTACTGCTCATAGTTTTAGGAACACATCGTTGTGTAGGGAACTCAGAAAGCTCAGCCCTGTCCTAGTCCACCCTGTACTCTGTCAAAAGGCTTTTGTCTGCACAAGACACGATACGTGCGGGCATGGCCTATGTAGGGGTGAGTATAATAATACTCAATAGAGGACCCCGAAACCACAAAGTAATACACAAACCAAAGTTGCAGTCATCTCTACACAGTATATGTATATGGAATATATGATAGGTGAAACCAATCCAGAATACTCAAAACCCAGACCGGTAGTCCAGAGACAAGTCACACAACCACATTCCCTCGCTAAGGATTCAGTTTGAAGATTCTACGAAACACTAGTCTGGGAGAACTCACTCCATGAGTCTGATAGATCTGATGATGTTCGTCTGATAAGTACTATCTATCTGAAAAAGTCATGAGAGATAGATACATCTGTAACACCCCAAGAATTCATTGTGTGTTATTTGTTCAAAATAAGTCAATAACTTGTACTACACGCAACACCGAGTTCAAGCACACCATGACTTACCACACAAGCTGTTCAAAAGAGGATATGAATATTATTATCTAAATTTTTAACTTTATATAATCCTTATAATTTTAGAATCCATATTATGAGTTTTTTAGACATAATGTAAGAACAAATTCATTTTCAGTATTGCACTTTTACCAACTTTTAACAGTGAACCCTTTTTAAATCCAATATTTTTAACTTTTATATATTCAATTTGACTAAATAAATTTACTTTTTAGAATGGGCACATCAAAAAAAATTTACAATGAAACATCCCAAGCTTCTACAGTACGCTTTCCTTTGAATAATACAGTAGTGTGTGTTGTACGCAACTTCGAGTTCTAACACACACCACAACCAATCAAACTAGTCGTTATACATACTTTTTGAAATTTTATAAATTTTACCTCTCAAAATGAACATCATTTTTGTATTTGGAATATCGAATTTATCCTAAGGTGAAATTTTGGAACTTTCCGGATAACATTTATTTTTTGATGAATATTGAAAATTACCAAATTTTAATTAAAAACACCTTTTTTAATCGAAATAATTTATATTGATAAATTATGAATTTTAGTATTTTTAAAGCATATTTAGATTATATTTTTACCATTTAATGAATTTTTGGTCATTTTAAATAATTTCACAATTAAACCGGACATAAACAAGTGTCCATCTTTTGATAGTTATTATCTCTTAAAAACATGCTATTTGTTTTGACGATGGGAATTAATTTTTAAATTAATTAATGAAACTGATATTTTTTGAATTTGGTAAAATAAAAACAATTTTTGAATTCATAATATCAAATATATCTTAGGCCTAATTGTTTGTATTTTTCAGGAAACTTTCATTTTTTGATGAATAGTAAAACCACAAAGTGGTAGTTAAAAAACTGAATTTTTCATAAAACTTAATTTTACCGCTTCTGTGAGTGGAATTTCGAAAATCCGAGAGACACGGTTAATATCAAGGAGTAAAATGTGGTTCAATGATATGAAAATAATTTTTGGTGAATAGTAACTTTTTACTTTTATTTACCACGGTTAAAAGTGAATAGGGCAATTAAGGGTAAAAATGATATTAATCTTACCCTAACACAGGTTCTAATTCTATTGAACAAGTGTATCTCGGCCAAAAAAACCTTTGGAGTAAAATATTATCATTTAGGTCAACTTGTATTAGATTAGGACATTTATTATTATTTAATTCAAAGAAGAGTTAAAAGAATTAAAATCAAGGTTTATTTACTAAAACATTTTTAATATAGGGTTACACATAAGATAAATTCAATTGTAAATATTAATTAGAATGCTAAAAATATTTCCTACATAATGGTATTTTATTTATAATTTTTAGACATTAAATAATTTAATTTATTTATGACATAATGGTGATGCAGTAATTACCTAATTAATGAAAAATTAGAATAATTGATATTATAAATACCCAAATAAATGTAATTTGAGACTTTTTTTAAATACCAATAATTTTTTCAGGTTAATATTACATGTTAGGATTGATTTAATTAATTTTTTTCGAAGTAATAATTCTGTTATGAGTTTTACAAAAACAAATTATTGAATAGTGTCAAAATTAACATAAAAGAGTTTTTAAAACAAATATTATATTATTAATTGATATTAAATTCCTAAAAATCTAAGGTTCAGCCAAGATACTTATATCATGATATTTGTATAATTAATGGACCATTTGAAGGTCGATTGGATGTATATAGTATGTTTATTAACCATATAATATAAAAATACAAAGAGACATTGTAAAAGTGAAACTAATTAACTAAGAGTTAATACATAAAGATTAGGTTAATATAATAACCAAAACCTGTCTGAATTCTATTGGTTGAGTGTTTTTCGACCCATACCCACCTTAACCTTTAAATAATACACTTTTGAGCCATTAGAAACCGAATATGAATTTATTATAAATTAATATTTCTAGCTTTTCCAAAGGTGCCTCTCACCACTCTTATAAAAGGGAACTCCCCCTTCCCATTAATTCACACCTTCAAAGCCTTTTGGTTCGGCCAACCCCTATAAATATTACTCTCTCAACATCCCTCACTACAACCTAGAAGGCTTAGTTTGATCAGAAAGCCAACCTAAGGAGCCCTTTTGATCAAATCAAAAGAAAGAACCCGAAGAAGAGGTAATGTTTTCACCACCCTTTTTCAAATTCATTTCTTCTTCAACTTCTTATTTCTTTGTTATTATCAATATAAAATAATGAATCCAGTATCTCTTATATACTTTAATATTATTATAAATATGGTACAACCATATTCAGTATTCTATCCATCCTTTGAATGACATGTGACCATATGTGCGTACGTACAGCTTACCATCTCCACATCGTGGTGTAATTGTTATTCAATATATTATTATTTGGATGGTTATATTAATGATGTGTAATTCATGTAAATAATAAATATAACATTATAATTATTCTTTATATAATATATACCATCCAATTAAATATTATTTCAATATCAAAAGAATGATATTGTCGCTCGTGCGTACGTACGGACTACCGTCTCCACGAACGCGATGAGATTCATTCTCCGTCGTATCCATTCAAGTATAATGATCATTTTATGATTTAAAAATAATTTTTAAGGACTTAATATCATTCTATATATGAATAATATACAACCTATCCATGACAAACATGTCTTACGTAACAAAACATATAAAAGAAAACGAGTAAGTTAACACCCGAAACGATGATAATACTAAGATATTATTAACAAAGCAATGTTAAAAGATCATATATGATAACATAATAATGTATATTATTCTTTTATAATTTAATAAAAATTATTTCACCATTATACAGGAGGTTAACCTCCCCTCGGCCAAGGAAAAGTACAAGGTAAGTGTTATTTTACAATCTCTTCATTATCTGAGGTTGTTTATACGTAATTATCTACTGGGACCTCTTTATCATCCACATCCATGTTTCTTGAAAGTGTATTTCAAAACATTCATAATATTTTATAGAATAGGGGTTAAAGTAATTTATACCCTTGTTTGACTTTTTATAAGAATTTTATAAAGAAATCTTCATGTCGTTTTCCAAAAAAGTCCTTTTTAACTTTTTCGACAGAATTAAGGTAAGAATGTCTTTTATTAACTTATACGGCGGGTGTGGCTATTTTACACTGTTATAAAATTTTAGAAGCCTCCCTTAAAAGATTATAAGGATATTTTCAAAGTAAATGTTTTATTTTATAATTATGTGACTTTTAAATGATTTCAAAATGAATATTTTAAGAATTTCTGTACGGTACACTTTATCAAAAACAGAATTTTAAATGTTTTAAAGATTTATCTTTCTAAATATTTTTAATTAATGTCCATGTTATCAAAATGATTTTAAGGATTTATTTATATGGAAATGAATGTTTTTAAATGATATTTATTTTCAAAATTTCCGAAGTGGTGTGGGACACTTTGATCCAAAAATCTCTTTTAAATTACTTCCTTAATAAATGTGTGACTTTTAAATGATTTTAAAAAAATAGATATTTCTCTCAAATAGTTTTGATTTCATCTATTTCAATATCCTTCGATGGATTTTACGCTTATTTGAAGGTGATTTATTATGATACAAAAATTTTATATTGTATTGAAGGTTTTGTGATATGTTTGACTGTGGATGTGTTATTTTTATACCATTCATGTTTTATGGATGAAGTATTTACAATTCGTATGCTAGTTTAAATACAAATGTTTATGTTATGTTTAAACCTTTTCATATGGGAATGCATTGGACTTAATATGTGATGGGTGGAGCCCGATATAGCTCCTCGATGAATCGGTAGGTCTCATGAGACAAACTAGTGTCTTGGCACAAGGCCTGGGCAAAATCTTATTTATAGTCTTGGCACGAGGCCTTGGCTATGTGGTTATGATAGTCTGGAATTATGCATTCCATCATTATGAAAGGGGTTATTGATATTGCATGTGATTATTCGATTACTAGAATATCCCTGTGAATAAGTAAATGGCATTATTTTATTTTATTTTTGTCATACTATGTTGAAGTTCAAGTTTAAAAGGCTTTTGTTTTAGTCATGCATTGCCTTAAATGATTATTCTTATTTATGAAAGTTTCCGCTATATTTTTATCCTTACTGGGCATTTGAGCTCACACCTTTTTCGATGTTTTATTTTTCCCAGGATGTGAAGATGTATTTTATGAATGACCTGCAGGGATAGTATGAGGGGATATGAAGACAATATATTGTTGTAGTTTTTCACTTATTGATGTAATGTAAACTTTATGAATATATCTAGTGTTTCCAAGGATACTAAACCAATCGGTCTTTCGAGACTTGATCTTTTTTGATCAGGCCAATGTTATGTAATAATGCACCGACTCTGGGTAACTGGGTTCAGGGCGTTACTGTTGGTATCAGAGGAAGTTTAGTACAAACCTTGGAATCTAGATTTACATAAACTCTTATTAGAGCACATAGATATAATATGGACTTTGAGGATTAGTATAGAAGAACTTCCTAGAATTTTGGTATTGTAGAAATTTTGTGAGTTTTCCGAGCAATACAACCCTGTTGGGATACGAGCAGGTAGAGGCGGCTCTGGAACAGTTGTACCTAGGGGTAAAACCTGAAAACACCGCTTTGAGCTAGACTCGAATGGTAACTGGTGCACGACAACGGGCCTTGCTACACTCTTGGTTACGACACTCCTGGGGGATATTATTAGGATAATTCTCATTTTATTTACAAACCATTATGAATGGTTTATGAGTATATACTTCCCAAAGGATACATTTATATGATTATGTATTATATCCATAAACTATTTAATTTATGTGTTTTACAAGTTTGGGATTAGGTATTGTTATTCATAAACTAATCTAGTGTATGTCATTGTTTAGAATTGGCACCCAGTAGAAGGAATGAGAACTCCAACAATGCACATAATCTAAAGAGAAAGAAGGATCATGTCTTTCATGGTCTTAAGCCAGAATTTATAAGAGAAATAGTCTCCCATGTATTATCATCATATGAAGAAATAATATCATGTGTTGATAAGATAAGTAAAGATATTTTTGAGTCCTATGGCTTTGAAGGGAAGCAAGAGAAGAAAGGATGGAAGAGGGAAATATGGATAAAGGGAAGAGGGAAAAGAAGAATTTTACCATATGTGATAATTGTGGGAAGAAACACCCTAGAACTTGCCTAAAAGGAATGGGAGTTTGTTATAAGTGTGGAGGAAAAGGGCACAAAGTACGTGACTACAAGGGTAAGAAAATTGTTTCAAATGTACAATGCTTCATTTTCAAGGAGTTTGGACACTACGCGAACATATGTCCTAGTCGTCAGACTATGCCTAAAATGATTCTATTGGATAATAATCAAGTTATGATACTACCACATATGAAGAGGAATGATTAGAGTTCTTATGTTGATTATGTCATTTGAGTGTTGTATCAACAATGTACTTGTTATAATAATTATGGAGTATATAAGGATTGTACTATAGTACTATTTCGTTAAGGACTTGAGATTGTGTGGAACAAAGAAAAGTGACTCAATATCAGGTTAAATTTTTGGAAAATATATGGTTGAGAGAAAGATAAACCATAATATGGTTCTGATACCGAGGAAGTGATTTTAGAATAATACATGATTGATTTGGATAAATTATATTGGATATTCTTGACTACCTTGAAACTGATTAATGATTTGTATATTACATTATTTTAGGGGTTTAAATCATTTTTGGATTGAAGGATTATATCTATTATTCTTTAAGAAATAAGGGATCATGAATGTAATCAATAAGGTTTTATGGTAATTCAGGATGTTGCAGTGTTTTAAAAGAATACATGATGAAGGTTTTCACATGTTATTACGCGGCAAAAAGGATCTTCATTGTGTTTACCTTCCTTGTAAATTTTGGACTGAAGTATTTTGGATAGTTCTAGTTTGGATTATTTTGGATTTCCATAAAAAGGACAACCCCGAGGTCGGGTGGCAACCCGTCGCATCCAGCAAGGCCGCAAGACTTGAACCCACAACCGAAGGGCGACAAGGGTGTATCACCTACCACTGACCCACGTGATGTCATGGATTGAATAATGTAGTTTTTTTAATGGTTCTTCTATATGATTTATAAATTCATTTTTTTAACCATATACGGATAGGATAAATTTAATATTATATTTAAGTTCTATTATCTTTTAGAGTGAAAGATGAGTTTGTGGTAGAACTTAGTTAAAGGATGAGACTCTACTTGTAAAGTATATATTTTCTTCTTCTCTTATTCAATGAAGAAATTAATTCTTATACTTTAGTGAAGGGATCTTAAAACAACAAAAAATGTGTTATCCGAATACCATGTGTTTTGCTGAACCGATGGTATTTTAAATCATCATAGATTGATGAATTTAAGGCCCTCAATTTTACACTTGTTTGTGATTGATGACCTCAATCACTACCTATAAATATTTACGTTTTTCCTCCAATTACATGTCTCTAATTTCCACCAATGTTCTCTGAATAGAGATCATAATTTGGCGGTGACCCTTTCATTTCTCTTTTCCACTTATTAGGACTAAATTTTATTAACCAAATTTCCGATGTGGATTTTCCCACAAAGATATTTTCTATATTAAACCTTTTATTTTCAAAAAACAATTTCAAATTGCGAGGAAGAAATTTATTGAAGGAGGGGAGAATGTAACACCCCAAGATTTCATAGTGTGTTGTTTCTTCAAAATAATTCAACAACTTGCACTACAGGCAACACCGAGTTCAAGAACACCATGACATACCAAACAAGCCGTTCAAAAGGTTTTATGAATAGTATTAACTAAATTTTAATCTTTATATAATCCTTATAATTTTATAATCCATATTATGAGTTTCTTAGACATAATGTAAGAACAAATTCAATTTCAGTATTGCACTTTTACCAACTTTTAATAGTGAACCCTTTTTAAATCCAATATTTTAAACTTTTATATATTAAATTTGACTAAATAAATTTACTTTTTAGAATGGGGACATCAAAAAAAATTAAAATGAAACATCCCAAGCTTCCACGGTACGCTTTCTTTGAATAATACAGTAGTGTGTGTTGTATGCAACCTCGAGTTCTAACACACACCACAACCAATCAAACTAAACGTTATACCTACTTTTTCAAATTTTATAAATTTTATCTCTTAAAATGGACTTCATTTTTGTATTCGTAATATCGAATTTAGCCAAAGGTGAAATTTTGGAACTTTTCAGAAAACATTTATTTTTTGATGAATAGTGAAAATTACTAAATTTTAATTAAAAACATCTTTTTTAATTGAAAAAATTTATATTGATAAATTATGAATTTGAGTATTTTAAAAGTATTTTTAGAATATATTTTTACCATTTAATACAATGTTGGTCATTGTACATAATTTTACAATTAAACCAGACATAAACAAGTGTCCATCTTTTGGTAGTTATTATCTCTTAAAAACATGCTATTTGTTTTGACGATGGAAATTAATTTTTAAATTAATTAATGCAACTAATATGTTTTGAATTTGGTAAAATATACATCATTTTTGAATTCATAATATCAAATATACCTTAGGCCTAAGTTTTGGTATTTTTTGGAAACTTTCATTTTTTGATTAATAGTAAAACCACTAAGTGGTAGTTTAAAAACTGACTTTTTCATAAAACATAATTTTACCGCTTCTATGAGTGGAATTTTGAAAATCTGAGAGACACAGTTAATATCAGGGATTAAAATGTGGTTCAATGAGATGAAGATAATTTTTGATGAATAGTAACTTTTAACTTTTATTTACCTCGGTTAAAAGTGAATAGGGTAATTAAGGGTAAAAATGATATTAATATTACCATAACACATGTCCTAATTCTATTGGACAAGTGTATCTCGACCAAAAACAATCTTAGGAGTAAAATAATATCATTTAGGTCCACTTGTATTAGATTAGGACATTTATTATTAGTTAATTCAAAGAAGAGTTAAAAGAGTTAAAATCAAAGTTTATTTACTAAAACATTTATAATATAGGGTTATACATAAGATAAATTTGATTGTAAATATTAATTATAATCCTAAAAGTATTTCCTACATTATGGTATTTTATTTATAAGTTTTAGACATTAAATAATTTAATTTATTTATGACACAATGGTGATGCAGTAATTACCTAATTAATGAAAAATTAGAATAATTGATATTATAAATACCCAAATAAATGTAATTTGATAATTTTATAAATACCAATAGTTTTATAGGTTTATATGACATGTTAAGATTGATTTAATTAACGTCTTTTGAAGTAATAATTCTGTTATGATTTTTACAAAAATAAATTATTGATTAGTGTCAAAATTGACATAAAAGAGTTTTTAAAACAAATGTTATATAATTAGTTGATATTAAATTCCTAAAAATCTAAGGTTCGGCCAAGAGACTTATATCATGATAGGTGTATAATTAATGGACCACTTGGGGGTCAATTGGATGTATATAGTATGTTTATTAACCATATAATATAAAAATACAAAGAGACATTGTAAAAGTGAAACTGATTAACTAAGAGTTAATACTTAAGGATAAGGTTAATATAATAACCCAAACCTGTCTAAATTATATTTTTTGAGTGTTTTTTGACCCATCCCCACCTTAACCTTTAAATAATCTACTTTGGATCCATTAGAAACTTAATATAAATTTATTATAAAATAATATTTCTAGCATTTCCAAAGGTGCCCCTCACCCCTCTTATAAAAGGGCACACCCCCTTCTCATTAATTCACTCCTTCAAAGGCTTTTGGTTCGGCCAACCCCTGGACAAATACTCTCTAAACTTCTCTCACTACAACCTAGAGGCCTTAGTTTGATCATAAATCCAACCTAAAGATCCCTTTTCATGAAATCAAAAGGAAGAACCTGAAGAAGAGGTATGTTTTCACCACCCTTTTTCAAATTCATTTCTTCTTCAACTTCTTCTTTCTTTGTTATTATCATTCTAAGATAATGAATCTAGTATCTCCTATATACTGTAATCTTCTTATAAATATGGTACAAACATATTCATTATTTTATCCATCCTTTGAATGACATGTCACCGTCGGTGCGTACGTACGGCTTACCGTCTCCACGTCGTGGTGTAATTGTTATTCAATATATTATTATTTGGATGGGTATAATAATGATGTGTAATTCATGTAAATAATAAATATAACATGATAATTATTCTATATATAAGATATACCATCCAATTAAATATTATTTCAATATCAAAAGAATGATATTGTCGCTCGTGCATACGTACGGACTACAGTCTCCACGAACACGATGAGATTCATTCTCCATCGTATCCATTCAAGTATAATTATCATTTTATGATTTAAAAATAATTTTTAAGGACTTAATATCATTATGGATATGAATAAGATACAACATATCCATGAAAAACATGGCTTACGTAACAAAACATATAAAATAAAACGAGTAAGTTAACACCCGAAACGACGATAATACTAAGATATTATTAACAAAGAAATGTTAAAAGATCATATATGATAACATAATAATGTATATGATTCTTGTATAATTTAAAAACAATTATTTAACCATTATACAGGAGGTTAACCTACCCCCAACCAAGGAAAAGTACAAGTTAAGTGTTATTTTACAATCTCTTCATTATTCGAGGTTGTTTATACTTAATTATCTACTGGGACCTCTTTCTCATCCACATCCATGTTTCTTGAAAGTCTATTTCAAAACAGTCTTACTATTTTACAGAATAGGGGTTAAAGTCATTTATACCCTTGTTTGACTTTTTATAAGAAGTTTATAAAAGAATCTTTCTTTCGTTTTCCAAACAAGGTCCTTTTTAACCTTTTCGACAGAATTAAGGTAAGAATGTATTTTCTTAACTTATACGGAGGGTGTGGCTATTTTACACCATTATAAAATTTTAGAAGACTCCCTTACAATATTATAAGGATATTTTCAAAGTAAATGTTTTATTTTATAATTATGTGACTTTTAAATGATTTCAAAATGAATATTTTAAGAATTTTTGAAAGGTAATCTTTATCAAAATCAGAATTTTTAATGTTTTAAAGATTTATCTTTATAAATCTTTTTAATTAATGTCCATGTTTTCAAAATGATTTTAATGATTTATTTATATGGACATGAATGTTTTGAAACGATATTTCTTTTGAAAAGTTTCGAAGTGGTATGGGAAAATTTGATCCAAAAATCTCTTTTAAATTACTTCCTTAATAAATGTGTGACTTTTAAATGATTTCAAAAAAAGAGATATTTATCTCAAATAGTTTTGATTTCATCTATGTCA
Source organism: Viscum album (assembly GCA_963277665.1). Classification (NCBI taxonomy): domain Eukaryota; kingdom Viridiplantae; phylum Streptophyta; class Magnoliopsida; order Santalales; family Viscaceae; genus Viscum; species Viscum album. The sequence continues at coordinate 1,746,750,318 of OY728151.1, read as the reverse complement.
ACATCCTTCGATGGATTTTATGCTTATTTGAAGTTGATTTATTATGATACAAAACTTCTATATTGTATTGAAGGTTTTTTGATATGTTTGACAGTGGATGTGTTATTTTTATACCACTCATGGTTTATGGATGAAGTATTTACAATTTTTATGCTATTTTTAATACGAATGTTTATGTTATGTTTAAAACTTTTCATATGGGAATGCATTGGACTTAATATGTGATGGGTGGAGCCCTCTATATCACCTCGATGCATCGGTAGGTCTCATGAGACAAACTAGTGTCTTGGCACAAGGCCTTGGAAAAATCTTATTTATAGTCTTGGCACGAGGCCTTGGCTATGTGGTTATGATATCCTGGAATTATGCATTACATAGTTATGAAAGGGGTTATTGATATTGCATGTGATTATTCGATTAGTAGAATATCCATGTGAATAAGTAAATGGAATTATTTCATTTTATTTTTTCCATACTACGTTGAAGTTCAAGTTTAAAAGGCTTTTGTTTTAGTTATACATTGCCTTAAATGTTTATTCTTATTTATGAAAGTTTCCACTATATTGTTATCCTTACGGGCATTTGAGCTCACCCCTTTTTCGATGTTTTATTTTTCCCAGGATGTGAATAACTATTTTATGAATGACCTGCAGGGATAGTATGAGGGGATATGAAGACAATATATTGTTGTAGTTTTTCACTTATTGATGTAATGTAAATTTTATGAATATATTTAGTGTTTCCAAGGCTACTAAACCAATCGGACTTTCGAGACTTGATATTTTGTGATCATTCCAATGTTATGTAATATTGCCCAGACTCTTGGTAACTGGGGTCGGGGTGTTTCAACATCATTCTGGGAGAACACACTCATGAGTGGGGAAATATCTTGATACACAGATAAGGATCACTGTCAGGGCCTTGTAGGATTCCAAGACACATCCAAATTTACATGAAAGGTATAGGATTGGAGCCTTGTGGGAATATTCACATCGATACCTGACTCTAGCTAGGGTCAAGAATGGATATAGGATCTCGCACCAGGCCTATTGGAGGGATGCCTGACTCTAACTTATAATGTTTTGCTGAAGGGATCATAAACCTGTTGAAGGAAATGATACCTGACCTTCAGTGAAATGAAAAAAAGGGGCACTAACCCAAACAAAATAAGTCCAAGATACGATGTACAAGAAGATCAAGCCATGTACTGAGAAGTACACAATGTGTAGAAGTGTCCCATGTCGAGTCTTCTGACCTCAGGTATCGCCTGTGTACATCGGCCAGTGTTGTAACATTGGTTGTTTAAAAGAAGGAACACATGAGGTGTAAGAGAGTGACAAGCCATGTTCCTCTATTTGATGAGGACTACGGGTATGCTGGACATGTGCCCGTACACGGCTTCAACCCATGTTTCACAACCCGTGTGTCCGGTACACAATGTAACCCATTCAGTCATCCTGGTCTGGCAATGTGGTAGAGTATATAGTTCTGTACTCTACCCCATGTCTGTGTATCCCCTAGATTCACACTGACTCCCGTGTAAGGACCCACACACCATTTTATTTGGAGAACATGTCATTTCATCACTTCACACACCGTGGAACCCTTGTCGCCACCTTTTCAGACCTACACGTTGTGATCTTCGGGATACATGTCGTCTGATCTGGAAATTTCTAGAATCATGATCCTCCACTATCGTGCCTCTAGTGTAGCTTTGATCATTGATATGGCTTCCCTATTTCTATGAAAATTGATGATTAAGGTCGCCTCGACATCCCAAATCCGTCTCCATTGTTTTCGGGCCTCCGATCGGTTCTGAAAATGTGTATCGATCCACCCGCATAAAGAACACTCGAAAAATGGTCTCTCTCGATCCAGGTTGATGTGTCGTCTGTAATTGTCATCTCACCTTCTCTAGGTCATCTTGATGTCAGATCTCCAAAATGGGATCGTTGCAATGCCGAACAGATGCACAAAAATCAGTTGTTCATCACTCCTCAAAGAACTCGAATAATGCTGGGTACAAAGAGGTGGAAGAAATCCTAATCATAAAAGAAAATATTAAGGAACATCTGCCATCATTCTTCACAGCGTTGACCCACTCCTGTTAAAAGGATTAAACAGAGTGAATAAAAACATGGATTTCAACATCATGGATTAATTCCCCAAAACAACCCAATGAAAACCCTCCGGAAAGAACACACGATCCATGGGTCAACCTGTATGTGGGTTGATCCACGTTCAGCATTTTATCTCAAAAATGGGGAAAGGAAGAATTAAAATAACAAACCCCTACCTCGATTTGGTGGAAAAATGATCACCGGATCACATTCGTTGGTGTGGTTCATCGATTCCAAAATGCGTCGATCGCTTGTGATGTTGTCGTCCGCCAACAGGTTCTCCTCTAAAGTGATAATGTCCAATCATCAATTTCATAGTTTTATTCAACTAACCTGCGAAAATTCCATAATAAGGTATTTAAAGACATGTAAATTATGTCACTGCATAAAAATGAAACATTTTAAAATAAATTATTAATTTATTTTTATTTCCATTAAAACTTCCCAAAACTAACTCTTGTAGCCCACCCGCGCCATTTGTTGTTAGTCCCCACAAAAGTTAAAGTCGCTACTCTGAATGCAATGGTTCTCTCAGATTTATGATCCAAGAAACTGTTAAAATTTTATTCAAATTTTATAGGAAAACCACTCATTCGCGCTGTTTAAAATTTCAATTTATTTAAATCTTTTATTCCGGGAACTTTGGGCCTCAGAATTGCATGCGGTCAAAAGTTATGGTCTCGAAATAATTCCATATAACATTTAAAAATAATACACAGAAAATCCGAGACATTACAGTTACAATATATAACCATGATAGTTGTCTCATGAGACTGGCTGATGTATCAAAAAATTAATAATTATTTTCCACAACCATTACATAATAATTTCAATGCGTCGATCATATATAAATTATTATTAAATAAAAATAATCATAATGTTCCCAAATGAACCATATATATAGTCACGAAAATGGTTTTCTGAATAGAATTAAAGGATATAAAAAATATCAGTACACCCCCATTCAATGTAGTAATATGAATTTTTCGATGAATATATAACAATAAATATAGAAACAATATGATAGTCACCAAATAATTGGAAAACCCCTTATTAAAGAAATGACAATGAGGTAGTGGTATAGGGTACATTCGTGGTAGAAGGATATGACTAAGAAAAATTCATTGAATATAACTGTCATTACTAGTTGGAGAGTAACGAATATATATTTTAGATAATTTAATTTAATACTTCCTTCAATTGATTGTGTCACATGGTACATCAGCCTAATGTAACAGCCAACTAAAACAAACCATAAATATTAATAATAAAAGAATAATATGATCATTCATATATAAATGGATAATAATAAAAAAATTAATTTATTATTATCTTGTAGAACTATTAAAAATGGGTATTTTAAATTAAATTAATTAATTAATTTGATCATAGTTAATATTTTAAAAATATATATATTACTTATATTTTTTAAAAATATTTCAATATTAAATTATTTGAAAATATATATGATAATAGTTCAAAAAAACCTGACATTTAGAATGCCCTTGTTAATAAAATCTATCTTAAAAATATATATTTTTATTATTTAAAAAGTTATTTATAAATTTTATAATTATAATTTCACAAAAAATAACATCATTTTCTTAAATAATGAAATATTAGATTAAGATTAATTTTTGGAATTTTTTTAAATGATTTAATTTTAGTTGAATATTGAAAATTATCATTTTTAAAAATAACCTAACATTAATGAAATTGGTGTATATAAGTTTGAATTAGAAAATATGAAAACCATTTTATATAACCAATTTTTTAATTTATAAGTAACACAAAAATGTTAAAATTTTCATTTTAAATTTCCATGTCCGTACTTGACATTTTAAAATTTGATTCATATTTATTTTTTAAAAAAAAGATAATATATTCTATATTTAGTTTTTGAACACATTTTTCATCACATTTAGAAATTGAATCAAATAAACATGATCTAAAATTTGGATTTTTTTACAAATAATGTAATAATGGTCATTTTAGTTTTTTCATAAAGGATAAGATTTCATTGGAAAAAACTAGGCAGAACAGAAAAACATAAATGGTAAAGGTAAAAATAGCTATGACTAAAATACCCAAATATTTTTTAAACAATGAATGGCATTGTGTTTTTGAGGACTTTATTGAACATATAGCTTGTTATATAAATTTTATATAAATTTTGGATCCATTTTTCTTGATATGTACTTCATATTATTGAAAATTTTTGGGTGTTTACAAAAAATCCATCCCCTTTCACTTATAAAAAATGGATTTCATCTCCTTACACAGCCTAAAAACCCAAATATTTTATCCAAAACTCTAAAAAATCCCCTACTACATAGTATTATACACCTTAAATAGGTTTTGGTATTTTTAAAAGATCACCCCTCATATTCTTACCCCACTTTTCAAAGGATATGATCTGATAAGTGATGTATAATTTCATTACCACTCTTTCCTTATTTTTTTCTATTTCTTTGTATTCCATTATTCTTCAAAAAATTATTTTATCAAATAAAAAAAATAAATTAATGGACATTATTATAGTTTCATGTAATTATAATAATGTTAAAATTATTAATCAACATCCCCTTTTCAATTAATAATAGAGAAAACAAGAATCTTGCATATGGAGGACTGCCACCTCTATAACCAAATGTGTCTCTTTTTCCTTCACAAAAATACAAGTATTTTCATAATAGGGATATAAATATATAATTATGTTATTTATTAAATGTTTTATATTATTAAACTATGAACTATATTATTTCATTTCTCTATTATATGGAAAATTAAATTTTCATCTGCACATATGCTTGTACAACCACCTCCATGGCACAATTGATTTCCATTTTTGTTTTCATCACCATATTTCGTGGATTGAAATAAAAATGGATTTATTGGATAAATATTATATAAATTATATTAATAATGTTCTATTAATTCATACATAATATCCTATTATCTCTTGGAATGGTAAACAATTGTTATAAAAAATTTCAAGTTAAACAACTGAATTTAGATGTTAATAATGTATTCAAACTATATAAATTTTTTTATCCATAAATTATTATCCTAATTATCTAAAATTAATATATTTAGCACTAAAAACAACAAATTATATCATTATTCTACTTTTATAATTATATTTTTAATTAATCACCTCATAATCACTGTTTAATCATTCTATGTTCATGTTTGGGCTGGTTTTACCACAAACATGAATAGTTATTTAATATAATGTATTATATAATTATGAAAAAAATTAATTATTTTATAATATTATATAAATATATAAATAATGATTTTTTCTATAAATTATACAATAATATTTAACTCATTAATTTACAAAACACCATTCATTAGTTGAAAATCACCGAAATTGTTCATTTTCAATTTCCTCATCTAGGATAAATTCTAAAGTACTCATGAAAGGAAATTTAAACAGCATAATTAATTATAGTTATTAAATTATAGTAAAATTAATTATCATTTAATGATGAAATTTCAGTGAATATTGATTACCTACCCCACTTTTACGAAACTAGTTCAAAATAATCTCGATTATCCAAACCCGATGTTGAAAATTATAAATACTTAACATAAATGTAGAATTTGATTATAAATAAAGTTTAGAAAAGGATATATATATATATATATTTAAAGGGTTATAAATTACAATATTGTGTATTTTATGTATGTTATATAGGATCTTTCAGGGCATTAGTCTGTGTGGGGAAACAAGGAAAGTGATTATTTCCTCAAATCCCTCTCTTCGAGATAAATTTTGTTTGGTGAACCAAAATTTATTTGTCTAAGAATATATTATACCATATTAAGATGTTGAACAATTTAATATCCTCATTTAATGATATTTTATTTTCAATTTCAATTTATCTCTCCTTCTAGGGTTGTAATTTGAATGTCACATAAGATGTGAGCTTTTTATTTTGAACATAAATATAAAATCAAGTACTCTCAGATATGATAACCCATATGAGGAATTTGTATAGGCATTAATTGTAATATCATAATCATTTTAGTGTCCAATAGTTTAATTTTGTCGGATACATATTACATTAAACTTATTTTACACAAAATGCATTATATCCTTTTAAAGTGATGTTCTTTGGAACGAAATGTATTTTAAAAAAGGAAATTAATTTTATACTAACCCCACAAATTTTTACGACATCACTATATATATTTAAAAAAATTGAAATGGTTTTTTCAAATTACCATGATATTTTATGAAATGGTTTTAAATGAAAATCACTTAATGTATTCTCTATTTGTCATTTTTTTACAAAAAAAATTTCTATAATGATACTTTTGTCTGAATAAGTATTTCTAACGATATTTCTATTTTATATGATATTTACACTCTAAATTTTTTCTCTTTAGAAAAGAAATTATTTTTCTCCAGGATTTATGGAATAATTATTTTCAAATATGTTAAAATTTAAAATATAATTTATCATTTCTAATATGAGTTTTTTATGAATATCCAAAAAACAATTTACGTCAACACCTATTGATATATTATATACTTGATCAAGGATATTCATCAAATGATACCACATAAATTATTTCTGTGGATATATTATGTATTGACCTCCCTGATTGAAGTAATAATCTTTCACATTCAATGTCATTCCTATGTATTTTCAATGTATAACCATATTCATTATTCCAATTATATTCCCCTATAAATACGTATTATTTATTCCTCTGATTGAATGGTGTTCACCTATATTTTATACATCGATTGATTATGGAAATTTATTTTCATGACCTTATATAATGATATAAATACCACATGATTTATTATCATGATTGAATGATATTAAATAATAATGAAATTTGTTGTCATTCATTGCCCATTTATTTTCCATGGGTTTATCAAGTTATATTTATTAATATAATAATTAAAAAAATTATTATGTTAATCCATATGTATCCCATTTTCTTTCCATTTTTACTTTATGATGTGTTGAATGAAACATATTTTATTTCCATGGGTTATTTATTCCAAAAAAAAATTGAATGGTTAAAATCTCGAAAAAAAAATATTTTTTATTTTATTTTCATTATATATTTATGTTGTGATAAGTTATTGATTTCAAGTGGAACCCATAAACATTTATATTCATGATAAGGTTCCTATTTCTCATTCCAAATCATTTAATAAATCATTATATCTCAAGATATATGTATTCATGAGTACCCTTTTATTATATCATAAGAATGGGAACTGATAATTTTTATCATGAATATTATGTTCCAAATACTAATATTTGTTCCATATTTGAAGGTTGTTTCATTATTTTAAACATATTCTCATCACTATGTTGTGTTCTCATAGAACATGTTTATTAAAACACTATATTGATTCATGCTTGATTTTATGTCAGGATTTACTCCATTAATATGACCTAAGATTTGTGGGGAAATATATTCTTATGTAGCTTGATTATACCCATATGATAATCTAATTTTCACTTATGGTACTATATTACTATCTCTTAGTTTTACACTTACCAGGTATCTGAGCTCACCCCTTCTCCTATTCCCATTTCATCATGTTATGAAGATAAGAAAAGTATGAAATTTCTATAAGAATGTCTTATATGAAGAATTGGAGGGAGATTTTGAAGTCTTGTTATGGATTAAGAAGTTATTTATAGTGTTGTAAAAATTTCATTGAGATAAAAAATAAATGGATTTTGGTAGATAATATTTTATCCTAATTATATACAAGTAAAAACCAAAATGGTTTTGGGAATGTATTGTTAATAAATATATTCATTAAGATATGTAATTAATATATGACTTTTTCTATAGTGGTATAGTTGGTATCAAAGAATACTTTAGATAAATTTATATATTTTGATGATATCAGTTGAGGATAATAATATACCATGAAATTTCATTAAAGGATAATACATTAAGGTATATTATAATTTAAATTGTGTCTATAACCCCTTAGCTCAGTTGTGGTAATATTATTAGGATTTTGATAAGATAATGTTTGAAAAAACACAATGTACGAGTATAAGGATTACTAATGAGTGTAAGATAATAACCTGAAATTTGGAAAAAGTAGAGATTGTATGGTTTTTCTTGAAATAAAATATTGATATTGATATAGAAAGTGGATGCAGGATATTTCACATATGTACCTAGTCTAAATAACCTTAACATTGGTCTGTTGGGAATTAACTGAATCCTCATTTGGTGGATCTCCAAGAGGCCTAGCTTCCCACATGGTTTCACACTACATTAAGATATCGTTTGATAAAATATATTCTGGTTATAAACCATTACTAATTATTTATATCAAAATCACCATATTGGATTATCTTTAAAAGAATGTATAGTGACACAAAATTTTCATACATGACTATTAAATCTATTTTACGATAAACAACATCATAGAAAAATAATCAAGGACACAAAGGTTTATTTTCTTGGAAAAAATAGGCATATATATCAATTGTTAAAAAAATTAAACATTTATTTTAATTCTTATTCTCTAACCTTATAAAAGCTTAAATTATCCTTATAAAAAGTAGTCAACTGAGGATATGGATCAAAAAAAGGGGTGAGAAAAAATCCTAGTAATATAAGGAATAAGGGACATGAATCAATAATACATGGGTGAGCATAATCAACATCCTCATATCATAAGCATAAGATCATCAAAAAAAATTTGGTGAAAAATTTGATAAAGTAATGGAATTTTTCATATGAAAAATAATGAAAAATCATAACATAGTGTTCAAATACCATAAATAGTTTTGAAAAATTCCCTAATCATGTTCATGCATAATATATTCTCATAATCACAACAACATAATTCCAAACAAAGATAGAATCATGTTCTTGAATAATACCAATTATTTCATGACATAAATAAAATTACCCAATGAATTGGTGTGGTATATAATTTTATGCCCACCCATCATGTTCTAAAATAATCATAATCATACATCCCATCAGAAAGGATAATAATCATATTCATGAAATAACCCACAGAATAGAATGGGATAAAAGAAATATTTCACATATAATACTACATGAAATTATATTTATGATTCAAAAAAAAATAAATAATATCAAATTGTATCATAAAATTTAATTTTATTATTTAAAAGGAGAAACAACTCAAGAGGACTCAACTGATGTTTTCGAAATTGAAATATTTTTGAAAAAAAATGTAAATGGATTAAAAAATCAGAAGGGGATAAATATATATATATCCCTGATATAAAATATAAATAATATTTAAAGTATATATTTTTATACTCTAACAACACTCATACTAAAATAAATGTGAAATGGTAGGTAACCATAAATAAGTAATTGGGTTCGAGAATCCCCTTACCTAAAATTTTGCTCTATTTCAATTTTTTCCTCTAGATAATATAAATAGATTTATAAACACCTTTAAATTTTAGTTAATAATGTTAATTTATGTCACCATTTACCAATTATATCAATTTATTTCTATTTATAAATATTTTTTATTAAAGGTGAAACATTTTAATATCATTATTTCCTTAGAAAATTCCTATTTTTCTTCAGTATGCTATTTTTTATCAAAGAAATTTATATTTAAGTAATTTTAATTTGATAATGTGAAAATAAATTTATTTATACAATTATATATCATAAATAATTTATTATAAAAAGCCATATTTTTGGTGGTAAGGAAGGAATTGGCATCATCATCGTTGGTGGTTAATAACTTGTTAATGGGACATTGTCTGAAGAGGACTCACTAGATATATAATATATTGTTATTGAAAAATAACATTTTTATAATCTTTTTAATTTATCAAGATCATTTTAACATATAGTACAATTGGTTTAATAAGGTTTTATTATAAATATAATGATGATACCAAAATTGTTAATGAAAATTAAATTAAAGGGAAAAAGTAAATTACTTCAATATTGAAGTGGTTCCCACTATAAAACTTCTAAATTTCTAAGTGATTGGATTTGATTATTAAAAAAAGAGCTTAAAATAATAAGTGGCTTAAAATAAGGTATTTTGGTAGATATTTGAGTTTAGTATGTGAGGGTGTGGTTGTTTTAAAAGGGAAGGCAGTGGGGTTATTTATACTTCAAGAGTGGGGTATTTTTACAATTAAATATTGAATATAATACGATATCAAAGGTAAACCTCGTAATAGTGATATAAATGAAATCATGTATAATATATAAATAAAATATATTGGTTTTTGGACATTAAAACTTTATATAATTTTAATTCACTAGTTCAATAAAAAGAAATTTGAAAAAATGACAAATTGTTTTTTCAAAGGAATACATTTGACTTTAGATTTTGGAAATCAATTTTTAGGTTTCAAAAACAAGTTTATTGTATTTCAATGACTAAATTATAAAAATTTAATTTATTTTTGTTGGTAATGAATTTATAGAATAGATTATGTATTTATTATGTCATGAATGATGTAATATGAAATACAGAGGTTAAGAAAAACCTGTATTTTTACTATTCACCTAAAATTGAAATATTTTAAAAAATTACAAATAAAATAAAACATCGAGAAATTAAAATTTGAGGATTTAAAAATTACATTCACATTTACAAAATAATTTTATAACATTGTTTATTTAAAAATTAAAATAAAAAATATTATATTTATGAAATACCTTAAAATTCATATTATTAAAAAAATATTTTCATCAAGTTGTTAATCACCATATTTGTTTATAGTAGTATAATATTCATATTTAAATAAATTACTAAAGATAAATTTTATTTATATTATATCTTATTATTTCTCAATCAAATTACCATTCCAAAAGTCATGTTATTATTCTCAATGGTCAAGTTATTATTCTAAATGGTTAGGTTATTATTTCCAATGGTAAAATTTCCTCTTATATATACTAATTAATTAATTTATTCATAATTAACATAAATTCCTCTAAATGTTATATATTTTCCTTTTCTAAAATATCTTTTAGTTTAATATTAATTAGATTTATATCTATAGTGATGTCCATAGGGATGATGATTCGTATAGACTGGGGCAATTGATATTTTCCCATTATACTTTTCTTAATTTTTTTTCATTATAATGTTTTTCATTTTCATGGGTTTAGTTACCGATTAATGTGACGCTCTTTTTTGTGAATTTTTTTACCATATTGTTTATGTGTTGTATATGCATAACAGTATAATATAATATAACACACATTTATTTCAAATATAATTTATACACTCTCGTTGTTTACAGACATACACCCTTTATAATTTTCATCCTGGAAATTTAAACTCATATTCATGATTGATAATTGGTTAGTGTACTTTTTTGCATTTATTCCTCTGGTTCAAACATCGCCTCTTCATATTTCTGGTTCCACCACAACACTTGATATAGTGAATTGTTATATTGTGTAGAACATTTCTATGGTCCATGATCTTCTCTATATGGTTTTAATATGAGAGTTCATTCTCTATTTGTACCTTCTTCAGATATAGTACATGTGAGGGATCAAGTATGAAATTTAATAGGAGAGATATGTGGAACGCATCATGAAATTGATATATATTTTTTGGAATTTCAGGATGATAGTCTACTGCTCCTATGAAATCAAGGATTTCAAAGAGCCCAATGTACCAAGGTATGGGCTTCACATGCTTTATAAATGACATGACTCCTTTTAATGAAAATATGGGAAGGAAACATTTGCCCCTAACTTCAAACTCCAAGTATTGGCAACGGTTGTCAGTAAATCTATTTGGAATACATTGATTATATTCTATATATTGTGGGATGGATTGAAAAATATGTGTTATCTCTTACATAAGATAAAATCCATGAATATTTCATTCACTAACTTCATCCCAAGAAGTAGGATTTCTCTATCACTTTTTATAAAGAACATTATAAAGATCCCTTTGAATACATAATAGTAAGATGATATTTTATTAGAAATCCAATAATGGGAGATATTGATCCCATTGTATTTTAAACTCCATTGAGAAGGCTCTTGGAATATCCCTAAGTGCTAGAATAGTTCATTTATATTTTCAATTAGTTTGGTAGTTTTGGGAAATGTTGAAATTCAATTCAATATGTATAGAATGTTGAATACTTCACCAAAATTTGTAAGTAATCCTTAGAACATGATCATATATGATTGACCATGGTTCCCCTTGTAGCATCACCACTTCCATTAAATATATATTATCTAGTTGTTCGAGCTATATATCTTCTTTAATAGAGAGGAAGTGTGCATTCATGGTGATTTAATCCACTAATACCAATATTACATTATTTCCTTCGGATTTATTTAGGAGATTAGTGAAAAATTCCATGTTGATGTTCTCCAAAATCCATTTTTGTAAAGGAATGGTTTCTCAATCCCCTTGAAATTTTTCCTCTCTTAATTAATGTATTGACATGGGAAGAACTTTTATCTATACTCAGTGATCTCCCTCTTCATGATTTCCCACCCTAAGTGCCCTCATAGATCATGTTAAATATCATTGATTCTCGAATGGATAGAAAATATGAGCTATGCATATTATCCAATATAAAACTATTTATCTGAGGTGATTAAGGATAGTAAATTTCACTTCCAAAGTGAATTAAACCATAATCGTTGATATTTAATTCATAAATATTTATTACATTTATATATTTCACCCCTTTTGATGCTCTGTATCATCCCTTTGTGCCTCCTTAATCTTCTCTTAGATATATGGTAAGGAAATAATTTGGGTAAGGTATGATGTCTTCCCTCCCATTATGATTTATAGATTCATCATTTTCATATCCATGAATATAATTTCTTTCTTAACATTCATATGGTAAGAGTATCAGCTACCTTATTCCCATTTACTGGATGGTAGTGAATAGAGTAATGGTATTCCCGGATTAGTTATAACTATCTTTACTGAAACATATTGAGCTTCTTCTAGGTGAATATATATTTTTGATTCTTGTGATCAGAATATATGTCCCCCTTCACTCCATATATGTAGTACTACCAAATATTTATGTTGAATATTACACATACAAACTCCACATTATTTGTCAGGTATTTATACTTGTGGAAATATAGTTTTCATGAGGCATAGGCATTCCGTTTTTTTCTTTGTGAATAAATATCCCAAGAATTTCTTTGAAGAATCATTGTATATCACAAATCATTCTCCATTTAATGGTATTTTGTGTACAGGTTTATTGATTTGGAAATTAATAGGATACTTAAATATTTCCTCTCATTATTTTATCTATATATACTTTTCCCCTTTCTATTTTAACTTAGTTAGTATTCAAGACAATTGTGATAAATGTTTCACAAAACATCAATAGTACCCATCTAATCCATGAAATATATGGATTCTTAAGACACTAGTGGGTTTGGGTTATTCCTTAATTTCCATTTTTTGGGATCCAAAAAATTTCCCTCACTTTTGATCACATTCCCTAAGAATTTTACTTCCTGTTGGGAACACATTTTTTTATGAATTTTATCTGTTGTCAATGATTGTCAAAGATTTTAAAATCTTGTCAATGTTGATCAATATGAAGAAGGAAATCCAAATTTAATAGAGATTGGTTGAAGTGATGATGCCTAGGGAATTGTTATGGATTCATAGAATTGAATGACACACTTGTGAAATTTTCAATATTGTTACATCATATGATTGTTTCACTGATCCTAGGTTCAAATACATGTATCAAATGGGATACAATGTTTACAACACTGAATTTTTTTTAAGTATCATACATTTGAGGGTGATTTAAGGTCTTTTTAATTCATTTTACAAAAATAATAAGAAGAAGAATTAAGGGACACGTAATATTTCACTATTCCCTAAGAACCATAAGAAAATATGTTGCATGATAATCTTAAGAAGATATTGAAGAAAATTTGATTTTTATTTTCATGAAATGAATATAAAAATTATATATTGATTTTTATTTGAAAAATATCAGAAGTTGTTTGAAGAACATATGATACAGGCCTTATGAAGGAATAGGGCAGAAAAGATGGTGCCAATCAAATTTAGTTTTGATTGGAAAGAATGATGTTGCTGGAAGATAGGGAAGTTGTAGTACATTCCTTTGAGAATATTATGATGCTAAAGGTGATTGATAAAAGATTAAATATCCTGACAGATAAGGTTTGTGATGAAATAAATTGAGAGTGTAATAATCATGAAAACAGTGAATCAGTAATGGTGTGCTTATCAAAGAATATTTTAAGGTGGCATTGTATCCTGGTTTTTGCAAAAAAAATTGGGCCTCAAAATATAGAAAAAAGAGAGAGGTTTTTTTTGAAAAGGAAGATGTGCTCAGGATTGAAGATGAATATAAATGTTGTGGGAAAGTGTATTTCTTGGTTCTGAACATAAAAATAAGGAAAATTGAAGAATTGTACGCAAGATCAAAGGTGGTTTGGAATATTGTGTGCAAGGAATATTTCATGATCAGAATATCAAAATATGGAAATGGCCTGAAGTGTGTGAAAGATCTGAAAAGTTACTGAAAGTAGAGGATGTGAAAAAGATACATTCGCATCTAATGAAACGTCATATGGGGTTTTATGTGCATGAATTGGATTTTGTGTGTGTATCTGGGTTTTCCACATAGTGTATCGTAAGGCCTATAAATAAGAGGTGACCCGACCCTTAATTTTATATTCCAAAAACCAAGAATAAATTATATCATCTAATCACATAATAATTATAATAAAAAGGGGTTCTGTCTAAGAAATAGAGTTTTGTGTAAGAAGAAGAATTTTCAGGTAAGAAGTAGGCTGCATGAAAGAAAGAAGTTGCGAGCAAAAGGTCTTATTTCACTAAAGATAAATGTTGCATGCAAGAAACCCATAAGGGTGTGAAAAATATTGGAGTTCAATGAACTATTCATGTTCCATGAGTAGAGGAGTCTTTAAGGCCTTCAAGAAGTGAAAATCACCCTCCAAGAGATTTGCTAACATGACCATTCCATAGATCAAAGTGATAGCACAATGTATCTCCCTAGATTTCAAGATGATCTAAGATCCATGAAACCCTCATGGGTTGTGAACGATTCTCAAAGTATCATGATCCATTGCATGAGTCTCAGACACAAATCATGCATCCTGAAGACCCTAACATATGAGGGTCATGGATTTCATGAAGGTGAAAATGCTTTTATTTTTCACTTTGAGGACTTATACTATTAGGTGAATAATCTTTTTTGGAGAAGAAAAAGAGATCAAGACAGTACTACACAATTTCACATTATTGTGTATCCTAGAAGAATATATTATTCCCCCTTAAAGATTGATTATTATTATGGGTTGATTAATTTCGTTGATTCTATGTTGATATGATCTTCATTGATCTGATAATAACAAAGGGAGTTTTTGATTCTAGAAAGAAGAAGAAATGGCTGTAGAAAATTTTGTTTTGCACTGACAAATAAGGATAAGAGTACTATGTAGCTATCAAGGATGTTGTTTAGAAAACGGGAGAAGACTAACCCACATACATCCAGGAAAGAAAAAATTGAATAGAGAAAGCACAAATTAGTATTGTGACATCCAATAGGTCTCAATAGGAGGAATACTTTCTTGGTGTTAGAAATCCTTATCAATAAGGATAAGTATGTATTGGGAGCCCGTATAAAGATCCAACCAAGTGCTATAAAACACGTTTTATTGATTTTTTTCATATTTCTCCATGAGTGTAAGGGTATATACTACTCGTTGTAACCACAGAAATGATTATTTCCTAGTTTTTGTGTGGTCAGGATTATTTATGACCATGCCAAGAATGTAGATGCTCTAGTTGACTAGTGAACCTTGTAAAAATTTCATTCTATCTTTACATCTCTTATATACTTACACGCCACATAGAAAAGAGAATAACAGAATCAAGATCCTAACAGGACAAGAGGTATAGAGATAAAATGTTACAATTGGATTAAATAAATCCCCAACACTGATTCACCCCCCAGTGTTAGACATATCCCAAACTATTCCTCTCAATTCCTACATCCAAATGTCCCACTTGAAGAACTTGGTGTACATTTTTTTCCTTCCTTAATATCATAAATATAATAATTTCATTATCTTAATGTTCATCATTTATCCTGAATTAAATGAGAATGTCATGTATAAAGACTACCAAGATTTTTTTGAGGTATTATATAATGAACTTAATAATAAAATAAATAAAAATTGTATGAAAATTAATAAGTCTAAAGGGAATCATTATTGACTCATAGATACTATACCATGTATGGAATATTATCTTATAAATATATTCCATAATACCTTCATTTGATGATATCCAAAATCAAGATCCACCTTTTACAATTACTAAGATCCTCATAGTTGGGTGAACAAGTAAAAAATCCTTGTAAAGGGATACTTTTTTATGGTGATCTTGTTGATCTCCCAGTAATCCATGAATATCTCTATTGGTCCATCCATTTTCTTTATAAAGATAATCGATGAACCCCAAGTTGATGCACTAGATAATATGAACCCATTTTACAGATTCTCTTGTACTTGTTTCTTTAACTCCTCCACTTTTTAAGGGGCCATCCTATATGAGAATTTGGATATTTTTGTGGCTATATGTATATCATATACTGGGAAATATACCACAAAATCTTGAGAAACAATGATAAACTCTTGGGGAAATACATTAGTGTAATCCCTAATAATTTTAATATCTCAAGGTGGATGTTTTCCTTTGACTGAACCATTTGGAAATGGTATGATTCTCCATAGGATACCATCACCCACAAAATTGAGGGATTATTCAATGGATATTCATGATATTCCATTCATTTATAGATGATAATTGGGTGGATTTAAATATATAAATATATTTCCTATTCCTAATAGTTTATTTGTTCTCTATATAATGAGATCCAATCCATTCATAGTACAAAATTAAATTCTACCATGGTAAGGATTGTGAGATTCAATTGATGAATCTTCCCACTTGGACTAATAAGATACGTTTTCAACACTTCGGTTACTATGATTTCACCACTAGATAATTTTATAAATATCTCTAATTGGTATCAAGGTATAAATTAAAAATTTCTTGAACCATTAGAGGATATAATAGAATGCGTAATACCATAATAAACTAAATAATTTTCCATTCTTACATGAATTGTAAGTGTACTGTAACACCCCGAGATTTTATGAGATATATTATTTTTAATTTCTTTCATATCTTCTGTTATACACTACACCAAGATTGTCTTGTACTATACGCAACACAGTATTAGCTTGCAGTATACGCAACACTATTCTTGGATCGTGTTACACACAATTTCAAGTTTGTTTGATTGTAGTTATTCTATGCAACATTGAGTGTATTTGTATATATATATACACTCAATTTATAAATTAAATATGGTTGTATTATTTTATACGCAAAAACAAACAATTCTTGCACTACACGCAACCCTGACTAGGCTTGCATTACACGCAATGGCGACCTTCCTCGATAGCGTGTGTTGTACGCAATACCGGGTTTCACTAAACAATGATATATGGTTATAATATTATTATGAACTAGCCATTATGAATAGTATTAACTAAATTTTTAATTTTATAACATTATTATTCATCTAGAACATTTTTTAGAACATGTTATGGGAACAAAATAAATTTTTCGGGTAAAATAAGTATTTTTCAAAAAATGCAGTTTTGCTGCCTTTTAATGGCACACCCATTTTAAATATAATTTTTGACAAGTTTAGAACATCAATTTTACAAAATAAAATTATTCTTTTGAATCAGTATATAAAAATTTACATTGGATATGGTTTTGATATTTTTCTGACAACGTTCTTATTTTGATGAATAGTAAAAAAACGCTAAATTTTACTTAATTTTTTTTTCATTGATATAATTTATATGGTTAAATTATAATATTCAATTGTTTTAAAGTAAAAATATAATATATTATTACCATTTAATATAATTTATGTCATTATCATTTATTTTACATTGAATTTGTAGGTTAAATCAATTCAATCTTTTGCAATGTTTTAAACAAAACCCCGTTTTTTTTACAACGAGATTAATTTTAAATTAATTACTAAAACTTCTGTGTTTTTAATTTGGAAAAATTGGTTCCATATTTGGAATTAGTAGGTAAAAATTAGGTTAAAAGGTTACTTTTTTATTTTTGGGAATTATGAATCGTAACTATGGTAAATTTTATTTACCAAAATTAAAGGTAAATTATGTAATTAAGGGTAAAAATAATATTATAAAATTACCCTAAGACTTGTCTTAATATAATTGGATGATTATATTTAGTCCTAAGGCATATTTTGGTCTAAATGTAATGTAATGGCCCAGACCTCTCTGGTCCATTACTTTGTGAAATGTTGGTGTTGGAGGTGTTCTGGGAGGTCAAGGGGACTTATCCCCAACACTTTGCCAATTTTCCAGTTCTGTGAACAGTGTTTCCAGTTTTATGAACAGTACCAGATCGGTCTCACCGATCGGTCTGACAGATCGGTCTAACAGATCAGTTTCACAGATCAGTGTGACAGATCGGTTTCACAGCTCGGTCAGCCAGATCGGTTTCACGGATCGGTCTAACAGATCGGTCTGACAGATCGGTTTCACAGATCGGTGTGACAGATCAGTTTCACAGATCGGTGTGACAGATCAGTTTCACAGATCGGTTTCACAGATCGGTTTCACAGATCGGTGTGACAGATCGGTTTCACGGATCGGTCTGACAGATCGGTTTCACAGATCGGTCTGACAGATCGGTTTCACAGATCAGTTTCACAGATCGTTGTGACAGATCGGTTTCACAGATCGGTTTCACAGATCGGTGTGACAGATCAGTTTCACAGATCAGTTTCACAGATCGGTTTCACAGATCGTTTTCATGTACAGTAACGGTGGGTGAACAGTGTTTCCAGACTCCTACAGTTTTTCCCTTTTTACGTTTCCTTTAACATAAAATACATTTAAAGCCTTATTTTAAGGGCTCTTAAGGCCGATTCAAATGCCATAAAGCCTATATTAATTATTCATAAGGCTTGGAATGTTTTACTTGGTCAAAAAGTGTGGGTTAATGCGATCCATTTTTAATGGAGAATTAACCGGATCTTAAATCGTCACCTCGTTAAATCTTAAAAAGGGACCAGATATCATTCTCCCTTGTTCTTTCCCTTTGTTCTCAACTAAGAGGTGCTAGAACCTTTAAATCCTTTCTGTAGGAGTAGCACAATCAATCTTTACTCCTAGGATTGGTTCTGCTCTATTTTTGATGCAACCAAGCCGTGTCGATCATTCTTCCACATAAGTTGTCGTGAGAGAAGGATTGTGGCCCGCTCTATGGATAAAGGACGTCAAGAACTCTTCGAGGTAGGGGATTCATGGATTCTCTAATTGTGTATGTGCAATCATAGAATTAGCATGATTTATTCCTTTGGATCACAATGAAATTGACCTAATTAAATACTTGAACCGGATTAAAAGAATTGGTCGATCGCATGTTGTTGCTTTATACCGTGATAACGGTTTGCCTCATGTTTTCCTAGATATAGTGATATCTATGTTTTCTTTGATTTGTTGTTCGTTCATGATTGAAATTGATAATGAACGTAAATCCAGAATTATTTGTTAATTAATTGGAAAGATAAAGAGGCCTGTAAATTAATCTTGTTTTGCCGTTGTTGTAGTTGTTTTAATTTGAGGATAATCAAATTAGGGAAGGAAGCATGGTTGTTTAATTGTGATAGCTTACTTTTTAGGTATCCGTGATTGGAACCTACGAATAACAAATCTGTTAATTCAATATGGATTACAGAACACTTTGTGTGAGAATTTCTAAAAGGGTTTTGAGTTACCCTCTTGTTTGTTAAAGGGTCAAGACCCCATGATGTGATGTTTGTTTTTCCTGCTGCGTGTGCTATGATGTGAGCCTAGATGGTTTTTGTGATATGTGGAGGCATGGAGGCCTTGTGGTTGTGGCAGCAGATGACGCCTAGTGTGGCGAGATGCATCAGTTTATTCATATGGGTGTCGGGGAGGACACCAGGGGTTATGGAATGGGTTGGATGTGGTTTCTAGTTGCTTGCGGTTTTCTTGAATGTTAATCTGCTTTTCTTTTTCCCACTGCTCAAGGCAGCTGTTCTTGCAACCATTCTCCCGAAGGAGGCGAAGACGCACGGGGTATGCCACGTGCTTTCCGTGTTTATCCTCTCAAGGGAGAATGGGTATATGCTCTTTCTATAGGCGGCAATGACTCGACGGGTAGTATATCTACTCACCGTGTTGAGCCTCCTTTGTGTTTAGAAGCATAGGATGTTTTTCTAGAATGCCATGGAATGTGGAAAAGTAATTCTATAATGAATGTTTGATTAAATGGTGAAAATCCATGGGGATGGAGATGCTGGAATTTAAAGGTGATCTGAATCTTAAAAAGGAGCAGTTGTTTTTGAAAGTGATGCCAATTCAGTTTAATGTGGAATTGTTCATTCTTAATTAATGTTTAAAGAATTAATTAATGTACAGTGGAACTGATAAATGAGAATGGAGTAATCTAATAAAGCTCTTCAATTGGTTGTGTGCTTATAGGATACCTAGTCTTTGAAGTAGCAGCCTGGAGTCTGAGAGATGTTAGCTACAGTTTTATCTAAGACTAGGTAATTCCCATAGTGTGGATGTGAGATATATATATATTCTGTATTTTTTGTGATTCTATACGCTACTCCACCCTGTCGGTAAGGGAAACTGACACCCCGGGGATTCTGAGCCCTAGGGGGTGTTTTTTCCAACATTCTGATGGGAGGTTGAATGGCTGACTACCCCCTTTGGCCCCACTCTCTTCTCTTGGTAGATCTTTGTGCTGGTAGGCACAGTGGTTAGTTTTACCCATATATGTGTGTAGAGGGTTGTGATGGCTTGTGGTTACTTCCCACACATATATTCTAGATATAGTATCCTATGGACTACTATAGGTGTAACGTGTATAGGCTATAATGGCTTGAGGATCCTTACTCGGAGTATGGGCTGTAATGGCTTGAGGTATTATACCCGATATATTATACACGTTATATGAGCTGTGGTGGCTCCCGAAAACTACCTGGTTAATTTGGCTGTGAGGACGGTGTGGTGCTTCGCCCAGGTATCTGCGGGCAAGCCTTTGTGGTGCACGAGGTGCATATTGTGGAGCTTAGCCCAGGTGTCTGCGGGCAAGCCTTTGGAGAGAGATGCACAGGACGTATGTCGTTAAGGCAAAGTGGAAAACTAGTGGGGAAGTATTAGTAGGGTACCCTTGATATTCTTTACTATATTCCATATTCTTGTATGCGTTACTTGGTGAGAATAGCCATGGTGAGGTTGGGAGCTTAGTATACCTGTTTAGATAATGAGTTAGTTTCACTTGTGGTTCACTGGGCTTTAGCAAGCTTTCTTTACTTTTTCACGAGAGGCTTGGGGAGGATCCTACTGATTATACTGTTATACTCACCCTATGTATAAATAAACTGTTTTTCAGGTCACTTGGAGTAGGTTGGAGATCAAGCTGGTTACTACTAGCTTGCGGTTGGAGGAGGAGTTGTTCGGGCTTGTGGTCGCTGCCGTTTAACTTTCTTTTGGGTACTTTTAGTTTTCCCTTTCAGTTTTAGTACTTTTGCATGAAATTTCATATATGTACTTGGGTTTCGTTTATTTTTCAGTTATGAGTTGGAGTTGGTTGGAGTCTATTCTATCTCTCTCCTCTACATGTGTTCTCTTAGAGGGTAATGCCTCCCATTTGTGTGTGTATTATACCCTCGGTGCTAGTCGCCAACCCGGGGCCTACTGGAGGCGGGACTCGGGGGTCATTATCTCCCTTCTCACATTGCTGGCCCAGGAGGGGTACACTTTGTGGGGAGGGGGTCGTGATAGAGTGGTATCAGAGGTCTGGTTGAGGGATAGGATGGAGTTTGGAGTTAGGCACAGGTGAGGATGCATGGGATGGTAGGGCAACGGTGTTATTCTTGTTTAGAAAGTAGGGTAAACACTGGAGACCGGCAAAGACATAGGCATTTAGGGCCCCATATGATCTGTTGCACAGACCTTTAAGTTTTCAATGGCTACTAAACAAGGGATACCGGTTGCAGGGTAGAGACCTAGGAAAGGATCATGCATCATTATTCTTTGAGCTTGTGTTTGAATGGGTAGACCTTGGGATAGGTAACCTAAAATTAATAAAACAAAAAAATTAATTAATTAATGTTGAGTCTTCCATATTCCAGGCTTAGGAGCTCTAACAGTTGTTATTTTACAGGTATGGCTCCAGTTCGACGTCCTCGTCAGGTTTGCGTAGAAGATGCCCAGCAGGCTGTTCCAGCAGATCGTCACCGGGTAGAGGTTGACGACGATGACACTTGGAGGAAGACACTCCGAGAGTTCCAGGGCCATAGTCTACAGAAGTACGAGGGCTCCATTTCATATGCTTTCACAGAAGGCTGGTTAGAGGAGGTTGAGATCGGCTTCAGCTCGATTCGTGCTCGGAAGGAACACTGGGTGTCCTTGGTTGTGACGATGCTGCGTGGAGCAGCGAGGCAATGGTGGTTCTTGTTCCTCGTTGATCGTGAGGAGCCAGCAATCTCATGGGAGGAGTTTCGAGATAGGTTTAGAGTCGAGTTTCTTTCGTCGACTGCGAAGGTGTCCAGTCGCCAAGAGCTTCTTACCCTTCGACAGGGGAGCTCCAGTGTTTGGGAGTTTGGAATCCGTTTCAGGAACCTTCTACGATATGCTTCAGACCTATTACCAGATGATGATGCCAGGGCGAGGCATTTAGAGGAGGTTTTGCATCCAGAGATCCAGCGCCAGGTCACCCCATTTATGCTGAAGACATATCTAGAGGTGCTGGCGAGGGAAGAGGTTGTTGAGAGGACTTTGGCTAGGACTGGATCATCACGAGAGGGGAATCGTCATGATTCCTCACGAAGCAGAGTTGTGGTCCGGGGTTCCCGGTTTTCAGGGCAGAAGAGTTTCTGTTCACCTGGGCGTAGGTCCTAGCCCTTTCCATCTTGTTTCTTCGGAGGTAGTAACTCTCAGACCTATGCCAAGGGATCAGGGGCTTTCTTTTCTTGTGGTGGACGTGGTCATCAGTAGTGGAAGTGCCCAACTTTTCAGAGTAGTCATCATGCACCAGGCGCTCCACTCCAGGTTCCTCCGTTGAGGCAGTTCCAGACGAGGCAGCAGCAGCATGTTGCACCAGCTTTAGATCACCCGAGGGTGGATGGAGCAGGCAGAGGACAGCCCCATGACGCTCCCTGTCCTCAGAGAGCAGAGCGTGGCCGTGGTGGTGGTCGTCATCAGGGTCAGAGAGGCCGCGGAGGTGGTCGTGGTCAGCTTCATGCTCTAGCATTGCCAGCCCCAGGTGAGCCAGATGTCGTTCGAGGTACCCTTTGCTTGTTTTCTACCTTGGTGTATGCCTTGTTTGATTCAGGAGTAACACACTCCTTCATATCACCTACATTTGTCCATGCTTTGGGACTTGAGGTAGAGAGGCTTCCAGTGCCCTTGGCGTTGACTACGCCAGTTGGAGGTCAAGCTGACTTGTTTGAAATATGTAGAGACTGTGAGCTAGTGTTGGGGAAACACCGCTCTTGGGGAGATTTCCTATGTTTGCAAATACAACCATATGATGACATTCTTGGCATGGATTGGTTGTATTCGGTGCAGGCTGTTGTGGATTGCTACAGGAAGAAGGTCGTTTTCTTTGATGAAGACGGAGAGAAAGTGGTGTTTGTTGGTGAGAGAGATCCTCGGATGAGTCATAGACGAGTTCCATCCTTATCATCCATGATGGGTGGGATGACACTGAGTTCTTCAGAGGTTCAACAGCTGGTGTTTCCTAGGGTTGTAGAGGAGTACCATGATGTCTTTCTAGAAGAGGTTGTATCCGTACCCCCTCGACGAGAGATCGAGTTTGGGATCGAGCTACATCCAGGAGCGTCTCCTATCTCTATGTCTCCGTATAGGATGGCCCCTTCTGAGTTACGAGAGCTACGTATTCAGCTCGATGGTCTGTTGCAGTGTGGTTTTGTTCGTCCAAGTGTGTCACCTTGGGGTGCACCAGTTTTGTTTGTGAAAAAGGCTGATGGCAGTTTGCGGTTGTGTGTCGATTATCGTCGGTTAAACAAAGTGACAATAAAGAACCGCTATCCTCTCCTGCGGATTGATGACCCATTCGATCAACTGAAGGGTGAAAGTTGGTTTTCAAAGATATACTTGCGGTCAGGATATCATCAGATGCGTGTAAAGAATGAGGATATCCCGAAGACTGCTTTCCGCTGTCGTCATGGGCATTATGAGTTTGTTGTAATTCCATTCAGTGTGACAAATGTTCCAGCTGTTTTCATGGGGTTGATGAATGCTGTGTTCCGTGAATTCCTGGACAAGTTTGTTGTGGTTTTCATCGACGACATCCTTGTGTACTCCACATCTGAAGAGGAACATGAAGAGCATCTATGAGTCGTTTTGGGAGTTCTTCACCAACATCGGTTGTTTGGGAAGTTGTAAAAGTGTGAGTTCTGGGCTTGAGAAGTTCATTTCTTGGGACATTTTGTGTCCCAACAGGGAGTAGTTGTGGATCCTTTGAAGATAGAAGCAGTGGTGTCTTGGCCAGCCCCCAATAACGTGTCAGAGGTGCGAAGTTTCCATGGTATCGAAGGCTATTATAGGAGGTTTGTGGCTAATTTCTCCCGAGTTGTGACTCCTCTGACAGCTTTGACCAGGAAGGATCAAGCGTTCATATGGACTGATCAGTGTCAGACAGCTTTCGAGTATCTAAAGGAGAAGTTGGTAAGTGCTCCAGTCCTTTGTCTTCCAGTGGAGGGAGTCCAGTTTGATGTTTTCTGTGATGCTTCACATCTGGGGCTAGGCTGTGTTCTCATGCAGCAGAGGTCTGTTGTTTCTTATGGGTCTCGGCAGTTGCATCCCCATGAATGCAACTATGCCACCCATGATCTTGAGTTGGCATTCGTGGTGTTTGCGCTGAAGTTGTGGAGACATTACCTCATTGGCGAGCGCTTTGTGGTTTTCACCGATCATAAGAGTTTGAGGTATGTTTTCTCCCAGCGGGATTTGAACTTGCGGCAGCGTCGGTGGATGGAGTTCTTGCAGGAATACAACTTCGAAATATCGTATAAACCTGGGAAGGGAAATGTTGTTGCTGATGCACTGAGCCGAAAGTCACGTAATGATGTTGTGCGTGAATCTGGTGATTCCTGGAGAGTGTTGGAAGAGCTATCAGCTTTGCATCTTTATATGGGAGAAGTTGGGGGTAGAGGTTGTCTTTTCCAGATGATGGTGTAGTCATCCCTGATGCAGAAGGTGTAAGTGTCTCAGTTGGGTGATCTAGAGGTGGAAGTTTGGAGAGACAGAGTTGTATGTGGTGAGTCCCCTGATGGTTGGTTGGAGGATGAACACCACCGAGTGTTGTATCATGGCAGGCTTTTTGTTCCCTTGGCGATGCGCGAGACGGTTCTCCGAGAGTTCCATAGTTCACCCTTGGTGGTACATCCTGGTGTGACGAAGATGTACCGATCCTTGAGGAGTCATTTTTGGTGGCTTGGGCTGAAGCGTACAGTTGCAGAATGTGTGTCTCGATGTTTAGTCTGCCAGAAGGTGAAGTCCGAACACCGTGTTCCTGGTGGTCTTCTCCAGCACTTAGAGATTCCTCAGTGGAAGTGGGAGGACATCTCAATGGACTTTGTTAAAGGTTTACCTCGAGCTCCGGGAGGACATGATGCTATATGGCTGGTAGTGGATCGTTTAACTAAATCGGCCAACTTTATAGCAATCAAGGAGTCGAGCTCAGTGGAGGTTTTGTCGAGGCAGTATCTGGAGGAGGTGGTGAGGCTTCACGGAGTTCCTAAGATGATCATTTATGATCGAGATCCTCGTTTTACCTCTAGGGTGTGGAGAGGTCTCCAGCATGCTTTTGGCTCTCAACTGTGCCTTAGCACTGCTTTTCATCCACAAACGGATGGTCAAACAGAGCGAACCATCCAGACTCTTGAAGACATGTTGCGCTCTTGTGTTCTTGATTTTGGAGGTTCATGGACGAAGCACTTACCCTTGGTAGAGTTTTCTTACAATAATAGTTTTCACTCGACCATCAGTATGGCACCGTTTGAAGCTTTGTATGGCCGGCCATGACGTTCTCCGTTGTGCTGGACTGGGGTCGGAGAGTCTGCAATTCTCGGACCAGAACTAGTGCAGAATACAACAGAGATAGTTCAGGTGATTCGTGAGAGGATGAAGACAGCACAAGATCATCAGAAATCTTCTTCTGATCAAAGAAGGAGACCCATAGAGTTTAATGTTGGGGATCATGTGCTTCTAAAGGTGACTCCCCGTCGTGGGCAGCGAAGGTTTGGTCGCAGAAGTAAGCTTTCTCCCCGTTTTGTTGGGCCTTTCGAGGTGTTAGCTCGTGTTGGAGGTGTGGCGTATAGAGTAGCACTTACCCCTCAGATGAGTCGGATACATGATGTTTTCCATGTATCGCAGCTCCGTCGATACCTTCATGATG
Source organism: Viscum album (assembly GCA_963277665.1). Lineage (NCBI taxonomy): Eukaryota > Viridiplantae > Streptophyta > Magnoliopsida > Santalales > Viscaceae > Viscum > Viscum album. The sequence goes on along the minus strand of OY728151.1, from coordinate 1,746,723,630 downwards.
AATCTCATGTTATTGATTGCGGAGAGATCGATATTGATGATGATGCAACCTTCGAGGAGCGACCTGTGGAGATCCAAGACCGCAAGGAGAAGGTGTTGCGTGGGCGTTCTATCCCCTTAGTTCATGTCTTGTGGAGACACGGTGCCATGGAGGAGAGTACCTGTGAGCGTGAGTCACAGATACGTGCTCAGTACCCAGAGTTGTTTAATGTTTATCTCCTTTCATTTAATGATGTTTTCTTTGTGGTTGGACCTTTCATGTTTTATTTATGTACCTTTGATGTGATGCCATGTTTGAATTGTTTGGTTATGAATTGTTTGTTTCCATACTCTCGGATGTCATAGTTTTGTTCCATCTTTTGAACAACTCATGGTGGTTTTCCCCTGAGAGGTATCTTATGGGGTGGTTGTTCGGACCCCTCTTTTCTTCTGGGTTGGTTTTTAATTCTCGAGGACGAGAATGTTTTGAGAGTTATCTAATGTAATGGCCCAGACCTCTCTGGTCCATTACTTTGTGAAATGTTGGTGTTGGAGGTGTTCTGGGAGGTCAAGGGAACTTATCCCCAACACATTGCCAATTTTCCAGTTCTGTGAACAGTGTTTCCAGTTTTATGAACAGTAACAGATCGGTCTCACCGATCAGTCTGACAGATCGGTCTCATAGATCAGTTTCATAGATCGGTGTGACAGATCGGTTTCACAGATCCGTCTGACAGATTGGTTTCACGGATCGGTTTGACAGATCGGTTTCACAGATCGGTCTGACAGATCGGTTTCACAGATCGGTTTCACATATCGGTGTGACAGATCAGTTTCACAGATTGGTTTCACAGATCGGTGTGACAGATCAGTTTCACAGATCGGTTTCACAGATCGGTTTCACAGATCGGTTTCACAGATCGGTTTCACAGATCGGTGTGACAGATCGGTTTCACGGATCGGTCTGACAGATCGGTTTCACAGATTGGTCTGACAGATCGGTTTCACAGATCGGTTTCAAAGATCGGTTTCACAGATCGGTTTCACAGATCGGTGTGACAGATCAGTTTCAAAGATCGGTTTCACAGATCGGTGTGATATATCAGTTTCACAGATCGGTTTCACAGATCGGTTTCACAGATCAGTGTGACAGATCGGTTTCACAGATCTTAGTGACAGATCAGTTTCACAGATCAGTTTCACAGATCGGTTTCACAGATCGGTTTCATGTACAGTAACGGTGGGTGAACAGTGTTTCCAGACTCCTACAGTTTTTCCCTTTTTACGTTTCCTTTAACGTAAAATACATTTAAAGCCTTATTTTAAGGGATCTTAAGGCCGATTCAAATTCAAAAATCCTATATTAATTATTCCTAAGTCTTGGAATGTTTTACTTGGTCAAACCGCATGGGTTAATGTCATCCATTTTTAATGGAGAATTAACTGAATCTTAAACCGTCACCTCGTTAAATCTTAAAAAGGGACGAGATATCATTCTCCCTTGTTATTTCCCTTTGTTCTCAACTAAGAGTCGCTAGAACCTTTCAATACTTTCCGTAGGAGTTTCACAATCAATCTTTACACCTAGGATTGGTTTTGCTCTGTTTTTTATGCAACCAAGCTGTGTCGATCATTCTTCCACATAAGTTGTCGCGAGAGAAGGATTGTGGCCCGCTGTGTGGATAAAGGACGTCAAGAACTCTTTGAGGTATGGGATTCATGGCTTCTCTAATTGTGTATGTGCAATTGTAGAATTAGCATGATTTATTCCTTTGGATCACAATGAAATTGACCTAATTAAATACTTGAACCAGATTAAAAGAATTGGTTGATCGCATGTTGTTGCTTTATACCGTGATAACGGTTTGCCTCATGTTTTCCTAGATATATTGATATCTATGTTTTATTTGATTTGTTGTTCGTTCATGATTGAAATTGATAATGAACGTAAATCCAGAATTAATTGTTAATTAATTGGAAAGATAAAGAGGCCTGTAAATTAATCTTGTTTTGTCGTTACTGTAGTTGTTTTAATTTGAGGATAATCAAATTCGGGAAGGAAGCATGGTTGATTAATTGTGATAGCTTACTGTTTAGGTATCCATGACTGGAACCTACAAATAACAAATCTATTAATTCAATATGGATTAGAGAACAGTTTGTGTGAGAATTTCTAAAAGGGTTTTGAGTTACCCTCTTGTTTGCTAAAGGGTCAAGAGCCCATGATGTGATGTTTGTTTTTCCTGCTGTGTGTGCTGTGATGTGAGCCTGGATGGTGGCTTTGATATGTGGAGGCATGGAGGCCTTGTGGTTGTGGAAGCGGATGACGCCTAGTGTGGCGAGATGCATCAGTTTATGCATATGGGTGTCGGGGAGGACACCAGGGGTGATGGAATGGGTTGGATGTGGTTTCTAGTTGCCTGCGGTTTTCTTGAATGTTAATCTTATTTGCTTTTCCCCACTGCTCAAGGCAGCTGGTCTTGCTACCATTCTTATGAAGGAGGTGAAGACGCGCGGGGTATGCCACGTGCTTTCCGTGTTTAGCCTCTCAAGGGAGAATGGGTATATGCTCTTTCTATAGGCGGAAAAGACTTGACGGGTAGTATATCTACTCACCGTGTTGAGCCTCCTTTGTGTTTAGAAGCATAGGATGTTTTTCTAGAATGCCTGGGAATGTGGAAAAGAAATTCTGTAATGAATGCTTGATTAAATGGTGAAAATCCACGGGGATGGAGATGCTGTAATTTAAAGGTGATGTGAATCTTAAAAAGGAGCAGTTGTTTTTGAAAGTGATTCCAATTCAGTTTAATGTGGAATTGTTCATTCTTAATTAATGTTTAAAGAATTAATTAATGTACAGTGGAACTGATAAATGAGAATGGAGTAATCTAATAAAGCTCTTCAATTGGTTGTGTGCTTATAGGATACCTAGTCTTTGAAGTAGCATCCTGGAGTCTGAGAGACGTTAGCTGCAGTTGTATCTAAGACTAGGTAATGCCCATAGTGTGGATGTGAGATATATATATATTCGGTACTTTTTGTGTTTCTATACGCTACTCCACCCTGTCGGTAAGGGCAACTGACACCCCGGGGATTCTGAGCCCTGGGGGGGTGTTTTCTCCAACATTCTGATGGGAGGTTGAATGGCTGACTACCCCCTTTGGCCCCGCTCTCTTCTCTTGGTAGATCTTGGTGCTGGTAGGCATAGTGGTTAGTTTTACCCATATATGTGTGTAGAGGGCTGTGATGGCTTGTGGTTATTTCCCACACATATATTCTGGATATAGTATCCTATGGACTACTATAGGTGTAACGTGTATTGGCTATAATGGCTTGAGGATCCTTACTTGGAGTATGGGCTGTAATGGCTTGAGGTATTATACCCGATGTATGATACACGTTATACGAGCTGTGGTGGCTCCCAGAAACTACCTGGTTACTTTGGTTGTGAGGAAGGTGTGGTGCTTCGCCCAGGTGTCTGCGGCCAAGCCTTTTTGGTGCACGAGGTGCAGATTGTGGAGCTTAGCCCAGGTGTCTGCGGGCAAGCCTTTGGAGAGAGATGCACAGGACGTATTTCGTTGGGGAAAATCGGAAAACCAGTGGGGAAGTAGTAGCAGGGTACCCTTGATATTCTTTACTATATTCCATATTCTTGTATGCGTTACTTGGTGAGAGTAGCCATGGTGAGGTTGGGAACTAAGTATACCTGTTTAGATAACGAGTTAGTTTCACTTGTTGTTCACTGGGCTTTAGCATGATTTCTTTACTTTTGCACGAGAGGCTTGGGGAGGATCCTACTGAGTATACTGTTGTACTCACCCTATGTATAAATAAACTGTTTTTCAGGTCACTTGGAGTAGGTTGGAGATCAAGCTGGTTACTACTAGCTTGCGGTTGGAGGAGGAGATGTTCGGGCTTGTGGTCGCTGCCGTTTTACTTTCTTTTGGGTACTTTTAGTTTTCCCTTTCAGTTGTAGTACTTTTGCATGAAATTTTATATATGTACTTGGGTTTCTTTTATTTTTCAGTTATGAGTTGGAGTTGGTTGGAGTCTATTCTATCTCTCTCTTCTGCATGTGTTCTCTTAGAGGGTAATGCCTCCCATTTGTGTGTGTATTATACCCTCGGTGCTAGTCGCCAACCCGGGGCCTACTGGAGGCGGGACTCGGGGGTCATTATCTCCCTTCTCACACTGCCGGCCCAGGAGGGGTACACTTTGTGGGGAGGGGGTCGTGACATGGAATCCATTGGAACCCACTTGGATGTGATTAAGACCTTTAATTTATTTTATTTTAAAGAAAGAGAAATATGTCTCACTCAAACTTTAATAATTAGATTATTTTTAATTTAAGGTTATACAAAATATAATTTCGATTATAAATACTCATTTGAAAGCTAAATTTTTTTTATTTATCATGGTAAATTATATGTAATTTTTAAGAAATATTTAATTACCCTAATAGCTTATACATTAATGATGTAGAAATTATTTATTTAGTGAAAAATCAATAATATAGTTTTTATTAAAATAATAATACCTATAAAAAAGACCATAAACTTGACCAAACCTTATTTTTAAAGTATATATATACCCTAAAAATCCAATGTTCTTTTTTTTGACCATTTATAGCCTTATAAAAAAAATTCGTACATTTATATTATTTTATTTTAAATGATGTCAAAGATGTCACCTTCATAATTTAATAAATATAACAATTTAAATGTTCTGATATTAAGATGATAAATTAGAATAAAAACTTTGTTATGAAATTTATTATATTTTTATTTATCATAGGATTTTATTTTTAATTTTATGCAACTAATAATTATATTAAATGATTATACAAAAATTATGCTGTAATTGTTTTATTAAGAGAAATATCAATAAAAAGGTTTTATAAATATTAAAATAAACATTATATGAACTAATTAATATTCTCCACAAATTTTATAGATGAATATTAGATTTTATTAATCTATTAAACAATTATTTTTTGAATATATCCTCTGTGTGGATTTAATTAAATTCAATTAAATGAATGGTGTCAAAATTAACACTAATGTTATTTTGTAAAATAACATATTATTAAATTGTTTAAAAATCAGATAAATATTTAAAAATTATAAATTGAAATTTATATGGTCTAAAATTCCATAAAGTACCCAATTATCAATAATTCACAACACAAAACAAATTATTTAGGACAATTTAAAATTTATAATATTATTACCACAAATAAGATTAAATAAATTGAATAAGGATAAATCAAATTGATAAGGTTTAAAATAATTTCCCAATATGTCTAAATTTAATTTGTTGATAATATTACAACCCTATATTACCTCATACCAGAATTTTAGTCACATTGGCAGTTTTTATGTGGGGTTTGAGTTTAAATTAATATGTTTGAAGTTTTCAAAAAGTGCCCCTCTCTACCTTTATAAAAGGGCACCTCCTCCCTCTCCTCATCACACCACTTTGAGACTTAATTCTCTTCCAAACCCTGAAACATTATGTTCTCCAATTCCCTAGAAACCTACTATAGGTTCTTTTATTATTCCAAGACCAAATTTAGTTCCCTAAGTGGAGGTTAAGAGGAGGCGCGTCGAAGAAGAGGTAATCTCTTCTACCAATTATTTCAAGTTTCTTTATTCTTCTACTTCCTCTTCTTTAGTTTTTTCATTATAAAGTAATAACAGAAGTATAAATAATATACTTATATATTATTATAAATATGAAACAACCCTATTTCACCTTCTACCCATCCTACGAAAAATGAAATCACCGTGTGTGCGTACGTACGGAATATTGTCTCAACACCGTGGTGTAATATGTTTTTCCACCACCACCTTACTTTGATGGGTATAATGGTGTAAAGAATAACTGTATATATGGTTATTATAACATGATAAAAATTCTGAGATATTATATCATCCACTCTAATTCCATTCAATAACTATGGGAACGATATCATCGTTCGTGCGTACGTACGGATTATCGTCTTCACGACGCGATGAGATTCATTCTCCAAGTTAACCATTCAAGAATGATTATAAAGTATATATATTAACAAATCATGAAATATATGACATATTAATTATATTATACATATTTATATGTTATTTACTTACTTCCATTCAATTTAATAAGGAAACAAAAACAGTGTTCATGCATACATACGGCCTACCGTCTCCATGAATGGTGTATTTCGTTCCATTTATCGATATATTATATATATATGTATGTATATTATGAATATATATTATATATAAATAATTTTTTACATTCTGGTAGTAAATAATCATGATCTATGTAATCATATGAATAATTACAAGTTAGAACACGGACGATAAATGAAACAATTTTACACAAAACACTACAATAACATTGAATTGACAAATGAACGGGTAATATAATGTCATAAGTGAATCATATATGATAACATAAATATTAATATGGTTCTGTTACAAGTTAATAATATGTTTAAACCCACTATACAGGGTTCTTGGACACATACAGAAGAAATTGGACATAAGTTAAGGGAAAATTATTCCAATCTCATTCTTATTCGAGATTGTTTATTCGTAAGTATTTACTAGGGTTATATTTATCATCCATGTCCATGATTTCTAAAAAATATTTTCATAAAATGTTTACTATTCTTACATGTATTTTTAAATTCAATTTTACCCTTTGTTTACTTTTACTAAATTTTATTGAAATAATCTTTCCTTTGTTTACCATATAAGGTACTTTTTTTCATTTCAGACAAAAGTACAAGAAGAATGTTTTTTAACTTATACGGCATGAATGGATTTTTATGGTTTCATAACACCTGATTTTCATGAATCTTTATCTACAAGATTTCATGATTATTTTCAACAAAATCCTTTTTTTAAAATTGAAAGGACTTTTGTGAAAAGAAAATGATTTTGAAGAAGAAAGGATATTTTCCTCAAAAATTCATTTCTAGTGTTTCGTAAAAACTATTTTCCATCTTAGATGACATTATTTAGTATGATTATATTTCAAGTATAATTTCTCTATTATTTACATGGTCTGATTCTTATTATTATGTAATTACATCCATTTGTTTTATATGGATTACATTATGATGGGATGATGTTTATGAAACCCATTTTATTCTTTGGGTTATGAAGAATGATTTATGTTTAATTTGTGGAACAAGTAAGAATGATTTCATTATGAGATGGGTGAGACCTATATCTCCCTCCAATTCATTGGGTAAAGATTTATATGTCATCATATAGACATGGCTGGAATGGTATGTTAATCCGGTTCAGTGATACAGGACTGGAAGGAGGAGTTAACTCGATTCAAAAAGCGACATTGTCCACTATGATGGTCTTGGCTACAATTCCTTTGCTACTATAGAAATAATATCATGTGCTTAATGTTTTCCCACAATTAATATTTTTATTACCATTATATTTTACCATGGTTAATGATCCTTTATGATTTATACCTTATGCATTTCCAAGATTTATGTCATTACTCATGATTTTGATGTTTTATGTTCATGTTCTTACGTTCAAGTGTTTAGGGATTGTTTTATGTTCTCTATGTTAAACCTTACTGAGCATTTGTGCTCACCATTTTTATGTTTTGTTTTACCCAGGATATAAAGAAAGGTTTTAGGTAAAAAACCATAGGGGAAGATCATTATGGGAGATGTTTAAGATCTTTCACCATGATTAGAAGATTATGTTCGGAGTTTCCAAAGACACTAAACTAATACGGTATTTGGGCATCTGTTTTTTTCATGTATTAAGTATTCTGCAAAAGTAATGTAATGTCTATGTATGTCAATTGTGGGTCTCTACAGTTGGTATCAGAGTGAAGGTTTAGTTAACCTTTGGAAACTAGGATGCGAAAACTTTAGTGAGATCCCTAGAGATATTTTTACGGTATGTCTAGGGATGTCCCTAAGGATAAGTATAAGTATAGGTTATAGTCTTAGAATTACTGTAACGATCGTAGAATTAAACCTAAGATATTAGAGACCAAAATTACACCCCCTTTATTATGTTGTTTTCCTAGTATGAGTTTTTCCTCTCATACTATTCTTTTTGGGTTTTAAGAAATGGAAAGAAACAGGAGGATTCCTGTTAATGGAGAATATTATGGACAATGGAATGATATTCTGCATGAGCAACCAAATGAAATAGGATTTGGATTTCCAAACATCATTATTATTCCTAATCACCAATCTCATAATATGATAAATAATCTCAACTTTGGTAAGTTTCCTGACTTATCTAATAAGAGAAAGATGGAGTTTCATTATGATTATAGAGGAAAGAAAGTTCAATTTTCCTCATGTAAATAATGTGGGAAGAGGCATACGGGAAAACGTTTCAAAGGAACTGGAAGATGCTTTGGGTGTGGAAAAGAAGGAAACAAATCCAGTAATTGCAAAGGAAAAGGTTCAGTTAACACCATGGACAAGGATAATGGTATTGATAAGACATTAAAAACAATTAAATGTTTTAAATTTGGAATGTATGGACATTATGAAAACCAATTCCCTAATGGAAAGTATCATGAAGAGAATCATCGTGGTAGTATGGGTAGTATTTTATATTGATGATGATAAAGAGACTACAAATGATATGTGAGATGAAATATTTGTACAAACTCGGTCAATGGTTAAATAATGTAGTGGAATGATTTATGTTTATCAAGAGTTATGTTGTTTAGGTAATGGTACTATGGAATAAAGACACATCTAAGGCTTGTTACACTATTATTTTTACTAAAGTATTTAAAAGTATATGTTGAATGGTACCAGTAACCATGAAATGTTATTCAGATATTTTTGGAAACTAGATGATATGCACATAATGAAGGGATAAGGAGATAATGAGAGGTTTGATAGTATTAATGTGCTCATGATTGATATAAAGAAAATTTGATATCATGGTTTGAGTATATAGAAATTTTGGGATTTTGGTATGTGGAAAGAGTTAACTTTTGATAGAATTCATTTTTTCACTAATGTTCTATGGTAATTCATGTTTCAAGAGAATACATAATTTAGGTATTCACATGCCTTGAATGTGACCAACAAGATATATTTTATGATATATAGGGGATAAATGATGTTATTCACATTCTTGGTTGATGAAATTTCTAGTAATCTTTTTCTTTATACTATAGGATTGGATAGAAGTATTTTCAAAAAGCCAAAAGGATGGAATGGATTAAGCTGGACATCAGATATAATTGTTTAATGCTAGAACTTTTTTTGATACTATTTCTCGAATGTTATAATAGTGTAGTTTTAGAAAAAATTAAAACCCATAGGATGGGCGGCAACCCATCACGTCGGACAAGGTTGCGAGAATCGAACCCACAACTGAAGTGCGACAGGTCTTTATCACCTACCACTGTCCTACAGGAATTCCCTGGTTAGTAGAAACTAGTTTTATTTTATTAAGCAGGATGATAGATGAAGTATAAGTCCATTTTGTAACCATATACGATTAATCTCACCATAGATTGACTTATGTATATAACTTTTTCTAACCTTATGTTTGAGATAGATGGAATGACCTATCATTCTATTGCATGATTTTCTAAAACCACATGAAAGGCAAATTCAAATTAATTTCTTTATGAGATGAAGTGGAAATTGTTCGAGGCACAAGAAATGGTGAGATTGTACCAAAATAAAGTATGTATTTATTTTAAATAACAAATTATTCAACATTTGGGAAATGATCTTGAAAACCAAAAATGTTTCCCTAGTGATCTCACATCTAATGAATTAGATGATACCTTAGATCATCACAAATTTATGGCTTAGTGACTTGGATTTTTCGTAGCCATGTTCTCTACCACTCTCCATCAGAACATGACGGTTAGATTTCTCTTCCATATCCATATTTTCACAAATGTTATCCTATGTGGGAACCCAAGTGATGAGTTACTTTGGGTATCCATTTTGTTTTTAACGTTCATTTTTAAAATTATGGTTTAGTATTCCTTTTTACGATGTGGGTTTCTATGAAAGAAACTCTCATGTAATAAACCATTTATAACCCCGACGAATTTCGAGGGTGAAATTCATTTTAAGGAGGGAAGAATGTAACACCCCAAGATTTTATAAGATATATTCTTTTTAATTTCTTCCATATCTTTTGTTATACGCTACACCAAGATTTTCTTGCGCTATACGCAACACCGTATTACCTTGCAGTATACGCAACACTATTCTTGGATCGTGTTACACAAAATTTCAAGTTCATTTGATAGTAGTTATTCTAAGAAACATTGAGTGTATATATATATATATACTCAATTTATAAATTAAATACTGTTGGATTCTATTATATGGAACAACAAAGGAGTCTTTCACTACATGCAACCCTGACTTGGCTTGCATTACACGCAATCGCAACCTTCCTCGATAGTGTGGGTTGTACGCAATACCAGGTTTCACTAAACAATGAAGTATGGTTATAATATTATTATGAACTAGCCATTATGAATATCATTGACTTCATTTTGAATTTTATAACATTATTATTCATCTTTCAAATTTTCTAGAACATGGTATGAGAACAAAATAAATTTTTCGGGTAAAATAAGTATTTTTCAAAAAATGTAATTTTTCCGCATTTTGATGGTGCACCCATTTTAAATATAATTTTTGAAAAGTTAATAAGTTCGGTTTTACAGTATAAACTTCTTATTTTTAATCAGGGAAAAAAATTTACATTGGATAATGTTTTGATATGATTCTGACAATGTTCTTATTTTAATGAACAGTAAAAACACGCTAAATTTTACTTAAAAATTTTTTTTTCATCGAGATAATTTATATGGTTAAATTATAACAGTAGATTGTTTTAAAGTATAAATAAAATATATTTTTACCGTTTAATATAATTTATTTCATCAGAATTGATTTTACATTGAATTCGTAGGTTAAATCAATTCAATCTTTTGCAATGTTTTAAACAAAAACCTGTTTTTTTCGACAATGGGATTAATTTCAAATTAAATACTGAAACTTCTGTGTTTTGAATTTGAAAAAATGGATTCCATATTTGTAATTAATAAGTCCCAATTATGTTAATAGGCTACTTTTTATTTTTGGGCATTATGAATAGTAACAACGGTAAATTTTATTTACCACAGTTAAAGGTAAATTACGTAATTAAGGGTAAAAATAATATTATAAAATTACCATAACACTTGTATTAATATAATTGGATGATTATATTTTATCCTAAGGAATATTTGGGTCGAAATGGAATCCATTGGAACCCACTTGGATGTGATTACGACCTTTAATTTATTTTATTTTAAAGAAAGGGAAATATGTCTCACTCAAACTTTGATAATTAGATTATTTTTAATAAATGGTTATACAGAATATAATTTCGATTATAAATACTCATATTAAAGATAAAATATTATTCTTTATCATGGTAATTTATATGTAATTTTTAAGAAATATTTAATTACCTTAATATCTTATACATTAATGATGTAGAAATTATTTATTTAGTGAAAAATCAATAATATAGTTTTTATTAAAATAATAATACCTATAAAAACACCATAAACTTTACTAAAACATATTTTTAGAGTATATATATACCCTAAGAATTAATTTGTAGATTTGTGGACCATTTTGATCCTTATAAAATAGATAAGGACATTTATATTATTTTATTTTAAATGGTGTCAAAGATGTAAACTTCATAATTTAATAAATATAACAATTTAAATGTTCAGATTTTAAGATTATAAATTCGATTAAAAATATTATTATTCAATTTATTATATTTATCTTCATCATAATATTTTATTTTGAATTTTTATGCAACTAATAAGTATATTAAATTATTATAAAAAATGATGGAGTAATTGTTTTATTAAGAGAAATATCATCAGAAGGGGTTTATAAATATTAAAATAAACATTATATGAACTGATTAATGTTCTACACAAATTTTATAGTTCAATATTACATGTTATAAGTCTATTAAAAAAAAGTCTAATATATCCTCTGTGTGGATTTTATTTAAATTCAAATAAATTAATAGTGTCAAAATTAACACTAATGTTACTTTATAAAAATAACATATTATTAAATTGTTTAAAAATCACATAAATATTTCAAAATTATAAATTGAACTTTATATGGTCTAAATTTTCATTAAATACACAATTATGGATAATTCACAACACATAATTAATTATTTATAACAATTTAAAATTTAGAATATTATTACCACAAATAAGATTAAATAAATGAAATAAGGATAAATCAAATTGATAAGGTTTAAAATAATTTTCCAACATGTCTGAATTTGATTTTTTGATAATATTACTACCCTATATTACCTCATATACGAATTTGAGTCACATTGGAAGTTTTTAAGTGGGGTTTGAGTTTATTATAAATTAATATTTTTGAGGTTTCCAAAAGTTCCCCTCTCTACCCTTATAAAAGGGAACCTCCTCCCTCTCCTCCTCACACCACTTTGAGCCTCCATGATATTCAAAAACCTTCAAATTTATCTTATCCACTTCCATATAAATCTACTAGAGGTCCTGGTCTTCTTCCAAGACCAAATTTAGTGCCCTAAGTGAAGGTTAAGAGGAGGCGCGTTGAGGAAGAGGTATTCTGTTCTACAAATTCTTTCAAGTTTATTTATTCTTATACTTACTATTATTTAGTTGTTTCATTATAAATTAATAACATCAGTATAACTAAAATACTTATATGTTATTATAAATATGAAACAACCCTGTTTCACCTTCTACCCATCCTATGAAAAATGAAATCACCGCATGTGCGTACGTACGGAATACCGTCTCCACGCCGTGGTGTAATCTGTTTTTCCAAACCCACCTTATTTGGATGGGTATAATGGTGTAAAGAATAACTATATATATGGTTATTATAACATGATACTAATTCTAAGATATTATATCATCCACTATAATTCCATTCAATAATTATGGGAACGATATCATCGCTCGTGCGTATGTACGGAATACCATCTCCACGACGCGATGAGATTCATTCTCCAAGTTAACCATTCAAGAATGATTATAAAGTATATATATTAAATAATCATGAAATATATGAAATATTAATGATACTGGAATTATGTATATCTTATTTACTTACCCCCATTCAATTTAATAAGGAAATGAAAACAACGTTCAAGCATACGTATGACCTACCATCTCCATGAATGGTGTATTTTATTCCATTTATCGATCTATTATATATATGCATATTCTGAATATATATTATATATAAATCATGTTTAACAATATGGAAGTAAGTAATCATTATCTAAGTAATCATATTAATAATTACAAGTCAAAACCCGAATGATAAATGAAACGATTTTATCCAAAACACTACTTTAACATGGAATTGACAAATGAATGTGTAATATAAAGTCATAAGTGAATAATATATGATAACATAAATATTATTATGGTTATGTTACAAGTTAATAATATGTTTAAACCCACTATAAATGGGTCTTGGACACATACATAATAAATTGGACATAAGTTAAGTGATAATTATTCCAATCTCGTTCTTATCCGAGATTGTTTATTCATAAGTATTTACTAGGGTTATATTTATCATCCATGTCCATTCTTTTTCAAAAAATGTTTTTGTAAAATTTTTACTATTCTTCCATGTATGTTTAAATTCAATTTTACCCTTTGTTGACTTTTACCACATTTTATTGAAGGAATCTATCCTTTTTTTACCATATAAGGTACTTTTTGACTTTTCCGGCAAAAGTACGAGAAGAATGTTTTTTTAACTTATATGGCATGAATTGATTTTTACGGTTTCATAACACCTAATTTTCATGAAGTTTCCTCTATAATATTTTATGATTATTTTCAACAGAATACTTTTATTTTAAAATTTAATGGCATTTTGTGAAAAGAAAATGATTTTTGAAGAAGAAAGTATGTTTTACTCAAGAATTCATTTCATGTGTGTTGTCAAAACTATTTTCCATATAATATGATGTTATTTAGTATGATTATGTATCAAGTATAATGTCTCTATTATTTATATGGTTTCATTATTCTTGTTATGGAATTATATCCATTTGTTTTATATGGATTACATTTTGATGGGATGATGTTTATGAAGCCCATTTTATTCTTTGGGTTATGATGAATGATTTATGTTTAATTTGTGGAACATGTAAGAATGATTTCATTATGGGATGGGTGGGACCGATATCTCCTTCTAATTCATTGGGTAAAGATTTATATCTCATGATATAGACACGGCTGGAACTGTAAGTTAATCAGGTTCAGTAATACAGGACTGGAATGAGGAGTGAACTCGATTCAGAAAGGGACTTTGTCCACTATGATGGTCTTGAAAGAAATGCCTTGGCTACTATGGAAATCATATCATGTGATAAATTTTTTTTCATAATTACATGTTTTATTCCCCTTCTATTTTATCATGGTTAATGTTACTTTGTGATCTATTCCTTATGAAGTGCCATGATTTATGTCATTACTCTAGATTTTGATGTTTTATGTTCATGTTCTTACATCCATGTGTTTAGGGATTATTTTATGTTCTCCATGTTTAACCTTACTGAGCATTTGAGCTAACCCTTTTTATGTTTTATTTTCCCCAGGATATAAAGAAAGGTTTTAGGTAAGAAAATCATAGGAGAAGATATTTATGGGAGATGTTGAAGATCTTTCACCATGATTAGAAGATTATGTTCGGAGTTTCCAAAGACACTAAACTAATACGGTATTTTAAGAATCTTTTTTTGTCATGTATTAAGTAGTCCGAAAAAGTAATGTAATGTCTATATATGTCAAGTGTGGGTCTCTACATGTACCATGTCTGATTTCATTTTCACACTATAACTCAGAATTATTGATAGAATAATCCATCACTTTCACAATTTGATTTAGGGGTTATTGATGCTAATTACCTTTAAGGACATGTGGTTTTGTACACTGTCTTGTATAGTTCCCTTGATCCAAACTATTGAAGAATTTCACCATAGGATATGATTTACAATGTGGATTCATTTCCTCTATCATGATGGATATATTATTCTTATATCTTTACAATTCAAGAGCTTTGTGTAATTATATCCTAAACATGATAATTTCCCCATCCCTTTTGGGTAATTAAAATTATGTTTCTTCCCATATTATTGGCATACTGGTGGTTGGATCATGTTTCCTACTTTTCAGTTTGACCAATCCATATGAAATTACATTTTCTGTACTTATCTCTATAACAATGGGCCCATTTCCTAAACTACATCTCTACTTTATCAAAACATTGAACTACTAATTCGTAACTCCAAAATTTTCAAATAGCTAGAGACTTTGGGAGGTGTAGTTTTAAACCACTAAATAATCTATCTATTTTTCTAACACTATTGATAACAAATCCAGATTCATATACTGAAATCATTGTGTTGTTTTCCTCATAATCCAAGATAGATTAAAATTACATTTACTTTGGCTCAAATAATTTTCTCTCAATATTTTATTGAAGAGTTTGAGGAAATACTTTTTATGATATGTTTCTTAAAATCTCGAAACTCCATCGTATCCATTTCATCCTTAGAATTGGAATTATTTATCAATTCCAACCATTGAATATACTCACCATCTAAATGATATATATTCAGAGTCACCTTGTCCATTTTATAACAATGGACCACAAAACATATCTACTCCATTGAGTTAACCCATTATTACATGAAAATTGAATCAGAGGATCTTCTAAACATTTGGGGTTGTTTTTACATGAAGGACTCAATGGATAGTTGTTCCTTCTTGGTTAAATGAGAAACTTTAACATGGTTTTGGTTATTTTTCATAGCATGAGAATGATGGGTAATCATTTACATGATTTTTTTAACTCTATAGCACATTGCATTGGTAATATACTTTGTAAAATTATTGAATTGTATACCACACAGGTTTTTTGCCTAATTTATAAATGTTCCCACCATTTTCAAAAAATAAAATGTTTTAAAAAGTTATAATACAAAAGATCAGTAATAAATAATTTATTTCTATTTGAAAATCAATTCTAAAGTTATATCTTATGGGGTCCAATTGTTAATCCTTCTTCATTATTAATGATTCTAGTGTGTTTACATATACTTAGTCTTATCAAAAGAGTTTTTTATAATGTTTTGTAATTCTAATTTATAAATTAACAAAACCAAGATATGATACAAACTATAATGACTTGAATTTTTTTACTATTATATCACTTTTAAGATAAATAGAATAATTGTAAGACCATCTTGGATCTGAAGATTTAGTATCTTTAGAAAATTAATCATATACATAAATTTCTATAAAGAAAAAATAAACATTTTTTAAATATTTATTAATTTTCTCTGTAAAATCTCATGTTACCTTTAGTACTTGTAGTCACTTTAGGATATACATAAAATAAAGGGGTGATCTGAAATCTTAGAAATGGGAGGAATAAAGGACAATGATATATAACACATGGGGGATCGTGATCAATATCATCATATCGTAATAATAGGAACATCATATATATCATTAGGGAATTTATTTTAAGGAATGTAATATGGAATATTCATAATAATGAAACAGCATAATATAGTGGTAAAAAACCACGCAAAGTTGCGAACAAAGCTAACACCATGTTCATGAACAACATATGTGCATAATTATAACATCATAGTTTTTAAAAAATAAATCATCATGTTCATGCATAATACACATTATATAATGAGATAAATCACATCAACCAACGCATTAGAGGGTTTTATAATCCTGGGACAAACTGTAAAATCATAAAATGGTCAAAATCACCTACACCACAGATAAGGATAAAAATATATATTAATGTAATAACCCATCGAAGGGAATGAGTTTATTAAATTATTTTACATATCATACTTTATTAAATGAAATTTTGGATCCCCAAATAAGTAATACACATTTTAAATTTCCATAAGAGATCATTTGATTCTCTATAAGGAGAAACTATACAAGTGTATTCAAGAGATGTTTTCGAAATCAAGGAGTTTTTAAGGAAGAATTTTAAATGGTTTAGAAGACATTTAGGAAAGGTAAAAACAAGTATATCCCTAAAATAAGAGAGAATGAATATTTAAAGGATAAATTTTTGATATTAGAGGAATATTCATACCGAAATAAATGTAAAATGGGAGATATCCACTCTCTATTTCTAAAGTCTCATCAAAAAGGGAGATAAACAAAGAGATAGAATTAGGTTTGATAATCCCCTTAAAATAAATTGCAATTTATTTTGTCTCATTTATAAAGATTGAATAATAAAAATTGGATTATTAAATCATTTAAAAAAAACAAATTTATTTTAATTTATTTCACTATATAACAATTTTAAAAATTGGATTACATTTCTTAATTTATCTGGTCATAGGTGAGGCATTTTGATATCATCTTTTCTTGAAAAATTTTCTATATTCATTTGAATTCATTTATTTCAAATGATTTTATATATGTGTGATTTTAATATTAAAATCCTGAAATAATTATGTTTAAACATTAATATTTCAAAAATAATTTATTATAACAATCCATAAGATTAGTGATAAAAAAGAATTGAAAACTCCCTCATTGAAGGTTAGCCAACCTTTAAAGAGATATTGTCCGAAGAGGATGTGCGAGATTAATAATTTATCCATATATTAAAATAAAAAATTTATAGGATATTAGAATTATAAATATCAAATTAAAATGCATTTTAATTGGTTTAATAAGTTATTAATTAGAAATGTAAAGGAGGACATGGAAATAGAAAATAATAATAAAATAAACGGATTGAAGGACATTTCTTCATTATTTAAGTGGTTCCTTCCCTAAAACCCATAAATTAATGAAATATTTGATTTTAAATACTCCATAAATATCCTATGGATTACAATAGGTTTATGTGAGGGTATTTGGGAAGATATTTGTGTTTGTTATGTGAGAGTAGAGTTTTTTTCTTAAGGGAGTGAGGGGGGTTATTTATACATGAGGAGAAGGGTATTTTTAGAATTAAATATTGAATATAATACTATTTCAAATGAAATTCCTATAATATTTATAATAATGCCATAGTGGATCATATATTAACAAAATAAAACCATTTTTGGACTTTGACACCCTTTATAAATTAAAATCACTATTTTATAAAAAATGAAAGTTGGAAAAATGAAATAAATTTAAAAATAATACATTGGACTTTAGATTTTTAAATGTAATTTTTAGGTTTGGAAAAACAAATTATTACATATTAATGATTCATTAATAAAATTTAACATGTTTTGGTCAAGAAAAAATTTACATAATTGCTTTTTTTGCTATTTGATCTTGAAAGATGTAATTTAAAATAAAATGATTATAGAAAAACAATATTTTACAGTTAAACTAAAAAGCATCATATTTCAAAAAAAAATCCAAAAAAACAACCCCTATGAAATTGAAATATTTTTATTACAAAAATGATATTAATTTTATAAAAATAATTTTTTGGTATAGTTTATTTTTATATTTAATACAAAAAATTATGGTTTTTATGAAATACCTTAAAATAATATTTATTAAAATGTTCCAATATATTCAAAGAGTTTTTAATCAGGATATTTATTTTATGGTAGTATAATATTTATATTTACATAAATTACAAATGATAAATAGAATTTTTATTATATTTTACTATTTTGAGCTCAAATTGTTGTTATAATGGTTATCTTATTATTCCCAATGGATGGGTTATTATTCCTAACACTCAAGTTACTATTACCAATAATCAAATTTCATCCTTAAATAATACTTCATTGATTCATTAATTATTCACCTAAATTATTTTAAATTTTCATCAGTTCCATTTTATAAAATTTTGATTGGTATACTAATATTTTGTTCTATTTCTATAGTGTTAAACAAGGTGGTGATGATTCTTGAAGATTGAGATTATCTATAATATCCCAATCTACTTTTTATAATTTATATTATTTTTCCCATTTTAATTTATGGATTTGTCATGGGATTAGTTATTGAATAATATAAGGATCATTATTAATGAAATAAATTTCATTCAGACTCTTTATGTGGTGTATGTTTATAATACTATGTAATATAATATAAAACACATTTATATCAAATATGATTTATAAACCCTTTGTTGTTATAGTATGAGAGAACAAAAATTAATTTTACTAATGTAGAACCAAGAGAGTTATAAGATTATCTAATTATGAAATAATAGAAATAAAAGTATCATATGGGAGGACATCATTAGATTGAAATTTCATATTCATATAAAATGATTATTTTTAATATTATCATAATCATTTTTTATTTAGTGTTTTGTTGAAATAGTATCCTGGAGAATAATCTGAGAAAATTATGTATCCATAAAATTATTAAAAATTTATAAGGGAGAAAATTTAAATGGTCAAGAATCATATTGTATTCCCTTTATGAAATAAAAGGTAAGCTTACTTATCTTACCTAATGTAGTGAGGTTGATACTGTAATATAATTTAATCATAGCTATTTTTATTAGTGATTGATATTTTTCCATGGTATTTTCATATATTCAAAAACATGTGAGGGTTATATGAAACATATAATGATTTTTCATCAATATGGTTTCGTTAAAGTTATGGAAACATTTATTAAATTGTATCAATAACATTGAAAATACATTTTATTCCAATGTTATATTTCTTGGGATGACAATTAAAAATCTATTTATTATGGTATGAACAACTATAAGATTTATTATACACATGAGGTTTAATTAATATAAATTTGATTGATTTTTTAAATTTATGTTAGATAGTATTGGAGACCATTTGATTGATGATTGATTCTAGAAATTTATTGTGTTATTAATCCCATTTTTTATAATATATTGACTTCTGTGAGATATTATGAAATAGTGGTTTAATAAGAGTTATTTTTTTACAAATATATATTTTACCTAAGGTTTAAAATCATTGTGATTCAATTTTTTTGGAAAATGTTTGTTCTTGAGAATATATAATTGTAGTATAAACAATAAAATTTTCTTGAGGAAAGAGATATATGCTTATTTATCATTAGATAGAATGGAATTTTTCATATAAGAAGTTATTTCAAGAACAATAAATATGATAACAATACCATCTGTAACATTCATCAATGGGAAAATATTAATATCATGATGATGCAATTTATTTAAGGAGGTAGAATGTAATGACAAAAGATTTCATTCATTTAAAATAATATTATCTTCAACTTCTTATGGTACGCATACCACAGAACTAATACAACACCCGACTAATATGAACTACAACTTTTTAAAAAATATTGAATTATATAACTATTATTATATTAAACGATAATAGAAAATTAAAATAAATATATATTTTTATTCTCATTCATTAAAATTTAAAAAAGAATCCTTTTGAA
The DNA here is from genome assembly GCA_963277665.1 of Viscum album. Classification (NCBI taxonomy): domain Eukaryota; kingdom Viridiplantae; phylum Streptophyta; class Magnoliopsida; order Santalales; family Viscaceae; genus Viscum; species Viscum album. The sequence goes on along the minus strand of OY728151.1, from coordinate 1,746,703,159 downwards.
AAACCATTTTAAAGTTATTGTATTTTTATTTATAGAACAAATTGATTATGTTTAAAATTTTATCATAATAGGATATAGTTATATTTAAATACAAATAATCTAATATTAAATCATTTATATATATATATGTTAAATAATATTCATAACACTTGATGTTTAAAGGGTTATTTTCTTAATAAAATTACTTTTATTAATATATTCTATTTTTATTCAAAACATAATATATAAATATTAATATTTAAATTTTTAAAACAATAAATTTGTAAAACAACAACATTATTATTATATTATGTGAATAGTGAAAAATAAAATTTCCATAAATAACATAAATTTTATGACATTATTAGTATATAATAATAAATTTGAAAATAATTAAACCATTTTATAAGAAAAAATATTTATTTATAAGTTAATTTATAATTTTTTAAATTGTTATTTTTAATTTTCAAATGAATATTAATCATTAATAAAATTGATTGTATTTTTCAAAAAAATTATTTTCAGTAAATTATATATTTAGTTCTAAAATTTAATATATATCACTTTTAGAAATAAAATAAAATAAAATGGATTTAAAATTTAGAATCAATTATTTAAGAATTTTTTAATTAGGGGAATTTTACTTTTTTTCATTAAGGATATATTACCCCAAGTAAAAACAAGTTACAATAGAAAAATATAAAATGCTCAAAGTAAAAATCTATGAGTGGCATACTACACACATGTTCAAAACATGCATGGGAATATTTTTATGAGGAATATATCCAACATATCACATCATATATCTATTATTTTTCAATTTTGGATTTACTTTCAATTTTAGTGACATCCCATATTTGAAAAAATTGGGTATTTATTAAAATATCATTCCTTCTCAGTTATAAAAAGGGCTTTCCTATACACACATCCAATCGTAGAAAAAATCCATGGGAATGGCTTGAAATCTACCTAATCCAATCCTTAACAAATTTATAAACCTTAAAAAGGTTCTGGTCCTTTCAAAATACTATTCCTTAAAGGATTAACCACATTTTCAATGGAGATAATCCAAAAATTGTGGTACAAGTTCTTAAAAACTCTTTATTTATTTTTCTATTTCCTTATGTGACTTTATTCAACATCAAATTTGCTTCACCAAATTAAAATGATAAAATCAGTATCATTATTATTATGGTATTTTATTATAATTAATTTTTAATAATTAACCACCCTCCCATTTTCCGTTAAAAAAAATAAGGTGTGAATCATGTGTTGTGCAGACTACCGGCATCAAGAAAAAATGTGTTTCTTTTTCCTTCACCACCTTATAGGGATTCTATGAGAACCCTTTTTCACAAATAATTTTATTATTTTTTACATAATGATATAGATAATTCAACCCATAACTTCATGAGATCTAGTGACTTTGGGTAATTAGATTCATATCATAATTACATGAAAGGGGGATACAACAACATTGTTTTAAAAACTCCATAAAGTTTCCTTATATTCAATTGATTTTCTAATACTTCATGGGATAACATGGGAAAGTATATAATAAAGTGAAGAGATATATATCCTTATAAGGTTATAATCAAATCATATCAAAAATTAAATGAGTGCATGTCACTCAAGAGGCACAACATCATGACATAGAAGAGTGAAAATCATAATCAAAAACATCAATGAATGATATGAGGTAATAACATCAAGGAATAATAGAAATTTGGATACAAAAAAATGAAACAACAAAAATAAGTCAAGGATAACCACATAGAAATAATAACATAGTGTTATTTGGTCAAAATACCAAGCAACATACATGGTATGGCGTTATATAAATACATTACCCATTGCATTAGTAGGTCATATAATTCTGGACCACCAATCACTTTTATATAATGTACATACAATTTTGTGCCAAATAGATCATACAAAAACAAAAAAAGTTTTCGTCACATTTAAACCCATTATTATTTATTTTGGGTTACATGTACGGAATTCGTAAATCAATGGTGGATAGGTACAATTTGGTGAAAACCCTTGAGTGCAATTGGGGATTTTAATTCATAATACAAAAGATGGTTGTGGAAAAATATGGGATACTTTTAGAAACATAAATGGTGTAAATAATAGTTCATTAAAGGCTTTAATGTTAGTGAAAGTTGGCATATCATTAAATGGGAATCAAAAGGTATGTAAAGGGACCAATAATAATAAATTGCAGTATTACCAACTAGAAATGAAAGGCATTAACACAAAGAAATTACTTAAATAAAAATAAGAGGAATACATTCCTTTAACACCAGAATATGATGTTAAATCCAATGGAGGAAATTATTAATAGAATATAATAACCTTTAAAAGAATTGAGAGAGGGATAGATATAAGAAATTCATTCAAATGGGGGTTTTTGGTGGATAATAATGTGATGTTGGGTTGTTATTTATAAAAAAATAGATTGGAATTATTTATTAATTCCAAAACATAGGTTTTGGACTTTAAGTGATAAAAATATTTTACAACGGATTTTTCTATGGCTTTATCAAAATTGGATTGGATTTCAATATTTTATTAGTATAATAATAGAAACCATTAAAATAGTACCATTGATGATGGGTAAGTGACCCATGTTAATAAACAATTGTTTTTGAAGCATAATTATATAATATATGTTTTGGATAATTAATAAATGTTTTTTAAATGATTAAAATTACTTAAAAAATATTTAAGGGTAATTATATTATTGGTTTTTTATTACTTTTATAGTTTTTATCACATCCCTTTTAGGCTATTCAAATGTCATAACACATATGACATATTTATATCATATTTAATATTTTACATAAAAATTCGATTATCAAATAATATAATGAAAAAAAGTATATTGTCTGAATTAGACATGCCCATTTCATAAATAATATTTATCATAAAAAAATTATATATAATAAATTACATGTCTACTGAAATTCATTTTTATTGAAAAATCATAGTTTTAACAACACTAACAGTTTTCTAAACTATAATTAAATTAAATTGGATTTCCTAAAAATATATTTTCATATGTATATAAATAAGAATTATCTAATTATAATATTTAGTTAAAATAAAATTTATTTAAAAAAATATTGATATTATCATTATTATTATAATTTTTATTGAAAGTATATATTTCCTAAAAATACAATTTCATTTTCTTTTTATCAAAATATAATTTTTATCATACTCATCAAATAATCATGTGTGTGTGTAAGGACCTGGTTTTTCACTTAGGAATAGATATTTTAATTTTTGGTCTAAATCTTTACTTCGGACATAATATAGAATCCTAATGAGTTATCAAAGTTTATAAGGATTTCTGGGGCTAGTTTCGAGCTTGGGACACCACTTTTTGGGAAAACAGGCCATCTTTCACGGTTTGTGCATGGTTAGCATAGGGTTTGCCTAACCGTGTGGTTTGTGTTTTTATAGACAGTTTCACCTCACAATATTGGAACATGGTCGTGCATCCAAAATATGCAAATTCCCCTTTTTACTAGGTAAGCATATCCATATCACACGATTTACACACAGTTTGACAAACTGTGCGGAAAAAACAAGTGTAGGCTAAAAACATGAGTAAAATGACCAAAACGCACTTAATGATCTATTAATCCTCCACCTTCCTCCTAATCTGAGAACCTATGGGATTTTTCTCCATTTTGATATTTTTAATGGCCCAAGATAGGGATCAAAAGATCTCTTTTTTCTGGCATCTGATCGAGCTTCCATTCATCACATTGGATGTGCAATGATAAGTACTCGAGTCCTCTTTATACATACTTCTCCTCTTTCACTCTTGACATAAATATCTCCATTTGAGAATTTATCTCCTTTTCTTAGATCTAATCTGATACCAGAAAAATCAACGAATGATACCAGAGGAGTATAGTCATACAACCCTAGGGTGGGTGGTCTATAACGCATTCCTAATGTTTCCTGTTTTTGGAATGTTCATGTAGGGCCCACCAGTTTTTTTGGAAACCGTTTCTTAAATTAACATTCCATGATTATACTCTTTAGAATTTTATGGTTATTATATTTCCAAATATGTGATTATTTTTTAGTGGTTTCACCCACAACTCAATCTACCTCATGTCCAAAGTTATAAAATATTTGGGTTTTAGTGTTTTGGAACGTTTGAGCCATCGTTCGAGTGTTCTTTTTCTTGACCTTTCTAAATATGAGACTCCTTATAATAATTGAATTGTTTTCAATGATAATTTAATAATGGAATGTACCATTTATGCTCGATAATTCACTAACCTAAGGTAAGTTCTTACAAATCTTTATTAAATGTGAAATATGAAATATAAAATGACAAGTATACTAAGTATATCACTTAGCCTTATTAAAAGAGATTGAATAAATGTTACATGTTTGTATCACCCCTTTTCATATTGATGGAAGCTAGTGGATTGAAACTCAATAATTGAATAAACTTTAATGGCTACTGAAGTCTTGATTAAGTGGTTGTAATACTACTTGGTCGATCCACAATAATGGAAGACAAGGCTTGGACCAAAAAATTAATGGTTTTAACTCTACTTGACCTATCAACACTAATGGAAGGCAGTACATGAACCAAATGTGTTATTACATGATTACAATATCAATTAAAATTTTACTGACTCGAGATCTCCTTTGATTTTGATAGGAGAACACCTTGCGTCTCAGGAATACCGTTCCGATTCAAGGATACGGTTTACTTAGGTTGATACCCACCTAGACTATGGTTATTTTATATTCCTTGGATTCCCGGTATACTACCTTTGGGTCCCTTTCCTTATTACAGGATAACACGGATTCACTCCTAGGATCCATTACTAATGAGTATGTGCCATGGTTAATGACCAAAGGGCCCTGTCTTTTCATAGCCATGTTTTCCCTTGGTTGATCACCATGGAATCGGAAGGTTCCTTACTGTGGAATGCCTTGGATTACACTCTTACCCCTTAGATGGAATCAGATACTATTGATTTGGATTTTTGTGAGTTTATGTTACATTGTTTTTTACCTTGGAACTCCCTCACTGGATATCATTGTATGGTTGCCTTGTTACATCATGGGACCTTCACTACATATACTATCACGAGGTGATGTCAGTTTTGGATTTGCCTCACTTGACCTATTAACATTAAATGGAAATTTATTAATTAATGAACTAGTCACACATTTAGACACCAGCCGAGGGCTGAATCAAGTACTTGGTTATTTAGTTATATTATACTACTTGCTTTACTTTATATAGGCATGTCTGCACAAAGTTATATTCCATTACACAGGATGGATGTTGTAGACACCATTTGTGGTGGCCCCATGAGACTTATCTCACACCCTCTCCAAGCACCATTTGGTACCTGGAGTAGATTACATTATTGCAGGTATTGACAGAGTAAAGCATGCAGCTTCAAACACTTGATTGTGTACTGATAGGATGGATCTTGATGGCAGATGACCAAGTAAGATCTCATGATGCTTGGAGTAGAATTTTTTTCTTTTACCTAGTAGAACATGTTATGATTATTGTCTTGTATGCATGCTTTCCAATTTTATAGTGACATGAAATTACATCATCATATTTCCAGATAATACAGTTATTTTTATTCTTGTTTATCTATTGAATTAGTATGCTTCCACTATTAATTTATATTGCATCTGTTGTTTACTATTATATTATATTCCTTCATTTGTTCTATACTCTACTAATGAGGGCGTAGACTTCCCACAGCACACCCCAGGACCTCACTACGAGTCAGCACCCCTGGCATTCTGGAAGATGTGCTTGAGGCCATGTGGACCATCGGGCTCTGGGCACCCATTAAGTTGAATCTGGGTCCGGGTAATCCCAAAGTTGTATAAAAGGTGGTTTATTTTCATTCAGAACTATTTTGAGACAATATATTGGAGAATAGGAATGCATGGGACTTGGTTATAAGTAGTTCTTGGGTGTTGCGAACCTATGTTTGAGGTAAAGGCCATGTTTCCCAAAATTCAATTGTTGTTCTATTTTTCCTATTATAGTTGATATTATTTCACCGCGGAGTGGCTCCCATGTTGTGTGGTGTTTTTGATCATTAACCTTTGGGAATTTATATCTTCCTTAGCCTGATGATATGAGGGCATGGGGTATTTCTACATGTATTAATATAGGCACATATAATTCACATATCATGCATATTACCATTCCATATAGGTGTATTTCACTATGTTGTATTTCTTTAAATGCCTAAAATTGTTGAGAGATGCTACAATAGTTTATTGTATATAAATTAATTTGGATTTTATTGTGTGATTTATTATCTCAATTCATGAGGTGTATGGGCCCTAATGGTTTGGGATGAGTAATTTACCAAGTCGATCCATTATGTTATAAGTAAATAGGTGTCATTTCTGGTGAAAGATGTATGGGCACTAATTTATCGAAAATGGCTATGCATTATAAATTAAATCCTAAAATACAAATTGAATTGGTTTTACATCCTTATTCCACATTGTCTTGTTCAATAAAGGTAAAGTAGTGAACCTAATAAATAACTAAAAACTGACATAAAACATATACTTGATCACTTACTGATACATGGTCATCTAAGAAGGTAGTTTGGGTAGTATTTCTTGGGTAGTTATTTTTATACAATAAGTTACAGCTATTTTTTCTATCATTTTCTCCTAATATTGTTCTAATATGTGTGCTTGAAATTTGTATACCAATGTCATTAGTGTCTTCCTCATGTCATTCGCTAGAATGTTGGTGGCAACCCTACTCCAGACATGGTGGACCCTAATCCTCCAGTCTTACTTCAAGGAGTGCCACATGAGGCACTGCCTGCTGTAATTAATCTGGGAACTAATCCTCAAGTCCATGATAGTTTCTTACACATGTTGAATTCCATGATTGGTGCTCCATAAGTTTCACCTACAATGGTTGATCTGACACGTGAGTTCTAGTAGCCGAATCCTCCTAGTGTTTTATGGGAAGACAGATCTCAGGCTGCTAAGTCATCTCTAGAGTCTAGCTATCTATCTTTGAGCATCTAGAAAACCCCCAGAATGGAAATTCAAGATTTCTATATACATGCTTCGGGATTTGGCCAAGCATTGGTGGTACATCATTACCCAGGTCAGACGCCATCAGGGATTGTTATGGGTTGACTTCCAGAATTCATTCTATGATCATTTCTTTCCTCAGTCACTAAGAGTGGACAGATCTAGAGAGTTCATTCATCTCAAGTAGGTTTCTATTTCAATTATGGAATATTCAGAACTTTTCACTAATTTATAGTGCTTTTCACCACTTCTAGCCATTGATGAGCTATCACGTGCTAGACGTTTTGATGATGGGCTCCAGTACGCCATTCGGACATAAGTGAATATCTTTCGCCTTCCTACATTCTCTGTAATAGTTGATTTTTCCCTTATCACTGAGTGTAACTTGAGGTATGGATCAATTATCGGGTTTAAAGGATTAGTTATTCATTAAGCCAGTAGATCTTCCAGTTGTAGGAAACGTTCCCTTGATGTTTACCATCTTGGTAGTGGCATCCAGAGTATCTAGTTTGATAACTCTATAGTGTTTCATCAATTTTGAAAACAAGGGAATAAGAAGATCTATTGTGATAGAGACCCTATAGAATGTTGGGCTTGTGGAAGTATGGGTCATCTTGAGTTCTTTTGCAAGACCTTTCCACCAGCTTTGAGTGGAAAAGGATCAGCTTCAGCTCCACCCTCATGAGTGAGTTCTTTTGCGCTGAGTTAGGTGGGGATTTGGAGTAGCACCAGTAGGTCTGGTTGAGGAGGAGGTCATGGACATGGTAGTCTGATCCCTAATCACCAGTAGCACCAGAAGAGAAGTCATGATCATGGTGGTCCATCTATTGCACTGGGCTATGGATCAGGTCAGTTTCATGCCTTACAGCTGATACCTAAGGATCAGGCTATGGGACCATCTATAGTACGAGGAACTATACAAGTAGCATCTACTATTACCACTTCTTTGTTTGATACAAGTGCTTCAAACTCTTTTATTTCTATATCTATTGGGGAAATTCTCGGACTAGATATACAGTATCACTATGGTGTATTGTCACTCAATACACCATTAAGAATACAGACGGAGGGCATACGCCAATGTGGTGATTGTCCCCTTGAGATAGATAGTTACACCTTCATGTGGAATCTCTTTTCTCTGGAGATGACAGGCAGCAATTTCCTTCTTAAGATGGACTGGTTAGTCCACTATAATGCCTTCATAGACTATTATCATTATAGGGTTTTTACATCACCAGATGGAATCATTTATCTTTTCAAAGGTGAGTTGGATGTCTATCCTTGGAGAGCGGGACCAAAGCATCATGGGCTAGGTGGAGTGACTGCACAGATTGCAAATATTTTCATGGAGGATCAAGGTTTGCTTCAAACGGATTTCCCTCCAGTAGTTGATCATCTTAGGGAAGACTTTCCGGATGAATTTTCTCGATTACCTCTTAAGAGAGAGGTATATTTTACAATTGATCTTGTTCTGGGTGTAGTTCTAGTGTCCATTACTCCATACAGGATGGCACCTACTCAGCTTATAGAGATCAAGAATTAGATAGAGAACTTAGAGGCCAAATGATTTATACAGTGTAGTACATCTTCTTGGGGTTCAACCATGATTTTCTCCAAGAAGGTGGATGGAGCCTTACGTCTATGTGTGAATTACAGAAGGTTGAACCAGCTTTCGGTCAGGAATCGGTATCCACTTCCTCAAATAGATGTTCTCTTTGACCAACTATAAGGAGAAAAGTGTTCTCTATGATCGAACGGAGATCAGATTATCATCAGCTGTGTGTCAGACTATTAGACTTACCATGTACAACTTTCTGTAGCAGGTATATTCTATTTGAGTATCTTATTATGTCGTTTGGTCTTACGAACACACCTTCCACTTTCATGGATTTGATGAATATGTTTCTCCATCCCTAATACGACTCTTTTGTCGTGGTCTTTGTGGACGATATCTTGGTGAATTCGTACACACGTAACGACCATGTCAAACATCTTATGATCATTCTAAGTACACTGAGTGAGAATCCTCTTTATGCCAAGATTTCTAAATGTGACTTCTAGATTGACAAATTCCACTTCTGGGGTTATATTATTTCAGAATCTAGAGTATATGTTGATCCAAAAAAAGGTTAGTTTTGATTTTTCCTGGGAGCATCCCATGAATGTGTTTAGAATTAGGAGTATCTTGGTGTTGGCTAGATATTAAAAAAAATTATACAATAATTTTCTCATCTTTTTTCACCTCTTATTGGCCTTACAGAGAAGGTTGTCAAGTTCACATGGTTAGAAGCATGTGATAAATCCTTTCATGAGCTGAAAGGAGGCTTGTCTCGGCACTGATTCTAATTCTTCCAGAACCTGGTAAAGGTTATATCATCTTCTACGATGCATAAGGCAATACCCTAGGATCATTATTGATGTTGTAAGACAAATTATTTGCGTACAGATCTCGAAATTTGAGGCTACATGAGATAAATTACCAGACGCATGACCTTGATCTAGTATCAGTTTTCCATGCCTTACGTTACTGGAGACATCATCTCTTGGGTGAGTGCTTTGTGGTGTATACAGATCCCAAGAGCCTCAAGTATATCTTTTCTCAGCATGATTTGATCCTCTGACAATGAATATGGGTTTAATATCTACAATACTTTGATTGTGATCTTGCCTATATGCCTAGAAAATGAAATGTGGTAGTAGATGCACTGAGTCAAAAAACTCAAACATAGGCCATACAAGAAGCCAATGACGAATGGAAGTTAATGGCCCTATTTTCTGAACTTCTTCAGAAGTTTCATGACAATCATGACCAGTATTACCTCTCAACCTTAATGGTTACCTCTTCCCTACTTGAGTAGGTGAAGAGTGGGCAGTTTTCAGATCCTGAAGGTTTGGTTCTCTGTGATAGTATATTAGGAGACAACCCACCTCTAGATTGGCCTATGGGCAGGGATGATGTCCGGCATCTACGTGGATGTATCTAGGTTCCTGCAGATGTGAGAGAGGAGTTGATGAAAGAGTCACACGCTTCCCAGTGGTCAGTTCATCCAGGAATCTCAAAGATGTATCAACATATGTGATGCTAGTATTGGTGTCCTAGAATGAAATTTCAGATTTTAGGCTTCATCACTAGGTGTTCCACCTTTAAGTAGGTGAAAACAGAGCACGAGAGACCCGTAGGCTTGTTACAGCCACCTCTAGTCCCGAAATGGAAATGAGAAGATGATACTATGGATTTTGCATTCATATTACATAGGTCACTGAGGGGTAGAGATGCAATCGGGGTAGTCATTGGATGACTAATGAAATTTTCCCGATTCATTCCTATTTGGGAGACTTTCTCAGTTGACGAATTGGGATGATTTTATGTTTGTGAGATTATATGACTACATGGGGTTATACATACTATCATTTAATATAGGGATGTTCATTTCACTTCATATTTCTGGAAGGGTTTTCATAAAGCTATGGGAACTCAAATTCTTCTAATAATAACTTTTCACCCTGAGACCAATGGACAATCAGAATGGGCAATATTGGTTTTGGAGAATTTTCTCTGAGCATGCATCCTTGATTTTTTAATTTCTTTGGAGAAGCATATAACTCTCATTGATTTCTCCTGTAATAACAGTTTCTAGGAGAATATTTAGAAGGCTCCTTTTAGGACATTCTAGGGTAGGCCATGTCATTAACCTTTGTACTGGCTAGATCCAGGTGAGTCAACCCTACTAGGTCCTCGTCTCATTCAGGAGATTTCAGAAAAGGTCCAACTGAACAGGAAGTGTATGAATACTGCTTAGTCTAGATATAAATCTTATGCCAATCATCATCGACATCCTCTTGAGTTTGAGGTTGGGATGCATGTTTTACTTCAGGTATCACCTAGGCTAGGGCAGAGATGTTTATGAATGAATGGAAAGATTTCACCTTGTTACGTCAGCTAATTCAAGATTCTAGATAGAGTCAGGACGGTAGCTTATCGATTGCTACAACCTTAGAGGTACAATCCCATGGAATATTTCATTCATGGCTCACAACTTCTCCAATATCATGTTGACCCATCTCATACCATTGACCCCAAGGAATTTGAGTTAGATGCTGATGATACCTTTAAGTAATATCCAGTACGCATCATTGACCGAAGCATGAAGGCTCTCTGAGGCAAGTCTCTTCATCTCATACGAGTGATTTGGCTTCACGGCTGAGTACATTATGAGACTTGGGAGAGGGAATCCTATTTACATGATTAGTGGCCATAGTTCTTCTTAGACAATGTTTCTTTCCCTTGGAAGGAGAACTCGAGGGGGGAGAGTTCTTTTAAATTGGGAAGACAGTAAGAGCACGGAATTTCACTCATGTATAGATCCTTTAATATTTGGTATAAATCTTTTCTTTAGACATAATAATGATGCTTAATGAATTAGCAAAGGTTTTAAGGGTGTTTGGGGATTATTTTGATCTCATAACACCTTTTTTTGAGAAAAGAAAGCAATGTTGCACGATTTGGGCATGGTTAGTGCACTGTTACCCTAACCGTGTGGTTTGTGTTTTCTCGGACAATGGCATCTCACATGGTTGGAATACGACCAAGAATCCAAATCGTGTGAAGGCCCCTTTTTGTCGGGTAAGAAGAACCATCTCGCACAGTTTGCGTAAAGTTTCACAAACCATATAGACAAACCTTGTGCATTCTATAAATATGTGTAAAATGACCAAAACACACTTAATGATCTATAAATCCTCGTCCTTCCTCCTAATCCGAGAAACTATGGTATTTTCCTCCTTTTTGAGCTTTTTGAATGCCTATGCTAGGAATCAAGATCTCTCCTTCATCCGGAATCTGATTGAGCTTCTGTTCATCACGTTGGATGTGCAATGGTAAGTACTCGAGTCCTATTTTTTCATACATCTCCTCTTTCACCCTCAATCTAGATATCGACATGTGAGTGTTTTTCACCTTTTCTTAGATCTACTTCGATCTGAGTAAAATTAAGGGTTGATATCGGAGGAGGAGAGTCCTACAACCCTAAGGTGGGTGGTCTATAACTCATCCCTAATGTTTGTTTTTCTTTGGAATGTTCGTGTGGGACCCACCAATTTTGTGGGAAACCATTTCTTAAATTAACATGGAATGATTATACTCGTTATAATTTTATGGTTATGATATTTCCAAATATGTGATTAATTGTTAGTTGTTTCACCCACAACTCAATCAGCATCATGTAGAAGGTTATGTCATAATTGGATTTTAGTGTTTCATGACGTTTGATCCACCATTAGGGTGTGCCTTTGCTTGAGATTTATAAATTTGAGACTCCTTATATTAAATGTCTTCTTGTTAATGATAATTTCATAATGGCATGTTCCATTTATGATAACCTCTTGACCCACCTAAGGTATGTTCAAAAAAATGTTTATTAAATGTGAAATATGAAATGTAAAATGGAAAGTATACTAGGTATAAAACCTGGCCTTATTAAAAGATATTTAGGAAAGGTTACATGTATGTAGCACCCATTTTCATGTTGATGGAAGGTAGATGGGTGAAAATCAATAATTGAATAACCTTAATGTCTAATTATGACTTAATTAAATGGTTTCAATACTACTTGGCCTATCAACAATAATGGAAGACAAGGATTGGACCAATAAATAAATGGTTTCAACTATACTTGACCTATCCACACTAATTAAAAGAAACACTTGAACCAAATGAATTATTACATGATTACAATATCAAATAGGAATATACTGACTCGATCTCACCATGGATTCGGAGAGGATAATACCCTGGGTCTCGGGAACCCCATTCTGATTCAAGGATTTTGTTTTCTTAGGATGATACTCACCTAGACTCTAGTTCTTATCTATTACTTGGATGCACGGTATACTACTATTGGGTTCTTTTCCTTATTACAAGATACCTCAGATACAGTCCTTGGATCCAGCATTGACTAGTATGGGCCATGGTTAAAGCCCATAGGGCCCTGCCTTTTCTTATCCCCATTCTTCCTTGGTCGATCACCTTGGAATCAGTAGGAATATTATTGTGGAATGCCTTGGATTGCGCTCAATTTATTACACTCTTACCCCTTATATATACTCAAATACTACTGAGTTAGCTTTCTGTGAGATTAAGTTACCTTGTTTTTACCCTGGAACTCCATCATTGGATATCATTGTCTGGATACCTTGTTATGTCTTTGGACCTTCAGTAATTATATTATCATGAGGTGATGTCAGTGTTGGCTATTACTCAAGTGACCTATTAACATTAAATGGTAACTGATTAATTAATTAATTGGTCACATGTTCCGACACCAACTGGGGGCTGAAGCAGGTACTTGGTTATTTAGTAATATTGTACTGCTTTATTTACATAATATATGCAAGATTGCACACTTTTATATTCCATTACATGGGTCAAATGTTATAGACATCATTGGTGGTTTCCCACTGAGATTTATTTCGCACCCTCTTTGGGCACCGTTTTGTACTCAAATTAGATAACATGGTTGTTGGTATTGAAAAAGGGAATCATGCAGTTTTCAATACTTTCTTGTGTGCTGATAGGATGGAGCTTGATGGAAGATGACCAAGTAGGATCATATGATTCTTGGAGTAGACTCTTTTTTATTTTACATTGTGGAAAATGTTATGCTTATTGTCTTGTATACATTATTTCTAGGTTTCTAGTGACCTGACATTACATCATAACTGCTCCGGTTGATACAGTTATTGTTATTATTGTTTGTTTATTGCATCAGTTTGCTTCTGCTCTTTATTAATATTGGTTCTATTGCTTACTATTAAATTATATTCCTTATATTTTGCTACACTCTGCTAATTAGGTAATAGTATTCTCATGGACACACCCTAGGACCTCGCTGCCAGTCGGTAGCCTCTGGAATTCAGGAAGATGCGTTTGAGGCTATGTGGCCCACTAGGCTCAGAGCACCCATTAAGTGGCATCTAGGTCTAGGTAGTCACAAACTAGTATCAAAGGTGGTCTCCATTCATTCATTACTATTTGGAGACAATGGATTGAAGAATATGAATGATTGGTACTTGTTCATAAGTCGTGCTTGGGCGTCATGAACTTATGTTCGTGGTAAAAGCCAAGTTACCCAAAATGCAATTATTGTTCACTTTTGCCTATTACAGTTGATATTATTTCACTATTAGGTGACTCACATGTTGTGTGGTTGTTTTAATCATTACTCTTTCGGAATTTATTTTTTCCATAGCTCGATGATATGAGGTCAAGGAGTATTGCTCCATACATCATTATAGGCACCTAGAATTCACAAGTCATGCATATTACTATTCTATATATGTGTATTTCACTGCGTTTCATTGATTGATATTCTTGTAATTATGGAGTGATGCTTTGATATGTTCTTGTACATATATTACATAGGATTTGATTGAGTGATTTCATATCTCAATTAATGAGTTTTATGGGACCTCATGGGTTGGGATGAGTAATTTACCGAGTCAGACCATTATTCTATAACTAAATGGGTTTCATTTCCGGTGATTGGTGTATGGGAACTGATTCATTGAAAACATCTATCCATTATAAAGTATATCCTAAAATATAAAATGAATTGGTTGCACAAAATTGTCCCGCCTTTTCATGTTCATGAATGGTAAAGGTGTGAACCTAAGAATTAATTAAAAACATACATGAAACTTATAATTGAGAAATTACTGATACCTGGTCTTCTAAACGAGTAGTTTGTGTAGTATGCCTTGGGTACTGAGTTTTCTTACGATCAGTTTCTGCTAGTGATTATATCATTTTCTTGTGATATTTTTCTAAGATGTGTGATTGGAATTTGTATACCAATGATTATGTGTCATCCTCGTGTCGTTCCCTAGGAGGGTGGTGATGACCATGCTCCAGATATAGTGGGTCTTGAGCCACCAATATTACTTCCAAGAGTTCCACATGAAGCACCGCCTGTTGTACCTAATCCAAGCACTGATTATCAAGCCTATGATATTTTATTTTTTATGACGTAGTCCATGATGGGTGCTCCATGGGTTGCACCTACGATGGATGGTCTGACTCGCAAGTTCCAATAGAATAATCCTCCAACATTTTAAGCTGATGACATATCTCAGACTACTTAGTCCTGGATAGAGTCCATGTTGTCTATCTTTGAGAATCTGGAAATTCCTCCAGAATGGATATTCAAGTTTTCAATATACATGATTTGGGATTCAGCCAAGTGTTTGTGGGATGTCGTCACCCATGCTGGACCTCATCGGGGAATTTTATGTGTTAAAATCCAAACTGCCTTCTATGATCATTTCTTTCCTCAGTCACTGAGAGATAATATATCTAAAAATTTCATGAACCTCAGGTGGCGTTCAATGTCAGTTATGGAATATTCAACATGTTTCACTGATCTACTACACTTTTCACTACTTCTAGTTGTTGATGAGCATTCACGTGCTAGACGTTTTGAGGATGGGCTTAAGTATGACATCTGAACTCTGGGGAATGTATTATGCATTCCTACCTTCTCTAGAATAGTTAATCAGTCCCTTATCACTGAGCGTAACTTGAGGTATGGGGGAAGTACCAGGTTTAAAGGATCAGTGCCATGTTAGGCCAGTAGTTCTTCCGGTGGCAGAAAATGTTCCCTTGAGGTTTGTCATCATGGTACTGGAAGCCAAAGTATCTAGATTGAAATATCTATAGTGTTTCATCAGTGTGTAAAGTGGGGAATAAGAAGCCCATTATAATAGATACCCTTTGGAGTGTCAGGATAGTGGTAATATAGGTCATCTTCAATGCTTTTGTAGGACCTTTCCACCAACTTTGAGTGGAAAACGATCAGCTTCAGCTCCACCCTTAGGAGAAAGTTCTTTTGTGTCACATCAGGCAGGGAGTTGGAGTAGCACAAGTAGGTCTGGCTGAGGAGGAGGTCGTGGCCATGGTATTTTGATCCTTGATCACCAGTAGTGCAATCAGAGTAGTCATGATCATGGTAGTCCATCTGTTGAATAGTGTTGTGGATCAGGTCAGTTGAATGCCTTACATCCGATACCCGAGGATCAGGCTATTGGGCCATCTACAGTACGATGTACTATACTAGTATCCTATACTATCTTCTCTTCCTTGTTTGATATAGGTGATTCAAACTCTTTTATTTCTATATATATTGTGTAAATTCTATTAATAGAGATACAATATCACTATGGTGTAATGACTCTCGATGCAGTGTTAGGAATATGGGTGGATGGATTACGCAAGTGTAGGGACTTTCCCCTTGAGATAGGCAGTTGCCCCTTCATGTGGAATCTCTTTGTTCCCAAGATTACGGGCTTCAATGTAATTCTCTGGATGGACTATTTACTCCACAATCACACCTTTAAAGATTTTTATCACCACAGGGTTTCTTTTACATCACTTGATGGCATCAGTTATCTTTTAAAAGGTGAGTGGGATGTCCAGGCTGGGAGACCAGGTCCAAAGAATCATGGGATAGGTGAAGTTTCTTCCAATATTGCAAATCGTTTCATGGTGGATTATGGTTTGCTTCAAATTTATTTCCCTCCAGTAGTTGATCATATTAGGGAATTATTTCCTGATTAATTTTCTAGATTACCTCTTTAGAGATAGGTACAGTTCAAAATTGATCTTGTTCTAGGAGAAGCTCTAGTGTTCATTCCTCCATACATGATGGCACCTACATAGCTTCAAGAGCTCAAGAGTCATATAGAGAACTTATAGGTCAAAGGCATTATTTTTCCTAGTACATCATCTTGGGGTTCACCTGTGCATTTCTCCAAGAAGGCGGATGGAACCTTACGTATATGTGTGGATTACAGAAGGTTAAACCATCCTACAGTAAAGAACATGTATTCACTTCCTCGAATAGATGATCTCCTTGACCATCTCCAAGGAGAAATGGTGTTTTCTATGATCCACCTGAGATTAGGTTATCATCAAGTGAAAGTCATACTATCAGACATACCTCAAACAACATTCTACAGTAGGTATAGTCTGTATGAGTATCTTTTTATACTTTTAAGTCTTAAAAAATGACCTATCGTTTTCATGGATTTGATGAATAATGGTTTCCATACCTACTTGGACTCTTTTGTCATGTTCTTTGTGGAAGGAATATTTGTGTACTTGCGCACATGTACCAAAATTCTTGATATCATTCTGAGTACATAGAGAGAGCATCATATTTTTTACATGATTTCTAAATGTGACTTCTTGATTAAAAAATTCAACTTCCTAGGTCATAATATTTCCGAATATGGAGTATCTATTGACATAAAAAGGTTAGTGTTGTAATTTCCTAGGAGAATCCCAAGAAATTGTTTTCTATTAAGAGTTTCTTAGGGTTGGTTTTATATTAAAGTAATTTTATACAAGATTTTTCTTGTCTTGATGCACCTCTTACTAGCCATACAAAGAAGGGTTTCAAGTTCACATGGTCATAAGAATGTGAGAAAACCTTTTAGGAGCTAAAAGGGAGGCTTGTCTCAGCACCGATTCTAATTCTTCTAGAACCTGTTAAAGGTTATATCAACATATGCAATGCATCGGGAATTATCTTAGGATCATTTTTCATGCTGGAAGAAAAGTCGTTGCATACAGATCTCGGTAGTATAGGTCATAGATGAGAAATTACCCGACACATGACCTCGAGCTAGAATCAGTTTTCCATGCCTTACGTTGCTAGAGAGATTATCTCTAGTTGAGTGATTTTTGGTGTATATAGATCCCTAGATCCTCAAGTATATTTCTTCCCAACGTGACTTGATCCTCTGACAGCGAAGATAATTCAAATATTTACAATCCATTGATTTTGATCTTTCCTATATGCCTGGAAAAGGGAATGTGGATGTAGATGCACTAAGTCAGAAAACTCAAATCAAATATGTACATGAAGCTAGTGATGAATGGAAGTTAATATCCATCTTTTCTGAACTTCATCCGGAGTTTCACGAAAATCATGAGCAGTCTTACTTATCACCCTCAACAGTTACCTCTTCCCTCCTTGAGTAGGTTAAGAGTAGGCAGTTTTTAGATCCTGACGGTTTGGTTATCTATGAGAGTATATAATGAGATAACCAACCTTTATATTGGTATGTATATAGGGATGATGTCTGTCATCTACTTGGACGTATCTGGGTTCCAGTAGATGTGAGAGTGGAGTTGATGAAAGAGTTCCACACTTCCTAGTGGGAAGTTCATCATGGAATATCGAAGTTGTATCAAGATATGTGATGCTGGTATTGGTGTCCTGGAATGAAACATCGGAATCCAGGCTTCATCACTAGGTGTTCCACCTGTCAGCAGGTGAAGGAGCACCAGGGACCAGCAGGCTTGTATAGCCACTTCCAGCCCCGGAATGGAAATGAGAAGATGTTGCTATGGATTTCATAGTCATCTTACATAGGTCGCTGAGGGGTAGAGACTATATATGGGTAGTCATTGGCCGACTAACGAAATAATCCCACTTCATTCCTATTTGGGAGACTTTAAAAATTGATGAATTGGGAATACTGTATGTCCATGAGATCATATGAATATAAAAGGTTCCACATACTATCGTTTCAGATAGGGATGCTCATTTTAATTCACAGTTCTAGCAGGGTTTGCAGAAATCTATAGGATCTCAGGTGCATCAAAGCATAGCTTTTCACTCTCAGACAGATGAAAAATCAGAAAAAACAATATAGGTTTTAGAGAATATGATTCGAGCATGCGTCCTTGGTTTTGGAAGTTCTCTAGAGAATAATATCCCTCTCGTCGAGTTCCCCTAAAATAACAGTTTCTAGGAAATGATTTAGATGTCTCATTTTGAGTCCTTATATGGTAGATCATGCCATTCACCCCTATGCTGGCTAGAGGCATGTGAGGAATCCCTACTAGGTCCTCATCTCATTCAAGAGACATCAGAACAGGTCCAGCTGATCAGGAACCTTATGACTACTGCGCAGTCTAGACAAAAATATTATGTTGATTTCCATCGATGACATATTGATTTTGATGTTTTGGATTGTGTTTTTATTCAGGTATCACCTAGGATAGGGCATAGATGGATAAGAAAGTAGGGAAAGATGTCACCTCAGTACGTTGGCCCATTCAAGATTCTAGAGAGAGTCGGTCTGGTAGCTTATCGGTAGCTACTAACTCATAGGTACAGTGCCATTCATGATGTGTTTCATGTCTCAAAACATCACCAATATCATGTTGACCCATATCATACCTTTTACCCATAGTTTGTTGAGTTATATGTTGATGATAGCGTTCAGGAATATCTATTATGCATCATTGGCTGAAGCACGAAGGCTCTCTGAGGCAAGTATGTCCCTCTCATACAGTTGATTTGGCAGCACGACCGAGTACATGATGAGACATGGGAGAGGGAAGCCGATTTACATGCTCAGTGGCCAGAGATGTTCTGAGACAATGTTCCTTACCCTTGGAATGAGAACTCGGGGGAAAGTTCTTTTAAGGGGGGTAGACTGTAAGAACCAGGTATTTCACTCGGGTATGGATCCTTTAATTGTTTGTCTAAATCATTAATTTGGATCAAATATGGATTCCAAATGAGTTATGAATTGTTCTAAGGGTGTATGGGGAATTTTTGGAGCCCAAAAAACCACTTTTTGGGAAAACAGGCCAAGTTTCATGGTTTTCACACAGTTAGTGCACTGTTTTCCTAAGAATTAGGTTTGTGTTTCTTTATACAATGTAATCTCACACATTTGGTGCACGACCATGCATCCAATCCATGCAAACACCCCTTTTTCCAAAGTAAGCAGAACCATCTCGGACAGTTTGTGCACGGTTTGACAAATCGTGCAGACAAACTGAGTGCAGGCTAAAAACATGTGTAAAATAACCAAAACGCCCTTAATGATCTATTAATCCTCCCCCTTCCACCTAATTAAATAACCAATGGGATTTTCATCATTTTGGATATTTTTCAAGTCCTAAGCTTTGGATCAAGATATCTCCTCCATCTGGAATCCGATCATTCTACCATTCATCACATTGGATGTGCAACGGAATGTACTCGAGTCCACTTTATCTATACTTCTCCTCTTCCACCCTCAACATAGATATCTTCATGTGACTATTTTTCACCTTTTCTTAGATCTAATCTGATCATAGGCAAGTGAAGTGCCAAAACCGAAGGACGAGGTTCGTAAAACCCTTAGGTTGTTGTTTAATAACACATCCCTAAAGTTTGTTGTTTTATGGAATGTTTGTGTGGGGGCCACTAGTTTCATTGGAAACTATTTATTAAATTAACATTCCATTATTATACTCTTTACAATCTTTTGGTTATAGTCTTTCCAAATATGTGATCAATGTTTAGTGGTTTCACCCCCAACATAATCTCCCTCATGACAAAGGTTATGCCATAATTGGGTTTTAGTGTTTCTTCTTGTTTGAGAAACCATTCGGGTGTGCCTTTTCTTGAGATTTCTAAATTTGAGGATCCTTATAATAAATGGCTTGTTGTTAATGACAATTGTATAATGGCATGTACTGTGTATTCTCACCACTTTACCCACCTAAGGTAAGTGATTATAAATGTTTATTAAATGCGAAATATGAAATGTAAAATGGAAAGTATACCAAGTATATAACTTATCCTTATTAAAAGAGATTTAATAAAGGTTACATGTCTGTAGGACCCCTTTTCTTGTTGATGGAAGGTAAAAGAGTGATCCTCAATAATTTAATAAGCCTTAATGGATAATTAAAACTTGATTAACTGGTTGCAATGCTACTTGGACTATCCACAACAATAGAAGACACAGCTTGGATCAATAAATAATTGGTTTCAAATCTAATTGACTTATCCACTCCTATGGAAGGAAAGACTTGAACCAACTGAATTATTATATGATTATAATATCAAAAAAGAATGGACTAACTTGAACTCGCATTGGATTCTGAGAGAAGAATACCTTGGGTCCCGGGAACCCCATTCCGATTCAAGGATATGGTTTTCTTAGGTTGGTACCCACCTAAACTCTGGTTCTTGAATATTAATTGGATTCTCAGTATAATATAGTTGGTCCCCTTTCATTATTATAAAATACCTTGGATACTATCCTTGGATCTATGAGTGACTGTTAGGTTCCATGGTTAAATCCCATAGGGACTTGTCATTTCTCAGCCCCATTTTACCTTGTTCAGTTACCTTGGACTCAGTAGGCACCCTATTGTTGAATTACTTGGAATATTCTCCTTGCATTACACTCTTACCCTTTAGCTAGACTTAGATACTAGTGAGTTATCTTTCGGTGACTTTTTGTTACCTTGGTTTTTACCCTGGAACTCTGTCACTAGATATCATTGTCTGGTATCCTTGTTACATCTTGGGACCTTCACTACTTATACTATCACGAGATGATTTCAGGTTTGGATATGCCACACATGGCCTCTTTACATTAAATTGAAATTGATTAATTAATGAACTGGTCACATGTTTAGACACCAGTAGAGGGTTGAAGTGGGTACTTGGTTATTTAGTTATATTGCACTGCTTTATTTACTTTATATATGCAAGATTGGACACTATTATATTTTATTAAATGGAATGGATGTTATAGAAACCACGGGTGGTGTCCCACTAAGATTTATCTCACACCTTATCTGGGTGCCTTTTGGTAACTGAAATAGATTACAAGGTTGCAGGTATTGACAAAGGGAATCATGCATCTTCCAATACTTGATTGTGTGCTGATAGGATGGAGCTTGAAGGCTGATGACCAAGTAGGATCTTGGGATTCTTGGAGGTGAATTTGATTTCTTTTACCATGTGGAACATGTTATTATTACTATATAGTATCCATGATTTTCAGTTTTCTAGTGACATGAAATTACATCATCACTATTCTAGTTGATACAGTTATCATTATTCTTGTTTATCTATTGCATCAGCTTTCTTCTGCTATTTATTTATATCAGTTCTGTTGTTTACTATTATATTATATTTATTATATTGTTCTACACTCTTATAATGAGGGAATAGTATTCCGATGAAAACACCATAGTCCCTTGCTACTAGTCACAACCTCTAACATTTGGGAAGATGTGCTTGGGTCCATGTGGCCCAATAGGCTTGGGGCACCCGTTAAGTGGCATACGGGTCTGAGTCATCAAAATACATATATATATTAATTAATAATTAAATAGGATAAATGTAATCCTTATTTTAATAAAAATAAAATGTTAAATTCATACAGGTATGGTCTAAATACCAACCCCATATTAGACTAGTATACACCCTAAGTGTAATGTGTGTGATGGTGGCTGTTTCTTGGACTGGTTCAGTGAACATTCTTTGGGAGGTAATATGTGTAATCATAAACATATCCAATAAATGGTTTTTACCATTATTAGATGATGAATGTTTTTTGGCCTTAGTCATAGGAAAATCCAATTAATTTAATCTCCCTTGAACGCTTCGAAAAATTGGATTCATAGGGTATTATTGTATTTGTTGAAGCCATAACCTTTTACATCTATGTCAATGAGGATTTATCAAAAACCATAATATATACTAATCATAATGTTAACTACTGAAAAACTATGTTATGAATGGTTATGATTATTAAAGTTCTTTTAATCTTAACATAAAAACTAAGGCCATATTTTACAATGTTTTCTACAAGTATATTACTTAATATGCCATTTATTCATCCTGAAGGGATTAACGTTTATAAAATTTTGGGTAATTGGATAGTAATAGTAGTGAAGTTAATATAAAATTATGATATTTATGGAATTATTTATATTTAAAAATGATAAACCATATTACACCTTTTCTTCATTCAATGGAAAAAAACTCATCATCCATGCATACATGTGGAATACCACCTCCAAGGTATGAAATTTTTCTATTTTTAATTTTATCATGATTTTACATTGAGGTTCATGAGAATGGATTTAAAAGATAAATTTGATTTTTCTGATTTAAATATGGTTCTAGTAATAAAAATTGAATATTTTTTAATGACGTTAGTGGTGACCAATTTTTATAAAATAAATTGTCTTAAACAACCGAACTAAGAGGAATAAATTTATTCATACTATCGAATTACTTCATATCTATCAATCCTTATCAAAACTATTCATTAGTATAATATATATAACTAATAAACACTATATGATATCACTATTATACTGTTATATTTATAATTTAACTTAATCACATCCTAATCATCCATTAATCATGGCATGTTCATGCTTGTGTCAGTTTGACAACTTAGTTGAAAAATTCAATGAAATAATGTCAAGGATGATTATAAAAACATAATTACTTGTTTAATATGATATAAATTTGTAAATAATAATATTTTGGTTCTATATATGATAAATTTGTATTTATCTCATTAATTATAAAATGCCCCTTTATAGGATCAAATCACTAAAAAATGTTTTTTGAGAATTTCATCTTCTAGGATAATGAATAAAGGACCCGAGAAAAAAAGTTAAATATAATAAATCATTATATGTAAAAAATTATAGTATCATAAAATTAAATAATTAACTTTTTAAGAATAACAAATACTGAAAAATATCTTACAAAATTATTTCAAAATGATCAAGATTACACACATTGAACATCGAAAATAGGTAATAAATAACTAATATAAATGTAGAGATTAATTATAATTTATGTTTATAAAAGTTAATAGATATGAAAAACGTTTTTAAATAGGTTATTAATATATTTATGTTTGTTATATAATATTTTAAATAGCATTTGACTATGTAGGGAAACAAGGTAAAGGTTTTTCATTTCAAAGTCCACTTTTTGAGACATGTTTTGTATTCTGCGTATAATTTATTTTAAGTGGTTTATATTCCTCTTAACTGAGTTTTTGTATCATGAAATACCATATATTATTGATATTTGATTTTTTTTATTTCATTCTCTCTCTCCATATAAGTTTTTTATCTAAATGACACTCAATCCATATTGTTTTCAAATTCAAACCTCATTTTAAAATCAAGACCACTAAAATATGAAAACCCGTATGGGAATTTTTATAGTATTTATTTCTAAGATCTTTATCATTTAACTACAATTTTGTTATCCTTGGTGTGTTATTTCCACTATTTATTTTTTTAAACTATAGAATTTATAATCACATAAAGTGATGTGTTTTTCAAAAAAAAATGATTTTAAAGAAATTAATTCTTTTTATGCTAAACTGTGATATTTTTTAAGGAATCCATAAATCTATTTCAAAATTTTTATAATTTATTTTTCATCTACATTGATGTTATTCGCAAAAAAAATTACTATAAAATAACTCATTTTTTTCCAAAGGGATCATTTTTGTCGAAATAAATTTTTTTTAATGTTTTCGTGTGATCATATATTTCTTCAATACTTTACATTTTATATAAATCATCATCTATATATTTTCATGCTTTCTAAAAGTAATTATTTTTCACCAAGTACTATAAAATAATTATTTTAAAATTATTTCAAAATAAAATATTAATTTATTTTTTACAACGTGAATTTTTTTGGTAGAACACTTTATAAATAATTTTTCATGTATATCAAAATCACTTAATATATCTTATTCATATTAATGATATTCGTCAAATTATAAAATCCACCTTCTTCCACTAGATGGCATGTATTGATCTCTATTATCAAATGAGGGTTCTATTAAATCCTTTTTCATACCTAATATTTATTGGTATATAACTATAATATTTATTATAATGTTGTTCCTCTACAAATACTCTATTATTGACTCCATTGAGTGAAGGATGTTGACCATGATGTTATACATCCTCTAATATGGGAAATTTATTATCATAATCATACACCCATTATCTAAATGGGTTAAATTCCATATGCATTACTATCTTGAGGAAATTTTACTTACCGAGAAAGATAATTGGTGTTATTGGTTACCCATTTATTTTCCACGGGATTACCATTTTATGTTTATTTATTGAATAATTAATGATTTCCTTATGTAAATATTTATGAAAATATATTTTCATTCCCTTGGATATTTATGATGTGTTAAATGAAACAAATTTTCCTTATATGGGTTCTTTGTGATATTAATTTTAATGATTAACATTTGGAGATACCTATGAAACCAATTTAATTTCATGGGGTTCATTATAATTTGATACGTAATTTAATTCAGGTACCACTCATAAGATTGTATTTCTATGGGTGTGTTCCTATATTACCCTCTAATGCATTGGTTTACTGTTCATATGTCAATAGATAAGTATTCTCAAGTAAAATTTTAGTTTCTTATTACCATGGGAACTGATGTTTTGGATAATGAATGTCATCATTCCTATACTAATTCGTTTTCCATATTTGAATGGGTTTTCTTAGATTCCTTAATAGTCTAATGACTATGTTATGATCTCATGGATCATGTTTTTGAGTCACTTTTTCATTCATGTCTTATTTTATTTAATGATTTAGGCCATTATTAGGATAATTATTTCCTATATATTATTTATTATAAACAGAAGCTCATATTATTCCCATTTATAATTGTTTATTTTCAATTCCCATGTTTAGGCTTAGAGAGCATCTGAGATAACCACTTCATATATTTCTATTTACCAAGGAAAGAGAGATATGAAATATATGAAATTTCATGAATAATATTTAATATATAGAATTTGTGGAATATAGTGATGGATTGATATGGATTAAACAAAATCTTATATACTGGTAAAATGACCACTAGTTGAAAAAGGCAGGAGTTTGGTTAGTTAATATTTTTACAAATTCACAAAAAAAAATATCAAAAAGTTCTTGACAATGTATTATAATGACAAATTTTATTTAAAAAATTTAATCTACATAAGATTAGGTCAGAGATGATATAAGTAGTCTAAAGAAATGATATAAAATTCCTAATTAAAATTAGTAGTATGCATCACATATATTCAAAATGAATGAAGGATATAAGGAAAGATTTTTGGGTTGTCTTGGATTGACGGAAAAGGTTAAATTTTACTGAAATATATTTTAATCCACATGGGACTTGATAGAGATTCTACCATATACATAACTATAATACATCCTTATAATAATTCACCCTCTTAGAACAAATATGTCCACAGTACCTTAAATACAAGGCATACATATGGAATTGAGTAATAAATTTTATGACTATTGGAATGTTTAAGAATTATAATGGCCTACAATGAAAGTATAAATAGAGGAAAACTTGATCTATCATTTATAATGAAATAAGTAATGTATAAAAAAGGTATATAAATATTTGACATTGAAAGTATTTTTAATAATATAGGACTATACAGATAAATGATAAAAAGGGAATAGGGAACCTTACATCAGTATAATAAAAGATTAGGAGAGAGAAATAATGAGAGGCAATTAGTAATGTCCCATTAACTATATATTTAATATATGACAATACTTTGTAATTAAAATCATGGTATTATATCAATTTTTAAATGAAATTATACTGAAATGATTTCATTAAAATGGAATGTGGAGGATTGAGAACCCTTACCCTGAATGATGAATTATTAAATCTTGAGAGGGTCACATTAGAACCATAAGAGCTGATTAAAACAATTATTGAAAGGTAAAATTTAAGGTTAACTATAATAAATTAATTTGTTAATGAGGTGGAATTTGAGGAGGGCTCAGTATTTAGAGAAAATAGGGAATGATTTTATATCAATTTCTAAACATAAGACTTAGAAATATTGGTTGTGGAAAATACTAAATCATTATCTTATATATGGTTTTAGTTCATGTTTTTTATAATATTTGGTATTCTGTTTAAAATTTATTTTTTTGGAACTAAACTCCATTATTTTATATTACCTTTACCACAAAAACATATTGTATCCATTTTTTTAATTCTTCATTTCCATTTTAGACATTGGAATTACATTTATTTGTTTGAAAAATCACTTTAATTAATTAAAATATATTATATAGATAAAATAAAATATTTTTTATCATGTATTCACATATGATAGTTATTAAACCATTTTTAAATCATAATTATGTCCTAATAGTTAACATATATAACAATCACATTTTACTACTTAATGAAAATTTTGACTCTTTCATAAAATTATGAAAATTTAACCAATGGATAATATTGATATGGTAATTGGAAATTTAATATCCATTTTATGAAAATTATTTTCAAAATATGATAATTTCAATTTTTAAAAAAATTTCCTGATGTATTTCAAAATTAATTTTTTGGTATAAAAAAAATTAAAAACCACTTATTCAACTAAATATTTTATTGTTCTTTATTATATGTGTGTAATTATATTACTATTAATTAATTAACATAAATAATTATATAATTAAATTATATTAATATCAAATCAATTTATTCCATTTATTAAACATTTTTCGTGGATAACTATTTCATTAGAACAATGGTTAGATTCCACACATCCAGATTCCAGTTGTTGGATTCTAACAGTTATATTCTAATGGTCACATTATCCCAATTATAAACACATCAATATAACATCCTAAGATAATTCATAAACATATATTAGTTCTTATATAATTCCTATACCATTTGTTATTGTTAGTTATTAATAAAAATGTATCATAGATATCAGTTATTGTTTTTATAGTGTTGTTCTCTGGAGTACAAAATTAGGGTGACGAATTATATTGATATTTTTTTTGTTACTCTAGTTTCAAATATTTTTTATAATTTAATTTTATAGGTATATTTTGTACTATGTATCATACCATTATAATGAAATAAATTAATATTTCATGTTCTACAGTTTTTGTGATGAACTATTTCTTTATTAAAGTTGAATCTCATGTCCTACATTGGTTGACCATACCTTCTATCTTAATTTAGAGTCCCTTATACAACCTTTTCATTACAAAAATGTATAACCCAAAATCATATTTTCGCTACTTAATTATTACTCACAATTATTTCTCAACCATAAACCCTACCTTATCACTCAAGGTAGGTCTCCATATCATTTCAAAACATCTACCTTGTCACTCAAGATTGGGTTCCATCAATGCATTATCAATCAATGTCAGTCTAGGTTATAATGACCCATGTATAAACAGGATTAATTTTTATGCGTAAGACTTCACTTCAAACTAGTTAATGGGTCATTTTAAATAGTGATGTTTAGTTGAGTATACTGAAGGCTTAGGTCCCTCAAAAGTGTGATTTTTTGACATAGAACATTGCCTCAAGAGGATCAGAAAAGAATATACAGGGATTAGGAGCAGTCAGCACCTATAGAAATCAACTACAGTGCCTCCATCTATATAGTGTAATTTCCAACAGCCCAATGAGGGCTTCTAAATCCACCATCTAGCCACTCAGGATCCAACAACTAGCTTGTTTCCCCTTGGGATATTTTTAAAGCAAGGTAATAGTGATAATTTTCAAAAGACCTCCCCCTTAATACCCGATATTTTTTTAGTACCCCAAACCCCTAGTGTATACTCACCCATGACTCTTTTTCCCAATTCGAGGTCTTGATGGACATATTTATGTCCACGGTTGTTTCAAATGAAGTCCCTTATGATCGAGATACTGTAGTAGGTCTATGAATATGGTTCATCCTCACTTCATTTTCTAAAATCTCTTGGTTGTTCCAAATAGGGTTTGGGTAATGATCCTAATGTATAATTTTAGAATTATCTTGAGATGATAAAATCTACTTATTTCTTTTTTAGTTTTTGTCCCAAGACAATTCCCTCATATCATTGGCACCCATTTTGATGATGGTATGTGTCCATGTGAGTTTTTAAAGGGTTTGGTTTAAATTAAACATAATATCATATGTTTTAGTTCTATATATTAGGAATTTATCTCATGTTAGTGAAAGTGGAATCAAATAGAAATTAAAGGGTTATTTTACTTGGTTATATTACACCTGGATAAACCATTGAGTGAATTTTCATTTATGAAAAAAATTACCTTGGATAATTGTTGTAAATATCTAATTAATTATTATTTGAACATAATTTAATAGTCTCAATTTTTTGGATGTGAGTTAGGGATACCATTGGTGTAGTGTTTCCTTTTGGTCTTGGATGACTTCGAGTAATGGGTAGTTAAGCTGTAATAAAAATGAAAAATCTTCATAAAAAGGTAGGTCCACTAAGTGATTTCCCATAAAGTATGGTTGTTAGAAAGTATATATTAGCAGTGCATCGAGATAACTTCCAACATCAAAATTGAAATAAAATTATAATATCATATTAACTTAATTCCTAGATATTGGTTAATTTATCTCCCACTGGTCACACTTATATCTAAGATAACTACTATGGAATGATAACAAACAGTGGGTGAAATACTGTTTAACCTTAACTCTTGAAATAAACTAGTTTAATTCATGACCCTCATCATGGATAAATTGTTAGATATGGTCAGTTAATTAACTCAAATCATTCCATGGATCATTGAAGGTCTTTGGAATATTCTTGACCTATTAAATGTTTTACCTATAAGCTTCCATTCATTAATCATTTAAACCTCTTGTATGAATCATGCAAGTAAAGAGTTGACCATGTGAATATTTTTTTATTCTATTGATCCTATCTATAATTACTATTACATAACATATATAATTGATAATGTATCCTTAATTCCTTTATGTACAAGGGTTCCACTATATATTGGTTAATAAAATGTAAAATTACCAAATCCCTTGTTGTGTAATAAAACTAACAAAGGGATGATTATGCATTGAGATTCTAAAAAGTATTAAATTGTGGTAATGGTGATAGAGAACTATGTTAACCTTAAATAAATAACTTATTTTTTTAGATAATAATTTCAAATCTAATTGGTTAATGTCTAATGGAATACTTTTACATGTATCATTAGCTATTAATGTTGGATACCTTGTACAAGTAGCAAAATTTAATTTAGTATGGTTAGTTTTTATTTGAATTTTATGGAATTTTAGTTTGTTATTATCTTCCTAATGTTCATTTAACTTATTTTTTAGTATATTTACTTTTTATTTAGAGGGTATTTTATCCCCTCCATACATACCTTGGAATCAAACAATTAGTCATAAACCTATGGCATATAAGTAGACTCTCTTGAGGAAGTATGGCCCTCTAATTTGGTTTCATAGGAATTTACTGGGTAGGAGGTGTTAAAAAGTTATATATAATATATTTTTCTTTTGTATTACTATATTGGACTATTAGATAAGATTATTCGATTTTTTCAGAATATGTTAAATAACTTGTTTATGGGAATGGACAATGTAAAAATTTGTGAAATACCAAGTTTCTAGGGATGGGAGTTAAAGATCATGACTTCCAAATTTACAGTAGATTTGATTTCACCTTGATTGATTCATTTTATTCTAAGGTATTGATTTATGGGATTTATCACATGGACTAGTATGGAAATATAGGAGGTGTGTTCATACATTCTTCTGGTAATATATGATTGACATTCCATTAACAATGTTCTTTTGGTTCTTGAGTTCCTTATTTCTGTTATTGTTGGCCTTGTCTATATATTTGGAATATGGTTGGTTAAATAAAGTGCTTTAATGAACCTAAACAAAATTTTCTCCAATAAGTTGATGGTGTAATTCTATATAACTATCCTGATATTAATTAAAGTAATTAATATTACTAAAATTGTTAATAAATTATCTATAATGTGGGACATTAAAATTTAAAATAACTTGGTTATTATTTTTAAAAAATATTGGTGAATAATAATGGATATCAATTAAATGGTGTTCCAATTAAACATATAGTTTAATTCTGCTATAACATGGGAATGGAAACTCATATAACTAAATATGGGTATTTTTAGTTTGACCCTTGTAGGTTGACCTTAACATTATATATCTATATAGTTAATCCATTATGGTTTTGTATTGAAATCATTGATAAAATAACTACTAATGGGTTTCACATAAATAGTATTTTAATTAAAAATTATAAACTATTTAAATATTTAACATGGGATTGAAATCCTATATAATTGAACCTATATTGGCATTACATGAGCCTCTATGTCGATGTTATCTTTACTGTCCTTGGTAATTAACCACTTGGAGTTATATAAATTAAATTGTTTTGTTATTTAATGATTCCAAAACCAATTATTTGATTTTAAATTTATTTTTATGGTAGAATCATACTTTACCAGATCCCTTAAAATGATAATGGAACTTTTGTGTGATTAATTGGGTTTTATTTTCACAATTATTTAGTAAATTTAAATTCTGGTTACAATATAGAGAAATTTTTTCCCTAAAACTAGTGATTGAATTTTTTATTATCTCACCTTCAATTGTGATAGTTTTTTGATAATGAAAATGGTTAAGATGAAATTAAATTATAATTTACCTATATTTCAAGTGGATTTAGCTAAATAAAGTCTAATGTATATCATATAAATCATTTTCCACCATAAAATGTACTTTGTTTTCATTTAACTTATCCACATTTAGGATATCTTAGATAATGTAAAATTATATAAATAATATATTTTTAACACTGTATATATTTATTTGTGTGTGTGTGTGGTTTGGGCCAATATTTTGGTTATCATCAACCCTGAGTATGGGTGGTTTAAGTTGTAGGAGTTCCTGATTTGTGTTGAAAAACAAATATATTGTCTCAATAAACTTCAAATAAAGGATGCATAATCGAAAACAAAGGAGGCATAAACCAACACAATCTTGAGAAATAATGAGATTGTCTCAATAAACTCTTTTAACTTGGTATCTTGGGATCATACACTAGATGTAAGAAAATGAATTTAAATGAATCATATAATATCATTAAAATATTTAGATTCATGACATAAAATGTAAAATTGAAATATATACTCCTCGTAAAAGAATTTAGGTGAATAACAAAACATGAGTCTCAAAGAAGGAAACATGAGACAAAATTGTTTTATCGATTTGGTAACTTTTGGAACTCAGACCCCATGAATGAAGGATAATAAAATGGACATTTAAATACCCATTAATTTAATTATAAAATACATAAACAAAATTATGGTCAGTACATACACCGCACAAGATTAAATAGTGTAGAACATAACATGTATCTCACAGAAATTAAAAGTGAGATGAAATTCTCTTACCTTCTGTCTTCACTCTCATCGAACTAATTCAAAAAAAATTATAATAAATATAAATTTATTCTACACATTTTTCATGGCCATATTATTATATTTAATATTGTATAAGTTTTTATTATGACTTTATATTACCCGCTTGTAAACGATCCTTAGTTAAAGTTCCACTTTGGGTAATATTCTCTTTGTTCTTCACATTTGTCTTAATTTGTTATATCATTGGTCCTTATAAATATATAATGATTAAAAATTCCAATCATGATATAAATAAAATTAATATCCTTTATATTTATATTATAATAATTTATATTATAAATAAGTATGAAATGGAATACACCGTTCATAGATACAGTAAGTCGTACATCCGCATGAACACTATTTCTATCTTTTTTATAATATTGAATGAAAGTATGTAAATGAAATATGTATATATTTATATATAATTATTATATTATCATTATTTAACATATAATATCGCTAAACTCATCCTTAATACATTCCATGGTGTAGGTGAACGAATCACATCGCTTTGAGGGGGAAATAGTCCACACTTCCTCAAATGAGATTATTATATTAAAAACAAACGGAAAGTAATGATATGTGTGTTATAAAAGGAATAAAAAGGCATAAAGACCTAATAAATATAATATATAACATATATAAATACATTTTACATCATAATTTCCTCTATTATTGGTGGTAATGTAGAAATGAACAATCATCGTTTCATGAGGTGGTAGTTTACTGTGCACAGAAATAATATGTTTGACATCCATTCAATGGATATGTGTGTAAGTGTAGGTCAAAAAATTATCATTAAAATATCCTAGTATTTTTATTATAATTATTTTATCCCAAAATAATGTAATAAATATAGTGTAGTTGGTGAAGAGGTAAAAGAAAGGAAAGGATCTTGAGAGACGATGTTACCTCAAAACCAAGCAACCCCTTTTGGTTTTTTCCAAAAGGATTTTTTGAGAGGGTTTCTGAAAAAAGAGGAGTATTTAAGGTAGAAGGGATTATTTTGGGGAAGTGTATGGGAAGTTATTTCCTAAACATTTTCCAAAACATTGACACATCCTTATACTTGTCGTTAAAGACATCCCAAGACAAATCCTTAGAAATTTACCTTGTGATCTCACTAAAGAACCATCATCCTGGTTTCAAAATGTTGACTAAAACATTCCTCTAATACCAACTATAGTTTCCCAGTCTTGAAATAAATGGATATTTAGAATTTTATATGAATATTCAGATCATTACAAAAAAATATGCCTGAGGACCATAATAGTTTTGTGTTTCTAGAAACTTGGAAGATAAATATTCTATCCAAGTCAAAGATATTCAATATCTCCCATAAATATCTCCTACATTTTTACTTCTACCTAAGACATTTATTTATACCTTGGGGAAAGGATACATAATAATGGGGTGATCTCATATGCTCAGTAAAGGTATTTAAAAAAATGTGTAATAACAACATAAACAAAAGTGCATGTAACTTGAGCATAATATTTGAAGATAATGACCTAAATATTAGAGAAAATAATAAATAATGGAATTCTATAAGACATTAATCATAAGGAAATAAATAAATTAGGACTAGGAAGCATAACATAGGAAAAGGAATGGAATTTATAGTGTGTATTTGGGTTTATAACATTGGGAACATGTATAAGTAAAAACAGGTTCACTCAATAAGTTGAAGACAAGTAATCATACCCCAACATCAACTTATGGACATGCAACTAGGTCCATGCATAACATTGTGAACAGGTATTTAGGTACATCCTTAACCTTATAGATGTGAAACAATGTCCAAGCATAACATTGGGATTGTGTAATCAATTTATCGAATTACCTTGTGGACATGAAACCAAGTCCATGAATAACAATTTGAACGTGTAATTAGGTTCACACATTACCTAATGGTAATGAAACCAGGTCCATGAAAAACATTTTGAATATGTAATCAAGTTCATGCATAACATTGTGAACATGTAATAAGGTTCACGCAGAAACATATGGACATGAAACCAGGTCCATGCTGAACATTGTGAACATTCAATAAGGTTCACTCATAACATTGTCAACATATAATCGGGCCACCTTAAGGCCTTAGGTCCACCTCAAGGCCTTCGGGCCACATGAATGCAGGCCCCAAGCACAGTACAAAAAAGTATCAGCCCCAGAAGAGGATTCAGAGCATGTGCACTCACTAGAGCAGAGCAAAATTGATTGTCAGAATGAGAGGGTATGGCTATTCCCTCAGTACCATCCTGCGCTTACACGGGAATCTAAGCTAGACGGTCATGAAAAGGTGGAGAGATACTATCAGGATGCAGATGCTGGGGAGGGGCAGTTCCTTGTAGATAGTCTGGTTGAATTCCCTAAGACCTTCGCGTCATGTAATCTCCTAAGCCTATGGTCCATGTAATCTCTGAGCCTACGGGCCTTGTAATGGTTCCCCCTCATCCATTGAAAGGGGGTCATCAAAAATCAATAAAAATGAAGTCCTTTGGGCCATTCAGGTAGGTTCAAAAATAACATTTATACTCATGAGTCATCCATCATTACCCATTTCATTGGAGGGAGATATTGGTCCCACCCATCTCATAACAAAATCCTTCATGCCAGTGCTACAGGATCATAAAACATTCATCATATCATGACCCATAAAAAGACATAGGTTTTATAAACATCAAATAATAAACCATGAAATGAAATGGGTATGATTAAATTTTTTTAACATCATAACCCATGGAAAAGAGATTGGTTTGATAACCATTTAATCAAAGCATAACCCATGAAAAGAATAAGGTTTCATAAACATGTAACATGTGAAAGGTAAATTGGATTCATAAAAACCATGACATTAAGCATAACCCATTTATAGAAAGGATATTAATGAAACCTTTAGATATTTTCCTAAAAGGGAATGATTAAAATCCATGGATGTCATCTTTTATGGAAAATAATTTTGAAATATATTTCAAAAACATTTCTTCTATAAAATATCCATTCTTCTTCAAAAATTTCTTTTTATAACATAATACCTTTTGAAAACATTTTTATCTAAAAATATATTTGAAAATATATATTTTAATATTTGAAAAAAATAAAAAAAATAAAATCATTTTTTATTTAATACTATTTTATTTTCTTTTTTTAGAACATTTTTTATAACATTTTCAAAAAAATGGTTTTAAAATAAAATAGATTTTTGAGCAATGAAATGGATGGTAATATTTTACAAAAAAAACGTTATCTTAAGTACAAAAGAGTGGAAAAATTCTACTGAATCGTTACGATATCTTGAAAAAATAGAGAATAGGGAAACTCATGAGTGTTATTGGGTGATTGATAATAATATTTCATCAAAGGTGGTATAAACCTAAACAGTCTTGAAAAACAATGAAATCGTCTCCATAAACTCTTATAAATTGGTATCTTGGGATCATACTCCCAGTATAAGAAAAGAAAATTACATAAAGCATTTAATATCATGAAAATATGTATATTCACTATATAAAATATAAAATGAAAATAAATACACCTCAAAAAAGAGGTTAGGTACATAACAAAACTTGGGTCTCATAGATGGAAAACGGAGACGAAACTATTTTACTGATTTGGTAACTTTTGGAACGTAAAACCTATAAAGGAAAGTTCAAAAAATATAAATTTTAATATCCATAAATTTAACAATAATATATATGTGATACAGTTATTTTCAGTACATACACCTTACAAAAGTAAAGATTTGTGAACATAACATGTGTCTCACCTAAATTTAAAGTGTGATGAAATCCAGTTACCTTGTGTCTTGACTCTCATCATACTCATTCAAACCCCAAGAATAATAAATATAAATTTATTTTAAATATTTTACCGAACCATGTTGTTATATATATTACCATATATGTTCTTGTTATAACCTTATACTACCTACTTATTAATTATTCTATGTCAAAGTTTCACTTTAGGTAATAATTTCATTGTTCTTATCATTTGTCTTAATTTGTTATATAAATGGTCCTTATACACATATCAAAATTCCAGAATTTAAACCATGATATAAATATCATTTTTATACAGTATATTTATCTTATAAAAATTTATATCATAAAAAAGTACAAAATGGAATAAACCATTCATGGATACAGTAAGCCATACGTACGCATGAATGTTGTTTCCATTTTTTGTTTTCGTATTGAATGAAAGTAAGTAAACGAAATATAAATATAAATATATATATATATAATTATTAATGAATAATTATGCATCATATATGTTCACTAAACTCATCCTTAATACATTCCATTTGGTGTGTGAATGAATCTCATTGCTTTGAGGGAGCGGTGGTCCACACTTCCTTAAATGGGATTATCATATCAACACCAAATGGAAATTAAATATATGTGTGTTATAAAATGAATAAAAAATATTAAATACATAAAAAATATAATATATAACATATATAAATAGATTTTGCATCATAATGGCCATCATGGTTAGTGGTAAAGTATAAATAAACAATCATTATTTCATGAGGCAGTCATTTTTCGTACACTGAAACAGTATGTTCTACATCAATTAAATGGAGGTGTGTGTAAGTCTAGGTAAAAACCATATAATTAAAACATCCTATTATCTTTATTATACTGGTTTAATTACAAAATAATTGAATAAATAGAGTTTAGGGGTGAAGATGGAAAATAAAGGAAAGGATCTTGAGAGAATACATTACCTCTAAATCGGGTACCCCTTTTGGTTTGTGCCAAAAGGATTCCTTGAGAGGATTTCTTCTAAAAGGGAGGATTCAAAGTTAAATGGAGGAATTTTGGGAATATTATTGAGTAGGTCATAGCCTAACATAATAGTTTTGATATGTGTGATGAATTGGTATAGGTTGTGGCCTTTTATAGGAAAGGAAGAGGACTCACATGGAATTTTTGAAACATTTTAGGTGTGCACATGTTATTACCTATAAAAATACATAAAAAAATCAATAATAGAAGGCTTATTGAAGACCTATGGACATACAATGGGTTTTCGAAATGTGTCTATGTCATTTAGGCTCTTATATTTAATTTTTAGTATGTTATTAACCAAATTTTTCTCTTAACCAATGAAATTAATTTTAATCAAATTTACTAATATTTTTGTTAAAAAAAGCTGACCTTATTTGTAATTATAAATTACTCTTATTCAAAATATGGAATCCATTATTCAAAATTAAAATAACATAACTGGTATAAGTTAATTTAAAATTAATCCTGATGGCGAGATGACGCTTTGGGGTTTTAAAGTAAAAACATACAAAGGATTGGTAGAATTTTTAATCTTATTTCAATGTGAAATTAGATTAAATGAAATTAATTGGATTAATTGGTAAAAATATTAACTAAATAAATAGTTAAACAAATTTAAAATATAATTTAACCCTATAAATAAATTAGATGAAAAGACAGTTTTAAATTAATATCCAGTATTTTTAACTAATAATTAAAAGATGAAACCTTACATAAAAATATCAAAACATTCTCCTAAAATAATTTTCCTGTTTAAATACCAATTAAAAAGTTAATTTTGAAATATAAAATCTACAAAAGTTCCAAAAATTGTATTTAAATTAGGTTCTCCATTAAATGTGGTAAAACTACCGTTATAAAAAATAGGTTTTTTTCATAAAATTGGGTTTGTTCTTATCATATGTTTGTCCAATCTATTTGATGAATATCAAATATATTTTACTAAATGAAAAAAATATTTATTAGATTAAAATCACTTAAGAATTGTAATTAATTTAATTTACTATGTTAAAATAGCTTTGTGACTATAACAATATTTTCCTTTATATTCAATCAGTTTTCTTATTCATATCTAATTTATTGGTAACCTTTGAATTCTTATTTAATTTCTCTAAAACACATATTTTTTTAATTTATTTAAAACTATTCATATCCATTAACTTAATTTATTGGTTATATCTCATTATTATAACATTTTTAATTATATATTAATGTTAAGTAACACTCGATCTTGCATGTTATGAAAGCCATTGAGGAAGGTCAATCATGTGTTTCCTTAATTCATAGTGTTAGTTTAATTTAGCACCCCCTAGTCTTACATATAGTTTAAAAAACCTCCACGTTCCAAGAATAGACCATGTCAAAAATAAACTTTAACCATAACTCTAGAATTCAATTGGACCAATTTGTGATTCACCTCACTGTTTACATTCTTGGTATGGTTAGGAAATTAGTTTCTCTCGCTCTATGGGCCTTGTATGTTCAATTGAAGAGGACTGGCCTAATAAATGTGTCTCCAATGTGGTTCATTTATTTAAATAGTTGAATATAGTGTATGAATCATTTATTTAAAAAGAAAACTAAGAGGTACTTGTTTTTTATTGATCCTAACATAAATTAGTGTTCCTTGACCAAGAACATGGACCTGGTATCCTTATTTCTATTAAATAATAGGGATCCACTGGATACTTTTCAATAAAATGAAAACATATCAGATCCATTATTGGGTAAAAAAATAACAAATGGACATTTATTCATTGACATGACTCTAGGTACCAAATTATGGAAATGGTTTTTGGGAGTTGTGATACCCAAAATTAAATAATATAGTTTAGATATGATAATATGGGATATAATTTTCAAATTATTAATGGATTACAGGGTGTTATTATAGAATGAATGGCCTTGGGGAATGAGATATGTTTTACTTAATTCAATTTTCTTTCTCTTAAAATGGTATTTATACCTTGTCATCATTGGTTAAATAATTTATATGGTTATGGATTAAAAATAATGTATTCTATTATTATGCACTAGATTCTAGATTATAAATCAAAACACAAACCCAGTGCATCCTAGATGACTCATTGATGTGGAATATAGGGGTGATCCCACCTTGGATCCACTAAATTCATATTTTAGTGAATGAATCTTCTTGGAATCAGGGATTCACCTAGAAAATCAGTAACATTAAAATTCTTAGGAAGAGCTCATTGTTTTAGATTGATTTCCTCTAACATTGATTTCCATGTTGTATATCCTCAGATCCCAATCAAAACTCATCCTAATATTACCATAAAATTTCTCCACAGATTCTATAATATTCCCTTTATAATGTAGAATTCATAGTTTCTATCCATAATATTCTACTATAGATATATACACTTTCAATTGAACCCCTAGGGATGGATCACCATATCGATACATAGAATTCCATTGATTATTCAATGAATTCATTTTTTTCATTTTATGGGAATACCAAGACCAAATTTATGGATTCAACTTTTATTATATTTATTGAATGCATGGGATTATTTCCATGGGTCCTATAAATACTATTAGCATGTCTGTTCAGAGATAGTCATCTCAGGATGAAGTTGGTAGGGTCACCTGGGCAGCGCCTGTGGGACCATGCTCAACTCCACAACAAATCTGTCTACTTAATTTAAATACATATTTCTCACACCAAATATTTTATAATCATAGGATAGAAATTAATTAGACACCACTGGTGGGGGATTACTAAGTTTTACTCACACCCTATTTGGGCCACCAATTGGTATATGGGAAGATCTCTTGGCTATTGCTACTGAAATTAGCTAGAGGCTCTTTATGGTTACTTGTCTTACGAAAGGACACGGCATCAGATCTCTAGACTGATCTTGTACCTGGAATACTGATAGGATATGGATTATCTTATTTATTTATTTATTTTCTCTCATCCTTTTTCTATATGTATCACTTGATTTTTATATTTAATTACTTTTACATTTATAATAATTCTATTTGTAATTATTAGTTTTTATTTAAATTTCAAAAGTTTCTAGTATGTTATGAGATGCATTTAGTTCATTTCACTTATTTTTTAATAACTTTACTTCCTCACCATACCAGCATTGAACCCTTGTTGTTGGTTGGAAGACTCTAGTGTATTGTGATTTTTGCTTTATGCCATGTGTCCCTATTGTTAATTTACATTGGAGTGAACCTATCCAGTGATATTACATGGGCCTTGTGGTCTGTCACTAAATATGGAGAGATCTGTATCTTATCATATGATTGCATAACAAGGAGGCCAAACAAACCATCACACATGATCATTATCTCATCACATAGGTTTTAGTCACTTGAGACTTATAGCTATAGATCAACACACCTCATCATTCACCCATCACTAATAAACTATTAATTACCATTTCTGACAAGATTGGGTAATTCTCACAACTAATGCGATTTACTTGAGTCATACCACAAGAGATCAATCTACATCTTGTACCTATTCCCAATTTAAATTAGGCACCCAGGTCCCATCTCACATCAATCTCAGAAGAGACCTAAAGCCCATGTCTCAAATGAAAATACCTCTTTGTAACACCCTTCATAGAATTTAAGGATTAATCAATTCCATATCAGTCGTTGAATCACAATCCGCACTTTGGTGGGTTCTCTTTAATAGGTATTAGATGTATGGTTGTCTCACCTATGACACTTGGACTAGCCTCTCATGCTTACCAGACTATCCTAGGGGAAACCATCTTTGGTTAGATATGTCTCATCCTGAATCATGAGTCCTTGAGTTTAGCGTCCCATACTTTACATACATATATATTACATAAAAATTGAAGAATATTCATTAAAAATATAACAAGGACATGAGAGGATAGCATAGGTATAGTGTATTTGTAAATTGGGAAATGTAAACAACTGGTTCATAAGACATCTATATTATCTCTCTCTTATTCCTTCATAACTAGACCCATTTTTGACATATATTACTTAATACCCTTATTCATGACCTGGGTAAAAGAAACCTAAAAAGGGGTGAGCTCATATGCTCAGTAAGGATAAACAAGGAGAAATCAATCATATCACAATCATAACACATAAGAACAGAACATTTGAAAATCTTATCCTCTATAAGAAAGATCATGATATCATGTTATTGGAGAAATTATAAAATTTCATAAGAGTCAATGTATGTAATCCCAAAAGTCATCACATAAGAAATGAATTTTTTGGAAAACACATCAGCATAAAAAATCATTTCATTTTAGTTAAGGCTAAATGACATGATCTTCAATGAAAACAAATTCCACGACTAAACTGAGCTCACTCCTCATTCCAATCCTGTATTACTGAGATGAGATCATTTCCTATTCCAACCTTTTCTTTTCCATGAGATATAAATTTTTACGCAATGAATTGAAACAAGATATAGTTCCCACCAAATATCATAATGAAATCATTCTTACATGTTCGGAAAAAACATAAATCATTCACCATTGCATAACCCAAGGAATACAATAGATTTATTAAACATCATCTAATCATAACATAATCCAGGTAAAAAAATATATTTCATAAATAAAATTTTATCAAAAACATAATAAATTCATAAGAAAAATATGTATAGTATAGTTAAAACATAACCTATTAAATAATTCCATCTTAGATATAAAATAAGTTTGATATAACACCTGAAAATAATTCCTGAGTAAAATATCCTTTTGTCAAAAAAACATTTCTCAAAATGCCACAAAATTTTAAAAGAATATAATTTATTTTCATATAACCTTAAAATATTGTAGATAAATATTTATGTAAATATTTTTTTATGAAAATTTAAAAACATATCATGACATATAAGTTAAAATAAAATATTCTTTTCTTAATTTTTTCACATAAGTTAAAAAGTACCTCAGAACAAAAAATGAAAAAAAAAATTTCATACCATAAAATAAAAATTCATAAATGGTTAAAATTAACTTTAGAAAATTTTATAAGAATATAAATAATATTTCATATTTAGGAAACAAGGATGTGGATGATAAATATACTCTGTTAAATACTT
The DNA here is from genome assembly GCA_963277665.1 of Viscum album. Classification (NCBI taxonomy): domain Eukaryota; kingdom Viridiplantae; phylum Streptophyta; class Magnoliopsida; order Santalales; family Viscaceae; genus Viscum; species Viscum album. The sequence continues at coordinate 1,746,661,081 of OY728151.1, read as the reverse complement.
AAATATAATCAATCACAGAGAAAAATGCAATTGCAAAATTATACCATACCTTAGGTCTGATATCTTTTGTATGTATATGAACCTCCTGTATAGTGATTTAAATAATTTCATTGACTTATTCTAGAATAATAGTTTTTAATGATATCATATATGATCATATTATCATCTATTTCTTAGAAAAATTCTTACTTGTTCATTGGGTATTAACTTCTTCATTTTTCATATGCATGTTTTGTCGGATAAGTTCTTATACCTCTTCTTAGGTTATAAATATAACTTTTAAAAAATTATATTAGTATAATATATATATAATATTTATTCATTAAAATAATTTATATAATCATACTTTAATGAATATCTTTTAAAATGAATCGTATTGCATCGTGGAGACGGTAGACAGTACCTACACAGGAGAGACAATATCATTCTAATAATTATTTAATGGTATTGAAGTGGTAGGTGTATAATATTTCAGAATAAATATAATGTTATAATAATCATATATATTTATTATTTCTATAATTATACACATCTAAGTAAGGTAGTTGTGTTAAATAGATGTCACCACAGCATGGAGATGGTAAGCTGTATGTACATACGGGTGGTTATTTAATTTTTCGTAGCATGGATAGAAGGTGGAACAAGATTGTTTCATAATACCAATGATATCTCAGTATATAATTGATAATAGAATTATTATTTTATAATTAAATAACTTATAAAGTGGTTTTATAAGAAGAAAGAAGTTTGAAAGAATCGGTAGAGGAGATTACCTCTTCTTTGACGTGCTCCCTCTAAATCTACTCTTAAAGCACTAGATTTGGTATTTAGAGAAAAAGAAAACCTATATGATGTTACTAAAGAATATAATAATGTAAAATGGAAGGGTATATCCTCGATTGAAGGATCAATGATTTGTGAAGAAATGAGGTAGCAGGTTCCCTTTTATAATTAAGGTGAGGAGTACTTCTAGAAACTCCAAGAAATATTAATTTTTAATAAAACCAAATCACATCCAAAACCTCAAAAATCTCCCAATTTCTATGATGATATGATATAGGGTTTTAATCAAATTTGAAAATAAATTTTATAGATTTTTTCTATCAATTTAAATCATATCATTTTAATTAACAACTTGGTTATTATATTTAATTTTTTACTAGGGAAATAAATATTTTAATATTAAAAGGGTTCTATATTTACTTATTTCATATCAACTAGACCAAAAATAAATACCTTAGAAAATTTAAGACCATATAATAATTATTATATATTTTCTAAAAATGTTTCATAATTTTTACATACTTTAATAAAACATTATTTTGATAAACAATCAATAGTGTCAATTTTAAAACTATTAAATTCGTTAATTTTTAAATATATTCAAATAATAAGATAAACTGAAAAAATACATGTTATTATATTCATAACAGGTCATGTTCATTTAAAAAATTTATTTGACATATTAATTATCCAAAATTATATTTATATTAATATTATAAGAACATTTATTTGTTACCTCCATTAATAAAATAATAACAACATGAGTTTTGTGTAATTAATTAATACACTTATATGTTGAATAAAAATTACAAATAAAATACAATACTCAATATAAATCTGTCAGATTTCATAATAATACTTGTAGTTAAAAATATCTTCTAGAAAATCCAACGATAATATTATTTTGATTATTAAAACAGGAATAGGAAAACTTTAACATCACATTAAATAAAATAATATAAGTGTTGTAATCTCTTCTATAAGGCTTAAAATGGTCAATTAGTCAACCATTTGTATGATTATGGTTGATAAATAATTGAAAATGATATTTTTTCAAGTTTTAGTGTTTTCTAATAGTTATTATCATTTTAATAAAAATTTGGTTATTGATTTTTCATCAATTAAATAATTTCTACATCATCAATGTATAAACATTTAATGTGATTTTTTACCAAAAAATACAAATAAATTACCATGATAAAAAAAATTTATATTTCAAATGAATATTTATAATTCAATTTATCCTCTATATAACCATATATTAAAATTGATATAGTTATTAAATTTTGAGTGAGACATATTTAACTTTTCTTTAAATAAAATAAATTAAGAGTCCCAATCTCATCCAAGTTGCTTCAAAAGGATACCATTTCGACCCATGGATAATTTTGGTCAAAAACACTCATCCAATTATATTAGGACAAGTGTTAGGGTAATTAAATAATATTATTTTTACTCTTAATTACTTTATTTACCCTTTTACCGTATTAATAAAAATTACCAAAGTTACAATTCATAAAGCCCAAAAATAAAATAAATCTATTTACATAATTTGAACCAACTTATTATAAATATGTAATACATTTTTCAAAATTCATTAAACATAAGTTTCTATAATTAAATTAAAATTATTCATGTTGTCGAAATGAGAAAATGAGTTTTAAAAGTTTAAACATTGTAAAATATTGAATTGTTTTCTCATCTAAATTCATTATAAAATTAAGGCCAATGACATACATTATGTTAACTGATAAAAAAATATTCAATTTATACTTCAAAACCATTCAATAATATAATTTATCCATATAAATTATTTCGATGAAAAAAGGTGTTTTCAATTAAAATTTAGTGTATTTTTACTATTCATCCTAAAAAGACAGTTATCATAAAAATTTCCAAAATTAATCCAAAGTAAATTTTTATATCCTTCTTCCAAATAAGAATTTTATGTTGTTATATAAATATTATAAATGTGTCAAAGTTTTACATTAAAAAGGGTTCTCTTTTAAAAGGTGGTAAAATTTCCCTTTTGAAAAATATTGGTTTTCATATATAAAATATGGTTTATTCATAACCATTGATAAAAATATATATGGGATGAATAATAGAATTATTTTATTAAGTATATAATATATATTTAATAAATTTCATTTAATAATAGTATTTCACTCAATTAATTCATACGAAAAATAAAACTTGTAATTGATTTATATTTTTCATAAATATTTGGTGGCCAATGAATTCACTCTAAATTTTCATAAATTAGTTATATTTTTCCCACTAACCTAACAAAAAGGTTATATTGGTCATTTTATACTAGGGGGATCTTGTGGTTTTTTTAAAATCCTGATTGCATGCAATGAAAGCTATTGAAAAAATTAAAATTAACTAAAGAAATATTTCATAAAAACATCTGAGTGTTACATTATACCCCCCTTAAACTGAATTTATGTCACATACATGACATATTTTAAAGGTGTTTTTTTATTTAATTTACATTATTGCTTTTTGGGGGGTTTTCAATGCATTTTTGAAGGAAATGGTGGGTTTCCATAATTTGGGTCAACTCGAGAGCCCATTTCCAGTTTTGACAATAAATTTTGTTTGTTTAATAACTCCCTCGTTTTTCAACATTTTTAACCAATTCAACTTCCAAAATGACCTTAATTTAACTATTAAAACCACCAATGAATTTTGGCCACCTTAAAAATTCATTTGCATCTTGGATTTGGGTTATCAAGTTGGGTATTGGGCCAACCCGAAAGCCCATTTCCAGTTTTAAAATTGTTTTGTAATTATTTCATAAAATATTCAATTTTTATTCTTTTTAGGTGATTCCACCTCTCACCTTCTCCCACTGTACCCGGCCGCACCCCCAGCTTCGTTTCCCCCTCTTTGGAGATTGAATCTGTCGTGAATTAGGGCCTAACTTCTCTGGTTTCTAAAAACGTCCAGTTTTCTCAAGTAAGTGACTATCCTTCTAGTTCTCTCCTTTTCCTTGAGATTTATCTTTTTTTCTTGAATCCCCAAATGTCCAGAAGCTATGGCTTCGTACCTAGGGTTTCATTTTTGGTTTCATGGTTCAATCCTATGGTTTTAGGTTTGATATCACTTCCTTGTGGCGCGGTGGTCGTGCGGTTGAAGTTCCGCACTAGGATTTGCGGTTCTTGAATCTTTTGGTAGGTGATTCCATTGTGTGTGCAATTTTTGGGAATTTGCTTGCTGTGTTGAGGGTGAATTAATTCTTATTGAATTTTAATGTTTCTGTAAAAATTTGTTTTAGTTTCATTTACAATGCAAATGAATTTTATGTTACAATTTTTGGTGAAATTGAGGGTTTTTCATGCAAGTCTTTTATTGGTTCATTTTGGGAAGAACTCTAATTACATAGTTGATTTTATTGAACTGTATTAGGAATTAAAATAATGTTTTAAATATTTATTCTTTTTGGTTGTGGCTGCAAAAGTTTGTTTAAATTGTGTTTGAGAAGCAAATGGGCATTAAGTGCCATGTTGGTGTGAAAATGGTGGTTTTTAAAATATATAATTTCTTGGTTCACATTGGGCTGCCCCATAACTGAATTTTTGGTTTTATTAAATTGTGTTGAACTGAAATTTTGTTTTGATGACTTACAAGTGTTCACATACTGTGAAAAGTGGATATTTTAAAGAGTTTTGGGTGCAAAACAATGTGAAGTTTTGAGAGGTTTTTTTATTGAAGATCAAAATATTTTATTGACTGTTTCAAATGATATAAAATGTGTGTAGCTACTGTACTATTTGTTTGTGACCAGTAGTGATACTTTACATGAAAAAGTATGTGTTTTGTTTGCTGAAATTGTTTGAGCACAAAAGGGGGAATCCTGGGTACTTAGATGGGCGGATATGTACTAGTACGGCTAGTGGACCGGATGGGTTGTGTCCCTGTTTCACTGAGCAAATGGATAATGACAACACTAACTGAACTATGTGGATGTTATTTGGGGACCACTAGGTTATGGGTTTGTTCCCTACTAGTGGCTCGTGCACGGGAAAGGATTGTGACTTGGATACTTTACACCGAGGTACGAGGTACATAGGGCCCGAGACTATCTAGTTGCCTAGGGCTGTTCCCAATTTTTGTGCTCATTAGAATTGTAGTATTTACCCTTGTTGTGGGATATTTTGGCAGTACTTTACAGTAGCTCACATGTTTATTTAATGTGTTATCATTCTGAAATTCTTGGATTGAAAACTGTTTTCATTTGAAAGTTGCTTTTCTCGAAATTTTTAACATTGTTTCACCTTGTGTGTTAAAATTGCTAGTTTTGTTCCCATTGTATTGCATCCTCTTTGGAATCATCTGGTGGTATCCTATTGGGCTTAGGCTCACACCCTACTTACGCCCCTTGGGTGTAAGTAGAACTTCTTATGCTTGACTCATGTAAAGGGAAGGCTAAGGGTGATGGCGCTTCAGGGTGTTAGTCCCCATCGTTGGGGCAGGGTTGTGGAGAAGGCTTGCGGGTGATGACAACCTTGTTGTGTGAAGTGATTGGGGATGTCTTGATGTTGTCATTATTTGTATTTGGACCACTTGTAGTGTCTTTAAACATATGTATTCAGATCTGGTTTTGTTAAGAATGGTTTATCATGGAAATTTCAGATTCTTATTATTGATTGTTTTATTTGTTTTATGCTTTCATACTCGGGTAAATCGTTCCCAAATCATATTGTTTTATACCCGGGCACTTGTGCCAGCCCGTGGGGATAGGGAATGCCCTTCGGGCCTTGTCATGGGCCGGGTTTGGTGCCATTAATGGTGACGACCAGATCTGGTACGTGACAAAATGGTATCAGAGGTACATCTAAAGTGGATGAGTTGGGCCATTTGTATCTTCAGGAGGTGGTGAGACTCCATGGTGTACCATCAGCTGTTGTCTCGGATAGATACCCCCGCTTCACTTCTCGATTTTGGGAAGGCCTTCAGAAGGCCTTGGGCTCTCAGATTAAGATGAGCACGTCGTACCACCCTCAGACGGATGGTCAGACAGAGCGGGTGAATCAGATTTTGGAGGACATGCTTCGTGCATGTGTCTTGGACTTTGGAGGTTCTTGGGATAGCCATTTGGGATTGGTTGAGTTTTCTTATAATAATAGTTACCAATCCTCAATTCGAATGGCCCCTTTTGAGGCGCTCTATGGTCGTCCATGTCGGTCCCCCCTATGTTGGGCTGAGGTAGGAGAGACTTCACTATTGGGGCCGAGCCTTGTGCAGGAGACTTCTGAGAAGGTCAAATTGATCAGGAAGCGCTTACTGATAGCTCAGAGTCGTCATAAATCTTATGCTGATCGGAGGCGTCGAGACCTAGAGTTTACTGTGGGTGATAGGGTATTCTTAAAAGTGGCCCCTCGTTTGGGCCATCGTCGATTGGGGAAGCAAGGTAAGTTAATGCCACGGTATGTCGGGCCCTTTGAGATCACCGAGCGTATTGGAAAGGTGGAATACAGGTTGGCCTTACCTTCTCAGCTGACGTCCATCCATGATGTCTTCCACGTCTCTCAATTGAAGAAATACAACCCGGATCCATCCCATGTGTTGAATTGGAAAGAATTGGAGATAGAGCCTGACTTGTCTGTTGTTGAGAGGCCAGTAAAAATTGTGGACTCCCAAGAGAAGATACTTTGAGGGAAGTCTATTCCATCAGTTCGGGTTCTATGGCGGCATGGGAATGATACACATGAGACTTGGGAGCGAAAGTCATGGGTCGAGGAAGAGTACCCATTCTTGTTTACCAACCAAGAATCATGTTGACTTTCCGGGGCGGAAAGTCCTTCATGGTGGGGAGAATTGTCACATACATGACATATTTTAAAGGTATTTTTTTATTTAATTTACATTATTGCTTTTTTGGGGGGCTTTCAATGCATTTTTGAAGGAAATGGTGGGTTTCCATAATTTGGGTCAACTCGAGAGCCCATTTCCAGTTTTGACAATAAATTTTGTTTGTTTAATAACTCCCTCGTTTTTCAACATTTTTAACCAATTCAACTTCCAAAATGACCTTAATTTCACTATTAAAACCACCAATGAATTTTGGACACCTTAAAAATTCATTTTCATCTTGGATTTGGGTTATCAAGTTGGGTATTGGGCCAACCCGAAAGCCCATTTCCAGTTTTAAAATTGTTTTTTAATTATTTCATAAAATATTCATTTTTTATTCTTTTTCGGTGATTCCACCTCTCACCTTCTCCCACTGTACCTGGCCGCACCCCCAGCTTCGTTTCCCCCTCTTTGGAGATCGCATCTGTCGTGAATTAGGGCCTAACTTCTCTGGTTTCTAAAAACGTCCAGTTTTCTCAAGTAAGTGACTATCCTTCTAGTTCTCTCCTTTTCCTTGAGATTTATCTTTTTTTCTTGAATCCCCAAATGTCCAGAAGATATGGCTTCGTACCTAGGGTTTCATTTTTGGTTTCATGGTTCAATCCTCTGGTTTTAGGTTTGATATCACTTCCTTGTGGCGCGGTGGTCGTGCGGTTGAAGTTCCGCACTAGGATTTGCGGTTCTTGAATCTTTTGGTAGGTGATTCCATTGTGTGTGCAATTTTTGGGAATTTTCTTGCTGTTTTGAGGGTGAATTAATGCTTATTGAATTTTAATGTTTCTGTAAAAATTTGTTTTAGTTTCATTTACAATGCAAATGAATTTTATGTTACAATTTTTGGTGAAATTGAGGGTTTTTCATGCAAGTCTTTTATTGGTTCATTTTGGGAAGAACTCTAATTACATAGTTGATTTTATTGAACTGTATTAGGAATTAAAATAATGTTTTAAATATTTATTCTTTTTGGTTGTGGCTGCAAAATTTTGTTTAAATTGTGTTTGAGAAGCAAATGGGCATTAAGTGCCATGTTGGTGTGAAAATGGTGGTTTTTAAAATATATAATTTCTTGGTTCACATTGGGCTGCCCCATAACTGAATTTTTGGTTTTATTAAATTGTGTTGAACTGAAATTTTGTTTTTATGACATACAAGTGTTCACATACTGTGAAAAGTGGATATTTTAAAGAGTTTTGGGTGCAAAACAATGTGAAGTTTTGAGAGGTTTTTTTTATTGAAGATCAAAATATTTTATTGACTGTTTCAAATGATATAAAATGTGTGTAGATACTGTACTATTTGTTTGTGACCAGTAGTGATACTTTACATGAAAAAGTATGTGTGTTGTTTGCTGAAATTGTTTGAGCACAAAAGGGGGAATCCTGGGTACTTAGGTGGGCGGATATGTACTAGTACGGCTAGTGGACCGGATGGGTTGTGTCCCTGTTTCACTGAGCAAATGGATAATGACAACACTAACTGAACTATGTGGATGTTATTTGGGGACCACTAGGTTATGGGTTTGTTCCCTACTAGTGGCTCGTGCACGGGAAAGGATTGTGACTTGGATACTTTACACCGAGGTACGAGGTACATAGGGCCCGAGACTATCTAGTTGCCTAGGGGTGTTCCCAATTTTTGTGCTCATTAGAATTGTAGTATTTACCCTTGTTGTGGGATATTTTGGCATTACTTTACAGTAGCTCACATGTTTATTTAATGTTTTATCATTCTGAAATTCTTGGATTGAAAACTGTTTTCATTTGAAAGTTGCTTTTCTCGAAATTTTTAACATTGTTTCACCTTGTGTGTTAAAATTGCTAGTTTTGTTCCCATTGTATTGCATCCTATTTGGAATCATCTGGTGGTATCCTATTGGGCTTAGGCTCACACCCTAATTACGCCCCTTGGGTGTAAGTATAACTTCTTATGCTTGACTCAGGTAAAGGGAAGGCTAAGGGTGATGGCGCTTCAGGGTGTTAGTCCCCATCGTTGGGGCAGGGTTGTGGAGAAGGCTTGCGGGTGATGACACCCTTGTTGTGTGAAGTGATTGGGGATGTCTTGATGTTGTCATTATTTGTATTTGGACCACTTGTAGTGTCTTTAAACATATGTATTCAGATCTGGTTTTGTTAAGAGTGGTTTAGCATGGAAATTTCAGATTCTTATTATTGATTGTTTTATTTGTTTTATGCTTTCATACTCGGGTAAATCGTTCCCAAATCATATTGTTTTATACCCGGGCACTTGTGCCAGCCCGTGGGGATAGGGAATGCCCTTCGGGCCTTGTCATGGGCCGGGTTTGGTGCCATTAATGGTGGCGACCAGATCTGGTACGTGACAATTTAACTCTATAAATTCATCACTTTTATACAAACAAATGAGAATACCTTGTTTTCATCACGTCCCCAAGTTCTTATATAGCTTCATCAAATTGGTGGTTCTGCCATAAAACATTTACCAAGTGATTTGTCTAGTTTCACAGAACGTTTTCCCCACTATCTAGAATCTATATTCATTATTCTTTATAAAAAAATATATATTCCTAATATAATACAAATTCTGAGTTTAGCACATTTGAATAATCATGTATGTATTCCTTAATGAGAGATACATGGAACACATCATGAACTTCAGAGAGATTTGGTGTAAGTTCCAATAAATAAACTACTGTCACAACACAATATGAAATTTCAAAAATATCAATATACCTAGGGATTAACTTAATCTCCTTTACAAGTCTCATTAATATCTTCCAGGGACATATTTATAGAAATAACTTGTCACCCACTTCAAACACTTGGCCTTTTGATTGGTTGTCAATATAAAATTTTTTTGACTCAGAGATTCTATTAGGTATTGTTGAATAGATCTGACATTTTTTTTCCATTTCATCAACCAAATCAGGACTTAATTACTTTATTTCCCCAACATTATCACGGCAAGTTGGATTTCTGCACTTCTTTCCATATCGGGCTTCATAAAGAGTCATCTGAATACAAGATTAAAACCTATTGTGGTATAAAAATTCCACCAAAGGTAGGTTTTAATCCCATCCACCTTTTAAATGCATAGAGAAAGCTCTCAACATGTCTTATAGAGTTTTAATTGTCATACCAGACTAACTGTATGTCTGAGGATGACAAACAGTGATGAAACATAATTCTATATTTATAGCCTACTAAAGATTCTTCCAGAACATTATGGGAAACCTCAGATCATGGTCAAATAAAATGTAAAGTGGAACTCAATGAAATCTTAACACTTCCTTTAAATATATCCCAGAATGCTGATGGAGAGAGATATCATCTATAATATAAATAATGTGTTCCAACTTTGTAAGGTGATAAACTAAAACCCATATAGAATTATGGTATTTAGGTGTTTTGGGAAGGCCAATGAAAAAACCTACAATGATGTTTTCCCATTTTCATTATTCTATGGGTAATATTTGTAATATCCCCTTAGACATCAATCTTTTAGCCTTATTTTGCTGACAAACCAAGCACCGAGTGACATATTTGGCAACGTCTATTTTCATGACATCCCACTAGAAATACTCTTTCAGGTCTATTGACATATATATGCTTCTATTATGAATAGAGAATGAATAACTATGGGACTTGTCCAATAGATCCTTCTTTAATTCCAATATGGGTGGAAGACACACCTTGTTCATTAACTTTATTATTCCATCATAATCATGGTTGAATTTAAGAACATTTCTCACTTTCTTCTATATCTCTACATCTTCCTTATTTCCCTACTTATTTTTCACTTGTGTATATGGTTGAAAATTAATTTAAGAAAGATAATATTTCTCCCCATCCTTTAAAATTTCAAGATCCATCATTTGAAAATCCATAGAAACTGTATCTTTTATGATCGTCATCCTAGATAGGTTAGCATGGTCCCTTCAACTCAATCCATCTACCACCCTGTTATTTTTTCATCGGAGTAAATGTATTGAGTATTCATGATGTTTAAAAAACTCCAACCATCTTTTTTAACACATATTCATATCCTTTTTGTGAAAATATCATTAAACTTTTTATTATTAGTATAAATATCACACATTTCAACATAAATATAATTTCTCCATATCTTTAGTTCAATGATTATTGAAGCTAACTCCAAATCATGTGTTGGGTAATATTTCTCATTGATTTTCAATTATAATGAGGCATAAGCTATCACCATATAATTTTTCATGACAACCCAACCCATCCCCTACTTGGATACATCACAATAGATCACAATACTTTCTCTACAACAAGGTTGTGTGAGTACAGGTGCACTGGATAGCCTAATTTTAAGCTCTCTGAATTTTTTTTCACATTCCTCTATCCACAAGAACTAAACTCATTTCCGAGTAAACTTGGTGAGTGGGTTAGATAAAACAGAAAAATAATTCACAAAATGTTGATAATATCCAGCCAAACCAATAAAACATTGGATCTCATTTACCATTTTTCGTCTGGGCCAACATTCAAAAACTTTTGTTTTTGCTAGATCCACATATATCCCCTCTATTGAGAATATGTGAACCAAAAATGATACTTTATAAAGCCAATATTCAAACTTGGTAAACTTTTCATAAATATTCTCCTTTTTCAGGTTCTTTAGTAAATTATTAAGTTATTTTTATGGTCTTTCTTTATCTCTAAATAGACAATAATATCATCTATAAAGACTACCAAAAAATTACCAATATAGTCTCTACAGAATTTATTCATTAGATCCATGAAGATAGTGTGGAAATTAGTGAGACCAAAATACATCACTATAAATTAATAGTTTCCAAACATTGTATGGAATGTCATATTTGGTATATCATCCTTCTTGGACACTAAATGATAATTTCCTGAAAAATATCACTCTTTGAAAATTATTGATCTCTACATAGTCGGTTGAATAAGTTATCAATGTAGGGAATATGATATTTTTTCTGGATAGTGATATTGTTATGTTATTGATAATAAATTCAAAGTCTCATAAGTCCCTCTTTCTTCTTAACAAATATAATAGGTGCAGCCTAAGGTGACACACTAGGGAGTAAAAATCCCTTGTCAATATTCTCTTGGATTTTCTTCATCAGTTCCTACAACTCAATTAGGTCCATTCAATAAGGTGACTTTTAAAAAGGAATAGCACCTTGTTTGAGTTATATTGAAAACTCAACTTCAAGATTTGGTTGAAGACCAAACAATTATTCTGGAAAGACGTCATCAAACTCCTATAAAATCGGTGTATTGTTAATTTTGATTTCCTCCCCATTAATTTTATATATATAGCCTTAATTTATTGGAATAAAGACCAATAAGATGGAAGAAATTTCTTCTGGATGGTCATATTCATCCTTGTATTGATAGATGGTCATTGATTGATAAGGAATATGAAATATTACTTACCTTACATTGAAATTGCTATGATATCCATATAGAGAAAGTCATTCCATGCAAATAATAACATCAAGTTCCACTATAAGAAGTATCACAAGATTTGCAGGAAGCACCTTCCTACAAACTTAAACCATAGAAGAATTAAAAACATTTGATGCAACCGTTGTGAAATTAAGATTAGTCATGGCTAAATCAATAACTAATTTTTGAAGAAATATAGAGATATCCATATAAAATTATTTAGAAATAAAATAGTTTTTGGATCCAGGATCAAATAAAACATTTTCTACTTTATAGTGGATGGTAATTGAACCTTTCACCACTTCATTTTCATACTCCACATCGCTGATAGTGAACGAATGTGACTTGTCTTTGCCTTATGCCTTAATATTTTTCTAATATTGATCATCATTAGTAACATATGGATTAGGGAATTGATTTCCATAATCCCCAATTTACTTGAACTTTTAATATTGAAGTGTATGAGGTTCATTCTATGTATTCATTTATATATTCACATCATTAGACATCTTTTTTCCAAAACTTTAGCATTCAACTGCCTGACAACCATCTCTCCCAAGCTTAAAACATTTTCTAGTCCCTTTAATACAATTTCCACCATGTTTCTTTCCACAATTATAGCATAAGTGAAAACCCATCTTCTTTTCAATGTGGTCATTAGATTTTACCTTGAATTATATTTTTCTCTTATTATCAAACCCATAGGTCTGATGGGTTACTCCAATATCTATCTCAATCTTGAGATCATATTGAATGATTTCCTGATAGCTTATGGATAATTCCCTTTGGAAAATTTCTTTTTAAGACACTAAATAATTGATCAATTTTACTCTTTGGTTGGATAATAATTCCATATGTGTACCTTTCAATTCATGAAAAAATATAGTCCTAGGTACCAAAAAAATCATCATCCATTTTCTTATGTTCAGAAACTCCTACTCTATCATTGTTCGAAGAATATAAGGAAAGTAATTATTGAAAAATAAGTTATTGAACTCATCTCATTCCGTGGATTCAATTTCATATATTTTCCTGGTATTATTGATAATATTCCATCATTGATCAGATTCACCTTCTAAAAAATAGACTTCCAAGATGACATTATTCTGTTTTGAACATCGGAGAAATGAAAATATTTTTTCAGTGGTACTAATCCACTATTAATCCATTAGTGGATTAGAAGAACCACTGAAAGAAGGTAAATGCTACCTCACGAAGGACTCAATAAAATTTTGTTCGCTCATTTGTTTAGAAGTCATACATGATTCATATATTGAGACATTTTTGTAAGCATAGAAATAAGTTTTGGTATTCTTGCTCCCGTCACATTCAGTTTCTTAAGAGGAAAATTATTACATTGTCTATCACATTCATCATTGACGTGTTTCCTCTAGCTTCCATCCATTGAATAAAATCGAGAAGCATAGTATTAGTAACACTAACCATAAAGGGAAAACAACAAAATAAAGAAAAAAAATAAATTTAGGATATTTTAGGTTTCATCCTAGGTTATTCATGATCATTTCTAAAACATAATGATTGTAACCTATAATATGGCATATCATTAGGGTTATTACTATTGTTTTATCATCCTAGTTTCCAAAGTTTAACTACACCTTTCATCTAATACCAACTATAGTGACTAATTCTTTACATACATATATATTACTTTAAAACTGAAAAATACTCATTAAAAAATATAACAATGTCACTATAGGACCATATATGTTTAGTGTCTTCATAAACTGGGAAACATCATCTACTATTTTATAAGACAACTACATTATCTCCAGCTAATTCTATTATAACTACACCCTTTTTTGACATATCTTACTTAATACCCTTCTTCATGACCATGGGAAATGAATCAAAAAAATGGGTGATCTCATATGCTTAGTAAGTGTAAATATGGAGATATAAATCATATCAAAATCACAACACATAATAACATAACATTTGAAAATCTTATCTTGCATATGAAATATCATGATATCATGCCATGGGATAAATTATAAAAGTACACAAGAATCAAGGATTTTGAACCCAAAAGTCATAACATAATACATGAAATTTTATGGAATACACATAAGAATATAAAATCATTTAATATTAGTCAAGGCCCATTTCCAAGACCATCAAATCAAAAGACTTCCCGTTCTAAACTGTGTTAACTCTTCATTCCAACCCTGTATTATTGAACCAAGATCATTTCTCATTCCAGCTGAGTCTATATCATGTGATATAAATCATTAACTTATACATATGAGGGAGATATATGTCTCACTGATCTCAAAATTAACTCATTCCTACATGTTCCAAAAAAAACATAAATCATTAATCATTACATAACACTAGGAATTAAATGGGTTCCAAAAACATCATTCCTTCATAACATAATCAATGTTAAACAAATTGATTTCATAAATATACATCCATTAAAAACATAATAAACCCATAAGAATAATAGGGATAGTATATTTGAAACATAACCCTATTAAATAATTCCATCTTAGATGGAAAATAATTTTTATTGTACACTTGAAATTAATTCGTGGGTAAAAAATCCATTTTCCTTCAAAAAAAAACTATTTTCTAAAAATGACACACAATTTTATACAAAAACAATTCTATTGAAAATAAACATGAAATATATTAAATGTATCTCTATGGAAATATGTTGTTGTGAGAATTTAAAAACCCATCATGTCATATAAGTTAAAATAAAAAATTATTCTCATACTTTTGTCGGATAAGTCAAAAAGTACCTCGTATCTAAAAATAACAAAATATTTTATTCATACCATTTAATAAAAATTAAAAAATGGGTAAAATTGACTTCAAAAAATTGTTTAAGATTAAAAATAAGTTTACATATTTATGAATTATGGATGTGGATGATAAATATACACCAGAAAATACTTACGTATAAAAATCTTGGATAATAATGAGATTACGAAATTATCATTTACCTTAGGTCTAATGTATATTGTATGTATCTAAATATCCTATATAATGATTTAAATAATTTCATTAACTTATTGTAAAATCATTTTCATTTTTATTATATCACATATGGTCATATTATCATCTGTTTGTGAGTGACTTTATCACTCGTCCATCAGGTATTATTATCATCTAGTGTTAGTGGATCCAATCTTGGGTAGTTTTCAACCCGAATTTGTGTTGGGTGGTTAATTATCTAGGATATGTGGTGTGAAGTGTAGAATTATAAGGTTTTATGTAACTATTTTTTAACGAATTAGGCTTATTTTGGACTGATGATTTATGTCTGTAATTGGATTTTCAAGAAAATATGGTGTATTCTCTATTTTGGTAAAAGAAATATTATATTCAAATCATTGTGAAATGGTTTATAAAATGTGTTTTCAAAGAAGGTTTTGGTGGAAATCAAAGGGTTTTTTTATTTTGAAATCAATTTTAAAATGATTTGGAATGAAATTCCTGGGATCATTGTGTACTTAGGTGGACCGAAAGGTATTAGGGATCATCTTTTTTTATTATAAATGGGTTTATTTTATGGGGTTTCTTCCCATTCCCAATGAAAGATGTATTTATCTCTAAGAACTGACTAGATATTATAATTGGGTTTAGTTTCTCAGGTTTTCATCTATTCTCTAGACCATGATGCATGGATTATAGGTATTTTTAGTGTACACAACTCATGATTAATGTAAAAGTGACCTAGCTAACCAAAAAATATATTTTCATTAGTGTGATTTACTATTTTAAGTTGGATTTTAATTATTATAGATTTATTATATTTTGGACATGATATGAATACTTGATAAAAATTTAATCAAATTATATTTTGAAACATTTTTTATATGGACTATTTTATAACTCTGGGAAAAGGGTAAATGTTTTAACATGATTTTGATAAAAAACTAATTTATTTTTCATTGTGCTTTGTTTTTTCTATAAATTGATCATATGAGGATTGTTTTACAAAGAGATGGTATAGAATACATTTTTGGTATCCCGCTAATACTATTTATCTCACTCACTATAAATTAATTTAGAATTCTGTAGGACTCATATTATATTTTGATCTTGAAAAAGGCAAGGTTCTATAGTGAGGTTGTCTGGTTCTTTCAACTTGACACGGGTAATTAGTGGTGAGATACTGGGATATATCCCATATTATCACATGGATTCGTTGGTTTTTTTATCTTAACATTTTAGTTGGAAATATTTTTTTGTTTGGTAGGGATTTCAAGATGTATCACAACTATTATTTTCTTATTCTGTGGCATATTTCTCATTTTTTTTCTTCCATTATTTCTCATTGTTTTGTATTTCAATGTATGTTGTTTCAGGTTTGGAAAAATAATTCTATCTAGTTATTTGAATATTCCTAGGTACTGGTCTCTATCCCATGGGGACTGGGTATACCCTCCAGGTTTTTGGAAAGTCATTTTGCATACCATTTTATGAGGGTGAGCCTAGTAGATTCTTAAAAATTGGTATCAAATTTTTTTCCCTCAAGTGTCTTCTTCTTTGGATATTTTTTAAATAAGAGATAGGATTGTCAAGACTTTATATGTAGTTTATGGTGAGTGAATTTCCAACTATTTATATAAGGATCTTCACGTTACCATGGGATGTGAATCTCTTATGTTGAGTTCTAGATCATAATCATAGCTTATAATTACGTTTCTCTTTATTGAATTGAGATTATCCAATTTTCTATATATTTAATCTATTTAGATCATGTTTAAAATTTTCTTTGAGAATCCTTCTAAGGGATCCATAGGAGTTTCCAATGGATTCTCTTCAGGGGTATCTACATTTGGATTGGAATCATGGAGAGTATATCATGTGAGTAGTTCATATAGTGGACTAGAATATACCACAAGTTCAAAAACCCTATATTTTATGTGAATCCTAGAGTAGGAGGAGATAAAAAATAATCATGATAGTTCTTACAAGAGAATACCCCATCTCTTAATGGATTGAATGATCATAAATAGATATATGACTTTTTGGACAAGGTGATCAAGTAGTCAATATTCTAAATACCCCTGGGGTTGTTTGGGTAAACCCTATGATTTTTTGGTATGAGGCTCACTATTAGTGATCATTGGATTATATGGTATTGTAAAACCATCATTTTAGTTCAGATTTTAGTTGTTTCATGAACCTATTTTTTAAAAAGTTCTTTTCAGAGTCTCTAGTGACAATTAATACTATGGGGTTCCAAACTATGCGGCATGGAGAGCACTCGGTGTATGAGTACACCGATCGGTTTGCAAAACTATTTCATTTCTCTCTTGAGGAAGTAATGAATGACCAATTGAAGGATCAAAAATGGATATATTATTTTCAAAAATAAATATTATTATAGGTTTATATATATAAAACTTCTACCTATTCAAAGATAATTGATAGATATATGATGGAAGAGATGGGTATGATTGATCATATTGGTTAATCTACCCGTTCTGTTCCACACAATGGAAGTTTTAGTAGTTTTGGGTAAGTAGAGATGGTATTAGGATAATCACAAGGTTGGTGGAGGTGGTTTACATTGATTGAATTCCACCAAAAAATCATAAGAAGTTTGTGGTGTTCCCCTGATTTTCTATTACTATGGAAATGAATATCACACTATATATAATTGTCCAATACCTAGAAAAATTTTCAGTGCTTATAGAAAATAAGGAAATCTATGGAGGTTCTTATAGGATATGATCAGGACACATTATAGTCAAGGGTCTTATTTTTGAAAGGTTGTCATAGTCTAGTCAGATGCTTCAAAATCTATAGGGCTCCAGCCATAAACATTAGGAGTAAAGTACCATCTCACAATGGATGAGTTTCTGATGGAGGTTGGTGTTGGATGAGTGATAATAAGAGGTACTATTTTTTTAAAATTATGTAAAAACAAATTTATTTGATATTAGTTCCTATAACTCTTTTAGATCATCCATTTTGTGGAATGATATGCCATCCAATAGTCCTCATATTCTTTATTACGGGCCTTATGACTCCTCTTCTAAAGTGGAAGGTGTTAGGGGTTTTGATGTCCATATTATTATATTCTAATAGACGATGTGGAGTTAGTCATTGGTGTCCTAATTCTCATTCTGTGTCTATATGATGTAATAAATGGGATAGGTTTTCTTATCGTTCATGATTCTAATATTTATCTTTTTATCATTGTGCATCATTCTTTATTGTTGATTTGATATCTATGGTGATTTTAAGGGAGTGGTAACCTAGGTACAGCAGAATAGGACCTTCACACCTAAATATCTAGAATTTTTTTGTTGTAGCTGTAGTTGAGCCTGATGACTTTTACTCTATTGGATATCTTCCCTTCATTTTTATGGATTTCTAAGTTATCCTCTCAGATTACATATCTAGTCTTATTCTAGAGAGGGAGGTGGAGTTTATGATTTATCTGGGGTTACGTACATAGGATATCTCTATGCCTTATTATTATATGGATCCTGCTGAGGAGAAGCAACTCATGATCTAGTTGAATGATCTAATGGAGAAATTTTTTTCACCCATGTATTTCTCCTTGAGAATCAACAATATTAGTTTCTAATTATTATTATGGTTCAACTAAATTATTAGTGGATTATCACAAGTTAAAGTGAGTTACTTTTAAGAATGAGTACCAATTCCCCCATGTGGATGAATTCTTTGACTATTTAATAGGGGGAAAGTGGTTTTTGAAAATCGATCATCGGTTGGGTTATCATCAGTTTAGTGTTCGATATACTAATATTACGATGAATTATTTTTGAAGAATGTATGGAAAATATGAATATCTTATGATTAGATTTTTTATTACTAATTTTGTTATATTTTTTATGGATTTAATGAACCAAATATTTCATCATTAACTTGATAGTTTTTTCATTTTTTCACAGGTGATATCTTGGTTTATGTGAAATTTAAGTGTGATCGTGAGCACTATATGAGTATAATTTAGAAATCATGGGGAGTAACCATCTTTATGGAATGATTTTTAAATGAAATATCTAGATTTAATAAGTGTATTTATTTGGACACATGATTTCATAATGTGGGTTATCAATCATTCTTACATACATAGATGTTGTATTTTCATGGGAGGATACAAATAATGTCATTGAGATATAGAAAATCATAGGGATTCTAGGATACTATCTCAAATTTATCAAGGATTTATCAATTTTGGCATTATATGTAACTTTTGTGACCATAAAAAAGTGAAAAATTAACATGGGATTCTAAGTTTCATACTTCTTTCAAGGAGTAAAAAATACATCAGAACTCAAAACCAATTTCGATATTACCATACCTGAGTAGGGGTATTTGGTGTTATTTTATGATTATGGTGTTTATATGGGTTTCAAGATTATGTTTAATGATCAAATTATGGCCTTTGGATCTCATTATCTTCAGATGTAAGAGATGAATTACCCCACTCATGATTTATATCAAGTTACAGTTATGAAGGAAATTAAGTGTTGGAGCCAAAATATAATTGTGGAGAGGTAAATGGTATTTTCTTACCAAAAGTGGAAGATATTTATGATTTCACATAGGTAATTTAATCT
Organism: Viscum album; assembly: GCA_963277665.1. Classification (NCBI taxonomy): domain Eukaryota; kingdom Viridiplantae; phylum Streptophyta; class Magnoliopsida; order Santalales; family Viscaceae; genus Viscum; species Viscum album. The sequence goes on along the minus strand of OY728151.1, from coordinate 1,746,641,442 downwards.
AATGTATATATTTTACATGTAATATCATCATAAGTTTGACATTGACTTCAATTACAACATAATAATGCAAATGGTTTTGGCCAATAATCTCTCCCGTAATGTTCCAACATAGGTCATTCTAGAATCAAAGTATGTGTCGAACCTAATGGGGTATTTTCTTAGTTGCATCTAGATACTAAAGTGGATAATTCATTTATGCTTTTCACCAAATCTCAATTATCATAATCTCTCCTTAAGTCTATTTTGTGGGTTCATCAATAGAAACATGAGTTTAGAGGAATCAAAGAAAAAATTTATGGTGGGAAGAACATGTCTAGTTGGTCTCTACATTTTAATGGTATTTTGTGCATCAGTGATCAGTTTTTCATTCCAAGATTTTTGAGAATTTCATTATTATATGACTCACAGTTATTCATCGTCTATTCATTTGGGCACTATGAATTTTTATTACGACATGATATGGAATGTATTATGTCCATGTATAAATTGTAACATTGTAAATTATGTCTCCCCTTGTTACGCAATCCAGTAGATAAAGTAAGAGACCATAAAGCCTTTTGGTTTACTCCAGCCTTGTATAGTTCAAGTTTGGAAATGAGATGAGTATTCCATGGACATCTTTGTTGGATTACTATAGACACCCCAAGGGAATAATTTTATATCATTACTGGATGATTGGTAAATGAAACCATCTCATTTTATACCGATCTGGGAAACCATGATAGTTCATGATCTCGGTAATATATACATGAAATATGTCATGATATTACATGGGGTCCCATGTGCTATTGTTTAAGAAATGGATCGCAAGATTACTTTTATGATTTTGAGGATCTACTAGTGGTAATGGGGACATAGGTCTGGTTGAGTACACATTATCTTCCATATACATACAATTAGATGGATCATGTTATTCAGATCATGGTGGATCCCCTCAATGATTTGTATAGTCACCCGTGTAGGTAGTCTGTTTATTGAAAATAGTAGGGTGAGGCCTCCCTTGTGGGATTCAACCTTTTTTAGAAGATTTTGGTAAGTATTCATGATATAAAACATCATCTGGCTATAGATCATAGTTGGAATAAATAATATTCTGATAGTCGACATTTCCCTTTGGATTTTTCTATTAGTGGGTGATTTTTCTTTAATTTCTCTCATTGGTTGGGTTACCATTGAGTTAGATGGTACAAAAAATATGGATCCAAAAATAATGTTCTTTTTGGGTTCAATGAGTTACATAGGAATTCTTCCTATAATTTTTTATTTCTATTTCAATTTATATGTATCCATAACATTTTTATCATTTATATATAAACAAGTACAATTTGAATAACTATAATATTTTTAATTGCGAAAAGATTGAGTTAGATATAGATGATTAAATTGTCTAGAAACTAGTGGATATCATTGATTCCAAAGTTAAAGTCTATATGAGAATTATATTCCATTGGTTAGAGTTTTTTGGCGATATAGATTGAATTCCAACAATACAAGGGAGTAGAAAACATAGATGAGGGAGAAGTTGCCTCACCTATTTTGGGAGTAAACTTCCTACACAAGTCATCTAGGGGATGTAATGTACTATGGTGGTTTCATTGTAACATCCTAGATAAAAATGTGTTCAATATTTTCATGATTAAGGGCCTTCCCCTCTAGTTCTCAGGGTTAGTTTGTATTTTTTGGAGTTTCTACATAATTTATCCACGATGCTGCCAGCAAAACCATTATTTTCTTTAACACATATTTAAATTGTAAATGTGTTATAGGGAACAATCCATATAAATGGTTAATGTATAAAACAATTTATACTATAAACCCCAATTTTTATATTATAAAAGTGTATCTGGAAATATGTTTCATGACATAGAACAATTTTAATTTTAAAACCCTATTGTAGTTTAAATATTTAATTTATGTCATAAATTTATCACTCTAATTTTATTTAAACCTATGAAACATATTTATTAGTGTAAAGAGTTTTTGGGGATTTTATGCTTTAAAAATAGTAGTTATTATGTAAACGCCTTATTTCTAGTAGGTTTTGTTTCACTAAATGCATAAACCTTCTATTATTCATCATGCATGCCTTCCCCCCAAACTTTAGCACTCATACAAGAAAATTTTATTGTATCATCCTCTTTCAGATCACTTAAATTGGTGATGGATATCAAGCTTGGTTTTGATGATCTCTATGGTAAATAATCCTTTCTATTTATTCATTTATCTAGGTTAAGTCAACAACTTTAGGTTTTCTTTATGGGTGTGTTGATCTTATGGTGATACCTTTTTGATCTATTAAAGGTCTTTTGGGTGATATTCCTCCAGGGATGACTCTCATATTGCTTAGGGTGTGTCTAGTTTGATTCTATAGGTATTTTTTGATCCATTATCTGCACCATAATTTTCATTTATGTAATAAGACTTTGTGGTGTGGAAATCCTTTTAGGGCCTCTCATGTTGTTTTTCCATTCCTTCCGGTGTTGGTGGATCTTGTTGCTGGTAGTTTTCAACCCAAATTTGAGTTGGTTGGTTCCATTTCTATCTTATGTTATGTCAACAATGGGTTTCTTTGTTTCTTTTAAAAAAATTATAGAATTTTAATGATATTAGATAATTTATTTGTGTTTGTTAATGGGTTTTTTAGAAATTATTGTTTTCCCAACATTGTTTTAAAGAAACCTGGTTTTCAAACCATTGTGAAATGATTTATGAAATTGGTTTTCAATTTAGGTATTTTTGGATTGAAAATGATGATTTAAATGTGTAATCCCTTATGAAATGATTCAAAATGAAACACATCGTATCCATGGGTAATTAGGTGGAGGGTATGATATTAGTGTGTGTGTTTTATTTTTTATTTTAAGTGTATTCACTTATGGGGTTTCATCCCATTCCTAGAGTGATATGTATTTTCCTTGATGTGATTATTATACATTGTGGGAGGTTTCACTTTCTAAGGAGTTCCTCTTTTCCCTATACCTTGGTGCATGTGTTATAGTAACTTGTAGTATACACTAGTCGTGATTGATGTAAGAGTAACCTTGTTAACCAGATCATAAGACTACCATTACTGTGTTTTCCAATAATAATTTGGCATTGTATTGTTTGGGATTTATATTGTTACCAACTTGATATAGCTTTAGGAAAAGTATGATTAGGAAATTTTAAACCCAGACAGTTTTAGAACTGTGGTAAAAGTGGAAATGTTTTACCATGCATATAATATTAAAAATTTGTATTTCTTATCATGCCTTTTCTCTATAGATTGGGTATATGTTGATTGTTTTATAGAGACTTGATATGGATCGAATGGGTGAGATCTCATAACGCCTATTTATATTATTCCATACAAACCACTGTAGTGGTACGAAGAGCCTGTAAGTTTTTTTATATAGGAAAATGAAATTTTTCATTATTAGGGGTTTGGTTTATGTTATTCTGGAATACATAGATGGTGGTGAGATGGTGGGATTTTTCCTATATAATCATATAGATTATTTGGTTCTTGTTTTAGTTATCCTTTGAAGTTTGACATGTTCATTGTGTTGGATTTTGATTTTGAGTTGTTTTTCTACAAATGTTTACATTTCTTATGGAGTATATGCTGTTTAGATTTTATCCATAGTTTCATTAAATTGTTTATATACCATGTTTCTCCTTTAATGTTGGGTGAAATTATACTATTTTGTGTTTTTGATGATCAGGTGCTAGTCTCCATCCTCTGGGGATTGGGAACTCCCTTTAGGTATGTGGAAGATCAATTTGGGTATCGGTTTTTCAGGGTAACCAACATTTTCTTGTTACAAAATTCTTTCCAAAATTAATTCAATCTTTCATGAGGAATAGAAATATAATAACAAGATAAGTTTATCACTTTAACATAGTAAGAACCCCATTTATAAACCCTCTAAACACAAGGTAAGGAAAATATCTTAATACTATTAATTGAATATGAAAAGATAAAGTACCACTAAAATTCATAATAAAACAACAACCCTAATCCTCCACATCAAACATAGGTTAATTAACTATGTTTGAGCATGAAAATGAGATTTAAAAAATCATAAAATAAAAAAAATATCACTAGAACCAAGTCTTTCCTTACATGAGGTCCAATGGTAAAGATGTTTCAATTTATTTCTCAATTATAAAAAAATATTTGTTCCATTATAGAGAATCGAGACACTTAAATATAATAATTTTGCGTCAAATTATTTTATAGTAAAGTAAATGCACCCCATTTATGATTCATATACTAATTAATGGTGTATAAACCCCAAAAATGACAATCCTCTACCGAACCCATTTAGTTGTTATATAAAACATGACACCAATGTAAAACCCATGCCATATAAATAGTGTAACCACCATGAGAGTCACCATACCCTATGTCTAAAAATTAGAACCCCCACCTCAGCACTCTGTGGAGTACAAAAAATAAAATTATATGTGGAACCAACACATTTTTAGTGATGTAATCACTTAGTGAGTGCTTACCTCAAGTTTAAACTACTCTAATCCCAATAATTATAAATACTTATAAAATATATGAAATTATTTCACTATGTGTACTATTTTGAAGAGGTTAATAGTCTCACTCCCACAAAAAATATTGGAGAATTGAAAATATGTGGAACACCTCATCTTCAACTCTTAATCTAGTCACTATGATTGGAGAATTCTATGAACTAATAAATGAAACCATACTTCCTAATTTAGTGTCTGAAAAAACTACCCAAGGGATATACGAGGGGGATTTAAATATATATGTTCATTTTCAATCCATGAGTCGCATACAACTTCCCTATTATTACTAGAACACCTTGATAGATATATCTGTATCAAATTCTTGAAATAGAGGACCTATGTTTGGGGTTTATTTGGGAGTCTTATGAGGTATAACATTTTAAAAAAATTATTATTTTTTTCAATGTAAATTTACCCCAAAAAAGTGTAAAACATGGAAAATAATCATATATTTTTTAACAAACATAAATCTAGAATTAAAATATTAATTTTATTAAATTGTGATTTTTTACTAATTTTATTCATTTTGGGATTAATTGGGAATATGTGCGTTGATATTTCCATTTTTTTTGGTTTATACTATCTTAAAGTATTTTAATTATGTTTTTCATTTTTTAATTAATTTTCTTGTTTTAATTTTCACTAAGCCAAAATTGACTAAATATTTTTCATGGTTTGATGTCTGAAAATAACTAAGGGGTGCATCACATATGACTTCCCTATTGGTGGAATCTGACCATCCTAGTCTATGTGTATGAATTACTCTAGCATAACATATGACTTTTCTATTAGTATATATCTTTGGGGGATAAAATATTGAATTTTCATGATTTATACACTATGTATGTAAGACTTTGATATACCACATAAGAATTTCTTAAGAACTATAAGAAATTATAATGGTTGTGTATGGATTTTATCCCATGTATGTATTTCTATGGATCATGTATAACTTTGGAGTTTTCAATATTTCAGGATCATAAGAATTATCATGTGCATATGGACTTCCAAAATGAGTCATAAGACTTCTTATGAGATGTAATACATTTCACTATCAACAAAAAAATTTCAAACTCATGTAAACCTTTTCATTTAAAAAATAGCTTTCATAGGTATTAAAAATATGAAATTCGTGAAATAGAAAAAAAAAATGAAATAAAATAAAACACCATTTATACTATTCACCGTTTTAAGAAGAATTTCTCTAACTGATCCAGACAACACTCACCTAATATTGTAATAAGACACTAATCATTTCATGGAAAAATAATTTGGAGAAGGATTCATGATTCCCAAATAAAGTAACATCTTCCCCCAACCTATTCATGTGTTATATGTAAATGAGAATGTGTTTGGAACTGAAAAGTATGAGGATAAAAAATATAATAAATTCAATCAAATAAAAAAGGAATGTCACGAAAATTGCATGGGGATTGATGCTACTAAATCACACAAGGATCCTAATCAAATAATAATGCAGATAAATATTAAATATATAGGGGTCGAACCAATAATTGGTTAATTGTGTTATTTGATAATTAGGTTGATCTCTTTGTCGAAGACACTATTACATGTGTCTCATTGGATCAATAAACCAACAGTGATGAAAAATTACCATCACTTTTCTTGCACATTGTACTTTACCAGGTGATCCTAGCTTGTGTCAAGAAAACACTCCACAGTGTTGAATCTATCTATTAAAATTGGAAGACCTCCAATAATGAACCATAAGTGATAATCCTAGTCACATATAGAGAAGATATGCATCTATGATTCAGACCTAGAATTAATCTAGCATTAACACTTTGAGGTGAGGGGACAACTAATATACTGAATGTTTTCATCCATGGGAGTATATTTCTTAATAATTATCTATATTAGGATTTTGAATTTAGGTGAGATATCCTAAGACTTGGTTTGTATTACAATTGGATTAATATTTTAAAAAATATATATTGTGTTATGGAATCTCAAGTATGTTATATTTTCTGAAAGGGATACTAGGTGGAGACGTTTATCTCTGAAATTAGTGATCTAGAAACTATTTAAGAAATCCTTTTATTCCAAACTAAAAACAACATTTATAAATTTAGGATGTTTGAAAGATTATTAGAAGCTAATTTTTTGAGAAGGAAACATAGGGAAGAATAGATAAATTCCCACCCAATTTTTCTCCTAGAAAAATACATTTCCTTGCTTGATGACCAATATTTTGTTTTCTAGAGTAGGATTAATATATCCCAATAAGCTACAAAAAATATGAGTTCCAAAATACCCATCACCCCCATTCAGTAGGATAATTACCATAATATCTTTTAGTAAGTTTTACTAGATGGTGCTCCCTGAGTTGGCTCGCATACTAGTTTCTCCTATAGTTGAAAAATAATCTCCTCAATTCCCTGAGGATTAACTCCCCAAATTAAATGGGTTTCTCCAACTTATTTAAACTATCCCAATTTTGGAGACTAGATTTGTGCGGGTCCCAAATGAAACTATTAATAAGGGTTTCAATTTTTTTCAATCACTACCTTTAGAGGACTAAAAAATAGAATGATCATACATGGAGATCTAATATATTAAACAATTAACCAATGTGAGAAAATCTTTAAAATAAAGGGACATTGTTTTTTAGTTTAAGATCTAACCCAAAATTATTTTGTTAATATTTTCAACGTAATTAATGAGAATAATAGATATGGGGAACCCAACATTGTCTAAAATAATGATTTTTATAAAAAACTTATATCCTCCCTGGAAAAACATAAATTTATTTCTTGGACACCTCTTGGATATAAAAACAAAAAATTCGTTGGTATTGATGGATCGCCCATCTTATTTATAATATTCAATCAAAATAAACATGAAATTATGAATGGTAATTGTACTACCATTAATAAAATAGAGCATATCATTCATAAAGAAAATATATAAAATTCTAGAGAAAGCATACATCCCTCTAAATGGATAAATCTTCCCATATTCAATAATCCTTTTGATATTTCAACTAAGGTAATCCTAGAATAGGATGAAGAGGTTTGGGAAGTAGGGTCTCCTTATTTGATAACCATTATATATTTGAAAAATTGGAATCCTTTCCCCATGAGATAGATGGAAAACCATGTTAAAGATAAACTCCTAAATAAGATATCAGAAACCCACTCTGAAAATCCAAGATTTTTGATAAATTTTAGAAAGAAAGACCATTCCCTTAAATCATATAAATATTCCATATCTATTTTGATCATCACATTTGAGTAATCAGTCTTTTATCATGATCTTCAACCATTTCATGTTGAAGATCTATGGACCCCTCAAAGATTTCCCATTAAAAGAAGCATGTGGATCATATGAAAACTAGATATATAAATGGATATACTGTCATTTATTTAGTATTTTACTAATAAATCTATAAAATAAGTTACACATTATAATGGGATGTAATTTACCAAAATATTTAGGATGATTCACATTAGGAATAAGATCTAGAATTGTGGTTTTTGTAATTATTGGTAGTTAACCACCCATGAAATATTATTGGAGAACACACAAAACATCCCCCTTAATTATAACACAAGTAACATATATAAAAGATTTTAAGAACCCATCAGTACTCTAATCAATCTTAGGATTAATAGAATTTATCTCTTGAAGGATTTCCTACTCTTTCAAAATAAGACACATTTTTTTGGTTATCTATGTCCTTAATAGAACTAGTAATACTATCAGTTGTTATATTACCCTATTGAAAATCATTAGAAAAAACCTCTAGGGATCGACATATACCTAAAAGATCTTTAGTGAATGAATCCACTACCATTGGTCTGGTAATACAAACATAATTATTGTGGGATGAATCATTAAAGAGTGTGTTATAGTAACTATTAAACCTATTTTCCTTAATAAAATCATTAATATATCCTATATTTATATTGTAAAAAACTTGTTATTTCACCATAATATTAGATCATTTAGATGGTTTTCAATTATAACCATTAGGATTAGAAAAATAGAGGATATAGAATCTAAAACACATAAAACTAAAAACCTAGGATGAAATCTAACAACCCTTCCACTAGAAATTCATGCATTTTTTCAAGAGTACCCAATTGAGGAAGGAAACCTAAGAAATCGACCAGAAAAGTGTAAAATATATATATATGAGTTTTGGGTGAGATTCAAGAGTATCACATCACACTTCCCATGTCAACCACCGGAAGACCTTAATTTCTTGGTGTTATATTACTAAATATTTCTATAAAATGAATAGATATTAATAGATTATTCCACTCAAAGGGAGTAAAACAAAAAAACAAGTTAATTTCATAGAACTCATAAAATATGATTTGAAAAAAACTCTAAAAAATTATTTTTATGATCCAAAAATAGTGAATTTAATGGTGTGAAATTTTCTTACTCCCTATTACTCAAATTGAAAATTTAATGTCTAACCTCTATTGAAAAATAGTTATAACTGAATAAGGTTCAAGAATAATCATAAACTATACCCTCTAGATTGTTCCTGTTGGGCCACTCCATGATTCATTTCACTGATGTTTGATCTCATGTCCAATTTAGTTTTAATGCTATAAACATGGGTAAAAACCAATAACAAACAAGTATTCAAGATTTTCAATGGTACATAAAAATTTAATATGGATCCAAAAACTAATAACTTCAAAAATTAATTTTCCATAAAAGTTTTCCAAAAACATAATTTCCCTGACTCATCTAAAGGAATATTTTACTACCTTTAAAAAGATAATAACAAGGAAAAAACCATGATACCTTTATAAAGGAACTAGTGTGGTGTTTTTGGAGTCTAGAAAAAGGAAAACAATCCACCATTATTATTCATGGATCAGATCTGGATAAGGAGAAATATCTGGTTGCATAAATCTATTAAACATAAAAAACATGGTAAATCAAGTATTAGGTAATCTCCCAGTCAAATAAATTTTCAATCTTAATGTTAATGTTAGTTTAATAACTTTTATAAGTTTCTGGGGAGACAAAAAATGAATAACAATCACTAGAAGATAATGTTGTAAGTTCATAACATGGAGAACAAAAGGAATTGACCCTTTTTCCAAATGAAGTGTAGGTCCCTCTAAATATATAGAAAGTTAACAAATTTAAATGAAAAACAAATATGGAGGATATGAATCAACAACAACCTAAATTTACTTAAAGATTAAATACACCGGATATGATTAGTGAATAAACATTACAATAAAAAGTGATAAAAACAATTCAGAATGTAGATGCTGAAATACCTATGTGGGATTCCAACAATACAATCCTAGTGTTATTGAATCTTTTCAATGAGATGTTTTCCCAGAAAAAAATTTGAAGGAAGTGAAAATGCAGATTTTAAATAGAAATCTCTCTACTATAATGAACCCATGTATACAAAGGAAGATTCAAGACGAGGATACTATTTCTACCCCTACACTATTTGAGATATTACTTTTATAAATGAACTATTTGATTTGAGGGATAAAATTAACTTCATTCCATAACATGTTTACTCTTAACTATAGATAATACTCATCAAGAATAACCTAGTTGATACACAATTATATAACCAAAAATCATCTTATATTACTCAAGACCCTACTATAGCTGATAAAAAATACAACCCAATTAAATTGCATAATGTGCACATTAAAGATCCATTATTCATGAATTTTTTTAAAAGATGATTTATAATAAAAATTTAACCATATTAACATCATTTTACAATTCAAAAATTCAAAATTACCTGAAGATGAATTTTTAGTATTTTTTATATTTAGATGATATTTAGGTGAATAGAGAAAAATACAATATTTATTAAAATTGTAACTTTGATGTCTTCATTATTATATGTATAAGGCCTATAAATTTCTAAAAAAACTTTTAATTGATCAAATTTTTGTTTAAGGTGTAAATATAATTTTTTAAATACAATTTTTAATATATAAAACCTATGTTTAACATTTAATAAACATGAGTTATATTTTCAAATAAAATAATTTTTTTAGGTTTTTTTTAAGAAATATTGTTTTGTTCAAATATATTTATGGATTTGTTTAAATATAAAAACATTGTTTATTTTTATAATAAAACAACTTAATTCACTAAAATCACATACATTGTTAATTTCATCTTACACGTAAATTTTAATACTAAAAATACACTTTTTAAAAAATGGGTTTTTACGTGTTATATGTGCAACTATTAAAATAGGGGTTTCAAACACATAGACATATAAAACAATAAAATTTTTTATTATATATAATTATTATTGAAAAATTATTTAATAAGTTATATTTTAATTTAATTCATTAAAAGTAAATCACATTGGTAAAAACTAGTTGTCGTGTTAAAACAAAAAATGTTAAAAGTGACAATTATAAGTGTAACAGACTTGAAAGAAAGTGTAAATCATGTATCATCATGAATTTGTGATGGATGATCAGTCATAGCTCAAATAAAATTTAATTATTTTCTATTTATTGTCCAAAATGTCGTGTAAAACATGTTCCTTGGTTATGTTAAGTTGAAATATTTTCGAAAATTCAATTCTCACAAGTCAAAAAGGGGCCTCTATTCATAGCTTCAGTACACTAAGAAATTTGGTTTCCACATGAAAATATTCCCTTATACCTTTTAAAATAATAATATTTTATCCTATAAATATTTTTTTAATAGTATCATAACCTAGGACCTCCCACTCCAATGAATCCTCTAAGGGATAGGCGAAATCCTCATCTTGGGCACTAGTTTTTCAAAATTTATTTTTTATTTTATATTACATTTCCAAATCTATCTTTCTGATTCCAATATAATGGAATCATTATTTTTTGAAAAATATTAAACGCTAAAGGAATAACTATTAACTGATATAACCCCTTTCCCATCATGAAACTAACTTCGACATTCGTGTGTGTGTGAGGTCTACCGCCACCACATCCCATCATGTTTTATTTTACTAAACTACCTTAAATATATATTTATAATTATGATTTTAATTAATAATTATGATACTAATAACTTATTTTATAAATTTAAATGATATGATATATTATAAATTAATTTTTTTTCTAGGAAAAATTTAATCATCAACCATGCGTACATGTGGACTACCTCCTCCATGGAATGATTCATTTATGTTTTCTCTTTTAAACACTATTTTCAAGGATGGTCATGGTAATTATATTATTATATAAATATGGTATTTATGAAATTTTAATGTATCTATAAATATACTTGTAAAACAAATTAACAATATTATTAATAAAAAAACTGTGGTAAATTCAACTGTTTGAGAGAGCATTCAAAGAGGAAAAAACTGAATTCTTTGTACTATGTAATAAAATTTTATAGCTTATCTTATTATAATAATTATGTAAAATTGTGATATAGAATACTATTAAACATATAATAACATATTTTTTATTTTTTTATAATTATATTTGTTCTAAATCACTTTATAACCATCCATAATTTTTTGTATCTTTTTTTGGGTTTGTTTAATTACCTATAAAAACAATTCTATAACTTTATTTCATGAATGACTATGAGAATTTAATTTCACATAATATATTATATAAATTACTAAATAATGATTTTATTTTTTATTTTTAATGGTAATAATAATATCAAACTTATTATATAAAATGCTAATGTTTGTTTGATATAAATATTAGAAACATGACCATAACAGATTTCAACATTAATTTTTATAACCAAATCTCACATATTTTGAAATTAAATAATAATAAATAATTATAAATTATAAATTATAGTAACTTTTGTGATCTATTAATGAAAAAATTTGGGATAATAATGAATAAAAATGACACTATTATGAAACTAGTCCAAAGGATTGATATTACACATACACGATATCAAAAATAAATAATAACTAACTATTATACCTATAGAGAATACTTATAAAAGTTAATAAACAGTTTTATATATATATGAAAAAAGTTATGAAATGGGTTTTTAAGATATTTTTTATAGGATATTTAAGTGCATTAGTTGATGTTCAGAAATAGTGTAAGGTTTTCTTGTCTAAAAGTTTCAACCCTTAAATAGTATTTCTTCTTAAAAACCATTTATATTTTGTATAGTTTATCTATTACCCCCTAAATATTTTGTATCATGATGCTAAAATTATTCATGGTATTTAATTATTATTATTTTTTAAATCAAGCAGGTATTTAATTATCAATTTTAAAATATATCCTTCAAGGGTTTTTATCTCAAAACATTATATGTTTAAAAGGATGATTTTGTCTCAAAATAATTTTCTTGAGACATGTTGTGCATTGTGGCCATAATTTCAGTTATTTATCATATATGAAACCTATTTGATCTATTATATCATGAATTTTAAACTTGTTACTATTATTTTATGTTCAATTATAATCTCTATAATTTTGTGTTTTTATTGAGATGATTCTCAAGCCATCTTAAATCCCAAAAATCATACATTTTTTAAAGTAAATTGGGTTTTGTTTTCTAGGAAATTAAAACCTTATATATATAATGGAAATTCTTTGTGGCTATATAATAGATTCACGAAGGGGTAATAAAAATGAAAATGGAATGTTTGGTAACAACTCAATCTTCACTAAGTGCATGATGAGTAGTTTTAAGTCTGCACACGTGGATAAACACCCATATGGGATATGATTTAGATATTTCACATGATTTTTACTAACTAAAATGAATGTTTTTCCAACAATTGTTTTGGTATAATAAAATTATAAACTACTGAAACCAATTACAATCTTCTATTATTAACCCAACACAGTAAATGTATACTCTCCACAACCTTATCTTTATATTTATCATAATGATTCATTCTATTAAAATGAAAATACCCTAGAGTTTCTAAGTTGATTTAAATATATTATCTTTAGAAGATATATTATTCCATATTATATGGAAATATTTATCATTCATTCTTCCATTATAAGGTTATCTATTATTTTAATTAGCCTTGATTATTTATATGGTTCATTAGGGGATTTTTAAATTTCATTTTCACCCTTTTGATGAATGAATTGGACTTAATTTCATTGAGAGAGGCACGATATAGATATCCTATCAATTAATTGATAGGTATCATGAGACAAACTTTCTAAATTATTAGGATATTCCATACCTATTTAAGTACGATATCCTGGAACAAGATATTGATGACATATATATAATGTTTGGAGTTATGCATTCCATTGACATGAGATTAGTAATTATTATCGATGTTTTCTTTTTTTGTATGGGATATAGTATACCTTTTGTTTATTTGATTATTGAATTATACTATTAATTTATTTTCTGGATTACTATTTATGCGAAGATTATATTATTATAGATTCCATTGTATGCTACTACATATTGATAATCTAAACTCACCCTTATTTTGATAACCTTTTTCCTGGAAACCTAAAAGATGACTATGTGTCATTTTAAAGGATCATATATAAGAGATAATAATTTCATCAAGGAGTTCTTATGAAATATTTAATGTTATCATGTGTAATGTGGAAAATATGTAATTATATATTCTTCTGGGACAATTAAGTTCTTGGTTCCTCTGGGAACTATTGTATTATATACCAATTGTGTAACAAAACTACTAGATCTGCATTTCTAGAGACTATATCATTATTTTTTGTATCAGATAAATTTTTGTAAATATTAAAGGGACACGATTTAGAGGAACATAGTTAGATATCAAAAATATTATGAAAATCCTTCTGATTTTAAGTAAATTTTATTATAAACCCTAATTAGAAATGTATTTTAAAATATAATTTCATGTGTAAATTTTTTGTATGACATTGTTTATAGATGGTAAATAAAATAATGAATGTAAACTATATCAACTCTAGTAGTAAATGTTTGAATGTTATTACTTATAAGGTCAATGATGATAGAGTTTTATCTAAAAACATCATAAATATATTATGGAATTTGACATGGGTTACAAAATAAAACCTCACCTATATGGAGAAACACACTAATCCACAATGTGGTGTAACTATGTTTTATATCTTCATATGAAAAAAAACCACCACCATTGAATATTATCAATATTATGTTGGTATCTAACAAATGAATCATGTACCTTGAAAAGATACTTCTCTCTTTGTGAAGTGGTGAAGAGGAAAAGGTCATCGTGATAATATATCATTTTAAGGGAGATACAGATCCATAGTGGTCACTAATTTAGAACAATAAAGAAGAGTTATAGGTAAATCATATGATATGGAGAACTTTTGAAGAGATATTATATTGAAATTTATTTCTTCATGAGAAAAGTGATTAAATGGAAATGAAATTTAAAAATGTTAGATGGAAGGAGGAGGAAAATATTGCTGATTATGAGGATTAGTTTATGAAGTTATCTAGATATGTTGTAGACTATCTATATAGACTATAAAACAAGATTAAACATTCCATTTATGCTCTAAATTCAATCCATTAAGGGGTGTTAGTCTCTAAGAAAATTTCATTAAATGAGGATATAGTCTCACGTTCTATCAAGATAGGAAATGAGTTCTATTAGTATAGTGTCTTAAAAGATAATATGGATAAGAAGAGGTCTCTTAAGCACCATTTAAAGAAAAATATTTCAATTAGGAAGAATGGAAGGGTAGAATTTCCACCATTTCATTACTATAGAAAGAAACACTTGAGGAAAGGCTTGAAGGGAATGGGATTTTATTTCATGTATGGATAAAAATGACACCATGCTAATGAATGAAAAGGCTAATAAAATGTTCATATTATTAAATGATTTGTGAGAATGGATATGGGGTATTAGGTAAAACACTTTCCCCAATAATCAAGAGAATTTTCCTAAAAATGGAAGGAGATAAACAACAAGATTATGCATTCCCTAAAAATGAGGTCGAAGTTCTAAATTTCATTAGAGATGGTACATTGATCCTAAACTCAAATATAGTCAATGGCTTAATTGATTCTATATCTAAACTATTGTTTTTATTATTCATGTTCACTTGGAACATTTAATTATAACCTAATACTCTATAGAGGGAGTTATTAGTTAGGTCACCAAATTGGATTGTAATTGCAACGAGTATTTAATAAATAAAATGTATTAAGATAAATTGATATTCCACAGTGGGAAAGATGATTGTTATTCCTCTGGTTGATTTTTAATTAATCCCTAGAATGGATTAAATCTCAATGTTAAAAGAATGAATTTAATTACAAGAGAAAGAGAATACATTTTGTCATGGTGGTATAGAATCCATCATTTTCAAGAGAGGTACTTCACTACCGATTTTTCTTTGAACCCACCAACAGTATCTCAATATAACGAAATTGTTGGAGGAGTGAAAGAGAAAAAAAAAATACTTATTTTAAATACATCCTAATGATTGAGGATATACCCATTGTAAAAAAAACACATTAATGTATTTACATAGGAATTACCTGGTCATCCACCTAATCCCAAAGTTGGGTTTTATATTCAAATAATTACTAAGGAAAGAAACATATCTATAATTACATATATAATGGAACTAATGGAGTTATTATAATTTAATAAAAAATATTGTGTGATAAGGTATTTATAATCCCAAGGGTTTTACCTTTGGGAAACCTTGATTTATTCACTATAGAAAAAGTATGGTATTTTGATAATGTGTATCGATTACTGGGAGATCAATTCCATTAGTATAAAGAATATGTATTCCTTAACATGCATTAATGAATTATTTGAAAAACATCAATGAGATCAATATTTTTTAATTATTTATCTTCATTATGGTTATCATCAGTTAATGGTGATGAACGATTTTTTTACTAAAAATGAAATTTCATATGAGATATGGACAATATGTGTTTATGGTAATTCCATTTGGAATGACTAATTCACCTTCTATTATTATTCATATGGTTAAAATACTAATCTAGTAATATCAGGACACCATCATGGTTTTATACATTAATGATATATTAATTTACTAAAAAATTTATGATAGTTATGTGAACCTTCAGGGAATAATTCTTAATACCATCAGAGAAAAATAATTATATGTGAAATTCAATAAGTCTTAATTTTTACATAATGAATTTTTTTCATGAAAATATTTTCTCCATGTATGGAATATATGTTGATCATGTGAAGATAATGGTATTCAAAGAATATTCCGCACAGACAAATATTATTGTGATAAATAGTATCCTTGGTTAATAAGGTTACTATGAGTGTTTTGTTAAATAAATTATTTATTTTTTCAAACCTTTAACAAAGTTTAAATTTAAATGGGTTAAATTTCATGGTCTTGGGAATGTAGATAAAATTAGAGATTTCAAAATTCACTATAATTAACATTAATATTGGGAAATAGAGGATTTTTTATATATAGTGATGCATCAATGAATAGATTTGGTTGTTTCCTTATAATGAATTATAGAGTGGATGGATATTAATTATGTAAATTAAAGATACATGAACAAAACAATCCAACTCATAAACATGATTTTGAAACATTAATATTTTAAAAAAAGATATGGAGGCATTTTCTCTATAGATAAATATACACCATATAAACTAACTTCAAAATTTTATAGTATATTCTCTCTCATAAAGATGTTAACCTGAGGAAGAAATGATTGTTGGAGAGGCTCAAAAAAAATAATGCTCGATATACTGTAACATTGGGAAAGGAAAAAAGGTCGTTGACGGATTGAGTATGAGAAACTATAGAGTTCTAACAATCATTATGATTTATAAGGATCCTACAATTATGGATCTAGTAATGATGTATATGGTACATTTTAGGAAAGGGGAACCATCCTTCCTTTTCAAATAAATTGATAAAACATATTTACTAGAAATGAAAGAGATGTCCTTGAAGAATAATAAGGATTTAAAAGGTGGTATTAAAGTATATAATTAAGGTAAATTGACAGAATTCCTCTATAAAGAGAGAGTGTTGGTTTTTAGAAAGATGTTATGCCTTCCATCCATACCTGAATAGAAGAGTGAGCCACTAGATGAAGCACATAACTTAAATTTCTATATACACCCTAGAATAACAATGATATATAGGGACTTAGGATAACATTTCGGGTGGGATGGTATAAGTTTGAAAATGGTGTACTTTGTGTTTAAATGATTAGTGTTCTAGTAGGTAGTGGTTGAAATCCAACATCCTAAGGGATTCATGAATCCAATTCATATTCCTATGTGGGAGTGGGACAATATTGTAATGGAATTTTCCATTGAACTACAAAGAATCCATGAAAGGATGATTATATATAAGTCATTATCAATCTACTTAAAAACTATAAACATTTTATAGATTCTAGGGAAGATATAACCCTTGGACACATTTCCAAGATCTATATAAATAAAATAATGAGACTTCACAGGGATCCTCTACTAGTTGTATCTAATCAAAAACCTCAGTTTTCAAAACCAATTTAGAAGAGTTTATAAAATATCTTGATATTGAATAACATTTTAGAACCACCAATAATCCCAAAACTGATTGACAATCAAAATGTTCTATTTAGAAACTATAAGACATATGGACACCATGATATCCTGGCATCTAAGGATAATGGGATCAACATCTACCTCTTTGTGAATTTTCAAACGAATATAGTTTCCATTCGAGAATCTAGAAGGAACCAAATGAGGAATTGTATGGGAAGAGATTTCAAACTCCAACTTTTTGGGTTGAAGTTAGAGAAATTAATTCAATATGACAGGAAATTGCATTGTAGATAATTTTGAATGTTAATACAACCCTTGATAATATCAATGTAGCTCAATGGACTTAAAATATAAATGTTGTCAAATAATGGAAACATGTGGAATATTATATGGGGATGATTTATTATTAATAGTGACACCATGGAAATGAGTTATAATATTTATTAAAAAGAGGAAGTCATTACCCATGTATATTGGATCTTATGAAGTTCTGCAGAAAAATAGAGCTTCAGCTTACCAATTATCTAAGACACCCAATATTTCTAAATAACACGACACCTTATACATATTATTGTTTATAAAATACATACTAAATCCAATGAATATACTCACATATGAAGAAATAGAGTTTAAATCTTTGTTGTCTTATAATGAAGAGCGTATAGAGATTCTTGACACAAGTGAGAAGATTTTTTGAAATTAGACAACTCAAATAGTGAAATTCCTCTGGAGAAATCATAATCTAGAGGAGGAATCAAAGGACATTAAAGAATATCTACAAAAGTAATACCCATAGATGTTTTTTATATGACATGTATCTAATTTTTAAGATGATATTTTTTATGTTTTTTGGGTGGGGTGGTGAAAATATTACCTAACACACTACTATATTAGCTAAGAAACACATCCAAAAATTATTACATAATGAACACTCAAAAGAACATTTACACATTAAATTATTTTAAAAATAATATTTTTATTTAACAAAATTAAATTATTTTTTGGTTTTATAATGTTAATATTATCTCAGGATAAATTTTGTGATAATTTTGAAATATTTTATCTTAAGATAATTTGTGGAAAATAAATTTTTTATCAAAACCGTAACTTTTATGTCTTCATTTTTATATGAGAAATGCCTATAATTTTATGAAATAAATAATTAAAAAAATATTTTTTAAGGATTAAAACTATATGTTTTGAAATAAATTTGTCACTTTATAAAGGATTTATTTCAAAATTTGTGAATGTAAGTAATATTTTCCAATAAATGAAATTGTTTAAAATTATTTTTTTAAATGTTATTTAGATAAAATTAAATTTTTTAATTTCATTGAAATTCACAAAACATTTATTTTTTTCTAATAAAACAGTTTATATAATGAAAATGAATGACAATGGTAATTTGTTTATATAAAATATTTAACCATAAAATATACTTTTTCTAAAAATGGATTTTTATATGTAGCATGTGTTAATTTTAAAGATATTTTTCTTATGCATAGAAATTTAATTTCCTAAAATTAGTTTCAATTTTGTAATTTTAAGTTATAAATGATTAATAAGGTCTATTATGGTTTTTAGAATTAAAATTAGATTACATAGGTGGAAACTAGTTAAAATATTAAAAAAAGAATGGTAAAAGTGAATATTCTAAAAAAAGGACATAACAATTTTAAAAATTGAATATTAATTTTTGAGCAATTCATGACCTTATATCATATCCCACTCAATTATTTTCAATTTTTTTAGAAACTTTCAATTTTAAATATGTAATAACGTAAGATATCTTATGTATTCTATTGAAATAAATTTGAATAATTTGATATTTTTCTTTACTCCCAACCTCAAGCGTAAATGAACCACGATATATTATGGCCTTTATAACCTAAAAATTTTATTGGAGGGTATGAGTAAGATTAACCAATTTATAAAATAGCTATATAAATTTTGAAAATGATTAAAATTCATTGATTGACATGTAATAAATAATCAATAAAATTTAATAAAATTATTTCATGATTAAAAGAACTATTATATAGTTAATTTTTTTATTCATATTATAAATTATTATATAAAAAATATAGTTATCACTATTAAAATTTGATTTAAATAAAATATATTAGTAATTTATTAATAAAATTTCAAAAACTAGCAGTCTAATGGTTCTGAATGCAGTTAAAATCATTTGATGGTAAAAATATTTATCTTGTAGAAAACTGTTCTTATCTGAACAAAGCATTTTTATCTTATTAAATTATATAAATCAATATATATATATTAATAATATTAATGATATATATATGATATATATTCAATAAAATATTTTAAACTTCTTCTAATGATTTTAACAAGGAAATTAATCAGTGTAAACTCTGTTTTATGCTCAAAAATGTATATTTCTATAAATAGATTTAATTTTATTTTGCACACAATATTAAATGGTCAATTTATATAAATTATAATACATGAATTAAATAAAATTAATTATAAATTTTAAATCAACTTTTCAAAAAAAAATAATGCGTCCACTTTCATTTTTAGTTAGAATTAATAGTGAAAATAGTAAAAAAATCAATGGTTTGGGTTAAAATGTGTTAATGATGGGAGGTTAAACTAAAAGATAAGAGAAAAATTATAATTAAACATTTATATATATTATTCATTTAAGTTATTTTAATATCATCTTATTTTACATTCTATTTATTGGACATTTCAATCAATTTGATAATATAATGACTCAATATTCTTAATCTTCTATGTAATTCCATGGGAATCACTCCCATCACATTAAAAAAGGAAGCCCAACCCATTCCTTATTAACAAAAATTTATCCCTCTATCTAAAACAATGCCTACCCTAAAGCCTTTCAAGATTCAATTATTTCATTCTTGGGGTTCTGTTTTTTATCTTAGGAATATCTTAATAAGTCTTAAGTTGTAAGCCAAAGGAGATCTCTCAATGAAGATTTAATAGTTCTACCCAACTATTTTAAAGTTTATTTTATATTCTAATTCTTATTAAATAATTTTATATATTGAAAAATAATTACACCAATATAATAAAAATATAAATATTCTACTATGGATATGGGACATCCATTTTCCCCCTCTATTAAAATTAATTAGAAATGAATTTATTATTTGTGTGTATGTGTGGTTTGTCATATTCATATTGTGATATGATTTATTTTCCATGAATTCCTTACCAAGGTGGATATAATGGTGTATTTAATATGTATATATTATATTTATCATAAAATTATGTTTCTTTAATTATAAAATATTAGTTATTCTTCTTTCCTTCATTCCATTATAAAATTATTATAGCATTCATTCGTACATACAGACCACCATCTCCATGAACTAGAGAATTAATGTTTCTCCCTTTTCATTTTATTGACGGTTATTAATATGTAAATAATAAATATATAATTATATTATAGTATTATTATAACTATATATATTATGGTTTGATGATCATTATTCATGGAACATAAAAGAAGAATCTAAATTTAAATGAGAAATGTTGTAGTGAACCCCAAAAATAATGATGATAATAAATTATTTCAAAGGAAGGAATGATAAGATTTTATATGTAAACCTTTTATGGTATTATATGTATGAATATTACTAAACTATATAAATATAATAAATTTAAATTTATTATATATGTGTTTAAAGGAACTTAAAAAATAAGTCAAATATTATGTAGCAATTTTATAATACAATACCACTTTTTATAGGGATTGTTCATGATTAAATTTATGAGTATGAAATCATATGAAAAATATGAAAAAAAAACTATTATTTACATTCATATAATCATGTTATGTATAGAAATTACATGTTTTCCTTTCATTTAAAACTCTCTAAGTAATCAAAATTCCTAAAAAATGTCTTCATGGAAAACTGAATTTATTCTTTTATTCCATCAAGAATCCTTTTTTCCATGTTTGTATTTTCATTGAAATTGTTTGAATAATATTTTTAATATTTAAAAATTATTTATAAAATTAATTTTTAAACATTTTTAAGTTTCTATAAAATGTTATAAAATCAATCAACTTGTATTTTTCTGAATTATGTACTTTTTACTGATAGTTTGAATGAAATATTTATTTTAAAATTTATTGCATGAACCACTTTTCCCACTATCATAAATATTAATTTAATTGAAGAATAATTTATAATATTCCATGGTTATTTTGAATGAAATCATATTTCATATTATTCTAGAAATTTTTAAATTTTATACATGTTACATCAAAATAAAAATTGTATTTTCATCAAGAAATGTATCCATTATATTTTAAAGGTATTTTTATCAATGAAAACATAAATTTATTATACATATTCACCATTGGGGATGTCTTCAAATGATACTATCATTATTAATTATATAGATGTTTTATTGTTATAATTATTGAATAATAATGAAACATGTTTTCTTTTCCATGGGTTAAGCAATGGCGAAATGCTAAAGGTGTTCATGGTCTTGGGGAATACAGATTAATGATTTAAGATTATTTGATGGGTGGGTATCATACATACCTACAATTCATTAGGTAATGATTAATATTTTATGAGGATGAAATGATAAACTTGTGGTTAACATAATCCATAAAAATTGTATACATGTAGTCAACCCATTCTCAAAACAGGAACATAGGTGGTTATCACAAGTATAATATATGATGAAAGTCTGGGTGGGTAGCCTTATCATAAGATTTACATGATTTTTATTATTCCAAAATTTTTATACCGCACTATATAACATGTAATTATGTTTATTATATAATCTTATCTCTCATGATCTTTATTTCTTTTAGGATTCGAGTCCTCTAATCTACCTAATTTTTGGAAATTGTTTTGATCTAGGAAATACAAGGAATGATTTACAAATATTAAGATCACATTCTAATAAAAATATACTAATTTAATTCTTACATATTATCATTGACTAATTACTCCCACATTTATCTTTATTTGTCATCAAAATCTCCCTTCGTTCTATTTCATTTCCCTAGGTTAGGGAGAATGGTTTTTGGTAGGGTATGACTATGATGTGTACTATGAAATACGAACATTACGATAGATATTTAGTTTCATTAATGAAATAATATGATTATGTTTCTAGACAAAAAAAACACTAAACTTTTATAGTTTAAGGGAACTTTTTATTATGATATGTGTTGAAAATTTATCTAAAATGATGGAATATTATGTTTGAAATGTTTGGGTTACCTTAGATTGTATAAGTGATGGGTTTAGTTATCATTAGATATTAGGGATATAGAGTTTTTTTGAAACCCCGGAAGATATGTCTAACTATAGTATAACATCTTGATGATTTGGTAATGTGATTATTTTTGGTTTTCCTAGAGAATAAAACCTTTTTTGGAAACTATAATGTGGATGTGGCTTTGGAATATATTCACATAGGGGTGAAAAATTTCGAAGGGTGGATTCAGTATAAACTCAAATGTCATACGTGAATGATGAGTGGGCCAAAGCCTGTACACATAAATAGACACTCCTAATGGATATTCTTTGGTTAATTCACATTTTCTTTTTTAACCATTATACTGAATAAGATGATAAAATTTGTGAAAACTTATGATAATCAATAGTGATATGTGATGAACAAAAAAGTTCACATATTGAAAATAATTTATCATGATTTAGATATCCTATGAATGATACATGATAATTATTATTGGTCACCCCAAGTTTTATAGTTTTAGGGACTGGATGGAATAAAGAAGAGTCGTGTTAACAAATAATTTTATATAAAATTAAATGATTTTCCTCCTGATAAACCAAATGTTATAGGAACAAAAATTAAAAATATTTTTTTTATACTTATAAAAAATTATCAAGTAATAAATCATATTAATCTTCCAAAAAAATCATAAACCAATATATTATTGAGTCCATCAGGAGGAAACATCCACATTCTTTTAGGGGGTTCACTGATAAACTAATTTCCATGTATTGGATCTGTAAAACTAAAAAAGTTATTTTTTTCTAGAGTTCTCGAAGCATGAAAAAGTTATTTTGGTTGTTTTTCATTTGGATGGGGATGAGTATAAAAGGATTAAACTTTTAAAAAAATATGGTGCAAGATGAAGAAATTGACACCATAGAGTGGGATTAGATTGAAATATTATTTTCCCATTATTACTTAACTCATATAATTTTTTCTAAATAAACGAATAATATCTTGTGATATATAGAAGGATTATTAATCTATCATTACCTATGTGTAAAATTTTATAGGACTTGTAAGATACACTTTTAGCATCAATATTGAACTTTAATGTAAGACTGATCAATTCATTAGTGGAAAAACCCCATGTCCCAAGAAGGTGTTATCCATAAGATAATTTAATATTTATAAATAATTTTTTTGATATGAAATCACTATAGAAATGGAGGTTAGAGTGGCCCAAAATCTCATGGTTTTGATTGGAATATAAAAATATAATTAAAAGGAACTTCTTATAATGAAAACAATGTGAGGAAAAAGTTGATTCTTCTTTTATAACTAATATACTCATGGAGGCATGTGGGAAATATTCTAAAGGTATTTTTTTAGTTCTCTAATAATAGAAATATATTTCATAGGTAAAATTAATTCTAATATATTGATAATAGGAAAGATAATGAGTATAATGGACATAAATCTCTATAGAATCCACCATACACATTGCATCATTTAAAATGTAAGATCTATGGTAATTATTTTAACTATTTTTTGAATCCAAAGGTTAATAATGATGATCGACATAATAAACCTCTTAAACACATAGATAAAGGGAAATATCATGTGATTATAATTATAAATATGGTATTCAAGAGTTAGGTGGTTAAATTTATACATATTATCCAATAAAAAACTACTAATGTATCACTTAATTATGGTTCTACCCACACTTTTATATCTGATTATTTTTTAATTGTGTCGCATTACCACCTAAATAATTAAATGTAAAATTAGTATTAAAAAATTTTATAGATATGATAATTTCATCAGAGTCTATGATTATTCTTTGATGGATATCTTTTTTAAATGTTTTTCTGAAAATATTTGTTTTTTATCACTGGTTGAATTTGATGTTATTTTGGGAATGGATTAGATCTCTATTTATAGTGGCCATATAAATTTCAAATGAAGGTAAATAAAATTTCATATTACAAAAAAACCTAGGAAATTTAATTATTGATGTTATGAATAATATCTTCCGATGTAAATTACTACTATTTTATGGTTCTTGATTTCTATTCAAAATGGGTATTTATATTCATTTTTTGTGGTTATAATTAACATAAAATATATTCTTATTGTATGGGAATTTTTTGATGTATTTATAAAAGATTTCTCTAGTCTACCTATGAATAATTATGTTGAGTTTTACCTATAATTCATACATGGTGCTTCATTAATTTCCAAAACTCCTTATATAACAACAATAATTGTGTAGAATTGATTAAATAATAAACTCTATGAGAATCTAGATAATGGATTCCTTTGGAATAGTTTCTTGGAAAAGACCTCCATCATTCATTTATTTAAAAAGAAATATGTGTCAATGTAAGTTTTTATTTATTAACAGGAAAATAAAAATATCATAATTAATAATAAGTATATGTTATACCATATTGATAATTTGTTTAATAAACTCTAAGGAGCTCAAAAATTTTCCAAGCATGACCTTCATTCTAGATACTATCAATTGAGGGTTGAAAGTGAAGATGTACCTATTACATCCTTATGTATGAGTTATGGTCACTAAATTTACATTAAAACCCTTTGGATTGATTAATTCCTCTTTTATCATTATGGATTAAATGAATAGAATCTTCCAAAATATCCTTTTTTAAATTATGGTAGTATTTATTGAGGATATTTTTATATACTCTAAGAAAAAATAAGATGAACAATATATCTTTAAAATTATGTAAAAGACACTAAATGAGGGGAAAATATATTCCAAATCTAAAAATTGTGAATTTTTCTATTGAAGGTATCATTATTTAGACCCATTTTAAGAAGTGATGGTATATTTGAAGATCCTTCTAAAACAAAGGCCACAAACTATTTTCCCATATCAATCACTCTGAATGAGATCAATAGTTTTCTTGAATTGTATGGATATTATTATTTAATTAAGATTATTTTATCATATTATTATAATCCATTAAAGAATTTAACATGTAATTGATTTAATTTCTTTTGGATGGATGAATTTGTAAAAAATAAGAAGGAGCCGAACAGAAAGTTTGTTAATGAACCTTTACTAAAATTACCCTATAGTGGAGTAAGGTTATTGAATTTCAGTTATGCATTAGAGAAGGGATTGAGGTGTTTTATTATATTGATTTAAATGTTCATATCTTATTCCTCTCCTTGATTAAATAATCATGTGAAAAAATGTTCAATGCAACATATAGAGTAAGTAGTGGAAATTTATTTTTGAATAATGGGGGCATTATATTTATGGAGAAATATGTTATGTATATAATAATCATAAAAGTTTAAAGTATATATATTTTGTCCCTCTAAGAGATGAATATGTTCTAGAGGATATCATTGGAGTGGATTGATGAATATGATTTTTTTAATAAGTTACCACACTGCGATGGACAAAAAGATGGCTAAGGCTTTGAGTGAAATGTATTATACTAGATTATCGAGAATTAGGATCTAAAAAAATCAAATATTTATAAATTTTAAAAGTATAGAACTTTAAATCATAAAGAAATTGAGGAAATATTATCTCACTCAAATAATTGTTTAACCATATAGTCATGTGATGATTGAAAAGGTGAAGAAGAAAGATATATAGCTATAAAAGGAAAAAAAGTGTTTCTTAGATAAACATTGATAATGATTGCATGATAATGTTTATGAGAATAGTATGTTCCCTTCTTATACCATAATTGGTAAAGGAGATATGGGATGAATCACATACATCATCATTATCTATTCACTTTGAATTTATGAAGATATATAGATAAATTAAAGATAATTTATATGGAATAAAATAAAGATACATATTATAGATTATGACATTTAGTTCTATTTTTTCAAAAACAATTGTGGTTGAGTGGAAATATTCTATGGGTTGTTACAACCATTACACATTCCTCTATGGAAATTTGAAGAAGTCGGAATATATTTCATGGTAATACTCCCCAAGACATATAAAAAGGATAATTATATTTGGGTTATAGTAAATATACATATGAATTCAACCAATTTCCTTTATATTAGATAATATTTCACTCTTGATCATATTACATGGAAATATGTTAATTATGTGATAAGGTTACATAGTGTACAAAATTATATTATATATTATTGAGATCTTAGGTTTACCTAAAGATTATAGAGACATCTTCAGCAGGCTATGGATATTAAGTTTTCTTTTAGTATGGACTATAATGATAAGACAAATGGTCATTCTAGGAGGACCATTAAAGAACGAGAGGATATTATATGATCTGTCTCTCAATATTTCAAATTTATTTTGAATAAAAAAACTTTATCTTTTTTATTTTTCTTATAATTATTTCATTCAATCAATCATCCTGATTGAAGCATATGAATCCCTCTATAGAATGTAGTATAGAACTTGGACCTAATGGAATGAATTTAGGTAATGATATCTAACAAGATCGAAACTTGCTGAAGAAATGGTAGATAATGTTAAATCCATTATATAGCCCATCAAGGTATCTTATAGTTTAAAAAATACATATTGTGGGAATCATTAGTGTGATATATAATCAAATGTCGGTGAGAATGTTTTCTAGTGAATTAATCTATGTATCAAGTAAATGAGGTTTATAAAGAAGTAAAAGTTGGGCCCTTAGTATATTATTACCTTTGATATTTTTGATAGTGTAGGGATGGTATCTTATCATTTGAAACATACACTGAATATCTCTTAAGTTCAATATGTATTTCGTGTATCACTTTTTTGGAAGTATTTACTTGATCTATCACAAGTACTAAACTCAGTTGTTTTAAAACAATAGCATGATATTAATTCAGTAAAATATTATTATAAATATTATATTATTGAGATAAAGTGGTATGGAATAGGACTACCCACCTAGTTTATGTTTCATTAGAGTATTAATAAATTCCAAGATGACACTGGGGTACCTGAGAATGAAATAAAGTAGAAGTTCCTTAATTTGTTACATAAAAGTGATGTGGGAATTTTTTTCATGTAGGTAAAACGTAACACCCCAATAATATATATGTATTTAAGTAAAATAAAATTCAATCATTTGGTAACTTTATATATATTAAAAACACAAGTTTAAATAATTAATGATATATTCTATCCTTTAAAAACGAACTTTTGGATTAGAAGGTATGAATGTGGCTAAAAAATTTCTGAAATATATATATAAAGGTTTTCCTTTATTAAAATTCATTTTTAATTCCCCAAAATTAATAATTAAATTTTAATAAATTCATTTATTTATTAAAAGGCCTTTTTATAATGAAATAAATTTTTCAATGTGTTATATAGTTTTATATAAAAAATATATTGATAATAGTGAAGAATTTATTTTAATAAAATTTATTGATGATCTATTAATAATAATTGATACATTTTATTTCTAATGGTTAGGAAGGATGATAAAATAATTTTAAGGTAAAAGGGTTAATTTATAAAATACTATCTGAATGTGCACCATGTTTTTATGTCATAATAAATAAAATATATTACCATTGATTAATTATATCAATTAACATTTTATATATATATATATTCTATAAAATATTTAAACAATCATATCATACTTTTTGTTACACATGGAAAGAATATAAACTCAAATTTACAAACAAAATATATTTTTACTAAAAATAGGTTTCTTTTCATTTTGTGAAATTAGTTTAAAGGTAATTTATAACACTTATATAAATAAAATTTTATAAAATGGACTATATATTTGGAATCATAATTAGTAAATTTATTAATGTGACCACATTCATTTTTTAAGAACCTGGGTTTTGGGACTCTGAGACGTTGAAAAAATTCTTGATGTCATTTCAAGTCAGGGCGTTCAGACGGCGTGCAATTCTGAGGTCTTGTGTGCCCAACATTAATTATATAAAATGTTAACTGTTTTTATATTACACACATGTAGTTAACAAAAGAAAATGTGACATCTCTTAGATGGTTGATCGGATCAGAAATCAGAGTCCACAGTTGGGTCTTGAACATAGTGTTTACCCTAGGCGCGACATAAAATGAGTCGGCACGGGATGTTTGGACCCCTCACTCATTGGTGGTGTGTTAAATGGATAATTAAATTATCAAATTATTCATTTAATATCTCAAACCTAAATAAATCCAACACGGTTGCTTGGATGGGAAAACCGAGGGCATCGTTGAGTTCGGAGCGGGTTGTTTACCCTAGGAGGGGTGTAAAAGTGCTGGGTGCGGGCCTGCTGTGAGAAATGTCACCCAGGGAAAATACCATCTTTTTAAATTGATGGATTAGTGATTATTATTACTGGAATCCTTTTTGAATAACTTTCAAACAGAGTCTCAGAATGGAAATCTGAGACGTCTGTTGAGTTTGAAATGAGGTTTTTTTCCTAGGCGTGATATAAAATGAAAGGGTGCGGTGATTTCGGAATCTGTGCCCGTTGAGAGAGTTTCGGTGAATTTTTATAAATTAGCTTAAGAGTTGGGAGGGGACAACCTATTTTCTCTCTATCTCTCTCCCGATCATTCTTCATTTTCCTTAGGTGTTCTTGGCTACTCTTCGCCAGATTGAGGATCGGACTCCGGCGGATCGAAGCGGGATCGAGCGGGCACGTCTCCAACGACGAACGGATCCAACGAGGTAGGATTTCTTCTACTTTTAAGTTCCAATTCAAGTTTTTAAATTAAATATCCTTCTTTGTCCAGTTTTTTCATCATTTCAAATTATCGACATTGATGGCTGCACGAACTCGGCCATCGATCTATGTTTGGAACCCCGTTCTTGGTTCCGTTCTTCACATACACCCGTTATAATTTTTGGATGCATCAACCGACTATCGAATCATCGATCAAAGGTGGTCACTATGAATATCTCATCATAGGGATCGCAAAAAATTCCCCGGATCTAGAATTGGGTGTCCGATCGAGTCATGGTGTACCGCTGAAGGGATCACCAGATCACCACCGGCAGGAGCGGCCAACGGCTACATGCGGTGGCCGCAGTGTACCGTCGAAGGGATCACCAGATCACCACCAGCAGGAGCGGCCAGCGGCTACGTGTGGTGGTCGCGGTGTGTCGTACGGTGGAGTTTCTTTAGAGAAGTAGCTTCGGATGAGACAACGACAGCGATCTGGGAGGAGATGGAGTTGCGGGCTCTGGTGTGTGCGGCCGAGAAGGGTGGTGGCTTGCGGCAGAGCGATCCGTGGGGGGTCCAGGCGGAGCCAGTAGTGGAGCGGGGAGCCGGAGAGGGTGGATTTGAGGGGGGGTGTTGGGTGCGAGGTAGTGTCGACAGGGGTAGCACGACAGTGCTTCGGAAGGTAGAGGATCTAAGGGCACCGGCACCGTCTGGTCGCGATCAGTGGAGGAGGACCCCGAGGCAGCGACCTTGGGGGTGTGGAGGAAACAAGGACCCGTATTTTGCAGGTCCTGCGCGACGTGACGAAGACCAGAAAAAAGGCCAGTCTGCATTGGAGAACCAGACCTGAGGGGGTCTGGTGCAGCTAGAGCAGGCCATGTCCAGTGGGCCGTCGCGGTTTTGTCTAGGTCGGCTGGGGTGAACTGGCCCGGTTACATCCCCTTACATTCGTGGGGCCTTAACTTCCAAACGGCGTGTCCGTTTGACACGCCGTCTGCGACCGTGAGTTCATATCAGTGAGGTGGACTATTTGAAGTGGGTTCTAGGGATTTTTTGTTTTTCTCCTGAAGACAGGTTCCCCAAAATGTGTTAATTTTATAATATTAAATTATTATTAATGTTTTCAACGGACGGGCTTCTCAAGCCGGACGTCCGTTTGACGTGTCGTTAGAGGCGCGGTGGCCCCAGAGCTGTGACGGTTCTTCGAAAGTTGGTTCGGAACCTTTTAAGGTTTCTTTCATTGCTCGGTGGCACAAAACGCTTAATGTGAATAATTAATTAATTATATCATTAATTAATTAATTGTTACGTCGGGCCTAACTCCTACTTGGGATGTCTGATTGCTGTGTCGTTAGTGGCAGTGTGACCTCACTTCTCGTTCAGACCTTTTTGAGATAATTTCTGAAGCATTCGGGCTGGAGACAAGGCATGGTCTCCACAGCACCTGGTTTGCACGTTTTACTGTCAAACGCCACTTTTTCACCTGGCATCCGTTTGGGGTAGTTGTGGCTCGAGCCCGAGTAGAGTTGGGTCATGACAAAGTGGTATCAGAGGTGGTTTATTCCTTGGGGCATTGTTTGGAAGTCCCTAATAATGAATTGGTTTCTTTTTGGGGAAATAGTGTCAACGTGCCTCGAGAGCGGCTCTCAGTCCAGGGAGTCCAGTGATGGTGCGACGAACAACATATCCATTCACCCGGACCCTAATAACCCGCTTGTCAACTCAGCACACTGAGACACTTGTTGCGGGGAATTTGGTTTGTGCATCATCTAGGATTCAGTCTTTGAATTTCCTTCTTGAGTCAGCTCCCTATTATTGTTGATATATATATATATGCTCATTTGACCACGGTACTCCTTGATCAGATTTAGGATGTCTCCATGATGATATCCAGCCAGGATACTAGCTCTAGTTCGTGATGACAACTCCATGAGCGATGAGGCCACAATTCAAGATCCATCATATGATTAACCTTTCTCCATGAGGACAGGCAGTAGCACCTCCACCTATGGAGTAGCAGATAGTACAGGCAGCGAGGGCCGATGACGAGCGCAGGCTGGGCACGCTATGTGAGTTCCAGTTTCGGAGACCGCAGAGGTTCCAAGGTCGGCCATACCCTCCGACAGTGAAGGGTTGGTGAGAGTCGGTGGTTTGCCTCTTCAGGCTTGTTCAGATACTGACAGATTGGGTAGTGGCCTTGACAACCAATCTTTTTCCACCAAGTCATTGGCGTTAGTAGAGCCAGGGTTACTCAGATTCATGATGAGTCGGTACTCTCATAGGATGACTTCTAGCAGCTATTTTGTGGGGAGTAAAACCCCTCCCACTTACGATTTTTTACGGTTTCGAGAGTTGCTGGAGCTTCAGCGGGAAGTGATGGTAGTGGCTGAGTACGCAACTAGGTTCACAGAACTTACTCGGTACTCTCTGGACGTGGTACGTGATGGAAACATCCGAGCATAGAATTTTGAATGAGATCTCTGTAGAGGATATTCATGCCAGCGTAGTGCCCTTATGCATATTCAACAATCTAAGGGTACTAGATCAGGCACTGGTGATAGAGAAATTTATGGCAATGGGGCATCAATTGGCAGGGCCTCGATGCTAGAGGTATCCCCTTACTGAGACTCAGGCACATATTCAGGGACATCGTAGAGCACTGAGATAGCCCATGGAGGACTAGTGATATGTTTGTGATGTTCAAGGTCAATTGGAATGAGACTACTCAAACAAATGAGTTGAGCCTTTCAGATAGTTGGTAGATACACCGCCATGAAAGAGGTAGTTTCATGATCAGAGAACTCCCAGGCGAGGATAGGGTGGTCCTCAGGGAGGTGGTGTTGGCAGAAAATCACGAAGAACTGTGGTTGGTGGACAACATTTTGAGGTCCTTTAACCACCACTAGGCGGCCCATGTCAAGCTCAGGTAGCTGACAGACAGGGCCTCGAGCGACTATGTTCTATAGATGTGTACAATCCTGAAACACAATAGATGATAAGAGGTACGCTCGGTGTATTTTTCTAATTTTATCTGTAGAACATGTTAGACATTGTGTGAGGTACTCTTTTAGTCTAACTCCTTGTTTGAATGGATACCAAGGGTGACACAGGGCGTTGGTGTAACCCTGTGTTGGTGTTGTCCATCGTAACTTTGAATGCACAAGAAAGAGGGGTTCTTTCTCCACTGAGATGTGTCTTCGTGATGCGATCAAAACTGTGAGGGAGAGTCAGTACCACCCAAAGCGGAAAGTATTGAGGTTCGGTGTATGAGTCCCTCTGACAGGGGAATTCCTGGTAGGGTTGTGCAGTGGAGTGTTAGAGCAGGTTCTGGGTTTACCAGTGGGATATTTCTGCTTGACCTCCCTTTACTTGAGGTGCCACTAGTGGGTTGGGAAGAGTGCCTGTTTCGGGGATTACTCTCCTTCCGAGAGGGGAAAATACACATGGGGTATGCCACGTGCTTTCCATGTCTAGCCTCTGGCAGTTGGATGAGTTTTCTCTCCTACCCTGTTCGTTGGTACCTCATGTGCACAACGTCATCCTTGATATAATTATCAAGTACATGTCGAGGTGATGGACACCCCATGAAAAGGACTATGTGTTTAACTATGTGGTGCTAGTAGTGGTAGCACATGTGCTGAGAATGTGAAGATGCTACCTCCTGGGAGAGCGATTTGTGGTTTTCTTAGACCACCAGTGTCTCAAGTGCGCCCTCACCTTGAGAATCATTAACCTGAGACGACGGTGTTGGCTGGAGTTTCTTCAGGAGGGTATGGCCTGTCTGTAGTTGATGATGCTGACTCCTGCGCTTGTTGAGCATATAAGAGGGTCTCAGTTGTGATGCACTGACATTGAAATCTTGTGTGACTGTATATCCTTGGGTGTTTCACCATATTGGTATTATGAATGAGGGAATCATGAGGCCATGTTCCAGGAACAAATCGTGCTTTCGGTGTAACGCCCCGACCCCAGCTACCCAGAGTTGGTGCATTACTTCGTAACATTGGCATGATCACAAATGATCAAGTCTCGAAAGACCGATTAGTTTAGTAGCCTTGGAAACACTAGATACATTCATAAGTCTTTCATTACATCATAAAGTAAAACAAAACTACAACAACATATTGTCTTCATATCCCCTCACACTATCCCTGAAGGTCATTCATAATATACTTCTTCACATCCTAGAAAACATTAAAACATTGAAAGGGGTGAGCTCAGATGCTCAGTAAGGATAACGATATTGTGGAAGCTTTCATAAATAAAAATTAAAAATTAAGGCAATGTACAACTAAACAAAAGCCTTATTAAACTTGAACTTCAGCATAATATGGAAAAAGTAAAATCAAATAATTCCACTTACTTACTCACATGGATATTCTACTAGACGAATAATCACATGAAAGATCAATAACCACTTTCATAATGAGGGAATGTATAATTCCAGACATTCTGAAACATTTTGTCAAGGCCTCGGCCAAGACGTCTAAAATGAATAAGGCCTCGGCCAAAACCATAAATCAAATTGGGAAAGGGCCTCGGCCAATTCCACGTCTAGTTGTCTCATGAGACCTACCGATGCATCAAGGATCTATAGCGGGCTCCACCCGTCACTTATTAAGTCCAATACATTCCTCATATGAACAGGTTTAAACATCTCATAAACCATAACATAATCGTATCACATAAAACATGCATAAAGGAAACATAAAATTTCCACATTTCAATCACAAGATATCAATACAACACATTGATATAATAAAAATGCTTTCAAACCCATTTTCAATACCAAAATAGAAGAAAAGTATAACATGGTATTTATTTTTCATTAAAAAAAGGGTATGGCTTGTAGAGGAATCCGAAACTCAAATAGTGGTCACGGCGGCGGAGAAGTCGTTGTCTCCGCATACGTACGACAAAAACATTCCCTTTTGTCGTTTAGTAAACGCTTCGTATAAAAAAGATTCCTTTTGAATAAACGTAAAAGTCAAAGTGGTTTATACACCGTATAAAAGAAATTTGTGTATAAAACCAAATATGCCTCAATGAAAGGAGATTGAGACGAAGTCATTACAAAGATCATTTTTAAAATAAAATATATATATTATGTGTATTCACTATAGGTACACATAAATAAAGTAAAAATACAAAATAAGACATAATAATATCATGACATAATTTGAAAGTAGGAGATTAACCCAAAGAATGGAAGTTGGGTTAAGAAGTTCCCTTACCTTGTGTCGGACTTGATTTGACCGTTCTTTAACCTCATGAATAATAAACTAGAGTTAATATCTACCATTTTCAATTTCATTATCCTTTATATATCACTTATTACAATGTTATGAACGTTATGTAATTATTTAAGTTAATAACAGTCTTTTTGTCGATCTTTGGTACTTGTGTCAACAATAACCTTCTTATAATTACAAGTTGTTCATGTGGTGAAATATCCATTATATCCAGAATTATATTCATGATGTAGATATCATATATATCATATATATACAGTATATACATTCATTCATAATATTACGTAACATTTAGAGGTAAGAAATGAAATGCACCGTTCATGGAGACAGTAAGTCGTACGTACGCATGAACGCTACTTTCATTTCTATTTCATATTTAATGTAATGAAATCATAATTATATAAAGGTATAATATAGTTCCAGTATAATATCATATATAATATCATTTACTCCATCCTTTATACATCCCACATATGGCATTAACGATTCACATCACTTTGAGGGGGCGGTAGTCCGCACTTCCTAAAATGAAATTATCGTGTTTACCCATAATGGAAATCATAAAGTATGCCATAAATGAGAAATAAAGAAGCATAAGTAAAACATAAAAATATTATATATCATATATAAATATAGTTACATCTTAATGGCCACCTTTGAAGGTGTTATATGAGTGTTGAACAATCATCGTTTCGTGAGGCAGAAATTCACCATCCACAGAAACCGTATGTTCTTTAACCATTAGATGTAGTTGTGTGTAATTTTAGCTCGAATACTTCTTATAACAAAATCCTAGTATATTTAGGATACTGTTTTTGTTACAAAATAAATGAATAAAAAGATTTTAGGGGGTTAGAGAAGAAAAATAAAACAAAACAACATTAGAGAATACATTACCTCAAAATCGGGTAACTCTTTTTGATTTGAGCCAAAGGCTTCCTTGGGAAGAGTTATTCCCAAAGTGAGGCTTCTAGGAGTAAGAGGGGGAAGTTGGGAGAGTATTTGGGCAGAGTTTGGCCGAGCCAAATGGCTTGAAAGTGTGAATGAGGTGGTAGAGGTGGGGGCCTTTTATATGAGGAGAGGAGGGGCACTCTTGGAAAGTAAGGAAATTTTACATTATTATACAATGATTTTCGGATTCTAAAGGTCCCACACTTATATAATTCCTGGATAAGGTGATAAGGGTTCGAAATATACCCATCCAATAGTCTTTGGACAAGTTTAATCCTTGTATTGTACATTATCTTTTCATTTTATTAAAATCGTTAAATAATGAGGTCATCGCTGCATCATAATGATGTCATAAATAATTTAATTTATTTAATGTCTAAAAATTATAAAAAAATACTATGATGTAGGAAATCTTTTTATCTTTCCAATTACTATTTATAGTCAAAAATATGACTTGTATAACCCCATGTAAAAATTGTTTTAGTAAAACATTTCATGTTTGTGTCATTTTTTACTTTAACATTAAATAAAAGGTATTTATGTCATTTTCCAACTAAAGTGGCTCCATGGGGTCCCCAAGTTTACCCATGGATTGTCTTGGTCAGCCATGGCACATCCAATGAGGGTTGGACATGTTTCAATCTCATCTCATATTATTAAAACATTATTTTTACCTTAAACTACACTAATTACCTCTAATCGTGATTAAGAACTTAAAAGTTACTATTCACCAAAAATTATTTTAATCTAATTGAACCACATTTTACTTCTTAATGACAATCATGTATGTAGGATTTTTGAAAATCAAATCACAGAAGTGGTAATATTTCATTTAAACGAAAAATCAGTTATTTAACTACTACTTAGTGGTTTCACTATTCATCAAAAATTGAAGTTTTTCAGAACAATGCCAAAATTTCACCCTAAGATATAATTGATATTCCGAATTCAAAAATGATGTCTATTTTAAAATATTCCAAACATATAAGTTGAATTAATTAATTTTATAATTAATTCCCGCTATCACAACAAATAGCGTGTTTTTAAGAAACAATTTATATCAAAAGATTGGCAATTGTTTATGTCCAATTTCAATGTTAAATTAATTCTAATGACCACCATTGGATAAAATTGTAAAAATATATTCAAATTATACTTTAAAACCACTAAATAGTATAATTTATCACTATAAATTATTTTTATTTAAAAAGTTGTTTTTAAATATTTTTCACTATTCATAAAAAATTAGAAGTTCTCAGAAAAATATCAAAAATTCAACATAGGATAATTTCGATATTGCGAATCCAAAAATGAAGTCCATTTTGAAATATAAAATTTCTATAATTTTAAAAAGTGGTTATTACTATTCATAACGGCTACTTTGATTAGTCGCGGTGTTTTAGAACTCGAAGTTGCGTACAATGCAAGAAATTGCATTATTGAATGAGAAGCGTATTGTGGAAGCTCGGGGTGTTACATTCTCCCCTCCTTCAATGAATTGCGTCCTCGCAATTTGAAATTTTTCTTGGAAAATAAAATGTTGAAAATAGGAAATACCTTTGTGGAAAACCCACATCGGAAATAAGATTAATAAAATTTAGCCTTAATAAGAGGGAAAGGGAAATGAAAAAGTCACCACCCAATTATGATATCGATTAGGAGAACATTGGTGGCAATTAGAGTCATATAATTGGAGGAAAAACGTAAATATTTGTAGGGAGTGATTGAGGTCATCAATCACAATCAACGGTCAAATTTAGGGCCTCAAAGCCTTCAATCTATGTTGATTTAAAATATCATCAGTTCAACAAGACATAAGGTATTAGGATAAAACATTTTTTTGTTTTAATATCCCTTTACTAAAGTTTAAGAATTAATTTATTCATTGAATAAGAGATAGGTATATATATATTTATGCTTGACAATTAGAGTTTCAACCTTCAACTCATCTTTCACTCAAAAAGATAATAGAACTCAAAAATATTACACTTATCCTAATTGTATAAGGTTCCAAATGTTAACACATACCATTTAGATTAGTAAAATTATTTTTTAATAACCAGTGACTTCAAGTAGGCTAGTGGTAGGAAATAAAGGCATGTCGCACTATGGTTGTGGGTTCGATTCCTACAGCTTTGTCCGACGCGACGGGTTATGCCCCACCTTTCAGGTTGTCCTTTTCCTAAAACTATTTTATTATAATATTCCAAAAATAATCTTCATAAATTTTTTAACCATAAATAATACTATCCAAAGATCAACTTAATCCACTCCAACCTTAATCCACTCCAACCATTATAGTTATCCAAAATACCTCTGTCCAGACTTTCTCTAAAAGGTCTCTTAATTCCAAAATCAATTTATCAGATTCCCCAAACAAAGTATAGTTTCTCTTACTGTCACATACTAAAAATATAATTATCTTAAACATATTAAAACCTTAATGAAATCAACAAGTACTGCAGTACAATCCTTATATATATATCACATTATTCTAATAACCAGAATATAATCCATGAGTCCAAAAGCACCAATACATTAGTTATTCTGCTTCAACTGTAGTAACAACATAAGATTGTCCTTGATCCATTGGCCTTTTCTGAGGTAAGTTTCCCTAACGCTTAGGACATTCATTTTCATAATGACCCATTTCTCTACAATTGTAGCATTCATCTTTGATAGACTCTTTCTTTCCCTTGCAATCACGAGCCTGGTGACCCTTCTCCCCACATTTATAACAAACTCCCATTCCTTTTAAGCAAGTACCAGGGTGATTCTTCCCACAATTATCACATAATGGAAAATCCTTCTTTCCCTTTTTCCCTTTATCTATCTCTTGTTCCACCGTTCTCTTCTTCTCTTTATTTACTTTGTTGTCATAAGACTTAGATAATTCCTTTTCTATCTTGATAGAACACGAGACAATATCTTCGTATGATGAGAAGGTTTGTGAGACTAATGCTCGACGGAGAAATGGTTTTAACCCATCAAAGAAATGATCAATCTTACTTCTTGGGTTACGTATATAATCTGCAGCATACCTCGCCAACCTTGTAAAGTTGGCCTCATACTTTGCGACATTCTCATCCTCCTTTTGTCTCAGACTCAGAAATTGTCTTTCCATATCTGCTCGATGGTCATGAGGAAAGTATTTTTCTAAGAAAAGATCTTTGAACTCCCTCCATTCCATATTCGATAAGTCATCATCTTCCTTTGTATTTTTAATCAATGATCACCATTGATCAGAATCTCCAATGAGGCGGTAAATTGCCATGATAACCTTCTCCCTTTCGCTACTCCCTAAGGCGTGGAGTATTTTCTCTAAGGTGTTTATCCATTGCTCAGCTACTAACGGATTTGTACCCCCATTAAATGTTGGTGTTTGTTGCCTCATGAAGCGGTCTAACATTGATCCTCCACGTTGTGGATCAGGGTGATCCATACGAGTAAGGTTATTATTCATAACCTGAGTGAGTTGTCCTAGTATGGTAATAAGTTGATCAGCACCAGTTGTATCTCCAGATCCACAATAATTATCTTGAGCAGGAGGGAAATCCCTACACGGAGTGTGTTCATTGATACGGTTTCCATTCGTTCCACTAGGCGCCATTTCTAAACAATGGCATAAACTAGATTAGATTATGAAATAAAATACATAATTCCATATTTGTAAAACACTTTACATAAATTGAACTATTTATGGATATAATCCATAATCATAAAAGGAAATGTTTTCTTTGAGGAATTATATACTCATAACCCTTCATAGTGGTTTGTAAAGAAAATTAGAATTATCCTAAGCATTTCCACCGGGAGTGTCATAACCAAGAGTGTAGCAAGGCCCGTTGTCGTGCACCAGTTCTCGTTCGAGTCTAGCTCAAAGCGGTGTTTTCGGGTTTTACCCCTAGGTACATCTGTGCCAGAGCCACCTCTACCTGCTCGTATCCAGACAGGGATGTATTGCTCGTAAAAATCACAAATTCTCTATAATACCAAAATTCTAGGAAATTCTTCTATACTAATCCTCAAAGTCTATCTTTAGGCTATGTGCTCTAATCAGAGTTTATCTAAATATAGCTTCCAAGGTTAGTACTAAACTTCCTCTGATAACAACTGTAACGCCCCGACCCCAGCTACCCAGAGTCGGTGCATTACTTCGTAACATTGGCATGATCACAAAAGACCAAGTCTCGAAAGACCGATTAGTTTAGTAGCCTTGGAAACAATAGATACATTCATAAGTCTTTCATTACATCATAAAGTAAAACAAAACTACAACAACATATTGTCTTCATATCCCCTCACACTATCCCTATAGGTCATTCATAATATACTTCTTCACATCCTGGAAAACATTAAAACATTGAAAGGGGTGAGCTCAGATGCTCAGTAAGGATAACGATATTGCGGAAGCTTTCATAAATAAAAATTAACAATTAAGGCAATGTATAACTAAACAAAAGCCTTATTAAACTTGAAATTAAGCATAATATGGAAAAAGTAAAATCAAATAATGCCACTTACTTACTCACATGGATATTCTACTAGACGAATAATAACATGAAAGATCAATAACCACTTTCATAATGAGGGAATGTATAATGCCAGACATTCTGAAACATTTTTTCAAGGCCTCGGCCAAGACGTCTAAAATGATTAAGGCCTCGGCCAAAACCATAAATCAAATTGGGAAAGGGCCTCGGCCAATTACACGTCTAGTTGTCTCATGAGACCTACCGATGCATCGAGGAGCTTTAGCGGGCTCCACCCGTCACTTATTAAGTCCAATACATTCCTCATATGAACAGGTTTAAACATCTCATAAACCA
Organism: Viscum album; assembly: GCA_963277665.1. NCBI lineage: Eukaryota > Viridiplantae > Streptophyta > Magnoliopsida > Santalales > Viscaceae > Viscum > Viscum album. The sequence goes on along the minus strand of OY728151.1, from coordinate 1,746,600,535 downwards.
TAACATAATCGTACCACATAAAACATGCATAAAGGAAACATAAAATTTCCACATTTCAATCACAATATATCAATACAACACATTGATATAATAAAAACGCTTTCAAAACCATTTTCAATACCAAAATAAAAGAAAAGTATAACATGGTATTTATTTTTCATTAAAAAAAGGGTATGGCTTGTAGAGGAAACTGAAACTCAAATAGTGGTCACGGCGGTGGAGAAGTCGTTGTCGCCGCATACGTACGACAAAAACAATCTCTTTTGACGTTTATTAAATGCTTCATATAAAAAAGATTCCTTTTGAATAAACGTAAAAGTCAAAGTGGTTTATACACCGTATAAAAGAAATTTTTGTATAAAACCAAATATGCCTCAATGAAAGGAGATTGAGACGAAGTCCTTACAAAGATCATTTTTAAAATAAAATATATATATATATATATATATTATGTGTATTCACTATAGGTATACATAAAGAAAGTAAAAATACAAAATAAGACATAATAATATCATGATATAATTTTAAAGTAGGAGATTAACCCAAAGAATGGAAGTTGGGTTAAGAAGTTCCCTTACCTTGTGTCCGACTTGATTCGACCGTTCTTTAACCTCCTGAATAATAAATTAGAGTTAATATCTACCATTTTCAATTTCATTATCCTTTATATATCACTTATTACAATGTTATGAACGTTATGTAATTATTTAAGTTAATAACGGTCGTTTTGTCGATCTTTGGTACTTGTGTCAACAATAACCATCTTATAATTACAAGTTGTTCATGTGGTGAAATATCCATTATATCCAGAATTATATTCATGATGTAGATATCATATATATCATATATATCCAGTATATACATTCATTCATAATATTACGTAACATTTAGAGGTAAGAAATGAAATGCACCGTTCATTGAGTCGGTAAGCCGTACGTACGCATGAACGCTACTTTCATTTCTATTTCATATTTAATGTAATGAAATCATAATTATATAAAGGTATAATATAGTTCCAGTATAATATCATATATAATATCATCTACTCCATCCTTTATAAATCCCACATATGGCATTAACGATTCACATCACTTTGAGGGGGCGGTAGTCCGCACTTCCTAAAATGAAATTATCGTGTTTACCCATAATGGAAATCATAAAGTATGCCATAAATGAGAAATACAGAAGCATAAGTAAAACATAAAAATATTATATATCATATATAAATATAGTGACATCTTAATGGCCACCTTTGAAGGTGTTATATGAGTGTTGAACAATCATCGTTTCGTGAGGCACAAATTCGCCATCCATAGAAACTGTATGTTCTTTAACCATTAGATGTAGGTGTGTGTAATTGTAGCTCGAATCCTTCTTATAACAACATCCTAGTATATTTAGGATACTGGTGTTGTTACAAAAGAAATTAATAAAAAGAGTTTAGGGGGTTGGAGAAGAAAAATAAAACAAAACAACATTAGAGAAGACATTACCTCAAAATCGGGTAACTCTTTTTGATTTGAGCCAAAGGCTTCCTTGGGAAGAGTTCTGCCCAATGTTATGCTTCTAGGAGTAAGAGGGGGAAGTTAGGAGAGTATTTGGGCAGATTTTGGCCGATCCAAATGGCTTGAAAGTGTGAATGAGGTGGTAGATGTGGGGGCCTTTTATAAGAGGAGAGGAGGGGCACTCTTGGAAAGTAAGGAAATTTTACATTATTATGCAATGCTTTTCGGATTCTAAAGGTCCAAAACTTATATAATTCGTGGATAAGGTGATAAGGTTTCTAAATCTACCCATCCAATAGTCTTTGTAAAAGTTTAAGCCTTGTATTGTACATTATATTTTCATTTTATTAAAATCGTTAAATAATGAGGTCATCGCTGCATCATAATGATGTCATAAATAATTTAATTTATTTAATGTCTATAAATTATAGAAAAAAATAATATGATGTAGGAAATTTTTTTATCTTTCCAATTACTATTTATAGTCAAAAATATGACTTTTATAACCCCATGTAAAAAAATTTTTAGTACAACCTTTCATGTTTGTGTCATTTTTTACTTTAACAATAAATAAAAGGTATTTATGTCATTTTCCAACTAAAGTGGCTCCATGGGGACCCCAAGTTGACCCATGGATTGTCTTGGTCGGCCATGGCACATCCAATGAGGGTAGGACATGTGTCAAGCTCATCTCATATTATTAAAACATTATTTTTACCTTAAACTACACTAATTACCTCTAATCGCGATTAAGAACTTAAAAGTTACTATTCACAAAAAAAATTATTTTAATCTAATTGAACCACATTTTACGTCTTAATGACAACCATGTATGTAGGATTTTTGAAAAGCAAATCACAGAAGTGGTAATATTTCATTTAAACGAAAAATCAGTTATTTAACTACCACTTAGTGGTTTCACTATTCATCAAAAATTGAAGTTTTTCAGAACAATGCCAAAATTTCACCCAAAGCTATAATTGATATTCAGAATTAAAAAATGATGTCTATTTTAAAAAATTCCAAACATATAAGTTGCATTAATTAATTTTATAATTAATTCCCGTTGTCACAACAAATAGCGTGTTTTTAAGAAACAATTTATATCAAAAGATTGGCAATTGCTTATGTCCAATTTGAATGTTAAATTAATTATAATGACCACCATTGGATAAAATTGTAAAAATATATTATAATTATACTATAAAACCACTAAATAGTATAATTTATCACTATAAATTATTTTGATTAAAAAAAAATTTAAAATATTTTTCACTATTCATAAAAAATTAGAAGTTCTCAGAAAAATACCAAAAATTCAACATAGGCTAATTTCGATATTCCGAATCCAAAAATGAAGTCCATTTTGAAATATAAAATTTCTATAATTTTAAAAAGTGGTTATTACTATTCATAACGGCTACTTTGATTAGTCGCAGTGTTTTAGAACTCGAAGTTGCGTACAATGCAAGCTATTGCATTATTGAATGAGAAGCGTATTGTGGAAGCTCGGGGTGTTACATTCGGTGCGATGTGGGAAATAGAGGTTCGGCTAGAGAAGTCCCCCTACTGTCTTTGGGCCATTCGGAAATCATGCTAGTGGTTGAGAGGTTGCCTACCATCTAGCCCTACCCTCCCAGCAGTAGGAGTGGGCGCACAATGTCTTCCATGTCTCACAGCTGATGAGGTGTGTGCATATTCTTATGCATGTTCTCGAGAGTAGCGGACCTTATAAGAACGAACCACCCCTTTGGTTCACGTGTTGTGTTAGAATGGTGTTGTGAAAGTTTTCTGGGGTGCAGGAGAGCTAGGTGTGGGCTCTATATCCTGAGTTTTTTTCAGTAGCTTTACTTTTCGGGGACAAAAATCTTGAAAAATGGATGTAAGAACCCAGGCTTTGGGACTCTGAGACTTTGAAAAATTTCATGATGTCATTTCAGGGCAGGGCGTTCAGACGGCGTGCAATTCTGAGGCCCAGTTGGCCCTGAATTAATTATATAAAATGTTAAGTGTTTTTATATTATGCATGTGTGGTTAAATAAAGAAAATGTGGTATCTCTTATATGGTTGATCGGATTGGAAATCTGAGACCACGGTTGGGTATAGAACGTGGTGTTTACCCTAAGCACGACATAAAATAAGTCGGCGCGGGATGTTTGGAACCCTCGATCATTGGCAGTGTGTAAAATGGATAATTAAATTACCAAATTATTCATTTAATATCTCAAACCTGTATAAATCCTAAATGGTTTCTTGGATGGGAAAACTGAGGGTATCGTTCAGTTCGGAGTGGGCCGTTTTCCCTAGGCGGGGTGTAAAAGTGTCGGGCACGGGCCTGCTGTGAGAGATGTCACCCAGGGGCCAAACCGTCTTTTTAAATTATGGCTTAGTGAGTATTATCATTGGCGTACTTTCTAAATAACATTCAAATGGAGTCTCCGAATGGAAACCTAAGACATTCATTGAGTTCAAAATGGGGTGTTTTTCCTAGACGTGATACAAAATGAGAGGGTGCGGGGATTTTGAAATCTGCGCCTATTGAGAGAGTTCCAGTGAATTTTTATAAATTCGATAAAGTGTTGGGAGGGGAAAACCTATTTTCTCTCTCTCTCGAGAGAGAGAGAGAGAGAGAGATAGTTCTTCTCCATCCTTTAGCATTCTTTGCTGTTCTTCGCCGGATTGAGGAGCGGACTCCTGTGGATCGAAACAGGATCGAGCGGGCGAGTCTCCAACAACGAACGGATCCAACGAGGTAGGATTTATTCTACTTTTAAGTTCCAATTCAAGTTTTTAAATTAAATATCCTTCATTATCCATTTGTTTCATCATTTAAAATTATCAGGATCGATGGCTGCCTGAACACGGCCATCGATCTATGTTTGGAACCTCATTCTTCATTCCGTTCTTCTCGTACACCTGTTATAATTTTCAGATTCATCAACCGATTGTCAAATCGTCAATCAATGGTGGGTGCTATGAAGATATCATTGCAGGGATTGCAAAAATGTCCGTGGATCTGGAATTGGGTGTTCGATCGAGTCGCGGTGTTCTGCCGAAGGGATCAATGGATCACCACCGGCAGGAGCGGCCGGAGGTCGCGGTGTGTCGCGCGGCGGAGAATCGTCAAAGATGAAACTTCAGACAAGACGACAGTGGTGAGCCGAGAGGAGCCGTAGTTTTGGGATCCGGTGGGTGCGGCTGAGCAGGGCGGTGGCATTCGGCGGAGCGAGCAGTGGGGTGTCCAGGCAGAGCCGGCAGCAGAGCGGGGAGCCAGAGAGCGCGGCCTTGAGGGGGGTGTCGGGTGTGAGGCGGTGTTGACTGGGGTAGTGCAGCAGCGCTACAGAAGGTGAAGGATCCGAGGACACTGGCGCCATCCGGTCGCGGTCAGAGGAGCAGGACCCCAAGGCGGCGACCTCGGGGGTGCGGAGGAAACAACGACCCGCATTTTGCGAGTCCTGCGTGACGCGATGAAGACCGGCCAAAAGGCTGGTTTGATTTGGAGAACTAGACCCGAGGGGGTTCGGTGTGGCTAGAGCGGGCCATGGCCAGCGGTCCGTGGCGGTTTGGTCCAGTCCGGTTAGCATGAACCGGCCCGGTTGGGCCGCATTACATTCGGGGGGCCGTAACTTCCAAACGGTGTGTCCGTTTGACGCGTCGTCTGTGGCCGTGAGTTTGTATTGGTGAGGCAGACCGTTTGAAGTGGGTTATGGGGATTTTGGGTTTTGATTCTGAAGACGGGTTCCCCGAAATGTGTTAATTTAATAATATTAAATTATTATTAAATTTTTCAACGGACGGGCTTCGCGATCCGGGCATTTGTTTGACGTGCCTTCAGAGGCGCGGTGGCCCTGGAGCTGAGATGGTCCTTAAAAAGTGGGTTGGTAACCTTTTCGGGTTGGTTTCATTGCTCTGTGGCATAAAACTCTTAATGTGAATAATTAATTGTTGCATCAGACCTAACTCCTGCTTGGGATGTCCGATTGACGCGCCTTCAGTGGCAGTGTGACCCCAATCCTCGTGCAGACCTTTTTTAGATGCTTTCCGAAGCATTTGGGTTGGAGACAAGGTGCAGGCCCCACAAAGCCCGGTTCGCACGTTTTATGGTGAAACTCCACTTTTTCACCGGGTATCCACTTGGTGTAGTTGTGGCTCGAGCCCGGGTAGGGTCGGGTCGTGACACATTTTTGGTAAAAATTCTTAGTAAAATCTAAAAAATTTGTTACCATGAAAGAGATTATATATTAGTTTAAACTAAAAAAATTGTGAAGATACTATAAATATATGTCCAAATCTTAGTGGTTGAATATATTTGAAATTATATTATCTTACCATAAGAATATTTTTCATTTGGATCTACTTTTAAAAATGAGTTTATATAATTAAATTATTTTTAGTAATTCCATGTGTTTCCCTCCCCTAACTATTAATAGGGAACATTTTCTCCTCCCTTATTCATAAAATTTGTGTAAATACCTCAATGTTGGAAGCCCAAATTCAACGTTTAATTTATTATATTGTAACTAAATAAAATAAATAACATAGCACATGGTCAAATAGTTTAGTATAGTTGGGAAACCAGATACATTCATAAATTTTAAATTACAATTAAAAACATAGTATTTTCTATAATTATGTCATTATTTCCTCAATAATAACCCTAATTATCAATATTATTTAAATATTTCTTCGCAACTTGGGGAAAATAAACAAAAGAAATCAGTGAGCTCATATACTCATAAGGGTATGCGTACAAATAATTCTATCATGAATAGATATGAAATAATCAATAAAGAAATGTAATTATAAAATGAAAAATAAAAGAAATCAATATCATAAGGTTAAAAATTTATATGGAAGTAATAAATAATGATAAAGTAATTCCATAAAAATAATCACATGTTAATGAAACAAATCCATGGGTATTATAACAAATCGAATAATCACATGGACCTCAAAAACTAATATCACCTTCAGGTAATGAATGATCCTAGGAATCATAAAAACATCATTGTGGCCTCTATACATGATATATTAGATAAATAATAAAGGCCTCATCCAATTCCCAAACTAGTTTGTCTCTGGGGACCTATAGATTCATCAAGAGGATATATCAGGCCCCACCTGTCACTTACTATGTTGAATGCATTCTTCATATAAAAGGGGTTAAACATAATCAATATAAATATTCATATTTAAACTACCATATGAAATGTTAATAACTTCAACAATAAATAAAAATAATCATAAACCATCAAGATTAATTTGGTTAATGGTGTCAAAGTATTACATCACCAATCATACTGATCATAAACCATCTCGAGAAATAATAAGAAGGGTTTTATAATTACAACATATTCACATAAGTTCATAAGTAAAATATGGGTTGTTTTCAATTATTAATATAATTACAACGAAAATTTCATTAATAAATTCTTCAATAAAATAACCCTTTCACACTGAAAATCACTTTTAAAAAACATAACAAATATGAAAAAAAAACATTTTTATTAAAAAAACTTCTAAAGTTGTAAAGAAATAATCGATGTAAATATTTATCATGATGGAGGGAAAATATATTCAAGTTATCTGTGTTAAAAACATTATTTTCACACTAATGTAAAAATTATAAAAAGTACCTCGTTCGGAAGATGACAAGAATATTCCATTGATAACATTTTATAAAAATTACTACATTAGTAAAAATTATATTAATAAATAATTGGATAGTAATACAAATAATTTTTAAAAAAATTGAAGGAAAATAAGGGTATTGGTGAAAAATATTCCCCAAGTGGGAACTTAAACAAAAACATTCATGAATAAGAATGAAATTGTTAAATAAATGCTTACCTCAGATATGATTTCCTTTAAATGTGTTCAAACCTAAAATATAAAAAAATTATATATATTATAAATCAATTATAGAACAATAATCATACATTTTATACTATATAATACCTACATATAATCTTTTCTCACCGAGTTATTAACAATTATTTGTTAAAATCAATGTTTCAGGTGAATATTACTTTTTTTAGGTATGTTTTTGATAGGCAGTGTTTGTATATTTTCTCTAACGAAGGCCCCAACATATTAAGAATATTAATAATGATATTAATATCATATTATATTCATTATATACATAATTATTGTAATCTATAAAATTTATTTATAGAAAATGCATATCACCATTCATGATGATGGAAGGCCATACGTATGCATAAATGTTGTTTCCATTTTAAGAAAGATGGAGTAAAAGAAAGTTAAAGAGTAATTAAATATTAAAATATCATTATTAAATCCTATAAATAATATATATTCATAAAAATTACACTCATTACCATCCATGTAAAATATAAATAAAAAATTTCATCTCTTTGTGTAGGTGTTAGTCCACATGTATGCATGAGTGACATTATTGTTTCATAATGGGAAAGATGGTAATATAGTATATATGATATTATCATTCTAGAAGTACACATATGTTTTAAATAAAAAATATAATTATTAAACCCATCATAATTTCCATCCAAAAAACATGGTGATGAAAAATGAATTGTGTCCCTCTGTGGAAACGGTAAGTTGTATGTACGCAGGAGGGATACAAGCACTCCACAATAGAATGGAAAGAGGGTGGATAATGTTGGTTTAATAAACATGATAAATTTTCAGTATATTGAGGATTTTGATGTTTTAATTTTATGATAAATACTAGATATTTATAGGAGTTAAAATAAGTAGTAAAAAGAAAGTGATAGATTAAGGGGATTACCACTTCTTTGGAAGAACACGTTTGGATATCCTCTTAAGGATAATAGAGTTACTCTTTTGAAGGTAAAATCACCTCCATAACATGTATTAGGATTTTTATCTGAGAAATTGTTATTTTCTTTCTAGATATATTGCTCAATGTGGTTTTAATAACTGACTAAAGGGGTTTCTTATTTAAAAATAAAGAGAGGGGAATTCTTTGAATTTTTAAAAATATCGATTTAATATAAATAAATGTTGATGTCCAAATGGATAAAAATTTATAATATTTGAATAGAAGATTGGGATAGGAAAAAAATACCATTAAATAAAAATTTGACATTTTTTTGACATGTTTTCACCATTACCTTTTAGTCCCCCCAACCCCACCCCCACCCCATTAAACCTTTTTTCAATTATCATAATATTAATGTTTTCTACCCATTTAGTGTTAATAATGTTTCTATAAAATGATAAAAGTCCCATAAATTGAACATGGTTTATTTTTAAAAACCAAATCTTTTTCATTTGTATGAATCAATTTTCCTATGATTTTTAATTCCATTACAAAAATATCATTAATGTCACTTTTAATATTTCTAAAATCATTTATATTTTAAAATTAAATAAATATTTTATTAGATTTTTACACACATTTTAACTAATTATATAATTTCAAAAAATTATAAATAATTTTCTATAATGAAACAAAATCATTAATCACAATATATAAATTTATATTCATTCATAACAATATTTTCTTCTTATGTGGGAATATAAGTGATATTTTAAACTAAGAGAGTGACATTTTGTAACTTTAATTTCCTTAAATATTAAATATTTCATTTTCTAGAAAAAAAATTAATAAAACATAGATATTTTACCCTATGATAATAAGGGTATAATTACAATCATCCAATAATATTTCGGATGAAAAATGTTGTACTTATCACTTAGTTTTAACCTAGAATAACCAGATTTTCCCTTTACCAAGGTGACAAATTTTACCAAGGCTACTATTCATATTGCCTATAAAAAGAGGACATATTAACCAAATTTTATCTCAGTAATTCTAAACATATAATAACTTTTATCCAATTCAATAAATTTATACATAAGAAATTATTTTTAAAATAAGTGTGAAAAATGCTATGAAATCACTTTTTAGAAAAGTATAATTTTTTAGATAGGTGCCTTTTATGTATTATATTTTTTTATACCAAATTCAATTATAAAATTGATTATAATTAACCAAACTAGATATTAAATATTTAAGATTAATTATTTGAATTTTAAACCATTTTAAAAGAAAATGAAACTATTTACATGTTTGAAAGAAAAACTAAATTTATAAAAATCAGTATTTTTCACTATTCTCTAGAATATCAATGTTTTTAGAAAAACTAGAAAATTTTATCCCAAGATTATATGGATATAATGATTCCAAAAATGATATTTTTTCATAAAATACAATTTATAGAACTTACATAAATTCATTATACCATTTTCTCAAAAAATAATAACAATCAATTTTTAAGGAAACAAATTTTTGAAGCAACAAATAACCTTACTAAAAATTATGTACATATTTTGAAAGAATAAATAAATGAATAATTATTGGGTAGGTGTATAAACCCTAATAGATACATCCATCCCTCAGATTCCCAAACTGTCATGCCACATACCTGTGGAGCATCCCCATTCCCCCAAGGCTGACGGCTAGCATCAAAGGTATCATATATAACTGTTCTGGATGTTTTCACCCTCAAGAAATAGAATAAAAACATCAAATTAAAGAATAAAAGTAAAATGAAAAGATAAAATATAAGACACAAGTCATATAAATAAACCAATCAGAGTTACAAAAACACAATGTAAGATAAGACAAAATAATAACTAATGATGATAATATATAGCTCAAGCCAACTAGTTCCACAAAACTAAAGGTATGATCACCAACTCAATGTGACTCTCTGATCACCACCATCACCCAAACAACACCTTCTTATGAGGGAAGATAGAGTTGGATCCAAACTGAAATTCAAAACTTATAAGTACCTACACAGTACATAAGGACTACATACCCACCAATGCAAGAATATAGGGTATGAGCTGAATCCTGTGGGATACCACCATGATTCCAATTCATTCATTTTAATAAAGAAACCAAGATTTATAGTTTGGAATGGATAGTAAAAATAGGTATTGATTCCCCCATGAATATATAAGGAAAACCAATATGGAAGTGACTTTTATCCAAAGCACCATAACTTTATAAACATGGTATAACAAGGTTTTTAAAATATGCACTACCTTGAAGGTATCATTTTATAAATCCCTTTAAAAAAAATTATTCCAAAACAAATATATTTCCAAGGAAAACCAAACATTTTCCTTCAAACACACTACTTTTGGAATTAAACCACATCGAGTATGAAAAAGCTTCCAAATTATGCTAATATGAAGTCCTTTTGAAAACTACTTTCCCTTTTCCATTAAATTCATATGAACACAACCAACTCAGGGTAAACAATGGAAATAATAATAGATATTCAAAATATACAGGCTAGATAAATGGATGGAAGGACACTGGAAAAAAACAAGGATAAACCACAAAAGGATAAGCACTTGAAGCAATATATCCATGATATAAATAATAAAAATGCTAATATAGTGTTCTAGTTTTGTCAATTTTAGAATAACATACTTTTAAATAATTAGCCCAAAAATGGTTTAACACATTTCAAAATCATAACAACCAATAATTCCACTTTGAAAAACATTTCTCCCTTTTTTCCATTAACATATTTTACACACCTAAATAAAATAAACTAAAAAAATGGAATCTAATTATACAATACATTAACCCATTACTTTACACCATTTCACCACAGAGATTCATTCTGGTAACCTGTACCCTATATCAAAGGTGTCAAAAATCATAAATAATGGATCATATATCCATGAATCCAACTGGGACTTGGAACACCATGTCTGACAGTCCCAAACTTGATATGAAATTCCATTTCAATACCCATGGGTTCAGAAGAATCATTTATTTCCCTTAATAACTAATATGTATTGGTGTTCTTAGCCATCAATCTAGACCACCCACAAGAGTGGAGTATCATTCTAACATCCCAGAAATATTCCATTAGTCACATTAAAAAACAATTTTCACAACAACATTCCTATTTCCAAAATACTTTAAAAAAGGAAAAACCATTTCTCAAATCATAATATAAATACATTCTAAACCATTAATCCCCTTTGATCCATTTCATCAAGCATGTGAAGTGAAAATAAGCCACTTCATTTTTTAATAACCCTCCTTAAAAAATACATTTCCAAACATGCCTTAAATACCCAAACATCACTTTGGATTCCATTTAAAATCTCTATACTTCATGAAAACCCTATAAAAGGGAATCCATCCCACACTTTTTCCATGTCATGTGGATTCAATAATGGTAAAAATTAAATAAAATAGAGGATATTGTCTTAATATGAACAAAAAATGGATTTTGGACAATTTTTTAGGTCATTGTAGCTATTAAGTTTAAGGGTTAGTCCCTTGTTAATCTAATTTTTCTCTTAATAAATGTAATTAATTTTAATTGATTTCACTAAAATTTATGGTAAAAAACTAATTTGAATATATTATAAATTATAAATTATTATTATTCCAAATATTGAATCCTTTTTTCCACATTCCATTCACATGGTGGTAAAAATTAATTTAAATTTAATCTCATATACGGGACAACAAAATGTGTTCTTCAAATTCAAAATGTCCAAATGTTTCAAAAATTTCTCAATATAATTTCAATATAAAATTAATTAAAATGAAAAAAATTAAAATTAATTGATTTATAATTGGTCAAAATAAACATTAAAACCATTCAAAAAATAATTTAATCTTATAAATAAATTAGGTGAAAAAATATAATTAAAATATAGTATTTTTTACTATTCATCAAAAAATGAAATATTTTAGAAAAATAAGAAAACCATAAGATATTTTTGACATTTAACATTCCAAAAAAATTAATTTGATATACATGATTTATAAAAGTGATAAAAAGTGGATTTAATATAGGTTCTGCATTAAAAGGTGGTAAAAGTAATTTTAAAAAAAATATTGATTTTTATGAGAAATATTGTGTCTGTTCTTATCCAATTCTAAAAAAGTCTATTGGATAAATGTAAAAATATTTCGTTGAATTTATAATATGTATATTAAATTAGTATCACTCACTAAATGCAATAAAATTAATTTAGTAGTATAAAAATGATTTGCGGGCATAAAAATATTTCCATTATATTCAATTGGTTGATATATTCATTTCTAATTAATTGGTAATCTATGAATTCATTTTAAATTTTTATAAATAATATATATTCATAAGTTTTTTAATATTATTCATAAATGGTAATTTACTGTCTATTTTATATTCATAATATAATTTTACTTAGTAAAACTTAGTCTTGTGTGTAACACAAGTTATGGAAGATAGTCTTTGTTGCGGGTGATGCATCCTTTCTCTATATTTTGTGCATTTCTAGCTATATCATAGATTTAATTTATTTAAAATAGTTATTATATTTTAATTTATTTGGATATTATATTCCCTTATGCACTTTTTGTTTTGTTTCATAAACATTATATAATACAAGTGACTCTTTTGAAATTTTTGTGGTATTACATTATCCCCAACTTAATCAAATTGCATCCCTGTAACTTAAGCTCAATCTTGGATATATCAAGATTGATATTTGAAAATTAATTTTTTAAAATCTTACATCTTGAGAATAGTTACTAACATATTCTATTCATAATATAGAATGATAAGTACAAAGTTCACAAGGAATAACATATAAATAGGTTTCTACATAAGAAAACATTAGTGTAAAGTAAAAATATGGACTTGGAGGAAAAGAATAAATAATTAAAGAGAGTGGATGAGGTCATCAATTACAAACAGGTGAATGATAAATGTATAATTGAGTGCCTCAAATCCATAAATATATGATAATTAAAAGATCCTCAGTTCATTCAAAATTAAGGTACAGGGAAAAAATTTATGATCATTTTTCTAATGTTGAGTAGTTCATTTACAACATAAGTATATATGGAAATACACATACTTTATATATTTATATCGACACAATTTTATTCTTTTTGTGCTTGTATCCATTTCTAATTAATCCATTACTTCATGAAATGGATATCCAAAAATTAACTTTAATTCTAGAAGAAATAAAATAAACTTTTAACGGATCTCAAGGCCCATAAAAAAGGGACAAGTGTTTCCATTTGTCTCTAACTATTCTACAAATCCAATATGGTTAATACTTTAATCTCTAAACTGAAAAAGTAACACTACTGGTTCATCATTAATATTTATTCATCATATTACTTAACTAAAAATAATTACATATTAACCTAGACATCACGTAGGCTAGTGTTAGGTGTGAAACCCTTACCATCCTTCGGTTATGGGAAAGAGTCCCATAGTATTTCTAGACCTGATGGGTTTTTACCCGGCATATAGTTTGTTCCATTATAAAACCATATTAATATAATATCCAAAAAAAAATTCATAGAAATACTTTAAATAAGTTTAATTACTAAATATCCTTTTAATTAAGGTTTTCAATTCATCCTCAATACACAAATATATCATCCATATATTTTTACTTAGGTCCTTCCTTGGTCAACAGTTAATCCTTGATGATTCATTGTCATTATATATTCAAATCCTTCATAATGGTTTGTAAATAAAATATTAATTATCATAAGTGTATCCCTAGACAGTGTAAAACTAAATGCGTAGTGAGGCTCATTTTCACGTACCAGGTTATGCCCAAGTGAGTCCCAACGCACCATCTCAAAGTTGTTACCCCTAGGTATATCTATTCCATAACCATGTCCACTTGTAGATTCAAAAATTTTGTATTTCTAAGTGTATGCACATAATTTATTCCTCACTAAAATTCTAGGATGTTTCTCTATACTTTTCCAAAAATTCTACTTTTGGGATATTTTCCCTAATCTAAGTTTGCCAATATATAGTTACCAAGGTTTCTATAAAACCTAACATGATACCAACTTTATCAACCCAATCCTATAAATCTGGTATCCAGTTTAATTTTATCATTACATTGGCATAAGATACAAGTAAATCACATCCCAAAGGACCAAACAGTTTAATAGTCTTGGTAAAATAGATACAGTCATGACTCTTGTATTATAAATGAATAAAAAAATTACCATATTTTTTTAGGATAATATCTTTATTCAATCTATTGTATCCTTGCATCTCATTCTTACCACACTTCAGGGAATCTTGGGGAAAGAAAAAAAATAAGGGTAAGGCTCAACTAATTAGTAAGAGTCAAGTATAGAGGAAGCAATAACGAATCATTAGTAATAGTCAATATTTAAAGGTAATAACAGAAGACACATTCCATGTAATAAATAAACTAAGAATAAAGTTTGTAATCAATATGAAAAGATGGGTAACTAAACAAAAAATCTATGAAATCAATAAACTAAGAATGAAATTTCATCCATAGATAATGTCAAATAAATAATCGCATTCATTATAATAGAAAGTGAATTACTAATAAATTAAATGCTTAATTATTGAAAATCATGTTTGCTTAGAACATGATACATTTACTATGAAGACCTAATCTTTGAACAGTTTAAATCAATGGGTAGAACCCCATTTATTTTGTGTCGAAACAAGATCGAAGGGTTTTTCACCAACGGATTTCATATCATGAGACTACTGATGCATTGTGGGATTACTTTAAATGGTCCCCAAACCATGTATTGAATTTAAAAAACATTCCAAATATATATAATAATTTATTTAAATCAAAAAAAATGTTCCTTATCAAATATACATATTGAGTAAAAGAGATGGATTTATCAATATTTTCCCAGTATATCAAATAGAATACAAAGAAAAAATCATAAGTAAAAATGGTATATGGTTTATTCAATGAACATATCCATGATAATTAATATGGATAATTAGGTGAAATTAAATGTTCAATGATCATAAGAAATTTAATATTTCAAGGGGAGAAAAAAATGAATAAAGGAATTTAATTTCAATACTATCCTCGGTAAAATGAATCAAAAACCATTCAGAGGGAAAATAAGGATGGTATAAATACAACAAATCCAAAGTGAAGTAAAAATAAATGGTTTTTTTTATTAATGATATGAAAGATTATAAAAACATCTTTTAAAAACATTCATGAGTAAAATATCCACTTTATTTTGAAAAACATTTTGAGAATAATTTTAGTTGAAAATAACAATTTAAAAATCATTTTTTAAAAAATTAACAATTTTAAAATGGAAAGAAATATTTGGTGAAATAAATATGGATAAATTTGTTTGGGATGTACAAGGTAAAAAATGCATTCCTTCTATATGGAAAAAAAAGAGAAAAGTGTCTTGTTTGAAAAGCGATAAAAAAATTATTTTAAAAAAATTATAAAATAAAAAAGAGTAAAAATGTCTTTAATTAATTATTTTTGAAACTATAAAAAATTTAAAACATTTTGAGAAAGTGTATTTTTAGACAGGAACAGGTTCTCTTACTAAAGAGAGAAATAAATTTGGTATTTCTTGAAAACATTTTCTAAAACATTTTGAGTAACTAAAAGTGTAAAATAGAATGATTACCTATAAAAGGTCATGAATAAATATATTACAATAAAATTAAATTATTTATTAAACAATGATCCAATAATTTACTCTGATGTAAATTCAGGTGTAAAAAATCCCAAACACAATGATATTGTGAATTAAACACTTGAACAGACCATAACATTGATCTGAGAATCAATAAATATGTTGATTCTATGTGTCAAATGTAAATCCAAATAAAAAAAGTTGAAATACAAAATTAAATTGTAAAATTTTATTATAAAAATAATCTTATAATATTAATTATATTTAATAAGTAATATAACCCAATGAAAAGGAATTAGTTTATGTAATTATTTACCACTTGAAAAATTTAATTCAAATACCCTTAGAAGAACTAATTAAAATTGAAATTGAAAATACCATAAACATAACAAAATTCAGGATATAATATATCAAAATTTTCAATATATACACCAAAAAAAATCAAGTGGTGAATTTTACATTTATCACACAGATGTAAAAAAGTGGGATGAAAATCCCTTACCTTATCCTTCCTTTTTGTTGTATGGTATTTAAACCCAGTTATAGTGGTTTAAAACATGTTAATAACTTATTATATAACAATATTTTTATTTATGATATCATATATGTTCTTCTTATAATATATTATTATCCATTTGTTAGTAATCATTCGTTATTTTCACAACATTGGGTGTTAATTTCCAAGTTTCTTGAGTATGTTTTGAGTTTTTGTTTTTGTTTTTCTTGTATAGATCATTATATCGTAGTATCAAGGATGTAAACATTGTTGTTAATATAATTTATATTCAATATATATTTATTCATAATAATTAATAAAATTTGGAGATAAGAAATAAAATGCACCGTTCATGTATACGGTGTGTTGTAGATACGTATGAACGCTACTTTCATTACATTGTCATATTAAAATAAGGAAAAATAAATGATATATATGTATATTATAATTAAATTATCATATTTATGTAATATATTTAACAAATTTTCATTAAAAACACCCTTTTCCCATTCCATGTATAGCGTGATCGAATCACATCACTTTTAGGAGGTGGTAGTCCACACTTCCACAAACGATGCTATCGTATGACCATAGTATTGAAAGAATAAAGGTATGTGTTATATAAAAATTAAGGAAGAATAAATAAATTATAAAAATAATTTGAATATATATATATCATATAAAAATATTGTGTCCATCATAATGCCGAACCAAGAAAGGTGGTAAACGAAAAACAAACGACATCATTTCGTGACACGATAGTTCTCTGTGATCAAGAACAGTAAGTTAGTTACCCATTAGATGGATTTTTGTGTGATTTTAGATATATAACTTTTAATACAAAATATATATTTATATTTAAGATACTTATATTGTTATATAATCATGTAATAACAAGAATTGAATGGTTTGGGAAAGAAATAAAACAAAAGTGATCATTGAGGAATTTACATCATTTTATGGTAACTCTTTTTGTTTATACCAAAACACTTCCTTGGATGGATTTATGACCAATGGGAGGATTATAGTTTAAGGGTTAGAATTTTTGATCTTATTTTAGTATAGTTTTGATGATCTAAATGGTGTGAGATGTGTGAATAAGTGTCAGGGGTGAGTGACCTTTTATAGTCGAGGAGGAGTGGCATTCTTGTAAATTCTTTAAAAGGGAACTCTTACCATGTTTTTCACATTTCATGTGGATCCAATAACGACAAAAAATTTATAAAATAGTGGATAGGGTATAAATATGAACATAAAAAGCATTTTTTTTAAAAACAATTATGTGATTTTGGCTCTTAGGTTTAAGGTTTAGTTCTTTTTAAGATAATTTTTCTCTTAGTTGACATAATTTATTTTAATTAATTTCTCAAATATTTTCCAAAAAAATATAAGTTAAAGATTTTATAAATTATCAACTAAGATTAATCCAAAAATGGAACCCATTTTTCAAATTATAACCACATAAGTGGAGGAATTTAATTTAAATTTGATCCAGCAGAACGAACGAAAATGCGGGTTTTTAAAATAAAAATGTTCAAACCTTTGAAATGTGGTTATGTAAAATTTCAATTTGAAATTGATTAAAATTGAAAAAATTATATTAATTTATTTATAATTTATCTAAATAAACTAAAAAACAAATAAAAATTAATATAAACATATAAATAAATAAGAAAAAATCAGTTTGGAATTAGAATTCAGTATTTCTTATTATTCATCCAAAAATGAAATATTTTAGGAAAATACCAAAAACTTATCCTAATATAATTTTAACATTATTATTTAAAAATTAATTTAACTTTTAAATAAAATATATATATAATTTCATAACATATTATTTAAAATAGGTTCACCATTAAAAGGGAGAAAAAGTACCTTTAGAGAAATATTGATTTTTATTCAAAATATTTGGTTTTTCTTATCTTATGCTTATCAAATAAATTGGATTAATGTGAAAAATATTTTATTGAATATATAATATATATCACCTTAAAATCACTAGATTATTTTAATGAATTTAATTTATTAGGATAAAACTGCTTTGTGGGCATAAAAATGTTTCCTTTACATTCAATTGCTTTATATATTCATTTATAATTATTTGGTAACCTATGAATTAATTTAATATTTTTAAAAACCATATATTTTAATAAGTTAGTTAATATTATTCATAACCACTAATTTAATACATATTTTATATCAATAATATGTTGTTGCTCGGTAATAATTGGTCTTGTGTGTCATGCAACCTATTGAAGAAAGTTTTTTTCATGTGACAGAAGTTAACTAATTATTGTGTTCATTTACATCTATATCATAGATTTAATTTATTTAAAATAGTAATTATATTTTAATTTATTGGTATATTATATTACCTTATGCAATTGGTGTTGTGTTTCATACACACTTCTGAATATAAGTTACTTTTTTATAAATTTTGGGGTGATACAAAATATTATTAATCAATAAAAAAAGTATGAATAAATAAAAATCCTTATTTAATTAATAACAATTCAATCAAAACATCATGAAAGATTATTATTATAATAGATCTTCATATAAAATTAATAATTAGATAATAATGATATAATATTTCAAATATGCTACTTAAACATTATAAAAAATATATTTGGTGCATAATACGAAACATGTTTTAAAGAGTGAAATTTGATATAAGAAACCCCATACCATTTATCATGACATCCATGAAAGATATTTTTCCTCATTTATAATAAAAATAACCATCATAATCAATTATTTCATAACATTATTCATGTATATTATGTAAATTAATAAATTATAATCACTCATGATTTATTTCTTAGTTAGTTATTGTTTGTATCATCACTTGGTGTTAGTAATTCTGATTTTTTTCATACTTGTTTTGTAAAAATGATGAAACACATCAATCTATGGTACCAATTTCATCAACACCATATTATTCAAGGTACTGGAATAAAATTTATATAATTATTTTTGAAATTTAAAATTCAATTTATAAGATTTCTAGTTACTGTTTTTAAATATAAAATATTTTCCAAGCATCATTAAGGTAATTTATTGATATTAATTAGGTGATTTATTTTGATCAATTTTTTTCTTAACCATTAGAAAACGTATTCATAATATAAGTTACCATTTAATAACATATATTACTATTATTAAGGTATTTATACTCATTAATTGTGGATACGGTGAAGATAGCATAACATTATCTTTATTGGTGGTCAAACTAAGACATAGAAAGAACAAGTTATACAGGTGAATAAGAAATATTATAGAGTTTCATAAAAGTTAGATCACTTTACTAGAAGCATAATGATATTAATATTACATTTACTCAATTATAATTTCTATAGGGAAGAGTTGATATGATAAATTAAATGAAAAAATTAAATAATAACTTATAACCTATAATAGAGAAAAAATCCATCCCACAATGACTTATATAGTAAACCTATCCTTTTACACATATAATTACATTATTTATAGAATAATTATCTATCAAATACAAACCAAGGATCAAAAATCATGGTTCCTTTGTAAGACTAGTTACATAATTAGAAAACATGAAACTATAATAAAAATCCTTTTTATTAATATTTTGGATGAGATTCTAACATCCACTAAGCTCTTAAAATGGTATAGGATAACCCGGGGAATAAAAACACAAAATGGGTCAGATAAACACCCTGTAGGGGAATAAACATGGAAATAAATCATAGCATATGAGTTTAAAGCATAAAATAATGATATAAAAGGCATGGATCATGAATATAAATATGGAGGCATAAAATATAGAACATGGAAACATAGTATCATGGTAATAAATAAATGTTAAAGAAACAATTATCATGACATACACATGAGTCAAGGCTAACTTCCATGATGATATCACAACGTGGACATTGTCCCATAATAGATTAGGTTTACTCCCTAATCCCATACATAACTTCTCATGAGACTAAAAAACTACCCAATTCATTGGATAAAAATCTGGGTTCACCCGTAATAACTTGTTTATTTCAAATTTTTCTATATAATTAATTCAATTATATGGGATAATAATAAGGGTTGCACATAGATAATTGTGTATCATAACATGTCATTTGGAAAAACAAAAGGGTGTATCATAATAGTATCCATGAAATAATATATTAAATAATTCTTAGAAATTATTAATGTAAAAAAATGATAATTTATCAGGAATAATAATGTGTAACTAAAGTTAAAAAATTAAAAAATAGTGGTTAGGTAACATTATAAATGTTCCACTTAAGCACGATTTTAGGTAAAAGAATAAAGAGAATTTAAAGAGGTTAAAGGAGTAATTATTTCTATAAAAATATAAAATAAAACAATATAATTTCAGGATAAAATGAAATATTTTATAAAATATGGGTGTCTTTAAACATTTAAGTGATTTTACTTGAAAATGGGTATGAAATAGATAATTCCCCTTTAATCGGGTTTTCTTATCGAGGGGAATTTAGAAGGTAAATTTTTAAAATATATATTTGTAACAGCCTGAGATTTTATAAAAAAATATTCTTTTTAATTTCATTAATGTCTTGTGTTGTACGCTACACCAAAAGGAGCTTGCTCAACACGCATCCTTGACTTGCCTTGCATTACACGTAATCGCGACCTTCCTCGATAGCATGTGTAGTACGCAATACCGAGTTTCACTAAACAACGATATGCTATTAAAATATTATTAAAACAAGACATTATTAATACTAATAAAAACCTTTTAAAATTTTAGAAATTTTAGCTCTCAAAATTGACTTCATTTTTGGATTCGGAGTATCGAATTTAGCTTAAGGTGAAATTTTGGTACTTTTCGGATAACTTTCATATTCTAATGAATAGTGAAAATTACTAAATTATAATTAAATACAACTTTTTTAATCGAAATAATTAATAGTGATAAATTATTAATTTGATTGGTTTAAAATTATATTTAGAATATATTTTTATAGTTTAATACAATGTTGATCATTGGATGTAATTTCACATTTAAACCAGTCATAAACAAGTGTCAATCTTTTGATAGTTATTATCTCTTAAGAACACGCTATTTGTTTTGACAACGGGAATTAATTTTTAAATTAATTAAAGCAACTGATATGTTTTTAATTTGATAAAATAGTCATCATTTTTGAATTCATAATATCAAATATATATTAGATCTAATTTTTGGTATTTTTCTGGAAACTTTCATTTTTTGATGAATAGTGAAACCACTAAGTGGTAGTTAAATAACTGAATTTTTCATAAAACTTAATTTTACCGCTTCTATGAGTGGAATTTCCAAAATCCGAGAGACACGGTTGATGTCAGTAAGTAAAATGTGGTTCAATGAGATGAAAATAATTTTTTAGTGAATAGTAACTTTTTACTTTTTTTACCACGGTTAAAAGTAAATAGGGTAATTAAGGGTAAATATGATATTATAATTACCCTAACACATGTTCTAATTCTATTGGACAAGTGTAATTCTAAAAAAACAACCTTCGGAATAAAATATGACCATTTAGGCCCACTTGGATTAGATTAGGACATTTATTATTAATTTATTTAAAGAAGGGTTAAAATAGTTAAAATCAATGTTTAATAAGTAAATAATTTTTAATATGGGGATATACATAAGATAAATTCTACTATAAATATTCATTAGAAAGATAAAAATATTTCCTACATAATGGTATTTTATTTGTAATTTTTAGACATTAAATAATTTAATTTATTTATGACACAACGATGATGCAGTAATTAACTTATTAATGAAATATTGACATAATTGATGTTATAAATACCCAAATAAATATAATTTGAGACTTTTTATGAACTAAAATAATTTTCAAGGTTAATATGACATGTTAGTATTGATTTAAGTAACTTTTTTCGAAGTAATCATTCTGTTATGAGTTTCAAAAAATCAACTATTGAATAGTGTCAAAGTTGACATAAAATAGTTTTTAAAACAAATGTTATATTATTAATTGTTATTTTATTCCTAAAAATATAAGTTTCGGCCAAATAACTTATATAAGGTTATATATATTAATAAAACACAACTTGGGGGTCGCTTGGATGTATATGGTAAGTTTATTAACTATATAATATAAAAATACAAAGTGACATGGTAAATGTCAATCTAATTAACTAAGAGTTAAAACTAAAAGATAAGGTTAATATAATGACCTAAACTTGTATAAATTCTATTTGATGAGAGGATTTAGACCCATCCCCACCTTATCTTTTAAATAACTCAATTTGGAGCTATTTAAAACCGAACTTGACTTTATAATAAAATAATATTTTTAGTTATTCCAAAGGTGCCCCTCTCCTCCCTTATAAAAGGGCACCTCCTCCCCCTCTTCCTCACACCACTTGGAAACTTCAAGATCGGAAAACCCCTACCAATTTCTTCTCTCCACTTCCCTAGAAACATTCTAGAGGTTCTGTTATTCTTAAAAGACCTATTTTAGTGCCCTAAAAGGAGGTCTCAAAGAAGCACTTCAAAGAAGAGGTAATGTCCGTTACCGATTCTTTCATCTTTATTTCTTCTTCCACTTCTTCTTCTTTAGTTGTTTCATTATGAAGTAATAAAATCAGTATCACTCATATAATTATATGTTATTATAAGTATGAAACAACCCTATTTCACCATCTATCCATCCTACGGAAAAAGAAATCACCGCGCGTGCGTACGTACGGAATACCGTCTCCACGCCGTGGTGTAATCTATTTTCCACCACCACCTTACTTGGATGGGTATAATGGTGTAAATTATGACTATATATTACTATTATAAAGTGATGTTGATTCTGGAATAGTATACATACACTCGAATACAATTCCACAATCATAGGAATGATATCATCACTCGTGCGTACGTACGGAATACCGTCTCCACGATGTGATGCGACTCGTTCAACATGATCTTCATTTCATAATGATTACATAAATGAATTGAATGAATGAATATGATATATATTACACTAATACCATTCTATAAATTAGGTATCTATAACCTAAAGATAATAATAAGAATTTATTCGACAAAACACGCATAAGAACAAAAAGTAATAAACACCCGAATAACAAGTAGTAATGAAATATTACTAATAATAATCTAAGAATATGACCATATATGATATCATAAAAATAAGTATGATTCTGTAATAAGTCAATAACATTATTTAAATCATTATATAGGAGTTTAGGACATGTACAAAGCATATCGGACCAAAGGTAAGGGAAATATCACAATCTCTTTTTTATCCGAGATTGTTTATACTTTAGTATTTACTAGGGTGTATTCTATCATCCACATACATGTTTCCTCAATATGTAATACTATTTAAATCCACCTACAATTTTTTAAATCTAATTTTACCCTTCTTTGGGTTTTTAGTAAAGGATATGAAAGGAATCTTTTGTCGTTTTTCGTACGAGGTACTTTCTGAATTTTCCGACAAAAGTACAAAGAATGTTTTTTTACTTATACGGCATGAATGGATTTTTAAATCATTATTTCCAAGAAGTTTCCTTTACAAGTTTTCAAGTTTATTTTTAATCAACTTATTTTAGTTTAAAATTGTATGACATGTTAAGAAAGGAAAAATGTTTTTGAAGTAGAAAGGATATTTTCCTCAAGATTGGAGTTCAAGTGTTTTATCAAAATTATTTTCCATCTAAGATAATGTAGGGTTATGATTCTATCCCTATCATTACATTGATTTGATTATGTTGTGATGGAATTATTTTTATGAATTCATTTATCTTATATAAATTGTTTTATGATGTCACAATGTTTAAGAATTCCATTTTTATTACATCGGTTATGCAATGATGTATGATTTATGATTTTTGTGGCACACATAAGAATGGTTTCATTATGAGATGGGTGGGACCTATATCTCCCTCCAATGCATTGAGTAAAGATTTTATATCTCATGATATAGACATGGCTGGAATGGTAGGTTATACCGGTTCAGTGAAACAGGACTGAAACGAGGGTGACTCGGTTCAGAAATGGACTTTGTCCACTAAGATAGTCTTGGCAATGAATCTTGACTAATAAGATATGATTCTCTATGATTATGTATGTATGCCACAAAGTATCATGTTTTAAGTTGTGATTATTGGGATTTCATTTCACTGTTATGATTTATCTCATGTTATGAAATTATGCTCTCTTTTGTAGGTTAATATTTCCAAAATGTTATGTTCTTATGAATATGATGTGATTGATATTTCTTTTGTTTACCCTTATTGAGAATTTGAGCTCACCCTTTTATGTTTTCTTTTCCCCAGGATATAAAGAAAGGTTTTAGGTAAAAAAAAGTAAGATCTTTATGGGAGATGTTGAAGATCTTTCACCACGATTAGAAGATTATATTCCAAGTTTCCAAAGACACTAAACTATTACGATCCTTGTGCGTGTTTTTTTGTTATGTACTAAGTATTACACAAAAGTAATGTAATGTCCACGTACGTCAAGCTTCAGGTCACTACAGTTGGTATCAGAGGAAAGGTTTAGTCAACCTTTGGAAAATAGGATGCAAAAACGTTAGGGATATCCCTAGAGATATTTCTAAGGTATGTCTAGGGATATCCCTAAGGATACATATACGTATAGGATACAGTCCTAGAACTATGGTTACGATCATAGAATTTAACCTAAGATGTTAGATATTGAGGATACTCCCCCTTTATTATGTTGTTTTCCCTAGCATGATTTTTTCCTCTCACACTATTCTTTTTGTTTTTTAGGCGATGGCTGGAACCCGAAGGAACCATGTTGATCAATGTAATGGAAAATGCAATGATTGTCCTCCTGAACAAACAAATGTTATGGGAGATGGAGTGAAAAATCTTATTGCTATACTTACACAAGATATGAATCATTCTGGTCTTCCTAATGAGCAGAGAAGGGAATAATATTCTATTGAGTCCTTCATGAGGCAACGTCCACCTTCTTTCAGTGGGTCTTCTGATCCACTAGTTGCTGAACAATGGATCAGTACCACTGAAAAGATATTTTCAGTTCTTCAATGTTCTGAAAATGATATAGTCATCTTAGAAGTATATCGTTTGGAAGGTGAAGCTGATCAATGGTGGAATCTTATCAAGAATACGAGGTAAAGAGATGAAATTGAGTCCATGGAATGGGACGAGTTCAAGAACTTATTTTTCAATAAGTACTTCCCTCGTATTCTTTGAATAAATATGGAGAAGGAGTTTCTTGAACTAAAGAAAAAGGATGATGAATCTATTGGTTTATATGAAGCGAATTTTACAAGGCTTTCAAGGTATGCATCTGGATTTATCATCCAACCTGAAAGTAAAGTTGATCGATTCTTCAATGGATTAAAACCAAATCTTCTAAGGGCATTAGCTATAAGAGACTTCAGTAGCTATGAAGAAATTGTGTGTTGTGCTATCAAGGTAGAAATAGTAGTTGGTGTTACTTATCCATATAGTAGTTTTGACAAGAAACAAAAGATGGAGTTCAAGGAGAAATCTCAGAATAATGGTGAAAAGAAGATGAATGTTTCCTTATGCTCAAAGTGTGGAAAGAATCATGGTGGAGATTGTCTTAAAGGGACTAGAAAATGTTTTAAGTATGGAAAAGAAGGTCATCGAGCAGTATAGTGTCGAAGTAATGGAAAAAGGGTTTCTAATGATGTGAATAAAGAAAAGACTGTAGAGAACGCACCAACAACACTTCAATGCTTCAAGTGCAAGGAAATGGGGAATTATGCTAATAAATGCCCTAATCCAAGGTTTAGTGACGATCGACATGAGAAACCACTTAAGGAAAAGGACAAAGGGAAGCCACATGCGATCACCATTGGCGATGTTGAATATGAAAACGATGTGGTGGAATGATTAAGTGTTTATGTAATGGGATTCCAGAATAATGTTGTATATAGTATCGTGGAATATTGGAATATTTATGTTTTGGTCTATTGTGGTTTTCAATAATTTTATGGCATCGGTAACCATGAAAAGTGATTGAAATATTTTTGGAAAGAAGATGATATGCACATAATGAAGGGATAAAGAGAATCTAATATGTTTGATAGTATTCATGAGCTCATGATTGATATAAGGACTAAGTGATATCATGGTTTGAGGATATAGACTTTTGAGGATTTTGGTATGTGGAAAGTGTTAACTTTTAACTGAATTCATGTTTTCACTAAGGTTAAATGGATATTCATTCTTCAAGAGAATACATAATTAAGGTATTCACATATTTGTAATTTAACCAACTAGATATATCTTATGATATATGGGGGATAAATGATGGCATTCACGTGATCATTTTCTTTATACTATGAGCTTGGACCGAAGTATTTTAGATAATCCTAAAGATTGGAATGGATTATGTTGGACATAAGTTAGTATTGTTTAAGGATAAAACTTTTTTGATATTGTTTATGGGATGTTATAGTAATATAGCTTTAGAAAAAGGACAACCTGCAGGACGGGCGACAACCCATCGCGTCGGACAAGGCTGTGGGAATCGAACCCACAACCGAAGTGCGACTGGCCTTTATCGCCTACCACTGGCCTACAGGAAGTCCCTGTTTAGTATAAACTAGTTTTTTTATATTAAGCAGTATGATATATGAAGTATAAGTCCATTTTAGGAACCATATATGATTAATCTCACTATAGATAGACTTATGTATTTTTTGATAACTTTTATAACATTTTGTTTGAGATAGATGGAATGACCCATCATCTGCTAACACATCACGAATGACAAATTCAACTTCATTTCTTTAAGAGATGAAGTGGAAATTGTCCAAAGAACGACAAACGGTGAGACTATACCAAAATCAAGAAAGTATTTCTTCTAATTCCAATTTCATCAACTTTAGGGAAATGATCTTGAAAACCAAAAATGTTGTCCTAGTGCTCTTATATCTGATGAATCAGATGGTACCTTAGATCATCACAAATTTATAGCTTTGTGATTGCTAGCTTTTCCATATCCATGTTCTCTACCACTCTCCATCAGAACATGATGGTTAGATTTCTCTTCTATATCCATATTCTCACCTATGTGGAAACCTAGTGATTAGTTTATTTAGGTAATTGTTACATTTCATACTTTAGTTTTTAAAGCCAAGTTTTGGTATTCCTTTTTACAATGTGGGTTTCTATTAAAGAATATTTTGAGTAGTAAACCATTTATAACCCCGACGAATTTCGAGGGCGAAATTCATTTTAAGGGGGGTAGAATGTAACAGCCCGAGATTTTATAAAAAAATATTATTTTTAATATCATTAATGTCTTGTGTTATACGCTACACCAAAAGGAGCTTGCTCAACATGCATCCTTGACTTGCCTTTCATTACACGCAATCGCGACTTTCTCGATAGCGTGTGTAGTACGCAATACCGAGTTTCACTAAACAACGATATGCTATTAAAATATTATTAAAACTAGCCATTATGAATAGTAATAACCACCTTTTAAAATTTTAGAAATATTATCTCTAAAAATGGACTTCATTTTTGGATTCGGAGTATCGAATTTAGCCTAAGGTGAAATTTTGGTACTTTTCGGATAACTTTCATATTCTGATGAATAGTGAAAATTACTAAATTATAATTAAAAACAACTTTTTTAATCAAAATAATTAATAGTGATAAATTATTAATTTGAGTGGTTTTAAATTATATTTAGAATATATTTTTACAATTTAATACAATTTTGGTCATTGGATGTAATTTCACATTTAAACCAGTCATAAACAACTGTCAATCTTTTGATAGTTATTATCTCTTAAGAACACGCTATTTGTTTTGACAACGGGAATTAATTTTTAAATTAATTAATGCAACTGATATGTTTTGAATTTGATAAAATAGACATCATTTTTGAATTCATAATATCAAATATAGCTTAGATCTAATTTTTGGTATTTTTCTGGAAACTTTCATTTTTTGACGAATAGTGAAACCACTAAGTGGTAGTTAAAAACTGAATTTATCATAAAACTTGATTTTACCACTTCTATGAGTGGAATTTCGAAAATCTGAGAGACACAGTTGATCTCAGTAAGTAAAATATGGTTCAATGAGATGAAAATAATTTTTTGGTGAATAGTAACTTTTCACTTTTTTTACCAAGGTTAAAAGTAAATAGGGTAATTAAGGGTAAAAATGATATTATTATTACCTAACACATGTCCAAATTCTATTGGACAAGTGTAATTCGACCAAAAACAACCTCGGGAATAAAATATGACCATTTAGGCCCACTTGGATTAGATTAGGACATTAATTATTAATTTATTTAAAGAAGGGTTAAAATAGTTAAAATCAAAGTTTAATAAGTAAATCATTTTTAATATGGGGTTATACATAAGATAAATTAGACTCTAAATATTAATTATAAAGATAAAAAGATTTCATATATAATGGTATTTTATTTTTAATTTTTAGACATTAAATAATTTAATTTATTTATGACACAACGATGATGCAGTAATTATCTTATTAATGAAATATTGACATAATTGATGTTATAAATACCCAAATAAATATAATTTGAGACTTTTTATGAACTAAACTAACTTTCTAGGTTAATATGACATGTTAGGATTGATTTAATTAACTTTGGTCTAAGTAATCATTCTGTTATGAGTTTCAAAAAAATCAACTATTGAATAGTGTCAAAATTCACATAAAATAGTTTTTAAAACAAATATTATATTATTAATTGTTATTTTATTCCTAAAAATATAAGGTTCGGACAAATGACTCAGATAAGGTTATATATATTAATAAAACACAACTTGGGGGTCGCTTGGATGTATATGGTAAGTTTATTAACTATATAATATAAAAATACAAAGTGACATGGTAAATGTCAATCTAATTAACTAAGAGTTAAAACTAAACGATAAGGTTAATATAATGACCTAAACTTGTCTAAATTCTATTGGCTGAGAGGATTTCGACCCATCCCCACCTTATCTTCGAAATAATTCAATTTGGAGCTATTTAAAACCGAACTTGACTTTATAATAAAATAATATTTTTAGTTATTCCAAAGGTTCCCCTCTCCTCCCTTATAAAAGGGCACCTCCTCCCCCTCTTCCTCACACCACATTGATCCTTAAATCTCATCCAACCCCTGCCAATATATTCTCTCCACTTCCCTAGAAACATCCTAGAGGTTCTGGTCTTCTTCAAAGACCTATTTTAGTGCCCTAAAAGGAGGTCTCAAAGAAGCACTTCAAAGAAGAGGTAATGTCCATTACCGATTCTTTCATTTTTATTTCTTCTTCCACTTATTCTTCTTTAGTTGTTTCATTATTAAGTAATAACATTAGTATCACTCATATACTGATATGTTATTATAAGTATGAAACAACCCTATTTCACTATCTATCCATCCTACGGAAAAAGAAATCACCGCGCGTGCGTACGTACGGAATACCGTCTCCACGCCGTGGTGTGATCTATTTTCCACCACCACCTTACTTGGATGGGTATAATGGTGTAAATAATGACTATATATGACTATTATAAAGTGATGTTGATTCTGAAATAGTATACATACACTCGAATACAATTCCACAATCATAGGAATGATATCATCACTCGTGCGTACGTACGGAATACCGTCTCCACGATGTGATGCGACTCGTTCTACATGATCTTCATTTCATAATGATTATATAAATGAATTGAATGAATGAATATGATATATATTACACTAATACCATTCTGGAAATGAGGTATCTATAACCAAAAGAGAAGAATAAGAATTTATTCGACAAAACAGGCATAAGAACAAAAAGTAATAAACACCTGAATAACAAGTAGTAATGAAATATTACTAATAATAAGCTAAGAATATGACCATATATGATATCATAAAAATAAGTATGATTCTTTTATAATTATATAACATTATTTAAATCATTATACAGGAGGTTCGGACAGTTACAAAGCATATCAGACCAAAGGTAAGGGAAATATCACAATCTCTTTTTTATCCGAGATTGTTTATACTTTAGTATTTACTGGGGTGTATTTTATCATCCACATCCATGTTTCCTCAATATGTAATATTATTTCAATCCACCTACAATTTTTTAAATCGAATTTTACCCTTCAGTGAGTTTTTATTAAAGGATATGAAATGAATCTTTTGTCGTTTTTCGTACGAGGTACTTTTTGACTTTTCCGACAAAAGTACGAAGAATATTTTTTTTACTTATACGGCATGAATGGATTTTTAAATCCTTATTTCCAAGAAGTTTCCTTTAAAAGTTTTCAAGTTTATTTTTAATCAACTTATTTTAGTTTAAAATTGTATGACATGTCAAGAAAGGAAAAATTTTTTTGAAGTAGAAAGGATATTTTCCTCAAGATTGGAGTTCATGTGTTTTATCAAAATTGTTTTCCATCTAAGATAATGTAGGGTTCTTATTCTATCCCTATCATTACATTGATTTGATTATGTTGTGATGGAATTATTGTTATGAATTCATTTATCTTATATTAATTGTTTTATGATGTCACGATGTTTAAGAATTCCATTTTTATTACATGGGTTATGCAATGATGTATGATTTATGATTTTTGTGCCACACATATGAATGGTTTCATTATAAGATGGGTGGGACCTATATCTCCATCCAATGCATTGGGTAAAGATTTTATATCTCATGAGATAGACATGGCTGGAACGGTAGGTTATACCGGTTCAGTGAAACAGGACTGAAATGAGGGTGACTCGGTTCAGAAATGGACTTTGTCCACTAAGATAGTCTTGGAAATGAGTCTTGACTAATAATATATGATTCTCTATGATTATGTGTGTATGCCACAAATTTTCATGTTTTAAGTTATGATTATTGGGATTTCATTTCACTAGTATGAGTTATCCCATGTTATGAAATTATGCTCTCTTTTACAGGTTAAGATTTCCAAAATGTTATGTTCTTGTGAATATGATGTGATTGATATTTCTTTTGTTTACCCTTACTGAGCATTTGAGCTCACCCTTTTATGTTTTATTTTCCCCATGATATAAAGAAAGTTTTTAGTTAAAAAAAGTAAGATCTTAATGGGAGATGTTGAAGATCTTTCACCAGGATTAGAAGATTATATTCCGAGTTTCCAAAGACACTAAACTATTACGATCCTTGTGTGTGTGATTTTGTTATGTACTAAGTATTCCGCAAAAGTAATGTAATGTCCATGTACGTCAAGCTTCGGGTCTCTACAATCTTTCTATATCAAAGAAAGAAGAAATCAGATAGATATATATAATAGGAACTTATATAATAAAATTAGTATAGTTATATAAGTATAATGAAGAGAAAAATTGAGGTAATGAGATATGAAGCATTACCCAATGGTAATATAGAGGTTCAGAGAGATACCTTACCTTATGATCAGATATGCTTTTCACTTGCACTTAAATATCCTATATAATAAAATTAAAATCATTAATTAAATAATTAATAACCTATTCTATATATATTGGATTTATTTTAATTTTATTAAGATCATTTATGTACTTTTCTATCAGATATAATGATCAATTTCATTGTTCAAGAAGCAATTGTTTCATGGTATCATGGTCTGATCAATTGTGAATAATTATGAACATTCTTTTAAAATGGGAATACTTATATAGAGGAAATTAAATGGTATTCAGGAACTTATAGAAGTTTATTTGGTCCCATAAAAAATTTTGGAACATTAGGATGATTCATTTGATAAATGTTAATGATAAATGTTTAGTTTATTTTGGTGGTTTTTCCAACCATCCCAAACTTGTTTCACTTTATTTAATATTATTTGTATATATGAGTTCCAGAACATGAAATAATTTATGATATAATTATAAACGTATTATTTAACCATAATAATATTTTTATTTCTAGGATTTATGGTAGTGTTGGAAATTGAAAACTCATTATCTTTGGAGATGGTTAACTACCATAATTTGTACAATGGTTTCGTTTCTTTGGATAATAGGAGTTTAGAAAAGGGATAGATTGAATATATTAAATTAGTAAAATAAAATTATAGTTTATACATGATATTGGATTTATTATTATTTTCTAGATAAATGAGGTGATAATAAAGTAGAAGAAGAAAAATAATTAAAATATGTAGTATTAGAATGCTACTTCTTAAATATCACATCCATGAAAGATTCCTTAATGAACATGGAATTTAAATTTTGGTGATACCAAAATCACTTGGAATAGGTAGTGTGTGTAAGAGAGGGTTTTTTAGGGTTTTAAATTCTTTAATGCTCATAAGGTATTTGGAGAAGGGATTTTCAGGGGTAGTATTTATAATGGGATGAGAGCGGTGTTTTAATTTTTATATTCATTAGTTTGATATTTTATCTCAATAGTATTAATTATATTGATTATTTTAAATATATATATTATATATGGTGCATGTGAGTTTGATATAATTGTTTCTTAGCTCATACATGACTAAAAAATTCTTGTATTTGGATTATAATGTTAAATAAAATAAATTGTCATATTTCACTATTAACTAAAAAACCACTATTTTTTAAAAAACGCAGAAAAAATCACCCAAAAAATTTTCAATGTTTACATTTAAAAAATTAAACTTTTATTAAAATAATAGTCAAAATATGAGAATTTTGTTTTAAATAAAATCCCCATTTATTTAAAAAATATTTATTTTTATAATGTAATCAATTTTAAGACCCTTTGAAAAATTTAATATGGTCTCATAAAAAATTATTATAATTATAATTAAATATAATATTAATTTAAGAATCCAATTTATTAAAATAAAATTTATTTTAAATAATTATATTCATTGTAAAATTTAGAAAAAATATTCTTATTTTACAAAATTACAAAAGCATAATTTATTATTTTTAAAACATTTATTTATATATACCATGATATATATATATATATGTATCATTACTTCATTTTATGTGATTCGTAAATATATTTTTTAAATTTCCATAGGTGAGGTTACTAATCTAATGGATGAATTACAATTCATGGTGGTAATATTTCTATTCCAATGGTCATGTTACTATTTCAACAGTCATATTACTATTCCATTGATCAGATATATTATAGTTATATGGTTACCTAAATCCTATAAATACCTATTATTACATTAATTATTCATCCATTTATATTCTGTCTTAAGTATATATATAATTTCATCTTGAAAATGAATATTATATTATTACTATTATCTTTTATTTCTATATCCTTGTTTGTGAGTGAGGCAAATCTGGTGGATTGAGCTGATCCAAATTATCATATTCTTATTATATTATTTTTTATATGGTCCAACTTTAATATATTTCATTCTTATTGGTTTATTTTATGAAAAAATTATCATTATTAATTTCCGATAATAATGTTGTGTTGGTTTCTCTATGTTGTGTATGTGATTTATATTACATAACAACAATATAAAAAGAGAAATTTCATTGATAAAATTTTTGGTTTTTACATTCTTCCCCCAATATGAAATCTAAACCAAGAAATTTATTTTTACATATTATGGTGGAAAAGGTGAGGGTAATGCTCCTTCATTTCTTCCTCTAGTTCCCATTTTTCCTCTTCATATTTATCGTTTTGTCTTAGTACTTTGACCAGGTGAGTGGGCTATCTACATAGAACATTAAATATATGGTCTAAGATCATCATCATCATCTCCCCATAAGTGATATCATTTTCCAACTATACCACCTCTAAATTTAAAGTGTGTGATGGATTGGGTATATACTTCCTCAAGATGGATATTTGGAATATATGATGTACTTGATACATAGTTGGTGGTAGTTATAAATGATCTTCCATGGCTCTGATGCAATCAAGAATCTCAAAGGGGTCAATTTTCCTTGGACTTATCTTTCCTTTTTCCCCAAATATCAGGACTCTCTTCCATGAAGATATGTGGATGAATACCTTATCACTATCATTAAACTTCAGGCCCCCTCAACGATTGTTTGTATATCTCTTCTATAATGTTTGGGAAGCCCTATACTGATGCTCAATGGCCTTCACCTTTTCCACCATTTCCTTAACCATTTCTTGTCCCAGTATCATACATTCACCAACTTCATCCAAGCATGTAGGTGTTATTCATCCTTTCCTAAAAAGGGAATCACATGAATCCATAAGTATACTTGATTATAAAGAATTGTTGTAATATAATTTTACTGGAGGAAGATATGGGTCCAATCCTCCATTGAATTCCCTCTTATCATATCTTCCAATGTAAAAATAGACAACTCAGAATGGCCATTAGTCTATGGGTGATAGGCCATACTTATGTTCATCTCAGTGTTTAGGGTATGCTGAAGACTTTTCCATAATATAGAGTTAAATCTCATATATGTTTATAATATTATCAATAATTGTACTCTGTGTAGCCTCAACCCTTTTCTAAAGTAAATCAATGAAAGTTCATCGAGTGATAATTCCTCTCAAATTTCAATAAAGTGATTTGTATTCGTATTATGATCCAAAAAAACTCATATAACATTATTTCCTCTGTATGTATTTGGAATACTAGTAACAAATTCCTTGGTGATGTTTTTCCATTTACATGTGGGAATGGGTAATGGTTGCATCCTCTCCTTATACTTTTTCATTTTATCTTTCACATGTTGACATACTAGTAATGTGTATGTATATTCAGTTATATCCTTCTTCCTATTGTCCCATTAAAAGTGATCTCTGAGATATCGATACATCATTGTGCTCGCTATGTGGATGGAAAAGGCCAATCTATGTGCATATTTCAAAATATCCTGATTTCTCCTAGGATTTTATGGTACACATAGTCTGGACTCAAATATTATAACCCATTCCTCATCAATTTTGAACTACAAGTATTTCCCCTTTCTAATAGATTTTTCCTTCTTCTGAATTTCCACATAGTCTTTTTAGGAATTAATTATCTTCTCTTAAATGTATGGTCAAGAAATAATTTGATAGGGGAATGATGATATTCCTTCCTTTATTAATTTCATACCTATTATGTTCTTGCCTAAGTAATTTGGATCCTTATCAATTATCATTATTGATAACATTTTTTATCATTTCTATATTCATAATTTTCCATGTAATTTTATTTACCAGGATGGTAACGGATTGAGAAGTCACCATCCTACATGATCACTAACCATATTAACTAGAAAGCATTAAGCTCCTTTTGTGTATGTGTATATTTTAGGATCTTTTGATAAGTATATACCTCAAAAATCTCCCTATATAGAAACATAGCCTGATTTTCTCTAACATCCCAATATTTTTTTAATAAAATTTCTTCAAATTAATTTTAATCTTTTTGATATTTTGTATTTCACAGAAAATTGAAAATAATCTATTTTATATTAAATCACTTTGTCTGAATTTTATTATATTCAATATAAATTTAATCATTCACTACATGTCACGTATATTTTAAGTTTCTTTATATGGAACACCAAAGTTAGCTTATGTTACATACAAGATCGAGTTTTTTCTACTTGGTAATAGTGCACCTATTTTAAAAATAAATTTTGAAAATTTTATATTTTTTATTTTTCAAAATAAATTTTTTTTTTAAATTTATAATATCAAAATTATCATAGGCTGGATTTTAGGTTTTTTTTAGAAACATCATTTTTTGATGAATAGTGAAAAATATTGTATTTTAGTTAAAAATTACCTCTTCATTTAAATAATTATTAATGTAAAATTATATTTTAAATTGCATAACAGCGTAAAAATAGATCAATTATACATATATTAATCCAATTTAGGTCATTTTAGTCATTTTTATATTGAAATTAAATATAAACACTTATTTAACTTTTGAATGTTTTACTTTAAAAACTAACTTTCTCACCACATTTGTGGGATTAGCAATAAACATAATTTTCCCAATTTTGTGATTTGAATTTTGAAAAACTAATATATATATATGGTTTTAACCAGTTTAATATTTTTGTTCTAATAATTTCAACTTATGTTTTCACCAAAAAAATTAGTGAAAGTGATTAAAATTAATCATAACGATTAAGATAAAATTAATCTTAACTAAGGACAAAACCTTAAATTTAAGAGTCAAAACGACTTATAAACTTGTCCAAAATTAATTTTATGGACATTACTCATCCATTCACCTTAAATTATTGATTTTTTTGGTTTTCTGTGACTTTTATTATGTAAAAACGTGGGTATATCTAACATGTTTTCAAAAATTCCAAGTGTATCCTTTACCTACCCTATAAAAGGCTACCACCTCACCCTATTCCTCACACCACTAAAACCAATTAGGTTCGGAAAATAAATTCCCAATAAAGGTTCAAAAATCCCTACATTAATCTTTTAAGCCACCCTTTTGGATGAAATCAATCCAAGCAATCCTTTTTCTATAAACCAAATGGAGTTACCTGATTAAGAGGTGGCGACTTCTCTCAAGATCTTATCTTTAATCTTCTTTATCCACCCCCTAAAATAACTTTATTTCATTATAGTATAAAAACACCAGTTTCCTAAATATAATAGGATGTTTTTCTGAAAACTCTTTTACCAACACTTATACACTCCTCCATCTAATAGGTAATGAACATATTGTTTACGTGTAAGGAAAACCATCACCTCACTAAAGGATGATTGTACGTTTTTTCTTTACCACCTCTCATGGTGGAAAATATGATGGACACTATATTAATATATGTCATATATTATATTTGTTATATGTTTAATATTATTTATTTATTTTAAAAACCATACATTTTTTACTTTCTATTTGGGGTTATTACGGTAATTTCATTTGAGGATGTGTGGACGAAAACTCCATCAAAGCGATGTGATTCATTCACACACTACATGGAATGTATTAAGGATGGGATCAATGAAATTATATGATATATATGATATAATCATGATACTAGGATAATTATATATGTACATATATAAAAACATATATGTCATTTTCTTCCATTCATTCATTATGACAATAAAAATGGAAACAGCTTCCATGAGTGTGTACGGCTTACCATATCCGTGAATGGTGTATCCCATTTCATGATTATATATTATATATATTATATTAATGAAAATATTATGTATATAAATGATATTTAAATCATGTTTTACATTCTTTAAATCATGATATAAGTATAAGGAATAAACTTATAATAAATTAAGACACATGTGAAAGACAAAAAAAATATTGCCTAAAGTAAAACCTTAACTTAGGATTGTTAACAAGATGGTAATATAGAGTCTGAATTAGACCATATATTTTATTATATATAATAATTTTCCTCATTAAAATATTTAGAATAAACTCTCATTTATTATACATGAATCATGTATGAGTACTAACAGAGTCAAGACATAACGTAAGGTAATTTCATCTCACTTTTTATCTCTATGAGATACATGGTTTATTCACCACCCATTCCTTTTGTGTATTGTGTATACTAAAAATAGATGTACTATATGATTATTGTACTTAAATATATGGATATTTTAATATCCATTTTATTATATTTCTTTCATGGGTACTATTCTTCAATAGTTACCAAATAGGAAAAATGATTTTGTCTCATATTTCCTTCTTTGAAAAACATGCCATGTTATACACCTATATTTTTTCATAAGATTTATATACTAACTTTTAAATGTTATATCGTGAATATATTTATATAGATTATATTTTAAGATTAGTTTAATTTTATTTTCATAAATAGTGAGTAAGGTTCAAGGTTACTAAGTGGTAATAGTTTATTGAAATAATCTCATCGTTTTTTGAGATAGTTTATGATTATGTTTCCTTTGAATAAATATTATGACACATTTCTAAAGAATTCACATGAGTTTTATTTTAATCTATTTATTGAAGATATATCCATGTATTAGTACTATTTTTTAACACTTTTGTACTTAATTTAATAAACGTAAAAAATTAAGAAAATCTAATTATATTTCTCTCTTTGGTTGGATATCTATTTTATTTCAAAAACCATATTTTCATAAAAAAAAGTAAAATTTTTAAATGATACTTGTAGATAATTTTCAAGTAAAAATTATGTTAAAATTTTATCCGTTGTTTTAAATCATTATTTATATGTCTTAAAACTATTTTCAAGGTAAATGGTTTTCAAAATGCCTTTAGGATTGTTTCATAAGTATTTAAGGAAATGGTTTCAAAAACATTTTCAAGATTTATTTATATGTTTTAAAAGTATTATCAATTAAATATTTTTCAAATCATTTTCAATATTGTTTTATAAGTTTTCAATTAAAATGTTTTTCAAAAGGTTTTAGGTATTTAGAAAATAATTTTTCATGGAGAAAGGATATATTACTCAATAAATGTTTTTAAAAGAGAGTTCAAAATTATTCCCCATATAAGATAACATCTGTTGTTGTTACTCATGACTTTCTGGGGAAATGATTCAATGCATCCAATCATATTCTTTCTATGAATGTTTAATGTTTTTAAATCCATTCTATTTCTCATGTTAAATTTGTATGAAACCTATTTCTAATTCAAGGGTTCTATGTTTGTGAAATCCATTTATATTTGATGGATAATATGTTTATGAAACATGTTTCCCTTTCACAAGTTAAATTCTTGTGAAACCTATTTTTCTCATGGGTTATTCTAGGATGAAATGATTTTGAAGCCCATATATTTTCAATATGTTATAATATGATTAAATGTTTAAGATAGCCATTTCAATCTATAGGTTGTTATATGATGATTAGGAAACACATATCTTTTATGGGTCATGGTATAATGCATATTTTATTATCTTGTGGGACATGTATATATGATTTTATCATGTGATGGGCGGGATCTATATCTCCCTCCAAATAATTGGGTAATGATAAATGTTTTATGAACTCTAAGGGTACACAAGTGGATGTCCCAAGCCCAAAACAAGAGGGTACATAGGAGGAAATTTAAATCCCAAAGAAAGAGGGTATAGAAGAGGACACCCCAAGCCCAAAACTAGAGGGTAAGAATGAGGAAATACCAAGATTGAAACTAGAGGGTACATGGTAGGACATCCCATGCTCAAAACAAGAGGGTACACAGAAGGGTATCCTAATCCTAAAGCTGGTACAGGGGTGATTAACCCAATCCTAACTTGTTACAAAGGCCTTACTAATCCACCTTAACATAAGGTTTTTATATGGTTATCATTTTTTCACAATTAAATGTTTTATTCCTATTTTATTATTTCATGGATTATGTTCATTGTTTCCTTATAAATCATGTATTATGAACTATTTATATTTTTTATTATCTTTAACATATTAAGTATGATATTTAAATGTTATCCTCAAGTTCCATACCCTTTTGTTTATGTTATGCTTAGTATTTACTTTATTTACCCTTACTGAGCATCTCATCTCACTATTTTCATATGTTTCCTTTTCCCAGGTTATGAAGAAATGTTCAAGGTATAAGAACTATAGGTGGAGATATTTGTTGGATGTATTGAAGATATTTCACTAGGATAGAATATTTTGTTTCCAATATTCCAAATAAACAAAACTATTATGATCTTCATGAATGTATCTCTATAATGTACCAAATATTCATCTATAATAATGTAATATCCTTGTATGTTAATACTAGGTCTTTATAGTTGGTATCAAAGGAAAGGATTTCTCAACCTTTGTAAACTAGGATGTGAAATGTGGAGTGATATCCCTAGGTATATTTATAAGGATATGTCTAGGAATGTCTATACGGACCAGTATAAGGATGATTCAACATTTAACAAAATGTCCTGGAATTTTGGTAAAGGATAAAGTGAGTGGTTTCCTAGAAAGAAATCCATGTTTGGATACTACATGTGGATATGGATCTGGAATAGACTTACCTAGGTGTAACAACTCCAAAAATATTTCTATAGCATGACTTGGGGTAATCTGTTACACAACAATATCCCTTACTGCACACCTGGTTTAGCACTCCAAGGGGACCTGCTTTGGAAATTCAAAAAATCTTCACAAACCATCATGAATGATTTAAATATAATATTACTATTAATAAACTAGGATAAATCTAAGGGTTCATATATTAAATAATTGGGACCACTGATTTTGGCACATTGTAAGTACTTTTTCGTGATTAAAGGGTAGCCTCATGATAAATGTTTCTCACACTATGTCGTCTCGTTTTAGTCAATGTAGAGAACTCAAAGGAACATGGTTCATAATTAATGTTTATGATATGGAAATTATGGGAATTATGTGAATTAATTTCCAAAGTGTAAATATCATAAGAATAATTAGGAAGGTGGTACGAGTATTGGTTATACTGATTAAGATAAAGAATCCTCAAACAACATGGGAAAGGTATGTGATGTCCTTCTAGTATTGTTTAAATTTAAAATAATATTCTTGATTAGATTGAGGTTTAGGAACCTTAATACATGATTAATATTTCATATTCTAGGAAAGAGATATTAAGGAATAAGTTTATGAGACGAAAATAATTGTTTAAGAATGAAGTTCTAGGAATAAATTATTTATGTTTTGGAATTCAGAGATTATGTTATTTGAATCATGAAATATATGACCATTTTTTAGTATGTGTTTTCATTAAGGATTTCAAAGTATATACTAGATGGTGATGAAGACATAGGAAAATGATTTCAGGAAAGGTGATATATTTATTAAGGGAAGTTAACCCTTAATTAATGCATAGGTTTTGAGATAATGATGTTTGGATAAAGATATGAGGGATATGAATAAGTAAATTGGATGGTACAGATTACCTTGTAATTGATTATTGAAAAAGTGGTCTCTATCATCAATGATGATGTTTATGAATTTTTTCATTTAAATAATTATCCAATAATCATTAGAATAAGGGGGCATGCTTGTTTTTTAAAATTTTTTATGGTAATTAAGGTTATTTCCATGTTTCAATGGAGTACATGATGAGTTTATTCATATGTTTGGAATGTGACAACAAAGTGGTACTTTTTCATATATGGGGGATCAATGTTAAGATGATTTCATGAATTTATTTCTAAAGATTTGAATTTTCATCTTTCATAAGGGTTATGAGGTTAAAAATTTATGAAAATATAAGTTAAACTTTGGATGAAGTTTGTGAGAATAAATTATAATCTTATCGCATAATGATTTGAGCATATTGTGTAACCTATTATAGATATGTGGTGTTGACGATAACTAATTATATATGGGATGGAATATCATGGATCTCATGATATATTACTTCTTAGGGAATGAAAAATCCACCATACGTTTTGGAGAAAGAAGAGAAGTGGTATAAAGAACAACAAAGGGTGTGGTTTTCCTGGAATTAAGAAAGTATATATTTTCAAGAAAAATCCTTAACTTTAGTAAAAAGGATCTTGAAACCAAAAATGTTATCTAAGTACCTCCATTTCTGATGAATCAGATCATTCTTTAGTTCATCACAAATTTATGGCTCTCTGATTGTTAACTTTCTACAGACCTTTTTCTCAATCACTCTCCATCAGAACTTTATAGTCGTATTTTTCATCCATGTCCATGTTTTCACTTATCACATATGTCACCCTATGTGGAAACCTAATTAATTTAATTTTTTTGATATTTTTTTTCAAAACATATATAAAAATAGTTTCATTCATATTAAATAACTTTTTTTCTAGATTTATATTCAAAAACTAGTTAATCATGTAATACACACAACATAAAATCTAGCTTTGTCAGCATAGAACACTGAGGTTAGATAACATTACAAGTAAGACTGAGATTTTTCAGCCTTTTAATGGTGATCCTATTATAAAAATAAATTTATTAAATATTATATATTTTATATATTTTATTTTTCAAAATAAACATCATTTTGGAATTTATAATATCGAAAATATCATATCCTTAATTTTAGGGATTTTTCAGAGAAACATTATTATTTGATGAAGAGTGAAAAATTCTATATTTTAGTTAAAACCGCCTCTTCATTTAATTAATTATTAATGTTAAACTAAATTTTTAATTTTTTTCTGAAGTAATAATATTTCAATTATAAATATATTGATCAAATTGTGGTAATTGGAATCATTTTTATAATGAATTTAGATAAAAAAACTTATTCAACTTTTGAACCTTTTACTTTAAAAACCCGCTTTCTCGCCACACTTGTAGGATTAGAATTAAACATATTATTTCCACTTGTGTGGTTTGAATTTTGAAAAACTCAAATATATGGTTGTAATTCGTATATTATTTTTTTCTAATAATATCAACTTTATTTTTTTCTAATAAAATCAACTTTATTTTTTTATGGACTAAATCTTAAATTTTACACCCAAAATGACTTATAAACTAGTCCAAAATCCATTTCATTTCCATTATTAGGTAATAAACCATAATTTATTAAGTTTTTTCTTTTTTTTATGACTTTTTTGTAGGAAAAAAAATGGGTACGCCTCACTTGTTTTCAAAAAATCCAAGTGTTCCCTTTCCCTTCCCGATAAAAGTCCACCACCTATCCCTCTTCCTCACACATCTAAAATAACTTAGGTTAAAAAAATATCTACCCAATAAACTTCTAAAAATTCCTCCCTTAGTCCTTGAATTCTCCCTTTTAGGTGAAATCAATCCAATCAATCCTTTTGGCATAAACCAAAAGGAGTTAACCAATTAAGTGGTAACATCTTCTCTTAAGATCCTTCCTTTTATTTTCTTTATCCACCCCCAAAAATATATTTATTACATTATTTTATAAAAAAGTAAATATCCTAAATATACTACTATGTTTTATGATAATTTTTTGACCTACACATACACACACCTACATCTAATGGGTAATTAACATATTGTTTACGTGTAAGAAGAACTACCGACTCACTAAACGATGATTGTTCATTTTTTGTCAACCACCTCCCATGGTGGAAATTATAATGGAAACTCTATTTATCTGTGTCATATATTATATAGATTATTTATATATTCTTATTTATTCCTTTTAATACACATACCTTTTTACTTTCCATTTGGTGTAAATATGACAATTACGTTTGAGGAAATGCGGACTACTACCCCCTAAAATCGATATGATTTGTTCACCGACAACATGGAGTGTCTTAAGGATGGGTTTAATGAATCTATATGATATATATGATATAATCATGATTCAATAATAATGATATATATACACATATAGGTAGTAATATGTCAATTTCTTCCATTCTTTCAATACGACAATAAAAATGCATATAATGTTCAAGCACACGTACAGCTTACCATCTTAATGAATGGTGTGTTACATTTAGTAATTATATATTATATGGATTATTATAAAACAAATTTACTGAATATAATTGATATTTATATCTTGTTTTACTTTATAAAAATCATTATATAAGTATAAAGACCAAATATATAACAAATTAAGACACATGCGAATAACAAATAGAATATTAACCAAAGTAAAAAACTTAACATAGGACTCTTAACAAGTGGGTAATATAATGTCCTAATAAAACAATATATGGTATTATATATAATAATATAATTCTTTAAAATATTAATAATAAACTCAAATTTACTACACATTAATCTTGAGTGAGTACAAAGAGATTCAAGACACAAGGTAAGGGAATTCCATATCACTTTTAATTTCGGTGAGATACATGCTTTATTCACCACTCATTCCTTTTGTGTGGTGTGTATACTGCCAATTTATTTATTCTATGATTCTTATAATTAAGTATATATAGGTATGTAAATATCCATTTGATTATATTTCATTTATAGGGACTATGTTTCAATAGTTACTAAACTGGTAAATTGATTTTGTCTCGATTTACCTACTTTGAGACACATGCCATGTTATGCACCAATATTTTCCCATGAGGCGTATATAATTCCATTAGAATTTAATATCATGAATAAATTTAAATTTATGATATT
This sequence comes from Viscum album, assembly GCA_963277665.1. Taxonomy (NCBI): domain Eukaryota; kingdom Viridiplantae; phylum Streptophyta; class Magnoliopsida; order Santalales; family Viscaceae; genus Viscum; species Viscum album. Next base: position 1,746,556,096 of record OY728151.1, on the reverse strand, counting down.
TTATGCATCATTTAATTTAATTGCCTTGAATAGGGAGTATGTTTCAAGGTTACCAAGTGGTAGGAGTTTATTGAAACAATCTCATTGTTTTTTGAGATTGTTTATGATTATGTTTCCTTTGATTAAATCTTATAATCCATCACTCAAGTTCCCTCATGAGTTTTATAATAAAAAGTTTCTTAAATAAATATCCATGTATTAGTACCATTTTTACACTCTTTTTTACTTAATATAATTAAGAAAATGTTTTTAACAAAATTTGATTGTATTTCTCTCTTCAGAAGGAAATATGTTTTATTTCAAAAACCATTTTTTAAATAATGTTTTCAAAAATGTTTTCAATTGATCCTTGAAGATAATTTTAAAGGAAAAATGATTTTAGAAAATTCATTTCTTAACAAAACTATTTTTCTAGGTATTTTCGTAAAAAATGGTTTTCAAAATGGTTTCAAGCTTCTTTCATAAGTTATCAAGAAAAAGGTTTTCAAAATGTTTTCAAGATTTCCTTATATGTTTTCAAATTATTTGCAATAAAATAGTTTTCAAAAAAAATTCAATCTTGTTTTCAATGTTTTTAAAGAAAATTGTTTTCAAAAGGTTTTATTTTTTAAAAAAATCTTTATTCATGAAGAAAGGATATTTTCTCAAGATATGTTTTAAAAGATCTTTCAAAAATTATTCCCCGTCTAAGATAATATGTGTTGATGTCACTCAAGTCTTTCTAGGGAAATGGTTCAATTCTTCCACTAATCTTCTTTTAGTGAATGGTTAAGGTTTTAAACCCTATTCTCTTTCATGGGTTATATGTTCAAGAAATAGTTTTCTCTTTCACAGGTTATATGTTTGTGAAACCTGTATCTTTTACGAGTTTTATGTTTATGAAACCCATTTCTCTTTCATGGGTTAAAAACATATGAAAATCATTTCATTTCACGGGTTATTCTAATATAAAATGGTTATGAACCCTATAAATTTTCTATAGGTTATGATATGATTAAAATTTTGTGATATGTATTTAATTCCATGGGTTATGATATGATGTTTTGGAAACCCATCAATTTTTATGGGTCAGGTTATGATCAATGGTTTATTATCTTCTGGAACTTGTATGTATGATTTTATCATGTGATAAGTGGGACCTATATCTCTCTCCAAGGAATTAGTTAGTGATGAATGGTTTATAAACTCAATGGGTACATGGGAGGGCATCCTAATCCCAAAACAATAGGGTGCATGGGAGGACATCCTAGAACCTAAGAAAGAGGGTACATGGGAGGACATCCAAAGCCCAAAACAATATGGTATATTAAAGGACATACCAAACCTCAAACAAGACGGTAAATTGGAGGACATACCAAGCCAAAAACAAGATGGTACATGGGAGGATGTACAAAGTCTAAAACAAGACGGCACACAGGAGGGCATCCAAATCCCAAAGGAGGTGTATGGCTGATTAACCCAAGACTAACATGTTTAAAAGTCCTATTTAGGCCACCTTGACAAAGGGTTTTCATATACTTGTGTGTTTTAAACAATTACATGATTTATTCCAATGTTATAATTTCATGGATTATGTTCATTATTTCCTCATGATTCATGTATTATAAATTTTGAAACATTGTTACGATCTCTAATATACAGGTTATGATCCTCAAATCTTATTCCCAAGATCCATATACTTTTTTTCATGTTATAATTATGCATTTCCTTTATTTAACCTTAATGAGCATCTGATATCACCCATTTCTTATGTTTTATTTCCCTAAGTTATGAAGAAACGTTTTAGCTAGAAGTACTAATAGTGGAAATATTTATGGGATGTGTTAATGATACTTCCCTAGATATAAGATTATGTTTCCAATTTTATAAATACACTAAACTATTATGGTCCTCGAGCATAAATTTTGGTAATGTACTGAATATTCATCTAAATTCTTTAATATCCAGGTATGTTATGCGTGGGTCCCAATATTTTCAATGTGAATATTATAGCCACCAACTATAGATCATTATTTTGATTATTTTTCTCATCTCTCTTGAGGTTTATGCTATCACTTTATCATTTTACATTAGTACACAACATAAGACCTTCTTTAATGTGTATATATATATCAGAGAGAGTTTCCCACTTATAGGTAGTGTCTGTACTATTGCAGTGATGAGACACTTTTTCAATTCACTAAAGTAGTCGTCACATTCAGTTTTCCAAAAAACATTACTTCCTTTTTAGTTACCTTATTTAGTATTTTTTAAAATCATGAAACATTCCTCACAGATCATCAATAATACCCATATTGACAAAGGAAAATATGGATCTCTATTATAGATATTCATATGGGCCACACATCAATTTCATTTTTTATAAGGGTCTAAAATATCACTTTGTTGGTGTTAACAATCCCCAATAATGTTAACTCCTCCATCCAAAAATCATATTTACTAAACTTTTCATATATTTTATCCCTTAGAAAAAGTAATTTTCATAGTATTCGAATGATCATTATGGTCCTCATTTCCCTTGGAGTAAATAAAAATATCTTCTATAAAGACTACCAGAAATCTGATGTGGTAATATCTAAAGTAACTATTAATTAATTCTTTTAATATTGTTGTCTCATTAGTGATTCATAAAGGAATAAATAAGAACTCAAAGTTTTTCTACCTTGTTTGAAATTTAGGCTTGGTAATATCTTTTTTCTTCACCATTAATTAGTGATATCCCTACCGAAGGTCCACTATAGAGAAATAATTGTCCCCATGTAGTTTATGGGACAAGTAACCTACCCATGGTAGTGGATACATGTTAGTTATCATTATTTTTTTGGAATATGATAATTAATTAAGATTCACATTGATCCATTCTTATTTTTGATGAATAGGATCATCAAACCCCATAATGAAGCACTTGGAAGTATAAAACCCTTATCCATATTCTCTTCTAATTTCTTTATCAATTATTCTAACTCAGTGGTCATAATCCTTTAAATAGTCTCTGATATAGAAGATAACCATGAATAAGTTTAATTTCGAACCCAACCACTTGGTCAGGATGAAGATCAGTCAATTCTTTAGGGAACACATCATTGTACTACATCATAATAAGAATGTTTCCAAGAATGATCCTCTCATTTGTTTCAATAATTTGAGCTAGATATTATTTATCATAATAAAATAGTATCCATGCTTGAGAGGTATATTCCAAATTATATTCATCCTCCTTTATACATTTTTTCATCATTGGAAGATGACTCCAGATGTGAAGAGTGGCCTTCCTCTCCCAAATGTGGATGTTTTTTATAAGGATAGTTAATACATTCTCAATATTGCATCAAATGACAAATAAGGAATTAAGGAAATATTTTCATATAGTTTTAGTCCAAAAAAATCTATTCGGGTGGACTTATATACTTTCTATGCAACAATTTCCCGATTACTTGTTCTCACAAATAACTTAGACTCTTTATTTTGATGTGTTGTTTGAATTTTTCAACTTGACATGAAAGATTTGAAAGAACGCATAGATCCAAAATTAAAAACTATGTTTCCTTTCATGAATGAATAAATAGCGTACCTATCACCACATCACTCCCAGGATCCACCTCAAAAAGTAGTGGTAGTAAATTCCCTTCCTTGATTTACTTGAGGTTGTTGTTGTTGATTTTCTCGGACAACCCTTGTCTTAGAGAATTTGATCGCATAATGTATGTGTTATTTGTAGGTAAAACACTATACATAAGGAATATTTTTTATTTTAACCATCCTTTCTTATTTATAATTATTGGGATTCTAAATTTCCCTTTGATAATGATTATCCTGATGCCCCTCTTTTTCACATTTTAAGCATCTCTTGGTTCCCTTTCGACAATTATCAATATGCTTTTTTCCAACACTTTAGAGGTGTGGGATGCTATGTTTTATTTCATCCATGGGGTGGCTCTATTTATCCATCCATATTAAACTATGTTTCCTTTTTTGTCTCCAATACCAAGATACCACTGAGAGTACCCAATCTCCATATCAAATATAAAGGCACAATATATAATGTCCTCATAGCTTTCAAAGTCTCAAATCTCTAAGTCTTTTTGTAGCCTCAGAATTAATCCACTAAAGAAGTGATCCACCTTGATTATAATGTTAATTAAAAAGTTTAAGGCAAATCATACAAGACTTTTGATGTTTTTCTCAAAATCCCAAATATAATCATGTTCCTTTTTCTTTATTCCAATGAACTCCCTCTCTATTTTTAAATATATAGTTTAAGGAAAATATTTATTGAAAAATATTTTCTTGAATACTTCCCATTCCAGGAAATTAATTTCCTCTTTAGACTTCATGCTTTGATCAGTTTAAACCATTTAATATATTCCCCATGAAAGATATAGAACACCATCATTAAATCTTGTTCTTATATGAATTAGAGGACATATAATATCATCCCAATGGAGTTAATCCATTGTTTCTCAATTAGGGGATCAAAAGATCCACTAAAGGTACGAGTCCCTTGACTCGTAAAGGATTCAACCACATCATGATATTTCATAGGACAAAGTAATTACACATGATTCAAGTTAATATTTATAACTTCGGTTAGTTGAGCGAGTACTATAATGAGGATCTGAGCTCCTGTTCCCATCAGGTTTGGCATCTCATTAGGGAAATCATCACATTGTTCATTCACACAGGCTCTCATATTTCATGACATTAACTTAAATAAGAACAAGAAAATTAAGGGGGATTAAAAACTTAGTTAATGAGAAAATAAAAATGCAACTATTAATATATAAGGAATAAATTTTTAATGAAATGTACATCCTAACATATGATTCCATAAGTTTTAATATAGGTTATCTATGAAAATGTTTCTTATACATAAAATAATACATTGGGATCTAAATAATTATTTATAGTCTTAATCCCCAAAAATAACTACAATATCCAATAATTCCAACAATAAAGACCTTATTATTTTACATATATTATTATATGATTTAATAAATAATTATCCATTAAATACAAACCAGTGATAGAAAAGTTTAGTGTCTTTGGAAGACTAAATAAATAATTAAAAAATGAATAAATTTATTTTTATTAATCCACATAATGAGATCATAAATTCATTTAATCTCCTAAAAATACATAGCATAACCAAGAGATTAAATAGAAAAAATGGGTGAGCTTAAAACCCCAATAAGGGAATAAACAAGGAAATGAAGAATAACATAAGATTTAAAAGACATATCATGACGACATAAAATGATTGGATAATGATTATACATATGGGGACATAATATATAGAACATGTATTAATATAATAATGGAAATATTACAATATGTAAGAAAAATATATCATGGAATTAACATTATTCAAGGAAAACATCCAAGATGATATCACACGGTGGATATACTCATGGATTAGGTTTACTCCAAAATCATGTACATAACTTCTCATGACACTAAAAAATTACCCAATTTGTTGGAGTTATATCTGGTAATAACCATCATTTTATGTGAATGTATATTTTTTCCACATAAATAAATCAACCATAAGGTATAATAATAAGATTCATCCATGGGAATAAATTAGTTTCATAATCAGGTCATTTTTAAAAACCAAAGGGCGTATCGTAACGGTATACATGAAATAAGGGATTAAATAATTATTAGACATTTATAAAGTAATAAATAGAATATATATTTAATAAAAATGTATAACTAAAGTTAGAAAATGAAAAATAGTGGCTAAGTAACATCAAAAATGTTTCACTGATGTACAATTTAGGGAAAATAATAACGATCCTTTAAAGACGATAATTGAATAATTATTTCAATAAAACTGGAAATGAACTAAAATATTTATTTCCTGATAAAATGGGTTATTTTATAAAATATGGGTTTTCTAAAAAAATTTGTGGATTTTTACTTAAAAATGGGAAATAAACATTGAAGTCCCCTTTAATAAGATTTGCTTTTCGATAGGAATAGTGAGCAGAACCTTTTAAAACACATATTTCCCCATTAATTAAATATTAATTTAGATATATATATATATATATTATTGAAACATATATACATAATATTAGAGAGTTATATAAGAATAATTAAGAGATAAATTCAGGTAATGAGAGATAAAGTGTTACCCAAAGGTAATATGGAGGTTCGGAGAGATCTCTTTATTAATGGTTAAATATGTCAATAGTTACACTAAATTTCATGGATACTAAAATTAGAACAATAAATTACTTAATTAATAACCTCTTATACATATATTTAATTTATTATAATTTTATTAAGTTCATTTATGGAAATTTCAATGAGTTATAACGTTCATTATCATTGTTTCGGGAGAGATCGTTTAATGATTTCTTAGTCGGTTCACTTGTGTATAATTATGAAAGTTCTTATCAAATGGGAATAATTATCCAAAAGATAAATTTAATCATATTAATTCACTTACATAATTTTAAATTATTCCATATATCAATTTTTATGTCCTGAGGATAAATCGTTTGAAAAACAATTAATGATAAATGTTTGGTTAATTTTGGATGTTTTTCTAACCATCCTAAACTAGTTTAATTTATTTTAATATCATATATATATATATATACTAGTTAAATTAAAATAAATAAGTTATAATATACTTATTGAAATTTTATTAATCATAATAATAGTTTGGGGACCATCCTTTAAGGAACTAATTGAAAATGAAAACTCATTATCCCCGAAGATGGTTAACCACCATAATTTGGAAATGGATTCATTTCTTTAGATAAGAGGAGATAAGAAAAGGGTTGGATGGAGTATATTACTATCTAAATATAACATTTATTTATATGAATGATAATGTAGCTTTTATTATTTAAATGATGACCGAGGTGAGGATAAGGTTGAATAAGTAAATAAATTGAAAATTGTATTTTTGGAATGTAACCTCTCGAACATCACCACCTTGAATGACCCCTTAAGAAACCTGGAATTGGTATTTTTTTGAGACCAGAAGAAATTTTTTTGTGGGGAGAGTGGGGAGGAGAGGGTTTGGAAGATATTTTTAAGGATTCAATGCTCAGAAGGTGTGAGTAGAAGGGTTGGTATTTACAAGGGGAGAAGATGGGTATTTTTTATCATTTTATTCATTAGTTTATAATTTTGGCTCAAGAATATCAATATTGTTTATTATTGGGAATATATATAGTAAATGGTACAATTCAGTTTGAAATAACGGGTGTTACGTCATCCATGGCTCAAAAATTCATGTATTTGGCCTATAATGTTAAATTCCATAAATTATTGTATTTAACTATTCCCCAAAAATTGAACTATTTTAGAAAAATACCAAAAAATAAAACTAGAAATTTATAAACATGTATATTTAAAAAATGTATTCCATTTTATTAAAATAACTTTTTCAATATGGAAAATTTTATTTTTGCATAAAATCTTCATTTATTTGGAAAATACAAATTTTAATATTATAATTGATTTGATAACCCTTTAAAAAATTAATTATGTACTCATAAAATTATTTAATAATTAAAATAAAACATAATATTAATTTATCAAACAATTTTAAAAAAATTAATTTTCTTTTAAATCATTATATTCATTATAAAATTTTATATAAAATAATTATGTTTACAAAAAATGCCAACACTTAATTTATCTTTTTTAAAATATTTATATACTTGTACCATGATATAAATATTTCATATTTTCATTTTATATGATTCCTAAATACTAATTTAAATTTATATAGTTGATTTTACTATTCTAACTACAAAATTACTATTTAAAATGGCTAGGTTAATATTCGAAGAGTCAAATTACTATTCCAAAATTTAGATTTATAATGGTCAAAAAATTACACTAAATCCTATAAATGGTCTATATACCATTAATTATTCATTGAATTATAGAACCTCTAAGGTGTATATATATATTATCATCTTTAAAATGAAAATTTTATTATTAACATTATGTTTTATTTCTATGGATTTTTTCATGAGTGTAGTCATTTTGGATGATGGAGTAGATCCAAATTATCTTATTCTTATTCTTTATACTACATGACATAATTATAAGAAGAAAAATTTCATTGTTTAAATTTTGTTTTGTTACAACTATTCATTATGTGAGGGATGTATATCATCTATATTGGCAAGCGGATTCGAAAATAGATGTTTCTTATTGGATAAGTAAAATTTTTAGAGATTCAAGTGTATTTGAAAGGAAAAGTTCAATTAGAAGTGGGTATAGGTGATCTCTATGTAAACATGAAAATGAGGGATATGTCCAAGGAAACTAAAGATAAGTGTGGGGTAAATATGAAATCACATGGGATTTAGGTGAGTCAAGAAAAGTAATGATAGTGAAATATGTGGTTGTGAATTTAAACATAAAAAAATCCATCAGTAATGTCTATGATTCAATTTTATTTATTAAAATTATATCCTGGATAAATTACCTCTTCTACCCATTTTTTATTTGTTTAATTATTTAACATATTAATTATTTTTCACACAAAATATAAGACAACCCATCATGAAAAATATAAACATAAGGATTATAAATTTGGACTCCATTTAATGAAACTCGATTTCATAATACGAAAAAATTGACTTTATATTTAAACATATTATATAGAGAAAAATAGTTTTCATTGAAAAATCCATTTTATTTGTCAACTATTTTTATTTTTATTTTATATAAATTACCTACTAAATGATAGTAAATATATGTGTTTATATATTTATACATTATAGTAGATTCATTATTTAACATAGAGAAATTTAATTTTGATAAAAACACACAACACCAAAAAAATGATTTGGAAATAAACTTTTTAACTTTACCATGATAACTAAATTTCACATCAATAACTTATTTTGGGTTATAAAAATGAAATTTGAAATATTACATAATTTGAAAAACAAATATTTAAAATATAATTTTTTTTATTGTATTTAATTTTTTCAGTTCATAAAAATTTATTGTAATATAAGCATACATAACAAATAAAAAAATTCTTAGAAAAAATATCTTTTTTTGGAAAAAAAATAAATTTATTCTTGTGACATGATTAGTAATAAATATTAGATGAATAATAATTTATCTTTTTGTATATATTATAAATGAATATCAATAAAATAATTCTTTATTGGTGGTTCGGGTAACTAAGAATAAAATACAAAACTCGTTTAGGAAAACAGTTATTTTAAAAATTATCTCTTTTATGTTAAATGATCGTAATCTAAATACTATTAAAATTAATTAATTAAATTATAACAATTCAATATTATCAATCTATAAATTTTATTCTAATTTTATCATATCTTTCTTTAATAATAATATTTAGCTCATAAAAATTTATTAATACATATTTTAATCCAATATTATATTTTTTTAAATTATTTATTATCAGTAATTTATTTTAATTTAAATTTTTTATAAAGAATACCAAATTTTAGTGTAATTATTTAATACTTGTATATCATATGATAACATCTCCAATGAGAATATTTCCAATGACCATGGTTATAACTGCTATATTTTATTCCTATATATAGAATTACTAAAATATTTCATCCTATAAATTCATCAAACTCTCACATCATAAAGTAAATTTAAAATTATATAAGTATTTATTATGGATTTATCATAAGTATTCCTCATTTCATGATTTTAATTCTCATTACAGTTTTAATTCTACTAATTTTTATTTCTAAAGATGGAGATGATCCGTGTAATTTTCATAGTTATAGACATATAATTTTTTCTATTTATTATTCCATTTTTATCAATGAACTTTAAATAATTTCAATCATACTTGGTATATAATATTACATGGTATATAATACATGGATTCGTGTACGATTTTGGAAATATTATACTATAAATGAACAATTTATTGTTAGTTTGATGCATAACTTATATGACTCAATTCCTAATAAATATTAATTATTTTCAATGAATAGAAAACCAACTATTAGGATTACAAACATATAGTTTATGGAGTTAAATAGTTCTAAAAAATAAGAGTGATTCATTTCACATGTGATATATTATGCTTCACAAAATCAATAAATACCCCAATTAAATAATTACAAAGGAGAAGATTTTGGATAATATTCTTTCTTTAATGATTTTATTTCATATATTTTATGTGGTAATTTATCTATTTAATCTAATTTTGTAACCCTAAAAATTTTTTGATTAAGAAAACCTATGAAAAGACAATATTGAAGAGATTGATGCTACTTCTGTAAGAATTTATCTTATATATCAAAGACGATTTGGGTTGTGAAAGACAATTTATAAACCGCATGAGCATATTTCTTTATACTATCATAGTAAAAAAACTCACAATAACAACCTTCCATGATTCCTTTCGTAGATAGTTAGTATATGAAGTCAAAATGGCACCCTATTATACTGAAATTTTGAGACTTTTTGTCACAATAAAAGGCACCACCTTTTTCCTCATCATAATTCTCTTAGGTATAAATTTTATCCTAAAAAATATGTTTTATACGATATTTGTCTTTTATTAATTTATAGTGATCGTATGATTATGAGAAGTGTACCTGAGGAAGAGGTAATTTTTTTTCTTACATTCTATCATACCCTTTCATATGAAGGCTATCTTAGACACTGGTGAAATGCTATAAAGGTATAAGAAGCTAGTTTTTTAATGAAAATTTTTAAAGGATTGTTTATTTTTTCTAAAACACGTAAAAAATATCACTTAATCAAGTTAATTTATAAAAGAGAAGAAATTTTTCAACCAAATTTTATTTTTTTATGATATTTAATATTTTGGATTAGATTTTAGGGGCATATATCCTATTTCTTTTGTATTTTAATATATCATATTATAAGTTTACTACTTTTTTAAAAGTTTTGAATCATGGGAAACCCAAAATGATGAATAAGTAGTTTTTATTGATTTTCAAAGACAAAATACATTTTTAGGCTCAGAGTAATTTATTGAATTTTTAGTTACTAACAAAAAAAGTTTATAATAAGATAATGGTAGCCCTCATGAAGAGATATGGATTTCACTAAAACACCATCATATCCTACCACCAACAAAAAATCTGTAAGAAGAGGTATCCAATATATAAATAAGGAGTATTATGGAAATTGAAGTGTATCCCAATCAAAAATACTAAATAAATAATTTAGAAGATTGATTTTGGGCATATAAAACTTCATTTTAAACCCATAGGCAAATTCCTTTAATGAGTGGTTTACTAGAAATGATATCACATTCTAGTTGAGATATTCAATTGTACCTAATGGAATTTTTAGATAGTAAATATAGAATTCAGTAAGGATGGGGAGAAGATAATGGAACTGAGAGAAAATTTATGAGAGGAATATGAAAATTCCTTATTATAAAATTAAAAACTGCAATTATTTCCATGTTAGGTTCTTTTATAAAATCTACTTTAATGTTATAGATAAATCTATGTTTTTATCTTTTAGGATGTAGTACATAATTGGAAATATTTTTTCTAAATGGATTAGATAATTTACAATAACTAATATTTTTAAATTTGGTGTCTTTTATATTAAGGGAGTAGAATTATATTAAGATTTCAATGTTAATGGAAAAAAATGACATTGTATTATGTGGGTTTTTAAATAGAACTAATGTAGATTTCTATCCTCCTCTATTTCTTAAGAATAAGAAATCCCAGGTTATCCCTTTCCATCACACTTGTCTAGATAGTAATTATTTTTATTTTTCTATGAAAATAATGCATTGTAGAATTAATTTGATGTTTTTTCTAAGATAAGTTTGAGGGACAGGGAAAATAGATTAGGATATAAATTTGTGTTTTAAAACCATATTGAAATTTTTTTCATACATTTTTTTTTGTTTTTTATATTCGGTGTCTAGGTTAATAAATTTATTATCAAGCTATTTTTTCTAGTATAAAAATACCAAGTTAGTTTTGAGGGATTCAATTGATTCTGAAAGTATCTAACTAACATAATTATTCAGTGAATATTACCAATATTTTCATGGAATTTAATTTTGTCTTATAAACTTGATATGTATTCCCACCCCCAAAAATGACTAGACAAGTTGTCCAAATCACTTATAAGAGTGACATTCCAAGATATTAATTTCATATTATACTAATTAATAATATTCTTGAGAGTCTCATGATGCTTAGAGAAACATCATCTTCCATTTATTCAGTTTGAATCCATAAGACCCTAGTGTGAAACATTAATGATAGAGTCCCACATTCATTGATAATATTTTTGTTTAATTAACCTCTATTTTTGGAGAAATTATCATTTGAAATTTTAAAGAATTATAAACAATGGAATTTCTATTTTTAAATCAACATTAAAAGGTATATTTATCCCTTCGTAATCAATATTTATGTGCCTTCGTTGCTATATTTTTAGTACTTTCATGGGAGAGTGTTCTCACTGGAATTCTAGGAAGAAATATACTTTTTATGGTCGACATAATGGGTGGATAAATTTGTTTTCAGAATTGGGTTTACAAACCATTATTTATCATTATTTTATTCAAGTTTATCTCTATATAACCAAATAAATTTATATAAAAAAACAATTCTACCCATTTAGTAACTATAATAATAATTAGAAAAAAATAAATAAATATTTGTAGGAAAAATTACTGAAAAGTGGATATTTATTCATTATTACTCACTACTTGTTTGTGACCCAGACAAAAGATACAAAAGGGAGAGTGGGTTCGAAGTGATACATTATAGGTGGGAATGGTTTAGTTACATTTATTATTTTATAGTGGTAAAGTAATTAAATTATTTATACTTAAGAGATTAAAATGTAATCTTCTAAAATAGACCTTTAAAAATAAAATCCTTATAAACATTTAACTATATAGAAACTTATTTGAAGTCCTCCTAAGTATCATGGTACATATTCTTATAGATAACATAGAAACATTTAGATCCTATGATGTATCACAGGAAATCTAAGAATGAACATAATTCCATTTTCATATGTAATTAGATTGAAGAGGGAAAATTCCTTTGTGAGGCAATTCATGTTTTGAATTACATAGAAATTAATGCTTAAAAATTTAAGTGAAATGAAATTGGTACTCTGTTAAATTCATAGAGGCTGAATGAAATTTTCAATGAAGAATGAATAATTGATTTTTTATTTCAATGTTTTCAAGATTTAAAATATGATGGATAATCATTTTTTTAGGTTTAATTCATTTCATTTCATAATATTTCTATAGGGGTGGTGAAGGGGACTGATATGAGCCAATAATTTCCAAATATTATTCTATTTTTCAATGGAAATTAGCCCCACCTAATAATAAAACATGGGATATCATACTATTTTTTATACATTTATGAATATATAATTGAATTATTAAATGGGAAAAATCATGATTTTAGACTATTTTCTTAATTTTAGAAGTAAATTGGAATCTACACATTATTTTTTTAGATTTTAGGTTTATACGGTTTTAATAGATTTTTATTCTGATTTTTAATGTTTAATTTATTTTTTATTGTAATTTTTTATATCTCTATAATAAATAATTGGTTTTCATGGTGTATATAAAATAATAAAGTGGTGAATTGCATACAAATTCCCTGATGGTTGCGTATGACCTTACCAACCCACACATATAACCTCTTATAAGATCTCATATTACTTTTCTCCAAGTGTATCACTTTGGTAATCCAAAATCTATAAAATTAATGTTTTTATCCCTATGAACATAATAATTTTATACCCCATGTATGGATTTATAAAGTTATATAATAATTTTCAATGGATGTGCATAATTTTTCACACATATAGACCATCACCTTGGTTATGTATGACTTCATAATTTTCTATTTTTTTATGAGAAAACCATTAAAATAATGTATGAATTTCCAACACAATCCATAATAATTCACTTGTAACGTAGGAGATTTCAATAGATGTGTATTAATGTCATCCTCTTTTAAGAAATTTTACTTTTTAAAAAAAATATCATTCTTTGGAATTATAAATATAAAATTATCAAAGTAGAAAAACTCAGCCTAAAATCAAAATGAATTTCTAATATTCAGACACTTTAGGAATAATTTCTCCAACTAATATATATATCACTTATACAATGGAGGAAGTAGGCACTGATTTTTGGAGGGAATATTGGTAATGTTTAAGGTTATGGATTCCTAACTAAGGAAATCTACACCCTTGAACTATGCATGTTGTATAAATCAAAGAAATTAGAGTTGGGAACTAAAATATAAGAGGATATAAAAGTGATTGGAATCGATCAAAGTTGAAGAAGGAGAATTCTACTAACATGGTAGTTGAATCTATTGAACCACATAAGTATCATGATCATTCTATAAAGGGGATGACTATTCACTATATAAGGGGCTAGCCTCTAATTGGTTAACTAAACTATTGGAGACATTTTCCATTCTTTATCTAAAACCACTCTAATGATGGAATAGTAGACCCTTTTTTCAAGATAAGGATAACAACCCCCACCATGAAATAAATCGTTGTTTTATTTATTTTCTATATCTCTTATGTTTTGACATATCTATAATGTTTTCCCAATTTTAACATTCATAGGATCAAATTAACCTTGAATTTTTTATACCTTCTTCTAGATTGTATAAATAGGCCACATACACCTCATTCACGCACCGTTTTATGAAGAAAATTGAGGTTGTTATTATATTTGATTACATATTTTTAGTCACAAGGTCTCAGAAAGTGTGGGGAATGAAGTGACTATTTTATTTCTCTATTCAATGTGAAATCAAAAGTGGAGGGGAAATCAATCATTGTTTTGGTAGATTATAGAGAGACATAAGGAGAGTTAATTTCAAAAATGAATTAATGGGTAAGGATATGGATTTTATATTCTTAGAAAACAGATTTCAAAACAAAATTTAAAACTAGTTCAATTTCAATCTAAAACTAAAATTCTTAATAAAACCAAATAATAAGTAAATAACACCCTAAACAACCACATCACTAGAGATAACCCAAGGCCCACATTTACTAAATTTTCATTGGTTAAAATATTTTGTTTGATAAAATCCTTGTGATAGTATCATTATTAGAGAACTGACTTCATAATCTTTGTAGGGTACCCATGTATTTCCATAAAAACTTCAAAAAATGAGTATAAAACATTATTTCCACTTTAAATATATTTCCTAAATCCAAAAATTTTCTTCACAAATAAAAAATAGTTAAAATTACCTAAATTATAAGTATGTGTCCTCTGAGTGTAAAGGGGACCATAATATCTTGTTCAAAAATGAAACATTCTTGTAATGAAGTATTTTCCAGTCTTTTCAGACACCTAGATGAGGAGATCCTAAAATACATGATATAGAGAGTGTGCATGACATACATATCTATCTAGAGGGCATGTTGACTCTAATGGGTCACATGAAACACATCACTATAGCCCAATCATGTTATTTATCATATATAGTATTATTCAAAGTGAAATGGAGTGTGAAATGCAAGAGTAATTTAGGCATGTACATTATGCTCCATATTGAATCATTTATCATACCCAATTTTTCTTTTCCAATAATTCAATATATGCAATCTAATGTGTGGGAAGATACAAAAAATAGCCTAGTTGTACCATTTAATCAATTCAGTGGCTTCCAATGAGATATATATTTATATATCTATAAGAATTCCAAAATACTCAGGGTTATTCAAGACCTATCATATGGGGGAATTCGTCTAGTATGGATACCCACATCACCCATGGGTCGGGTTGATTCAATTGACCTCATCCATTTTTTGACCATCCTAGTCACTCAAGTTAGGACGATTAAGCTACTATGAATCCAAACCATATCCCTCTAGCTTCCCTTAGCTATAATTTACATGTATTTTGAACAGTTCATGGATCCCTAGTTGATCTAATGGATGGGTTGAGAACCACCATCCCCCCATTAAATTATTAAAAAAACCATAGACTCTACTTCCTCAGGATACCAACTCCTCAAAAAAACACTATGTCCATTGCCCAGACCATCACCTCCATTCACCTTCAATATGACTGAGGCTAACGTTATTATGCCATATTTTGTTGCTGACTACCTGAGCCTATGATACAACTTGTCTGTTACACCGCAATGTCTCACTCTTTACATATGAACAATAGAGAAATTTTGAATAATATTTTTTTGATAATTTTTTTAAAAAAATGAGATGAATCTATCTATAATACTCTAAATATCCTAAAAATGATAATGTATTAATTATAAATTTTTAATTACTCTCTAAGTGATGAGATGAGTAAAAGAAAAGGTTATATGGAGATGTTTTGAAAACAGTAAGAAAAAAGAAAAAATTTATATCCAGAATAATATAAAACTGGGTGAGATGATAATGGGTATAAAAATTTCAGTTCTCATGGAAATGAAGAATGTATTGAAATGAACTAGTAGGTAAAACTATTAGAAGGAATGATTTTTTAGCCAAAATAAACATTCTCGATTGTAGAAATATCTTTGAAGATAAATTCAAATGGATTAACTAATTTCAATGTTAATGCATTTATTTTAAGATAATATTTAATTAAATGAAAATAATAAGAAAAATATATTTGGTAAAGGATTAAAATATGTGAAAAATATAGTTCTATAAAGGGTTCTAATTATAATAATATGAAGTCGAAAATTGTGTTTCAATAAAAGTAGTGAACATAGTACAGAAGAATATCTATATAGAAACAAATTAAACTATGTTAATGGATCCAAATTAGTTTTTAATGTCATGGTAAATACTCAGTGACATACGGTTGAGAAGTTATGTATTAATAAATAAGGATTTACTTTTTTATCTCTCTTAGAGGTTTTATTATGGAAGTAGGTTTATTTTTCTAATATATCAAAAGGAATAGAAGAAATTTAAGTAATGAAATTTTATCTAGAATACTATGATGGTGAATAGAAAACCAACAATGGTTTAATAAATATTATAAATCCATTGATGAAATATATTTAATGATGTTTAATTAGTATCACACCTTGTTCTATATTTTATTTTTATTGAATATGTACCCCTTCCAAATATATTCCATTAGAATTTATTTAAAATTATATGGGTGTATTATTAAAAATACAGGGGAAATTTTTAATACATATAGTGATTTAACGTAAATTGGGATATGTTTTTTTAGAATTAAATATGTTTATTATATTGAGAACAGTGAAAAGGATTAATTGACAAAATTTGGTATTTATCAGATTATATTATTTACTATTGTGTGTTATCCCATGTTGGTTAAGAGTTTGTTGGTAAATATTTATTTATTATAAAATAAATTATATTTTCTAGTGGTATAAGTTTATTATTTTTTGTCAATGTTTACTTAATGAGGTATTAAATAGATATTGTAATATTAGTTCCCACTTCCATTAATTATTTTGGTTGATGAATTTTATTTTAAAATGGTGATTGATGACTCAAATGCGAGAGTGTATAAATGTATAACCATTCGGTTTATTTTATAATGTCATTTTTTTAGTGTTTTAATACTCACCCTATTAAATTTTTTATAAATAATTTGAAGAATATTTCTTTTTATGATTTTTGGTGAGAAATTTTAAAATAATAAACGGTAAAATGAATGTGATTTTATATTCATGTTATAAACATTTATAGTGGTATTAATGTATTGATAGTTGAGGAGTTGGTATTGGAATTATTTGTATTTATAAATAATTAAAATGGAGAGAGTGAAGTTCCCTGGATATATAAAAGGAAAAATGTAAGGGAGAGATTGATGTTCCGGGGGATTTATTTCATAATTATTTTTTTATTATATTTTTTATTAATATATTTAGTTTTATGAACAAATATTGTTATCAATTTATGATTTCAATGAACAATATCATAAGAGCTCCTAGATAAATATTTATTTATATTTTTTGAAATTGATGAAGATATAGTAAAGGAAGATGATGATATACTAAGAATGAATTTCCATGTTTAGATAAGGGAATAATTTCTATAATGATGCATGGAAGATAATTTTGAAGGATGAAATTTTGGTGATGATTCTTAGATGATAGTTATTACAACAACCCATTTCATTATTACATAATAATTCCAGATTTATTACATAAGAAAAAATATAATACAACCTAGAAGTTTGACAATTATAGTTTCGTTTGTAATTAGGTATATTATATAAAAACTTAAAACATGGATCACACCTACATGGTAAACAACATCCATAACATGCCCATATTATTTCATCATTCTTAAAACTACATGGGATAACCTATGGATTCACATAAGAAAGGGGTGATCTAGAAAGATGAGTAAGAGAATAAAAATAAAAATAATATTAAGAAAGTATTACACGTTAAACTATAGGAATTTCAAGGGGACAAAAAAGTGGGGAGAATCATAAGCATGAAATAGGAGGAATGATATAGCGTGATAACATAAACGAAAACATGGAAATGTGGAAACAACATTAAACATGATATAATAAGAATAAGTAAAGGTTAAAAACCAAGACATCATAACATAATGTTCTTAATATAACCTCTCATGAAACATATATGGAATCTCATGAGGCTAAAACATTACCCACTTAATTGGAGAACTATCTGGGTACACCCATCATAATAATATCATTTATATGCATAAGTGTGCCACATATATCCTATAATATAAATACATATTTAAACACATTTAATAAAAATATTAAGGATTTAGGGTTACATAAAAGGAAGTACCAAATTAATGAAGTATAATTTCAACTAGTTGAATATGCTTGAGTGGAAATGGATGTGGGTTTTCACCTCACAAATTTTTAGTATAGAGAATTGTAGTAATATTTTAGTGGCATGACGGTAGTACATAAAGATTTATAAAATGGTTTAATGAGAGAGAAAGGGGAATATAATAACTTAAAAGTAAAAATTAAAGTATTAGGGGTATTTATGGACATAATAAAATATAAATATTTTTTAATAAATAGGTATAATAAAAATTGGATCTATGAAAAAAAACTTGGAATGAAAAATAATTTTAGGAACATTTCGAGACTGCGTAATGGGATACATAATGAATCATTAGAGGGATTGATGGGAGTAAAGTGGTAAATAATCACTTGGAAATAATAAGGGTAGTATTAGGGATTTATAAGATCATATACCATAAATAACAATTGGAATAAAAAGTTCATTACATAAATAAGGTGCTTGAATAAAGAGTAGAAAGAAAGGATCCCTCACTAAATTTAAGCACAGTAACGGATAAGGTAAACGATATAAAGAGAGGGGATAAATGATATCTAATAGTTTTCAAATAAATTGGATAGTATAGGGATATATATAAATTCATTAAAACAAAACCAATTAAGATTAATAAGGACAATTATAAAAAAAGTTACATAAATTTAAAATAGGAGAGAGAGGACCCTTACTAAATTTCAGCATAGTAACGGCTAAGGTAATGGTTACAAGAAGAGGTAATAAATGATATCTCAGTATAATAACATCAATTTTACATTAAAGGAATCTTTATAAATGCATTAAAACATTAATAATTTAGATTCAAAAGGTAAATGAATATAAGGTTCTTGAATAGAAAAGAAGAGATAAATTTCTCTTACATTTAGAGGGTGATTCCAAAATCTTAGAAGGAGGTTAATGAGAGATTTGTGCACGTATAAAATACTATTTATAAGGGTTGGTATATTAAAGACTTGATATAAGTTATTTTAGTGAATATTAATGGGAGAATGGGTGGGTTTATGTTGGAAAAGGGAGGGGAGTTCATTACTATTTCACGAACAAAGGTTTTGGACTATGTAAAATGAATTAATCAAAACCAAAAACCATCCCTTGGTTTTTTCTTATGGTTTCTTCCAAATAATAGTGTTATTCGTTATTTTATAAGTAAAATGGTTTAATCTTTAATATATTACCCTTTCTTTGTGGAAGTGGTTCATGTTCTTAATGAAAATATTTCAAAATCATAAAATATAATATAGGTTTTGGAGGATTCAGAAATGATTTTTAAAATTAAAAATAAATATTCTAAAATCAAACTATTTTAAAGGTTAAACATATATTAGTTCATGGATACATTTTATATAATTTATTTCATCACTTTTGGGTCATTATTATGTCATAATACACACCATATATTTATATAGTATTTAATTTCTATCCAAAAAAAATTGACCGTCTCATAAAATTAAGAAAAATTCAACTCTAGAAAATTCCAATGTGATAATTACAAAAATAATATTTATTTTATCAAAATAATTTTCTAAATATGTGAATTTTAACTTTTAATATATAATTTACATTTATTAATAAATGATGTGTTTTTTTATAAAAAATTTTTTGTACCCTTATAAAAATTACAATTGACATCATAAAAATAATACGATAATATAAATTTGATAATAATATTTTATTAAAATACTATTTATTTAAAAATCCATTAATTAATCTATATAATAGTTTTAATTTATATTACATATTATAAAAAAATATAATTTTTTTATCATTTCAAAATCAACATTATGTATAAAGTAGAAACAATATGAAGTAAATATAATTACTATTATATTAAAAATACAATATAAATGTTCATATTAATAGGTTATTGATACATATCCATTTATTATAATTGAAAACTCAATAGGGGTAAGGTTTTTTATGGTGAGATTTTAATGGGGTGGTTTAGCATACTTGGTTTGGGTCATGATCTCGACATGCTTGAACTTCACCTGTAAATTATTTTTCCCGTGATTTTGTTATTGGATCTAATCATAGAATTATTTAACAAAAACTACCAATGATTATATCTCCCTTGAATTATCTGATAAATGGGCTATATAGTTCATGATCCTACTGGTCAAGGCCATCACTTCCTTTGTCTATATCAATTGAATTTATCAAAACCATATTTTTATATAAATCGTAAAATCTCTATTCAAAATCTATATTATAAATAGTTGTGATGATTAATAGTATTTTAAATAAAATAGCATATAATAAGGCCAAATAATTTCCTTTTTTATAAACTATAATATGTAATTTAATTAAGATACAAAGGGAATTTTATTTATAAAAGTTCAGGGCAGCACAATATTCCCCCCTTCAGAAATGTTTCCCATGAAATTTTTAATTCATACACTAAAAGATGAGGGTATTTTTATTTCATCACCTCCTCTAATTCACACATCTCTTATCCACCCTTGTGTCTTCTCCATGGAACTTTGACCAGTTGTATTGTCTTACTTCGTAGAACTTTATTCATACGATTGAAAATATTCACCTATTTCTATTCATATGAATGATCATTCTACAATAGTACCACCTCTAGATTTAGTACATGTAAGGAGTATGGTATGTACTTCCTCTATAGGGATACATAGAGAACATAATTTTCTTTTGATAGGTTATATGGGAATGCTAGTCAATAGGCCACTGCTCGAATGCGATCAAGGATCTCAAAGGGACCATTGTATCTTGGACTAAGCTTTCCAATTTCCCCAAATCTCATGACTTTATCATATGTAGATATGTGTAAAAATGACTTATATCCAAACTAAAACTCTATGTCTTGTTTATTATTTCTATCGTAGAATTTTGCGAAATCTAAGTATCTATAATGTGCTACTGAATGTTCTTAAACTTTTCCAGAATTTTCGTATCCATTTCAAGACCTAGTTTTTTGTGTTCACTAACTTCATCCCAACATGCATGTGTTCTATATTTATTACCATAAAGGTCTTCATAGGTAGAAATATGGAATATTTACTGAAAACTATTATTTTATGTAAACTCTACCTGAGGAAGATGTTGATCTCATCCTCCTTTTAAGTCCATTGGAAATTCTCTCAACATGTCCCCCAATTACTGGATAGTCTGCTAAGATTGTCCATCAGTTTTTGAGTGATAAGATGTGATATATTTCAACTTAGTATTTATATCATGTTGGATAATCCCCTAAAATTATGAGGTAAATCATGTATCTCAATTAGATATAATCGATAGTGGGGTTCCATGCAGCCTCACAACTTCTATAATATATATCCTTGTAGTTTAATAATGTGAAAAGGCATCTCAGATTGAATTGACATGAAGATAATTTGTTATACTATCCATTATATACCATATATAATTGTTTCCTCTTAATTTATTTGGATTACCAAAGAAAAATTATATGTTTATGTTTTCCCATTTCTGTATAGGAGTGGGTAATAGTAGCATCATCCCCAGGGATTTTTTCCTTTAATCCTTCACATGATGACATACAAGACACATTGATGTATATTTTGTGATCTCCTTCTTAATATTATCCCACAAATAGTGATTCTAGAGGTCTTGATATATATTTGTTCTCCCAAGATGGATGGAGAAGTTTTATCTATGTGCATTATCCAAAAACTCTTTCTTCAACTAAATATTTGATAGTACACTTCGTTGTGATCCAAATAATACAACTCATTCTTCATTATTTTTGAACTATGGGGATTTACTTTTTCTTATTAATTCCACATTCTTTTGAATTCTCACATTGTATCTTAGAACATCCTTTATCTTCTCTACAAGTGATAGTTTAGAAATCATTTGTGAAAGGATTGATGATGTTCCTTCCAGTTTAACACCCATGTCCATCCATTTCACGTATAAGATGATTTAATCCTTCTCAATTATAATAAATGATAAAAAATTTGTATCCTTTGTGAATAGAGAATGTACCACTTTATTCAATTTCCAGTGATGGTATCAGATTGAGAATTGAAAGTCCTTAATCCTCTATAGTCAACATCATTGGTGAATATTTATCTCTTTCTATTTTAAAATATACTTGAGGCTCTAATGATCCATAAATAGTTCACACATCACCCTAAATATATGATTTCATCATATTTTCAACCAAAGGATTACATCATCCAACTCCATATCATGTAATTGGGAGTTTTTTCTTTATTATTCAATTACCTTGAGGTATTGTCTATCACATTTTCATTCTTCAATAGTAAATATCTTGAGAACTTCTTTAAAGAATCATTGTATACTATAAAAAGTTCCCCACTTGTGGCTAGAGTAAGTATTATTATAGTGTTAAGACACTTTTTAAGCTCCTAGAATCTATCTTTACATTCAATATGTTCATCAATTTGGACTCCCATACATGTGATCTTTGTAACACCCCAAGCTTCTACGGTACGCTTCTCTTTGAATAATGTGATAGCGTGTGTTGTACGCAACACTGAGTTCTAACACACCATAACTAATCAAACTAGCCGTTATGAATAGTAATACCTAATTTTTGAAATTATATATATTTTATATTTGAAAATGGACTTCATTTTTGGATTCGGAATATCGAATTTAGCCTAAGGTGAAATTTTGGTACATTTCGGATAACTTTCATATTTTGATGAATAGTGAAAATTACTAAGTTTTAATTAAAAACATCTTTTTTAATCAAAATAATTAATATTGATAAATTATGAATTTGAGTGGTTTTAAAGTATATTTAGAATATATTTTTACCATTTAATATAATGTTGGTCATTGGACATAATTTTACAATTAAACCGAACATAAACGAGTGTCAATCTTTTGATAGTTATTATCTCTTAAAAACACGCTTTTTGTTTTCACAGCGGGAATTAATTTTAAATTAATTTCTGCCACTTCTGTATTTTGAATTTAGGAAAATGGATTCCATATTTGGAATCAGGATGTTCAAATTGTGTAAATAGGTAACTTTTATTTTTAGATATTTTGAATAATTACTGCGGTAAATATTTTATTTACCATGGTTAAGGGTAAATCCGGTAAATAAGGGTTAAAAATAATATTATAATAATACTAAATTACCCTAAAACGTGTCTTAACCCTATTGTTTGATACATGGTCGACCATGGGAATCTTTGGGTCTATTTTGGGACCCCATGGATCCACTTGTAAGTGATAATGACACTTTATTTTAATTAAGTTAAAATGAATACAAAAATGACACAAGCATATATCTTTTAGAAAAACAATTGTTACATAGGGTTATATATGTTGGATTTTAGATTATAAATATTCATTAGAAAGATAAAACGATTTCCTACATAATGATATTTTATTTATAATTTTTAGACATTAAATAATTTATTTTATTTATGACAAAATGGTGATGCAGTAATTACTATAATAGTAAAAAATTAAAATAATTGATATTATAAATACCCAAATAAATATAATATGAAACTTTTAATGAATTAAACTAATTTTATAGGATAATATGATATATTAGGATTGATTTAATTTACTTTGTTCGAAGTAATCAATCTGTTATGAGTTTCACAAAAATCAACTATTGAATAGTGTCAAAATTGACATAAAAGAGTTCTTAAAACAAATATTATATTATTAATTGATATTAAATTCCTAAAAATCTAAGGTTCGTCCAAGAGACTTATATCATGATATTTTCATCATTAATGTACCACTTGGGGGTCTCTTGGATGTATATAGTAAGTTTATTAACCATATTATATAAAAATACAAAGAGACATTGTAAAAGTGAAACTAATTAACTTAGAGTTAATACTTAAAGATAAGGTTAATATAAGTACCCAAACCTGTATAAATTCTATTGGTTGAGTGGTTTTCAACCTATCCCCACCTTAACCTTTGAATAATAAGCTTTGGAGCCATTAGATACCGAATATGAATTTATTATAAATTAATATTTCTAGCTTTTCCAAAGGTGACCCTCACCCCTCTTATAAAAGGGCACTCCTCCTTCTCATTTCTTCACACCTTCCAAGCCTTTTGGTTCGGCAAACCTCTGCCCAAATACTCTCCCAACATCCCTCACTACAACCTAGATGCCTTAGTTTGATCAGAAAGCCAACCTAAGGAGCCCTTTTGATCAAATCAAAAGGAAGAACCCGAAGAAGAGGTAATGATTTCACCACCCTTCTCCAAGTTCATTTCTTCTTCCACTTCTTCTTCCTTTGTTCTTACCATTCTAAAATAATAACTCCAGTATCTCACATATACTGTGATGTTATTGTAAATATGGTACAACTATATTCAGTATTCTATCCACCCTTTGAATAACATGTCACCATACGTGCGTACGTACGGACTACCGTCTCCACGTCGTGGTGTAATTGTTATTCAATATAATATTATTTGGATGGGTATAATAATGATGTGTAACTCATGTAAATAATAAATATAACATGTTAATGATTCTGTATATATGATATACTATCCATTTATATATTATTTTAATATCAAAAGAATGATATTGTCGCTCGTGCGTACGTACGGACTACCGTCTCCACGAACGCGATGAGATTCATTCTCCATCGTATCCATTCAAGTATAATTATCATTTGATGATTTAAAAATGATGTTTAAGGACTAGATATCATTCTGGATATGAATAAGATACAACAACCATGGCTTATGTAACAAAACATATAAAAGAAAATGAGTAAGTTAACTCCCGTAACGACGATAATTCTAAGATATTATTGACAAATCAATGTTAAAAGATCATATATGATATCATATTATTATATATGATTCTTGTATAACTTAATAACAACTATTTCACCATTATACAGGAGGTTAACCTACCCCAACCAAGGAAAAGTACAAGGTAAGGGTTATTTCACAATCTCTTCATTATCCGAGGTTGTTTATACGTAATAATCTACTGGGATCTCTTTATCATCCACATCCATGTTTCTTAAAAATGTATTTCAAAACATTTTTACTATTTACTAGAATATGAGTTAAAGTCATTTATACCCTTTTTGACTTTTATAAGTGGTTTATAAAGGAATCTTTTGGTCGTTTTCAAAACAAGGTCCTTTTTAACCTTTTCGACAGAATTAAGGTAAGAATGTTTTTTTTAACTTATACGGCGGGTGCGGCTATTTTCCGCCGTTATAAAATCTTCAAAGCTTCCCTTACAAGCTTATAAGAATATTTCAAAGAAAATGTTTTATTTTATATGGATCTTAAATGATTTCAAAATAAAAAGGAGATATTTCTTTAAAAAGAATTTTGATTTCATCTATGTCAACATCCTTTGATGGATTTTAAGATTATTTGAAGTTGATTTATTATGATACAAAACTTTTATATTTTATTGAAGGTTTTGTGATATGTTTGACTGTGGATGTGCTATTTTTATACCATTCATAGTTTATGGTGAAAGTATTGACATTTCGTATGCTAGTTTTAATACGAATGTTTATGTTATGTTTAAACCTTTTCATATGGGAATGCATTGGACTTAATATGTGACGGGTGGAGCCCGCTATAGCTCCTCGATGCATCGGTAGGTCTCATGAGACAAACTAGTGTCTTGGAACAAGGCCTTGACAAAATCTTATTTGTAGTCTTGGCACGAGGCCTTGACTATGTGGTTATGATAGTCTGGCATTATGCATTCCAACATTATGAAAGTGTTTATTGATTTTTGCATGTGATTATTCGATTAGTAGAATATCCATGTGAATAAGTAAATGGCATTATTTCATTTTATTTATGCCATACCATGTTGAAAGTTTATGTTTGAAAGGCTTTCGTTTTAGTTATACATTTCCTTAAATGTTAATTCTTATTTATGAAAGTTTCCGCTATATTGTTATCCTTACTGGGCATTTGAGCTCACCCCTTTTCTATGTTTTATTTTTCCCAGGAAGTGAAGAAGTAAGTTATGAATGACCTGCAGGGATTTTATGAGGGGTTAATAGTGTGGATTGTGGAAACATTATGTTGTTGTAGTAGTTTTTCATTTTATGATGTAATGTAAAACTTATGAATATATCTAGTGTTTCCAAGGCTACTAAACCAATCGGTCTTTCGAGATTTGATCTTTCTTGTGATCATGCCAATGTTATGTAATAATGCACCGACTCTGGGTAACTGGGGTCGGGGCGTTACAGTTGGTATCAGAGGAAGTTTAGTACAAACCTTGGAAGCTAGATTTAGATAAACTCTGATTAGAGCACGTAGACCTAAGATGAACTTTGAGGATTAGTATAGAAGAACTTCCTAGAATTTTGGTATTGTAGAGATTTTGCGAGTTTTCCAAGCAATACATCCCTGTCTGGATACGAGCAGGTAGAGGCGGCTCTGGCACAGATGTACCTAGGGGTAAAACCCAAAAACACCGCTTTGAGCTAGACTCGAACGGGAACTGGTGCACGACAACGGGCCTTGCTGCACTCTTGGTTACGACACTCCCGGGGGATATGCTTAGGATAACTCTCATTTTCTTTACAAATCATTTTGAAGGGATTATGAGTATATATATCCTCAAAGAAAACATTCTTATGATTATGGATTATATCCATAAATAGTTCAATTTATGTTAAGTGTTTTATAAGTATGGGATTATGTATTTTGATTCATAAACTGATCTAGTTTATGCCATTGTTTAGAAATGGCGCCTAGTGGAAGAAATGGAAACCGTATCAATGCACGCACTCCATGTAGGGATTGCCCTCCTGCTCAAGATAATTATAGTGGGGCTGGTGATGCAACTGGTGCTGATCAGCTAATCACCATACTGGGACAACTTACTCAGGTTATGAATAATAACCTTACCCGTATGGAGCACCCTGATCCGCAGCGTGGAGGATCAATGTTAGATCGATTCATGAGGCAACAACCACCAACGTTCAATGGGAATACAAATCCCTTAGTAGCTGAGCAATGGATATTTTCCCTAGAGAAAATATTTCAGGCTTTGGGGAGCAGTGAAAGGGAAAAAGTTATCATGGCAGTTTACCGCCTCACTGGAGATGCTGATCAATGGTGGTCATTGATTCAAAATACGAAGGAAGATGATGAAGTATCAAATATGGAATGGAGGGAGTTCAAAGATCTGTTTTTAGAAAAATACTTCCCTCGCGACCATCGAGCAGATATGGAAAGGCAATTTCTGAGTCTGAGACAAAAGGAAGAGGAGAATGTCACAAAGTATGAGGCTAACTTTACAAGGTTAGCGAGGTACGCTGGTGATTATATTCGTAACCCAAGAAGTAAGATTGATCGTTTCTTTGATGGGTTAAAACCATTTCTCCGTCGAGCGTTAGTCTCACAATCCTTTTCATCGTACGAAGACATTGTCTCATGTGCTATCAAGACCGAAAAGGAATTCTCTAAGTCTTATGACTTTAAAGCAAAGCAAGAGAAGAAGAGACCTGCTGATCAATCTAGGAATGGAAATAAGGGGAAGAAGGGAAAGGTTGAATATCCATCTTGTGGTAAATGCGGGAAGAAACATCCTGGTACTTGCTTGAAGGGAATGGGAGTCTGTTACAAGTGTGGTGAAAAAGGCCACCAAGCTCATGATTGCAAGGGGAAGAAGGAAGCTACCAACGTTCAGTGCTACAATTGCAGGGAGATGGGGCATTATGCAAATGCATGTCCTAAGCGTCAGGAGAACTTACCTCAGAAAAGGCCAAGGGATCAAGGCCAGGATTATGCTATCACTACTGCTGAGGTAGAAGCTCCGAAAGACGTGGTGGCAGGTAATTTAATGGTTTCCTCAAGTTTAGCAAATGCATTATTTGATTCTGGATCATCGCATTGTTTCATATCTTCCCAGTTTGCTAAGAAAATTAGATATTTCCAATTTGATTTAATAAGGGAGTTGTCAGTTAAAACTCCTAAGGGAAGTATCGTTGCAACAAAGTTTTGTGAATCAGTCCCCATTAGAGCACATAAATTTTCTTTATCTGCTGATTTCATCGTCATACCTATGATTGAGTTTGATATAATCCTCGGTATGGACTAGCTTTCGGACTATGATGCGAAGATTTATTGTAAGAAGAAAGAGGTTACGATTCTTGATGATAATGATAAGGAGCACCTTATTTTTAGAGCAGAATCGTCACCACCTAATTCTTATTTAGATCCACCCCCAGTAGCTCAACTTAATTCAATTATTGGGGAGGAAGAGAATGAAATAACTGTCGGTGAGGAAAGGAATGTTCAAATAGAGGATGTACCTGTTGTGAAAGAATTTGTAGATGTATTTCCGGAAGATTTACCTGGACATCCTCCAGAACGAGAATTTGAGTTTTCTATTGATTTGATTCCTGGATCAAGGCCTATATCGAAGACCCCTTATAGAATGGCCACTGTAGAGTTGGTCGAACTAAAGAAACAACTAGAGGAATTGAGTAATAAGGGATTTATTCGCCCTAGTGTTTCTTCATGGGGAGCCCCTGTTCTTTTTGTTAAAAAGAAAGATGGATCTATGAGGTTATGTATCGACTACAGGGAGATCAATGCTATAACGATAAATAACAAGTATCCCCTACCTTGTATTGATGATTTATTTGACCAACTGCATGGAGCTCAATACTTTTCAAAGATTTACCTTCGATCTGGATACCATCAGTTGTGTGTGAAGAAGGAAGACATTCCGAAAACAGCATTTCGAACCAGGTACGGGCATTACAAGTTTACTGTAATGCCGTTTGGATTGACTAATGCACCCTCTGTATTCATAGATCTAATGAATAGAGTTTTCAAGGAGTATCTCGATGAATTTGTGGTGGTATTTATTGATGATATCTTGGTATACTCCAAAACCTACGAAGATCATGAAAATCACTTGCGCATTATCTTGAAGACTCTGAGGAGGCATGAATTATATGGGAAGTTTAGCAAGTGTGAATTCTGGCTTCAGGAGATTTCTTTTCTTGGCCATATTGTCTCTAAAGATGGAATCTCTGTTGATCCTTCTAAGACCAAGGCAATCCAAGAATGGCCATCACCTACGAGTATAACTGAGGTACGTAGTTTTATTGGTTTGGCAGGTTATTATCGACGTTTCGTCCAGAATTTTGCCCGATTGGCTAACCCATTAACGAAGCTCACACGTAAAGGGGTTAAATTTGTTTGGACAAAAGAGTGTGAAGAATGTTTCGAAGAACTGAAGAGAAGATTAGTCAATGCTCCTATATTGACTCTACCATCGGGGAATGATGGGTTCGTTATTTATAGTGATGCATCGAAGAAAGGACTTGGCTGTGTCCTTATGCAGAATGATAGAGTTATTGCCTATGCATCACGACAGTTGAAAATTCATGAACAAAACTATCCTACTCATGATCTCGAGTTAGCAGTAGTGATCTTTGCTTTGAAGATATGGAGGCACTACCTCTATGGTGAAAAATGTGAGATTTATACTGATCACAAGAGTTTGAAGTATATTTTCTCACAAAAAGAACTCAACATGAGGCAAAGGAGATGGCTTGAATTACTCAAGGATTATGATTGTACGATACACTACCACCCAGGGAAGGCAAACAAGGTGGAAGATGCTTTGAGTAGAAAAGACCATGGAGTTTTGAACAATATGAGAATTGAAAGGGATCCAATTTTCATGGATCTAGTGAAGATGGACATGGGAATAACCAGGGAAGGTGAAACATCAATGCTTTTTCAAATGGTTGCCAAACCATCTTTACTAGAAAGGATTAAGAGTTCTCAGACTGATGATGAAGAATTACAAAAGAAGATTAAAGCTGTGAATGATGGGAGATTGAGAGACTTTGTGTATGAAGATGGAATTTTGAAATTCGGGAAGAGACTTTGTGTTCCCAATATACCTGATCTAAAAAGGGAATTGCCGGATGATGCTCATAGTTCCAATTTCTCTATACACCCTGGGAGCACCAAAATGTATAGAGATTTGAAGGAACATTTTTGGTGGGACAACATGAAGAGGGAGATTGCTGATTTTGTGTCAAGATGTATGGTTTGTCAACAAGTGAAAGCTGGAAGGCAACAGCCTGGAGGAGTCATGCAACCTCTTCCCATATCGGAGTGGAAATGGGACAATGTTACGATGGAATTTGTCATGGGGCTACCAAAGACTCCTAGAAGGAACGATGCAATATGGTTTATTGTTGATCGTCTTACCAAGACAGCACATTTTCTTGCTATAAGAGAAGATCTACCCCTGGAACGTCTAGCAAGACTATATATTAATGAAGTTGTGAGACTTCATGGAGTACCCCTATCGATTGTTTCTGATCGTGAGCCCCGTTTTACATCAAGATTCTCGAAAAGTCTTCAGAAATCCCTGGATACTGAACTTCATTTGAGCACTGCTTACCACCCTCAGACAGACGGACAATCAGAACGGACTATTCAAACCTTAGAAGACATGTTGAGATCTTGCTCACTTGACTTTCAGGGTATGTGGGATCAATATTTACCTTTGGTAGAATTTTCCTATAACAATAGCTTCCATTCGAGTATTCAGATGGCACCATATGAAGCGTTATACGGAAAGAGATGTCGTACACCAACCTGTTGGGATGACGTTGGTGAAAGAAAACTTTTAGGCCCAGAACTGGTGGAGGAAACGGTGGAAAAGGTGAAAGTAATCCAAAATCACATCAAAGCAGCTCAAATTAGGCAGAAGAGCTATGCCGATAATCGAAGGAAGGATTTGGAATTTCAAGTCGGTGATCATGTTTTTCTGAAGGTATCTCCATGGAAGGGAGTCATACGTTTTGGTAAGAAAGGTAAATTGAGTCCCAGGTACATCGGACCTTTCGAAATTCTAGAACGAATTGGGGTTGTAGCTTACCGATTGGCAATGCCGCCAAGTCTCTCCAAAGTTCACGATGTGTTCCACGTATCTCTATTGAGGAAATACATGCCTGATCCGACGTATGTACTCACCTATGAGGAATTAGAACTGGAACCCGATCTGTCTTATTGCGAAGAGCCCGTCAAGATTCTTGATACGAGAGAAAAAGTGCTGAGAAATCGGACGACGCGTCTGGTAAAAGTTTTGTGTAGAAACCATAAGATGGAAGAGGCAACGTGGGAACCCGAGTAACTTATGATGAAGAACCACCCGAGTCTTTTTATGCAGTAATACCCTAGAAATTGCGAGGACGCAATTATTTGAAGGAGGGGAGAATGTAACACCCCAAGCTTCTACGGTACGCTTCTCTTTGAATAATGTGATAGCGTGTGTTGTACGCAACACCGAGTTCTAACACACCATAACTAATCAAACTAGCCGTTATGAATAGTAATACCTACTTTTTGAAATTATATATATTTTATATTTGAAAATGGACTTCATTTTTGGATTCGTAATATCGAATTTAGCCTAAGGTGAAATTTTGGTACATTTCGGATAACTTTCATATTTTGATGAATAGTGAAAATTACTAAGTTTTAATTAAAAACAACTTTTTTAATCAAAATAATTAATAGTGATAAATTATGAATTTGAGTGGTTTTAAAGTATATTTAGAATATATTTTTACCATTTAATATAATGTTGGTCATTGGACATAATTTTACAATTAAACCGAACATAAACGAGTGTCATTCTTTTGATAGTTATTATCTCTTAAAAACACGCTTTTTGTTTTGACAGCGGGAATTAATTTTAAATTAATTTCTGCCACTTCTATGTTTTGAATTTAGGAAAATGGATTCCATATTTGGAATCAGGATGTTCAAATTGTGTAAATAGGTAACTTTTATTTTTAGACATTTTGAATAATTACTGCGGTAAATATTTTATTTACCATGGTTAAGGGTAAATCCGGTAAATAAGGGTTAAAAAATAATATTATAATAATACTAAATTACCCTAAAACGTGTCTTAACCCTATTGGTTGATACATGGTCGACCATGGGAATCTTTGGGTCTATTTTGGGACCCCATGGATCCACTTGTAAGTGATAATGACACTTTATTTTAATTAAGTTGAAATGAATACAAAAATGACACAAGCATATATCTTTTAGAAAAACAATTTTTACATAGGGTTATATATGTTGGAATTTAGATTATAAATATGCATTAGAAAGCTAAAACGATTTACTACATAATGATATTTTATTTATAATTTTTAGACATTAAATAAGTTATTTTATTTATGACACAATGATGATGCAGTAATTACTATAATAGTGAAAAATTAAAATAATTGATATTATAAATACCCAAATAAATATAATATGAAACTTTTAATGAATTAAACTAATATTATAGGATAATATGATATATTAGGATTGATTTAATTGACTTTGTTCGAAGTAATCAATCAGTTATGAGTTTCACAAAAATCATCTATTGAATAGTGTCAAAATTGACATAAAAGAGTTCTTAAAACAAATATTATATTATTAATTGATATTAAATTCCTAAAAATCTAAGGTTCGGCCAAGAGACTTATATCATGATAGGTTAATCATTAATGTACTACTTGGGGGTCGCTTGGATGTATATAGTATGTTTATTAACCATATTATATAAAAATACAAAGAGACATTGTAAAAGTGAAACTAATTAACTTAGAGTTAATACTTAAAGATAAGGTTAATATAAGTACCCAAACCTGTCTAAATTCTATTGGTTGAGTGGTTTTCAACCTATAACCACCTTAACCTTTGAATAATAAGCTTTTTAGCCATTAGAAACCGAATATGAATTTATTATAAATTAATATTTCTAGCTTTTCCAAAGGTGCCCCTCACCCCTCTTATAAAAGGGCACTCCTCCTTCTCATTTCTTCACACCTTCCAAGCCTTTTGGTTCGGCCAAACTCTGCCCGAATACTCTCCCAACATCCCTCACTACAACCTAGAGTCCTTAGTTTGATCAGAAAGCCAACCTAAGGAGCCCTTTTGATCAAATCAAAAGGAAGAACCCGAAGAAGAGGTAATGATTTCACCACCCTTCTCCAAGTTCATTTCTTCTTCCACTTCTTCTTCCTTTGTTCATACCATTCTAAAATAATAACTCCAGTATCTCACATATACTGTGATGTTATTATAAATATGGTACAACCATATTCAGTATTCTATCCACCCTTTGAATAACATGTCACCATACGTGCGTACGTACGGACTACCGTCTCCACGTCGTGGTGTAATTGTTATTCAATATAATATTATTTGGATGGGTATAATAATGATGTGTAACTCATGTAAATAATAAATATAACATGTTAATGATTCTGTATATATGATATACCATCCATTTATATATTATTTTAATATCAAAAGAATTATATTGTCGCTCGTGCGTACGTACGGACTACCGTCTCCACGAACGCGATGAGATTCATTCTCCATCGTATCCATTCAAGTATAATTATCATTTGATGATTTAAAAATGATGTTTAAGGACTAGATATCATTCTGGATATGAATAAGATACAACAACCATGGCTTATGTAACAAAACATATAAAAGAAAATGAGTAAGTTAACTCCCGAAACGACGATAATTCTAAGATATTATTAACAAATCAATGTTAAAAGATCATATATGATATCATATTATTATATATGATTCTTGTATAACTTAATAACAACTATTTCACCATTATACAGGAGGTTAACCTACCCCAACCAAGTAAAAGTACAAGGTAAGGGTTATTTCACAATCTCTTCATTATCCGAGGTTGTTTATACGTAATAATCTACTGGGATCTCTTTATCATCCACATCCATGTTTCTTAAAAATGTATTTCAAAACATTTTTACTATTTACTAGAATATGAGTTAAAGTCATTTATACCCTTTTTGACTTTTATATGTGGTTTATAAAGGAATCTTTTGGTCGTTTTCAAAACAAGGTCCTTTTTAACCTTTTCGACCGAATTAAGGTAAGAATGTTTTTTTTAACTTATACGGCGGGTGCGGCTATTTTCCGCCGTTATAAAATATTCAAAGCTTCCCTTAAAAGCTTATAAGAATATTTCAAAGAAAATGTTTTATTTTATATGGATCTTAAATTATTTCAAAATAAAAAGGAGATATTTCTTTAAAAAGAATTTTGATTTCATCTATGTCAACATCCTTTGATGGATTTTAAGATTATTTGAAGTTGATTTATTATGATACAAAACTTCTATATTTATTTGAAGGTTTTTTGATATGTTTGACTGTGGATGTGCTATTTTTATACCATTCATAGTTTATGGTGAAAGTATTGACATTTCGTATGCTAGTTTTAATACGAATGTTTATGTTATGTTTAAACCTTTTCATATGGGAATGCATTGGACTTAATATGTGACGGGTGGAGCCCGATATAGCTCCTCGATGCATCGGTAGGTCTCATGAGACAAACTAGTGTCTTGGCACAAGGCCTTGACAAAATCTTATTTGTAGTCTTGGCACGAGGCCTTGACTATGTGGTTATGATAGTCTGGTATTATGCATTCCAAAATTATGAAAGTGGTTATTGATTTTTGCATGTGATTATTCGATTAGTAGAATATCCATGTGAATAAGTAAATGGAATTATTTCATTTTATTTATGCCATACCATGTTGAAAGTTCATGTTTGAAAGGCTTTCGTTTTAGTTATACATTTCCTTAAATGTTTATTCTTATTTATGAATGTTTCCGCTCTATTGTTATCCTTACTGGGCATTTGAGCTCACCCCTTTTCTATGTTTTATTTTTCCCAGGAAGTGAAGAAGTAAGTTATGAATGACCTGCAGGGATTTTATGAGGGGTTAATAGTGTGGATTGTGGAAACATTATGTTGTGGTAGTAGTTTTTCATTTTATGATGTAATGTAAAACTTATGAATATATCTAGTGTTTCCAAGGCTACTAAACCAATCGGTCTTTCGAGATTTGATCTTTCTTGTGATCATGCCAATGTTATGTAATAATGCACCGACTCTGGGTAACTGGGGTCGGGGCGTTACAATCTTGGTTAGAGTGTTTGATAATCCTGATAAATTTCTTGTAAATCGATGATATTACCCATAAAATCCAAGGAAACTATGGAATTCCATCACAGTGGTTGGCCTTGTCCATCCATCAATTGTCTCTATTTTCATGGGTCCAAATATATCCCTTCACTAGATATGGAATTCCCTTGGGATGTAACATGTTCAAGTTATACGTTCGATTGTGAATTCAATGACTCATTTAGGAGGGACACCAAAAAAATCTTTGGGTTCATATCAGCATACTCCCTCATAATGGGAATGTATTGAAGGTTAATTTTCTTTCATAATTTAAATCATTTGAGTAAGATATGATTTCTATTAGTTCAATAATATAGATACATGAGATGATGATACCAAATAAAATTCATCCTTATCCATGCAAATGTATAGAATTTAAGGGTGATTCATGGTATGGAAGGAGAATTCATTCTCCCAGAAATTTATTTCGGATTTATAAAAAAGACCTTCCATAACTAGGATAACATAAAATTACACTAAAGGGATATAGATAATATTTTTGATAAGAACTTTACCAAAAAAATAAAATTGTGATACAATGATCATAGAAGTTTTTTCCTGATGATATCAAATCATTTTTCGTAGTGATGTGATGTTCTTAGAAAAATGAAAAGATATGATAATTTGGAATAAATTGAAATACAACATGATAAAAACTACTCTGAAGTTGAGGTCACAGTTACATTAGTTATCATGATCCATCTCATCATATGAAATTCCTTTTTTCCTTTTTCATGGAGATTTTTGATGCTCATCATGCTTGTTATACCTTAGAATAGAGCATTGTCTTGGATAATTCACAACTTTTCCAAATTTACAACATAGAATTGTGTATGGTACCTTATATTTAAATTTATTTCCATCCATAATGTTATTCATTTTTTCATGAAAATTTTATACTTTATGCCCTATCTTTTCACACATAAAACAACTCCTAGTTCCTTTGTAAAATTTCCATAGGTGCCTCTTTCCAAATGTGTATCAAAAACGAAATTTGTACCTCTTTCCTTAATAACAATTATTAGATTAACATAAACGATATGTCTTCTTCCTCATATTTGATATATTTTTACATTCAACTATGTTCCACTTATTGATTAAAACTTTTGATATATTCTTTGGAATAATCACAACATGTCTTAATTAAGATCCTATCATGTTAGGTATCTCATTTTGGCACTAATCACATTTCCCTTTACATTGTTTGTTTAAATAATTCCAACTATTTTAGGTTGTCGGTAAGAATAAATGAAAAATTTTGGATGAGTAATTTTAAAATATAAAACATTCAAATGAGAAACCAATGACATTAAATGGACAACTCATAAATGTTAGTTTTTCTTTAACTTATGAGAGTTTAGGATTTAATTTTTGTTCCCCATGATCTTTTCCCTAACATAAAATCTTATGGGGATTTTTCTTCCCATAATAATGGTTCATAACAAGCATGTGAATTTAACAAATCACATCCATTGGGAGTGTCACACCAGGTGTTCAGCGAGGCTCATTTTTGTGCACCAGGTGATGATCGATTCCATCTCAACATTCATTTTTAGGATTATTACCTCTTGATACCTCTATTATAGAGCAACATCCACTTGTGTTATCCTGATAGGGATTTATTTTCATATAAACCAGTTACTCTATTCATTAATAAAATTAGTGATTTTTTCTTATGTTTATCCTTATTCAAAATTCTTTCTCCAGAGTTTCCTAATCCTAATCCAAAAATAATAATAAAATGTTTCTTTCATACCAACTATGACTACCCTTCTCTTCATTACACATTAATTCTTGATTTATTACAAGATAATACACCAAATATAACTTATATGATTGACAGGTCGAGTTCCTTTCGAAATTAGGTACTTTAAAAAACAACTTAAAACATGGGGTACATCGAAATTATTGAAAACTTCCTTTAAATGATCATATTATTCCATCAATCTTAAAACTACATGGGATAACAAGGGGACATGCATAAGAAAATAGTGAGCTATAAATCCCAATAAGGGAATAAAAAACACAATATGAAGAAGCTATTAAAATTTATAAAATATTCATTTCAATGGGACATAAAATGGTTAAGGACCATAAACATGAACAATGAGGATTGATATAGTGTGATAACATAAAGGAAACATGAGAATGTGGAAAAAACTTTAAACATGACATCATAAGCATAATTCAATTCCAACTACCAAGACACAATAACATAATGTGCTTAGGATTGCCTCTGTGAACCATAAATGGCTTCTCAAGAGACTAAATATTAGCCAATTCATTGGAGATCTATATAGTAACACCCATCAAAATTAAATCATGAACATTCTTAAGTGTGCTACAAAGATCATGTAATATAACAACATATTTCATCACATTTAAACACATGATTAAAGATTGTGTGTTATATACATGAAAGTACCTAATCAAGGTAGTATAGGTACATCTAGGTGAATTCCCTTGAGTGGAAATTAGTACTATTATGCACCTCACAAATGTTTGGAATATAAAATCATAGTGGCATTTCAACGGTGTAACGATAGTACATAAATATACAAAAAAATGGTTTAATGAGAGATAAATCAGTTTATCATCACTTGGAAGTAAAATGGAATGTATGTGGGATATGTAACAACATAATCCATCATGATTTTTTGTGAATTTATAGGCATAATGTAATGAGGGTTCTTGAGTAAAAACATGGAATTAAAAAAATAAATCACAACAATATTTTGACAACATAACAGGGGTGAATAATGAATCATTTGTGGGATTAATGAGATTAAAATGGGTTATTTATCAAATATAAATAATAACTATGACAAAAACAACCTAGATACCCTCTCAAACTGGTAACAAACCTGAATTTCCACATTCAAAATGGGCATTCTCAATACCCATGGGATGGCGATTAGTACTCAGGCATCAACCAACAACCAAATGAAATGATTTTTCCCAACCTAGAGTGGAAAACATTAAATATATATATATATATATAATATAGATATATGGTGTGAGGAAATTTAAAAATATATGTCGTAACAAAAAAAGAAACAATTGTATTGATACAACTAAAAATGTAATGAAACAATCTCCAAGAGACTAGTCTAATATTAAAGAAAAGAAAAATCCAAAATAACTACTCCATGTGATAGCATGGGAAAACTCCCACCATCCAACCACCAGATTCCGAAATATCAGTTGACAGATATCATTCCACCTCACTATAGATCATTTCCCTTCCTGATATCAAAAGGCATACAAAGGTCTACACACCGCTGAAGGGGTGGACAGGGTGTGTGCTAATTGTCTTAGTAGGATCTCACCCAGGTGTTCCATAAAAATCCTTTGAAAAAATAATCCAATCATTTTTAACATTAAATAAAAAATTCACAATCAACAGTTAAAAAGTTTTATATCAAAATCATTAGAAAAAAAGTAATTTCAACTATTTCCACATTTACAAATACATCTTGTTAATCATATTTCAAGAATTTTATATATATATATATATATATATCAAGGAAGATATTTCAAATAAAATAAAAGCATATATAACATGTCATATAAAATCCATGGAAGTAAAACCAAATATTACCAATCAAAGAACATGTAATATCATGCCAAGGATCACCACAAATTCATGAAAACAAGGAAACTTGTACCGATAATATAGACAATCGCATATTCATCATGCCCCTAGACATATGCTTTGATCCTTAGTAAGAGAGGAACACCCCAGAAACTTAACCCTCCCAATAATGTCTATCAAGTCCCGAGAATAATAGTCCTATAGAGTATAGGAACACCCCATGAGGGAACACCATGATAGTATCAACAGAAAAGTCCTATTACAAAACCTTCCACATTTGTACTGAATTATACCAATGTTCTATATTTTAAATACAAATTCATTTATTTAATACCTTTCTTTAAAAAATATTTCATGAATTCACTTCAAAATACTTTGAAAATAACTTTTCTTTGACCAATATAAGGGTAAAATCATCTTTTATCAAAACACAATTTCCACAAAAAAATAAGTCAATCAATTCCCCCAAATGATTTTATATAAAATTTTAACAAAATTAAGCAATATAGTTCATCCAACACATGATAGAGACGAAACCACCAGCCTCAAAACTCAGTTCATACATTCCATCAATGGGATCCACCAAAATAATGGAGGTCCAATAGTCAATCATCGCACACCTTATAATTTATTCAATAAAAAAATGGATAGTGAAAATGGTATATCATGAAAACATTAAAGAAAACACACTCACCACACCGCAACCAACAAAAGAATGGCCCTCAAAGGAACATCACAAAATATAACTAGAATAAAACAAGATAATTACAATCACATATCAAAAAAATAAAATATAACAACACAAGTACACTACCATGATCAAATTCAATGAAGAAGTTGAAATTATTTCTTAACCGTAGAAATACCCCACAACTGCAAAAATGATCAATCTCAAAAAAAATCTATAATGGTAAGTGGTCTCCAAAATTTCTTCTAAGACCCTATAGGTTGGAAAAAAGGATGATTTTAATGAATAAATAAACAAATCATCTATTCAGTACCCTAAAAACCCAACTCGTGATGATTATACATCTGGTAATCCCATTACACATCATGTAATCCATAAAGCTCATGTACATAGAAAAAACAATATATTTTCTATTAAAAACATGATTTTTACCATTAATTAGAATTAATCTTCTATAGGGAATGTAATCCTTTCATTCCATGTATCCAATTCATGAATTATTCCTGATGAACAAAAAACTTTTTGTAATCAATTTGCATGTTCTATAATCACCCAGTTGATATTGAAAACCCCATATTCTTATATAAAACTTCAAAACACCCCAAAAATTATTTGAAATTGGGAAGAACCATAAAAATATGTTACACATTTATACTTGAACTTCATTAATTCAAAAAACACATACATACCTAAACATTAGGTAATTTTACTCAAAAACATTTCTTTATCCTCATGGGTCCCAAGACGCAGAAAAAATAATGAGTGAATGAAAAAAATGAAGGAAAATAACTAGATGATGGTAACAGGATGATATAGACTCCCCACTATAAGAATTTATATCCCTATAAAGTCATGTATAATAATGATGTTAGGTAAAGAGGTGATGTTACTCCTCCCATGTCTCAGGAGAATCTGATAACCATAATGATCTAACCAATAGAATTGACTTCACACACAACACACTCACTTGAGAGTTGAAAATATCAACTGGATTCTTAAACAATAGAAATTTTAGGAAATACCTCAATCCATTCCCAACTCAGAACATTGGACTGATAAAGATGGTATTTCTTGAGGTCTGATATGTGGAAAAATCTTGAATATCCATAAACAAAATTGGAATTTCCAACCAATAAGCATCCTGTACATGCCACTCATTAACCTAAAATGGTCTAAAATATCTCAGAGCCAAATTTCCCTTGATTCCAAGATAATAGTGACCTAATTGAGGAGAAACATTCTTGAAAACCTAGTCACCTACAGAAATCTGCAAATGATGATTCCAAAAATCTGTATAATATTTATATCAACTCTGAGCTATAACTAGACATTATTGTATACCGAGAATCATTACTAATGTCTCATGAAATAGACCTAGTCCCACCAAATAAGCCTCATGCACTTCTTCCTAAAAATTTTGTGATATGCATGGGAGATTATACAAAGCCTAAAAGTGAGACATCTTTATTAGAAAATGATAGCTATTATTATAGGGAAGCCCAATCAGTCTGAGATGGATATTCTATGATCCACTAAAATCCAAGACACAGACACTAAACATATCCTATAGCATCTAAAAAGAATTCTCTGTCTAACCATATATCCATGGATGAAATGATATACTCAAACTAAAAAGAGTTCCCATTTTGTCTTAGAGACTCTTCTAGATTCATAAAGAAAACATAATATCAATATCTAATACAATAGATAAAGGAACCCCATGTAGCCTCATAATTTCCTGAACAGACACCATACCCATATCTTCAACGTTGTTGGTGTACCTGATCAGAAAGAAATGTGTCATTTTTTCAACCTATCAATCACCACCCAGATATAATTCCTTTATCA
The DNA here is from genome assembly GCA_963277665.1 of Viscum album. Lineage (NCBI taxonomy): Eukaryota > Viridiplantae > Streptophyta > Magnoliopsida > Santalales > Viscaceae > Viscum > Viscum album. Next base: position 1,746,514,173 of record OY728151.1, on the reverse strand, counting down.
AGGAATCTATAGTATCCCATAAAAAATTCATATACACCTCCTCTCATTTCCAACCCAAAACTAGATGAGGTTGGAGTAAACCAAAATGTTTCAGATGCTCTGTTTTTATCTATTTTAAGGTTTAATAGTAAGGTACATAATCTATAATGTCACTCTCCATACGCATCCACTAAAATCACTACCTCATGTCACTCTATATAATTATAGTTCCCAAATGAGTGGAAGATGAAGAAAAATTAAAGTTGAATAGAAATGAGATCATCATAGATGTTGGAGTGAAAAAATGATCCCAAAAGTGGAGAATACCATCAATAGATAGAGGCCAACTAGAATGAGTCACCCAACCATATAGGTCTCCTAAAATCCCTCTGAACATTTCATCCTATCACTAACCCAACAGAATAGACTCAAGAAGAGAAGATAATAATTGAACACTGGTCAGAACCATACTTAATACAACCTCCTGAGAATATAGATACAACAAAGAAAAAATCCACATAAGGTTCCACTCCTCCATCAATTCCACAATAGCCTATGATGATACCTACCAACTAAGATCACCATCAATGACATTCCCTTTCCCCGAGGTGTAGGCAATATCGAATTAAAACATCTAAAGGTATTCCACCCATTATCTCTATCTAATATTCAAGTACTTAAGATAAAAGATTTAGGTCAGACTCATATGGTTAAAAAGACTATGAACCTCTCCCTAAGAAGATAGTTCTTCCAACACTTAAGCACAGGCATTACCATGGAAAGCTCTAAATCATGAATGGGGTAATTATTGTCATTTTATTCATGAAAATGAGAGTCATATTCCACCACAAAGACATCCTGCATAAGAAGACTCCCCAAAAAAAGTCTCGATGCATCGCATAAAACAACATAACCTTTTCTAGGATCAGGTATGATCAGAAAAGGAGTCGATGTCAGAAGTTGTTTTAGCTCATTGAAGAAATACTAAAATATTGCATACCATATGAATTCCACTCATTTACAAGTATAATCAAAAAAAGGTGATGCCAATTTTTGGGAAATCCTTGATGAATTATAAATAGTGTCTAAAAAGACTATAGAAACTCCAAATCTTAAATACATTCCATGGTTATTCCCATGAAAAAATCTCCTTCACCTTCCCAGGATGAACTGATAAGCTATGTTCAGAAATCATGTGCATCAAGAAATTTACTTCTTTGATCTAGAAACTACATTTCAAAATAATTCCATACTAATAGTGACTCTACATGATTTCTAGATCAATATACAAATGGTTCTTGTACTCTTGATTGGATCTCAAATAAACCAAAATATCATCCAAAACACTACCACAAAAGTTTCAAGGTACTAATGGAAGATCTGATTCTACAACGCCATAAAAAATACTATAGCATTAATCAGACCAAACAGCATTACAAGATTTTCATAATGGGCATACCTACACCTCAATGCCATCATTAGTATATCAGACTCCCAAAATCTAGGATGTTGATAACACAATAAAATATCAATCTTGAAAACCCATTTTTCCCCCTTTAACTGATGAAACAAGTCATCATCATGCAGAAAAAATAATTGTTATTAACTGATACCCGATTTAACTTTAGATAGTCCATGCACAACCAGAGTGAACCATCTTCCTTATTGGAAATGAGAATAGGGGATACCCACTATGAAACACTAGTTAGAGTGAAACCATTTTCTATTAGGTCATCCAACTAGATGTTTAGATATTTTTGTTTCTCTAGTGATTTATAATAATATGGTATCAAAACTAGTTTCATACCTGGAAACAAGTCAATTGTAAACTCCAACTCCCTCTCTAGAGTAATAAAGGATAAATAATCCTGGAAAAAATTAATACATTCCCAAACAACCTTAGTAAGATCCATGATAGAAGAAATTCTATCGAGCTTAGATAAAGCAGTTGAAAAAATAATTTTGAGCCCTAGGTGGGAAGGTCTTGTATGACCAAACTGTGGATCCCACTCTCCATGAAGAAATCATGAGCTCCCATCGGCTACAAGAGGAAATATATGATGATGATAACAATCAGCCTTAGAATTATGAGAAACAATCCAATCCATATCAATGGTTACATCAAAAAAAACCCAAATCAAAAATAAGAAACTCGCATTCCAACTCTATGTCATCTATCAATAGCACCCAAGAAAGACACTAAAATGCCTAATCTTTACTCTTCTCAAGAGGTATCACTAACTCCATAATAAAGGACATGATATTTCTTTTATGTTTAATAATATTTTCAAAACTTATAGATATAAATGAGTGGGAATATCTAGTATCAAATAAATAAATCTCTATAGTAGATCCAATAATGTTGGTACCTCTCACTATCATTGGACCCACATCTATATCCATGGGAAACTCATCTACTCGGTGAAGGTTCTTTACACTTAAGGCCTTTGGTTGGATACCTATAGTATATGAACCATCGAAAATCACCATAGTATCCTTTGCAGACAAAGATTGCACACTTTGTTTAATTGTAGAAATAGCTTGAAAAAACACTACAAATGACCCTAACATTCAAAAATATTTCAAATTTTTATAGGGGAAGGATAAAAACACCATGTGTTTCAAACCTTTCCACAATAATATAATGTTATGGGAATACTACTAGATATAGTTGATGATACATATGAGAACCTCTACTAAGACCCACCCCCACCACACTAATGGTGATATTTCTACATTTTATTTTTCCCCAGTGCGCTACTAAAGCTTCCACTTGGTGGAAGAGAATGGGTGGAATGAACAACACTACCTCCCATAATCTTATCTTATATCATATATTTTTCCACTATATCTTTATAGGTCAAAATATTAAGTATAAACACCAATGATCAATTATCTAGTCGTAACCCTTCAGGTACTTTTGATATTTTAGCTAGTCATTATTCACTACCACTGGCACAAATCGAACTAGATCAAAAAAAACTATTTGTGTACACTAACATCAAATCTTGTCTATACATAAAATATAGGAACTCTATATTCTTTGTTATCATTAGTGGCACTAGAAAAAAATTGATAAAATAATAATACCTTGAAACTCTTCCAATACAATCCCATATGTCTTTTTTTTGCACCATGGAATCCTAGTATTGAATGTTGAGACCCTTAATTATTAGCTCTCCAAACTTAAGCTTGGTAACCTTAGGTTCATCTAGGATGTTGAACATATGATCGATTTTTTCATACCATTCCTCCACATCTTGATTTTTATTCTTTCCTTTTATGGATGGTGGCTCCTCACATAAGAACTATTCTAATAGATCCCTTTCTCCCATAGCTTTTGGTTGTACCTCAACAAATGTGCTATGAACATATCGTATGTTTTGATCAATATCTCAAACATCACAAAAGACAACCTCTATAATATTCTAATCATGGGTGGATTCTCTTAAGTAGAATTAGTTAGACCTTCCTGAGGAACCAATAGAAGACGTCACAGAGGCATACTATTGCACACTGAAATAGAATAAACCATAAGAATACAAGATAATATTGGTTAGAACTAGAAAACCATAATTAATAAATGAGATTATAATCAAGAACCCATGATAAGAGACACACATCCCAATATCCCATGGTAATATGAGTCTCTTTTTGGTAAGATATGGTATGGATCTCAACACAACATACCTCACATGTCCTGACAATTCTATCTCTAGTCTATGAACCATCCAAAACTAACATCAACCTAAGTTCTAATGCCAAACTATGATTAACCAAACCTGAATACCCTCTAAAATAGGTACTATATCTAAATTGTCACATACTCAAGGGGTGTTCCTAATCCCCACGGGTAGAAGACAAGAACCTAAGAATCAACCAACAAACATAGGGAATGATTCCACCCAACATGATGTAGTCAAAATGAGATATATATATATATATATATATATATATATATATATATATATATCTGTGTGTGTAACTGATAGGGATAGCAGAAGGAAGCATGAATATATATGTCATAACCTGAAAGAAACAATGTAAGTTTTACAACTGAAAAGGTGAGAAAACAACCTCTAAGAGACTAGTCCAATAAAAAAGGATAACAAAATTCAAAACAAATACTCCAAGTGACACTCTGTTAAAAATCCCACCACCTCACCACCAGGTACCCAAAACTCAGTAGATAGATACCTTATCACCACACTATGGCACCTTTCTATTCCATTTATCAAAAGGCATTCAAAGGACTATGTACCAATGAAGGGGTGCACAAGGAGTGAGATAATTGGTTGAGTAGGATACCACCCAAGTGTTCCATAAAAATTCTATATAAAAATAAATTAAGAATTCTCAAATTTCAATAACACAAGTCATGAAAAACAACTTAACAGTTTTATATCAAAATCATGGAAAAATATCTAATTTCTCATTTTCCACATTTATAGATATAGTAGGTAAATCAATTTCAAAGCATTTCATATGAATATATCAAATCATATATATCAGATCAAATCAATTCATGTCTAGCATATCATTTCAAATCCATGATAGTACATCCAAAACAGGACAAGACAATGAACATGTAACATCATGAAAAGGATCCCCATAAGGTTAGGATAGCTAGGAAACTCATACCCCCAACATAGAAACCATGTGTGCATCAAGCCCATAGACATATTCGTCAATCCTAGGTTGTGTAGGAACACCCCAGAAAGTGAACTCTCCCAATATTTCTATCAAGTCCGCAGAACAATAGGCCTAGAGAGTAGAGGAACACCCTAAGGGTGAACCCCCTAATAGTATCGACGATCGAGGCCTATTACTAAACCGTCCACCTAAGTACCCAAGGCTTCTCATATCCCCAATTTTCCAAACCAATTCATTTATTAAAAACCATGATTTGAAAACTATTTCATATATTCATTTCAGAGTGATTTTAAGATATCTTAAGTTTAACCAAAATAAGGGGAAACCCATATTTTATTGAATACCAATTTCCCCACACACAAATCAGTTAATAAATCATGAAAATAACTTTTTTTAAAAAATTATTGAAACAATGAAATGAATTTAATAAAACATAATCTAGAGATGGAACCACCTACCTCAAATATTAGGTTGCACATGCCTGCAACAGGATCCACCAACAAGGAAGAATGCATAATTTTTTTACCACAACCAACAAAGGAACATCCCTTAGGGAAAGATAAAAAAAAATATCTAGATAAAAGCAAGATAATTACCATCAAATATCAAAAAATTTATTAGAATAACACAACGTCACAACCATTAACAAGGGAAAAAAATAAGAAAAAAGGATTGTTTGTCTAGAGAAACTCATTATAACTGAAAAAATGATCAATAACCAAAAAAAGATCCTGAAGGGTATGGGGTCTCCAATATCACCTCTAAGAGCCTCTAGGTAGAGATAAATGAAGCCTCAGATGATTAAATAAACCAATAAACTACACAGCTCCCTAAAAGACCAACTCTATATGATTACATAGAATGTAATCCCATTATAGGTCATGTAATCCATGAAGCTCTTATACACCAAAAAACATCACAATTTTATTAAAAACTCTTTTGTATCATTACTTTATGTGTAACTTTTACACAGCATGTAATCATTTCACTCCCTGTATCTAGTTCACTTATTCGTTTGGGAGAAAAATACACAGTGTGTAATACCCCATCATTCAACAAAAAACCAAGATTCTTGCAGAAAATTACAAAACACCTTTTACATTCTACAAAATCAGGTATAAAACTAAAAATCAATTTCACATGTATACATGAACTCCAATAATTTAAACAAACAAATATCCCTGGTCTTTATTTCATTTTCCCCAAAAATGATCTTCACCATCAAGGGTCCCCATACGCACCCAAAATAAGTAGAAAATGAACAAAGGGAAGGGAAATACCTGAAAGAAGGTTACAACATTTTACAATATGGAAAGAATGAGGGATTTGAAAGATTATATCCTATAAATAGAAATTGTAATACAAAGTGCATTATATAAATAAGGTACTTGAATAGAGAGGGGAAAGAGAGGATCCTTTACTAAATTTTTGACATAGTAATGGCTTGGTTAAATGATATTATGAGAAGGGATAAATAACCTCTCCTTATTACTACATCAATTGAATAGTATAAGGATATTTATAAATCCATGAAAATATATCCAATTTAGTTAAAAATGCTAATTAAAAAGAAGGTTCATGATTGGAAAAGAGGAGAGGGAGGTCTCTTACTAAATTTTGGTACAGTAACAACTTAGGTAAAGGTTATAACAATAGTGAATAAATGATGCATGATTATATTAAAATGATTTAGAAAATAAGGGGACATTAATATATAAATTCCAATATAACCAATTGATATTTAAAAGGCTAAATACAAAAAATATGTTTGAATGCAAAATAATATATAAAGGTCCCTTACCCAAACATGGTGATTCCAAAAGACTGGGAGGAGCTTATTAAGAGCTTGGGGAACCTTGGGAGGGCTCTAGTTTGGGGAAGGAAGATTAATTGTAATATTCAGGGTTTTTAAGTGAAGAGGAATGGGATCTTGTTTATATTTTTATTGAAAGAGAGAGGGGATATCTTTATTATTTCCAAAGACATTTTTTCATTTTTATAAGAATATGGTCTTAGGTTTATAGGTAACCATACAAACAAAATAATGAAATTAAAAAATTGAAGATCCATAGTAGTGATACCCATGCATTCTAGTTTTCATTTCAAATTTTTAAATTCAAATTTCAAGAAAAATAATGAACAAAACTTGGTCCAAGTTATGCTGCATGTTACGCATCCACCTTGTGTCGTACAACCACAGCAAGCTATGTACCTTGTCATCACACGACTACATCCTTACATCATAGTATGTCATAGATGAGAAGATCCACCAGAATTTTCATTGTCGTCGGCCCGTAATCAAGACTTCATCACACACACCAATTATCATCCTCATCAGTTCGAAACACCACCTTCGACATCTTAACCATATCACAACATCATTTCTTAGCCCAAAACCAATTTCACCACAGAGAAACCATCCACCGTCACTTCTGACTCAGTCAACGTCATCATTGTCGAGCTGTTGTGCCACTGAGAAATCCGTCTAAAGAGATCATGCAAGAGAATCCACTGACACCCCATGATGACACCCCAAACGCCTCCAATATCAAGCCACAAACCATCGGTGACGTCGAATTCCTAGAGAGACCACTGCAGAGCCAATAAAGCTAATGCTGAAAACAACCCTAGTCCAACGATGAAGTAGCCACCACTCTAACTCCCCAACCTCACAACCCAAATCCCTAGAGAGACCACTGATCTAATCCTACTCATAGAGAGATGTGGAGACCAAGATCCATAGCAGATGGATGGGCAGCAATGAAGCACATCGTTGGAGACTGCAGAAGAACAGAGACCAGAAACCCATAAAATGGGAAAAGGAAGTTGGGGCTGAAGAAGGGATCAGGGGGAGAAGAGAGGAATCCAAATAGGAATGGTTTTTATTGTTTTATAATTCCAAAGGACAAACTCATTATATTTTTAGCCTTTTATGTGGAAGTATTTCATGTTCTTAAAGATGTCATTTTATAACAATAAAATATAATATTGGTTTTGGAGGGATCATAAAGACTATAAAATTATCCAAATATCCTAAATATCAAATTATTTTACAGGAAAAAATATATTTGATCATGGATAATTTTTATTGAATTTATTAAAACACTTTTGGATCTTTATAATGTCATAATACACACCTTATATGTATACCATATTTAATTTTGACCCAAAAAATATATTATCTTAGAAAATTATCAATAATTAAAAATTGAATAATTTCGATGTAATAATTCTAAAAAATATATTTATTTTATCAATTAATTTTTTAAATATTTTTTTTTGTATTTTAAAAACCAATAGATATTTTTTGAAAAATTCTAGGTTTTTTTACGATATTAGTTTTCAAAACCTTATAAAAATTACATTTAACATCATATAAATTATATTATCATTTATATTTAATAAAAATAATTATTAATTATATTTTATTGAAATATAATTTTTCAAAAACCCATTAAATCATAAAAACTAATTTCTTAATTGAAATTTCAAATTACCCAAAAAAATATGTTTTTTCGTATCAAAATAAAAATCATTTATAAAGAAGAAACAATAAGAAGTAAATATAATTATTATTATATTTAAAATAAAATATACATATTCTTATTCTTATATTATTGATAAATGTACCTTTATTACACTAGAAAACACCCTAAGGGTATGTTGTATGATATTGATATTTTTGTGGGGTGGTTTGGGATTCAAGGTTTGAGTCATGATCTTGATGTGCCTGAACTTCTCCCATAAAATGTTTTGTTCATTCTTTAGTTGTTAGAGCTAGGATTTTTCTTAGTCAATGGAAAATCCTAGTGATGTTATCTCCTATGTAATATTTGATAAATAGGCTTCATATCTACTAGTTGAGGTTATCACTTCCTTTGTCTATGTCAATTGGATTTATAAAAAACCTATATTTATACTAATCATATGATCACTATTAAATGAAAATATTATCAAAGTTATTGATTCTTAACATTATTTTAAATATTATGGGATATAATGAAACCAAATAATTTCATGTGTTTTCTATAATCATAATAGGAAAAAATTTATTCAATCACATAGGGAATTTTATTTATAAAAGTTTGGGTCGTTACAGATATGGTTAGAAAGAAATAATATACTATAAATAAGGTTTTACTAAATTATCGATGTTAATAATTGAAGTATATAGTTTTTTAATAAACATTTAAAGTAGTTGTGTAAGTAGGAAAAATATTTAGAATTGATAATATATGATTGAAATATAAAATTCAAAGTTTTATTATTAATTTTTGAGGTTTTTATGTATCCATAATTTTTATTTGATAATTAAAATTCTTAAATAAGAATAAAGTTAAAAAGGAAATAATTATTTATAGTTATTAGAGTATTATAGTAATAAAATTTCAATATGTGTGAAATTTTTGAAGATGAGATTTTTAATAATAACCAGAAGCTACATAACAGTTTTCTAAAGACTATTGATGCTGCATAAGAGTTTTCCATAGGTTTCATTACAAAAAAAATTGAACCATGAAAATGATACATAAGTGAAAACTAATGTTTAAACATTTTTTCTAATGGTTTACCAATAGTTGTGTAATTGTGATGGGTAAATCACAAAGGTTGGGTATGTATTGAATTAGGAAAATTTTTTGTGAATATTCACTTAAATTATTTTACATTATTTAAATTCGAAACATCTATTTCTATTATAGAAGGATTTATTGAATATTTTTTTGGTGAATATTTTATCAAAAAATTTAATCAAATGGATATTATTTCAGAAAATTTATATACAAATATTCTGAAAATGAATCATATATAATTATAAAGAAATTTTAAAATGGAATATAGAGAGACTTTATAAAAGTATGTTTCCCTAAAATTCATCAAAACATATTCTATTATCATAAGAAAAAAAATTATTTAGATTTTGAATTTATAGAAGTTATAGATGAGAGTAAAAGAATTTGTTTTTTAAATGTTCATGGGTGATTAAGAAGTAATTTATGTACATTATTGATAATATGAGAGTGATCCATAAGAGAACCCTTTTTGAAGAAATTATGGCATATTTTATGAGTACATATTAATGATAGTTTCGAATTAAATATAATTTGGAATTTAAAGGATACATAAAAAGGTAAAGTATATCCAAAATTTTGATGAAGATTTATTGTCATCATTATTTTATTTGGACATTCATGCATGAATTTAAGGAAATAATAAGAAGTTTAATAGTCAAATTAACCTCCACTAAATCAATCCATCAAAGTTTAAATCTAGTAATTACATGTTTTTGATACAAATATCATCTATGATGAGTTTTTCAAAAACTGGCACAAAATTAAAATTGAGGAGAGTAATAGGGATTTCTATGAGTTCATGTGGGATTCTAGGGGAACTTGTGGGATGGATGCCAAATTTATAACTGTTTAAAGATAAAAATACACCATACTATAACTATGTTGTGATATAATTGTATCATTTTGAGATAAAATTTACCTTGCAGAAAAAAGAATATTTATTTTTATTATAAGAGATGAACCATATAAAAATACTATATTATTTCTATTTGTATTTTATTTTTTCACAAACCTTTTCAGTTAAACATGTTTAATGATTATCTAGTTACACTAAAAATTGTAAAGGTTTTGATTTATAAAATATTATAAAAATAATCCAAATGGGATTCAACCTTCCATTCTGTGGGTTGATGATTTATCCTCCTAAATATTTTTACCAAAAAAATAATTAATAAATGACTAAAACCTATTTCATTAAGAAAAGTATGAAATTTTATGTTTGAAGTTTATAAATTTCAAAGGTATTTTAGAAATTTTACACCTGAAACGTAAAATGGTAATTTAATATAGTAAATCAATTTTTATAAAAAAAATATAATGGAATTGTTTTTCATATAATGGAGTGTTTACCTTCATATTGATGTTTTACATGAATCAGAAGAGTTTTGATCCATTATGAATTTTTATTTAAATAATTAAATATTTAAAAGAAAGTGTCTATAATTGTATGAATTTTAAATAAAATGGGTTTCTACCTAACAATACTAGAGAGATTTAACCAATATTAGTAAGTATAAAGTTTTATTTCAATAGTTAAAATCTATAGGTTATTGTTAAAAATATTTAAATTATGTGAATATAATAAACAAATTGTGATGAAAATGTTAATGGGGATTCACTTGCACACACTATGATAGTGAGGAAGCCAATGTGGAGTGTACCTATCCAAGAGTTAAATCCTAAGAATCGCAACTTTATTGAAGTGGCATACACATGATATGGAAATTAATTAAATATATCCATACAAACTTCACATACTTCTCATGGTACAATAATGAAAAAATGCCAAAATATTACCAAGGATACTATATTGATACATTTTATGGACTTTCTCACGATGTTTCATGTCCCTTTATATTTTATTTTCAAGCTTTACTTAATATAATGAAGATTTATGGTTTGGTAATTTTGTGTCTGTTTCCACATTCTTAAGAATCCAAACTTGTTGTGTGGGTTGTCACTTCTCAACTACCCTTACATAAGTTATGTATTCTTATTGTAATGTATAACCTTGGATTATTCATTATCTTTATCACTAAAATCAAAATTTAATAAACTCTATGATGTGTTAAGTGAGAATTAGTTGAATGTTACTTATATCATCATAAAACACTATCATAAAGTGAAATAAAATAAAAAAACATTACTTCCCAAAATAAAAATTACCATACAAACTTAGTTACATGAGTTATAAAATATAAAATAATTAATAGGGAGAATTATGATCATTAATCATGAGGTTGATCACTAGAAAATTCCTCCATAACAAATGTTATCTCCCATAACCCTATCTCACTCACAGGATCTCTTCCTTAACTCAACAAATTCCATACTTTAACAATATAATTCATCTTCCTCCTAGATCTTATATGGGGATTTAGAATCCCATTTTTCTTTTCTTTTACTACTCTTTTAATAAATTATCACAATAATTCCAATAAGAATTAATGATAATTCTACATAGATTGAGTAATTTTATGTGATCTTTATACTTAGTGATGAAACCGACAGGAGTTCATTATTATATAATATATTTATAAAACATGTGATTTATTTCCCTTGATCTTCATGCATCATTGATTTTATTTATTATGACCTACATGAGTATATGTTTACTTCTTTTCCAAATAAAATTATGTAGATCATATGGATAATATTCATTTATAATGGGACTATACATGTATTCCATATAGATTTTTTAATTTTTCATCAATGTTCGTTTATCAATCTTCTTCTCTATTATATATTATTTTTGTATGAGAACTTGGTTTTCCATGGAACTTCATTGGGATTTATTAGTGATGAGTTGACATTATGAAGATGAAAATCTATGTTTTATGATTTGAAATTATTATGATGGTTGTATAATTATTTTTTATTCTACCAACCCTATCACCTTTATGATATTGGAAAATAACAAGACACAAAATTTTGTTTTTTTTGTGACACATCAGATGATATTGGTCTATCATATGTTATGAAAAACCATCATTTATTGATTTCTAATGTTATGGTAGTCATGTTGTATTCCCAATATAATATTTTAAACCAAAATATTTATATTTATACTGATTTGGTTATATCATAATTTATAATTTTCTAGTATGAATATTTTTCATCAAACTTATTTAAATATGGAACCACGGTTTATGAGTTATATACTAATTTATTTGAGGGTGGATGTATCATAGTCACAAACTTCTTATTTTCAAAAATAGTAAAACAGGGTTTAATTTTTATTTCTAATACATATGTTAACTAATGTAGGAATCATACAAAAAATAGTCCCATATTGGCCACTAATATTGAAACACCTCAACCTGAATCACTACGTTTGAGTTAGTGTGACAGAAATCCTTGTGTGTGCCTCCTCATGTGTAACAGATGGCCAGCAATTGGAAAGTAGCTAAGACATAGAGTGGTGAGACATTACCCACGATATCAGGTGACCATCAATAAGAAAAATAGATGGATAAGTAAAAAACTAAATAACTATAGGAAAATATTAACAGTGGAACCTAACCTATAACTATATTTCATAAAAAATAAAAATAATATAAAATAGTAATATTTAAGGTAATAAAGGATCCATACATGTAGTGAATCGATAAATTTGATTTATAATAGAACAAAAGAACATTATAGGGAAAATAATAAATATATACTTGTGAATTTCCAAGAATTACATCAAACCCTAAAACATCACCACGTGGTAAGAAACACGATATAGGTTTTTGGCCCTTAGAAGAATCTATGAAAAAAGGATCCATGTGAATTAGGTTAATTATGGTGGGTGTGTGAAATAAAATATATAGGATAAAACTAATATTTCTTTATAAAAAGTTATATAGATATATATAAAAAATTTAATTAATATAAATAAATATATGTTGAGGGAATAAGGTTTTCCTTATGACTTTTCCATTCCTTCATACTTGGGGGATATTGTTAAGTCAATGAGGTTTCCTTATGATTTTACCATTCCTTCTTGTTTTGAAAATCACAAACACCTCATCTAAAGGAAAATTTCTTTTTACCCTGTGTTTTACTTCTATAAGGAATAATTTCCTTCCCTAAGGGAATTTATCCTTATCATGTTTTCATTGCTCATATCATAATTTTTCTCAGTGTAAAATTCAGTTTGAAACCAAAACCTTGGAATCCTATAAATACCTAGATATGAAGCATTCAATTTTAGAATCTGAATTCTCATAATTCTAATTACGAATTCTGGTTACGAACTCTTCTGAGTTCTGACTCCGAATTCTGATTATGAATTCTGGTTATGAACTCTTCTGAGTTCTGACTCCAAATTATGATTACGAATTCTGGTTACGAACTCTTATGGGTTCTGACTCTTAATTCTGATTACGAATTCTGGTTATGAACTCTTATGTGTTCTGACTTTGAATTCTCATGAACTCTGACTCGGAACTTTGTGAGTTCTGGTTCTGAATTCCTATGACTCTAGATTCCGAATTTCCATGAAATTCAGACTCCAGAATTATATAGAATCCTGGTTCTGAATTCCTAGATTACATAATCTGAATATTCTTGTATTATAGACTCCGAATTCAGTTTTGGTTAGACTCCGAACATCCATTTTCTTACATTCTGAATATCATATTTTAGTTATTCTTACACCTGTTTGGTTATAAAACGATGTCATGCTTTTATTTACTCACAAAACTTTGTTTGAGTGACCCATGTACATGTCCCTCCGAAATTCAATGAAAAATATGATCATTGGAGGAGGGAGATGACCATTGAATATGTGCCTATAAATAGGATCTCATTTGGAAGAGCTCAGGACTTTTTGAATTTTTGAATCTCGGAACTTTCAAAAGTGATTTCTAGAGAGAGAGGCTCTTATAAACTCTCAGTCTTCATGTTGAAAGTTTGAACAGTTTGTTCAAACTTTGCTTCATGCAGATTTACTAAGTGTAGAGGTGTCATTTCCTTGAAATTAGAGACTTTGGGTTGTGAAGTTAGAGGTGCTGATTTCCTTACAAATCGAGGTTTTGTGGGGATTTCAAGAAAGATACTGATATTCGGATTGAGGGCTTACCAGCGTTTGGGTAATACGTACTTTCTTAAAAGTATAAAACAGGGGACCTTTTATCCAGGGTTGTTGGATACCCTTCTATTTAGGATAAAAGAGTAACTAATTGTTACTTGTAGTATTTCTATTTTGTTTTTCGTTGTCCTTTTAGTTGTTGGGGAAAGTATAATCTTCTTATACTTCCTTAGACTTGTACTCTGATTATATATAATTATATATGCTTTAAGGTAGAATCTTATTTGTTGTAAACTTTTGTTAAGTTTCATTTCTAGAATCACTTTTCCAGAATCAATCATGTTATTAGATCTTAGAGGTGTTGGGAATTTTGTTTATGCAAAAATTTCCCTAGTGATTTTTAAAGTATACAATTCACCCCCCCCCCCCTCTTGTATTTGATCATCTCATCTTTGCATATTCAATCCTAAAATTGGTATCAGAGAATGTGACCACTGAATTAATTTCACGGTTAGATTCAGAATTTAATTCTTCTTCTTATTACTTTCGGAATTGAATTTATGGATACACACTTTTTCGGAATCATTTTTTCGGACTCGTATAGTTTGGATTCATTTTTTCTTAGAGATACTCTTGTTCTATATTTACCTTTCTTAGGAATATTCTTCTTGTTTGTGAACTTTTTCAATTAACATGTTTTTGTTTGGAAAGAATTTTCTTTAACATGGTAGGAATCGGTGTTGGTTCCATAGACAATCTCAATCCAACTAGACCACCTATCTTTTATGGAAATGATTACAAATATTGGAGAGATCACATGAAGACATTCATTGTCAATACTGGTGTTGATAATTTTATTATGATTACTGGAGTATATAAAATTCCTGACAAAGAAGTTAGTACCTTTACCAATCAAGAAAAGCATGAATATCAACTGAATTATAGGTTACGCAATACTTTTCTTTGCTCCATGACTAGAAATATGTATATTCAAATTTCATCTTGTGAAGGAGAAAATTGTATTTGGAAGAAACCTGAAGTTACTCACTTTGGAACTTCCAAAGAAATTGAAACTAAAAGAGCCATGTTCAGAGCTGAATATCATGGTTTCTGATTTCCTTATGGAGAACCCATATGTAAAGTGCAAAAAAGATTCATGACTATTGTGAATAGTTTACAATCCATGGGTGAGAAAGGATTAAATGATGAAGCTCTTGTTGATAAGATCATAGACATCATGCCGAATGAATAGGAATCCAAGAGGACTGTTATTGATGAGAACAAAAAGGTTACTCAGATTTCCTTAGATGAACTATTCGTAACTCTTCTTTAGCATGAGACTAGAATGAAGAGAGATGCTAATAACGTAAAGAATAATAATGGAAAGGGAAATGTTTCTTTTACTACTACTTCAAATCATACGAAATCCAAGACTCCTTAGAGAGTTACCAGATCCAAATCCAAGAAAGTTGTTATCCAATCTGAATCTAGTTGAAGTGAATCCTCAGAGAATGAATTAGCCAATCTTGCTCGAAGGATGAACAATATAGCTGGACAAAGGAATTTTCAATCCAGATATTAGAAAAAGGAAAGAAAAGATAAGAAAGATTCAGAATTTACATGTTATGAATGCAAGAGAGCTGGACACATAAGACTTAATTTCCCTATTCTTAAGAGAAAAGATTGAAAGGAAAGGCATTCAGAGAGAAAAAAATAAGTATTACAAGGCTAAAGGTAAGAAATTATTTAAATCTAATGACACCTGGAGTGCCAGTGGTGGAGATTCTTCAGATGAATCTTCATATTATTAATCTTTGGGACAAAATAATATTGGTCTAATAGCTAGACTACCTATTGAAAATCATTTCTTATTGTCTAAGGTACACAATGTTGAATCCATGACCAATGTTTATTTGAATTATAAGGATAGTAAATACTATAACTCTTCAGATGAAGAATATTCTTCTGATGAAGATAATACTTTACCTTCCTATGAAGAAGTTTCTAGGTTTTTCAAACTCCTTGAGATTGAGAATTCAAAACTCATGGAAAACGTCACAAGGAAAAATCTAGGAATAATATTCTTACTAAGGAAACATCATATCTTTCTAAAGATATTGATAAGTAAAATGTGGATTTTTAAAGTATTTCAAAAAATCTTGAGGAAGTAAGTTATGAGAAGAATAAACTTTCTAAAGATCTAGAAAATGTAATTTCTAAGAAAAATGTTTTCAAGCCTAGCTCTATTTCAAAATCAAATGTTTTTTAAGAAAAGAACTTTGTTACCAAACTCAAATCCAAAATATTTTCCTTGAGGAAGTTTTTTTCTAACTTTACCTTAGGTTGGCAAAATTTTGATAAAATGTATTCCCAAATCTAACCTCTAAGGAATAGTTTTGGTTTTGGTTATACTATTTCAAAACCGATATTTAGTAACAATTATTTTATTCCTCAAAGTGCTCCATTCTAAACTAAGTGTCAGTGTGGTGGACACTGGGCAAAAAAGTGTTCCTTAAAAAAACCCAGTCTTTAGGATTTCATAAAGCCTATTTTTTAAAAAAGATGTTTGTGCCTAAAATTTTTTGTTCTAAGAATTCCATATCCAAGAAAGTATGGATTCCGAAAATATAAATTTTTCTTATTTTCAGGAAAATAGAGAAGGTACCAACACCAATACATGGTATGTGGATTGTGGATGTTCTCGGCATATGACTGGTAGCAAAAACTACTTTGAAAATATTATCAAGACGAAAGGAGGAAAAGTAACTTTCATAGATAATGCTCAGGGAGAAATTATTGGTATAGGTAACATTGTTCTTCTTGAAAAAACATTGATTTTAAATGTTTTATTTGTTAAGGGTCTTAAGAACAACCTCATTAGCAGAATTTAGTTATGTGATGAGGGTTATATTGTGAATTTTAGGAATGACAAGTTCTTAGTACACAATTCCAAAGAACAGTTCACTATTTCTGCCCATAGGCAATAGAATGTTTACACACTGAACTTAGAAGACCTTAGTAGCCAAAATATAACTTTCCTTAGTGCAATGGAAGATCATTCATTTTCATGGCATAGAAGGTTATGACACTGTAACCTTATAAAATTATGCAAACTTTCTAATAAAATATTAGTTAAAGATCTACCGGAGCTTAGATTTGATTCTTCAAAAGTCTGGGACCCTTGTCAATATGGAAAGAAACATAAATCTAGTTTTAAATCAGTCGGTGAAGTCTCAACTAACGATGCATTATAGTTATTGCATATGGATATTTTTGGTCCAACACAAACTGGAAGCATTGGGGGAAAGTATTATGTATTTGTCTTGGTTGATGATTACACTAGATATACATGGGTCTATTTTCTAGTAAAGAAGTCTGAAGCTTTTTATTATTTCAAAAGTTTTAGAGCCCAAGTTAAAAATGAGAAAAACCCTTCCATTGAAAACTATTCATAGTGATCATGGAGGGGAATTTTAAAATTCCGATTTTGAAACTTTTTGTAGTAGAAAGACATTACTCATAACTTCTCAACACCCAGAAACACCTTAACAGAATGGTTTTGTTGAAAAAAGAAATAGAATTATTCAAGAGATAACAAGAACCATGTTGAAGGAATATTCTGTAGCCAAACATTTTTGGGCCGAAGCTGTAAGTACTACTAGATATACTATAAATCACTTTTTGATTAGACCTTTTCTTAATAAAACTCTTTATGAGTTATGGAATGGTAGAAAACCTAGCCTTTCTTACTTTAAGGTTTTTGGTTACAAGGTATTCATTTTGAATACTAAAGATAATCTACATAAATTCACACCAAAATCTGATGAAGGAATTTTCTTAGGATACTCCACAACTTCTAAGGCTTATAGAGTTTTCCACAAAAAACAGTTGTACTGTTGAAGAGATAGTACATGTGAAATTTGATGAAACTGATCCTTTTGTTTTTAAACAACCCCAACCTATATTCTCGGATGTGTTTTCAAAAACTGATTATCAACCTTTTTTAGAAGATCCTTCTGATAAATAAAATTCCCAAGAAAATGTTTCTGAATCATTTACCCCAGATGATTTCCTACCCTAGGTTGATGAACAGGTATTACAAAACCCAAATCAATTGTTTCTAAAGAATCATCCTAGTGATAGAATCATTGGTGATGTGAATCAACCTGTAAGGACTAGAAGTTCCTTAAATAATGAATTAGAACATCTAGCATTCATTTCCTAATAAGAACCAAAAATCACTGATGAAGCATTAGGTGATGATGATTGGATTAAAGCTATGCAAGATGAACTAAATGAATTCTAAAGGAATAAATTATATACCTTGGTTGAAAGACCTAAGGAAACATCTGTTATTGGAGTAAAATGGGTCTTCATAAATAAGTGTGATGAAAATGTAATAATTGTAAGAAATAAAGCTAGATTAGTTGTTAAAGGCTATAATCAACAAAAGGGAATAGACTATGAAGAAACCTATACTCTAGTAGCTAGACTTGAATCTATTCGTATTTTACTTGCCTTTGTAGCATTCATCAATTTCAAAAAATTTCAAATGGCTGTGAAATGATCTTTCCTTAATGGATATGTTCAAGAGGAAGTTTTTGTTAAACAACCTTCCTGTTTTGAAGATACAAAACATCCTAATCATGTTTTTAGACTTACCAAAGCTTTATATGGCATTAAACAAGCACCTTGAGCTTGGTGTGATAGACTTACAGGATTTTTTTCTTCAAAATAACTATGTTAAGGGAAATGAATATCCAAACCTTTTTATAAAGAAAGATAAGAAAAATGTTTTAATTGTTCAAATTTATGTTGATGACATTACATTTGGTTCAAATCAGGAATATTTAACTGATTCCTTTTCGGATCAAATGAAATTTGGGTTAGAAATGAGTATGATGGATGAGTTAACATTTTTCCTTGGTTTTAAAATTTCTCAAAAACCTGAAGGAATATATATATCCCAACATAAGTATATAAAAGACCTTCTTAAAAAGTATGGATATGACAACACTAAAAGTATTAGTACTCCCATTGGTACCTCAAACACACTTGATCTTGATGAAGCTGGGAAACCAGTAGATCAAACATATTTTAGATGTATGATAGGATGTTTACTTTACTTAACATCTAGTCATCCAGACATAATGTTTTCAGTATGCTTATGTGCAAGATATCAATCCAATCCTAAGGAATCTCATTTAAAGGCAGTGAAAAGAATTTTTCGTTACTTAAAGGGAACCATGGATTTATGACTCTTTTATACTTCTGGAAATGATTTTTTTTAAAAAAGTTTTTCAGATGCAGACTTTGGTGGATGTAGAATGGATAGAAAGAGAAGATCCAGAACTTGTCATTTCTTAAAAGATTCATTAGTTTATTGGTCATGTAGGAAGCAAAACTCTGTAGCACTTTCCACTGCTGAAGCTAAATATGTAGCATCTGGAAGTTGTTGTGCTCAAGTGTTGTGGATGCAACACACACTCATAGACTATGGTTTAAGTTTTACCAAAACACAAATTTTGTGTGATAATACAAGTGCCATTTCCCTTAGTAAAAACCATTCACATCACTCTTGTGCAAAATACATAGATATTAGGCATCACTTTCTTAGGGATCACACACAAAAAGTAGATATCATTCTTCAGATTATCAGAACGCAAGATCAACTTGCTGATATTTTCACAAAATCTTTACCCTTCGATAGATTTTAATACATTAAATAGAAGTTATGAATGATAATTGTAAGGTAATCCTCCTCAATTACTTCCTGTTGAACCAATATACTTACAGTAATAAACTCCTTTTCAAAAGGGTAGTACATTTGTTCATATGTTTTTCATATTTTTCGTAATAAATTTTTTCATATTTTTCATAATGAAGTTTTTCATATTTTTCGTAATGAATTTTTTCATATTTTTTATAATGAGGTTTTTCATATTTTTCGTAATGAAGTTTTTCATTTTTTTGTAATGAAGTATTTAATATTTTTCTTAATGAAGTTTTCATATTTTTCATAATGAAGTTTTTCATATTTTTTGTAATGAAGTTTTTCATGTTTTTCGTAATGAAGTATTTCATATTTTTCATAATGAATATTTTCATAATGAAGATTTTCGTAATAAAGACTTTTGTAATGAAGATTTTCGTAATAAATATTTTCATAATGAAGATTTTTGTAATGAAGATTTTGGTAATGAAGATTTTCTTAATGAAGATTTTCGTAATGAAGATCTACTTAATCAATTTTTTTTCATACTCATGTTTTTTTCAGAATCTAAAGTCCTTAAAGAATAATTTTCCTCAATATGAATAATTCTCCTTACAATCTGAAAGGTATGATTCTTTCTTGAGTTTTCGTAATCACCTCTTACTTTCTTGTAGTTTCTTTTGTTTTTAAAATTTCTCCGACTCTAGTTTCCTTAAATCCAAATGTTCTCCTTTAAAAACCTCAAATGATCATATCCTAATAAATTTTCCTTGAGGCTTTCATTTCAATCATCAGATCTAATTAGAAGAATTCTCATCCATTGGATTGAGATGGGAAGTTGAACCATCTCTTCAAACACCAATAAAAGGGGACCCCCGATGGTTGTCTCACATGAGTTTTCAAAGATTTTGCATGTCGAAGCTCTGCCCCTCTACAAAAGCTCATTCTGAACTTTTTAGAAGTGCTCAATTCCGAATTTCTGGTGAAGTTCTTCCTCAGGAGATGTCTACTGTTAAGCCGATTGGAGAGTGGTAGATATACAGAGAGAGGTTGGTACATCGAAACTTGTTTAAAAAATATGTCTCTTTTATCTATAAGAATATCAAGCTTAATGGATGGGAGAGTGTATCCATATTGAATTCAGGGGCTCAAGATCTTGTGTATCCGGATCTCCTCATTGAGTTTTATGAATCAGCATGTTTTTTCAAACAAGATGGCAGAGAAAAATTTTCCTTTAAGAGTTATGGAAAAACATATACACTAACATACACCAAGGCTGCTAGCTTGGTAGGTTTATCCTATGAAGAAGAGGCAGAATTGTTTTCCCACAAGCTACCAGATGTTCAAGGGAGATTTTTAAAAGTGAAGGCTATGCAAAGACTTGGACTTACAGATGTCAAGAATAAAAATATTTCTCACTTTTCTACAAATAATTGGATCCTAGAGTTATGGGTTCAGGGTTTTATCGTACCGAGAAAGGGTGACAAGGACACTCTTAAGAAAAGTGATATGTATATCTTGGATTTTTTGGTAAATCTAAGGAAAATCAATCTAATGAAGCATAATCTCATTATGATAGATAATATCAAGAATGGGAATCTAAGAGCACAAATAATCATGCATCCGGCCCTACTTTCCAAGTTGATAGTTCGGTGTCTTGAATCATTTAATATTCCTTGCAGTTCTAAGCCGAGGAATTGCAAAGTGAGGTTAGTTAGTGATGACACTTTTAAAAGAATAAATGTTGGATTTTATAAGGAATCATGTGAGTTTTATGATCTACTAGAGGATGAAACATAAGTCATTCTGAAAAATACTGAAGAGGCTGAACCATCTAAGAAAGCTGGAAAGAAAAGAAAATTGAAGGAAGTAAAAGATGAAGGTGAAACCCCTAAAGGTAAAAAATCTCAAACTGCACATCAAAAGCCTAAAAAGAAGAAAGCTTATCTAGATGAGGTTATAGCCAAATGGAGGGAGGATAAGAAGAACCAGAAGGAAGGGGAACCACAGTTTGGCCTAGACCCTGCAGAGGCCAAAGAATTGAAAGAGAAAGCTACTGAAGAGCTAGAGAATAAATCCAAAGAGAAGAAGATTAATAAGAAGATAACAGAGGAAAATATTGTGCAATCTATTTTGAAGGCCACTGAAGTTGCATCAGAGAAAATTCATGTACCGAAAACATTATTTGTTGAACCCTTACCTGAGACACCAGGGAAGAAGTACATGACTCTGGAAAAATCACAAGAAAAGGTTGATGAATAGATAGAATCTGTGGAAGAAGTGAAAGAAAAGGAAGAAAGTATTAATCGCACTAATGATCTAATTAAGCAAGCTGAAGATTATTATGAGAAGGAAAGTGCTTCCGATAAATTTTCAATCCAGACTTATCATGCCAGATCTTCAAAACTTGTTACTCCTGGAATTGATGAGAAGGCTGAAGAGGAAGGTCATGACTTCATTCTTCCTGAAGATGTTGAGGCCGGAGCCAATAAAGAAAAAATTGATGAAGATAAGATTTTTCTGTTGTCTAAAAGAGAGCATGAGTCTCTAGATGAGGAGGTTGTTTTGACAACTAAAGAGGGGGGAAAAGTGGTTGTTGATACCCCAACCAAAGCAATTCTAAAAAATAAGGAAGTTAGTGCATCTTCTAAGAGGAAGCTGGTTGAGCTAGAGGAAGAACCATCACCAAGTAAAGTCTCAGATTCGGAATCATCAACTCTTGAACATGATTTTGTCATTCAGTCTATGAAGAAGCTAGTGGACACCATTCTGATCTTTCCAACAACTGACTCTAGATTCCAGATGCTCCACCATAACATGAATCAAAAATCAGACTCTGTATCCATGGTGATGGATAGGTGTGTAAATATTGAGTCCAAACACAAGAACTTTCTTATCAACTATGAATACCACAGAAAATCTTGCAAGAAAATGGTGAGTTGGTCAAAGAATATAGTAAAAGATATGAGAGAGCTTGATGACTTTCAATATTATATTAAGAATTCATTTGATACTGAAGATGGAAAAATCAAGGATCTCACAAATATCTTTGAGGAAAAGCTAAATCTTGAACAGAATACTTGGATTTAGGATGTCAAATATCTGAATGGGAAGTTCAATTATATTTTCCAAAGTTGGAAAACAGAAAGGGGTCTCTGGATCGAGATTCATGAAAAGCTAGTGAAGTAAGATGAATTGCTGAAGGCTCAGGAAGAGGCTCTGAAGGCTCAGGATGATAGGATCAAAGCCTTTGAGAAGAAAGCATAGGAGGATCACAAAGAGCTAAGGAAGCTAAAAACCATCATGAAGAAGCTAATACCCAAAGAAAAATATGCAAAATAGATCCAAATATGATCTTTTGTTGTATCTATTTTTCCCTGTACAAATCCTTCCAATCTTAATGAAATTGTGGTTGCTTGTTTTTGTCTGGATGATTGTAATAATATTTTAGGTACCATATTTTTTTCCCATTCTCTCAAACTATTTTTTAAAATCACAAAGGGGAGAAGGAAAAGGAGTTCTAAGTAAAATAAGAAATATCCCTAAGGGGGATTTTATCAAAGGGGGAGTTTTCCATTACGAAGATTTCCATACTCAAGATAATGAAAATTCTCATTCCAAAAATCTAGAATATGATCCTTAGAGTTCTAAATCCTCAGGGGAGTTATTCATATTCACCATTGTCAATATATAAAGGGAGATAATTTTTATTTCAAAATCTAGAAAAATATTTCTAGGTTCTTATATTCTTTTTCACAAGGAGGTTTGTGCTTTCCAAAAAGGGGCATATTGTTGAGTCAATAAGGTTTTCCTTATGAATTTTCCATTCCTTCATACTTGGGGGAGATTGTTAAGTCAATAAGGTTTCCTTATGACTTTATCATTTCTTCTTGTTTTGAAAACCACAAACACCTCATCTTAAGACAAATTTCTTTTTACCCTATGTTTTACTTCTATATGGAAAAATTTCCTTACCCAAGTAAATTTATCCTTATCATATTTTCATTGCTCATATAAGAATTTTTCTAAGTGTAAAATTTTTTTTGAAACCAAAACCTCAGAATCCTACGAATACCTATATATGAAACATTCTTTTTTAGAATCTGGATTCTTAGAATTCTGATTATGAATTCTGGTTACGAACTCTTCTGAGTTCTGACTCCAAATTCTGATTACGAATTCTGGTTATGAACTCTTCTGAGTTCTGACTCTGAATTCTAATTACAAATTCTGGTTATGAACTCTTATGAGTTCTGACTCCGAATTCTTATTACTAATTCTGGTTACGAAATCTTATGAGTTCTGACTCCGAATTCTAATGAACTCTGACTCCAAACTTTGTGATTTATGGTTCTGAATTCCTATGAATCCAGATTCCTAATTTCCTTGAAATTCAGAATCCATAATTCAACAGAATTTAGGTTCTGAATTCTTAGAAAACAGAATCCAAATATGTTTGTATTATAGACTCCAAATTCAATTTTAGTTAGACTCTGAACATCCATTTTCTAACATTCTAAATTTTATATTTTAGTTATACTTACACTTGTTTTGTATAAAATGATGTCGTGCTTTCAGTTACTCACTAACCGTTTTTTGAGTGACACATGTACAGGTCCATCCAAAATTTAAGGAAAAATATGACCATTAGAGGAGTGAGCCAACCATTGAAGCAGTTCCTATAAATAGAAGCTCATTTGAAATAGCTCTGTACTTTTGGAATTTTTAAAGCTCAGAACTTTTAGAAGTGATTTCTAGAGAAAGAGGCACTTATAAACTCACAGGCTTCATGCAGAAAGTTTGAATGGCTTGTTCAAGCTTTGCTTCATGAATATTTTCTTAGTGTAGAGGTGTGATTTTCTTGAAATCATAGACTTCGGGTTGTGAAGTCAGAGGTGCCGATTTCCTTACAAATCGAGGGCTTGTAGGGATAGAAAGATAGATACTGATCTTCAGATTGAGGGCTTACCTAGGTTTCGATAAGACAGACTTTCTTGAAAGTATAAATCAAGGGACCTTTTATCCAGGGTTGTTGGATACCCTTCTCTTTGGGATAAAAGAGTTACTACTTGTTACTTGTACTATTTCTATTTTGTTTTTTGTTGTACTTTTAGTTGTTGAGGAAAGTATAATCTTCTTATACTTCCTTATACTTTTACTATGATTATATAAGATTCTATACGCTTTAAGTTAGAATCATTTTTGTTGTAAACTTTTGTTAAGTTTCATTTTCGGAATCACTTTTCCAGATTCAAGAAAGTTATTAGAGCTTAGACGTGTTGTGAATTTTGGTTATGCAAAAATTTCCTTAGGTATTTTTAAAGTATGCAATTCACCCCACCCCCCCCCCCTATTCTATTTGAGCATCTCATCTTTACATATTCAATCCTACAATATATACAACAAGATATAACCTTGTTAGGACATTTTATAACAACCATACCACCACAAACCCTACTCATACCTACTTTGGCTCTGTATCATAAGGAAATGTCAATTCGTGCTAGAAACCCACTAATAATAAATATTGTATGATAAGAAGAGGTATCCTTAATAGGAAACCTCTCACATAATCCAAATATTACCCATGTTTTCTGGAAGAATTTTACTGACACGTTGACTCAAGGACTATATAAATAAATGGAATATATTTTTTAGTGTTTAAAAATAAAAATAATATAATTCTATTAGAGCTATTATTTAAATATATAAAAATCAATGTGAAGGTCAAATATTATAAATATTTTCTCCATTTACTGGATATTGAATATATTATACAAGTGGAATGAAATAAATAAAAAGAATAACTTATATAATAACCTAATGTTGTTCTTTTTTATCAAAAAATAGAAAATGGAATTTTAATGATATTTTGACACACAAAAGAATAAGTTTAAAGAACATATAATTTGATCAAACCTACTCCTAACAACATACTTGGTGAAGTAATTGAAAAGTTCAGCCTAAAATATCTGACTATATAATTCTAAAGAACATTGAGATAGACATCTGACTATTCTATGTGAGGGAAGAATATTATCCATATTGTTCTAGAATGAATTGATCCAACAAACATTATCTTTATTCTTAGAGGTTCTAGTCTATTATCTTATACAAAGTGACAAAAATCCCTTGATTTATTTATAACTGGTTGGAGCAAGGATAAAATTTTCAAGGTCATACCATTACTTGGAATTTCATTGTTAATAAGAATGAATTCACTCTTGTGGGATAATAACCATGTGTTATTGGGGATGTATTTTACCTCAGGAATGTGAACTTATTTAAAATTCATAGTGTTATCTTATGTTCAATTACTACTCTAAATATACATACTTACTAAATGGTAGATAATATGATATAGATATTATCCATGAATAATTGAATAGGTAATTAATGTATACAACTAAAATTGTATTAAAAGTGAATCCATACTGATTCACTAGCTCTAAGTGTGGGCATATCCCAAAGCAATCCTAAAAAATATATATCATTTATAATAATATATTTTTCATTATATGATGGTAAATTTGTGAAATTTGAATGTTGGATATGAATGTTTATATGTTAAAATATCATCATGGTTGGTGAATTGAATATTTCAAAAAGTTGAAAAATTTTTAGTTCATTGTGAAACAAACAATAAATATATGTCCAAATAAAATATTATTGGAGCCATATATAAATAAATTATATCCTCATAAATGTATGTGTAAATTCAATATATATAAATTTTAGTTTTAACTCCCCATAGATATTTATCTTTAGTTCTCATTTCAATCTTTCTTTTAGAACATTGTTCCAATATACCATAACTTAAGAGAGATCATTCTCATGTGTCAAGACATCCATCCAATCTATTGATAACTATAGGGGACGGGGTTATTCATCTTCTTCTTGATGAACTTAATCAAACTATTTTGATATTTACTAATAGGAATGATTTAATTTTTTAAGGTGTGTAATTTTTCTTATTATTTGTCAATATTTATTTCAAATATATTATGGGATTAAATGGGGTTTGGGGTTATTCTTATACTATGTTTTAAAAGTCATGAATCCTTCCAAAAAGAAAAATTGGTTTTATATATAATTTATCAATGTATTTTTTGAATTTGTAATTGATGAAAAAATATTGGAAAGTAATTTTTTACATCAACCATGGAAAAAACAAAAAAAATCTTTTATTACTAAGAATCCAAAACCAGTACATGTTTCTTCTAAAAATTAGTGTTGTAGTTCAGAAGACACTCATACCAAAATTTAGTGATATAAAAATATGTGTCTTTGGTAATGAAAATAAATCACAGTTGTGAAAATCATCATAGGATAATTATATATGGTTTCTCCAATGGATATATTCAATATTGGCCTTCAAAATGAGGACCACCATTGAATAGTAAAAAATGGAAATTTGTTTTAAAAAATTGATTGGTTTCCTAAAATGAAATATAGAAACAAGATTACTAAATGATTAATCACAATGAAATTCCATGATTGAAACTCCTTATCCAACCAAAATGAGTCATGGACTTCCATCAGTAGTAGTTGTAATTACAAGGAAGAGCATTCCATGGTGAAAGGTTTTAGAGGAAGATTTTATAAAAATATTTCAATGGTTAAAATTATGAATAACCTTTTCCTTCATGGGTCCATCATGAATACTTGGGGAGGAGATTTAAAACATATGAAAAATGTTTTGATATATTTTTATAGGTTTAAAGTGGATTCACATGGTTTTAAAATTTATAATGTTTTTATAAATTATAAAATATTGTAAAATATAAATGTGTTTAAATTCATTTTTTAAAAGTTCATAAATGTAAATATAAAATATTTATAATAATGAATTTTTTTTTGAAATTACATTTTAGCCATTTCAAAATTGCCTGTGTATTTTGATATGATCAATGGTTTAAAAAAAATTGTGTTATTTAATTTATTTAATTTTTTACATAGATATTAAATTTTTATTAATCAGTAATAAAAGGTTCCATAAAATATCCCATAATTTAAATATTAAGGCGTTTATACTGAAAAAAATTAAATGATAATATGAAATGTTTATATTCTATAAAATTTAATTGTTCATGTTTCTTTGAATAAATTTTAAATGTTTTATAATTTATCTATGAATTATTCATAAAATTTATCTTTCAGATTAAAATTGGTGAAATAATTATTTATTTATTTACTTGTGTTGATCATAGTGTTGAATTGTTTTCAATAATGTGTCAATATGTGTAGGGAAAGGTAATGATTGAATTTTTTATGATGATTCAAGGGGTGATGCTTATTGTAATGTTATTGACTCAATGAAGATCCCACTTTGATTATCAATTGTATTAATTGACAAGTACTGTAAATAGTTGTTTGTTGGTAGTGTTGATCAATGAGATGGGAATATTTAATTTCTATCAATTTGATAAAGTTGTTACAAAGAAAATGATGCTTAGAGAATTTTATGGATTCATAGCATTGGATTCCATATTGGGAAATTCACTATGTTTTTAATTTAGATTATTATTGAACTAATCCTATGTTTCAAGACATGTGTCAATTAATGACACTTTGTCACATCATTTGAAGTAGTCCATGCAATACTTTATTTAAAGATGTTTTTAGAAGATCCACCCACTGGTTTCTTTTTGGATAAAGTGTTTATGAAAATTATATTGATCTTAATTGATTAAGGGTTGTGCCAAAAGAGTTTTTACATTGGGTACATTCTTGAAAGTTCTTGTGGATTCATTTTCCAAAAAAAAGTTAAAACAGAGGAAAATAAAAGGAAAGATACATGATATTGGAATTTGAAGAGGTGTAAATGCATGTTTGAATTACTAAGTGGCCACGCATTTTATTATTAGAATCATTTTTATGGGGGTGACTTAAAAATATGGGCCAACAATTCAAGATGACTAGAGGCCTCAACTCAAGGCACAAGCAAGACACAGGGTTCACTGATCCCAAGGGAGGCATGTTGAGTCAGCCTGCAAGAGGCATAAGCGGCCCATGTGTAATACATCTGGAGCAAACGGTGGTAAGCTAGTGCATAGTGGGTGCCAAGGGTCATGAACGGTGGGTTCAAGGCATGCCTGTAGAGAACACGATATAGGGTAGTACCCTGGAGGGAGGATGAATAATCTAGTGATGGGTCGAGGAAGATTGATACTTAAAAAAAATGCATCCCATGTCTTTGTTTCAATGTAGGACATTTTTTAAGAAATGTGGAAGCAATCCCTATCATCCATTTGATCTCACACAAGATTCAGTTTCATGTCTCATATCACATCCCTGAATCTAATCGCCATCGTCTATGACCGATTTTAGTTGAACTAATGGCCATGGAGATTCTACACAATCATCTTCAACCTCTGATGGCATGAAGAACCACATGACACTATTGTAC
Organism: Viscum album; assembly: GCA_963277665.1. Lineage (NCBI taxonomy): Eukaryota > Viridiplantae > Streptophyta > Magnoliopsida > Santalales > Viscaceae > Viscum > Viscum album. The sequence continues at coordinate 1,746,484,831 of OY728151.1, read as the reverse complement.
ACTAGAGATGAATCCAAACCTCCATGATAGTGATTCTGGACACCTCTGATGATAAAACTAACTACATGAGGGTCATCTGGACTAAACAATATCACACAAGAAATTTCATTTGTATGCATGCAATGTAGCATGAAGAACTCACATCAGTTGATAGAAAAAGGATTTGTCGATGCTGCACTCATCATTTATCTATTCGTGGAGATAATTTTCATGTATTCATAAATGTATCCATGTGAGTATTACACCACAAAGAATAAGTCTATGTTCAAAATAAATATCCCATGATTCTCAAGTTATCTTTTACCAGTGCCATAGAAATTCTGAATCCAAAGATCTCAGCAATTCAAAGCCCCAATATCATGGAATATCCTATAGAATTTGAATGCAGATAAATACCCTTATCCCATCCTATAAATATATATACCTTGACTGAGGTTTTGGGGTAGAAAAAAAATTAAAAAATCTCTCATTCCGGAAATAATAGAGCATCATGTAGAGAGGTTCCATACAGCTCTTACATGTGTGATAAAAGAAGGCCTCCTCATAATAATACTACATGAAGGAGAAGTCTATTGTAAACTCTCAATAAGTGATTTTCACTCTTGAGTTGGTTTGTGAGGAATTAGGTTTTTTAATCCTTATGGGAATAGTGTGTTTCACCTACCATGTTTGTGCAACACATCCATAACTAGGAAACCACCCTGGTTCATGTGTTTGTGATTGATAAATCCTTGTGACAGTCAACAAGAAGGAAGAAAGAAGAAGAACCTATCAACATGTACACACCCATTCAGGTTTTAAGAAGATCATATATAAAGTGGATATTGTGTTTATACACGAGTAGAGGGATGCACTCTTGCATGAACACGAATTCCTGGAAGATTTTAAAGAGGATAATAAGTGTCATACTCATATTCATGCATATTCATGATTTGAAGAAACCTGAATTGTGAGTGAAAAGTGGAAAGTGATTTTCATCAATAACGAAGTGCATGCTCATGAATGACACACATATATTGAATTCACACTAAAAATAGTGTGTGATTGAAAAGAACCAAAGAAGAAAAAATTATATGTGTGCATATTAAGTGTAGAAACTAAGTGGACAGTACATGTGTAAATAAGTGATACACACTCATTCAACCTAAACTATTGATTCAATAACAGTGTGTGTTTGAGTTGGAAAGAAACATATCATACATGCATACAATCATGCATAATCACATTCATGAATTAGAAGTAATTAATATATCCTAGATAAAAAGTTTTTTATGCCATGAAATTCATGACTGAAGTGGACTTGAACTAAGACTAAATCCATAAAGAATTAAAGAATATCTTATATCTGAGTTGACTGTGTTTTATAATTCCAGAAGACAGACAGAGTTGACATAGTGCAAGATCATTCTGGTATATTAATATTCTGGAAGAATTTGTGTGCACCATCTGGACATATATAAGTGAGGTTGGGTCTTCATCAGAAGAAGAAATAATTTCCCAAGCAATGTTTCACTGAGGAAATAGATCAACACAAGTGATAAGTATTATTGAGAAAGGCCAACAAACCTTACCAAAGTCTGTTGAAGATTCTTGAAGAGATATACGAGCAAGTTTGATTCAGAAATATCATGGTGAAAGGAAATTAGATCAATATACAATGAATTAAGTATTCATTAAAAGGAGGAATCTACTCATGTGATTTGAGAACAAGAAGTATCTTGTGAGACTCATGAGTAGAAGACTTCAGTGAGACTCTGGAGCAGGACAGTGAGACTCTGGAAACAATATGAGATATAGTATAAAGAACCACCTGTGGAACTCTGGAGAGATACAGTGTGACTTTTTATTGACCATTTTAATTTTCCATCTAATTGTAGTGAAGAATCTATGTTGGGAAGAATAATCAACATAGTAAAGAGTAGGACTTTGTACTGAACCTTGTAAATCCTTATGTTCAGTGCCTTTGAATTTATAGCATCATTTGAGGTAAGGCTGAGAGACACAAGAAGAGTGTTTCAAGTCTTTAACCATCCATTTAGGTTTAATTGAAAAGAATAAATTTTTAAAATGTCTAAAGGGATCACTGATTCACCCCTAAATCTATCAATGATTCACACATATCTGGGAACTTCAATTTGTATCAGAGTGAAGGTGACATATAAAAGATCCATGGGAGTCTTTATGAAGTGTTGATTTTAAGAAATTATTGAGAAACCCCAAATTGAGATTTTTACCAAGAATCATAAGAACGGGAAGAATAAACATGCAAAGAAGATGAAGAATAATCTCACTTATAATAGGGAGACACCATCTACTAAAGGTTATCTGGAAGGTACAATATGTCATAATTATTTTTTTTATGACTCTTTTGATGAATCTTGGTGAAGATATGATGATTATAGATCAACTATTGATCTTTATTCTACAATTAAATAATATCTAAAAAAATATGACTAGAGAAGTGGAAAGAAATATTGATATAAGTATCAAATTTCTCTAAGATGAAAAATTACAACTGGAAGAAAAAGCTGATGACATGGAAGAGGCATTGGATAAAAGGGTTGGCATGTAAAACACTCTCACAAAACATGTGAAATAATAGGAAGAAACAATTTCTATTTACAATTAAAGATTTACTAAAGTTTTTAATAATTTCAAGGAAGTATTTTTTAGAAATAATTATTTGAGATTATATTTTTAGAAGCTTTCCGTGAATTTTAAAAATTGTACAATGTTTCTATAGTGGTCAAAGATTCTCAACTGGAAGACAAAGCTAACAAGGTAAAGGATCTTGACATTTATTTGCAAGAATTAAGAAGTGTGAATGACGAAAAAATGATAAATCTAAAAGAGAATTGGTAAAGTAAGTTGAGATTATTTGAGGATGACAATAACTCTCTAAACATGAAGTTTTTAGAGCTGGAGTTGAAATTGAAGAAGTTGGGACCAAGTTGGATGGAGACTGAAGTAAGAAGAGCTTTCCGTTGTAGAGGGTTGTCTTTTTTTGTCAAAGAAAATAAATGAATTCACTTTGTAATGGACTTGAAGAATCAGATGATGCTTCACGGATTTGTATTTCACAAATATTATAAGTTAGGGGAACTTATGATGTAAGCCATATGAAGTAAAGGGGGAGTAAAGGTGTTACCAGACATATACAATTTTGATTGTAAGAAAAGATGCTATTGGAAATAAGGGAAGTTATAGTACATTCCATGGAAACTCTGACAATGCGAAAGATGATCAATCTAAGGATATATCTCATGATAATGGAGTTTGTGACTAGTAAAGAAGATTTTTTCAAGAAATCAAATTACAGAAAAGAAGCATGAAGGTTATGGTCGAATCATATATTGAAGGTGGCGTTGTTCTCCATTATTTGCCAAATTTTTTGTCCTAGAAATCAGAATATGAAGACATGTATTTTTGGTAGAGAAAGTTTCATGATAAATTGAATAGGTTTTGAATATTTGTTCACAATTTATGTTTTAGGATCAGAACATCGAAATTTTTCAAAGGCATGGAGTGCATGAAAATTTGGGAAAAGTGCACGAAAAAAAAGAGGTCGTAGAAATGATTAGTTTTTCATGCAATATGGAATGTTGTTTACAATTTTGTGCACAATGGGTTTTTTGAGATCATAATGGAGAAAAATGGTAGAGGAATAAAGCACGCAAAAAAACTCAAGAAAGTGCGTGAAATATGATGTTGTGTGAAATATTTTTTAAGTTCATGAAAAGGGTTTTACGCACGGATTACTATTTTTCTTTTCGGGTCAAAAATGCCAATAAATACAAGGTGAACCTATCTCATTTGAAAAGGCTCGACACTTAGACAATTATCAAGCTCTAAAGCACACAAAATTATATTCTAAGGGAGTTGCGTGAAATGAAAAAGGTTTGTATAGGAAAGGGATGTTGTGTGAAGAAGTAAAAAGTTGCATGAAATAGGAAGTTGCGTGAAATAGATTTTATGCGCCAAAATGAATTTTTATGTGTTAGTCATTTAAATTGCATGAAAGATACTCGAAAGGTTGCACAGAAAAATTTGGGGTCTTCTCACATATTTAGTTGTGTGTATGAGAGTTCTTAACAGCTTCTGGGTAGGAAAGTGAAGGGTTATACTTTGTTGAATTGTAAAGAATCACTGAAACATTGTATTTCCCAATTTGTGCTAATAGGGTGCCCTCACACTTTCGAATTATCTTCCAAGTGCTACATGAGTGTAAGGGTATATCCTACTTTCTATATTCCACATCAAAGGATTTTTTTTCTAGTGGATTGTGAGGTACTGGATTATTTATATACCATACTAAGGATGTAGCTACTTTTTTTGAGTAGCAAACCTTAAAAATATTGTGTTCATGTGGTTGTGTGTGTTCACTAGGGAAAAAACTCTTTAATAGGAGGTGAAGGTTGTTTCAAAAAGAAAGTAAAAATAAAATAAAAAGATATCCCTGATTCACCCCCCCCCCCCCCCCCAGTGATACTTGGATCTTGATTGGGTAACTTCAGAAGAATCACCAATCACCCCATGCTGGGACATCCGGAAGATCTAGAATATTTTCTACCACTCAAGCTTACATTGAGGACTATGATTCCAAAATAAGTATTATATCATCTTCTAATCTAATGGAAACAACCTCCAAGAAGAAGGTATACCATAACCAATTTATTTTTGTTTCTACTAATGCAGCTTCATCTGTAAGTACAAGTTCGAATCTAAAAGGTGGGAAGATGTGGATTGATAAAAAAATTGATACATCCATAAAAAGATCGAGGATGGATACTAGAATGATTAAGAAGAATAACTCCCAAAAGGATTATCTACATAAAGAAAGACAATTCTAGAAACAACAATGGACTAAATCTATCCAAATTGATACTATAAGAAAATATATGATATTTATTGGCTATTGTTAGTGTTATTTGAAGTTTAGGAATTGGGGAAATAGTTTCTGGCATAATGTGTCAGCAAATGAAAATTATAGAATGCCTAAATTCAGGGAAAGTAGATGTGAAGAAATGAAAAAACCAACAAAGGTAAAGTAGAATACACTGATGAAGAGAAATATGTCTCCCTAGAATAGATTTGAATATCTTGAAGACTTTTATGATAATTGCAATAGAAGTGGTTATAATTTTGATGAGTTCTGGTTTATTCCAAACATGCATCATGTATATGTTGATAAGTATAAAGGGACACAACAAATGCAGAGCAAATAAACCAAAGATGAAAAGTCTCCTATTTGGAATATGCAACACAATGAAGTCAAGAAAATAATGAAAGAAACTATTCCAAAGAAAAATTTTAACCGGGATTCCAAGAATTTCATCTCAACCAAGAAAAGATGCTTCTACTATGGAAAGAAAGATCGTACCATGGATCCCTGCAAACAAGCCATGCAAATGAATATATGCAATCTTAAATTAAAAGGAGAATCAATCCAGTAGAAGAGATGATTGATTTAAGACATTCCCAAAAATGATTTTGATAAGTTTCCTAAGAAAAGTAACTTGAAATAATTAAAGGATAAATGTGGAATCTCAAAATAAGAATATGATAAGAATGAGTGTTTAGTTATCTGGCCTGATCAATTGCATGTTTCTAGAGAACTGCAAAAAGCTGAAGATGATGTACAAGCTAAATCCAAGGAAAAGGGGTAACAAATAATTCCACATGAAGAAAAATTAGAATTTCATGAGAGGTATTCAACATATGAAAACCCATGTGTCTCACAATTATTGTGTGAAAGTTGTAAGAAGGCTTGACATAATTCAAACAAATGTATAACTCTCTTACCATCTCAAATGGAGATGTTAAAAATTGAAAAACATGCACTAGTGTAAGCTGCTTCACTACTGGAAGAAGTACGGATAAACAATCCACACAAGTTGAAGGAGAATGAAAAACAAAATCCATGCTGAAAATGAAAGATAGAAATGGAAAATGGAAAGGAGACACCATCATGAAGAGTACCACACACATTAGAGCTACAAAGAAATATGTTCTTGGGTTGAGAACAAATTATCTTCCCACATTTCTCGTGTTAAAAAGCTCACATGTGTTCAATCTTATTCCCTTATATTTTTTTGTATATGTGTGATTACATTTCAAGGAATTTAATTTTAAGGTCATTCTCAAGATGATAATTGAATGAACAATGTGTAGAACAACAAGTGTGTGGGATTATCCATGATTAGAAAAATACTTGGAATGTCCCATAGTGGAAGATTATCAACATGAATATCTTGAATATTATCTAATGATATTTTCCACCAGGGTAAATCAAAAGGAATTTCACCCATTTTGGGTGATAAAATATGAAGGAGATGATATCAAGTAATATTTAATAACAAATCTTGAAATTCATATCATCTCTAGAAGTTGAAACTTGAGGTTTTCTAATCACACTTTCATCTCTTATTCTTAATTTTATTTATCATGTCAATTAAGAGGGAGTGCTTTATTGATGACAATATGGGATGAAGGGATATATATATATATATATTAATTTGAACTTTTTAATATTTTTATTGAAGTATATATATGATTTATCAATTTATAGATAAATATGTTCATTTACAACCCTTGGGATAATAGTAGACACATTCTGAGAATGATATCATTTGCATGGTTGCTTATGGACAACATTGAATACCTTGGTCATGTCTCTCTTGTTTTCTATAACATGTTATCTTAAGTAAACATAGTGTTTATTATCTAAAGGATATTTTCTAAGTGAACTATGTGACATCATCCTTCTCTTAGAAATATTCAATAATATATTCTCTAAAGGGAGGAGAACATGTTTTTAGCAGTCCCCACTTAACCTTTGGATTTGGTTTCCAATAAGGGAGAGAAAATATTAGAACCCATATTGACTCTTACAAAGAATTATTAGGTGGTATTAACAACAAAACACAAAGGGGGATATTGTTGAGCATAGTGTTGCATTTTTTGTCAATAATGTGAAAATATGTGTATGGAAAGGTAATGATTGAATTTTTTATGATAATTGAAGTGGTGATGCTTAAAGTAATGATATTGGATTAGTGAAGATCCCACTTTCATTAAGAATTATATTATTTTACAAGTACTATTAATAATTGTTGGTTGGAAATGGTGATCAATGATATGGGAATATCTCATTTCTATGAATCTGATGAAGTTGTTACAAATCTAATGATGGTTGGAGAATTTTTATGGATTCATATAATTGGATGAAATGATTGGGAAATTAATTATGTTGTCAATTTAGATGATTGTTGAACTTATCCTAAGCTCTAAGACATGTTTCAATGAATTACACTTTGTTACAACATTTGAAGAAGTCCATGTAATACTTTATTGCATGATGAATTTGGAAGATCTATCCATTGGATTCTAATTTGATGAAGTGTTTAAGAAAATTATGTGGATATTAAATGATTAAGAGGTGTTCCAAAAATATTTTTCACATTGGGTAAATTCTTGAACGTGATTTGGGATTCATATTCAAAAAAGAAGTATAAGAAGAGGAAAAGACAAGGAAAGGTGCATGGGATTCTAATTTGAATATGTGGCTATGCATGTTTGAATTATTAAGTGGTCGTGCAGTTTATTTTTTGAGGAATTTTTATGGTGGTTACTTAAAAATATGATTCGACCATGCAGGATGGCTAGAGGCCTCAACCCAAGGTACAAGTAGGACACAAGGTCGATTTTTCCCAAGTGAGGCCAGCCGAGTCAGCCCACATGCAGAATGGGTGGGCCCTATGTAATCCCCCTAGAGCACACGGGGGTAAGCCAATGCATAGTGAAATCCAAGGGCCACAAAGGGTGGGTGTAGAACTCCCTCGTAGAGAACATGGTATGGGGTAGAACTGTTGATGGAGGAGGAGTAATCGGGAAATGGGTCAAGGCAGCTTAATACATAAATGGAACACATCTCGCATCTTTGTTTTGATGTGGGACCAGATTTAAATAATGCGTTATAAATCCTTTCCATCATTTTGATCTCGTATAAGATCTTGGTTGTATGTCTCATACCGCATCTCACGACCTAATCAACATCATCCATGACTGATCTGATTTTATCCAACAACCTTGTAGAATCCACACCATTATCTTCTACCTCTGATTGCATGAAGCACCACCTGAGGACGTTGTACACCAGTGATGAATCCAAACCTTTGTGATAGTGATTCTAGATACCTTTGATGATTAAACAAAATACATTTGGGTGATCTAGACTTAACAAGATCGTGAATGCAACTTCATTTTCATGCATGCAATGTAAGATAAAGAACTCACGTCAGCCGAAAGAAAATGGAGTTGTTGAGGCCACACTAATCATTTGTCTATTAGAGGAGATAATTTTAATGCATTCATAAATGCATCTATGTGAGGATTACATGGAAAATAGGAAGTTTTCATTCAAAAGAAATATCACATGATTCTCGACTTATCTTTTACCTGCGGCATAGCAATTTTGAATCCAAAAATCGCAGGCATTAAAATCACCAATCTTATGTAATATCCTACAGAATTTGAATGTGGACCAATAATTTTATCTCTACCTATAAATAAAGATCCCTCAATTGAGGGTTTGGTGTTGAAAAAAAATGAGAAATCCCCCCTTCCCAAAAGAACAGAGCACTGTGCAGAGAGGTTCTGCACAACTCCAACATGTTTCAAGAAAGTAGGCCTCCTCAAGATATTTCTATGTGAAGGGGAAGGCTCTTGAAAATGTACAAAAAGTGTTTTGCACTCTGGAGTTGGTTTACGAAGAATTTGGTTTGGTAGGCCTTACCAGAACAGTGTATCACACCTTCCCTATTTGTGCAACACATCCATAAGCATGAAAAAATTATGGTTCGTTTGTTTATGATTGAAAAATCATTGATACAGTCAAGAATAAGGAATAAATAAGGTGAACATATCCAAAGGTCCACACCCATTTGGGTTTGAATAAGATCAAGTATAAAGATTACAGTGTGTTTACATGAGTAGAGGCATGCACTCTTGCATGCATATGCATGCATGAATGATTTTAAAGAAGAGAATAAGGGTCATACTCATATACATGAATATTCATGATTTGAAGAACCTAGAATTGTGAGTGAAAGGTGGAAAGTGAGTTGTATCAATAAGAAAGTGAATACACATGCAAAACACACATATATTGAATTCAAACTAAACAACAAGTGTGTGTGCACACACAAAAAAACAGAGAAGAAGAAATTGTGTGTGTTCATATTAAGTGTAGAATATACATTGATAGTGCATGTGTAAATTCACAAGACACACTCATTGAAACTAAACTATTGATATAAGAATAGTGTGTGTTTTATTTGAAAAGAAACATATCATACATGCATGAAATCATGCATAATCACATACACGTATGAAAATTAATTGAGATATCCAAGATAAAAAGTTTTGGATGCCATGAAATTAATGAATGAAGTGGATTTGAACTAAGACTGAATCCTGAAAGAATTAAAGAAGATCTTATACATGAGTTGAAAATGTTTGAGAATTCAAGAAGATAGATAGAGTTGACATAGTGAAATATAAATCTTGAACAAGTTGTGTGAACCATCTGGAAACATAAAATTGAGGTCGGGTATTCATGAGAAGAAGAAACAACTGCCTAATCATTGTTGCACTGAGGAAACTGATCAACATAATTGGTCAATGTTATTGAGCAAGGCCAACATACCTTACTAATGGATTTTGAATATTATTGAAGAGAAACTTGGGAAAGTTTGGTTTACCAAGCTCATGGGGAAAGAGCCATAGATCAATCTATAGTGAATAAAATATTCATTCAAAGGAGGAAGTTTCTTTTATAATTAGAGAGAAAGGAGTATCCTGTGAGAACCAGGAGTAGAATACTTCAGTGGGACTCTATAATAGGCCAGTGAGACTCCAGTAACACTATGAGATGTTGTATAAATAACCTTGTGTGGAACTCATGATAGATGTAGTGTGACTCTATATCTTCCATTGTAATTGTTTATCTGATTATTGTGGATAATCTTTGTTGGGGATAATAACCAACACAGTAAGGAGTAGGTCTTTTTACAAAACCTTGTAAATCATTTTGTTCAGTGCCGTTGAATTTCCAGAATCATTCATGTAAAGTCTGAGTGACACAAGAAGAGTGGATGGAGCCGTTAACCAGCCATAGAGGATTAATTGAAAATAATAGATTTTAAAAAAGTTTAAAGGGATCACCGATTCACCCCCTCCCCATCTCAGTGATTCACACTGATCTAGGCACTTCAACTTATTTCTTTATTAAAATATGTAAACTAAATATATTATTAATTGTGGCATATAAGTTATTTTATTGTGATATACTACATATATAAATTTTTATACATGTATCTAAGAAGTTAAATGTTCATAATGATAATGGATTCAGTTTTATTCTATCTTTAAATTGACTTTTATTGGTCTAAGATCTTGAATTAACTAATTAATTATAGTTTTAATATTTTTATTATTGTAATTATCATGTCATTGAAATATCACTAGAGTAAAATACAAATAGGAATGTGGCTTTTGACCAAAATTATCATAGACCTGAAGGGTTTTACCTTATGTAGAATAGTGAGGGTTGACTATCTTTCATTCTATGATTACTCTAGTGTGGATTTAAGTTTTAATATAATTAAAATCCTTTATATGAAATAATTTAATATTAGTATGAGTTATATAAATTTATATATCAATGAATAATTTTGACTTTTAATTTGGGTTAATAGCATAAGATATGAGTTTTGTAAAGATTTATATATCAATAGGGATACAATAAACCAATAATCCAAATTATTCAATACAATCACCAATCCTATATGATCTCTACATGAATAAATAGTTATCAAGATATCCTTTCACCTTCACCGTCACATTCTGCACATGCCTCTATGAATCTTGAAACACCCTAAAAAATAATAACACTAACCACCTCCTAATAATCACCAATATCATAGGGATAAATATATGTAAAACACATATACTATTTATCAAAATCATTTAAATAAAATTTAAATCAAATAAGGATACTACACTATTTGGATCTCACTACAAAATTCACATTGTCGATAAATCAACAAAAAATGAACACCATCAGAATAACATATGGGATTATATATCAAAAATATCCTTCTAAACATCACCATCCCATTAACATAATTCATATTCATTATTCCATTGGAACTAAAAACTGAACCCATAAATCATTACATCTCTATAGAAACCCTGTTATATTTTAAATCTTAAAACAAAATAATCTAGAAAATAAAAGTTAAGTTTTTATCCTATTGGAGTCATCCTCTTAGACTGCCAATGTTAGATCAATGATTTTAAATATTTATTCTATGAAAATTATATGATCACTTCATCACCATAAACTATTAAGAATAACGTTACATTAAAAATATGAGACCAATAGAAGAGAAAATAGATAGAAGGTATAAAATTTATATCCCCCTTGAAATTAACCATTCAAATACACTTCCATTGACCATCCTCACATGAAGGTCAAAATAGATATATGAGAGATGATAAAATATTATAATAACTAAGATAAAATTAAATTTTTACATCTCTGGAATTCAATCATTCAGAATATTTTATTTATAATTTTATTTCCATATAATAAATATTTATAACTCATACATTCTCTTAAGGTATTCTATAATATATATGATAGGAATAAATAAACAATAAAGTGAATTAATTATAAATATAAAAAATGAAAACATAGTTAAAAATCATTTGATATTTAACAATTCATTTATAAATACAATCATAGAAGGCTTTACCTTCCAACAATCAACCATAAGGAACTTCTGGAAGGTTCCCCACTTGTATAACACTATTAATTGAAAATACAATTTTATCAATTAGAAAAAATCATTAAAATCACATTCAACTTCCTCTAAAACATATAAACTACAAAAATTGTCCATCTATACCCTTAAATTCTAAATTATAAAACATAATTCAACTATGAGTAACTAAAAAATAATGGAATAAAAATACAAATGAAATAAATACATAAAAGAATATATACTCAAAAATGGAATATAGTTTACGTTGATAGTAATAAAGTAATATAGGAAACATATTATCGAAATGTAAAAAAGGATAAAGGAAGAAAAAAACCACCTGTCTCAAAAATTAATGACCAATAACAAATAAAAAACTAGAAATAAATCCTTATACATATTAAATTCCACTAGACATGTAATTCTACTACTACTTGGAAAAAAATAATGTGAAAAATTTAACACATTGCCAAATAATCTATCCAATTCATCACTACTTCTTTGGAATTATAAAATATAGTATTATTATTATTAATTTCATCTATATTTAGAGTGTGAAAATCCAAGAGGGAGTGATAACATAGGAAATTTAAAACATAAATCATAATTTATAGTCAAGGAACTGATATACTATTACAAAAACGATTTGAATCCATCAAGAAAGTGGAAATTAAAGATTCTACATTTTAAGTAAATTCCAAACCATGGGTTAAACACCCCATTCCAAAAATAATAATGTACGAAAAAATTAATTATGATTTCATTAATAAGGATTAAAATTAAGGATTATCTAAAAAGTTAGAAGATGATAAAAATAACATAAGATACATAACAAAATCCAAGAAACCATACCCTCATCCCAATAGTTTAAATCATATAAAAATAGTTGTCATAAATATCCATATATAGGATAAACATAATAGTTATTTATTTTATTCATAATTACTGCACACATGAATTAAATTTAGTTATATAATGAATATAATTTATGGGAGAATGTTGGTAAAGTAGAAAAAATACATAAATTTTAGACGTTATAAAAAATATTATTGAGTTTTACTAATAGGTAATTACATAGCTAACATCATATTCCAAGACAGGGTATCATAGTTGAATAATGAATCTATTAAATTATATGTAATGAAAAAAATATATAAAGACCCTATCAGGTTTTCAATAAGATTTTTTGTGATACCCCAATCACACATATAATAGGCTATGTTTTAGTGACTATCACCATGAGAGAATTAACAAAAAGTTAGATACATTTCCCATGAAATATGTATCATCAATTCATTAAACCTCTAATTGAAATAAATAAATTTGATAAAATAAGATAAAAATAAGAAAAATTTAAATACGTGAATATGGGTAATTTCATATCATAGGCACGTTCCCACCACGATTCCCTAACCAATTATAAAGGACATATATAAAATTTAAAAAATTCACCAAAATTTGTGCATGAAAACTATTTAAAAATGACATGACCATCTATCTCCACCAAATTTTATCTATATATAGACATTTATCACTTCAATACTATATGAAATCCTATAAATTATCTTATATATACCCATACATGAGTGTATCACCACACAAGTTACCATTCATTGGTGAGTATAAGAATATTTAATAAGACATCCAAAGTTTTGTGAGACATAAAAGTGATGATTTTATATACATAATTATCAAAACATATTAAATAATAATGTTTAGATTAAATTCACATCTTAGGACCAAAAAATGGCAATTGATTTCAGACCATCAACTATAAAACTACATATTCCTTGGTGTTACTAAATAGTCCTCTAGTATTCTTATAATTTCTGTAATTTTTATTGATGGTAACTTTTCTTTTACTAATATTTTTTACCCTATTTTGATATTATTAGCTTTATGTGTATAGTATTTATCGAAACATATAACAAAAGTGTTGAATAATTTCTTATTAAAGATTTTATTGAAAACATAAATTTTTTCCATGAATAACTATGCAAAATGAAAAATAGAAATATCATGTAAATAGGATCACAAATTGAAATTGTAATATTTTATTTAGATAATTAATTTCACTTAGTGTTTATGGTCATTTTTCAATAAATAAGTAGTTTATTCGCCTCTAAATGTTGAAATTTTATACTTTAGCTGTTTATCTTCCACATTTTGTCTTGAAATTAGTATTTTTTAGCAAACCTTATAAATTTTAAATTTATATTAATAATAATTGTTGGTAATTATATTATATGGTTTCAATAAATTAATAATAATAATAATAATAACAATAATTATAAATGAAATTTCTAGAGACCCATTAATTAAAAAAACATATTATATAAGAGGAAAAAATGAAAATGAAACTTGAATATATTCTGTGAACAAAATAGGTTAGAAAAATGATCCATCAATAAATCAATGGATGAGATAATTCCCATCATTATTTAGATCGTGAAAAAACCTTAGGGTTTCAACTATTATCAGCAGTCTCCCAAGAATCACTATCATGATCCACCTTTTCATTAGTATGCTTTGGTTGGTACATAGAAGTGACCAAAAATGATTATTATATTAAAATAAGAAGTGTAACAACTTTAGTTATTATTATTTTAGATGATACACATTTAAAATCAAGAGGGAAATTGAAAATTTCTCCCCCATTATTATCTAAATAGAAAACAAAGTAAATCATCTTTTTTCCTATCACTAATATCTATGGGCTCATAAGTAAGAACCAGGGACCATTTATAACCTGAATCAGGTATTGAAAATGTAGTAGAATAAATAAAATTAGGATTTTCAAAACTACAATAATTACCTTTAGACTCTATTTTAACTGATTTTTTAACTTAAATTTCCCCTTCACCGCCTTAAATGAAGAAATACTTTATCCAAAGCACTAAAAATAGAGAAATAACATCGAAAATTTTCATACACCATGTAATCAAATATTTCAGAAACTTCATTATATTGAATGTGTTTCATTAAATTATTTCATGAATGATCCATTCCCATCAAAACTCTGCAAATGTGAGAAAATCAATATTGAGAATTTTTTTAAAATAAAATTATAACTCCAACTATATGACCAAGAAGTGATAATTTTATAGGATTCTTGAAAAACTAATTGAAACTATGTAGTTAAATCTATATTAATGAATTCATGAAGTCTTCCTTAATGATATTAAAATCTTTTGACTATTCCTAATATCTCATCACCACTTGTTTTAGATATCATTTACTATAAGATAAAGCATTCTTCTTGTCCTTCAAATAGGGAAGGATGACATGAAAAAACTCTTATATTAATGAAATTAATCTCTTATCCAAAACTTCCTAAATTTAATAATGTTTGGATACAAGATCCTTATAATTCTAGGGTAAATAACTCTTCGAGTATAAAATTATAGGAATGAGAGAAAATTGGCACTATTTTATCAATTCAATAAAAGTAATTAGGTTAATAGAAACCTTGATATGATATCAAACATGGAAATTTAATTTAACCACGATATCTATTACTAAATTTATAAATAGAGAATATTTATCCTCCATTTTATAACTTTTTATTGTAAAACTAGTTTAGGGGGATTTTTTTGGATGATAGTTGGGATTAAGGGAGGATGATATTTTTGATAACATGTCTTATCCTGATTCTAACTTTTCAACAATATTATCCCTAATATCCTTGAAAAAAGCTACAGATTTAGTATGATGAAACTGAAAGTGTCAAACAATGATGAAAGTTTTTGAAGAATTATTTATTGGAAATTTGATTATAGAATTATGAATTTTTCAAAATCTTCTATAAATCAAAAATAGGTGATGAATAAATTAGTTACATGACAACAACTTCACTACCTCAACAATGGTCTAAAGTTAGGATCATCGACCAATACAGAGACCAAAAATTACTATATATCCATGGAACACCTTCATGACACATATTCAATGAACCTGTTAAACCAAAAGAATATTCTAAATACCTGTAAACTATTAATCAACTCTACAATCCATAGGTTAACATAGTGAACCACACTTCCAATAAAGAAAATTCATAGATCAAAGGGGATAGAAACAAATTTGATTACCAGGGATCCATGAAAGAAAAATCTAATGACCACTATGAGTAGAATTAGTGATACAAAACAAAATGTATATAAGAAATTACATAGATGTAAATACTTGTCAATCATGTATCACTAATCAAAAAAGAAGAACACTGAAGAAAAGATAAATCATTTTAACACTTATAATCATTGAATGATAAAGGAGATAGTAGATTCACAATAAAGATAATTCTTTATTACTATCCTCTATTCATAGGTTTGTATTCCATGTTATCTAATCCCACATTCAAGAATAAGAACAACAACAACAACAACAAAAATATTAATAATCATTTGTACGTAGTGAGGTTATATTAATCTAGATAAACTCTCATTACTGATGATATAACATTGAATTGGATCACATTATTACTAAAAGCTGATCAATA
The DNA here is from genome assembly GCA_963277665.1 of Viscum album. Classification (NCBI taxonomy): domain Eukaryota; kingdom Viridiplantae; phylum Streptophyta; class Magnoliopsida; order Santalales; family Viscaceae; genus Viscum; species Viscum album. The sequence goes on along the minus strand of OY728151.1, from coordinate 1,746,468,511 downwards.
TCTAAGCTAACCATTATTATAAATTTCAATAGCACATATATTAGTCCTTATTATTTTTTAAGTACATGGAAGGATCTAATTTTTTTCTATAGATCCTTTTATAACTAAAACATGGGCCTCATATTTTTTTATTTCAACTTTTTAGCCTATGATCAACCCCAAAAAAAACTAGAGGGATGTATTTATACTATATGTTTATTATAATGAGTGCTTGTGATCACCTAAAATCATGAATGACCCTCTAATTTACCCCCTCTAAATTCAATGGATATATACAAACAATGTGATGCAAAATACACCACTATTGTACCTATTTTTCATATCATGAAATGCACTCAGTAATTCATGATAACCACACTATCAAGTAGACTCGACAAGTTATTAAATAAATAAATTATAATATTTTAAAAATAAGAGTTTTACCATCATCTATTTCTTTTATAAAATTAATTTAAAATGGAATTATATCAATTTAAAAAAATGAATCAAAATTAACTCATCTATTGGTGGGATAATCCACAATCCTATTTGCATCCTTCAATGTATGAATAAAAAATATTATATAGAAGAAATAAACCATACATTATTCTAATTGTAGTAACATCTTCTATTTGAAATTAATTTACATAAAATTAATATCATAAAGAATACAGGTTTAATCACCCTCGGTCTATAAATTACTTCATACCTTTTTATCTATAACATGAACATCTATTGTGAAGTCATTCATCTTGGCTTCCAGAGTATTAGTAAATCTACTTGTGTCATAAAATATTATAATTACACTACCATGATGGATCCTAAAGAAATCCCCATAATAGGTTATTCTATAATTCCACATTGAGGCTCTATTAGTGTCAACTTTAATCTAGACAATAATGGGTGAATTCTATACAATATAAAGCATAACATTTTTTTAATGTACCTAAGAATTACCAATTTCATAAAAATGAAATTATCCATTAAGTAATTATCAATGTGTCCATTCTTTATGGAACTTTTTTCCAGAACCACATCCGTTAGGAGAACCATAAAAGTATATATAGAGAAATTATTTCTATTATAAATAATATAATTTTATATTCACTGTTTATAACATATTATTTTATAAGATGTAGTGAAAAAGATAAATTTTAGATATATTGATAGATCTATAGTTATACATTTGATCATCAATCCATTGATACTTATATCATGAAACCATGGGATCTCATTCATATCAAAAATAATATCAACACAGACTATGCATTTTTATATGAGATAAGTATATGATCCACATATTCAATATGTAAATTACATAGAACATATTTAAATCATAATGACATCCCAAATTAAAGAAAATATAATTTTTTTATTATGATATTGTATAAAATTATCTAGATAAATAAAAATATAGAGGATTTTAACTATAGTATAAATTAGTGATGTTTCCATTTTAAATAAGGGTTATGGCTTCCAAAGGTAAAGAATATAGAAATTCATACTTTTGAGAAGTCCATTTCTCATAGACTCCCATTATTGAATATTTTCCAAATGAACAAAATTGAGTTTACTAATGGTTTAACTAATGTGAAGAAGAAAATCATTAGAATGGTTATCTAACTTTTAACTGATTGAAACCTAAAATTCCATTGAAAAACAAAAATTCTTCTCAATAGTGATAAATTTATTACTACGTTGAAAACTAGTGTAAATTAAATCCATGTTCAAGTCTAGTTTTAGAGAAAAAAATTAAATAAAATATAGTAGTATTGTATCAATCACTATAGTGCTTACTGTATTTGGAATAGATACTATAGTATAATAAATTAAACATGATACAAAATACCTTTTTTGAGTGGGGTTCTAAATTTTTATAAAAACATTATATAAGTCCTCCATATACAGTTGTAATTTCTTTAATCCCTGTTTGTGGGTGTGTGTGGTCCAACTATGAGTGGGTCCACACTTATAGGGGCTACCCGATCTACTTGGTAGGGTGTGTGTGTTGTTTTATATTATTATACCCCCAATTATGATTTAGATTATTATTATGATAATTTTTATTATAAAATAAATTATCATTCCATTTTTTATTATTATTATTATTATTTAGTTGTTGGTGGTGACTAACTGATAATCCATCAATACCACAAGAAAACATTATTTCCACCTAATATCACCCAGAAGTGAATGAGTTCAATTATTTAAGAAATAGATGTTTAGTATCATAAATTTCCACTATAAGCATGATACATTCTGTAATTATATTTTTTTCTATTTTTTATAAAATTATAGATAATATATTGTTTGATTTTTCATGGAATTCTTGGACAAATAGGGGAAAAATGAAGAAACAAATATAAATTAATAAATCAATGACCATGGTTCTATATTCAATTAGAGTGACATTATTATGTGAGATAATGAACAAATTTAATGATAAAACATAAATTATCAACAAATTATTCATCATAAGTTAATAAAAACAACTAAGTTTATAAGAACTCTGATAAAAAAATTATACTAACAATATTATTGATAATAAAACATATATTTTTACCCACATTGTGTTAAGAGTAATTATTTAAGGAATATATGAGGTTTGAACATGAATTTAAAAATGTGATGAAAAATTTTGTTTTAAAAATTCAATGTACACTTTATTATTTTTTATATAAATATTGTTTTCTTATTTATACTTGAAATTTCTTAAAATAATTATTCACTCTATAGGTCACATTTTTCTTTCAGACCATCTTTGCCAGATATAAATTTTTATGGGAGAAAATGGCTCCTAATTTCATTGAATAATTTGGATAAAATTTTAATTGTATAAATATGAACCAATTCCAAAAAAGTCATCCCTTTTGAAGAATAGTTGTTTCATTCCTTTATAGAGGTCAGGAAGTCATTGAATGTCATACTGAAATATTTGTCTGAATTTTTCTTTCACACATGTGAACTCTAATAACCCTATCCTCACATACACTCTATAAATGTGTGTTTTTTAAATTTGAAGGTAGTTTACTAAATAATATAATTTAGAGTAAAATAGAATGGTGACATTGTGATTTTTATACATAATTAGATAATTGAATCTCTCTTGAAAGGTTTTCCTCAAAAATAACTTCCTTTTCTTCTTCTTTGATATAGTGTTGTCTACGTTAAAATAAATTATATATTACTCCAAAATTTATATAATTCAATTTATTTACAATTATTCTCTCCTTATTAGTTTTAAATGAAATATATGATTTGAAATGTGATTGTTTTATAACCTTTTAGACCATTTTATATTCATGTTGTTTCTATAAAGACTACACCACCCATTGAAGAGTAGATTTTCATAGTAATTGATCGAGTTCATAACTTCTTCGTTTATTTTTTAAAATCAATTATCATACTATATTTCACTTAATATAATCCATGAATTAAATTTTTAATTTAAAATAATACACTTTAGTAATATTCATTTCACACACTAGGTCTGGAATGTTTGAATCCTATGACTATAAACTTAATCAAAAAAACCAAAGCTAGAGTTATTATTTTATATATATATAATATAATCTTTAAAATTGGTTCATCCTAATTATCAATATATATGTGATCCCCAATTATACACTAACAATATTCTATGATTGTAATGTTAATCAATGAATGGTGATATGATTGTATGTCCTAAATCATGCTTATATTTCAGTTCATTTTATCTTTGTGGTTGAGGAAATTCCCCATGGGGTTCAGGGTTTAACAAATTTTGGGAGAAAAATTATGTGGATTTTTATTTTATTATTATTATTTATATATTATTTTAACCTATAAACACATAAAAATAAAATAAACTAATGATACATTGTCTTATTTTTAAATTTCGGGGTAAGGTATTACTCAAGGATCACACCACGTGGCATGGATGAATATGGAACACCCCTTTCTTACCCATCTATACTCATAATAGAAGAACAGGTCAATAGTATATATATATATATATATATTAAATATCAAAATGGTTCATTAATCCTATTTAAAATATATAGTCGATTAAAACACCAAATGATTGTAAACTTGAAAACCATGGGTAGCCTCCCATGTAGCACTTTTTTAACAACGTTAGCTCGACAGTAATACCCCTAAATTACCCAATACCAACTTTAAATATTTTAAGGACCACATATTTAACCACTTCTACTAGGTTGAGATTGATTCCATGTTTAGAATTTGTTTCATACACAAACCTCTATTCTAAAATTATTAGGTAAATCCAAGGAATTTCAGAAATTATAGATTCAATTTCTTTTGTAGTATTTTATAAGACATTAAAAATCATTACCTCATTGTTGGTTTCAAGATAAGAAATGGTGAAAAATAAAAGTTTTTGGCTATCCCCAATGAATGGATACTTGATGGTGGATGGAAAGTCCTCTTGTTCAAGTTCAGGTAGGCTAAAACTTTCAAACATCGGTTGGGACTTTGAATTGAACTCAGTTTTATTTTCATTATTTATCAATAGAATTTCTTCCATTGGAAAAAAAATTTCAACCGCAAAATTGGAAAGATCAGTTTTAGGAATAGGTTTGGACTCAGAGTTTGTAATTTCTCTTAATGGTTCAGTGATTGGTGTTTTTGAAAAAACATCAATGCAGTTATATTTATGATACTCATTCTATGATGTCAAATTCTCCTCTTTTGAATCCAAAAAAAAATTTCCTCTTGATTTAAAGACCCTTAAATAATTACTTTGCCTTATTAGTATATCCCAAATCCAAAGGTTGGTTCTTCATTAAATTCATGATAGGTTTGTGGGAGAAAAGAGTCTTATATCAATGATGAAGAAAGGATAGCATGAGTAGGAAAGGGTTCCATGACTGTCTCGAAGTTTTGTAGTTATAATATAAATGATGAAACCTAAAAATTCATTATATCCATTTGTTGAAACAGTTTTTCATGTAATGGATGTGGATCAGGATTGATAAGGGGTTGATCCAAATTTTCTATTCTAGGTTGATAATTAAGTTATCGGAATTTCACGATAGGGTGTTGAGATTGGATTTGTGGGGATTGAAACCCATTATATATTGGAATTTTTTTTATCATAAGAGTTAAAACATTGTGGTTCATTAGGCTGTTGATGATACCACCAATAGAAATTAGGATGTTCATTGTACATCACACATGGGGTTGGGTGATCAAAGTAGGAATAGGTTCCCCATGTTTGGATTTGTTCAAAATTTCCTTCCATTGGTGTGAGAGAGTGAGAAAAGAGAAATTGGATAAAAAAGGATTCTAGTGTCTAATATAACATACATAGGTCCCTAGAAATGGTTCCAAAATTTGGCCTCACTGGAATTTACACAATATTTCAGGGTTAATCGATTTTTTGTAGTTTAGCATGGGTTGTCGAATTCTCAGAGACCAAAGAAGTAACCTACAGACACGTACATTCTATATATTATTTTTTTCTATGAAGTGACCAACTTGGGTTAGTATTATATGGTTTTAAGTGAATTCTAAGATACATAAGTGAATTTAAATTAAAATAATGAGTTTATCCTAGATTATCACTTGGGGGTGGATTAGATGGAATTCTTTTTTTAACGGTTTCAACTTCTTATATTCACGATGGATTTATTCAATAACAACAAAAAACTTCATAACTTAATGGATTAATACCAACACACAATAATAATAATCACCTGTACACTTGGAGGATCAAATTTATGATCACTCCAAGGTAAAGGTTCATATTATCACTTGATGTTTGTGGCCTTAAAATTCAACAAGGACAAAGAAGTTTTAAAATAATCAAATAAAAATCACAATTAAAGAAGTTATTAGACATTAATGGGGTCATAAATAACATCCAATCCAGACCCTTTCTACTCCTTTGGATCAACCCATAAGTGTGTTAGAACTCCATTGATTTTATGGTTTCAATAGAAGTGGGAAATAGACTCATGAGGGACGAATTGAATAAGTAATAAAGCAATAAAAAGAAAATGATCACTCCACCATTGTGTGAATAATTCCACAAGGTTTGGTGTGAATAAATTCACACCTTGAGGCAACAGTATCAAAGTGAGAAGGATAAGAATAGAATAATAGGAAAAGAATAACTTTTGTTAAGAAACAAAGATGAATTAAAACAACATACAATTGATAAAGAACATTATAATGGAAAAGTGTCACCATAACATTATAATCAAACCAACAAAACCAAGATGATCAACTCCTTTACCACCACTACCTTAAATAGGAATCTCAAGAGTCATGGGTCAATATCCCAATTGTACAAATCATCCGACTTTATTATGGTCATCCTAGGGTGGTGGAAATTAAGGGAGAATGGACTTCTTTATCTTTGACTCGAAGTGGAAGCCAACTTTCATACACCGAAAAAACACATCTAAATGACCTTCTAGATGGAAAAAATAGAGTGGTACATAGAATAATAAAATGTATATCTGAAAGTCTTCTAACCTCCTATAAAATTTTATACCAAATGTAATTTTCTTTCTAGATATGATTGAAATGGTGGAATGTTTTTCTGGGCCACAGAATCTCGCCCAGAATTTTATCTCTAACTTGGGCCGCCAGGAACTCCATTCAAACATCAGAATTAGCTTTTTACACTGTTTAATTAAATGTTCCCCAAAATTTCTTATATCTTCAGTTAAATTTTCAGAATTATTGGGCTCAGATATTGGCCACTATAGTATTTTTATTGGGTTGTTGTCCAGTTCACTTCACCCAGAATGTTGTTTGTTCAAGGCCAACGTTGGTGGTCTTATAATATGAATCTTCAAGTACTAGAAAAGTATGAATTGTTACCAATGTAATGAGAAACCTAAAAATTAAATATGAAAATAAAATCAAGATCATTAGGTATTTTAAATTATGTTCAAAAATATATCATGTAATAGTGAATTTAAAGAAGGATTTATAATTATAGTATTAAATAATGTTCAAAGTGTAAAATGCACTAAAATTGTGTTTATTAATAATAAATCATATGAATATTATATATATTAACAATGAATATTATCCTCATTCAATTTATAATCACACCCCCCAACTTGAGATTTTCTAGTCTTGAGAAAAATGTATCTCAACAATATGAAATTCAAATTCCCTTTTCCAAAAACACTTTAATACACAATGATCACCAAAAACCCTTATACCAAACAATCATGAAACCCATAAAAATATTTTAATACAAGATAGTTTCATAATAATATCCCAATCCCAATCACATTCTTTTGTTCAAATTCATCTCCATATTTCATCCAATATCAATTAATAATGATGATGTGTTGTGCATCGCATTAGACGTGGGGGTTCATATTTATTCAAGGGGTAAATTATGGAAGTGATATGTGGAATCACATTTCAATATTAATATAACTATTCAGTTTTTTTTATTGTATTTTTTTTCTAATTTTTCCATGGTAATTGAAATTGCACTCAAAAGAGTCAAACCCTATATCGAGACTTTGCTGATGACTCCCAAGCTCAAAGACCTTAGGGAAGAAAGTGAATCCCACAAACTCGGGAATCATCTCGATTTAACTCAGTGAAAAAAAAAATTCATGTTACCATAAATAGAGATACAATTACTAACACTGGGCCAGACAACTATGTCGTCATGATCCCCAAGTGTTGAAAGCCACACATTAGGTCATTTCATTGCTCTACGTGCACATTTATTTTTTTTAATACTAATATTAAAAATAAAATGATCACCAAACCTATGATATTTATTTGGGGGACCCCATGAACTCAAACTAATACCCCACTATCCAAATAATGTGCGTTGTGATTCTTTTTTATTTGTATGAAAATATAAACAATGAAATATCACATTAGACAACCACATTTTCCAAAATATATGATCATGAAATATAAATGGATTAAAATTAGAATTAGGGCATGCTAAATTATTTGGTATTCAGTTTCAAAGTGTACAATGTCTATTATCATGTTCAAGGTTAAAGAAATTTTCCCTTCTATTAAGGCACAAATTTTTTTTCAAATCATTCATTTTTTTGACACAAAAGAAAAAAAAAATTATTTTATCTCCCCACCCCCCAATATAAAATAATATTTTCCCCAGTGTTTAAAGAAATGAAAATTTAGAAGGGGGTAGAGGCAAAGAATGGGACTCCAAAAAGGAAATTCAAAACATAGATCATGGAATGAAGTCACCTTGTGGTTGAAGTTGAAATTCTTACTGCTCCATTTTAATCCCTTGATCTCTATGTCACTCTGAGAATTCCCTAGTGGAAGAAATAAAACAAATAAAATAAAACTGTATATATATATATAGATATATAGATATATATTTATTCATATAAAAAAATTAAAATATAAGTATATATACAAAAATTATAGAATAAGGAAGCACTATATGTCACAGGTCAGTTGTAAGTGCATGCCCCTATATCCCTTCAGTCCCGGGTTCGAGTCCTCGCAGCTTCACCGGTTGTGATGGGGTTTTCCCCACAACCTACGATGTGGATTTTAAATTTATTATTTTTATTATTTTTATTTTTATTTTAACCTACAAACACATAAAAATAAAATGAACTGATGATACATTGTCCACTTTTTAAATTTCTGGGTAAGGTATTACTCAACGATCACACCATGTGGCACGGATGAATATGGAGCTCCCCTTTCATACCCATTTATAATCATAATAGAAGAACAGTTCAATAGTCTATATATATATATATATATATATATATTAAATATCATAATGGTTCATTAATCCTATTTAAAATATAAAGTTGATTAAAACAACAAAATGATTGGAAACTTGAAAACCATGGGTAGCCTCCCATGCAGCGCTTTTTTAACGACGTTAGCTCGACAGTAATACCCCTAAATTACCCAATACCTACTTTAAAAATTTTAAGGACCACATGTTTAACCACTTATACTAGTTTTATATTGATTCTATGTTTAGAATTTGTTTCATGCACAATCCTCTATTCTAAAATGAGCAGGTAAATCCATGGAATTTTAAAAATGATGGATTCAATTTCTTTTGTAGTCTTGTATAAGACATTAAGAATCATTACCTATTTATTGGTTTCAATATAAGAAATGGTGAAAAATGGATGTTTTTGGCTATCCCCAATGAATGGAAACATTAGGGAGGACGGAAAGTCCTTTTGTTCAAGTTCAGGTAGTCTAAAACTTTCAAACATAGGTTGGAACTTTGAATTGAACTCAGTTTTATTTTCATAATTTATCAATAGAATTGGTTCCTTTAGAATAAAATATTCAACCAAAAAATTGGAAAGATCAATGTTAGGAATTGGTATGGACTCAGAGTTTGTGATTTCTCTTAATGGTTCAGTGATTCGTGTTTTTGAAAAATCATCAATGGAGTTATATTCAAGAGACTCTATCCATGATGTCAATCCTCCTCTTTTGAATCAAAAAAAATAAATTTCCTCTTGATTTAAATACCCTTAAATAATTCCTTTACCTTCTTCTTATATCCCAACTCCAAAGGTTGGTTCTTCAATAAATTCATGAGAGGTTTTTGGGAGAAAATATTTTTCTATCAATGATGAGGATGGGATTGCATGAGTGGGAATGGGTTCCATAACCATATCAAATTTTTGTAGTTCTAATCTCAATGATGAAACCTCAAAATTAATTATCTCCATTTTTTGACACAGTTTTTCAGTTAATGTATGTGGATTCATTTGGATAAGGGGTTGATCCAAATGGTCTATTATAGGTGGATAATTAAGTTGTTGTAATTGCATGGGAGGGTGTTCAAATTGGCTTTGTGAGGATTGAAACCCATTATATATTGGCATGTTTTTTGGATCATAAGAGTTAAAACATTGAGGTTCATTAGGTTGTTGATGATTCCACCAATAGAAATTAGGATGTTCATTGTACATCACACATGGGGTTGGGTGATCAAAGTATGAAATGGTTCCCCATTTTTGGATTTGTTCAAAATTGCATCCCATAGGAGTGAGAGAGTGATAAAAGAGAAGTGGGATGAAAAAAAGGATTCTAGTTTCTAATATAACACACTGAGGTCCCCTGAAACAGTGCCAAAATTTGGTCTCACCCAAATTTACCCAAGATATTAGGGTTAAGCGGTCGCTTGTAGTTTTTCTTGGGTTGTCGAATCCTCAGAGACCAAAGAAGTAACCTATAGACACATACATTCTATATATTATTTTTTCTATGAAGTGACCAACTTGGGTTGGTATTATATGGGTTCAATTGAATGCTAATATAATTAAGTGAATTAAAATTAAAAGAATGAGTTCATTATAGGTTATCACTTGGGGGTGGATTAGATGGAATTCCTTTTTTAATAGTTTCAACTTATTATATTCAAGATGGGTTTATTCTAGAAGATCAAACAGCTTCATCACTTACTGGTTTATTACCAAAACACCATAATACCAATCACATATACACTTGTAGGATCAAATTTATGAACACTCCAAGGTAAATGTTCGTATTAGCACTTTAAGTTTGTGGCGTTAAAATTCAACAAGGACAAAGAAGTTTTAAAATCATCAAATAAAAATAACAATTAAAAGAATTGATTAGACACTGATGGGGTGATAAATAAAATCCAATCCATCCCCTTTATACTCCCATGGATAAACCCATAAGTGGGTTATCCCTCCATTGATGTTATGGTTTCAATGGAAGTGGGAAGTAGACTCATGAGGGAGGAATTGAAGAAGTTAGAAAACAATAAAAAGAAAATGATCACTCCACTATTGTGTGAATAATTTCACAAGGTTTGGTGTGAATAAATTCACACCTTCAGGAAAAGGTATCTAATTTTGATGGATAATAACATAATAATATGAAATGATGAACTTTTATTAAGAAACAAAGATGAATTAAAATCACTTACAATTGAGGAAGAACATTACAAAGGAAAAGTGGCAGCATAACAATACAATGAAACCAAGCACCCAATATGATCAACTCCTTCACCACCACTGCCTTAAATAGGAATCTCAAGATTAATGGGTCAAAATCCCAATAGTACAAATTGTCCCACTTGATTATGTTTGGCCTAGGGTGGTGGAAAGTAAAGAAGAGTGGACTTCTTTATCTTTGACTCAAAGTGGAAGATAGCTTTCATAAACCGAACAAATGCATCTAAATGACTATATATATTCTTTAATTATAGTGGTCCATAGAATAAGAAAATGGAAATCCAGAGGTCTTCTAATCAGCTGTTAAATATCATACCAAATTGAATTTTTAAGATATGATTGAAATGGTGAGATATTGTTCTGGGCCGCAGAATCTCACCCAGAATTTTATATCTTAATTGGGCCACCTAGAACTCCATCCAAACATCAGAATTAGTTGTGTTCACTGTTTAATTAAATGTTCCCCATGATGTCTTATATCTTAAGTTAAAGTTTCAGAATTATGGGGCTCAGATATTGGCCACTATAGAAGTTTTATTGGGCTGTTGTCCAGTTAACTTAACCCAGAATGTTGTTCGTTCAAGGACAACTTTAGTGGTCTTATAATATGAATCTTCAAGTACTACAAAATTATGAATTGTTACCAATTTAATGATAAACCTCAAAATTAAATATGAAAATAAAATAAATATCATTGGGTTCTTGAAATGATGTTCAAAAATATACCATTTAATAGTGCATTTTAAGAAAGAATTATAATTATAATATGAAATAATGTTCAAAGTGTAAAATGCACTGAAATTGTGTTTATGAATAATAAAACACGTGAATATTATATATATTAAAAATTAATATTATCTTAATTTAATGCCTAATCCCCCCCCCAATCTTGAGATTTTCTAGTCCAAAGAAAAATGTATCTCAACAATATGAAATTCGAATTCACTTTTCAAAAAACATTTTAATACACAATGATCACCAATAACCATTATACCAAACAATCATGAAACCCATAAAAATATTTTAATTCAAGATAGTTTCATAAGAAGATCCCAATCCCAAGCCCATTACTTTGTTCAAATTCATCACCATATTTCATCTAATATCAATTAAAACTGATGATGTTTTGTGCAACACATTTGACATGGGGTTCATATTTATTCAAGGGGTAAATGATAGAAGTGCAAGGTGGAATAAAATTTCAATATTAAGATGAGTATTCCTTTTTTTTTGTTTTTTTTCTGTTTTTTTTTTTTGCAATTTTGTCATGGTAATTGAAATTGCACTGAAAAAAGTCAACCCCTGTAGCAAGACTTTTCTGATGACTCCCAGGCTCAAAGACCTTAGGGAACCAAGTGAATCCCATATACTCAGGAATTATCTCGAGTTAACTCAGTCCAAAACAAAATCAAATTACCATAAATAGAGAAACAATTACTAACTCTAGGCTAGACAACTATGCATTCATGATCCCCAAGTGTCAAAAGCCACGCATTAGGTCATTTCATTACTCTACATGAACATTTATTTATTTATTTATTTTTTGAATACTCATATTCAAACTAAAATGATCACCAAAACTATGCCATTTATTTTGGGAACCCCATGAAATAAAACTAATACCCCACTATCCAAATGATGTGCGTTGTGATTCTTTTTTTATTTGGATGAAAATATAAACAATGAAATATCACATTAGACATCCACACTTTCCAAAATCTATGCTCATGAAATATACATGGATTAAAATCTGAATCAGGGCATGCTAAACTATTTGATATTCATTTTCAAAGTGTACAATGTCTGTTATCATGTTCAAGGTTAATGAAATTTTTCCTTCCATTAAGGCACACTTGTTTTTCAGATCATTCATTTTTTTTTACACAAAAGAATTTTTTTTATTTCATATCCCCCCCCCAAACATAAAATAACATTGTCCCCAATGTTTATAAAATAAATAATTTAGAAGGGGTAGAGGCATAGAATGGGAGTTCAAAAAGGAAATTGAAATTGAGGATCACGGAATGAAGTCACCTGGTGGTTAAAGTTGAAATTCTTGTTGCTCCCTTTTAATCCCATGATCTCCATGTCACTCTGAGAATTCCCTAGTGGAAGAAAAAAAATGAAAAAAACAAAAATATATATATAGATATATATTTATTCATATAAAAAATTAAAATATAAGTATATATACAAAAAATTATAGAAAAGAAGCACTATATGTCATAGGTTAGTGGTAAGCGCAAGCCCGTGTCTCCCTTCAATCCTGGGTTTGAGTCCTCGTGGGTTCACCGGTTCTAATGGGGTTTCCCCAAAACCTACGATGTGGATTTTAATTTTATTATTACTATTATTTAATTAACCTACAAGCACATAAAAATAATATGAAATCAAGATACATTGTCTTATTTTTAATTTTATGGGTAAGGTATTACTCAAGGATCACACCACGTGACACGAATGAATATAAATCTCCCCTTTCATACCCATATATAATCATAATAAAAGAATATGTCAATAGTCTATATATATATATATCAAAATAAATCATTAATCATATTTAAAATATAAAGTTTATTAAAACAACAAAATTATTGGAAACTTGAAAACCATGGGTTGCCTCCCATGTAGCGCTTTGTTTAACATCGTTATCTTGACATGAATACCCCTAACATACCCAATAGAAACTTTAAAAATTTTATGGAACACATGTTTAACCACTTCTACAAGGATCAGATTGATTCTATGTTTAGAATTTTTTTAATGCACAAACCTCTGTTCAAAAATGAGCAGGTAAATCCAAGGAATGTCAAAAATGATGGGTTCAATTTCGTTTTTAGTATTTTCTAAGACATTAAAAATCATTACCTCTTTATTGGTTTCAAGATAAGAAACGGTGACAACTGGATGTTTTTGGCTGTCCCCAATGAATGGAAACTTGAGGGGGGATAGAATGTCCTTTTGTTCAAGTTCAGGTTGGCTAAAAGTTTCAAATATAGGTTGGGACTTTGAATTGAACACGGTTTTATTTTCATAATTTATCAATAGAATTTTTTCCTTTGGAATAAAATATTCAACCAAAAAATTAGAAATATCAGTGTTAGGAATGGGTATGGACTCATAGTTTGTGATTTCTCTTAATGGTTCATTGATTGGTTTTTTTGAAAAATCATCAAAGGAGTTATATTCATGAGACTCAATCCATGATATCAAATCCTCCTCTTTTGAATCCAAAAAATCAATTTCCTCTTGATTTAAAGACCCTTCAATATTTCCTTCACCTTCTTCATCTATCCCAAATCCAAAGGATGGTTCTTCAATAAATTCATGAGAGGTTTTTGGGAGAAAAGAGTCTTCTATCAATGATGAGGAAGGGATGGCATGAGTGGGAATGGGTTCTATAACCGTCTCAAAGTTTTGTAGTTCTAATCTCAATGATGAAACCTCAAAATTCATTATCTCCATTTTTTGACATATTTTTTCAAGTAATGGATGTGGATCAAGATGGATAATGTGTTGAGCCAAATGGTCTATTCTAGGTGGATAATTAAGTTATTGGAATTGCACGGGAGGGTGTTCAGATTGTGTTTGTGAGGATTGAAACCCACTATATGTTGGAATGTTTTATAGATCATAGGAGTTAAAACATTGAGGTTCATTAGGTTGTTGAATATCCCACTAATAGAAATTATGATTTTCATTGTACATCACACATGGGGTTGGGTGATCAAAGTAGGAATAGGTTCCCCATGTTTGGATTTGTTCAAAATTTCCTTCCATAAGAGTTATAGAGTGAGAAAAGGGGAGCGGGATGAAAAAAAGGATACTAGGGTCTAAGATAACTTACTTAGGTCCCCGAGAATTGCCCCAAAATTTGGTCTCACCCAAATTTACGCAAGATTTTTGGGTTAATTGGTCGCTTATAGTTTATCTTGGTTGTCGAATCCTTAGAGACCTAAGAAGTAACCTTTAGACAAGTACATTCTATAGATTATTTTTGTCTATGAAGTGACCAAATTGGGTAGGTATTATATGGGTTTAAGTAAATTATAAGATACTTGAGTTGATTAAAATTAAAATAATGAGTTGATCCTAGGTTATCACTTGGGGGTGGATTGGGTGGAATTCCTTTTTTAACAATTTCAAATTCTTATGTTCGAGCTGGGTTTATTCAATAAGATCAAAAAAATTCATCACTTAGTAGATTAATACCAACACACCATAATACTAATCTCCTATACACTTAGAGGATCAAATTTATGATCACTCCAAGGGAAATGTTCGTATTAGAACTTGAATTATGTGGCCTTAAAATTCAACAAGGACAAAGAAGTTTTAAAATCAGCAAATAAAAATATCAATTAAAACAAGTTATTAGACATTAATGGGGTGATAAATAACATCAAATACATCTCATTTATACTCCCTTGTATCAACACATAAGTGGGTTAGTCCTCCATTGATTTTATGGTTTCAATGGAAGCATGAAGTAGACTCATGAGGGAGGAATTGAAGAAGTAAGAAAACAGTAAAAATAAAATGATCAATCCACCGTTGTGTGAATAATTTCATAAGGTTTGGTGTGAAAAAATTCACACCTTGAGGAAATGGTATTAAATTGATATGGAGAATAACAAAATAATAGGAAAAGAAGAACTATTGTTAACAAACTAATTTGAATTAAAACAACTTACAATAGAGGAATAACATTACAAAGTAAAATTGGCATCATAACATTACAATGAAACCAAGAACACAATATGATCAACTCCTTGACCACCACTACCTTAAATAGGCATATCAAGAGGCATGGGTAGAGATACCAATAGTAAAAATCATCCCACTTTATTATGGTGGGCCTAGGGTGGTGTAAAGTAAGGGAGAGTGGACTTCTTTATCTTTTACTCGAAGTGGCAGTCATCTTTCATACACCAAACATACGTGTCTAAATGACCTTCTATATGGATGAATTAGAGTGGGAAATAGAATAAGAAAACGTATATAATGAAGTATTCTAACCTTATTTAAAAGTTCAGTCCAAATGGAATTTTGGTTTTCTAGATATGATTTAAATAGTGGAATTTTTTACGGGCTATAGAATCTCACCCAGAATTTTATCTCTAACTTGAGAAGCCTGGAACTCCCTTAAAAAATCATAATTATCTTTGGACACTGATTAATTAAATGTTTCCCATGATTTTTTATATCTTTAGATAAATTTTCATAATTTTTGGGCTTGTATATTTTCCACTAAAGCAGTTTTATTGGGTTGTTGTCGAGTTCACTTCACCCAAAATGTAGTTTGTTCAAGGCCAACTTTGGTGGTCTTCTAATATCAATCTTCAAGTACTCCAAAAGTATGAATTTTTACCAATGTAATGAGAAACTGGAAAATTAAATATGAAAATAAAATCAAGATAATTGGGTAATTTAAATTATATTAAAAAAATTACCATGTAATAGTGCATTTTTAGAAGGAATTACAATTATAACATGAAATCATGTTCAAAGTGTAAAATGCACTAAAATGGTGTTGAAGAATAATAAAGAACATGAATATTATATATATTAATAATTAATATTATCCTCATTAAGTGGATAATTATAGGGATAGTATATTAATTTTTTGTTGGTTTCTATAGGTATTTTTTAGTATCAAGCTTTGTAGGAGAGTAATAGAATATGACACTCATCTACCTGTTTTCTAAATTTTCTCACCAAAGGTTTACATTAGGACTTCTCAAATCCCCATGTACCTTCTAGAGATGCATGTTCTGTATCTTTTCAAAATTAACTGATACATTCATGTATTTATTTATTAATTTATTTACTATTTATGGATATCCATTGGATGAATATACCTATTTCTTGGTAAAATTTTTACATCAATGTATTGATAAAAATATTTTTTTAAATTTTGAAAAATTCAATTTGATAGAATATAATGGAATTTTCCTGGGACATGTAGTGTCACAAATTGGAATTTAGGATTCTAAATCTATTATAGAAATTATTTCATCATTCCTATATTTTATATGTTTTTTATGTTCGATCATTCCTTGGATATATTGTTTTTATCAATGCATTATCTGAGATTTTAGTAATATTTCCGTACTATTTTATTTATTTCTTAAAATGTAAATTGAATTAATTTTTTATGGTTCTTAGAGGGTATAATTTTATATGATAATGAATTATATCACCACTCCACAAATCATACCACCGATACAGTAGGAACTTTCATTAAAACTTAGGTGTGATGCTACAAACTTCACCATTGGATCATTATTATCACAGAGTGTAGAGGGAAGTCTACATGTGATTTCCTATGATTATATGAAATTTTATTTATCCCAAATGAAATTAAAAATAATTAAAAATCATTTTCATTATATAATATTTTATTTTGATAAATTCTATTCTTATTAGTCATGCTCTAAAGTGTTTATTTTTTATGATCATGAATATTTGACTAACACTTAAATAAGCTAGAATAAAAGACCAAGTGTATCCATTTGATTCTAATTATTTAAGAGTTCAAAATTATGATATATTATTATATAGTCTAAGGTAACTTGGTGGTGTACCACATGAGTAAGATCACACACACAAGAGGATGACACATTACAGCATGAATCAGTTCTGGACAAATTTACTGATTATAATGTTCGTTAACTCTTATATAAACATTCATAATATGCTAATTCAGTTAATTATATTGTATCATAAAAAATATCTAAAAATATAAATCAAAAACATTAAAAAATTAAAGATTGGTTCTAGGTTTTATTTGATGGATTATTCCTACCTTTAGTGCATGTGTAGTGAACACGTTTCTAGGAGGGGTGTTCCTAATCCTCAGTTTGAGTTCGTTCAACATTTTTTTATACACTGTATTTGGGTGGAAACATTGTAAACTAAAGGGTAGATATTAATGTCTTAGATTATATATTATATTTTCCTATTTTATTCCATGATGCCCATGCTTTTTAATTTCATGACCACTTTTCCAGCATACATGTAACATTTCCAGGAGTCAAAAGATTCCACATCAATACATATTATTCTAAGATATTTTTATGTTTAGTGTATGAATTTTATAGTTTAATTCCATATATTAGTCAATTTTTTGTATATACTGGTCACTATTGATTATGATAGAAAATGGGTAGAGAACAACTCCACCAGAACAGATGATTCTCTTATTGTTTTGTACTTTTTCAGGGTTCATATTTTTTATATTTCAAGAATACAAATGGTGATCATTTTTTATGAAGGGTTTCACATTTTCAACAAAAATTTGGAATTTATTCTTCATAAGTTTTAGGTGAAACAAAAAACATATACTTTATACCACCCTAATAAAATTTCCAAGAAGAAGTTTCAAATCATGAGTTGATGTGGATATTGGAGAAAACATTGCAACTGAATAAAAAGGATTGAATAAAGAACTTAACTGACACATTTTTGGGATTATAGTTTAGTATACAATAATTCAATTGGAATATACCCAATTCAAAAAAAATTTGTGAAATCCTTCCATTTCTAGGTGGAGTTATAACATCAGAAATTATGGGTGATAAATAATTACAACATGGATTCATCCCAAGAAGGAGCTCAAAGGATGTTCCATCTTCAAGAACATGAGGTGATAAAATTTTCATTATATGAGAACCCAAGTATCTATAATATGAGAGAGAAAAATACCATTATAAGATGATCAAAAAATGGGAGTATCATTAGGGAGAAAAAGTATTTCTCAAAAGATTACAACTGAAATTGAATCATGGTAACATTAATTCTAGATAGTTAGGCCCTTATATTGTATTGTACATTTTTATTTATAGTGTATTGGAGATAACACAATAGAACAGAACATGTAGGTTTAATTTAAATGGGTATTGGATGAAGTAATAAATTAAGGGACCTCTAACACAAGTATTTGATGTCATAACCCTACATAAATCCATCATCTCTTGATAAAATCACAAATCCCCTAACCCTTCCACTTTTATATTCATCATATTATTTAAAATACTATATTTCATGATAATATATAATTCTATAGGTTTACATTAAGAAAATTTTGAAGTTGTATATTTGGGGGAGTGGGAAACTTTTAGGGTATCCTTTTGGGAATTTTATTTTTGTGTTTTGTTTTTTTATTCTAAAAAAGAAAACAAAAATAAAAAAATGAAAAAAGAAAAAAATATAATCATATTAAAATATTATTTATATTTGGAAAATATAAATCATTTACTTTTCAAATCTCATTAGTATTAAGTTACGAATGAGAAATATTTTATTCTCAATGTGTTATTTTGGTAAAAAAAAGGAGGTTTTCAATAATATGATCAATTGTAACATTAAAAACCATTTATATTTTTATAGAATTCATTATGATATTAGTTTATATTAAATTTTTCAATTCAATATATCCATATAAAATTACATAGAACCCTGTGTTGTGATATTTTTTCTATTTAATTTATGTTATAATCAAGTGAAGTAATTTTTTTCTACATACAACAATAGTATTTCAATACAATAATTTCTCTTTCATTTCATTTCACCATTGTACCGAATTGAACAATGCATGTGTACCTGGTATCCAACCATTATAATCCCAAAAACAATCATATAAACCACCAATAAAAAAATATTAGAGTGATGAAATGTACAAAATATGGGGAAATATAGGTCAAGAGCTTATTGCTTGACTTTTAGGAATGATTAATTGAATGGGTTTTGAAATTTTATTTTAAAGGATGTAGAATAATTTTGGTAGTAAATAAGAATTTAATATTAAGAAGAATTACATGGCCTAAATATCCTTTATAAGGGTTAGAGAGGCAATATTCAATTGGTCGACACATACACATGGAAAATAATTAGCATTGTTAACCCATAACTAGTTCCACTATTATTTATGACATAAATATTATTTTATTTTTTAGATAAAATTTGTTAGGTAATGTATTTTATTTATATTTATATTTAATTCTTGATATGATTAATTATTTTCATACACTTATATCATGAATTTAAAAAAAATATTCATATTTTATTGTAATTTTTATATTGGATGGCATGTACCTTTGCCGAAGAGTGAAAATAGGTGCGGGGGAGTTAATAAAAAAATTTATGAATATTTTTTTGATAATAAATCATATTATTTCTCCACATTGTGTTAAATTTTTTATTTATTAAAAATATGGTATTTGAACATGAATTTAAAATTTTGATAAAAATTATAGTTATAGCCTCTTTAAGTATAGTCTTGTGGTTTTGAAATAAATATTTTTTTATGACATATACAAATGTGAAATTTCAGGAAATAAGTTTTCACTCTATGGGAAACAATTTGAATTTGGTATATACTTGTCACATCTCATGTTTTATTTAAGAAAATGGGATATGAAGTCAACCATGGACTGGACTCATTAGCATATATACTACACCACCTATTTGTCTATATAGTATTATCTTTGGATTGAATTGGGATAATATTTCAATGTTAGAAAGATGATCCAACTTAAAATAAATCATCTTTCTATAAGGAACTATTTTCATATTTTGGAGGTCAACAAGTCGGTGAATATTTCATTAAAATATTTAGAATGGCTTTCATTTCACATATGTAAACTCAAGTAATCTATGAATACTCTGTACTTTATAAATATTCTTTTTCCTCATATTGTGGGTGTTGGCCATGGATTAGATACTATAGGATAAGTAGTTCCTTTCCAAATATATGAAAAATTCAATGAGGAAAGCTATAACACCGTGAGATTTGATGAATATTTTTTCCCAAATTTATTTTTTTCCTTCGATTCTTTACATTACATGAAACACTAATTTTTTATTCCATTAAATGAAATACTAAGTTTTAATGAAATTTTTCATAATATTACATTTTATTATTTAATATCATGATTATCTCTTATCCAATGAAATGGAGGCCATGAATAGGGTCAACTAAATTATAAAAATATGTTTTTTAAATATATATATATATATATATATATATATATATATATAATTCTGTGGGTACCAATCAATTAGAAATGAAAATGAAAACCATTTGAAAATAAAGGAAATCATTTTTTAAACAATTTTATTCCAAAAAATGAATTTTATCTCAATAAATTAAATAAATTACTTTCTATGAATGATTTTAATGAAAAAAATATATGCAATCAAATGTTTTAAAATTCATATTATGTGTTTTATAGGAATGGGATAAGAATAAATCTAATTTTATTCTTAACATTTATATTTTTCAAAAAATATTTCTTATCACATTTTGATAACATGATTTTAAAATAAATTTCTGAAAAAATTAGAAATTTTATTTGATAAAATGAAAAAAAAATTGAAATAATAATTTCAAAATTAACTTAGTTTAGTATATTCTCTGAAGATAATTTTTTGGATGAATAGTGGGAAATACTAGTTTTTATTAATATTTTTTAATGATTTTAAATAATTTGAAATGGTAATGATTTTCATAAGATTGTTTTAAAAGAAAAATTTGTTTAATTATATATTTATTAATAAAATTTAGTTCATTGGAATAAATTTTATATTTAATTTTGATATAATTGATTTATAATCTTTTGAACATTTTCTCTATGGAAATCTTCATTCTCTTCATGTCTGCAGGTCTAATTTTAAAACAAATTATGCCACATCTTTGAATTGAATTTGGGAAAATGGATTCCATATTTTTAATCATAATAATTTATATTATATAGTATGTCCATTTAATATTTTTTTCAAAAAATAATAGTAAAAATAGTAAACAACTAATTTCTATGGTTAATGTTAAAATAGTTAAATGGGGTTTAATATCATAATATATGGGGTAAAATGACCTATAAACTTTTAAAAAAAATTATGGCCATATTTAAACCTTATATCATCTAAGTATAATTAATTTCAAAATTCAATTACTTCTGTCATGGGAAAACATGGGTATATATTATTCTTTTCAAATATTTCATGTGTGTCCTCTCCCCAACTAATAAAACATGACCCACTCTCCTCTAGACTTTAAACATTAAAAACCATTTGATATGGGCATGAACTTTTATAATGTCTTAAAAACTTCCTCAAACACATCCTTGTGGACTTGGTGTGATCATAAAGTCAATCCAGTAAGTATTTATGTTCAACCTAAAGAGTTTGTCCAAAGAAGAGGTATGGTTTTTAACTATAAATTTTTATTTTATTTATTCTTCCACCTCTTTAAAATATTAATAATTTATTCTGATATAATAAATCATTAAATAATATATAATAATATTTACTTATGTTAATTTCATAAAATAAATCTACATCCTCTTCTATCAAATGGGATATGAAATCATCATTCTTGTGTACGCAGATTGTCGCATCGTGAACTGATATTATTCTTTTTTCATCACCATATTGTGCGGGTAAATATAATTATGGATTTAATATATATATATATATATATATATATATATATATCTGTGTGTGTGTGTGTTATTTTTATTATATTAATATAATTATGTAATTATCATATCACATATACTCACTTTCTTTCCATTTCATGGGGGATACGATAACGATGTTTGTGTATATCGTGGACTAGCACCTCGTAAAGGGATGTGATTCATTTTTTAGTAAGGATTTGAATGAAATGTAATTAGGGTAAAATTAAATATATATATATATATATGATATATATGAAATAAAAATGATTATATAAATTTAAAATATTTTTTACCTTTCTTTCATTCCATTTATCTAGAAAATGGAAACAGTGTGCATGCGTATGTATGGAAAATCATCTTCAGGAATAGTGTATTTAAATTTATATATCTAAATTTATGGATTAATATAAATACAAATATAATGAATATATATAATATTAATATAATTAAAATTTATATTATTTAACATTTATCAAATTAATAGGATCAGAAAAACTAAAACACACGCAAAAAAACAAAGTCGGTATCACCTGAAACCTGATTTTAACAAGAAATTGTTATTAGATGGTTAATAAAGGTCCATAATTAAACCATATATATAATGATATATACAATTAAACATATATAATAGATTTATAATAGACCTATATAGATTATACATGAGTTTGGGATGTCAATGAAGGAATTTGAGACATATATTAAGGGATTTATGCCTCACTTTTTTACTTCAATGAGACACATGACATATTCATAGCATATTTCATTAATGTGGCATATATACTACCCATGAATCTATTTTATGAAATTTAAAATAAATATTAGTCTTATATACATATATATTTTAGTATCTCTCAATCAAGGATTTTACAATAAATAAGTTACCAAACAGATAAGGGAATTTTTCCTCAATATTTCTTATTTTATATGTTATGTTATGCACCTATCTTATTTTATGATGTTTATATATACATAATTTGACATGTAATATAATTAATTTAATTATTATAATGGTATTTTATAATTTTTTTAATCTTATTCATGTATGGGGAAAATGATTCAATGTTACAAAAGTGGTAAAGGATTTATTAAAAAATCACATCACTTATTGGGATTGTTTATGTTTATTCTTCTAGTGATGAAATATTATGATCTATCTCTCATGAAACTAATTAATTTTATTATCTTATTGTTATTTCATTATAATAAATGTTTTCCCTTAATTTTTCTCTCCTAATTTACTCATTATTCCAAATGATTTTTTCAAATAAAAATGACAGTATTTCTATCTACGGTTAAAAGACATTTTTTATTCCATATACATGTTTTCTAAAAATATTTTCAAAAAAATATTTCTCCTATAGGATTTTAAAAAAAAATACCATTTTTTAACTTTTAAAAAAAATTCAAAGTGACCTTCATGTTATTTTTAAAACATGGCTTATTTGGATTTTAATAAAAATGTGAAAGGAATCATTATTTTAACATGTATGATATTTCATAATTCCATTACCACTAAATGTTTTAAATAATAATTTATAAGTTTCAAACGTTATTCTAAAAAATATGTTTTTGAAAATGTTTTTTTTTATTTTTTTAAAGTGGGAAAGGTTATTTTCCTCAATAAATGTTTTAGATAATTTGTAAAGATTATGTTATAAGTTTTCAAGGTTATTGTCAAGGAAAATGATTTTGAAAATGTTTTATATTTATAAAAAAATTAAAAGGGTAAATCATATTTTCATTAAGAAATTTTTTAAATTGTTTTTATAGCATCCTTTAAATGTTTTCATGGATATTTTCAAGGAAAATATTTATGTAATATTTTTTGAATTTATAGTTTTAGAAATATAATTTTAAAATAAATTTTTTATTCCTCAAGAAACGTTCAAACTCCTTTTTCTTTCAAAATAATTCCACATATAAGATGGAATCCTTTAATGTTAATCAATATTCCCTGGGGATATGATCCAATGATACCATCATTATTCTTTCTCTAAATAGTTTTTGTTTATAATGAGGTGGTTTTTATAAAAACCATTCATTTTCCATGGGTTATAATATGATGAATTGATGAGATAATTATGGGACTCATTTCCTTTCTAAGGGTTATGATATAATGGAATATTGTATCAAACCCATTTTATTCCATGGGATCAGATGTTATGAATGTTTTATTATCTTTTATCACACTGATGTATGGTATTTATTATTTAACAGTGGTTATATTATAAAAAAGGATGGTGGTCATGTTATAACAAAAGTTGGGTGGGACCTATATATTACTCCAATGCATTGGGTAATGATTAATGTTCTATAAGATTAAATGGTACATGAGAGGACATCCCAAGATCAAGGAAATTACTCAACTCGTTATACCAAGACTAACAAGTTATGAATTTTCTCATGGGTAGCCTCGAAATAAGGTTTTCATTATATATGTATATTCCAAAAATCTATGTATTATTCAAATGTTATTATATCATGAAAATTTTTATTTGATTCCACTCTGATTCATGTCTTATGAAATACCAATATTTATGAAACATATGATGTTTATGATCTATGATATTCATAGTATTGTATAATTTTTTTTCTCATTTTTGCATACCCTTATGCTCATGTTATGCTGATATCTCCCTTGTTTACCATTACTGAGCATTTATTCTCACCCTTACTTATGTTTCCTTTCCCCAAGTTATAATGAAATGTATTATATATGATATTTCTAAGAAGGGTTCTAGTTATTAAGAATATAGTGGGAGAAGATTTAGTTTACTTATGAACCTGTTGTTTATGTATCCATGGTTCCAAAGGCACTAGACCTAAATGATTTTGGCATGGATCTTAATGAGTATTAGTAAACACCCATATATTTAGAATTAATATTTATTTGTGATATTTTTGAGGCCTCAACATTTAGTATTAGATCAATATTTTAGTTATCCTTTAGAAATTAATATGGGAAAACATTAGTGTGATACCTAGGGATATGTCTATATATATTTCTTAGGATAACTCTATGTTTAAGAAAATATCCTAGAATATTGGTGAATAATAAAGTGAGTGGTTTCCTAAAAATTACATCTCTTTATATATACTACAAGTGGAAAAAAAATTAAATATAAGTTCCTAGGGTTAATAATTATAAAAAATGTGCATCTGACTTCACTCAAGTATTACTTGGTAAAAAGATAATCATTATTACAATGCACCTTGTTTAACACTCTCAGGGTATATTATTGGTAAAGGCACAAACTCTTTAAAAACAATCATGAAATATCTGAATGATAACCCTGAATAACCAAGGATAAACTTAAGGAGTCATATATTGAAAATAAGGTTTCATGATTTAGAGATCTTATAAGTGATTTTTCATGATTATGTGGTTTTCTAATATCATTAGTGTTGTTAAAAAAATTGGTTCCATTCAATGGATGGAACTAGAACGAATCAGGATTACAATGAATCTGATGGAAAATTCATTGAATATGAACAAAAAATTTGTAAAATGACTCGAGATAAAGATATTATGATTATTATTAATCATCTATTGCAATATATGATTTACAATTTGAACATCAGTGAAATTCTTAAAGAATAAAATAAGAGGATAATGGTATTTTATGAATTTTCATGTGAAAATGAATATAGTGTAAAGAATATTCAGTATATTATATGTCAATAAGGTGGTAAGAATCACCTAAATAATTATCAAAAATGTGGGCAAAGATTTTGTCTGTGTGGAAAAGAAGGTCATATAGTGAAGAATTTCTTAAGAGTTTAATGTATTATTTGTGGAGAACATGGGATTATCCATGTCAACGCCCTAATCCAAGAGTTAATTTCATGATAAAGTAAATACATATTCCATGTCATTCATTTAAGTGAAAGGATTGAAGTATTTATGTATTGAGATTTATGGATAATCTTGTAGATGTACTTTTAAAATTTATATCTTCGTTGTAAGAATCATGAAATATATAAGGATTGTGTAAATTTTTGGAGAATATATGTCTCTATGTAATATTAACATATGATTTATGGATACCATCATGGAATTAAAAGTTTCATGGTGTCTATATGTTCAAATTCATAAACATGCATTTTTAGGTTTAATGTGATGGTTGTTTTCCAAGAATAATGATATTTTTGTGGACATTTATAAAAATAAAACCATGGAGATTTAACCCATGAATGAAGGATGAAAGGAGTATAACACCTACCACTATCCAATATGAAAGAGTATTTATAGTGTTATAATATAAAAGCAAGGTTTTTTTGGATATGTATCTTGTTATAAGGTATGTTAGGAAGTTAAGGTTGAGAGACAAAAAACTATAGGGGATTCTACAAAAATTATCTATACACGATAGTAAATAGAGAGAAATCATCATATATTTTGTTGTTGTACTCCCCCAAACATATAAAAGGAATAATGTAATATGAGATATAGTTTATCACCTTGAAAATTCAGCATACTTCATTTTTTTATGGATTAACTTTCCTAAATATACATTACCGAAATGGTAATGGTTCAAGGAGTACCAAATTATATTGTGTCTGATTAGGATTCGAGGTTTTCCTTAATGTTTGGTTGAATTACTCTGTAATATCTAGATATTATGTTGAGTTTTATCACTTTGTATCTTTATTAGAAATATGTTCATTCCAGGATAAAAATTAAAAACCTAGAGATTATTATTAGACCATATTCTATGTATTAAAAAGTTTGTTTGAATCAACACCTTCCTCTAGTTGAATTTTTATACAAAAATAACTTTCACTAAAGCATTAAGATAATTCCTCATGAAGATCTCAAAGGAAAAGCTGTTTATAACTCTAATATAATATAAATTAGTAGTGGAAATAAATATATTAGGTCCTGGGAAAGCTGATGAAATGGAAGAGAAGTTTTTATTTGTTTAGTAACACATAAGGGAAGTAAAAATTTGATAGAAAAGATATACTAATAATAATCGAGATTAACTATAATTTCAAGTTGGTGAGAATTTGTTTTTATGAATTTCCCCTGGAAGAAATAATTTCAAAATAAGACCTAGGTATACTGGTCCATTTAAAATTATTGATCATATTAGGATAGTAGCATATCGTTTGGATCTTCCACTAAACTGATTTCAAGTCTATGATGTGTTCCATACATCTCTCATAAGGATGTACATTCTTGATCCATCACATATACTAAACTTATAATTCATACTTGTAGAGAATAATATTTTTAATGAGGAAAATGTGTTATAAATTATGAATCAAACATAGAATGTTCTACGAAATAAGACCACTCACCTTATCAAATTCTTGTGGTGAAACCACCAGGATGATGAAGTTATGTGGGAGCCTATAGATGTAACAAGGTTGAATTATCCTTAGTTGTTATACCAAAGTGATGAATTTTGAGGGATAAAATAATTTTATGGTAGGTACAATGTAAAATTTAGAGATTTTATAAATATAATTTTTCACAAATAAATTCAATGTTTTTCATTGACTACTTTATTTACATGCATCACTGATTTTAGCTTTCATTATATGCATCATGAAGTTTACACTAAATGAGGAATACTGTTAAAATATTATTTTTAATATGATAGTTATCTTTTATACTTTGGAATGGAGGATCTAAATATGATTAACCAAAATATGAAAACATATGGTTTAAACCAACATATAAAATTAAATTTTTGGTTAAAAGATAATTATAAATGAAAATAAAAACCATCTGAAAATAAAAAAAATCATATTCGGAAAAACTATTTTTATGCACTCAAATGCATTTTATCTCAATAAATTAAACAAATTAATATTATATAATTATTTTAATGATATATATATATATATACAGTAAAATGTTTTAAAATTAATCATATGTGTTTTCTAGGCATGATGCAATAATGAATCCAATTTTTTCCATAAAAACTATATTTTTATAAAAATCGGTTTTATTAAATTTTGAACACATGATTTTAAAACTAATTTTTATAGTTGTGGAAAATATATTAAAAAAATGAAATTAATATTTTTATTAATCATTACAAAATAAAATTATCATTATGTTTTGATAATTTTTTAAGAATATTATCTTTTTGATAGATAGAGAAATTCATTGTTTGAATTAAAAAAATTCATTTCTTTTTCAGCATTTAAAAACATCCAAATTGTTTTAATATGGGTTTAAATATAAATTAGTTCAATTATATATTTATTAATCCAATTTAGGTTATTCAAATCAATTTTATATTTATATAAGATATAAAAAAATTTAATCATTTAAACATTTTCTCTTTGAAAACCTGCTTTCTCATCGAGTCTACATGTTTAAGTTTAAAATAAATTTTCCCACTTCTATTAGATGAATTTGGAAAAATTGACTACATATTTGGTATCAGAATAATTCATGTTATCTAATAAGTTCAACATAATATTTTATCATAGTGAATAGAAAAAATAGTAAAAAAAAATTAATTATCATGGTTAGTGTTAAACAGGTTTACTGGGAGGATAATCTAAAAATATAAGGGGTAAAATTACCTAAAAACTTATAAAACACCATTTTTATAGAAATATTTAAACCTTATAACCTATATGGTTAGGTAATAACCCATGTTTTGTCTTTTTTCTTGTGAAAATCAAGGGTAAGATTTATTCTTTTCAAAAATTCCATGTGCTTCCTCTCCCACACTTATAAAAGGAAACCCCATATACTATCATATTATCACTTAAAAACCTTTTGGTATATACAGTAACTAACTAAATTTATTACATACAACCCTACCCAAATCCTATATTCCTTTTGATAACATAATTCCTATCCAGGAAGGATTTAGTTTAAACCTAAAGTGTTTGTCCGTTGAAGAGGTAAAGTTTTTAACTATGCATTTTTTATTTCTTCTTCCACCTCATTCTAATATTGTTCAATTGTGATAATATAAAAAAAATTATTATCTCCCATGTACTAAGATGTTATTAGGTTAATTTAACATCTTAAATCCATCTCCAATAACTTCAACTAGGTTACAAAATCATCAATCGTGTCTACGATAGACTACAACATCACAGATCAATGTCATTTATTTTTCCATCACCACCTTAAATAGATGGATATAATGATGGATTTAATGCATATATATTATTATTATATTATTATGATACTTATATAATTATAATATCATATACAACTTACTTTTTTTATTTTTTTGGGATACGATAACATCCTTCGTGTATACGGTGGACGACCACATCACATAGCGATGTGATTCATTTTTCAAAAACACATTGCATGGAAGTTTATTAGGGAAAATTTAATGAATATATATGATATAGGAAATAAAAATTATTATTTGAGGTTAATATATTGGTTAAATTTATTTCATTTTATCTTTTGATAAAATGGAAACAGCATTCTTGCGTGTGTACGGCCGACCCTCTCCATGAATGATGTATTTCATTTAATATCTACATCATTTATGGATTACCATAAATACATATATACTAAGTATATATGATATTTATATCATGCTTAACATTTTTGAGATTATTTATCCATTATCATAATAATAGGATAAAATGTAGAAAATTAGAACATACATAAAAAAATGAAGCATTTATTACCCAAAACATGATATTAATAAGGAATTGTTAAGAAATAGGTCATAAAAGGTCATAAATAAACCATATATGGTATGATATATATACTTATGGTTATATAAAATATTTATAACAAACTTAAATGTATTATAGTGTGAAAGTAAACATATATACAAGAATGAAAGACTTATGGTAAGTGATTTCCCTCTCACTTTTTACTTCAGTGAGACACATGCCATATTCCCCAATTATTTCTATTATACTGTGTATATTTTTAACTGGAAAATATTTTATAATGTTTCTCATAAATATTATGGGGATTTAAATATATACATTATGATACATATTTCATATGTTTTAGGGTTTTAAAGTTACCAAAGTGGTAAGAGATTTGGTCTCAATCTGTCATCTTTGGGACAAACATTATGTTGTGCACCAATATTTTTTAAAAGGAGTATATATAGACACATTTACATTTAATATCATGAATTTATTTATTCTCATTATATTTTATGTTTCATTTATTTTTATTCCCTCATGGGTCTTATGATTCAATGTTACTAATATGGAAAGGGTTTTATGATACAATCTCATTATTTATCAGGACTATTTATGTTAATGCTTCATACAATGAAGCCTTATGATATATCTCTCAAGAAAATCAAGTATTTTATTATCCTCGAGTTATTTTATGTGAATATATTTATGACCTTAATTTATCTCACTTTTTGTACTCATGATTCAAAAAAAATATTTTTAATTATAATCAACTTCATTTCTCTCTTCAGTCAGAAACTTTTTTTTCAACTATATACCTATTTTATAAAAATGTTATCCAAAAATGTTTTAATGTTAATCTATGTTTTTTTTAGTTTCATTTTTACCCTTTCATACATTTAAAAAAATTAAAATTAATATTCATTTCATCTTTAAAATAATTCTAATTTTCTATTTATCAAAAATGTGAAAGGAATATTTCTTAATGTGTACATAATTTCATGTAATCATTACCACTCAATGTTTTAATGATTATATTATAAGTTTCAATGGTTATTGTCAATGAAAATAGTTTTGAAAATTTTTTATTCTTTAAAAATATGTTTTTCAAATTGGTAAGAATATTTTCCTTAATAAATGATTTAGATGATTTCAAAACATTCCATTATAAGGTTGAAAAGTTATTTTCAAATAAAAGGACTTTTAAAATGTTCTATGTAAAAAAATTCAAATAGGAAATTATATTTTAGTCAATAAATTGTTGAATTTTTTTTTAAATATTCTATTTTATGTTTTGAAGGTTATTTTGAACGAAAAATATTTCCATATTATTTTATGGATTTATAGTTTTAAAGTATTGATTTTTAATGAAATATTATTTTCCTCAAGACATGTTCCAAGTGATTTTTATTTCAAAATAATTTTCCATCTAAGATGACATTCATTTATGTTACATAATATTTACTTAGCATATGTTCCAATGATACCATATTTATTCTTTCATTGTATGGATTATTTTTATATTGAAGATATGTTTATGAAAAAAATTATTTTTTCATAGGTTATGCTATGATGAATGGATTTGATAATGATAATACCCATTTAAGTTATATTTTTATTCTATAATGGAATTATTTAAGAAACCTATTTTATTCCACGGGTTCTAATGTGTTGAATATTTTATTATCTTATGAAAAACCTATGTATGTATTTCATTATCTGATGGTGGTACAATTAAAACCAAGGATGGTGGTCACATTATCACAAAATATGGGTGGGAAATATATATCCCACAAATCCACAATTTAATGATTAATGTCCTATGACATCAAAGGATACACAAGAGTTTATCCCAAGCTCGAATAAGGTACACAGATAGAATGCTCATGAATAACATGTTATAAATTTCCTTTTGGGTAGCCTTGACCTAAGGATTTTTATACTTATGTGTATTCCACAAATATATGTCCTATTCTACTTTTATTATCTCAAGGATTGTGTTATTTTATTTCATTTTAATTCATGTATTATGAACCACCATGATTTATTCCATGTCTGAATCTTATGATCTACGATATGTAAGGTATTTGTTTTAATTTTATTCCCATGATCTCATACCCTTATGATCATGTTATGTAGTTATCAATATTGTCCACCCTTATTGAGTTTCTGATCTCACCCTTTCTTATGTTTCATTTCCCTTGGTCATGAAGAAAATTAGTATTTATTATATGTTTAAGAAGTGTGCTAGTTATGATGAGCTCTGTGGTAGAGGAGGAATGTCATTTATGAACTAGTTGTTTATGTATCCATGTATCTAAATTAACTATAAATAAACGATTGTGGCATGGATAATTATGATATGTAGATAATATTAATCTCTTAATATATAATATTTATGTATGATAAGGTTGTGGCATCCACAGATGGTATCAAAGCAATGGTCTAGTTATCCTTTGGAAACTTTGATGGGAAAAAATAGTGAGAGCCATAGGGATATGTCTAAGGTTATTTATAAGGATAATTCAATTCATAGGAAAATATACTAGATTATTGGTGAGGTATTGGGAGAGTGGTTTACGATAAGTTTCAATCCTGTCTAGATACTAAAAGTGGACGGGTTTTTTGTAAAGATGTACCTAGGGGTAATAACTCTGAAAGGGGTGCATCGGGATTGACTCAAGAATTACCTAGTATACAAAAATAGTACTTATTGTGCACTAGGTTGGAAACATAATAGGGATATTGTTTAGATACTTACAAAATCTTTATAAACCATAATGAAGGATTTGAATGATGAACACGAATAACATAGGTCAATCCTAAGGTGTCGTAGATTGAAACGAAGGTGTTAAGATTTAAATATCATATAAGTGATTTTTTCTGATTATTTAGTTTTCCACTATGTTTAGTTTTGTACACACTATGATTTTGGTTTTAGTAAATGGATGGAACCAAAATAAATCATGTTAAAAATGAATCTAAGGGATAGTTCAGTGGCTATGAAAAACTATTTTGGCTGATGACTGGAGAGAATGATATTGTGATTATTCCTAATCATATTTTTTGATATATGATTAGAAATGTGAACATTTCTAAGACTCCTAAAGAATAAAATTATTAAAAGATGTAATTTTAGGAATGTTCATGTGGTAATGAATATAGATGAAAGAATATTAGGCTTGATATATGTCAATAAGGTTGGAATAATCACCAAGAATAATATATAAAATTTAGGGGAAGATGTTTTCTATATTGAAAAGAAGGTTATGAAGTCACTAATTTTTTATAATTTCAATTTATTATGTGTGG
The DNA here is from genome assembly GCA_963277665.1 of Viscum album. NCBI lineage: Eukaryota > Viridiplantae > Streptophyta > Magnoliopsida > Santalales > Viscaceae > Viscum > Viscum album. The sequence goes on along the minus strand of OY728151.1, from coordinate 1,746,435,219 downwards.
GGAATATGGGACTTATCCAAGTCAATGATCTAATACAAGATATATCTTCTAGTACATACACATGCCTATTCCATTTCATTTATTGAAATAGAATTATTAAAGTATATATTTGTTGGGATTCAGTTATTATCTAGTAAAAGTATTTTTTACCAATCATATTTGAGTTGTAAGAATCCTTACACATATAAGGATTTTCTTCTTTTTGAAAGCATATATATACCCATGTAAGATTAAAATAAGATTTATGGATACTAATATTGGTTTATATTTTTAAGGTTGATCATAAGTTCAATGTAATAAACATCCCTTTTGAGGTTTTAGGTGTTGGTTATTTATTAATATTAATGATATTTTTGTAGATATTTATAGAAATAAAACCCTTTAGTTTTGTATAGGTTTTATTAGAAAAAAATATCTGAGGAATTATTTTACATTTTTAGTGAATATGATTAAAGATATTAGTATCCTTTTTCTTTTATCTTATCTTTAATATTGAAGTGAATATGGGTTTTTGAAATTTGGGAGTTATAATAACCTTGATTTAAAAAAATTATTTCCAATATGTCAGTTCAAAACCTATCACATTAGACAAGGACGTGGGGCTTAAACCCACAACTAATGGATGACAAGGGTATAACTCCTACAACTGGCCAATGTGAAGGGATATTTTTCATGGGAAAACATGAAGAGAGATATTTTTGGATCTTTGTCTCAATATATGTTATTTTATAAAGTTAATTTTGGGAGATTAATGCTTAGGAGGATTCTATAACCATTATAGATACAATATTTTAACTGGGAAAAATATAACCATGGGTTTTGTTATTGGAATCCCAAAAACATCATAATAGTATAATTTTATATTTTTTGTAGTCAATATCCTTACAAATTTATCACACTTTATCACTATTGGAGAATATTTCTCTCTGGATCAGCTTTCTACAATATATATTACAGAAGTCGTAAGGTTTTATGGTGTACCACATTCCATTGTTTTTTATTGGGATATGAGGATTAAATCGATGTTCTAGCACTGTCTTAAACTAGATTTGGAATAAATGTTGAGTTTCAGCATTATGTATCATCCTCAGATAGATGGTCATTACAACATAAAAATTTAAACCCTAGGGTATATTCTAATATTTGTTATATATATTTCAAATATGATTGGAATAAACACTTTCCATGAGTTGAATTTTCATACAACAATATCCTTCACCCAATGATTTAGATGGATCCTTATGAATCCCTATACGAAAAGAATTGTATAAATCCAATGAAGTGGAATTATTTTTTTGAATGAAATCTATTTGGACCTATTCTAGTTGATGAAATGTAATATAAGTTTGGATTAATTAATCAACACATAAGGGAAACATAAATTCATTAGAAAAGTTATGTTAATAATCATCGATGTGATCTATAATATAAAGTTGGTGAGAAAGTGGTTATATGAAAATCGATGTGGGAAAAATATGGGAAAACTAACACCTAGTTATATTGGTACCATGGAAATTCTTGATTGTATCATGTTGGTAGCTTAACATTTGTCACTTCCACTGAAATTCTATCAAGTCAATGATGTCTTCCATATATCCCTCCTTAGGAAGCACATAACCAATCCATCACATGTACTGAACTCAGAGTTCATAGTGTTGGAGAATGTTCTTTCTTAGAAGGAATAATTTTTATAGATTATTGACTTAATAGAGAAATTAATACAAAACAAGGCCACCCACATGGTTAATATTTTGTAGATAAACCACCATCTTGAGGAAGCTATGTGAGAACCTAAGAATGTAGTGACACAAAAGTATCCTCATTTTCTTGTAGAAAAGTGAAAAATTAGGAGAGAAAATCTATTTTAATGTGTGGTAGAATTTACAACCCCTTGATTTTATGAATAAATTTTTATCTAAATTAATTTAATTTTTTTCATTGAATTTTTTTTACTTTCAACACTAATTTTATCTTGTATTACACACAATGTCAGGATTAATTGAAAAATGACATACTATTAAAAAATTATTATTTAATATCATAGTTTTTTCATATCCATTTGAATTATGACTATGAATAAGATTACCTAAATTATGAAAATATGTGATTTGAAACTATATATAAAATGAATTAATCGGTTACAAATTTATTTGAATTAAAAATAAAAACCATTTTCAAATAATAGAATTCATTTTCTAAAAACTATTTATATGAGTAAAAATGAATTTATCACAATAAAATAAATAAATAACAATTTTTTAATGAATTTAATAAAATTTATATCTTCAATTATATTTTTTCAAATTAATATTTTGTGTCTTCTAGGCATAAGATAATAATATATCCAATTTTAGGCTTAAAACTATATTTTTCTAGAAATTAGTTTTATCACATTTTGTGCATTTAAAATTACAATTAATTTTGAAAGTTTTATAAAAATACCTTGAAAAAATGAAATTAATTTTCCAAATAATTATTTTAAAATAATCTTAGGGTGATATTTTGAGATTTTTTCTGTGAGGATAAAGATTTCACTAAATAGTAAAATATATTAATTTTATTCAGAATTTTCATTTAATTTAAATAATTTAGAAACAAAAAAAATATTTCAAGATGGTTTAAAATTAAAATTAGTTCATTTATAAATTTATTAATCCAATTTAGGTCCTTGGAATCAATTTCAAATTACATTTTTATATAAAAACTTTTTAAAGTGCGGAATATTTTTTTGTTGGAAAAAAAACTTTTCGGAAATGTCTGTGGGTTTAATTTTGAAATAAAATTTTCTTCTTATATAAATTGAATTTGGAAAAAAAATCCATATTTTTAATAATAATAAAATATATATTATATGATAACTTCAATTTAATTTTTTAACATAATTAATAGAAAATGGTAAAAAATTAATTATTGTACTTATGGTTAAAAGAGGTTTATTGGGGTATAAGCTGAAAAGATAAGTGGTAAAATGACATAAAAACTTTTTCAAAACAAAATTTATGGACATATTTTAACCTTATAACCTCATAGGTCTGATAATGTCCCATTATTTTATCCTTGTGTCCAGTTAAACATGTGGTTACACATTATTCTTTTCACAAATTACATGTGTGTCCTCTCCCCCACTTATAAAAAAGCCACATACTCTTCTATCCTCTTAACACTTTAAAACCCATTTGTTTAGGATAGTAACTAGCCAAAACAATTATTTAATTAACTCCCCACAACCTATATTCCTTATTAAGATCATAATTTTAGTCTATTATGGGTCTATGTTAAATATAAAGAGGCCATTCGATGAAGAGTTAATGTTTTTAACTATGCATTATTGTTTTATTTCTTCTTAAACCACATTTAAATAATATTCAATTACGGTGATATTATAAAATAATTATATTAATTATAATGAGATATTTTTATGTTAATTTTTTAACCTATATCCATCTCTAATTCCATCAAATGGGATACGATATCATTGTTCGTGGGTATGGAGGACCACCGCCTAGCAGGCAGATGTCATTCGATTTCCATCACCACCTTACACGGATCAATATAATGTTTTATTAAATAAATACATATGATATTTATTATATTATTATTATTTTTTGAATTATTATATCACATATTCCTTCTTAATTTTCATTTCAAGTGGTAGAGAATAACAATATTCATCTTTATAGTGGACTACCGCCTCATGAAGCGATGTAATTAGTTTTTCACTAATGCTTTTCATATAAGATAATAAGTGTAAATTTAATGAATATATGTGATATATATGAACAAAAATTTCTAGAAATGAAATATATTGTTTATGTTTCTTTCATTGGATCCACTGATAAAATGGAAACAATATTCATAAGTACATACAACCTAACAACTTCACAAAAGTTATATTTAATTTTCTATCTCTAAATTTTATAGATTACTCTAAATACATATTTACTAAATATATTTTGTATTTTTATCATGGTTCAAATTATTCTGATTATGTGACCATGATCAAATTAAGGGGATAAAGAATAAAAAATCAGAACATACCCAAAAAACAAAATAGTCATTACCCGAAACATGATATTAATAAGGAATTATTAACAAATGGGTAATGAAAGGTCATATGTATACCATATTTGGTATGATATATATATATATAAATATATGTGGTTCGTTAATATATATATTAAACTAATATTTATTATAATATAGGATCGAACATGTATAGAGGAAGTAAAGACTTATGGTACGAGATTTCTTTCCCACTTTTTACTTCAGTGCGACACAGGCCTATTCACCACCTATGTATTTTTTATGGTGTATATTCTACCAAAGAATGTATTTTATTATTATTATTCATAAAATAATTTATATTTACATATCTAATTGAGGATATTTTTTTCCTAGGGTTTATGGTTCAAATGTTACTGATGTGGTTGTAACATCATACTACCAATTTTTATGTGTTTTGACCCATTTATTTGAGTAACCAATGATTAGATATCTTTGGGGGTTGATTATGAAGTTTTCCTAACTTTTTGTAAGGTTTTTGTGCTTGTACACGGTTTGTGTATGGCTTGATCATAGTTTGAAAAAGTGTAGAAAATAGGATAGAAGGGGATTTCTTGGTTTTCACACTATCAAACTAAATTTGCAACTAAACCGTGCACCCCTTATAGTGGCTCTATTTTTGGAACACAATTAGGTACACATTTAGTAATAACTATTTGACCTACCCTTGAAACCATGTGAATGGGAATTAAATAACCAAAAAAATTTAATTAAAATACCTAAACCCACCTAATTGGCCTTAAACTCTAACCACTCAAACCTAAATCAATCCTTTGGATATTAGGAACCCTATAGATCCATTTTGGATCCCCAAACCTCATCTATAGGTGGATCAAAGCACCAATAGAAGTATTGATCATCTTCCACTAAGTTATTTTCTTCTTGATCTTTTATCTCCCTTATTCTCTTGATTCATTCTTCATAAACGTTATGATGGCCTTATGTTTTCTTGCATCTTAGTATATTGTTGGTGGATTTTGGATCTATGATCTATTATCTATTATTTCAATATATATATTCTTAGATCCATTGACCACCATCGAAGGTAACAGATCTTGGATTCGTTGTAGTTGTATTTGAAATATACCAAGTAGGTATTCCCATGATTTTCCTTTTTTAATTCATTTTTTCTTGAAAAATTCATAGATGTATGTTTCTTAATTTATAACACTTAATCTATGTACGTTTTCCTTGAAATTACTAATAAAATATTCTTGGACCAATTTCCCTTTGAATTGAACATGGCACAAATTTAATGGTTATAATCTTGATCTTTCCCATTTTTTGTGATTTTTCAAATTCGATGTTTTTTTGTTTTATTTTTAAATAGATATTAAACGATGTTTCAGTGGAATTAAGGGATTTTTCTTGGGTTTTGATTCATAAAATAAACCTCCTTGATTTTAATTAAATTAATTGAACTATTTTTTTTTTAAAATGCTTGAATTTATTGAATGACCAATTATCCCCTTTGAATTATTTTACCCTTGTTTTGAAATGGGTGTTCCCGGGTTATATGAAATAAAATATTTATTCACATGGAAAGAGTTTGTAAGCCCATGATTTAAAATGTATTCACACCTTTTAAAATTAAAATACTTAATTTAATTAATTTATGGTTTCATTCGAATAAATTATTGTTTTGAAGTCCCATTTGGAATTGCAATAATGATTTGTGAAAGGATGTGGGTATGATTACAATTTTGAATGTTAAATTAAATAAAAATTTTTGAATTGAAATTTATGATTCATGACAGCTTGGTTAAAAATTTATGATGATTATATCATATAATAGTACCATTATGTAACTTTCTTGATTATTATACCTCCCTCTATTTGGTGTTAAAAAATGGATTATTTAATTTGATAGAATTTGGGGGTGAGAGTGAGATGTGATACTAGGTTGAGTGCCTATGTTTGATAAGGATCCATATGTGATCCTCATAAATTGATTATCTCGATCCCTTATTTTGAAACTTCATGGGATCTTGGATACTTTGATAGGATGTACTACATATATCCTTCACGAGTGGACTCACACCCTTCTACTGTATCCATAGAGAATGTTAAGGGTTCAGGCTATGGATGTGTGGCCAGGAAAGCGGGTGTGTATAGAAGTGGTTTTATTGAGACATGTGAGACTATATGTAAGCATAAAAATTCAACATGTTGTAATTTGATTATGTATTCTAAGGTAGACCCACTATCATGCATCAGTTGTATCTATGACATCCATATACATTATACTAGATACATGACAGTGTTTTTTGTCACTATTTAGAATCGTAGTTTCTATTATTAATTCATTTATTGTTATCATTCACCTTGAATCTATTATATTGACTCTTGTTCATCTTTTCATATTATGTTTATATTCTCTAATTTTATTTATTATCATATTTTTTGAATTATAAATGGTTTTCAAATATTTTCAAGAAAATGTTTAGTTTTTAAATGGTGAAATTTCCTGTTTTGCAGGTTTAGTTTAGTAAATGTATTTTAAATGTTATAAATATTATATTTAAAACTAATCCTCTTAATCTATTATATTTACTCCTATTTTAGCATATTTGAACTACCATAAAAGTAACTTCATATATTCTTTTTCGGAATCCTGATAGGATCATTATCGCACACCCTTCTTGTATAGTTTGGTGTTTATAACCTTTATGATCTTATAGAAATTGTCTGTTCTTTTTCCTTCCATTGTGGTTTAAAGTTTCTATGACCAAGGGTGGGTGACTTTGGATATGATGGGTTCTCATGGACCACTAAGATATGGGTTTTTTGAAGTTTTTTTTATTTCAAATTTTGTATCATCTCCTTGTACATTTTATGATTATATTGATGTATGTATAAGATGGTGTTTTGTAGTGTACTTTAATTATTGTAATATTTTTAGTGTGAAATAATTACCAACTATTATTTATTGATTCCTGGGTACTTTTTATTGGCCTGTGGAGATCAAGAATTATCTTCAAGTTAATTGAGAATCATCTTGGAAATCGGTTTAGAGTATTCCGGGATATTTTGTCACAGGGGTAATGCTATTTTTGTCTCAATTTGTATTCTTCAGGGAAAATAGCAAGCTATAAACCAATATTCTTTAATGAGGTTCATATATGAAATATTATATATTTAATACCATGAATATATTTATTCTTATGATATTTTATGTTTCATTTTATGTTATTTATTCATGGGGATTATAATTTAGTGTTACTGAAGTGGTAAGGGTTTTATGATACAAACTCATCATTTACCAAGATTTTTAATGTGTAATCTTATGATGATAAAGTCTTGTGATATATCTCTTAAGAAACTCATGAATTTTACTATACTATCATCACTTCATGAGAATAAATTTCTTCCATTAATTTTCCTCTCTTTATTTACTCACGATTCCAAAAGAATTATGTTAATGAAAGATGAGTTTTTTCTCCCTTCATTCTAAAACACTTTTATTACCTATCCATTTTTCTAAAAAAGTATTCATTTTATTCTAGTATTGTTCAAATTTTTTTATCCTTTCTTTAGTATTGAAGAAATGACTTAAAAGTAATATCCATGCCATTCTCAAAATAAGGCTCATTATTCTTTAATCAAAAATATGAAAGAAATCTTTGTTTTAAAGTATTTGAAATCTACCACTTTCATGAGCTCTCAATATTGGAAACCTTACTTTATAAATTTAAAATGTTATTTTGAAGGAAAAGGAATTTTAAAATATTTTATCATTTAAATTTTTTTCATATTTGAATTGATATTTTCCTAAAGAGATGGTTTAACTGATTTTAAAACCTCGATTAAAAGTTACAAATGTTATTTTCAATGAAAATCGTTTTAAAAATGGTATATAATTTAAAAAATAATGTTTTTGAAAAAATAAAGTATATTTTTATAAAGAAATTATTTAAATGATTTTTTATTATTCCTTGATTTTTTTCAAGGTTATTTTCATAGAAAATAATTTCATAATATTTAATAAATTTATAATTTTAAAAATATGATTTTCAAATGAATGGTATTTTACTCATAAAATTTTCTAATTGATTTTTCATTGAAAATCATTTTCCATCTAATATGACATACTTTTATTTCACATTATCATTACTAGAGATATGGTCCAATGATACCATCTTTATTCTTTCTCTATATGGTTTATGATTATGATAAAGATATTTTTTTAAACACATTCTTTTTACAAGGGTTATGCTATGATGAATTCATGAGATAATGATGATACCATTTCCCTTTTATGGGTTATGCTATAATGAAATGTTTTATGAAACCCATTTCTTATCATGGGTTCAAATATGATGAATGTTTTATTATCTTAGAGAAGGCCTATGTATGGTTCTCATTATGTGATGGTGGTTACATTATAACTAAGGAAATCGGTCATGTTATAATTAAATATGGGTGGGACTTATATCTCCCTCTAGTGCATTGGGTAATGATTAATGTTTTATTCTCTTAGAGGGTACACGAGAGGTTATCCCAAGATCGAAGTAGGTACATGTGTGATTATCCCAATCCTCAAATTTTATGAATTTATTTATGGGGAGAATTAAAATAAAGTTTTTTATTCATATGTTTATCCTAAGACTCAAATTATATGATCTCAGGGGTCTTTTATTTGATTCCATTATGATTAATGTCTTATGAGCTTCCATGATTTGTGACATGACTCATATTTATAGATCTCTGATATACAAGTTATTATTTTTATAATGTTATTATCATTTTCTAATACCCTTATAATCATATTATATAGATATCTCCCATGTTTACCCTTACTAAAAACATGACATATCCCTTTATTATATTTCCTTTCACTAGGTTATGAAGAAAGGTATTGTGTATGGTTTTTCTAATAATAGAGCTAGTTATGAAGAGAGTAGTGGAAGATGATGTAGTTCACTTTTAAACTAGTTGTTTATGTGTCTATGTTTCCAAACGCACTATACATAAAATATTATGGAATGGATCATTATGATATGTAATGAATATCCATTTATTAAGATGTAATATTTTGGTATGATAAGTTCTGGGTTGTTTCCAAAGTTTTACTATTAGTATCTCTTTCATAATGATCATTCTTTCATCTTCTTCATTGTGATTTTTTCAATCTTGAAACAAATTCTTCATTTTTCTGCCCTTTATCTTATTTAATACAATTTTCCTATTCTCTCCCTAACTTATTTTTTTGTAAATGATTAGTATCAATGTGATTGTATTGCAACCTTTATAGAATGTTACATTTTCAATTCATTTCAATGATGACTATTCCTCCTATGAAAGAGTATATTTTATTTATAACTGATCAGACTCTAACCATCTTAATTTATTTTGAACCAACAGGCTCACTATAACTCATTTAATGTGATATATTAATTGAGATTTTTTTTCCTAAAATCCATTTATAATAATTTTACAGGTGTGGTCAAGAATGTTTGAATTGTAATAAAATGAAATTAAACATTAAACCAAAACAAGAGTAACAATTTTCTAGTGTTCATATGTAATCCCCAAAAAATACTTAATTTAAATAATCAATTAATCCTTAATTCACTAATGACCATAATTTATCCTCCAAATGATAATGAAAGGAGGGTACTAAATTTTCTTGTTACAATCATATCATGTGATTCAATTAATTTCATCATTGTGGTTTACATAAATTCCCATAGGGGTTGGGGGTTACAAAATAGGGTATTGTTATATTGATTTAAATTTTAATGATATTTATAAATAAGTGATTATGTAGATTTATATATTTTAGGATTTATGAAAATATTTTAAAAAAAATTCACTATCACAGTGTATTTAATCAATTTAATTTAAGTAACAATATTCTTCTAATATACTAATTATTTTCTTATAAACATTAAACAAAACTAAAACCCATATAGTAGTTTTTTTCTTTTATTTTTTTTCAAAAATTCAATTAATATATTTCTCTAAGTACTACCTCCTTAGAGAATGACCTTTTTTAGTCACCCGACTTCACATAAGTACTAAAAATTACATATCCTTTGGAAAGACCCACAAAAACACTAATAATACTACTTTGAGATACTCAATACATCCTAATGATGTCAAATATATTTATAAAGTTTCCTATAATTCTCACATGTATGGATTTTGGTTCTTTTTAGGAAATGATTTATGTGTTTCCATAACACCATTGAAATATTTTTATCCTTAGGTGATTGTTTCTTAATCCTTAGTAAATTATATACGCTTTAATAAATAGTACATATCCCATACCATTAGTTCACCTAGTTAATGGAGATTCAATCATGAATTAAAAATATAAAATCCTAATTAAAATAATATAACACAACCTTGTAAATGATAAAGACTAATCAAAATCCATTATAAAACAAAGTTTTAACTTTATCACACATTTAACATATGTTATAATCTAATATTGAATAGATAAAATTATAACCAAGATTGGGTGTCCCATGGTCACAGTGTATATGAAAAATTTATTATATCCATAAGAATTATTATTTTCATACATAGACATCCATAAAAATTATAAATACATGAAGGAAAATAAGTCATCCCAAATAATATGTTTAGTGGTATAAAAATAAAATAAAATATATGATGAACTTATTATAAGAATAAACAATCCTAACTCACCTGATACCTATATATCCAATGGGATTTATGAATTAATATATACCTTATTAACCTATTTATGATCCAAGAACTTAAAAAAAATATTAGTATACCAAGAGGGACCACATCATTTATAAAAAATGGGTGATTGGGTATGCATCAACAATATTTTTCCAATTTCTCTCATCTCCCCTAAGTGAGTGTAATAAAAATGTATGCATTATAAGTATCTAAAGAATGTGATATAATTCACCCACCTCATGAATTTATATGTCATATTAAAATTAAGAGATAAATTATCTAATAAAAATAATACTATATTATATATATGTCTTAAAATAACTCCTTATACCCCACCTAGAAAAGTAACAATAGAAATATACACACCCCTTTTAGTACTAAGATGGTTAAAATAAATAAAACAAAACCATTTATTATATAATATAAGAAAAAATATATAATTTTTATATAAAAATATAAATTATCTAAAATAAGAAAGATATATGTTTTATATATGATTTGTTAACAGTAAATCATGGTTGATGATGATAGATGATTTTGAAGGTTGTATATTTCCATGAAGATATGATAAATAAGGACTTGTTGATAATCACTTGGGTTTTATTTGTTTTAGTTAAAAATAATAATAAATGTTGACACATTTACATCATTTTATTTCGAGGAAATGACATGTTATGCAATGAAGATGATATTATATTTTGTTATGTTATGTTATATATATTATTTAGAGTTTATAAATAATATTATTCAAGCATATAATTTCTTTGAGATATGTGTGTGAATATTTTAATGTGTTTGGGAAAAATTTTGAGATGTTTTGTGTAGAATAGTCTAAGTCTGAAAATTGGAAAATTAATATGATATATAAAGGTAACCTAAATTTTCCCTATTATACATAAGGTCACACTGAGATATATAAATATATATAAGGTAAACACATAAATATACAATTATACATAGTGGTTTGTTTATTAATCTCTACAAAATTATAATGAAAATTAAATGGTCGATTTGGTTTTTTCAAAAGATAATGTAAGGTTCCCTCTAATGTTTAATGGAACACATAAGTTTTTTCAAAGAGTATGTAAATGTATAAATCTAATATATAAGAGACTCCCAGTCACACATAAGGTTGACTCTATATTTATACAGATATATAGGGGGTACTTGTACCCATAAAAGAGTTGATCAGTGTTTCCACCAGAATCATAACCATGTCATAATAAATATGAGGTCTTATAGTTGCATCGAATTTGTATTTAATTTTAAAAAGAAGTGTGAGATAGTGGCATTGGTCATACTATGAATAAATATGCACTGCCATTAAAGTTATTCTCTAGGATATTTTTAAATAAAAACCAATATTATTCCAAGAAAAACCTTATAATTCTATAATAAATATTGAAGCTAGGGAATACTTGTAGAGAAACCAACTGGTTGTGAAAGAATAAAAATTTCAACATAGTAATTGTTGAAATCTAGAAAATTGAAACAAATTTGATGACTTGTTATTCTATAGATAGTTTGATGGATTTTAATACAACCATTAACTACATATATGGATTTATATGAAATATATTTACATAGATACAATTCAATAGATGGATTTATAGTTCAAGAAGTTTAAGGTAGTCAATTCATTGAATTTGATTTTTAAATTCAAATCTGATAAATTGAAAATTAGGGGAGATGGATGGAAAAAATGATGGGAAGTTTTTTTGATAGAATAAATAGTGAACATGGAAAATTAATAGAGATATCCAAGAATAAAGGAGGAAAATGAAGGAAAGAGATTTGTAACATGGGATTCATTGAATATTTAAATTAAAGTTGATTGACTTATCACCATAAATAAATTATATTGATTTTTTAAGGAAAAAATATCTATTTTTCAAATAATAGAATTACTTAAAGAAAAAACAAATTTTTTATTGATAAAATCTAGTTGATTGGTTATAGAAGACAGAGTAAAAAATATGAATCACTAATCTAGAATTATCTTTATTTAGATTCATGTGACTCTATGATGTTTGTTTTAAAGACACTGATTTAACTCTTATAACATAGAGTTGAATATATCTAGAAGTATAATTGAGAGAATAATGGAGTATAAACTAAATTATCACATGTAAGTTTATAATGTAGTTTACAAAATGTATACGTGTTGATCATGAAGAAAACTTATTGTTGATAATTTAGAAAATAACACTATTACTATAAAAAATATCTTCAAGAATGTGTTTGTGAAGGAGGAAAAATGATTAAACCTAGAGATAAAGTGTTATATTACTTAAAATATTTAGTTAGTGATCCTTATTAAGGATTGACATCGCATAAGCTATCCAATTTAGTGATTCTTCATGAATAATGACATCACTAAAATCATTTATCCACAAAAATTGTGAGTTTATTATGGTTTTTTGGTAAAAAAACATAATTCCTACAATATTCTCCTTGGATTTAGCCTAGTGTGGGTAAAAGAAGTACATTATTTAGGTGTTTTGTGTTTTACATTTTTGAATGCAGGCTTAAGATTTAGTGACATGTTGTGAGGAAGTAGTAGATTAATTTGGTTAAACACCAATTCCTTCTAAAATAGTAAGGCAATATAATAATGATACTATCATGTTAATAAAAAAATTTATTTTGAAACATCATGGTTCAACCCATGTCTCAAGAAGTCTATTATTTTTCAAAAATTGATATCATAGCTAAAAGGTTTCAACATGGTGTTAAATATTTAAATTTTGTTTTTGTATTTAATGCATGCATGGTATTAATGACAGTTCCTAAATTATTTAATAGAATTACGTATGATGGATAATAAATGGATATTCTTGTTTTACTACAGGTTAGACTAAGTATAGTGAATGAGTTGGTGATGTAACGAAAAATAATATCTTAGATACATCTTTTTCTAATGAAGTACAAATGAAAAGCTCCAATTGTTCCACCACATTCAAGATGTAAAAAATATGGAAGTTAAATTTTTAAAATCATTAGATCTCAAATAATTGTTAATTATTACCTCATGATATGATTAAGAATCTATCGATGATGTGATTTTCCTCAAAAAAATAGGAAAATTTTTCTTTATCTAAATTTAATAAAGAAATGGGAATTTAATAAAAGGACTCATTTAAAAATTATAAATCCAATAATGGTATAAATTTCTAAATTTATTTACAATTATAAATTTCATAATATTTAGTAAGATTAATGAAAATATTGAATTTTAGATTCCTCCATGGTAGATATATAATATGGTGATTCTAATAAAGAAGTTTCAATACAATTATGACTTACATTCTGAGAATGTTCATGAAAAAAATAATGATGTGAAAAATTCCTTATAAGAAAATGTAGATCATTGTAAAATAATCTATGTATTGTATTTTTTTCTAATATAATATTTGGTGTTGGAAAGTAAAATATTAATGAATTCATATTTTTCCTTGAAGGGATATTATATAAAATGCGTGTTTATATGAAATGGAAAAGTGACAAACTCTGATAAATATCACATTATTTATGATAAAAATAGAAAAGAAAGGAAAAATAATCAAGTATTATTCCTTATAAAACTCAACATTATAAGGTGATATAATTTCTAAAGGAATATTTATCAATGATATAATGAATAGTAGTATGACTAAAGGAAAAGTATGTGGTGACTAATAGTCATGAGTTAATTGAGAAATCCCGAAAGGTAAAGGAAAAAAATATAAGATAACACATATGGAAGCATTAATAATTCAATTTTTTAAAATTGGAAATTTTGTAATATTTAATATTCAAAGGATTGTAACCAAAAATGGAATAAATTTTATTTAAAAAAATGTGTCATTAAGATGCTTCTATTTTAGAGCTAGTGAAAAAACCATTGATGTGTGTTTAGAGGTTAAGAAGTATAAATAGTGATAAAATCCTACTACATAATATCACCCAAGGCAAGGAAACAAGAGGTATTTTTTATTGGGAGATGTTTTAATTTCACTAATGGTGATTATATAGAGTATTAGAGAATTAAAATAAATGTGATGATAAGAATATAACCCATAATCCCATTGAAAGTATGAGGTATATATAGATGGATGAAAAATATATTTCATTGAAAAAAATATTCACTGGGTTGAAGTAAAATGGTGATGGGGCACAATGATGGCTGCATAAAACACTAATTCTAGATTATTCATAGTATCCTTCATAGAAATAAGATTAAAAATATTGAAATAAAAGAATGAATTATCTAATAGTGAATAAAATTTATATGTTCGCTTAAAGGAGGACACATAAAGGATAAACAGGTTTGTTGTAGTGTTTATGTATAACAATGACTAGATTCATGAGTAATTCAAAAATTGGAATATATATAGAACTAAAATATGAGGTGTTATGATTTTTTTAAGATATTTCTTATGGATATGGAATAATGATAAATGATTCAAATCTATTTCAATAAAGGAAGAAAGATGCACTGGTTGTATTAAAATCATAATAGAGGTGTAGACCAAGACAAGAACGGTAAAATATGAAAAATAAATTATCCAAAATTGAAATTTCATAATTTATATTACAATATAACCAATAAAAAAGGATTTTAATTAAGTTTAAATAAAATCATTTACTCACCATGACTAACCACATTCTCCTTCTTGTGGATGATTGACAAGTACCTTTATCTCTATATATATTATTATTTCTAATTATTGATTA
The DNA here is from genome assembly GCA_963277665.1 of Viscum album. Taxonomy (NCBI): domain Eukaryota; kingdom Viridiplantae; phylum Streptophyta; class Magnoliopsida; order Santalales; family Viscaceae; genus Viscum; species Viscum album. The sequence goes on along the minus strand of OY728151.1, from coordinate 1,746,419,784 downwards.
GGTTTTGAATGAATAAGTAGGATATATGCTATATGTATTATATGCATTTGAGGGAGATTAATACGTAGTAATACGTTTATTGCATTGAGTTGGATTCATTTCATTAAGAGAAGATAATATATAAAAAGTTGTTTTGGAAACATCCATAAAGTTTCTCCAAAATATATTAAACAACAAGTGTTGTGAGTGATGTTAAAATTAAGTCCTTTCTATATATTTAGATACATTAATTTATAAATAAATTCAATTGGGATTATGTAAAAGATTATTTTAATTTGAAATCAAGAATCTACAATAAAAAAAAATCACAATTTAATGAAGTTATACAAGCCCTAATGATGATGTATCAGAGGTACAAATATTTATTTAGATAGTAAAATATATCAAATATATATATATATATTTGTGTGTTTTATAAATGGTATCACTCAAATATTGGAATTAAAAAAAAGATACATTATTCCTTTATTATGTGGTGTTAGACTATGATGAAGAGGGAAAATAGGTCGATAGAGTAACAACTGCATCTATTAAGTAATACATATTCTATATACTTATGAAGTAACTATGTAATTTTATCTCATTGTTTTCTATATTACTAAAATATACTAAATAATGAGGTGTTATGATTGAAAATTTGTACCCTTTTGATTAATATAATAACAATATTTTATTTCTGGAATTGAAGAAATTAAGTTGTGTTATTGGCAGGAATTCAAAGGTCGATAAGCCTTTTCCATGATTGGAGAAGCCTTATATTGAATTAAAGATCTAGGAAAAAGAATTTTTTTCACTATAGTATCACAAAAAAGAACAATATATTTATTCAATATGTGTTATATCCCAAAAAATAGGTTTAATACATATTCATTGATGTTATTGTGAAAGTGAAACTGAGCTCATTGAAAGCATGAACTTTCATGAGTTTATGGGAACAAGTTAGTAATATGGAAAAAATATGTCATTAAATTAAAATATTGTTTACTATATCGATTTTTTATTTAGTAGGATTAAATATTTTTTTAATTTCTCTTTTCCAAGTGTTAAATTAACTTTCTAAAATTCCTTCAGAAGAATAAAAATAAAAATGAAAATGGTTTGAAAATTTTGTTATGTTGAAGAATGGTGGAAAGAAGCTCAATGTTTTTTACTATAAACAATTATTGGTTGAAATATCCTATGGTTTTAATGAAAATTTCATGTGGGTTCAAGCTATGAAGTTATGTGTTACTAATGAAGATAATTCTTAAATTTTTTATTTTTTTCTCAATTGATTAAAGGATCTCAATATTCATGGAAGGAGAAATAAAGTGGATGTGTAGTTTCTCAAAATATATTTCTTCTTGTTTTAATGTAAATTTGATGAACATTCATGAAACGTTTTTATAAGAGGCATATTTTAAAAAAAGTAGTAAAGTAGGTAGAGATACATTGATACCTTTTATAGAGAAAATTATGAATAAAGAAAGAAATATCTAATGATATTGAACACTTTTCATTATATTGAAAATGGTGGAGGAAAAATTCATATAAAATAAAATTTCCATATTCTTAGTGAATTGAGTATTGAAATAAAAGGGTGTGGGGGAGATTATATTTGACTATTTAATGGTCTATATACTTCATAAACATAGTGTTAATAAAACCCAAAATAAGAAGGTTGTATGTTTAAGTTTTTGAAAATAACTAAATAATATTTATAATGGATGGTTTTGTCGGTTTTCTATTTCTATGATGTTTTTATAATGAAGGATTATTTTGAAAATCATTTTATTTTTATTTTCTAAAGTCATAAAAATGAATAATGAAGACACCTTGAAATCAATATATTTCATGGACATTGCATGTAAAAAATTAAATAGGAAATCATTTGTTGATGTGTGAAGGTATTTAAAACATTGAGAGGTTATAAATGAGCTTAATCAATAATATTCTATAATTAGAAGAGGTGATGGAAATTTTGAACATGTTTGGAAGAAGTCAATAAAAGTTGGTTGTTGAGGATAATTGGTTGGAAGATTAAATAATTACTATAATACATAATAGTAACATAAATTTTCCATATGAAACATAAGGGAACTCTAATATATACAAGGATACAAAAGGCTTACTCTGGTATGTCAGGTTTTATAGACAACACATAGAAATATTTAATAGATTTCATAAGAGTAGCTGTAAAATTATGAACCACACATAATGGTTGATTTTTTTCAAAATGGTATTTAATAGTCCCTCATAAGATTCAAGGAATATGCAAGAGTATTTGAAGCATATATAAAGGTCAACATAAAATATTTGTGTTCCATCTAATCATATTTAATAGTGAAATTTTATTTTTTAGGGATACACATAAGATAATTTTATATATATATATATATATATATATATTAGTTATTAAAGTATCAATGTAAGTAATTACAAAGTTAGAATAATCATGTGATCATGGAGGTACATTAGATTATTCAATTATTTTATTCAACTATATGTGATATAGTTACACTACAGTGGTTAGACCGTGAAGATAGAATCATGGTTTTGAAACTTAAGGTTCACTCTATTTAGAAAAATAAATATTAATTTCTTTAGGAAGCACCTTATGATGCCATAATTGATCAGGTTGTTAAAAATAACTGATTGATATTGAAATTTGTTATCCCACAATCAATGTTTACAAGACATAATTGGGGAAATTATAGAATTAAAATACATATGATGAATTGGAATTTTCATAATGGTTTTTTAGTTTTTGTAATGACCATTAACCACACATAAAACTTTCTATTGTAGATACTTACAATGGAATAATTGGATGGATAAATATATAGAATAAGAAGTTTGAGGTATAAAATTTACTGAATATTAAATTTAAAATAAAATATCTTTACTATAAAACAGTGGGGGTGACTGTTATAAAAAATCAAATAAATTTTAATGATATAACAAATAGATAATAAATAAAAGGAACATAGTATTCTCATAAATGAGGAAGAATATGTATGGTGATAAAAACATGGGCTTCATTGAATAACATATTCGATGAGGGGTGATTTTTCTCTTAATGTAATTATATTAAAGATTTATTTTGAGGTAGAAATTTATTTTACTAATAGAAGTATATAAAGTGAATAAAATATCTAATTTTTTATAATTCAAATTTAGTTGACTTGTTGAAGATGATATAACACCACAATAAAATTTTTAGTCTATAATTTTCTTTACATGGAGTCTTTATATTGAGTGATTTTTATAAAAAAAACATTGATTCCAATATTCTTATATAAAGTTTATATATTTGTCTATGTAATTGGGAGAATCATATTGTATATATAAGGAATCACATAAGTGATTATGACATAGTTTACATCATGTATACATGATGATCATGTAGTGAAATTCATTTTTACAAATTAATATGTGACCAAAAAGTCTATAAGATGATATCATCTAGAGTAGTTCATGAATGAGGAAATGAGAGTGGCCCTTGGGAGGGTGACTTATATTCCATAAACTATTTATACTGTGATACTTAGTGAGGGATGAACTCTCTTAAATAATTCTGGAGGTTATCCTTGGTGTGGAGTGACTTCACAAAAATATTGTATCCACCAAAAAAATATTTTATAAGGAATTTTTGGTAAACTGACACAGTGTTGAGTATATTCACCTTAGATGATTCTTAGTGAGGATAAACTAAGTAAAATATATTTGTGTAGTGTGATTTATATTTATATATCAGTGCATGATATTCAGTGATATTATTAGGTAAATTAATTTATTCATTAGGTTTTACACTAGTTCCTAGTAATTCGAGATAAAGATCCCATAAAGAAACAATCATGTGAAGAAAAATAGGAATTGGGAAGAACTCATATTCAACCATGCTCTCATGTTTCCTATTAGATTGAAATAATAGATTATCAAATAGTTATCTAAGGCCACAAATTAATTCCCGCATTTTTACTCCTATTAAACTAGGTAATAAAATAACATAATCATGTTATTATTGGAGTGATCATATAAATGAAAAACATATAGCAAGTAACTAGATCCCTTTGAATCAAATAATTCTATATTATACCACATAACTAATCACTCAATATTCTCTAATACTAGTGATATATATTATTTGTTACTATATATTGGGACCCCCAAGATGAAAAAATAAATCACTTCATGTTATATAATCACAGTTTCATAATTGAATTTATTTAGAACCATTTCATTATCCCTATGTACTTAGTAGGACATAAAAATTTCCAAGACTCGGTTTTTTATCCACTTATCCTTGGTGATAATAACTCATATCATTGAATTAACCACATCATCCATTGGTTCTTGAAGATCATAACCCATCACCCAAACTCTATTGCATATCCTCCTTGTCTCGAATGATAAAAACCCATCACTCAACCCCTGACCAATCAGATCTTTATCCTTAGTGGTAACAACCCATTGATCAAGTTTCTACTCAATATCAACACACAACTATCCAAAATGATCCATCATTTCAACTTTGACACCTTAACCAATGACCACTATATATAATAAATCATCACTACAAAACTAGATCACCCATCACTAACCCCTGAAAATAATAACCATGAATTTATAGCTGAATCTCTAACCCTTGGTATTTTACAATAATTACTCAACAATTTGGATCTAACTCATTAATATATATTCCTTAGAAAAAATAAAACATCAATAAAAGTCTAAATTATCTTCCCATATCCTCTAAAATATATACCATCCCTCCAAAATTATCTTATCATCCCATGTCACCTGAATATAATCATATTATCTCTCATTGCCTAAGGAACCTAGTGATGATAGTGGAATATTTATCAACAATAATCTATTTTTTATTTTATCTCACAAGATCTACATATTAAAATCTTCTAACAGAGAAAACATTAAGAATCACATATCCATCATGTGACTCATAGCTTCTAAAAGATGATGAAATTATCTGATCTTCCTCCTATATCTTTAGGGAAGCCTAGAACCCATCTTCCAGAGTTGATGCAACTAGCAGGGCCCAAACAGAACTCCAAAATCTCAATATTCCCATTCAAGATGATTTTCCACCAAGAAAAACAATTTATCCCAATACCCGATATATACCACCCAATTTAACTATTACATGTCCTACTCTTCTATCTCAAAACAACATCCATTAAAGGCCCTAATGGCAAAGCCTACAAATTAAATAAATTTCCTTAAAATCAAAATATACAACATGATTTATTTGAAATAACATTTCTTTTCATAGATAATCAAGATATAAAATCCTACGCATCTATTAGGTTATATGTATAACTAAGCCCAATATGGTGAACTCTTCATAATAGTTTCATAACCACTCATAAATATTAATGATAAAAACCATGATCCATTCCAACTAATCACAATTTCATTCCCACCTGATTTCATCCAACCTAATTTTACAACTCCAAATTCATAAAATTCAATCATTATATATTATAATTTCTACTATAATCTCTAGTATAACCAAAAAAATAAGCTATGGATGACTTAAAGGAATTATCAACAATTATAGTCCATTTATATTTTATAATAATTCCTTATCTCTGAAAACCCACCCCCGAGTCCTTTTATTTCCTAAAGTTGAAAAAAATAATAACCTTATTGAGGACTCATTAAATAACTATTTCCATATTTAGGATCATAATCAAAAAATAAAATGAAATATTTAATCATCTGATCTTTTAAATTTCTATCCTATTGAATATATAAATCATCATTATATGGTTGATAAATTTTAATTAGTCAAAGGAACATTCAACATACAGAATACAATACAACTACATATACTATTAATTCAAAAATACTGAATAAATATATAAACTTACAATATATTCTTTATAATAATAAATTAAAAAATCATATTAAATTGGGTTGTCTAGTTTCATTCCCACAAAAAAAATATGTGATCCTTTCAATACTGCATCGATCCAAATATAAATATTATTGTATTAAAATAATTTAATTTTTTATAATTTAACAAAACAATTAAAAATAAAAAATGAAATATTACATATTATATGTAATTTAAGTACAAGGGGTGTAATTTCTAGGATTGGGAATTAAAATTTATTAAATATTTTGATTTCAATTGATTCTATGTCCAGGTAAATTATTGTTATAAATTTTTACTCTTTAATAATTACACTAATTTTTACTTAGTTTGGATGATAATTGAATTCAATAATCATATTACTAAAAATCATGTTTATGTTACGATAATCCTAATATATTAAATTACTGAGAATAAATTTATATAATTAAAAATATATGTTATGATTTAATAAATAAAATTATTAACAATGATGATGAAAATAATAATACAGTTCAGTAGAAATAATTACTAATTTTAAAAACAACAATAACTATTTTGATCATAAAATAACATTTTCTTCTTCAAATATTCCATATATATTTGTGAAATGGAAAAAATATTATATAAAAATCAATATGTTTAATTTTACACTTCTACAGTAATCATTTCATCATAAAACATCAACATTAATCCCCCCAAGGTTAGACATAATATTTAATTATCTATTTATATATTGCAAAATAAATTATTTATAATAAATTATTTATAATGAATCCTATTATGATTTGTAAATTATTTTTAAGAAGTTATTTCAAATTTATTATACCATTATCACCACACATCATGTTATCGTTTGAACATGGAATGTTATTATTTTTTTAATACTCCCAAAAAATTCTTTAATTCACATGATTACACCATTAATACTATATATATTTTTAAATAAAAAAAATTGTATATATAAATACATATTATAATTAAAACCATCTAATTTTTTTGTAAAATTCATCCAATTGTAAAAAAATTACAATTTAATCAAAAATCATAAAATCTATATATTTTTTAATAACTATGAAGAATTATATATACATTTTAATTTATTAAAAAAAACTTAATGAAATTAAATTCCACCTAAATAATAAAATTATTTTAGTTAATCATCATTTGTCTTTACAACAAAAGGACCTATATTACATGTCAACATATTCATACAACTAAAACCCATAATTTTAAATTTAATGAATCCCATAAAATCCCTAAATTACACAAAATAAAATAAAATACCACCATGAAAATTCAATCTCAATGGTAAAAATGAAAAAATATCACAAAAATAATTATTAATATTCTTAAAAAATACACATATATTGATGGGGTTTTATGATATTCCGGAAAAACCTTATAAAAATTACTAAAATGGTAGAAACATTTAAAATAAAATTTAGAATGAAGGAATTGGGGGGGATGATAGGTGAAAATTAATTTTACTTCCTCAATTAATTATGAATAATAATGAGATAATAATCTATTTATTGGAGAATAGGAAGGTAATTATAGAAATATAAGAAACCAAATTCACTCACCTGATCCCTAGTTTAGATAAAAAAAGGTATCCCCAAACCCCAAAAATGATAAAATACATAACATTTAATAAATCAATTTAGGGCATCATTGGTGTTATATTAATGTCACATTAACTCCAGAGTGACCACCATAAATCAAATTTGACCATCAAAATTTAGGGCATCACTTGGCCCTATATAACTTTTTTCATCCTTCAACAATCCAATAGATTTTATTCCTTCACTTTTAAAAAAAAATTGTTTCGGGATATTTTTTCAAAGTCTTCCCCAAGGAAATATTATCATTTAAATTTTAATATTCTAAAATAATATCACTCTATATATCTTATATATAATTATAAAACATACCTAGATTTATAGAACTAATCAATGTAATTTAGTCCAAAAAAACCATTTATTTTAATAAATAAAAACTTCAATAATTAAAATCACTCCAATATAAATATTTCCATCCCTAAATATAATCTCAAATATGAACCACCCAGTGATAACAATCATATTTCAATATGAAATTCATTTTATGATAAATTTTATCAAGAAGAATCCCTATTGATTGAGTTTCATCCCAATTTGTTCCCAACGAATTTATTGAACCTCTACATGTATCGCTAAAAAATAGACTGCACCATTCCAAACATAATAATCTATATACTAATCTATCATCACTATAAATGAATCACATCTCATAAAGGGGATCCTCACAACAAGGAAAATCCAAAAAAACAACAGATTTACTATCATTCTATTATTCAATATTTACCCCTTGGGTTCCTCACTAAGAACCCATAATTAGGTGCTATGTAACATTAATCTATTATAAATAGATTTATCCCAACCTACTCATTATCAAACACCCTAATATAAAACCACCATTTTATTCCCTTACTATTTACCAACACTCCTGATTAAATTAAAACACAATAATTCATTTCAGTTAGTTAACCAACACATATATATATATATTTGGTAATATATCAATAAACAGTCATACTTCACTTATATATTCAATAATGAAATTCTATGAACATATATTTCATCATAATTAAATTTATAAAATATGGACCTATATAAATATCATCACTAAATCAAAATGAACCATTAACCCAAAATTACATTATGTCATCCCAACCCGATTAATTACCATGATGGGGGTAAATCAAGGTATGAAAGACTAAAACAACTACCAATTTGAATCTAGTTTAATAATTGAAAAAAACACTTTTATCTCTTTTTCCCATAGAAATGTAAGATCATAATGGAAAATATTCATGAGACACAACAATTATACATGTTTCAACTGCAATGGGAAACATAAAAGGAGCATGCATAGGCAATGTGCCTATGTAACAAATCCACTAAAGTGCATTATAATTACAATTTTTGGAAAAAAACTCATTTTCCCTCCTCATTCACTTCCAATCACAGTTTTAAATCTCAAAACTATATCAATTTAAGTGTATGTAGTACTCTTTTAGAAAATTGTTCTTTCAATTTCTGGAATCAATATAATTTATGCATCATTTTGTGTTTCGTGAAGCTCTAATTTCATCCACTTCTTGAATACCTATTTACCAAAACAATTATAGGAAAATCCTTTTGGTTTTTATAAGTTTCACTTTTTAACAAATTCTATACTTTCATGAAACATCCAAATTTTTCATGAAATTTTTCTTTTAAAAAATACACAACATTTCAAAAAGATATCTGAACCTTTAAAAAATAACCTTTCTCAGATTGAAATATGTTTTTTCTTCATGGAACTATTATTTTTATGATACCTTCTTGCAATATAATCCTTCAGAAAATGATTTCATAAATTCAGATACATTGGATCTTTTTTAAGGATTTTCCATATAAAATGAGGGGTTACTTCCTATTTATAGATTTTTCCCCTTCATTAAAAATTCTCACTTGCCACCACCTTTCCAAAAAAAACTCTTAAATTCTTTTGTCATACTCACCACCTTCATGAAACAATATGGAGAATTTTTTTAGTCATCAAACTTATAGTCTTTCATGAAACATTTTTCCATGAATAACCAATTTCTCAAAATAACCTATGTTTCCAAATTAAATTTTATTTCCATATTTTTAGGAATTTGTCCTAAAGATTCATATTTTAGGAAACTTTTCCCATCCTCTAAATTTTGGACACCAAAAATTTAACAAGAACTTGGAAGAAACTACACCTTGTACATGAAATTTTTATTTCCAACTATATATCTTTAATAGCTCTATCATGGAGCTTTCTTAACATAGATTATAAATAATTATGTTAGAAATTCAATAATGACCTTACCTACCTGATTTCCCAAAAAATAATTATCCCAAAAATATTGTAAACACACTATATGGGATTTTTTCCAACATGTCACCATTTTACCTTAATGGTTTTCTTTTATTTAAAAATTCCTTATTCAAAAATCTTATCAATTACCAAAATAAAACCACATAAATATTTCATATTCTAAATCACTATGATTTGTTGAAATATTCCCATTAATTTTTTTTATCCCTAAATTTTAAATTTATGATACCTAGACACTAATTAACATAAAATAAACCATTTAACAGACCATCCTACATAAAAATATGCATCTAAATTTTTTACAAATAAATTAATTAACTTTCTTTAAATACAAAATAATACACCAAATTATTATGAAAAAAATCCTAAATTTAAAAATATTTCTATTTTTATATAATTTATCAATATAAAAATGATACAAATTTATTATTAGAAAATTTTCTCCAAAAAATTATAATGATATCTGATGTTTTCAAAATAATCAGATCCTAATATTTTTTTCAAAATAAAGAAACTACAATGATATATGTATTAGTTAAGAAGAAAACTGATGTTCTCCCCATTATTCAAGATTCCACCGATATAGTATTTTCAAAATCATTAAATATTTTATATTTATCTCTTAATAATATAGATTAATCAACAGATAATTTTTTGAATCAATCAAAACTAAATAAAAACATGTATATATTCCATTCACACCCCAATATGATACATGAGACACATGCGTAACATGGATTATATGTGATCTAATGACAATAACTTTTGATTCATCTATTCAATTCATTGAAACTCCAACTCAATACATCTCTACTACATATATTTCTCACAACACATGTTCAAACTACCCTTAAAACATTGGTTTTGAAAGTGGCTATCACTTTTAAACATGTACATGGTCTTTCACCCAAGTCCAAATTCTATATCGCTTCACATACCTCTTTTTATCCCAAAAAAACTATTTTATATCGTATATAAAAATCCAAAAAGGACCCTTGTCTCCATTTTTGACTAAAATTAATCACTACTACATTCATTAATCATCAGGGGATGAAAATAAGCATCTAGTATAAATATGAACTATTAAGAAATTATTTCCCTCTATATTAACATCACTTAATTAAATACTATATATTTTTAAAAAAATTATTTAAATATATTTAATTTTAAAATACCAACACTATTTAAAAAATGAAAAAGTTACCCATAATTGGATTCCTTACAATATTAATATATAAAATAAAAACCAGATAAATACATACAAATATTAAAAATTTATATATCAATAAATATGTAAAAATATTAAATACAAAAAAATTTACATGGATACTGAATCATAACATAAATAAATAATAATAATAAAATAAAATAAGCAGAAAAAAGTATGTAAAATAATTATTTTGAACACACTCGACATAACAAAATTGAAAGAATCACCACGACTGATCTCCGCCTTAAATATCTCTTAATAAAAATTTTATATTTATCCATGTATTTTGGTACACAAATAAAGTCAACAATATATATGAGAATGTGTATGTATTAATGACTTAGTATTTTTTCCCCAATTTCCATTAACTCTTATGTGTATGTACATTTAAAATGTTTAATTATGAAACATATATGGAAGGTGATATAATTTTTTAACCATTGGTGCATATGTATTATATTACTATGGATAAATATTATAATCAATAATAATAACATTTAATAAATAAATCAAAATTTATCACCTCAATATAGACTATAAGTAAAACCAATTGAAATATACACTAAATTCCCACTCACACCATAACAAGGGTAAATATATTTGAAATAAAAAAATATAGGGTTTCAATCACAAAAAGACTTATCCCATACCACCAGGATAACATAATATATATCTCTATATGGATACAATCCAGCCACACTAGTTCCATTCTATTCACTTTTTTCTATATAACACTTACATAAATTTATAATTGAAGTGATCATACAAGTCAAAACACATTTCATAGGTAATAAACTCCATAGTAATGTTGATTTCACCAAATAATCCTCATATAAAATCAAAATAACTCCTCAATCCCTAGTGATCTTTATCAATTATTTAATTAGTTATTAATCCTCTAGGGATAACTTATTTACTCACACCAATTTATAGGACAATGGTCATAAAAATAATTCACCATGCCTCTAGATAATTATCTAATTTTCCCTACAAATACCCACACGTGACTTTAAAAAAATATCAAAAACCCCTATCCCATTATCATAATGATAAATTAGATCATATTTATCCCATAAAGACATGTAATATTTATATAATAATTAATTAATCCAAAAAAAATCATTATCCATTAACCGTATAAATAATAATCTATTAATTAGGATTAACTAATGGATATCTAGTAATAACAACCCTTTTTATTAACTATGGATCATCATCCATTGGACCAAGGTGATAATACCTATTGATCTAACTTGAAATATTCATCCCTTAGATCAATATGATAATAACCAATTTCTCTAGATCTAGTTCAACAACAACTAGACTTTTGAAAAAAAAAATGAGTGAGATATACCCTAAAGTCTATATGTATCTATAAATTTATATACATTACTTTGGGAGATGATATAAAGATATTGTATTATATGATATCAAATTATGAAATATATATATATATATATATATCAATGGGAATATATTTATTTATGATATACAGATATCATATTAATTTTTACTAAACAATCATAGTTTATAATTTGTATTTCATTTGAAAGTGTTCTTATAAGAGTTGAATTGTATTATTCCCATAACACCTTATGAAAAAGAATTGGAAATCAAACAATAAAACTTGGTCTTTGATTCTCTCTCAATTTGGATGTTATTAAAAATAATTTCACATAATTAAATGTATGGGATAATTTTATTAGTTGATTTGTTACAAAGAGTTTATAAATACTTTTATTACTCATAATATTTATAACATTCAACTAAATTCATGTAATGTCTTGAGAATGTCATGAGGGCAATATTAGAAAGCTTAATCTATCAAAATGTTTATATATGAGTAGTCCTTAAGAAACCACATATAAATTATCTACTTCCTTGTATTCTATCATCCACCATCTACCTTAGACATCAAGAAGTAATAGCATACAATTTGAGTTATAGAAATTTACATTCAATCATTTGGGGGTCTTGTTGTCCCATGGATACACCGTAGAGGAAATATTCCATTGGCTACGACTTAGTGATATTTAAAAAATTATTATTTGTAGAATGTAACCAGGTTTTATTGGTTTAAGGTAAAAAATGTTATTCATTTATAGTTTATACATGGATTAAGTTTTATAGTATCATTATCTTGGGATTTTTTTTAAAAATCTATTCTACTACATTGAATCAGAAATGTTTGAACATTATAAACCCAGTAGGGTATCAAAGACATTCTATGATTATTAATTCCAAAAATCAAGTTTTAAAATAAATAAATCACATATCATACTAGATTAATTTTTTATATTAAATGTGTTTTGGGTTGTTTTATGACATTTTATATTATTATCCACAAAATGATTATGTCATATAATATATGGTATGTTAAAATATGAAAAAACATAAATACATTAGGTTCGAGTATAACATAGTGTATGGTATTGGAAATTGTATTGGAATATAGTACTATGTTGCATTTTTAAAGTAGATAATCTCAAAAAAAAATTGATATTATAGATATAATAACATATGTATTTCTAAGCACAAAATGACTTATTAACAATGATTATTATCTATTGTATAATTTAATAGATAACATGGGATTGTCAGGAATTATGAATAAGAAATATATTTAATTATGATATATAAAGAAAAATTTTATTTTCTATTTTCATTTATGAAATGAATTATATTATTGATAAATTTTCTATAAAGTATATAAAACCTTATTTTTGGATAATGATTAAAATTTTATACTGTTTTAAAATGAATTAATTATAAAATGTTTGTGAGACATTTATTAAATATATATCCAAAATATTAATTATTAATATAAAATAACTAATAAAATTATTTTATAACGAATAATTTATATTAAATTTTTTATATATAAATTATAGGAGAACATTATAGAGTTTTTATAGATTAAAAAATAATTCTTGATATAAAAGTATTTGTATTTAATAAAATTAATTGTCCATGATTTTTTATCTGAAATGTAAATTTTAATACCTTATTTCAGTGAATTACATAAATCATATCCAAAGATTGTTTTGATAATTGATATGATTGTATTTTAAATAATAAATATGTGATATTTTGGATGTCTCTATTACATATATGAATAGTCAATATATATATTATTACTTTTTTTAATATCTTATATTTTAAGTAAATTCCATATAAAATTATAACATGAAGGGTTCATATTATAAATAAATATAAAGTCTTTGTATTAATTTTGGGATTGACTATAATTAACGGCTAAATTATAAAGTTTTTGTTATTTTCTGATTTATATAATGATCAAAAATTGTATATCACATGTTTAAAAAATGAATTTTTTATTTATTTACCTTATTATTTTATTAAATGTTGAAGATTAACTTTTTTACATTATTAAAGGATGTATTAATTTTTTAATGAGATAAAATACTTCTATAAATTTTCATACATGCATATAAGGAGTTACATTCCATGTATGAAAATTGATATAGTTTCCTTCTGTAATCAATTTGGAGTGTACTTGGTTATGAGATTTAATTAAGAAGTTTATTTTTGTTTACTAATATTAGGTGTTAGAATTATGATGGAGTTAAAGTATCTCATAAATAATGTAACCTTGGGTATAGGGAAATTATATTAGATTTCTCACTATCCTAGATTATTATACCATGTTTAGATATGTGTGGGTTTTCTATTAGTCTCTCTAATCATACACTTGTTAGGATTGATGATTTCATATGACTCTATGTTTTTACATGAATTGGTCTCATGAACCTTATGTATAAGATGTATTTGGATATATTTATATATAATTAGATATTAATTACAGATAGTAACACAATTTTTGAGTTGTGAAAAGTGATACACACCAATTTGGATAGATCGTATTAATTTAGAGGAATAAATAGGATTTGAAATTAAAGAATTAGATGCATGTACACATATAAATAGAATAACATGGTATATGATGGTGAGAGTAAATCTTATTTAAATTTATTGTGTGTTATATTCATTGAAAAGTGAAAACTTCTCAATACATTTGTAATATTACCATGTATTTTTGTGTTAAATTGGGGTGACCATGGATTATATTAGGCAAGGAAATAAAGTAGTGAGGTTACCCTGATAGTTAGGATCCTCATTATTAGTGTTTTATATAGGTTATAATTAATTAAGAAACACTATGATATAGGATACCAGAGTAGTATCAGTGATTCTATCTATATAAATAAATAGGAAAATCATTTTACTCTCAACTATCCTAGAGTAATATTTGATATGATTGGTATGATGGATTACTTAAATAAGTGACCGTTGATATGAACACTAAATTAGTCTCATTACTTAGTGAAATTTGGATCTTGTTCCACTAATTTATATAATGAAATAATTAAAATGTTTCATCATTTTAGAGTGAACACATTTAGTAAATGTAATTATTTAATAAATGTAAACCATTATACTCATTTGATAAAAGATTTTTTAAAATAAATAACATCATCATAAAAAACCATGAAATAGAGAAAAATATAATATCAAGGAAAGGATTATTTTAATAAAATTACTAGAAAAGAATAAAACTTAATAATCATTATGAATTAAGAATTAAAATTCTATTTGATGGAGAAGGACCTCCAAGAGTAACCAAATGTTTAATTTATTCAACAAGTGAAACTATATTCTTAAGAGAATAATAAATATAAGAAAAAGTTTTTTCAAATGAGTTATATGTGAAATGACCTTTATAACTTTATCCCACACTCATATAATGAATGTTACCATGTTTTTCACTAACATGTTGGTGAAAATGATTTCCTTGAAGTCATTATCTAGTGATTGAAGTCATTCTATAATCATCATCTAAAATATTTTGACAATGTTAAAGAATATAATAAATGATAACCCTATTTTATAAATATATTGAGAATAATTTACCTGGAAATAGGATTTAAATAATCTTATGTTTTCTTTACAAAAAAAATAGTAATGTTTTAAGCCAGAAAACTAAGATTGAATTTTAAAAATTTATAATCAAGGTCCTTCAAACATAAAATAGATTTTAGGAAGGAAGAGTATTATTTCCATATAAGGGTATTATTTGTAATACATAAGGTAGTTATAGAAAATCCATAGAGATTCCATTTCAGGTATCGATATTATAAATATAAATTATTTTATTTTTTACCATTATATGATACTGACTGTAAATTTTATTATTTATTTTATTATATAAGTGTTAAAACCCAATGTTAGAATTGACAGAGATCATATTTCGCATTAAATTTTAATAAAAAAGTTTGTAATTATGAAAATATGAACGTAAATGATTTTATCAATATTATATAGATATAAATAAATGATCTATATTTTTATCTTATTTATCTTATATAATAAGAGATGTAGTTTGTTTAATAATGAGTTATTATGAATAAAATTGGTTGGATTTTTAATACACATGGTTTAAGATTCACTAGATTCTATAACATGTTTAAAACTAATAAAATGGTAAAAAATTATCTTGGATAAATTTATTTATCCATATACTTTTTAAAGTATAATAGATATGATCCTACTACCGTTACATGGAACATTATAATGAAAGAAATCTTCATTTAAGACTAACGCCCCAATAAAAAAAAATTCTATATTTCATATATATACAATAGTTTATGTAATAACCCCACTTACTAGTTATTATTTCCCTAAATTAAATATTTTTTTGATTATCTAATGTTAAATTCAATTAAAGACTAAAGCAAAAAAACTTCTGAACATTAATGAAAACTGATTTTTCAAGAAAGATCATTATACCCATTAGACTAGTGGGAATATATATAAATAACTAGTTTTTTAAATGATATATTTATAATAAATTTATAATTATAATTTTTACAAATTAAATTCATTTTTTAAATTAGTATTTATATATTATCATAAGGTGAATTGCTTAGTTTTTTGAAAAAAAATAAAATTTTTGGAGAATAATAAAAATACCGATTTTACTAGTAACATCAATTTTATGAAATTATTATATAAGAATGACATGTTAGTTTTTCAAACCCTTTTTATTATATAAAATTATTTTATAAGGTTAAATTAATCATTTTGAAATACTATTTTGATATATAAAACATAGGATTGACATTTTATAAAAATTATGTAATGTATTAAGAAAACAAATTTTTCATCTATTTCATTTCATAAAATATTATCATGGTGGAAGAATTTTTTTGAAATAAAATAATTTTAATTAAATCCTATTTGAATAATAACAATTTTTTTGATTTAAATAAGGTCAATAACATTGATAATTTTAACCTAAAGAATTATTCTTGAAAATACATTTTATGAGTCTTAAATGTGAAAATAATAAAAATAGTATTTCTTAAACTATATTTAATGTTTATAATTAGTTTTTTCAAAATATATAATAAGTGAAATTTTATTTTTAATCATTACAAATAAATTAAATAACTAAAATTGTGTTACCTCAGAAAAAACTAAAAATAGTAAAAATAAAAAATCTCTGAGTAAATGACTTACAAATATGTTTTAAACTTGATTTTAAAAGTGTGGTTGAAGAATAATTGAATATTCCCCTTCCTAAACACTATTAGTTTCCAATTTTCCCTCAAATTAAATTTGAAACATGCTTTCTCTTTATATTAAAGTGTTATACATGCCAAAATTTATTTCTCTTCATTTATAAAATGAACCCCTACCTCTCCACCTCTCTACAATTCCAAATCCAATTCAAAATTACCCATAATATACCCTAGTCTCTAATCAACCTTAACCATACATACTAGAAAATTTTTTATATCAAAAAGAAAAACTAATTTAACGTCCTTGTGGTGGTGAATAAAATATGGCATCCAAATAAAGAGGTATTATTTTCCAGTACAACATCTTAATTATTTTCAACTTCTACGGCCCCAAACCTTTTCTATAAATGAGAGTATGATAAAATTAATATTATTAATATTTTGGTATGTTTTAATTCCAATTTAAAATATATTTTATACCTTCCTTTTAAACCTTTCAAAAAAAATATTTCATCATGTTTTCATGTGGACTACTACCTCTATGAGATGACATTTTTATTTCGTTTTCCATACCGACTAACATGTGTGGAATAAAACATGAATTTAATGTATATAAATCTTATTTAATAAACCATTAAAATTATTGAAAGATAATTTTAAACATTACAAAAGTCACATTCTTGATAATTGATTATATTAAATGTATCCACTAAAAAGGACAAATATAAGTACTATTTCTAATTTGATTCCATTCATTAAAAAATTGTTTACCAATATATATTATATTATAATGGGATAATAAATGAGATAATAATATATTTATATATGTTATGAAAATATTTTATAACACTTTGACTTTGGTTAACATACCATGATAATTTATGAGCAATTGATAGATGAACATCAAGTAACAGACATAAGAGAAAACAATGTAATAAATTAGTGAAACATGATGACAAATTGACCTTATAAAAATAATTATAGGTGAATAATGTTCTTAGGATTTTCTTTTTTAAATATTAATTTCATTATTCTATATGTTAAGTGAAGTTTCAAAACCCTTTTAATAATAAGGAGACGGTTTCCATCTCAATATACTTTCAATGAGGAAATAATTGATTATAGGACCCAACGTTCATTTATATGGCATAACTACTTCCCCATTGATTTTTAAAACAAAAAATATTTATAAAATAGGAAATTTCACTTCAATTCATACTCTTATTCACTATAGTATAAAAATTACTTATTCCCTATAATAAAAGGGTCTTTCATAAAACATTTTTATTTCTTAAGTTATAATATTCCACCTTGAGGTTTTTCTATCATTTCATATGGTATACCCTATTTTAACTTGGTAGATCAATTTTGATTACAATATTATTTATTTATGTGTTTTAATCCATTTTGAAAATTAAACTTTATAAAAAATAATTACCAACCTCTTAAATCATGATTTCCCCTTGTTGCCCATAATTTACCTTCCCATTAATGTTCTCCTTTTTAACTGGAAGTGAAATTACGACTTATATCATGTGACATACATAATTTCCTTATTATATTTTAAAATTTTATTTCTTGTAATACATTTTTAACTTAATATTTCAACAAAATTAATTTAAAATGGTTTTCTTCTACGATCATTTGTTGGATCTTTCGTACCTCTTTCATGACTTTCTGGTTACACATTCACTTTTTTCTCTCATTCATGAAATATTATTCTATTGTACCTCCTATAATTTAAAATATATGTGCCTTAAATATATACCATTTTTAATATCCATTTTATTCTAGGGGTTTTATATTAATCTACTAAACTTCACAATTCCCATTTTATGTAAACCATATTTAAGGTAACTTTCCTATTTCTTATCTCACATCAAACATTATCCCCATAAAATGTTTTTAATCCATGAATATAATATAAAAATAATCATTATTTTATATAGATCCTACTTGGTTCAATTCTAGTTTTATGTAAAAAAATATTAGTTCCTTACTTCTTAAAAGTATCAATTTCTAATTTTATAAAGCTTCACCCGAGAGGTATAGTTTTATTCATACTTCTCATAGGTCCTTCTCATAAAATCTATATATTGTAACTCAATGATCAAAAATATGTTTCATTTTTAAATATTAATATCCAAATTATTTAATTTTTTCTTATATTATTAATCTATACAATTTAGATTTTGTTTTTAGCTTGAATTTGAATTATGAAACCCACTTCCTTCACATGTGTTTGATCATTCTTATGATTTATGCATGGTTTATTTTCCTCTTGTAGCATGAATATATAAGTTTTTTATTTCTATGATAGGGATCTCAGAATTATATATCCCTATAATGCATTTTCTAAAGCCTTATATCTCATGAGATGTTATGTAATGGATTATACGGTAAACCTAATCAACCATGATACTTTGTCTACTTTTTTATAATGGTCTTAGGAGTCACACTTGAGTTATATTTATGATATCATTTTTTATGTTGTTTCAAATTATTTATGAAAA
Source organism: Viscum album (assembly GCA_963277665.1). Classification (NCBI taxonomy): domain Eukaryota; kingdom Viridiplantae; phylum Streptophyta; class Magnoliopsida; order Santalales; family Viscaceae; genus Viscum; species Viscum album. The sequence continues at coordinate 1,746,399,768 of OY728151.1, read as the reverse complement.
TATGATAAAATTAACATATTTCATAGATTCATACTTTTAATCACCATAATTAAGATATAATTTTATGCCTCTTGACACTTTTGTTATGATTTATTTCCATGATTATTTGATTACTTATCTTTCAAGATCAACCATTTTTTTAATTATTTCCCTGATATATTATTTGTATTTAAATATGAAATAAGGGATTTTGGATAACTATGGTTAGTTTTAAATAAATAGTATTTTTATATGTTTAAGATTATTTATTTTTATTTATATTATTATAAAGACTCTAGATCTCTACTTCCATAGCATTTTTTTTTTTTTGAAAAATTTGGTTAAGAATTGAAAAATAATATGTGTTTAGGGTCTAGATCACTATAGTTTGTATAAAATGAATGCCTAGTTATTTTGGTATATTAGGATGATAAAACCTCATTTTAAACTCTAGGGAGATTTCTAATGTATAAGTCTATATATAGGATAACATTCTAAAATTTCAATAATTTTAGAGTATGGTGTTTTTCTAGAAATGTCATATCTATCTAGATACTGGAAAGTGTATTTAAGCTCTAGATCTATTTTACCTTGGGTTAAAAACCCCAATGAGGGCGTGTTGTTTATTAACTCAATCATGTACTAGTTCAAAACAAAGAGTCTTAACTACACACTTGGCTAAAAAATCATGTGATATATTATTTCATTAATTCACATTTTCACTACAAACTATTATGATGGATTTGAACTTATTTTTATAGAAAATAATTTGGTTAGAGAATATAATATGAAATATACCATGGATAACCTATATTTTATTCTATAGACTCACAAGTTAGGTCATACTTTTCATTTATGATTTATTCCTTCTAACTTCATAGTATGCCATTAATATTCCTATTAGTTTTCATGTTATCATCACTAAGTTCATTATAGATATAATGAATGACTATAACAAAAATCAAATAGTGAATTGTGATCTCATTATCCATTCATGAATGTAAAATTTTATATATTATTATATAGATATAGACTGTAATTACATACAATTTTATGATAAATATTCACACACTACCACAGAACATAGAGGTTAAGTTATCTATGAAAACTTATTATGGGGAGATTATTGAATATAAGTTATGTTATTATTCCCTAGTTGATATGTGTGGGGTTAATCTCCCTAAAAATTATAATCCATTTAGTTTAAAATGAGTTAATTTTATGGATGGATGGTCTGCCTCTATTTAGAGCCCACATCCACAACCAAAAGAAGGAAATCAACATCAATATCCCAAATTACCCTCTAATTCTATACAGGTAAAAGGAGGGGGTGGATATTCTTTGGAATATTCTTCATAATTAAGGATATTGTTTCCTTCTGAGAAATCATATCAATATCAATTTATTGAATCTAAACAAAGTACCAATCTTGAGGATATTCTCATTATAATGTATTATATTGATATATTCCTAAATAAATTGCCTAGACATCATCCAAACTGAGATTTTGAGTTCTTGATTAAAATTATACCTGGATATTTTTCAATATCCATGAATATCCATATATTGAATCCCATTAAACTGAATAAACTAAAGAATAATTTTTAGGAACATCTAGAAATAGGTTTCATATGATCAAGAGTTTCACCATTGGGTGTTCCAATCTTCCTTATCAAAAATATTGATGGGTGTATGTTGTTTGTTTCAATTATTGTAAACTCAAAAAGATCATGATAAATAATATTTTTCCTCTACCACAGATTTATTTCTTATATGATATATTATTTGGATGTCAATGCATCTCTAAAGTGGACCATCGATCATGATATCATCGGTTTAAGTTTAATAAGGAGGGTATTCCCAAGATAGGATTTTTTTACAAGGTACATGAACTATGAGATCATTTTCATGTCTTTTGGAATATAAAATCTTCCAATGATATACTTGGAATTAATGAATAGAGTTCTTAGAAATTTCCTTGAGAATTTTTTAGAAGTATTTAGAGATGATATTTTTATATACTCCAAAAGCAAAGAGGGTTATTAAAAGAATTTAAATATTGTTATGATGACATTGAGGAAATAGATTTTATATAAAAAATATAGTAAATGTGAGTTTTGGATGGGTCATGCTACATTTAGGGGGAATGTTATCACATATATGGGGATATCTATAGACCCTTTTAGGACTAAGATGGTTGAAGATTGTCCAAGACCACCATCTGTGATGGTCATCTATAGTTTTCTAAAATTAGTAGGGTATTATCAGTGGTTTGTGATAAAAATATCAAGAGTTTCAAACATAATAACCAAGTATAATAAAAAGATATTAAAGTGTTCTAGATATATATGTGGGAATATAGATTCAAGGAGTTTTATAAGAGGCTACCTACAACTCATAAACATATATTACCCACAAGTGAGGAAGGATTTATGATATACACTAGTTCATAAAAGAAGGGTTTGGATTTTTCACTCATTGAAAATGATAAAGTGGTAGCCTATGAATCATAACAGTTGATATTTCATGAATAAAACTGTACAAAAAAATCTCTTGAGTTGTCTGAATATTTGGAGTAATTTTCTCAATAGGGAGACTTATTATATATATATATAGGGACCAAAAAATGTCAAATATATATTCACATAGAAGGATATCAATACGCACCAATGAATGTGGATATAAATGATTGAGGATTTTAATTTCCTAATACACTATAACCCAGGGAATTCAAACAAAGTGGTATATTATCTATGTAAAAATGATTCAACAACCTTATCTATGTTGAGGATTGAGGAGGATATAATCATATTGGACATTAAAATGATGGACATGGAATCAGTAAGAAAGAAACATTATAGTACATTTCTCAAATTATTTCTCAACTATAACTATATAAGAATATTAAGTGAGATTAATGGGATAATTTGGAGATAAAAAATAAGGTGGATGCAATAAAGAAGGTAAAAAAATTGATTTCAAGGTTGATGATAATGGAATAGTGATATTTGGGAAATTAATTTGCATTCAATTATATCTTGATATAAATAACAAGCCACAAAAAGATTCTTATAGCTCAACCTTCTCCATCTACTCAGGAAACACAAATACATATATAGAGATATCTACGAGCACTATTAGAGGAATGATATGAAGTTGGATATTATGAAAAATACATCGATGTTCCCGGTGTGTTAGAAGGTTATGGATATGGGGGAATTGTTCATAGTAGTGATGCAACCATTTCCCATTCCTATATAGAAACAGGAAAACACCACTATTGATTATTTCATGAACCTTACATGGAAATTAGAATGGACCAATTCTAAATGGGTTATGGTGGAACAAATTACAATGACTACCCACTTCATTTAAATTAGATAGGATTTCTCACTTAAACTCATTTAAAACATATACATTAGATAATTTGGGATACTTAATGGGACACCACGATTGATTGTATCTGATTGAGAAATGAGGCTCACCTAAAACATCTAGAAGAGTCTTTAATGAGGTCTAAACATAGAGTTAAACTTTTTTATGTTATATCATCACCAAACTGTTGGATAATATTAATATACTATCTAGAAACTGGAGGATATGTTACGAGATCTCTATTTTGACTTTAAGGTATAATTGTACCAATATCTTCCTCTATTTGAGTTCTCTTATAAAAACAGTTTCCACTAAGGCATTAAAATGACCCCATATGAATCCCTATATGGAATGGTATATAGACTAATTTTGTGCTAGGATTAAGTAGGTGAATGAAATCATCCTAGACATGAGATAATGAATGAAATTGTATAAAATTTCAAGTCCATTATGTAAAATGTCAAATGCATGTCAAGTCAACAGAAGATTTATAATGATAACCATTAATTCAACCCAGATTTTGTGGTTAGTGATAAATTGTTCCTATGTATATCTCTATGGATGAGAGTTATGAGATTTGGGATGAAGGATAATCCAAGTCTGAGATATATTGACCCCTTCGAGATTCATGATTAGATCTATTCCATATTTACTAGCAATCCTACCAAACCAATCTAAAGTACATGATGTTTTCCATATATCCCGCAGGAGGAGGTATCTACTATCTCCCTCATATGTACTAAATTTAGAGGTTGTGTAGTTAGATAATGATCTCTCATATTATGAGTTATTAGTGAAGATCTTGGACCATAAAGAAAATTTTATACTCAATAAGGAAACTCACCTTTTCAAAGTCCTTCGGAGAAATTATATGTGTGAGGAGACAATGTGGAAACCTCAAGAGACCATGAAAAATAAGTACCCACATTTCGTTTCACCCTAGTATATGGAATACAATTTCTAGGGTCAAATTTTATATGGGTGGAATAATGTAATGAATTATGATACAATTGAATATTTAGCATCAATAAATATTATTTTTACTATCTTATATTACATTATATAATGAACTAATCCAAAAAAACACTAAACATTAATTAAATTAAATTGTTCTAGATGGACATTATACCCATAAATGAAGCGGAAATAGATAGTAGTAACTATTTTTTAAATCTAACATTTATAATAAATATAGAATTTTAATTTCAATAAATCAACCTTATTTAGGGTTTTATTATGTCAATATTTTAATATGGTGATTTTTCTGAGTAATTTATGAAATAATCAATTTTTAGGAGAATAGTAAAAAGACTGATTTTACTAATGATATAACTTTTATGAAATTATTATAAGAGAATGACATGAATGTTTTTGAGACCATATATACTAAAAAATATATATTTTAAAAAATAAATTTATTTATTTTTAAACACTATTTTGTTAAACAAATCCCATGCAAAACATTATAGAAAATTTTTGTAATGTATTAATGAAAATTATTTTATGTCTATTTATTTTAATGAAATTTTCACATGGTGGTATAAGGTTATTGAATTAATTTAATGTTAATTACATATTTTTCAAATAAAAATAGACATATTAATTTTAATATAATAAATAATTTTGGTAATTTGATCCTAAACTTCAATCTTATGCTTAAAAATACATTTTTTTTCAAAAAAAAGGTGTTTATTCATTACACGCTCTAATGAAAAAATTAATTTTAAAAAAATTTAATATAACATTTATAATATTTATGATCAATTTATCTAATAAGTATCAATTTATTTTTATTAATTTAAGATGAATTATTTAGGATAAATTTTGATATCTCTGTAAAAACCAAAAATGATAAAATTAATAATCTATGTGAAAATGAATTAAAAACATGTTTGAAACTTGTATGGAAAAGTACGGTTCAGGATTAATCTAATTTCTCCCTTCCCACACTCTATTATTTCCCACTTTAGCTTCAAAAATATTTTGAAACATGTGTTAAATTAATATTATATGTCCCAAAATGTTCTTCGATTCATTTATAAATGGATCCACCCACTATCCACAGCTCTACACTTCCAAATACAACTAGGATTGAACCATAATCACCCCTAGTATATCAAAAACCATATCTCCAAGTATTTGTGGCTTTGTTATTTCAAAAATACCAATCTATGGTTCTTTAAGGTGTTTTCCAAAAGAGAAAATCCAAAGCGAGTGGTAATAATTTTCACAACACCGTCGTAAGTATTTTCTACCTATACAACATAAAACCACTTCTATACATGAAATTTTGAAACCACCAATATTTTTAAAATTATGGATATTTTTTATAATTATAGAACATCCATTTTATATCTTCATCTAAATTATTTCATAAAATGAAGATATTGTCATGTGTATGTGTACACTACCACCCAAACATGATGAAATTTCTCTTTTGTTTCCCATACTGACTAAAATTGGTTGAATAAAAAATGTGTATAATGTATAAAAATCCTATTTAATAAACCATTATGTTTCTATAATTATAATATTTTACATTACGTAAGTGATATTTACAATAAATGGTTATAGTAAATTTAACCACTAAAAATAATATATAAAAGTACCTTTTCTATTTGAGTCCATTCCTAGAATAAATATTTAATTGTATAAATTATGTTCTAATGAAATAATGGAGGTCATAATAATATATAATTATGTAGATTATGAAAATATGTTACAAAACTTTGTCTATGGTCCACATATAATGAATGATTTTGAGAAATTGACCAAAGAACTTCAATTAACCAACATGAGAGGAAACAATGTAATAAATATATAACACATAATGATAAATATACCTTATAAAAATAAATATTTATAAATATATATATATAAGGTTATTATGAATGTTTTTAATAAATATAAATTGATTATTTACGATGTTGAGTTCAAGTACAGTGCTTTTTTAGGCATGAGGTAATGGTCTTGGTCTCAATCACCTTCTTTGATGCATGATTTGATTTCATGCATAAATATTCATCTTATTAGTTTAAATAATTACACATTATTGTAATATGAAAATTATTTTTTAATATATAAAATTAACATCAATTAATTATCTTCCTTGTTTTGGGATATAATTGATGTCTTCCCTTGAATATAAGTGTCTTTTATAACTAAATTTCATTATTGAGTTTTAACATTTCTCCTTGAGTTTCATTATTCATTTAATAAGTTATACCATATTAATATAATGGGAGATCTGTTTTTATTTATAACATATTTATTTTTAACATCTAATCCTTCTTCAAAATTAAACTAAGTTAAGATTTATTATCATCTTCTTAATTGACTATTTACCATCATTGCCCATAATTTCCCTTGATTCCAGTGTTCTTTTTCTTAATAAGAAACCTAATTATGGGTTTTGTCGTGTGACCATTATAATTCCCATATAAAATTTCCAAAATTAAGGTTCATAATATCTTTTTCAATGTGGTATTTCAATAAATTTATTTTAAAATGTTTTTCCTTTAGGGATTGTTTGTTAGATATTCCTTACCTCTATCGTGACGTGCAATTTTCAAATCTCTTTATTTTTCACCCTTTTGTGCAATATTGTTCCCATGTTACTCTTTTAATTTTATATATATGTCCCTTATATATATACCTAGTAAAATATTATTTTCATTTTTGTGGTATACAAGTTTTTTTTCATTCTAAATTCCAACATTAAATTAAAATTGATTTAAGGGAATGTTCCTATTACTTATCCAACACAAGAATCACCCCCATAAAATATTTTTAAACATTGAATTGATTCCAAAAAACATAATTATTTTATAAAAAAACTTATTTAAATTATTATTTCTTGGGATACAATATGGTCTTTACAAATTTTTAAAATATCTTTACATATTTCTTAAAGCTTCAGTCAAGTGGTAAATTTTTATTCTTTCTTCTCCAAGCCCCTTCATATAAAATATCAATATTAGAACTCAATAATAAAGACCTATGTATCAAAATTAATTAATTACTTCTTCAATTGGGAATACATATGGTTTAGCCTTTGGTTATTCATTGAATTAAAATTATGAAACATAATTCCTTCACATGGGTTTGATCATGATTATGATTTATTTATGGATTATTTTTCTCATGTGGAATACATATGTGTGATTTTAATATTTTTCATGGGTGGGCCAAAAATTATATAGCCCTAAAATTCATTGGATAATAATTTATATCTCATGAAATTTTATGTAATGGATTAGGGAGTGAACCTAGTCCAGCATTGGACATTTCTCACTTTATAATGATAGTTTTGTGAGTCACACAAGACTTTTTCCATCATATCAAGTTTTATATTGTTTCAATGTGTTTATGATCTTATAATATCACTTAATTATTCAATATATCAATTATTATGATCATACACTTTATGATATCATTTTATTCCTAACTCTCACATTATGATTTATGAACATGTTTGTTCTCTTTTTTTGATTTCTAGCTAACCCCTTTTTCTTTTGAATTTTAGCCAAGATATCCTATGTAATTTTAGATAATCCGCAAGAGTTATGAAAACTATGTGGAGGTTAAAATAGATATGAAATTTTTATTTTTTATATTATTTATTTCTATGATTAATATTCTAAAGACTTTATACCTTTATATCATAGGCTGTTATTTTTTTGAAAAGTATGTTAAGAATTTTGAAATAGTATCTCTCCATGTTTAGGTCATTATAGAATATTTAATAAATATTCCCCCTCAATAAACTGAGTTTTATTTTCTATAAAAAAGTGTTTGTGTAAAATATGATTATTTTCATAGGGAAATATAGTTTCTTAGGAGATTTTGATGAAATATTTAGACTTATGGTAGTTTATGTACAGCAAATAAATGATTAAACAAGTCAAAAGCCAACATGAATGTCACTTAAATTCATAAATGGGTTTATGGTTTTTTTCTAAAGAGAAATTTAATCTGTCAAATTTTAATTATTGTAATGAATATAATATCACTTTTTATCCTAAAACACTTTATGATGTATTGGAATATAAAAAATTTAAGAGTTAAATATTTTTACCAAAAGGATCTCATGTAAACTTTTGTTGGAATTTTCTTATACAGGATTTATAAGCATAAAAAGATGTGATGATAGACAAAAAAAGAGATCTATATAGAAAAGAGTAGTTATTAACATCATAAAATTTTGTTTTGTGATTCAAATAAGATTTAATAGTTTTTCAATTATTTAATTATTGAGATCATGATTGATATATATCACTATTTGTTAAAATTTATTTATTCAAATATGTTACTTGGAAAAAGAGTTTAGTGGAGGGATTTATTATATCATCACAATGATATTTGGTAGGAATTATATTTAGATGTAATGATTTTTTAAAAACCATAATAGTAAAAAAATTCTAATCTGGTGGTCTATCAAATGGGATATGATTGCACGGGTGATTATGTATTTCTTTGTTAATATTAGTAGAGGATTTTAAGAATATAAGAAGTAATATATTATTAAAAATTAAGTTGTATCTCATTGAGATGTTGTGAATACTTTTTTATAATAAATTTAATATTTTTTATATTTTGAGTTACATGAAAAAAATCAAACTCATGTTACATGAAACACTAATCTTATCTTATTTTACATATAACACTGAGTTTATAATGAAAAGTAACATAGTGTTAAAATATTATTTTATAATTTTATAGCTATATCATAGATACTGGAATGATGGGTATGAATATTATTAACTAAATTATGATAATATAGTTTTTTTACATATATATAAAATTAATTCTTTGGCATATAATTAATTCAAAATGAAAATGAAAACTATTTGAAAATAAACAAAATATCATTTTGAAAAACATTCTTTATGAACATAAATGTGTTTACCCCAAATAAATTAAACCAACATCTTTTGGTGAGAGATTTTGTTGAAATTTTATGTTATATATTCAATCATTAATTTAAAATTCTTCTTATGTGTTTTCTATACAATATATAACCATAAATCTAACTTTATACTTGAAAATTTTATTTTTCAAAAAAACGTTTTGTCAACTTTTTCCACTTATTTTAAATTTTATTTTTGATAATTTTTGAAAATTTATTAGGAAAAATAAAAATCATTCTTGAAATAACCATTTCAATTTTTTCTTGTAGTAAATTTTTTATAATTTTTTGAAAAGATAAATTTTTCAATCAATATTAAAATATACTGGTTTTTATTATGACTCGTCAATTCTTTTATTGCATTTAGAAAAATGAAAATTATTTTAGGATTGTTTTAAATGTAAAATTGGTTAATTTATATGTATATATATAAATATATATTAATCTAATTTAGTTCATTTCATTCAATTTAATTTTTAATTTTGATATAAAAACTTTTCAAAAATTTAATGATATTACCTTTGGAAAACTGTTTTTTCATCACCTATAAGAGATTAATTTTAATTGATTTTTTTCCACTTTTGTGAATGGAATTTTTATAAAGTGATTTAATACTTTTCAATATAGTAATTTATATTCTAAAATATGGTAAACATAATTTTTTAACATTATGAATAGTAAAAGTAGTAAAAATTAATTATTACGGTTTAGGTGAAATTTTATTTTCTGGATCAAACAAAAAAGATAAGGGTTAAAAATTACACATTACTTGTTAAAAATCAATTGGATGAAAATATTTATACATTTTATCCTCTATGGTTTGATAATGTTCCATTTGGGATCCTTTTAGAATCTAAAAAACATGCATACACGTTTTTATTTTCAAAAATTGTTGGGGTGCCACTAACCTCACTTATAAAGGGCCACACGCTCTTCTCTTCTATTCACATATCCAAAAAACTTTGTTTTAAGAAATGCCTACCAAATAAATTATTTACTTCCATCCTCTTATCTTATAATCCTTATTTTTCTCAAAAATCTAACCTCGGAAGGATTTGTTTGCAAACTAAAAAAGTTGTCTAAAAAAGACGCAACATCCCTAACCGAGTGTTTCATTTTATTTCTTACTCCACCTCCTTAAATTATTATTAAAACATGATGATAAAATAACCTCATTATATTATATATACAGATATTTTTTTTATGTTATGCATATGACCTCCAACCTTCTTCCCCATCAAATGGGAAATGAAATTGGCGAACGTGTGTATGGCGGACTACCGCCTCACAAACTGATATAATTTGTTTTCCATCAATACTTTTCATGGATGTATATTATGCACTATATTATTTATATATATTATTTTTATGATATAATTATACATATATAATTATAATATCATATATACTTTCTGACATATCACTTTATAGATTATAAGATAACGTCGTTTGTGGTTATTGGGGACTACCGCTTCACAAAGCGATGTGATTCATTTTTAACTGAAATTTTTCATGGAAGGTAATTAGGGTAAATTTAATGAATATATGATATATATAATAATGAATATATTTTTAAAATATAATTCTAAAAATTTAATATATTATTTACCTTTAATTCATTTCATCCATCAAGAAAATAGAAATAGGGTTCACACATACGTATGGCCTACTATCTCCATGAATGGTGTATTTCATTTTCAATATCTAAATTTTATGTATTACATTAAATAAATATGTACATAATATATATGGTATTTATAAAATGGATAAAATTATGGAGATTATTGAACATTATTAAATAAATAGGATTAAAAATAACAAATCAAAACATACAAGAAAAACAAGATGATTAATACCCGAAACGTGATTTAAACAAGGAATTATTTATAAACATGTAATAAAAGATATTAGGTAAATCAAATATGTTATGATATATAAAATTATGGTTCTGTAATAGATTTATAATAAATTTGTAATTATTATATAGTATGTTAGATCATGTATGAATGAATTTTAAACTTAAGGTAAGGGATTTCCAAATCAATTTTTGACTACTGTAAGACACATTCCATATTCACCACATCATTATTTTATATAGTGTATATACTACCCATGAAAGTGTATTATTCTAATTATCCTGAAAATTATGTGGATTTATGTATCCAATTTAGGATCTACCTTTCGTGGGTCTTATGATTCAATTTTAACAAAGTGGGAAGGGTTTTATAATACAATCCCATCATCTATCATGATTTTTTATGTTTTTCCTTTCAATGATGAAATAATATGAAATATATATCAAGAAACTCGTGAATTTTCTTCTACTATAGTTATTTCTTAAGAATAAATTTTTTCCATTCATTCTCCTCTCTTTATGCACTGAGGATTCAAAAAAAAGTCATTTTATGAACAATCATCATTATTTATCTCTTTGGCTGGTAATTTATTCTACCAAAAGCATGATTTCTAAAAATGTTATCAAAAATGTATTTAAAATTATTCAAATTATTTTTAAAGAAATTTTTACGCATGATTTAATTTTCAAAAAAAAAATAATGGAATCTTTACTTCAGTTTCCAAACAACTCTCATTTATATTTTATTGAAATTTTGAAGGGAATATTTGTTTTAATGTGTACGGCATGAATGGTGTTTTCTAATATCATTACCAAATCATTGTTTCTAAATATTCCTTTAAATTTTTCCATTGTTCATTTCAAAAAACATGATTTTAAAACTTCTTTATGTTTTAAAAATATTTTTTTCAATGTGGAGAGGATGTTTTCTCATGAAATTTTTTAAATGATCATTAAAGCTTTAATTATATATTTCCATGGTTATATTTTAAGAGAATAATTTTGAAAATGTTTTATATATTAAAAATATATTTTTAGAGATTAAATACTATTTTCCCTAAGAAAAGTTCCATGTGATATTTTGAAATCATTTTCCATCTACGATGACATTCATTGATGTTACTTATTCTTTACTAGGGATTTAATTGAAGGATACCAATATTATTGTTCCTCTAATAGTTTATGTTTATGATGAAAAGACATTCATGAAAACCATTTCTCTTTTATAGGTTATTCTATGGTAAAATGAATATTAAACCCACTTCTTTTTCTATACATTATTCTTTAATGAAACTATGAAATGATTAAGAAACCTATTTATTTTCCAGAAGTTATTCTATAATGAAATGTCTATGAATCCCATTTCTCTTAATGGGTTATGATATGGTGAATATTTTAAGATATTATTGAACAGATATGTATTATTTTCATTATATGATGGGTGGGACCTATATCTGAATCAAATGAATTGGGTAAAGTATGATATTTCATTAGATAAATAGAGATGGATTGGGTGGTGAACCCATTTCATTAAGGGACTTTTCCCACTATGATTATCTTCATAGTGATCATTGACTACTATAATGGTTTGTGGAGTTAAACCATTCCATTATTATAGTCTTTAAAATCATCCCTGAAATACTGAGGAGTTGATTTTCTATACTTATATGTATGATAAAAATCTTTGACTTATGCCAATGTTAAGTTCTCATGGTTCATTTTTTTCCATTATGACTCATGTATTATTAATTGTAAATATTTTTTCCATGAATCTTATTTATGATATATGATATGAAGGGTATGTTTTTAAAATGTTATTCTCATTTTCTCATCCCCCTTTGGTCATGATATATTGATATCTTTTTTGTTTACACTCTCTAAGCATCTAAAATCACCCTTTCTTATGTTTACTTTCCCCATGTTATAGTGAATGATATAATATATGATATATCTAAGAAGGGTTCTAGTTATAAAGAACATAGTGAGAGAAGATGTAGCTCACTTATGGTCCAATTTTTTACATATAAAATTTTACAGAGGCAATACACCTAAATGATTCTAACATGGATTGTTATTTTTTGTAATGAATATTCTTCTATTAAGGTATAATATTTCTGTATGAGAAGTTTTGGACTCTACATTTGGAGATAGAGGAAGTATTAGTTAAATTTTGGAAACTAGGATGAGAAAATATTATTTTGATCCCTAGGGATATATCTAAGGATATTTCTAGGGATCTGTCTAAGGATAAGTCTAAGTATGAAACAAAGTATAGGAAAATTTTATAGAATTTTGGTAAAGGATAGGGCGAGTGGAATCCATGAAATTAAATCCTTGTATGGATAATAGAATAGGATTTCTCTCTAGAACATATCTTCCAAGGGGAAATAACACTTAAAAGGTTTCATTTAACTGGACTTAATCATCACCTGGTGCATGACGATGGACCTTTCTACACACATGGTTTGATACTCCTATGGGATATGTTGTGGGAATTCACAAAAACTTTGTGAATAACCGTGAATGATTCAAATAATGAACATGAATTTCCAATATTAATACTAATATTTCATGTAACGCCCCGACCCCAATTACCCAGAGTTGTTGCATTATTACATAACATTGGCATGGTCACAAGGGATCAAATCCCAAAAGACCAACCAGTTTAGTAGCCTTTGAAGTACTAGATACATTCATAAGTTTTACATGATATTATAAAATGAAAAAAAAAACAAAAACATTGTCTCCAATGACCAAATTGATATCCCTTAGACTATCCCTATAGGTCATCATAATATACTTCTTCGCATCTTGGAAAAAATAAAACATAGAAAGGGGTGAACTCAGATGCTCAGAAAGGATAACAATATAATAGAAAATGTCATAAATATGCATAAACATTTAAGTAAATGTATAAGACTAAAAGAAAATCCGTTTAAACATAAACTTTTACATAATATGGCCAATATAAATCAAATAATTCTATTTAATTATTCACATGGATATTCTGCTAGTCGAATAATCACATTAAATATCAATAGCCAATTTTATAATCATGGAATGCATAATGCCATACTTCATAATCACATAGTCAAGGCCTTGGGCCAAGACTAAAAATAATATTTTGTCAAGGACTTATGCCAAGACACTAGTTTGTCTCATGAGACCTACCGGTGCATCGAGGAGCTATAGCGGGCTCCACCCATCACTTATTAAGTCCAATGCATTCCTCATATGAAAAGGTTTAAACATAACACAAACATTCGTATTAAAAATACCATATGAAATGTCAATAATTTACCCATAAACAATAAATGGTATAAAAATGACACATCCATAGTCAAACATATCATAAATCCTTCAATAAAATATGGAATATTTGTATCATAATAAATCAACTTCAAATGAGTATAAAATCCAACAAATGATGTTGACATAGATGAAATCAAAACTATTTGAGAGAAATACCTCTTTATTTTTGAAATCATTTAAAAGTAGCATAATTATAAAAGAAAAAATTTATTTTGAAAATATTATAATAAGCTTTCAAGGGAAGCTTCTAAGGTGTTACAATGGCAGAAAATAGCCACACCTACCATATAAGTTAAAAAACATTCTTACCTTAATTTTGTTGAAAATGTCATAAAGTAAGTTGTTTGGAAAATGAAGAAAAGATTACTTTAAGAAAATATATGGTCAAATAAGGGTATAAATGACTTTAAACCATATTCTAGTAAATAGTAGAAATGTTTTGAATTAAATTTTTAAGAAAACACGGATGTGGATGATGAAGAGGTCCCAGTAGATACGTACGTAATAACAACCGCGGATAAGTAAAGAGATTGTAGAATTAACCCTTACCTTGTACTTTTCCTTGGTAGAGGGTATGTTAACATAATTTATAAAAGTTAAATCATTGTTATTAAATTATACAATAACTATTTACATAAATATGATATCATATATGATCCTCTAATATTGCTTTGTTAATAATATTTCAATAGTATCATCATTTCAGGTGTTAACTGATTCATTTTCCTTTATATGCTTGGTTACGTAAGTCATGTTTGTTATGGATAGGATATATTTTATTCATATCCAGAATTATATTATGTTCTTAATCATTATTTTTAATCATAAAATGAAAATTATTCATTAATGATTACGATGGGGAATCAATCTCATCACATTCTTGGAGACGGTAATCTATACGTACGCACGAGCGACAATATCATTATATTGATGGTGAAATCATATGTAATTTTATGGTATATCATATATACAGAATCATTAACATGTTATATTTATTATTTCAATCAATTGTACTCATTATTATACACATCCAAATAATGAAGTGTTTGAATAATAAACTTCACCACGACGTGGAGACTGTAAGCTGTACGTACGCACGTATGGTGACTTTGTCATTTATTGGATGGATAGAATAATGAATATGGTTATACCATATTTATAATAACATCATAGTATTTAGTAGGTATGGGAGTTATTATTTTGGTATGGAATCAACAAATAAAGTGGAAGTGGAAGAACAAATGAACTTGAAAGAGGGTGGTGAAATTATTACCTCTTCATTGGGTGTTTTCTTTTGATTGGATCAAAAGGGCTCCTTAGTATGGCTTTCTGATCAAAGTAAGGACTCTAGGTTGATTTGAGGGAATTTGGTAGGATATTTAGATAGGTTTTGGCTGATCCAAATGGCTTTGGAGGTGTGATTTTGAGAGAAGGGGAAGTTCCCTTTTATAAGAGGGGTTAGGGGCACCATAAGGAAAAGCTTAAAATATTTTTTTATAATAAAATTATTTTCGGTTTATAATGACTAAAAAATGATTTATTTTAATCCTAAGGTGGGTATGGGTCGAAAATATCTCAAAAAATAGGTTTTAGATAGGTTTATGTCACCATAGTAACCTTATCTTTTATATTTAACTCTTAGTTAAATAGTTTGATATTAACCATGTCACTTTGTATTTTTATATTATATGATTAATAAACTTACTATAACATGCCAAGAGAACCCCAAGTGGTTCATTATTAATATATATAACCTTATCTCAGTTTTATGTCTTAACCTTAGATATTTAGAAATATTATATCATTTAATAATATAATATTTGTTTTAAAAAACTCATTTATGTTAATTTTGAAACTATTTAGTATTTGGTTTTTGTGAAAATAATAAAGGAATGATTACTTCGAAAAAAAATATTTAACCAATACTAACATGTCATATTAAATTATAAAATTATTTTAATTCATCAAAAGTCTCAAATTACATTTTTTTGGATATTTTTAATATCAATTATTTTAATCTTTCATTAATATGGTAATTACTACATCATCATTGTGTCATAAATAAATTTAATTATTTAATGTATAAAATTTATAAATAAAATAAAATTATGTAGTAAATATTGTAATATTTCTAATGAATATTTATAGTCGAATTTATCTTATGTATAACCCTATATTAAAAATGTATTATTTATTAAACTTTGAATTTAACACTTTTAACTCTTCTTTAAATAAAATAATAACAAATGTCCTAATCTAATAAAAGTGGACCTAAAGGATCATATTTTATTCCTAGGGTTTTTTTGGTATAATTACACTTATCTAAGAGAATTAGGACATTTTTAGGGTAATTATAATATCATTTTTACCCTTAATTACACCTATTTACTTTTAACCGTGGTAAATAAAAGTCAAAAGTTATTATTCACCAAAAATTATTTTAATCTTATTGAACCAAATTTTACTTAATTATTTCAACCATGTCTCTCTGATTTTTTAAATTCAACTCATAGAAAAAGTAAAACTAAGTTTTATGAAACTTTATAAATGCTCTTAGAAGGTGGGTAAAAGACGGTAAAAAGTTCAATAAAATTTTATATATCTAATATTATTATAAAATTACACCAATGAATTACATTTAACATATATAGTTATTATTTATCTATTTTTACCTAATATAAATTAAAATAAAATAAATACTTATTTAAATAAAAAGTCGGTTTTAAACAATAATGCAGTGTTTTTCACTATTCATCAAAAATTGAAAGTTTTCATAAAAATACCCAAAATTCTCCCTAAGATAATTTTGTTATATTGAATCCAAAAATGAAGTCCATTTTGAAAAATAAAATTTATATAGTTTTATAAAGTGGGTATTACTATTCATAATGGCTAGTTAGATTGGTCGTGGTGTGTTAAAACTCCAAGTTGCATACAACGCAAGCTACTACATTATTCAAAAGGAAATGTAATGTGGAATCTTAGGGTGTTAAATTTCATATATTGAAAATAATATTTCATTATTTATCCATATTATAAGTAATTTTTCATTACTATTTTATTTTCCCCCTATGATTATAGTTTTTTACAATATGATTTTTTGTTTCATTCAAAGGATGGAACCAGAAGGAATCATTTTGACACTGAATATATGGGAAATATTGTTGAATATGTAAAACCAAATAGGATAATGACCTAATAGATACATATTTTTTATTATAAATAATCAGTTATCAGGATATATGATTAAGAATTTGAACTTCGGTGAGATTTTTAAAGTATAAATTTATAGGAAGTTGAACATTTATTAAATTTCATCTTGTAATGAATATAAAGGAATAAATATTAAGCTTTATACATGTCTAGAAGGTGGGAAGAATAACTAAAAGAATAAATCACCTGGAGGGGAAGAAGTTATCAATGTGGAAAAGAAGTTCATAGAGTGAAAATTTTTCAAGGATTTTAATTTATTATATATGGGGAATCTGGAAATTATCCAAGTCAATTACTTAACCTAAGAATTATCTTCTAGATAAAGGAAGGACCTATTTCATGTCAGTAATTTAATAGGAAGGATTTATGTATTTATGAATTGGGATTCATATATTATGTTGTACAAGTATTTTTATCCAATGGTATTTGGGATTTAAGAATCATGAAACATCTATGTATTGTGTTAATTTTGGAAGAATATATGTCTCTATATAGGATTAACATAAGGTTTATGGATACCATCATGGTTTTATGAGTTTAAGTTTGATCATAAGTTCCAATTCTTAGACACATATTTTAAGGTCTTATGTGATGTGAGTTTATCAAGATTAAGGATATTTTGGGAGATATTTATGGGAATAAAACCCTTTGGTTTTGTATATGGTTTAGAAGAAAATAATTTAGGAATAATACCAATATATTTTGTAGGAATGTGATTAAAGGAATTTGTAAACTATAGGGTTTATCTTATCTTGGATGTTCAGTTAATTATATGTTGTTGAAATGTAAGAATGTTTTAGGAATTATATTAATACAGTTTTTGAAAAAGGATGACCCACAAGCTAGGTGACAGCCTATTGCATTTGGTAAGGCCATTAGTCATAAACCCACAACAGTATGACAAAATGGGTATAGCACCTACCACTAGCCTATGTGAAAGAGTATACCTGGTGAAATAATATGAAGAGGGACATTTTTGAGTATGTATCTATGTACTTGGTGCGTCATTAGGTTATGAAAAGGATACAAAATTCTTATGGGTTTTTATAACCATTATCCATATAATAATAGAAATGGAAAAACATCACCCTTGAGTTTTTCATTGGACTCCCCCAAATGTATAAACAACACAATTATATATGGGTTATAGTCAGTCAAATTAAAAATTCCTCAAATTTTATTTTTATAAAAGAATATTTCTCTCTATAATATACATTATGAAAGTTGTAGGATTTTATGGTGTTATATATTCATTTTTATTTTATCTAGATCCAAATTTTACCTCGATGTTTTGGAAAAATCTATAATAAACCCTTGATATGAAGTTGATTTTACCACTAAATATCATTCTAAAACTGATGTTTAGTCGAAAATAACTATTCAAACCCTAGAGGATATGTTATGATCAGGTTCAATAGATTTCAAAGTTGTTTGAAATCAACACGTTCCTCTAGTTGAGTTTTCCAAGAATAATAACTTTCACTCACACATTCATATATCACCTTATGAATACCTTTATGGAAGGAAGTGTAGAACTAAAGTCTACTAGAATGATGTTTCAAAAATAAAGCTATTGGGACATGATAAAGCAGATGGAATGGTAGAGTAGGACAGTTCCATTTAGCAACATAAAAGGGAAAAACCAAGTTTACAAAAATGTTATGATGATAATCATATCCGTTTTCTGGAATTTAAATTTAGTGATAATTTGTTTTTATAAATTTATTCATGGAAGAATGAAATGAAAACTAAAATCTAGGTGTACTAATCCCCTTGAAAGTATTCATCATATCTGGATGATATCTTATCACTTGGAATTTACATTATACCTCTCTCAAGTTCATGATGTGTTTGATGTAACTCTCTTGAGGAAGCTTATACCAGATCCTTTATACATACTTAATTTAGTGGTTGAACTACTATAGAAATATCTTTCTTTTGACGAACAATAGGAAGATATTTTGGATCTTAGAGAGAATGTTATATGAAATAACACCACTCACTTATTCAATGTTTTGTGAAAAATCAATAGCATGAGGATGGTATGTGGGAACTTGAGGATGTAATGAGGCAGAATTATCCTCAGTTGTTGGTACCAAAGTGATGAATTTTGAGGGAACAATTCATTTTAAGAGGGCTGGAATGTAACATCTTGAGATCTTATGAATTTTTTTTTTCAAATAAATTTAAACTTTTTGATATTTTACATTATATTCAAAATTTATTTTATCTTTAATTACACACAGTACTATGTTTAGCTTATGTTACGCACAACACTAAGAATAAAACAAAACATGATATACTATTAAACTATAAATATTTAATATTATAGTTATCCCTTAGCCATGGAAATCATGGATATGAATAGGATTAACTAAATTATGAAAATATATGGCTTACACATGTATATAAAATCAATTCATTTCTTACCAATTAATTATAAATTAAAATAAAAACATTTTGAAAATAAAGTAAACTTTATATCAAAAATTATTTTTTTACACATAAAAACATTATCATAAAATAAATTAAAAAAATAAATTTTAGCGAACGATTTTAATGAAATTTATATTTTATATATTCAATCAAATTTTCAACAATCATCCAATGTTTTTTCTAGACAAGAGAAAAGAATAAATTCAATTTTATGCCTAAAAACTATATTTTTCTAAAAATAAAAAAAATATTTTTATAAACTTATTTAAATATTAATATTTCACACTTTCATAAAATTTATTTTTTAAAAAAAATTATTAATTTTGAAATAATAATTTTTGAATTATCTTTGAGTGAATTTTTTATAATTTTTGGAAAAATAATTTTTTTGATGAATATTGAAAGATACTGGGTTTTATTAATAATTTTAATTTTTATTAATGCATTTAAAAGCATAAAATTTATTTTAAGACTATTTTAAAGGTAAAATTAATTAAATTATATATCTATTAATTGAATTTGTATCATTTTAATCAATTTCATCTTTAATTTTGATATATAATCTTTTTAAACTTTTGAATATTTTCTCTTTAGAAAACTTTCTTTGTCACGTCTGTTGGTTTGATTTTAAATTAAATTTTTCTTCTCTTATGCATTGAATTTGAAAAAAATTATTACAAATTTTTTATCACAAAAATTAAAATTTTCTAATAATTTCAACATATTTTTTTAACATTGTGAATAGTAAAATCATTTAAAATTAATCATTTTGGTTAATGTGAAAATGGGTTTACTGTGGTATTTAAACTAAAATTATAATGGTTAAAAAGGACACCCAAGACTTGTAAAAAACATTTAATGAAAATATTTAGACCCTATAACCTATATGGTTTGATAATGACCCATTTTGGTTCCTTTTTCAAGTAAAAATCAAGGGTATTCCTTTTCAAAAATTATAAGTGTGCCAGTCACATCATTTATAAAAGGCCACCCCTCTCCTCTACTAATCACACTTAAAAAAATGGATTAGAAAAGGCCTTCCCAAATACCTTCATAACATACATAATATCATATTAAAAAGCTTATTTTTCTATTAAATCCATCCTAGGAAGTATTTTTGTGCAAACCATAAGAATATGCTCGAAGAAGTGGTAATGTCCCTAACATAACAATTAATTTTACTTCTTCATCCACCTCCTTCAATTATTATTAAAAATAATTATACAAAAACCCCAGTACCATCAATATACATAGTTTTTTTATTTTATGGGAAATAACTACCATTATCTCATTCTCCCTAAAATGGGAATCTAAACTGTTGATTGTGTGTATCGGAGACTACTGCCTCATGAACTGACATAATTTTTTTTCCATCACTACTTCTCATAGTTTGATATAATTAAGTATATAATGTTTATATATGATATTTAAGGTATAATTATACCTTTATAATTATAATATCATATATCTTCTTAATTTTAATTATGTAGAGAATAATATAATGTCATTCATGTGTACAAAGGACTACAGCCTCGTGAAGCAATGTGAATAATTTATAACAAACAATTTTCATGGAAGGTAATTAGGGTAAATTTAATGAATACATGAGATATAAATAAATTAAAATTAATTATTTAATATTAATATATTATTTAACTTTATTTCATTTCATCAATTAAGAAAATGTAAAGTGCAATATTGTATACGTGTGGTCTACCGTCTACATGAATGGTTTATTTCATTTTCTATGACTAAATTTTATTGATTACTCTAAATTCATATATAAAGAATAAATATATGATATTTATATATTATTTAAAAATATTTATATTATATATTTATGATCAAAGTAAGAGTAAAAAAATAAAAAATAGAGACATATGTGAAAAACAAGGTGGTTATTACTTGAAAAGTGCTTTAAAAAGGAACTGTTAATAAACAGTTAATAAAAAGACATTAGTAAATCATATATAGAATGATACATATATATAAGTATGGTTCTATAATAAATTTATAATAATATTATATTTATTACTCATGAGGTTTTAATGTGTACAAATTATGTCAAGACTTAAGGTAATGGATTTCCTTCTCACTTTTTACTTATATGAGACACATACCATATTCCACACCTCTTTCTTGTATGGGTTGTATATACATCCAATGAATCTATTTTATAATTATTATCCTGAATTTTGTGGGGATTAACCTATCCATTTTATGATTTATATTTCATGAGGATATTGATTCAAAGTTACCAATGTGGTAATGCTTTTATAATACAATATCATCGTTTATCAGGATTCTTTATGTTTATTCTTTCAATGATGAAATCTTATGGAATATCTCAAAAAAACACATTAATTTCTTGTCACCTAGTTATTTCTAGAGAATAGGTGTTTTGAATTCATTATCCTCTCTTTATGTTCTTATTATTTTAAAGGAATATTTTTACACAAAAATACATTATTTATTTCTTCTATCAAAAATCTTTTTTCTTCCAAAATGATGTTTTATAAAAAAAATCAAATTGTTTTTAAAATTATAAAAATTATTTTATAAAGAAATTATTAACCATGTTTTATTTTTATTTAATTTTTTAAAAGGAATAATTATTTCATTTTACAAATAATTCCAATTTGTATTTTACTAAAAATGTGAAAGAATATTTCTTTTAACCTGTATGTAATGAATAGTATCTTCCACCATCATGACCAAATCATAGTCATTAAAAATTAATTTATATTTTTCAAAGTTTATTTTAAATTAAAAGGATTCTGGAAATATTTTATGTTTTAAAAAGTGTTTTTCAAAGTGTAAATCTGATATTCCACAAGGAATATTGAAAATTAATATTAAAGTTTTATTTATATGTTTCCAAGGTTATTTTCAAAGAAAATGATTTTGAAAAAAATTATGTCTCCAAAAGTGATTTTCAAAT
Organism: Viscum album; assembly: GCA_963277665.1. Classification (NCBI taxonomy): domain Eukaryota; kingdom Viridiplantae; phylum Streptophyta; class Magnoliopsida; order Santalales; family Viscaceae; genus Viscum; species Viscum album. Next base: position 1,746,376,749 of record OY728151.1, on the reverse strand, counting down.
TATTAAGGATATTTTCCTCAATAAATATTCCAATTTATCATTCAAAGTAATTTTCCATCTACGATAACATTATTTCATGTTACTTATTCTTTATATATGATATGACCCAAGGGTAAAATTCTTATTATTTCTCTGCATGGTTTATATTTATGATGACATGATTATTATGAAAACCATTTATCTTACATGAGTTATACCATGATAATATTATTATGAAACCCACTTCATTTTCAATTGGTTATACACTAATGCTATGATGAAATTTTTGTGAAACCTATTTCTTTTAAATAGGTTATTCTATGATGAAATATTTATAAAAAAATATTTTTTCCTGGGTTTTTATATGATTAATGTTTTATGATCATTTGAAACATGTATGTATGGTTTTCATCATGTTATAAGTGATACCTATATCTTCATTCAATGAATTTGGAAAATATTTATATCTCCTGAGATAAAAAGGACTAGAATGGGGAGTGAACCTATTTTAGCAAAGGTCTTTGTCCACAATAATGGTCTTGTGAGTGAACCATGAACACTATGATGGTTTGGGTATTTAACCCATTCCACTTTGATAGTTTTCGAAATTATCCTTAAAATACTAAGGAAATTACTTTCTATAATTATTTTTATGCCAAAAATCTATGATTTGTGATACTGTTATGTTATTATTTTTCATGATATTTGATTACATTAGGATTTATCTCTTATGAACTTCCATGAGTTATACCATGACTCAAGTATGTGATCTATTATATCAATTGTATGGTTTTTGAGTTATATTCTCATTTTCTCATAACTAAATTCGTATTATATGTTGATATATCCATTGTTTACCCATACTAAGCATCTAAACTCAATCATTATTATGTTTCCTTTCATGAAGTTGTGATGAAACATATTGTGTATGATATGTCTAAGAAGGGTTCTAGTAATGAAGAACATATTGGGAGATGACGTAACCCACTTATGGAATATTTTTTATGTGTACTTGTTTTCAAAGGAACTATACCTAAAAGATTCTATAAGGGATCGTTTTTTTAATGAGAATTATTTTATTAAGATATGATATTTTTATATGAGGATTTTGGGTCTCTAAAGTAGTCTCAACATCTTCATTCTTTATTTTTATCCACATATATTATATGGAATTTAATGATAGTTTACTTTAGAGTGTATTAATTTATATTATATTTAAATGATGTCCATCATGAAATGTTATAGGTTGAGATGAAATGAAAAGGTCAAAATGGGTGGGATTTCATATAGACATTAAAAATATTATCCTGAGGTACAAAAAGGGTTCATTAAACTGGATGAATTTCTAAGTACACCACATGGAGTTTCATTAAATATGTCATAGGAATAATAGTATTGTATATTTCAAATTTATATTTCTCCACACCTAATATTAGAAAGATACTTAGCCCAAGAAAAATCAACTTTTTTACCTTTTTTATTAATTCCTTTAGGATTATAAAGGGAGTAGTCTGGAATGATTTTGGTCACATAATCTATTGTGTCTAAACTAAGGAGGGATTTTTCCAATTTTATGATGAGTACAACATATGGACCCTTGATTGAGATAGAATGATGCGATTTATTGTTATACCTATGTAAGACATGTTATGGTATTATCTTTTTTGGTGAGGGGAATGTAATATGATCATACACACTAATAAATGATATAAGATTTAGTTATGGAACTTGCTAGTCTATACTCAATGAATCATTAACATATTAGGTGTTATTTTAATTTAACATTCTCTAGGTCCTTTCTTCACTCATCATCTTATGAAAATTTATCATAAGAAATTTAATTTTTGGGTACAATACAATTGGTTAACATATGTGTATAGACACGTGTGTCTAATGGAAAACTCACCAGAACACTTTAGTGCTTTTGTAGTATTAATGATTCTATAAAATACACTATTTGATTTCATTTATAGATTCAGTGATAGATTTTTATTTCTGACATTATAAATTCAATGGGATAACACTTTGTGATTGAATAAATTATGATTGAGCTTCATGAAACCCAGAGAGATTATATATATTTTCTTAGAGTTTATCCAAAAGTATTTTTAGATAGATTTTCATATGGTATTTCATATGAGTTTATACAAGGTGATGTTGATGATAACTTTTGAAATTTATTTTTGAGGATATAGAAACGGGTTTTGGGATATTATTTCACAATTTAGTGCATATTATGATATATAAATTTAAACTTTCCTAGGGTTACAAGGTTTTAGTGCATATTAGATATTAGAAGAGATATATCCTAAATCATAAATTTATATGATTCATTTTAGGATATATCATATGTGATGATATTGTGATATCATATTATAAAACATATAATTATTAAAATAATATTATATATTTCATTGGGAATATCATTATATATTATTTAAATAAATTATATTTCTTCTACCCTGCTAATCATAGTTTATGATTGGACTTTTCATATAGAAGTGTTATTATAGGAATCGTATTGTATGATTCTTATAACACTTTAAAATTTGGAATTAACTATAAAATTTTGAGAAAAAATATTTGTTTCCCTCTCACATTGGCTATAAATAATAGTCATTTCAAATATTGAAATGTGTGGGATAATTGAATCATCTAAGTGGTTATAATAATTTTATAATTGCAGGAATTACTTGTACATTATGAATTGTATGAGTAAATTCATACAAATCCATGGTAATGTCCTTATGCCTATATAAACCAGAATCATCTATTATGATTGTGTCCTATTTGTGATCCTTGATAAATCCCCAACTGATCCTCACCCTCCCTATAAGCACTCTTCCTACATATCCTATATCCAAAAATAAATATCAAACTACCATTGGATATATGAATAATATCACTCAAACATTAGGCTATTTAGTTAGATTTTAGATACAAACTAGAGGAGGGGGACTATTATATAACTTTGAGTGGTATTTTTCACATTATTGTTTGAAGACTATATTATAGGATCACTGATCCTAGGAACACACCATTTTCCATATATAATTTATACAAGGTTTTAGTTTCATATCAAGTTTGTCTTTTGATTTATAGTTTCTAATGTATTTCATAACATTGTAATAATGTTTTATGATCCTTAGAAACCCATTAATAATAATATACTATTATATAATTAGATCATTATCTATTGTCTCTTAGAGATAGTAGACCATTATTATGGATCCTCTCATCATTCCATAAAATCTAACTCTAGCTACAAATCGTGAGCATATGCAACCAAATAATATTAATAATTTCATTTTGATCCTTAGTCCCTTATTAAAAATAGTAACATCTATCTATCCCTCAATAAATTTATATTATTATCTCCATATGTCCATAAATTCAATGATACCATCCAAATTGTCATGAACCAAACCAGGTCGACCCTGAACCGGTCAACCGAGCCGGCCCGCGACATGGCCCGAGGGGCGTTCCTAATCCCCACTGGTTGGCAACTAGTGTCGGGCATCAAAATTTAATTGGTGGGAAATATTTTTCCTAAAATAAAATAAACTAAGAATTGGAAAATAAATAGAACAAAAGAAAATAAATAAGGAACAACCAACAATGCTACTAACCTGACAACGACCAAAACTCCAGGTAACCCCATGGGTCACTCTCCAAAACCACAACCAACGTCGCTCAAGGAAAACAACTGAATTCGGAACCTCTAACAGAACTAAAAATAAGAAAACACTATAGGTGTGAGTATTAAAACTCAGTAGGCTAGCCTGATATCTATTCCCAATGCACTACCTTTAAAATAAAATAAACACCATTTCAAGTTTAAACTACAATTTATAAAGGTAAAATTTTATACATGTTACTCAAAAACAAAGTGCGATTCATTGCCCCTATTCATTTCTCAAAACCCAAGTCATTATTTTAGTGATACGTTATCATTTTTCAAAGGGTAAGTGATGTTTAAATTTTCAATTTTCACAAAAAGTATAAAACACCTTTCTTTGAAAACAGTTTTCATAAACCACTTTAAAACAACACATCACTTTCAAGTAAAAACACTACACATGAAAACGCTACAGTAGTTACATAGTAAGGAAAATGAAAAAAACATATACAAGTACCATATTCATCATAAAAAGTAACTGAAAGCCAACAGACATGGGTTAACCTAGGAGATCAAGAATAAACCAGAATACACCAATACATGAGAAATCATCCTCGTTGACATGTCACTCACGATGAAATCAAAACACTCAATACGATCGACCATCATTTCTCAGGAAGGCCGACGGAAAATCCCATAGTAATAAACCCTATATTTCCATCTACTATAGGCCACTGGTCAGTACCATAACCTACCTTTGCAGCAATCATTCTTAGAATTTTCTCTCAATATGCTAGATTCCCATGTCTCAAGTGTTTTGAAAAGGGGCAAGACAACAAATTCCAACCGAGCATCCAATCATATATATATATAAAGCACAACAGGCATCACCCCGAGCCACTCCATGGGACAACCTCTTGCCTTTAAACTACTCAAGTACCTGGGAGCCTCTATGTGCGGCCTCCCAAACAATCAATTGAAACCAAGGTAGGAGAGTTATCCTAGGGGGGTTTTTTATCAAAACATTTTCATCGCTTTCTATAAAGTGCCAAACGGGCATTAAATACATTTCACAATCACCACTTTAAAAAGAACCAAAACTCTTGTTCAAGCTTCAGAAGAAATTTTTTATCATTAAAACCAGAACTATAATTGAAATTCCATGAATTATGTTTAAAATCCAATCTGGCATTCTTTCACTACTGAGTGTTCGTTCATCAAGAAAATATTTCAAGTGTCCTGTATAAAATAAACAACTCTTTTTACACCAAATAACCATTTAAAAGTTAATTGTCTTATATTATCTCACATCTATAAAAATTAATAAAATATTTAATCTGAACAAATAGTGTGCGCAACTAGTAGGAAATAATGTAACTTAAATTTTAAAAAGAAGTCCAATGGGAACCTACCTCGACCCGCAGGTCGAACGCAACAACACGACAACATGACACGCCTCGCACAAGTGCACAAGAATGCACAAACTGATGATTGCAGTAACGTAGGGTTACCCCACCAACATTCTGCAACTGCAAAGATAAATAAAATACATGAACACGAACTTAAAACAATCCATACGAACAAACATCACAGAAGAACCACCTCCACCTACTTTCAAAACAAAACTCCCATTGTTTGCACTATTTAATAACCCACTTTAAAATTTTTAAAACAATTTCAAAAGAGTGACTCATGGATTTAGACACCAAAACCAACACAAAACCCCATCTTTTGATCAAATTCACACCCGTTATTTACCAAAAAAAACATGCACCACTTTAAAACTAAAACCACTTTGGGAATCCATAAAAGGGACCCCAAAATATCATTTCACACGCTACCAATACTTTAATAAATTCAAATAAGACATTTTATATCACACATGGAACATAAACACCAATCAGACACTTTTTCACAAAAAAAGGCATACACTCCTTATCGAAACAATTTCAATTAAAACCCAACAAGGCATAAAACCCCAATTTGCATGCGATAAATCCATTTAAAAAAAAATTGCACCACATTTTACATATTTCAAACAAGGTGAAAATCAACCAGAACATTTTAACAAACACTTAGTGTGTACATTTTAACCAAACAACACAATTTTCACTAAACAAGGTATAAACTACAATCTTTGCATACCAAAAATATTATCCAAGTGTTGCACAACAATACCTAGCATCTATATAAGGTTTGAATTGCAAGAAAATGATGCAATTAAATTTATAGAAGAAAGTTAAATGAGATACCCACTTCAAAACCATGGCGCGAAGAAAAACACACACCCAAAAATATTCCACATGGAACCTAAACCTTAAACCAAAGAAATGAAATCCTAAGCTGAAACGCCCAATATGATTAATAGAATAACAAGAGTGAAAAAGAGGATAGATGTTATACCGGAGGGGGGGGAAGTTCCGGTAAGATGTGTTCTGTTAGGGGGTGACGTCGGTAGATTACTGAACGAGGTCGTGGGTGGCTGGTCTTAGATGCGGGAGGAGGCCAGGGAGAGGGAGAGGTGAGGTCTGAGGCGGCTTGGTGAGGGGAGGTTGAGCAGCATCTTAGGGCTTTTTAGGTTGTGCGGAGTGAGGGAGACCACCGGGCGGTCGCATGCAAAGGGACGAAGGGGAGGCGGAGGGCGGCGGGTGCGGAGAGGGCTAGAGGTGAGTCCTGGGCATAGGCGCGGTGGTCGGGAAGCAAAGGCCTTGTGCAAGGGGGTGTGGGGTCTGCTAGCCAGAGGTGCGGCACATGGTCGACAGGTGGAGCAGAAGGTCCAGGACGTGGCAGGAGGAGGATGTTGGCGGCTGCAAGTTCTTGAGGGTGGAGGGAGGTGGATCTGGTGCATCTGCTTGGGAGGACGGCTGTAGGAGGAGAGGCGAGGCCGGTGCAGGCGAGGTCAGACAGAGAACGAGGGGTCGACACGGGAACAGGGAGGGCAAGCAGGCAGTGGGGATCGGGGCAGCTATAGGAGGGTGGAGGAGCAAGGGGTGGCAGGAGCCGGATCGCTGCAGGAAGGCACTACACGAAGGGAGGGGTGTGGCTCGCGCTATATGTGAGGGGAAGGGGATGACGAGATTTGGGTATTAGTGTTAAGATATTTTTTTCTTTTATTTTAATATTATAATAATAGTAATAAAACAATTAAAACCAGAAAATAACACTAATAAAAATTATAATACTTAAGACAATAATAATAAAAATAATTAATAACAAATAAAATAATTATTATAACAATATAAAAAAGTCACGATGATAAATATGATAATAATAAAGGCTATAATAACAAAAATAAAAATAATTAGAATAAAAAATTATAAACATAATATCAACAATAAAACCTCATTAATAATAATCTAGTTAATTATATAACAACATTATTATTATTACAATTTAGACATTCACTTTATTTACATAAAAAAATTATTTATTTCAGTCCTTAGACATTTGCGTGGGAAACCAGGCTAATGACGTGGCTACCGCCCATGGTTCGGTGACCGCGCACGGTTCAAAAACCCACTAAAAATATTAAACGAAGAAAATTTTAAGTCGGGACCCAACCCGGACCTTGGCGCGAGGACCCAGAGCCAAGAAATAATAAAATATAAATAATTTAAGAAGTCCGAGTGTGACACAAATTCACCCCAAGAATCTCTTTTCTTTCATGAGACTCATATCCATTCCATGATCAACATCTCATATAATCCCCAACCCATATCTCTATTGAAGCCTATGACCCATCTCTATGTTTTTAGGGAACTAGAAAACCCTATACAAATCAATAACATAAAATTATTTCCTTAATAAATGTTGTTTTCCCTTACACCATGTCCAAATGAAATATAAGATTTTCACTATCCCATCTAATCATCCCATTATTTCTCAATATATTCCATCCACTAAACATCGTTGGACCTATAGGTAAACCAAAAAATTCATCTTGAGAACCTATCATCAAAAATATATTACACAATTCCGATAGAGAAACCAAGAAAATAATAATTGATTGTGATTTGAACTCACATATATATATCCTAAGAAGTAATACGAATTATAAATTAATCAATGAACTTTATATGTATTTCTAAAATTCATTAATAATTTTAATTCATGGAAAATTCCCATTCCAACCTATCTTAATATTAAAGGAACCTTATGTCTCAACCCATGATAACCCAACTTCATATAATAAAAAATTACAACTCATAATCCATAAAATTTAATCATTCCATATTCAAAATCCAATTTTAATTCCATTCATTACAAAAACTATTACCTAAGGATAATAATAAGGACTATTCACCAATCCCAGTCCATTTTCATTTTAGAGTCAATCAAAGTTTCATTCAATATATCTTATAAATCTTATTATGTCCACAAGTTGATAAAATAAAATAATGAACATTAATTAAAACTCATTAAAACCATACCTACATATTTATAAATTTACTCAACCATATAATTAATTAATTAATCACCCAACCAAATAACTCAACACAATAATAAATATTTAATTCATCATTATATGGTCACTCGGGAATATTTAGTTGATCAAAGGAAAATACATATCATGGAACACAATTAAAATTTAATTATAAATCCCACCAAATATAATTATATATTAACTATTAGAGGATCTATATCTATTTAAATTTTTTACATAAACATTAAGCGAATCATGGAGACCAGTCTTGAAAAATGATAAAGATTCAACTCCATTTTCATTAGATCCAACATTTTTATAATGAATTTTAGGTCATTAAATCCTCTAAGAAAACTAAATTTTAGTAAAAAAAATTCCCCAAAATCCCTATATCTAATATTAAAAATAACCTAAAATAATTGGAACTCTTTATTAACTCCTACTCTAACTGGGTGTAAAAAATATCCAAAATTTTCTAAATAGTTCATTAACAAAATTTCCATATAATAACAACGTCTCTTCAGGATCCAATAAAACACATGGCCATAATCCTAAATACAATGTAAACCATTAATTAAAAATGTCATAGAAAAAAATAAGTATAGAGATTCAATCATATTTATATGATATATCCGAAAGAGACTCCTTTGATCCTCTTAGGTTTTAGGGAGAGGAGAGGTAAATAGGTTGAAAATGATATAGAAAATGAGGTATTAAAATGCACTATACCATGCTCATGTAGTCCCAAAATAAGAAAATCCATAATTAAAAAAATTTTGTTGCACTATATTTTAAAAATTAATTCAAGTAATTACTAAAGTTCACTTGTACCTCAATTAAACATTAATATGTTTTTCATAGAGATGATAGGTTATATGTATGCATATCCACTTTTTCCAATTTTTTCATGGATGAAATGAATGAATTTTGAATTAAATAGTAATATTCAAGAATCATTATGATTTTATATATAGAATTTATATTCATTAAGTGTATCAATACTACCTTCCATATAAAGTGTAAGCAAAATCGAATTGCATCACTTTGTGGGGTGGTATTCCACCGTACACATGAGTGATGTTATTATATCCCCCACAAAATGGATTTTAAGAAGGTATAATTCATATAATAATTTTATAGGTATATTAATTTCATAAATATAATATAAATATGTTACATTCATAATTATATAAATCCTTTAAATGTTTTTAAGGAAAGAAACTACATCGGTTCGTGAGGTGATATATGTCAAATAGATGATCGATAGTTATGTTTTCCTTTTGATGGAAGTGGGAATGGATATTGGATATTACTATAACATAATAAAATATATGTATATATGATACACTATTTAAATTATATTGGATGGGTTAATACAAAATTTAAGGTGGAAAAAGAATAAATAAAATGAAGTAGCTTAGTAAAAACAATTACTTTGGCTTAGAAGCACCTCATTTCGATCTCTTAATAAGGACCCTAGTGTTGTTATATTGGGATGACCAAAATCTCCAAAACACAGAAAATTATATTGCAGAGGGATTGTTTCAAATATTGAATGAACTATATGGATTTATAGGTGTAAATAAATGAAGGTTTTTGGTGGGATTTTATAAGTGGGGAAGGTAATCCATAAGGAAACTACCTGAAAATTTCCCAAAAGAATCCAAAATAATAATGTCATTCACTAGAAAAAAGCTCCTAAATGACCTTATATTTTAACTCTGGAAGGATTATATTGAAATATATCTAAATAATAGGAATTTTATAAGTTTTATATTCATTATCACCCTCATATTCCATGCTTAACCCCCCCCCCCCCCCTTGGTAAACCCATTTTTACCCTAACCATAGTAAATAATTTTTACTATTTTCAATATTTATTATGGTCACAAAATAAAGCTGACCATTTTAGAAAATAAAATTATCATGAATCCAAATATGGAATCCATTTTTCAAAATTACATTCAATGAAATGGAAGATTTTAAATTTAATATCCATCCCATAGATGTAATGAGAAAGAAGGTTTTTGAGAAGAAAAAAGTTCAAAAGTTTACAAAGATTTTATATAAAATTTTAATATGAAAATTATTTCAATGAACTCAACTGTATTCATAGATATATAATTGAACTAATTTTATATTTTATACCATCTTAAAAAAATTATGTTTTTAAAATCATTAAAAGAAATGAAAATTCTTAATAAAAAATATTGTTTTTGAATTTTCAATGAAAAATTAAAAAATTCAGAAAAATCCCAAAAAATTAACCCTAATAAAATTTTTGAAATAAAAAATGAAGATACTTTCATCAATATAATTTTATATTATTGTAAAAAAATAATTTTTTTAATTTTTCACAAAAAATATTTAAAATGATATTTCGTTGTGAAAATATAATTTTACAAATAAATAAAGAAATTGAAAAAAAAAATTAAGTTCTTTTTCATCAATATATTTTCTATATATAAAACCATTATAATTCATATTTAAAATTTTTGATTCCTATTAATTCTACCAATTTTAATTCCTATGAAATAATGGTCATATTTAAATAATAATATTAATATTTTTTCATAGTTTTTTAAAACATAGTATTTCATATAACACAATCTAAACTCATTATTGCATGAAATGTAAGGTAAACTAAGTGTTTCATGTAATAAAAGTTAAACAAAGTGTTTATTTTAATGAAAAATACTAAAAAGATTAATTTTATTTGAAAAATATATATTTCACGTATATCAGGGTGTTACATTCTACCCCCCTTGAATTGAATTTCACCCCCAAAATTCAACAATTTTGTACCAAAAACTGAGGATACATATACCTCATTACATATTAAGGTTCATACAAAGATTACTCAAGGTGGGGGTTTCAGGATAATACATTTACCGGGTGACTGATCATGTTTCGTAGTACTTTCTCTATATGATCTATAATCTCAACTAATTATTCCTGATAAGAGTGATAAATCTCTAGTGGTATGGCCTATGAGTCTAGTACATGTGAAGAATTAGGTATGTACTCCCTTGGGATAGGTACATGGAACACATCATGAATATATGATAGGTTTAGTGGTGGAACAAAATTATAATCTACTATCCCTATTTGATCAAGTATTTCAAAGGGACCGATATACCTAGGTAATAATTTTCCCTTCTTTATTACATGTATAAATTCAAAGAAAAAACATATCATAAACATAAAATTATATATGGAATAAAAATTTATCATCATAATAGTTTTCCCATACTTTTATATCCTTATGAATTATTGAATGGATCTCACATTCTATTTCATCTCATTAGATTTATTAGGTCCCAATAGTTTTATTTCTATCACTTAATTCTAGTACATTGGAGTCCTACACTTCTTTCCAAAAATGGTTTCATAAGGATCCATCCGAATTCCCAAGTAAAAGATATTATTACAAGAAAACTCAACTTGAGTAAGTTTCTGATCCAAAACACCCTTTAAATCAATAGAAAAAGATATTATCATATCCTCTAGAGTTTAAATTATTCTCCTAGAATAACCATTTGTCTAAGGATGATACATAGTGTTGGAATTCATGTTTGTATCAAGATATTGCAGAAGAATTCACCAAAAAATTAAGGAATTGTTTTTATCTTAATCAGATAAAATTGAATTTTGTACCTCATAAAACCATAACCCTTCCATAATATATATTCTAAAAAGATGATCTATAGAGAAATATTATCTAATTGAAATGAAATTTGTAGACTTCATAAGGTGATCAAATGAAAAACATAGTTACCTTGACATCAAAAACCTAATTGTTATCAGTACCTTTAATCATATTTCCTTAAAGTGTAAATTCATTACTCAATAAATAAAATTTTCACTATAAAATATACAAAATAAAAGGGTTTTATTTCTATAAATTTCTCTTAAAATCTATAATATTGATAAACTACCATCACCTAAACACTAAAAATGGATGTCAAGGATATTGAACTTATGATCAACCTTAAACTCACAAAGAAATGATGGTATTCATAACTATTATGTTAATATTTCATGTATACATATACACTTACAAAAGTTATTTTCCACTTCATTCCTTATATAATATGTTATCTTATTCAAAACAATCATTAAAATATTGGGTTCATCCAAGTATAGATAGAATATAAAATGTGACTACATTATTCCAGAATACACATAGGGAATATACTGACATTAAATATAACAAAATGATGAATATTAAGGTTTTAATTGGTTGTATTCATACAAAATAAAACACGAAATTACCAAATCAAGATGGGAGGAAAAGTTTTCCCTAATTATCATAATTTACTTCGTATATTGTGATTGCATAAGATTTAATTTTGACCTTGGTCTTCATACAGTATTATAGATTATCATCCGCATTAGGTGATAGATTGGTGAATTTATTCACATAATGACCAAACTTTGTGCACATGAAACACTACAGCGTGGTTGGTGCATTCTGTTGATCTATCTCTTTATTTATTTTATTCATTGGACTCTTCACAACATTTCTACATTCATTTTCTCAATGGAAAGGATTCTCACGCTTGAAACACACTCCTATTCATTTTAATAATTCACCTGAGTGCTTATTCCCACATTATTGGAATCTAGGTGATTAAAATTCCATTCCACAATGTTATTTATTTGAGTTCTCATGTGAATCAATATTCCTTTTCTAATAAAAACAATAGGAATTATTGAAATATACAATTTTCATTTATACCTTTAGTTCACATAAATTGAATTCTTCATAGCTACTAATGTCTCATATAGACAATTACTTTCAAATAAATAGGGTTAAACCACTGAAGGATGGATAAATTTTTCTTCTTGCACGGATGATTAAACTGGAAGCATGCTGAGCAAGTCTAGTAAAATCATCTTTGTAGGTACCCATAGATTCATTATCCATCTATTAGGGATCAATAAATTATTTCTCTATTATCGTTCGTATAATATTAGGGCATTACATACTAGAATATATCCTCTTAAGCTCATCTCATTCCATGTCATCAATTACCTCCACTTATATCATATTTCTAATTTGGTTCCCCCATTTATCTTCTAATCCTTCTAAATGATATACATCCAAAATGAAGTTTTAATTATCTAAACACTAGATAATATAAAATATCTTTTCATTGGTATTGATATAGTTCTTAGGGACCACTGGAAAAGTGGACCCACTAAAATAGGGTTCATGTTTCCTCATAATGGACTTATTATAATTTTGTTCCCTCCTTTTCTCTTATAGATTTTCATCGTGATTCATAGATTTTAAAAGTTTTGTGAGCATATAAATGGGGTTTTTCATTCTAGTTCCAATAATATTCAGTTTCCCAGGAGGAACATCATTTAATTTTCCTTTGAATTTTTAATTACCATGGTTATTTTAGGATCCTTCCATTGACTAAAAGAAGAAATCATAGTGTGAGAAACACTAATAATTGTGGAAAATCACATAATCATGAAAAAACATTTATAGGATATCTAAATAATGAAACCTTATTTTCAATATATGTCACTATATTCATAACCTAGTTCATTCATGGTCATTATTCAAAAACATCATGATGCTTCATGAAGAGTTTTTTATTTTCCAAATCATATTCCCCATTAGTGTCAAACCAAGTGCACAGATAACTTGTTGTCATGTACTAGGTGACGATCGAGTCCAGATCAATGCATCATTTTAGAGTTATTACCCCTAGGTACCTTTATACTAGATAAATATCCACTTTTAATATCTATACTAGGATTTAATTTCTTAGAAACCACTCACACTATCCTTTACCAAAATTCCAAGACACTTTCCTATACTTTGACTCATCCATAAACACATTATCAAACATATCCTTAGACTTCTCACTAAATTATTATCCTCCTAGTTTCAAAAGGTAAAATATACATATCCTATAGCACCAAATATATCAATATAGGTTTTCCATATATAGATATTACATATTTAGAGATGAAAATTCAATACATTACACAAACACACACATGAGTATCGTGATTGTTTAGTTCCTTGGGAGACTAGGTATATAATATTTTAATTTGGTGAAAGATCTTTAATATCTCCCATAAAGATATAACAATTTTTAAATCTTGAAAAAAAAACACCCTACTTAAAACCTTTCTTCATAACCTAGGGAAAGAAATCATAAGATTGTGTGGGCACAGATTCTCAGTAAGTGTAATAATGTGAGGTATCAATGATCACATAATCATGAAATGAGAATAAGGGTATGAAAACATGCTCTTAACTTTTGAAAACCATAACCCTCATATCCAAGATCATAATCTTGAGACATTTCATAAACCTTGTTATTTAATAATACATGAACTATAAATGAATCAAAGAATATGATCCATGAGATTATAACAATGGTAAAAGAAATACAATTATTTCATACATAGAATCATGGAAAATAATTTCCACTATACTGAAGGATCAATGGAATGCAATCATAGTGGAATGAGTTCAATCCCCAAACCATCATAGTTTTCAAGGTCCACTCCCAAGATAATCATAGTGAATAAAGTCCCTTACTAAGTATAGTTAACTCCCCATTCCAATATTTTCAATCTCATGAGATATAAATATTTACTCATTTCATTTGTGGGATATATAGGTCCCACCTATCACGTAATTAAAATCATAAATATGTGTTCCAGAAGATCATAAATCATTCATCATATCATTACCCATAAAATAAAATGGGTTTCATAAAAAATTAGTTATATCATAACCAGTGTAAAAGACACGTCTTTCATAATAATTTCATTATTTCATCATAGTATATCTTGTGAAAAATTTATTTTTCATTATAATTTCCTTATGGTATAACCCATGGTAAAAAATAGGTTTAATAAAAATCATGACATCATAAACATAATCCATTCATAGAAAAAAAAAATATCTAGGGATAATATCAATAGTTAGGCATAGGTAACATCAATGGGATGACATCTTAGATCGAAAATTATTTTTAAAATACACTTGGATCATTTTACAAAGAAAAAATATTTTCTCTATAATCACTTTTTAAAACTGAAAATTCATAAAAAAAATTAATCATTTTCTTTGAAAATAACCCTAAAAATTTATAAAGGAAGCTTCAAATAAAATAATGGTCATGATGGTAGGAAATGTTTTTCTTATATTACATGTTAAAATAAATATTCCTTTCATATTTTTTGTAAAAGAAAAATGGGAATTGTTTGTAAAAATACATTAATATTTCTTTCAAAAAATATTTTATTAAGTCAAACATGGGAAAATTATTTAATAAATAATTATAATATTAAAAAAATTGAAAACATTTTTTTCAAAAAAAAATTATGGAAAAAAATAGGTTTTCTTCTGAAGTGATGAATATAGATGATTTTTCTTAAAACACTCTATTGATCTACTGAGTACATAAAGGGAGAAAAATAAAGGGAAAAAATTATTCTCATGGAATAACAATATTATATGAAAATTCATGAGTTTATTTATAGGTAGATCAAAACATTTCACTATTCGAAACTTAATCATAAACAATCTCGATAAAAGATGAGATTGTAACATCAAACCATTACCATCTTGGTAACATTTGAAACATAATACCCATGAAAAATAGATTATAAAATGGATATGTAATCACAATAATATTTAGTATAATCATCATAAAATATATACTTGGGAATTATATACACCTCATTGAAGAAATAGGTGGTGAATATGTCTTTTATTTCATAGAAGTAAAAAAGGTGAGATGGAAATCACTTACTGCTTTAGTAATATTTTGAATCATAAGCCCCAAAAAAATAATAACATAAAATGAATCAGTAAATATCATGGAAATAAGGATATTAATTATATAACATGTTAAACTGTTGGTATATAAACAACACAAAATAAATATGTGGTGAATTTGCACATGTCTCATAAAAATAAAAGAGAGACTATAAATCCATTACCATAAGTTATGAATTCCTTCATACACAATTAAACCTCATTAAAAATATGTATAAGTTTATTATACAACTATTAAATAATAATAATTATATACATAATGACATACATGTTTTACTTTGACCATTTATTACATGTTTATTAACAATTCAATAATAAAGTCATGTTTTAGGTAATAATTTCTTTGTTTTCGTGTATGATTTGATTTGATATTTTTGGTGATTTTAAATTTATCATGGTTCCATAATCTCTAGAATTTTAACCATGATATGAATATAATAAATATTCATTATATATTTATTAATATTAATAAATAAAATTTATATAAATAGAATGAAATATACCATTCATGGAGATCGTAGGCCAAACATATGCATGATCATTGTTTACATTTTTTCAATGGATGAAATGAATAAAACGTAAATAATATATTTCCATTATTGAATAATTATTATTTAATATATATAATTTATATTCATTAAACTTATCCTTACTACCTTCCATGTAAATCTTAAGTGAAAACTAATCACATCGCTACATAAGGTGGTAGTCCATGATACACATGAGAGGCATTATTATATCCCCCATAGAATGTAAAGTAATATGGTATCCTTGATATAATAATTCCATAAGTATATTAATTTTTTAAATATCATATAAATATTCTAAATCCATAATTATATCTATAATTTAAAGGTATTGATGGAAAAAACAACAATGGATGGAGAGGGGTATTCTATCATACACACGATTGATGATTTTGTTATCCATTTGATGGAAGTGGATATGGATATAGGTTATTACATTAACATAATAAAATATAAGTATATAGGAGATACTTTTTTTATATTTGAAGTGGTAATAAATAATTGAAGGTTGAAAAATAATAAAGAAAAATAAGAAGCTTAGTGAAGACAATTACCTTCACATAGAAGAAACTCCTTGGGATCTCTTATTATGGAACCTAGTGTTAGTATTTTAGAAGAAACAGAAGCTCTATAAAATTTCTAAGGTTTTTTGGGTGGGAATGTTTTTATGGTTTGGTCAAACTATATTTCTTAACATGTGTGGATAAGTGAAGGGTAGTGGTGGCATTTAATAAGTGGGGGAAGAGAACCCACTTGAAACTAAATGGAAATTTCCCAAAATAATATAAAATAATAAATCCATAACCAAGATAAAAATCTCCCAAATAACTGTATATTTGAACTTTTCAAGGATAATATTGAAATATGGAAAGCCAAAAAGAATTTTATGAGTGTTATTTTCATTTTAACCCTTATCTTCCTAGTTTAAACCCCAATGAACCCATTTTTACCTACACTGTAGTAAATAATATTTAGTATATTCAATATTCATTATGGTAAGAAATTATGTTGACATTATTAGATAATATAAATTATTCATATTCCAATTGTGGAATCCATTTTTCTAAATTTCATTCATAGAAGTGGATGATGGAACCTAGGGTGAAATTGAAGCATGAACCACACACAGTTTAAAATTTTGGGTCCAGATTCATGTTAAAATGCTAAATAAAAAATACCCTTTCTTATATATCATAAAGGATAATTTTTAATTAAATTTAAGCATAAAAAATAAAAAAATAAAAATTTAAATGGAACATTGTTCGTTTGAAGTATCTGGTTTAATTTTCTCACCATTGACATGTCATTGCACAAAGGCGCCAATCTAGGCATACTCTAGATCATCCATACAGTCACCACAGCTCCTGGATAATCAATCTACCGTATAGGATGCTATCTTGGGAAATCAAAGAGCTTTAGGATGTCCCCATGATTGTGTAAATAGCACAGACTTGATCGAGAAGATGAGATTGATCAAACCATGTTCTTTCTTCAGAATATCTATCTATGAAGTTTAGGGGAGATGAGAAGACATATTCTATCACTAAAGTATTTTAAATGGTGGGTCTTTTTATTAAATAAGATAAAATGATCTTTTATACCTACGTTAGACATTCCAAAATTTCACTTTGATCCATGGAAAGTATTAACCTTAATTTTATACCTTGGTGCTCATGTATGACTTAATAAACTTTTCATAAATGCCATAAATATTCTATCACTCATATATTACACTAAAAAATTATATTTAATAAAATATGAACCATTAAATCATACCATAATCTCAAATTATAATTTAATAAACCTTGAACATCCTATATTTGTTTGAAAAGTTTTATTTTCTTATATTCACTTTTATAATCAAATATATTTTGAATACCTTGAGAAATAAATTCAATCATCATTATTCTAACCTTGAATAATTTCATTCAATTAGTTTTTATTGAAATCGATCATACTCAAACATGCATCGGACCTTTCTCATGGGGCCCACTGCATCCTAAACTCCAATTCGGTAGAATTGGTGGAACATGTGATACACTTAGTGTATGACCCTCAAGGTCCTTATCTAGATAGTAGTGTGTCCAAACCATAAACCAATAGGGGATTATAGCAACCCATCATGTCCTATAAGAATATATGGCATGTTATAGCTACAAATACCTCCTATGAACATGATATGTGTAATATAATCTCTTTGTATCGAGATATCTAATAAGGAAAAGTCTGACTTGTTTCATTATATATTTTTTGTTTTATATATTTCATGATCTTACAGGATGGAAATATATTCTAGTATTGTTTTGATGGATTTAATGAATTTACTATTATCCTAGTCAACCTAGGACAATGAGATATCTCTTCCTCAAATCAGAAGTGATAAATTCCATCTTGATGATTCAGTCAATACCATACCATCAATGACACACCCAAAATAAGCTAACTCACCATGACTTTAATTTCATGGTTTTTCCATTTCATCAAAGTATGTGATAAAATAGTGATAATGATATCCCATATGGTGACCAATACACGTTTTTGTAGAAAGGAACAACTAATAACACATGAAACATGTGGTTTTCCTATTGGTGGGTATGTCATTATGATATCATCTACTTTATATCACAATGTTTGATCATCATGAGAATAATTTGTATGATCCCGCTACTTCTGATAGTCAAACATCATCGATGTCTTATTATTATGATGTATCTAGACCATAATAAATATGTTTATGATTAATGTAATATTATCTAAATATCTCATTATAGATGGGAAATATTATAACCTTTTCATATGGCACATAATCTATGGAAATTACCATGCAGAACACTTGATACAAAAGTATAAACACTATTATGGTAAGAATAAACACATGTATAAATCAAAATATACACATGTAATGTTAATAAATGTACATAAAAGATTTGGGTTTAGTTCACCCACTCCTGACACTCCCACTTATGCTAGATCCAATTGCTAATAATTTTCGACCCACTATCTCCCATATGAGTATCATGCTTTTGTTGAGACAGGCATTTAGTCAGGGGGCTTCCACATTATCCTATAGGGGTACTTTTCTAACCATGACTTAACCACTCTAACTAAAATCCATCAAGAGATGAAACTTTAAAAGTATATGTTTTTTCCTCTGGTGTAACCTAGGATCCCTATAAAGCACCACAATAGCAATATTATCACAGTATATTGTAACAAGGTCCACACTACTAGGTACAACACCAATCTTAGAAACAAATATTCATATCCAAACTACTTCATTAGATATATCAAAATACTCTATATAGTTGGACTCTATGATAGAATCGGAAACAGCAAACTACTATAAGGTCCTCCAGCTCGTTGCACCACTATTCAATAAAAATAAATATCCAAACATAAATTTCATATCATCATGATATGTATAGAATATTGAAACAATATATCCCATTATAACTAGATCCACATCTCCTCGGTATATTAGGAAAATATCCTTTGTACATCTCTTGTACTCTAGCATAGTTTTTACGGTGTCCCAATGAAACTCTCTTGGATTGGCTGGATATCTACGTACCTTGATTAAAAAAAGGCAACATCAAATTTAGTACATATCATGGAATTCATGATAGATCCCACTGATTAATCATAAGATATTCTAGTAATTATCTCAATATCCCTGTGTTTTTTTAGACACATGTTCGTGGAGAGTTTAATTCTATGTGACACTATAAACAATCCTCACATGGATTGTTCCATATTTAACATGTTGAGTTACATGTCAATATATGTACATTTACTTTTCCCAAAAAGACCCTAATATCTATATTTATAATTATTAAACCCTATAATATAGGTTTCTTCACCTATGTCTTTAATATAAAAGCATTAATTTAAACATATCTTCACTAACTATAAGATATTCACCTCATTTCACATTAATAATATATTGTCAACATATAATAATAGGAAAATGATGGAACTTCCACTAACCTTTTTATAGAAACTTGTATCTCTTTAATTCTTAATGAATCCAATTTCTCTTATGGCCTCATAAAAACAAACATTTCATGATCATGATTCCTACTTCAACCAATAAATGGATCTCTCAATCTTGAAAACTTTATTAGAAATCTTTGAAATAATAAACCCTTTGGATTGTGACAAATACACATCACCAACTAAACTCACATTTATAAAATAATTTTTGATATCCTTTTTCAAAATTTTATAATCATGGAATTTTTTTATTGAAGGTAATATTATGATGGACTTAAATATTGAAACTAGTGAGAAGATTTACCCATATTCAATTCCATAAATTTTCCTAAGACCATACACAACTAGTCATTATTTATAGGTTCTTACATAACCATCCATGTAAAAAAATTCTTGAATAAACATTTACACCCAATAGGCTTTATATCTGCTTGTGGGTGTACAAAAATCCAAACATGATTTTACTACAGTGATTCCATTTCAGAATGTATGGATTATTTCCAATTAGACACATCCATTCCATATTCTAATTCCTTATAGGTCAGGGGTTCATTATATATATACATATATATATAACTAGAAGGTCCCATAATATTTCCACATAACTAATCAAAATGAAATAATATAGACACATAAACCATCATTTTTCTATTTCACTAAGCGAATTATTTGTATTCAAAGAATAAGACTTCAACTTCATATTCAACTGACCTATACTCACATATATATGAATAAATTAGATACACCCATATCAAAAATAACTAAAATAATAATAGAATAAATAATTAGAGTACCTCTCTTAGGCATAGGTATTTCCTTAAACTCATCCAAAATATTCTCTATAGAAAATATTTTCCATTACACTTCTAATACTAACCCTGGTGAGGATTACTATAAGTACTCGTACTAGATTCATCTCCAGGATACATAGATTTCTTTGAAGACATATTTATCTGCTTTATTTGGTTATAACCTCTAATATTACTTCCTTGAGACAGAAAAATGTATAACTTATTTAAATTACCAAGCTTCTTACAATAATAAAAGTCCCTATGTTTATTAAGAAAATCACTCTTTAGATGTGTCATGCAACCACACTAGTAATTCCCATGATATATCCTCTTTTAAGAAAAAACATATCTCATAGAATTGTTCTGACTACCAACCTACACATGCATATTTTAATTCATGAACATACTTCCCATCCTAACTCTCCATGTTTTTAGAAACCTATAGGGCATAAGAGAACAACATAAAAAATGGATCCTTCCCATCAATCATCTTACCTAAACTCCCTGGTAACTCAAGTCTCCCCACAAAGAGGTTAGTTGTTAATTTTATAGGTACCTATTAATTTCTAACCACCCCATATTCCACACCTAGAAACTTCCCAAGACTCAAACCTTAAAACCACAATCTAATTACATTTTTTAACTACCTTGACATAGGAACCCAAATCCCAAGACCTGATCCGGGATTCCTAGAAGGAATTAGGATTATTTCTTAATCACTAGAGTCTAGAAACTAGTTTAGAGGGATGAACATAAATGGTGGGGAATGATTATAACATAAATATACAACCAAAAATATGAGGAAAAAAGAAAAGAATTTATTTGTCTTAATAATTAAAACCAAATATAAAAATAATTCCCCACCCTAACCCTGGTTTTCTTTATTATTTTATTTATTTATTTTTCTTAATTTTTTCATTGGGTTCTAGGTTTATTTCCCGATAAAAATTTTTATTTTTGAGTTTTTTGGTATGTTTTGGATCTCTACATGGTTAGTGTGCCTGGTTTGGAGGGAAACTGTGAAACATATTGATCAAATAATCCTTTCTAGATCATTTTATTCTTCCATATCTTATCTTTCATAGTTATCACATGGTTTATCCCAAACTATTTGAGATAAAGGAGTAACTATGTAGTTATCTTTGGGTGTCTGAGACCAGGAACACGTCTTTTCCATGATTAGGGGAAACCATGAAAAAATCATGTGAGGGTGTCTATCATCATGAAAAACCTAGTTTTCATAGTTTTCACATGGCTTAACAAACCTTTCAGCCATCCATGTGAGGTGGCTTATCTTCTGATAGGGTGTGAATGGTTAGCACATGATTTAGAAAACTCTGTGGTCTAACCATGCATCTTACCCAAATTTCCCAAAACAAGATTTTATTATTTTAATCATTCAAAAATTAAAACCCAAAAGGGGTGTTTCTCCTCCCATTTTAATTATTGGGCCTATGAGAGACTAGGGTGACCTCCCCCTCTCCTTATCTTGTATTTTTAGTGTCTCTCTCAATCATGGGTGGATATATTCTTGGGTAATCCCTCTTATCCTTATCCTTCATTCTTTCCCTTGTTTCATTATTCTACCTTAGATTAGTTTTCCCTTATCCTATCCATAGATTTAGGTTTTGATAATGTGATGTGTTTATTTTGATTCTAGGGAATGTGGTTTGATTCTTAGGCCTTGTTATTCCCTATTATGGAGTTTTATCATGTCCTCACACCATTGACATATGTTTTTTCATCCATCTCCTTTCCAAAACATTCCATGTGATGATTTATCTTTACAAAATATATTTTAATATTGTTTTTAATTATTGTTGTTTTCTTAAGGAAATTGTAAAGGCTTTTCAATATTAGTAGTTAGATAGAATATGGATTTCTTAAGGGTTTTCTATAGATATTCCTATATGTGTTTGATGTATGTGTTTGATAATTGTTTGATAAAAAATACAAGAAGAATTTCAAATTGATGTGGGTGCTTTTATTTGTTGGACTTGTTGGATATTTGATAAAATTGGGTTATAAGTGTAATTGTGGTCAGAACAAGTTTTAATCCTCATTATGGTTTGATACTTATGTGATAACTCTTACACTTTCGTGTAGAAATCCTTGTGCTTCTTTGATTTATCCTTATAAATATTTATGGTTATCCATATATATGTTGATGTATATGTGTATATCCATATGTACATGGGGTGAACATATTGATACACACATCCATATAAATGTAAGTTCCATAAAAGGTATTCTTTGTTAACTTTGTTTTTATCAAAAACTTCCATCTTCTTTATTTTTCCCTTCTTCACGAATTATTTCTGAAAATCTAAAAGTTTAATAAATGGTTTCGTGGTTCATAATGCATTTAAAATTTTCATTAATGGTTATTTTCTTGAATCTCTCACATCAAAGTCCCATTTGGAAACTTGTATGTTTTTTTTGGATAATCAACTTGGCTTTGGAATTGGTTTCAGAAAGAAAGGGTGTTTTCCTTAGAAACGGTTTTGGATTTCAAATGTTAAGGTGCATTTGGTACATTTATGTGTTTCTTAGAAAATGGTTTTAAACTCTCAAGATAATCAGGCATGTCTAGAAATTTAAAAATGTTTTTGGGTGATGGAAACCCCTATGGATGTCCTATAGTTGAGAGAGTCTTCACATGGATAGTGTTGGTAATGTAGGCATGGAATACACATTAGAATGTATGTCTGATAGTTAATTTCAAGTGTGTGATGACCCCCTTAACTTCCCCTTTATTATCATCATGGGATCCTAGAAATCATCTAGAGTATCAAGAGACATTTAGTATCTAGTTTCTGATGAGACAAGATATATCCCCCTCATAGACAAATGCCCAGGGTGGGTTGTGCCATAGGTGAGGTAGGTTGATAGCTGTTAGGTTGGTGATAGAATATAGAGCGAATCATACACCGATATATGGCTCTAAATAGTGTACATATAAGGTTTCCCCTAGAAATTTTTAGTACATTTCTATGACTATATACCACAAATGTTTCACTATTACTTTGTGTCGCCTTAGTTACCTTCTCTAGTTATGTTTTCCCATTTATATTTTTACTGTTTCTTCTACTTTTAGTATTGTTTCTCTGATATATCCTTATTATTGTTCTTATATTTGATACCTCTTGTTATGAATTTATTTTTGTTGTGTTTTATTTTTGGAATTGGTTTTCAAAACTGGGTTTTGAATTGTAAATTTGTTTCAAAAGTAAATCCATGATTTTTTTTGAAAAAGGATTTTGGGAAAGATGTGTTTTATTTGTTTAAATGATAAAAAAATATTTTCTAATTTTATTTTCAAACCAATGTTCATGTATTGTCTCAGGAAACAAAACTTGTGGATTCAGTGGTGCTTACCTACTATGTTGTTGTATGCCCACACCCTACCTGTGAAACTCGGTGTCGGTAGACCTGAACTGCTTTCAAGGTTCAGGTTCTTATTTGAATTCACTCATAGAGTGGGTTGGTTCTTATTGAAGAATGGTAATTAACATGTAGATCATTTTTTGTTATAGTTTTTTGGTATTTTTTATTTTTGTATTTTGTATCTAAATTTATTGACATTTTATTTTTGATCATTGATTTCCTCCTTGTGCTACATGATTTGTTTTGTTTATGTTTATGATTATTTTGAAAAATAATCCCTAATGATTTATCTTGTGATACCCTAATGCTTTTTATTATCCCATGGGGATCAGGGATTCCCTTTGGTCCCTATCTCATTCCAGTTTGGGTGCCCAATTTGGTGGTTACCTAAGCTGGTTCATGAAAAAATGGTATTAAAGGATCCCTTTTTTACTTAGGGTATTAGGCTAAATAAGGATAGGACTGTCAGGAATCGATAGGTTGGTAGAGTAATAGTTTTATGAACTCTTATACATCATGATCCTCTAGTTTCTAGGGATATTCAGGTTTTCAGTCTTTCATTTTGATTTTTGGTTTATGTTGTTTTTGCCTCATTTGGTTTGATGAGTTTTATGTGATCTAGCAGATGATTATAGAAGTGAGCTAGTGAAACACTATGATCTCACATGGTGTATCAAACCATGTGAATCCTGATTTCATGGTTCAATATTCTTTTGTTGGTTGGATTATACTTAGTTCATGGTTTGTTAGACCATGAGGTTGGGTTATGCATGACCACTAATAAATTATTTGATAGGATTTATCATGATTGATGTTTTTGGTTTGGTTTTGATTATTATGAGATAGTTTTTAAATGAAAATGGTTTTTAGTTCTTCAAATGATTAAAAGGGTTTTTATTTTTCTAGGAGATTTGGGTTTTCATAGAAAAGGATTAATTTCTATTTTGGGGTCTTGAAAAGGGTATTTTAGAAATGTTTTTAGTACTTGTAAACGATTGATATTAGAAATTGTATTTGAAAATGGGGTAATATGATATGGGCTTGGTATCAAAATGGATTGGAAATTGAAATGGGAATAGTGTTTTTTAAAAGGGGGATTTTGTTCCATTTGGAGCTTTTTTTTAGTTGGAATTTTGGCTTTAAGTGTTTTCCTGGTTGGGTTTTGGTTGAGTTTTGGATTAATATTGATTTAGATTCTATATTTTCATGTCATTTAGAGTATGCTACCTAGAAAGGTCTTGATGGTTTTTAATGAGTCTCCTCTAGTGGTTGACCTATCCCAAACTCCTATTGGAGTGGTGGATCCAAGTTTTCTTGACTGTTGCCTATTTTATGGGGTGATTGAGGTTAGCTAGAGGTCATAGAGTGGATCGATGATATTGAAAGTGTTTTCAAGCCCTTGGGAACTCCAGAATCTTTAAAGGTGAGAGTAGTTTTTTTAGGGACCAGGTTTGGAATAGTTAGAAGTGATTTCTCTATCCTTATTACAAGTAAGGATGACGTAAGAGATCATTAAGACCACTTTAATCCAATGATTTATCCCTAATGAAGTGAAGTTTATAAAAGTGGAAGATATAATGTGTGATTAAAAAAGTCAACAGATGGTGAAGGGGTATATTTACCACTTCAAGGAGACATTTTTATTTTGTTCATGAATAGAATCAAGTGATCTATTGAATTATCATTTATTCATGTGGGGTAATTATCAATTAGATCAAGGATCATGTTCTTTCATATGAGATATTTTTTTCCAAGAAGTTAGTGAATGAGGCGTTTTTAGTTGAGCAAGTTTCCAGGGTGAAACCTATGGTGGTTGTTATCTTGTCTTTACTTAGTGATAGTAGAGGTTCCCCATTTAGAGAATAGTGAAATCTAGAGGAACCTATTCCTAAGGAGTGTTCTCTATAAATTCCTACATCTTCCCAAAACTACAACCCACTCATGTGCTTATAGTGTGGTCGATTTGGGTATTATAATCCATCTTATCATAATACTCTAAAAACTTTTTATTAGTATGGTTGGCTGGGATATCTTTGTAAATTCTATGGGGTGGGATCTCAGAAGAAACAAAAGAATCCAAGTTAGTTTTTAATCCTAACATCTTCTCACTGAGTTTTTTAAGTAATACCATGTTATGGTTTCCCTTTCTTTATTCTCCCTTCTCTAGATTTTGTTTCTTTTCTCATATGTCATGTTCATATTTGGAGATAAATGAATTTTTTGAAAACTATGAATTGTGTTTTGGTCCAATGTTTGGGTTGATTCCTTCTCATGTAGTGGTTGGTTCCATACTAATTTGTTTATAAATTTTAGGGAGAACAGCAATGGATCTCATAGTTGTTATTCCCTATAGATTTGGTTGAGTGTTACTTATGGAGTTAAAAGTTCACACATGACTCACTGGTCTCATTTGGTTTTGTTCAGTGTAGATGTTTCATGCCATGAGTTTATCTTTAGGTTAGAGAGTTCTATTTTTATTCCTCATTTAATATTGGGGACATTTTAGGGGTAGAAATTCCTATGGTTGGGATAATTTTATCACCATAACCTTTGTTTTATTTATTATATTATTTATTTATTGGTTATTGATTTTTTTATTGGTTTCTAGGTTGATTTCCTGGGGAATGTTTTGATTTTCAAATTTCTTTTCCTTATTTTGGATCGATAAACGATTAGTGCACACTGTTTGGAGTAAAACCTTATGAACTATTGATCAAAGGATATTTTCAAATTCATTTTGTTCTTACATATTTTTATATAATGGTTTGGCCCAAATAATGTGAGATAAAGGAGTAATCATGTGGCTATCTTGAGGTGTCTGGGACCTAGTGCAAGGCTTATGCATGGTTAGGAGAAAATTCATGAAAACCATGCAAGGGTGTCTATACTTTTGATAGAATCAGATTTCATTATTGGCGCACATTTTACCAAATCATGTTTCTAGCCTGAGTGAGGTCCCTTTTCTTCTAGTAGGGTGTGCATGGTTGGTGCACATATTTTAAAACCATGCAGCTTTCCCAGATTTCAAAAAACATGTCTTTCCTTTTTTACCCATTTTAAAATTAAACCACCATGGGGGTTGTTTCACATTCCATTCAAATGATTTATCCCTTATGATCCAAGTAAAACCTCCCCCTCTGTTCCTCATGGATTTTGGGTGCCTCTTTCTTCAATCATTGATGGATTCCTCCTTGGGTAAGCCTTCTTCTCCATATAATTCATTATTTGTCTTGTTTTCTTGTTCTCCCTTGGTATGGTTCTATCTTTTTTGATACCTATAGTGAGGGTTGTCTAATGTGAGTTGTTTCTTTTAATGTTAGCTTATTTGGTTTGGTTCTTGGTCTTTTTTCTTCTCTATTCTATATTTTTGTCATGTTTTTCACTATTGAGGTAGGTGTTTCCATCCATTTCCATTCTGAAACATGCCATGTTATGTTTGAGATTTCCTAAATGCATTTTTATAGTTTTTTTCATGATTTTAGTTTTATTAATTGATTTTTTATGGATTTTCAATGTTATTAGTATGATGGAAAATGGGTTTCTTAAAGGTTTTCTATAGTTATTCTGATATGTGTTTGATGTATATGTATACGGATTGTTTGATAAAATTCCAAGTGGTATTTCAAATGGATTTAGGTTTTTAATGTATTCTTTGGCCTTGTTGGAGCTTTGATAAAATTGGGTTACAAGTGTAATTATGGTTGGAATGGGTTTTTGACCTCTTTATGATTTTATTTTTATGTGAGAACTCTTGTACTTTTGTGTGACAATCCATTTGGTTTCTTTATTAATCCTTATACATCTTTATGGTTATTTATATATATGTCGATGAATATGTGCATATCTATATGTGAATATGGTTCATATATAGATTTTTCCATGAATATAAATTGAGGTTCCCTAAAAGGAATTCTTTGGTAACTTTGGTTTTCTTAAACACTTCCATATTTTTTATTTTTCCCTTTTAATTCCCAAATAGTTTCTGAAACTCCAAAAGTTTACCAAATGGTATCATGTTTCCTAAATTGTTTATAATTGTCTTTAAATGTTTTTTTCTTGAAACTCTTACTTCAAAGGCCTATTTGGAACTTTTTAAGTATGTTTGTACAGTCACCTTGATTATGAAAATATTTTCAGAAAGAAAGTGTGTTTTCCTATGAGATGAGTTTGGATTCTAAATGCTAATGCTCATTTCATAATTTTAAGTGTTTCTTAGAAAATGTTTTTAAATTATTGGGATAATCAGGATTGGTTGGAACTTACATAATATTTTTGGGTGATCGGTGCCCCTATGGAAGTCCTATAGTTGAGAGGTTCTTCAGGTGGATGGTGTCAGGAATGCAGGCATGGCCTTCATGTTGGCATCTATGGGTTTGAGTTAATAACAATCATGTGATGACCACCTCACCTTCCCCTTTACTATCACCATGGGATACTAGACATTATATAGAGGGATTATATATGGCTACTATCTATTTCCTAAAGATATGGTACAAATCCCCTTGGTTGATAAATGTATAGGGTGGGATGTGCCACTAGTGAGGCTTGTTGGGAGTAGCCAGGCTGGTGGTAGACAATGGATCACATCATATGCTAGAAATTGGCACTAAATGTAGAATTTCTAGGGTCACCTCTTGATATGTCTAGGACATTACCATAACTATATACATTGTATGATTTATTTTTATTTTTATTTCTCAACCTTTTTTACCAGTATTCGTTAAGTTTTTTCAATTATATTTGTGCATCTTCTTAATTATTTAGTATTATTTCTCTAATATACCTTGTTGCATGTGTTTTTTTTATCTATCTTGTTATGAATTTATTTGGGTATTGTTTTATTCTTGTAATTGGTTTCCAAAATAGGGTTTTTAAATGGAAATACTTTTAAAAACAAAATCTACATTCTTTCTGAAATAGGATTTTAGGAAAGCAGTGTTCTTTGTTTAAATAGAAAAAAAACCAATTTTTATAATTGTATTTTAAAACCAATGTTCATATAATATTATAGGAAAGAAAATATTTTTATTTTTTGGTGCTTTCCTAATGACCTATAATATTCTCACACCCTACTTGTTCCACTCAGTGTTGGAAGACCCAAGAAATTTTTCATGATCATGTTCATGTTTAGGTTCTTGATTAAATTTTCTTGTATATTTGGTTGGTTATTATGGATTTATAGTGAACAAGAGATCATATGAATATTGTTTCTAGACCTCGTTTAGTTTTTTTATATCATGATTTGTTGATGTTTTATTCATTATTAGTGATCTTCCCCTTGTGTTGTTTGCTCTTTTTTGTTTATGCATATGATTATTTATTAACATTTTCCCCTTGTATTTATCTTTTGATTCATTGATTCTTGTGATTAGACCATAGGGATTATGGATTACCTTTTGGACATTTCACCAGCTCATTCGGGTACCCAGTTTGGGTGTTGTCCAGGGATAGTTCGTGAAAAAATGATGTTAGAGGAGCCCTTTGTTATTTGGGGTGTCATGTATAATAGATATAGGACTGTTAGGACTTAGTAGGCTAGTATGGTAAGAGAATCATGAACTCATACTTTTCTTAATCCTCGAGTTACCAAGGATAGTCATCTTTTGAGTCTTTTATTATGATTTTGTGGTTATTCTATTGGTTATTTTTTTGTTATGATGTGTTTTATGAGATTTGGGGGTGAAAATGGAAGTGAGTAAATGATACATAGTGAGATTTATTGGCATAGAGAACTATGTGGATCCCAATTGCATGGTTTTATATTATTCCATTAATTGGTTCATTATTATCTTATTGACTATTAAACCATGTAGTCAGGTTATGTATGACTTCTAGTCCTCTATTTGAGAGGTTTTGGTGTGAGTGATTTTTTTGGTTTGGTTTTGATTGAAATGGTTGGGTTTTGAGATGAAAATTGTTTTTGGAGTTTCAAAATTGTTAAAAACAGGATTTCCTTTTCCAATACATTTGGATTATTAAAGAAAATGTAGAATTTTTATTTTCGAGTCTAAAAATGGGTAATCTAGAAATGGTTTTCATATTTGTAAAGGTTTGATGTTGGAAATTGGATTTAGAAATGTGGGAATTTGAGATGGATTTGGTATCAAAATGGTTTTGAAATTGAAATGGTAATTATGGTTTTTAAAAGGGGGATTTTTCTTTTTTTTCTTCTATTATGGTTTTTAGGTTTGAATTTTGGCTTCAAGAATTTTATTTGTAGGCTTTTTTTATTTTTGTATTGATATTGATTTGGATTTTTTTTCATGCTATTTAGATTATTCCACCCAGAAAGGTCTCAAATGTTTTTAAGAAATCTTCTCTAGTGGTTGACCCTTCCCATACTCCTAGTGGAGTGGTGGATCCAAGTTATTCTCAATATTTTCAATTTTTTAAAAGTTATCAAGTTATGATAGAGTTTTAAGAGTGTCTTAAGTAAATTAAAAGTTTTTTAGGATCTTAGGAACTTTAGAATCTCTAAGGGTGCGAGTAGTTCAATATTTTTTTCACAAGACCTAGTTTTTGAAATATGGGAAGTGATCATTCCATCCTCATTGAAAGTAGAGATGGATTATGATATCTTTAGGATCACTTTTATCCAATGGTCTATCTATAAAGATTTTAAGGTGAATAAAGTGGAAAATCTCATGGGTGCTCTACAAGTTCAATGGATAGTGAAGGGTAATGTTGACCATTTCAAGGAGCTTCTTCCCTTTTCCTTATAAATGGTGTTGAGTGATCTAATGAAATCACAGCTTTTCATATGAGGTCTTTGTCTAGAGATTAAGGATCCAGTTCTTTCATCCAAGAAAAAAAATTAGTAATTTGGTGGTTGAGTAATTTCTAGATGATCTAGTTTCCAGAGGGAAACTTTTGATAGTTGGTCACAAAGTTTCCCTTGTTGATAGTAGAGGTTCCCCCATCTAGTGAGGAGTGAATACTATAGGAACCTGTTCTTAAGGATTATTCTCTATTGGTTCCTACTTTTTTTTAGAAGGACCACCTACTCATGTGTTTCCATTATGGTCATTTTATGCATTTTATTCCATCCTTCTATAATAATATGATGACATGTCATCCTTTTGTTTAACTGATACATTTTTAGAAATTCTATGAGATGGGACTTTAGTATGAGTAAAATAATCCCAATCCAATTCTAGATCATAATAGCTTCTCCTCTTTAAGTTTTTCAGGTAATCCATAGTTATGTTTTCTTGTAATTTTTTCTCCCTTCTTTGTTTTCTATTTATTCCTTTCTCTTTTATCATGTACCTATTTTGTGATTAATGCATTTTGTGGAAACTATAAATTTTTTCTTGGTCTATAATTTGGGTAAATTCCTCCCCATGTTAGGTTTGGGTCATGCTAGTTTGTTTCTAAATGGTGGGGAGACCCACCATGGATCTCATCATTTTTATTCTCTATATATTTATTTGTATGTTACTTGTGGAGTATAAAGGCCACATTAGATTCACTTGTCTTATTTGGTTTCATTGAGTCTAGATGTTTCATTCTAATAGTTTTTCTTTGGGTTGGAGAGTTTCAGTTATGTTCCTTGTTTAATCCTGGTGACTTTCTAGGGGGGAAGTTATGTGGTGGGGAGAATCATCGCACATAGACTTTGGTTTTCTTTATTATTATTTTCATTTATTGGTTATTCACTTTTTCAATGGTTTTTGGGTTGAGTTAATGGTGAAATATTTTCATTTTAAAGTTTTCAGTGCTACTTTTAGCTTTATTTATGGTTTAGAAGGAAACAGTGTGACCATGATCAAAATATATTTTCCATTTAAATTTTTTCTTGCACAGTCTTTATTTCATGGTTTGGACCAAACCGTGTGAGATAAATAAGTAATCATGTGGCTGCCTTGGGATGTTTGAGACTTGGTGCATGATATGTGCATGGTTAAGGGAAACCATACAGAAAGTGTGTAAGGGTTTCTATCATCTTAAAAAACCAAGTTCTCATGGTTGGTGAATGGATTACCAAACCATGTTCCCAACCCATGTTAGGTTCATTGTCTTCTAGTAGCGTACACATGGTTGGCGCATGGTTTGGAAAACCATGCAGCTTCCCTAGATTTTCCAAAACATAACTTTCCTCTTTTTCTAATTATAAAATTAAAACCCCAAGTTGAGTGTTTCACCTCCCATTTTAACGTTCAAGCCCTTTGGATCCTTAGGTCGCCTCCGCCTCTCCTTATCTTTGATTTTGGGTGCCTCCTTCTTCAATCTTTGGTGGATTCCTCCTTGGGTAGGCCTTTTTCTCTTTATCCTTCCTTCTTTATTTAATTTTATTGATCTCTTTTGGCTTGGTTCTCTATTGGATGAACCCTAGAGTGAGTTTGGGATAATTTGAGTTTTTTATTTTGATGTTAGGGTGTGTAGTTTGGTTTTTAGGCCTTGTTCTTCCCTCTTCCAGAGTTTATCAAGTTATCTCACTATTGAGGTATGTGTTTCTATCCATTTACTTTCCAAAACATTCCATGTGATGCTTGATCTTTACTAAATTAATTTTAATGGTTTTTTTTATTCCTTTGGTTCTCTAAAATGAATTTATAGGTATTTTTTATGTTGTTATTTTGATAAAAAATGGGGTTCTCAAAGGTTTTCTATTGTTATTCTTGTATGTGTTCAATGTATATGTATACTAGGTATTTAATAAAATTCCAACTGGCCTTTCAAATGGACTTGGGTGTTTTAACGTTTTTTTTGGACTAGTTGAAGCTTTAATAAAATTGGGTGAAAAGTTTAATTTTGGTTTGAATGGGGTTTTGGCCTCTTTATTATTAGATGCTTATGTGAGAACTCGTGTACTTTGATGTGATGCTCCTCGTTCTTATTTGATTTATCCTTAGACACTTTATGGTTATCTATATATATGTCGGTGGATATTTTTATATCTATATGTTCATTGGCTACACTTATAGATGTGTTCATGCATATAAAAGTATGTCTCATAAAAGGTATTCTTTGGTAACATTGGTTTTCTCAAACACTTCCATTTTCTTTATTTTTATATTCTTCTTCTCAAATGTTTTATTGGTTCTTAAATACTTTCAAATTTTCTTTAAAGTTTTTTTCTTGAAACTCACACTTAAAAAGACCATTTGGAACCTTGGAATTTATGTTTGGACAATCACATTGTTTTGGAACTGGTTTCAAAAAGAAAGGGTTTTTTCTCAGAAATGGTTTTAGATACTTGTACATCTACTAAAACTAGAAAATTTTTACCAAGAGGCACTATGAGTGTTTTGTGGAATGTTATATGTCCCATATACTCTTATTGTAGTACTATTAGACGTAGGTACGGTCCATAATTTTTCCTCCTTTGTTTGAGTGTTTTCTAAGGATATGTGAGTAGTCTATATTGTCATGTGTTTGTGATTTTTGGAATGAATTTAACTTAAAATTAAGAGGGATAATTCCCCCAAAAAGACACATTTTTTAGACATGGTCTAAAACTATGTGGGTGAGTCGGTGTCACCTGGAGAGTATAGTGCCCAGGTGTGGTGGATGAGTTCCTTTAACTTGTGTGTTTGAGGTACTTTTGAAGTTTTAAGGTATCAGATCAATCCCAAGTTGTGGTAAATAGTTGGGAAAGGGTAACAATGAGTTCTAAGAAATAGTATATCATAGAGGCTTTGATTGCGCTTCAAGGTATGGTGTGTCTCTTCACATCCCCAGTTACAGTTTTCACTTGGATCCATGATCCACTTATCCCTAAGTATATCCCTTATTTGATTAATAGTGATAGCTATGGAGCCTTTTTTATCAACCCTTGTGTTGGAGGATCCTTTAGATAGTATCGATGATCACACACTTCTACCGACAGTGTGACCTAACTCTAGGTGGAGAGAGATAGAACCATACGTGGAATCTCTTCATAGAGTATGTGAGACTTCATGATGATTCCCTCAATATATACTAGTTTCCTACCATCCATGCTCATTTTTCTTCCACCATTGATTGTGGTGGTGTTTTCATCTTATTATGATAGTGTTTCCTCCTTTGATAAGTTGTGATCATAGGAAGATCAGGATAATCTCATGTGTAGGAGGTTTCAGACAAATTTTTTATCAGTTGGCTAGTAATACCCTTGGAGTATTGGATGATATGAGATTTTGTTTTACTATATTAGTGGTGGAGTATAGGGTTGTATTTCCTAGGTACATGTCAGTTTTGTCTACACATTAAGAGTTAGGATTCTACAAGGACCGTCACTAGAGATCACCCCTGATTTTTGAAACATCATATTAGATAGAACCTATTTAGATTCATAGGCTGAAGGTTCATTCAAGAGTTTTCAGAGAAAGGGGTTTTGTAAAAACCAGTGTGTTAACCTTGGAAGCCTAGGGTTTTTCTCTTAAGAGGTGAATGGGTGTTTGATATTGGGTGTGAATTGGTGTCACTTGAACCAGGTGGTGTGAGGAAGAATATACACTACAGAAAATTGTTGATTTCTATGACCATTGGTTTGGGGAGAAGTGGCTCTGAGAGTTTAACCTCAAGACGGGTTATCACCAACTCTAGTTTTGGAGCAATATATAATAGGACTGGATTTCCAAACCCACTGTAGATGTTTTGAGTTCTTGGTGATACCCTTCAATTTTTTGTATGCCTTGGTATAGTTTTAAGACTTATGGACTATGTATTTAACCCTTCTTGGGTTAGTTCATGGTAGTCTTCTTCGATGACATCAATGTGTACTTAGCATCTTAGTTGGATCACATGAGACAGTTCAGGGTGGTGCGGTTTACCTCCCTTTAATATTCATTACCCCACTAATTTTTTAGAGAACCACTGAGGTACAAGTTAGGGATATCAATTTTGAGATGTTGTGTGACCAAATATACATTGGATATGTTCCTGATGAATTTTCTGAAGGTGTTAATCTTATCATCCTTATTCAGGAATGGATGGTGACACTAGTCACGCTATGAGAAGAGGTGTTATGGAGGTTGTTCTCATTTATCAATGCATATGTTTTTGGTAAATATGTACCAAGATATCTTGGAATCAGTGGGGAAACCAAGGGAGTTCTAGGTTGTTTTAAATTTAAAAAATTGGTGTCTCTTCTATCTTAGGGTGATGACCAACAAATCTTTGTGGAGAGTTTGAGACATAAGTGTGTGCAGTATATAGTATAGGTTCATTGAATTCCCTTATTGATAATTGAATACTATGATGTTTACTTCATGAAATGATTATGGATAATAGGCAGGAGGCCTTTGGGGACTTTTTTTCTATTGAAAACAGTATTTTACACCAGTCAGATAGCTAGTTAAAGTGAACTATATAGGTTTTGGTGAACATGATTCAAGTTTACATGTTGTTTTTGGGCCATAGTTGTGAGGGCCATCTACCATCAGTAGAGTTTGTATATCATAACGACTATCACTCCACCACTGATGTAACACCTCTTTATGTCCATGTACGAGAGACCTTTTTGGTCATTGTTATACTGGTCGGAGTCATTCGGTGACAACACTTGGGTCCTATTTTTGGTACTAGTGATGGTTGTGACTGTGTAGTATAACCATTTATGGATGAGGAATACTCATAAAATGTCAAGATTTTTTTATGGATTAATGATAAAGGAATTTGGAGTTCAATAGTTGTGGGATTTTGGATAGGGAAATGGGATATCTCTAGGTTTCTTAGGACCTATATTTTTTTACTACTACTATGTCGAGTTACCGAGGTGGTGTTCTGGTTAACCATGAGACTATAGTAGTTTTAATTTTTTGTTGTTCTCCACTTGCCACAGTAGAGGAGGTATGTGCACGCCTCATTTTATGATAACGACCTGGGTAACTAGGGTCGTGAGAGTAGATATTCCTTTTTTAAGGAGCTGGAAATGTTGATAACCAACATAGAAAGACCCTTCATTGGAAATCATTTTCCTTGGGTACATTTTTGTTGGAATCATAGGAAACCATCAGGGAAGCTAATGGGAATGGGAGACCCAGTTGAGAGCTCAATATCCCCACCTTTTTGTTTAGTTTTTTCTTTTCGGGGACACAAATCCTTGAAGAGGGGAATAATTTAATGTCATGGTTTTTTTTTGAGACTTTGGGATGTTTATATGAATATTTCTAGAGCCATGTGCTGAGATAGCACAATATTCTGAGGTTCGATGAGACCAAAATTGATATTTTGAAAATATTCAATATATTAATATCATAAATGCACAATTTTTATAAAAAAGTGGAATAACTATAAAAGTGAGTCTCATATAAAATATTTAATACCACCATTGAGTTCAAAATAGAGGGTTTACCCTAGGCATGATTGATCTTTGTCGGTGTTGGGTGTTTGGTAAAATTCTTCATAGAAGAAAATAATGAAATAAATTAATTTTGTTTTTTTATTAAATTGATGTAGAAACCAAGTTTTACCTCTATAAATACACTATTATAACCAATTGGAAGGAATATCATCATAAAACTAAGGATTTATATGAGAGAGTAGAGGAAAATTCATGGGAATCAGGATCTTTGATCGATGATTGAAGTAACGTAAGGATCACCAACGACAATGCAGCTTGTGGATCTCATCAACGAAAATGAAATGTGATCATTATTCATAAAAAATTGATCCAAATTGAGGTAGGATGTTTTATTTGTGGATTTATCCCTATTTTATTATCCTATGATGAATGTGATTCAATTGAATAAGGGATTGATTCAAGGATCCATAATATTATGGATATGGGTTGGTTTATCCAGGATTTGGGGGATAATTTTTATTCTATTTGATTTATTTTTTATCAATGTTCTAATGGTAATAGATCATGTCCAATCTAAAAATATCCTAGGTTCATTCACAATTCCCTTGTTTTGCATTTTTCTCCCCCCCCCCCCCCATTCTATACAAGATCATCGTTGATATTTCTTTTAGTTAATGGTTCAATGAATATTAGGAAAGTAATTGTTGAATGTTTGATCCTTGGAATGATGGATCATTTATGTGGATCCATTTTCAGGATCATTGATGGGATCATGGTTTATAATGGTGGGGGGTAATCAAGGTCAGATTAGGGACTCTCGGTTCAAGTATGACATGTGGAAGTGATGAGGTATGATGGTGGGTGTTTCTTGAGTAGCGGATACTACTAAAATCTTGCCAAAATGGCAAGAGGGTTTGGTAAACCCTAGATCTTTGATGAATGACATAATTTTTAGAAATATTGATGGTTTCAACAGTGTGAGAGAAGTTTTATTAAGAAACCTAATATTCTAGAAAATCCTTATATACATGTTGTTTACTTCAAGCACACATTTCATGTGTCTCCATCAGAGTGGTGGTTAGGGTTTCTATGAAGAGTGAATTATCATGAGCCATGTAGTCCCTACCACATGTCATGTGGACCCTATCTGATCAGCTCATTGTGTATGAGGATAACACACCCAGGAGGTTGGGTGGTACTACACATTGTGTGGTCCATGCCACACATTGTGTACACCCTGTCAGGTAGCTCAACATGTGTAGAGAGTGCACACCCAAGATATCATGCGGCCTCATGCACTTTACGTCATGGGTGACATGTCTTGTACCTGGTATTTCATGGGTAGGTTGGCATAGGTGATCCTATTCATGTAGTTAGACACTGCCACATACATGGGTACGACACAGTGAACTTGGGCATGGGTATATGGCACACCAAGTTCTAGATCGACACCTACACACCTTATAGCCTCAATGGACATGACATTTACTTTTTGAAAATCATTTTGTGTGAGTGTGATACACAGATAGTGCAAGTCTTAGATATACACACCATGTACCTTTATAAACACACCATGTACTCCTTTGAAGAAAGGTTGGATTCCTCCTTCCCAATTCAACTTTTTTGTGAGATTGTGTGAGATTCCTTGGACTAGTATAGGTTTATTGTGTTCCCTTGATTCATTTATATTAGGTTTTGATTCAAATTATCATTCTTTCTATATAGTTTTACCCCTCTATATATTCTTTTTGATCAGTGAAATGTGGGTGAGGTCCCTTATTTTGGAGGGGGTTATCTCAGTCTTCTTAGACTAGAACCCTCAGTGGCTTGAAGCATGTATCCCTCTGAGAGGCTCAGATATATCCTCATGTCCTTCATTTTTTCCCTAAGTAGGATCATTAGAATCAATGTGACCAATAATTACATGGTTGTTGATCCACTATCTAGGATGATGTTTCTATTAGGGTATAGTTTCCCCCCAGTGAGCCCAGGTCATTGACCCCCTATCTTTTTATCGGGATATAATATTTTATAATGTGGTATTAGTATGATAGAGTGTGTATCTTGGATGGATTTTTTCAGTTTCATATGTGCTTATTCTTGGATAAACTTAATGTGCATGACCTTTGCGATGAGTATTTTTAGTGGCATTATATCTTGGGGAGTTGTTCCTCCCAGATGAGCATTACCAGAAAACCTTAACCGGTTCTACGGCTGGAAGTGTTTGATAATTTTGTGATTTGGAGTCCTTTGTGAGTATATATAGTATATTTGTGGTTATCATTATGTCTCTTATCTTTTTTGACATACCTATGTTTAATAAGATGACTATTCTTGGTGCTTTATGTTTGGTGTTTTTGGGATGTTCTATTGGGTATTATTATACTCCGTCATGTCTTATGCAGATGATGGATCTTTTTACAGAGTCCTTGGAGTACTATGAGTAGTGGGCTTGGTTTGAGCTATATAGACTGAGGTTTATACTGGTGTTTCATTTGACAAGAGTCCCCTCCTTCTGAGCAGGTCAGAATTTATTTTCTATTTTTGGGTGGCCTTATATTTTTCCCCTTTTTCTTATGTTTTCCAATACCTTATATCGTACTCTGATTGTGGGATTATGTATGTATTCATGTGTTTTTTATCAGCTTTTTTACATTTCAGAATCTTATGGGATTGGAGAAGTGCTCATGCATAAAGGTTTATTAGGATAATTCCTCTCATGTGTGTGATATTACTACTCAACTCTAGTTTCTATCTTATGGATTATTGGAGGTGGGCCTGGGATAGTTACATCTTGAGCCTCATCAGGTTGGGTCATGAAATTTTTAATAGATGTCCCTATTGAATAAAGAATACAGAATATTAATATTTCCTCAGTCAATTATATAACTTTCAAAATAAAACTCCATATAAAAAAAATATATATGGTTTAATTAATAAGATTATCCATGAAAAATAATATTTATTTTTATGGTAATTTTAATGTCTAGTGATCATAAGAAAGTTAATATTTCAAGGGAAAGTTAATGATTACAAACAATAATCAAGAAATATAATTTCAATAATTTCCCTAATCAAACTAATCATAAACCATCTTGAGAAATAATAAGTATGGAATCATTAAAACATATACTCATTTGAGTATAAATAAAATAAATTATTGTTCTCATTTATTATTATAAATACCATGAAAATATTTTTTAAAACATTTTTGATTAAAATACCCTTTGCACTTTGAAAATCACTTTTAAAAACTAACTATTTAAAAAATATTAAGAAAAAAATTTTCTTTAAAAATAACCTTTCAAACTTCTAAATGAGTCTTTAAAGTAATGGGTGGTCATGGAAATGGGAAATTTCCATCTACAATAAAACAAATACTCCTTTCACATTTTGTAAGAAAAGTAAAATATACCTTGCTTGGAAAGCGGCAAGAAGATTCCTTTTGAAACATTTTGTAAAATGAAAATTATGGGTAAAAATGACTTTAAACTACCATATTAAAACATTTATTTAAAACATTTTTAGAAAACACGGATTTATAATAAAAATTATTTTGGACCTAAGAGAGAAATAAATTCAGATTTTATTAAATATATTTTATCAATCATTTTAAGTACCAAATAAGGGAAAATTGTAATATTAATTGAAAAAATCATGAATAACCATATGAGAAGAAAAAAATTGTGTTCAATTATACAATGATAAAATTATCTCCTTCAATGTAAATTTAAGCATATATAATCCTGATTAAAATGATATTGAAACAAAAATCTCTTACCACTTTGTTAATTTTAGAATTGTAAGCTCTGTGAAAGGAATAACATCAAATGAACATTAAATACCTTTAATACTATATAACATATAAAAGGGGAAATATATACACATCATAAAATAATATAGTTTTATAACAAGACACATGTCACAAAGAAGATAATTTGAGACAAGTAACCCTTGCGAAGATCATAATGTTGAAGTGAGAATTAATCAATGAATATATTACGTATATTAAATGTAAATACACATAATACAAGTATGAATAAAACATAATGTAATAAAAATAAATTACACACATAATCTTAAAATATCAAATACAATGAAAAAGTAATATAACCCAATGAAAAGAAATTGATTTATAAAATTCTTTACCACTTAGTAATTTTAAAGTAAAATCCCCTAGGATGAAATAATATAATTAAAAAATAAAACACCATGAAGTATGAATGATTCATGATATTACAACTAAAAGGGTTATTATATACATTATATAAAATAAATTAGCTATATAACATCACAATATGCCTTAATGAAATAAAATTAATAAAAATCTCTTACCTCTTGCTTTCTTTTGGTTATAAACATATTAACCTCTAATATAATGGTTTTAATAATTTTATTAATTTATAAAAAAACATATTAATGTTTATAATATAATATATGATCATATTATAACATATTACCACCCATTCATTAACAATATTATTATTATTATTGTTGTTGTTATTTTATGTGTTAATTGTCATGTTTTCTCGTGCATGCTTTGTCAGGAAAGTTCTTTCTCTTGTGTATAGGAAATAATTACATAATATATGGAATTATATTAATGATATAAATATAATATTTAATTTCTGGATGAATTTTTAAAACCATTCTGGAAAATTGTACATGTAAAATAATTCACATCACTTTTTGGTGACATTTGGTCATACATACGCACGACCAACGATATAATTCTGTTAATGGGTTAAAGGGTATGGAATTGGATGGTAAATTATAGTTTAAAAATTAATAAAATATCAAACTTTTTATAAATATTCAATATTTACATCATTATTACTATCCATGTGAGTCAATAATTTAAAATAAATTACATCAGTTCGTGAGGCGGTAGTCCTCCGTACTCACGAGTGATGAATTTATTTTCCATTTGATATAGAAGAAGATGGATAAATATTATACACTCAACATAATAACATATCAGTATATGGGAGATAATTGTTTTATATTTTAACTTTTAATACATAATTAAAAGTGTAAAATAATAACTAAAAAGAAATATCTTAGTGAAAACAATTACCTTTTCTTAGAATAACCTCCTTTGGATATCTGGTTGAAGACCCTAGGGTTGGTATTTTGGGAAGAATAAAACCTATATAATATGTATAAGGCTATTTGGGAGATATTTTGGTTGGTTTTAGCAAAGAAAATGTTCTTAAAAGGTGTGAATAGGTGAGGATACGGAGTTCACTTTTATAATTGAGGAGGGAGAAACACATCGAATTTTTTAAAAGAATAAATCATATCCACAATTTTCACATGAAAAAAGTCTAAAAAACAAATCCTTGTTGAACCTTATATGTGATAAGATATAAATATTTTCATCCAGTTGGATTTAGATCAGTTTTTTTCTCATTTTAACTCTTATCTTTTTATTTTAACCCCCGATAAACCCATTTTCACCTTAACCATGGCAAAATATTTTTATTATTTTCACTATTCAATATGACCAAAAAATAAGTTGAATTTAGAAAATAATATAAATTATTATTATTCAAAATATGGAATCCATTTTTCCAAATTCAATTGACATAAGTATAAGAACGTAATTTAAAATAAAACCTGCAGGTGTGTCGAAAAACAGGTTTTCAAGAAATGTATTTTTAAAGAATAAGATGATCTTATATTTACTATATCACTAATAATAATCTTGAGATGTATTTAAATTAATATATTTAGATATATAATCTATAAATTTCTTTTAAATTATACATCATTAAATATTATTTTAATTAATTATAATATTAGAACATTATTGTAACACCCCAAGTTTCCTCGGTATGTTTCCTTTCGAATAATGCAATGGCATGCATTGTACACAACTTCGAGACACCATAACCAATCAAACTAGCCGTTATGAATAGTAATACCTACTTTTTGAAATTTTATAAATTCTATCTCTCAAAATGGACTTCATTTTTGGATTCGTAATATCGAAATTAGCCTAGGGTGAAATTTTGGTACTTTTTGGATAACTTTCATATTTTGATGAATAGTGAAAATTACTAAATTTTAATTAAAAATAACTTTTTTAATCAAAATAATTAATAGTGATAAATTATGAATTTGAGTTGTTTTAAAGTATATTTAGAATATATTTTTACCATTTAATATAATTTTGGTCATTGGACATAATTTTACAATTAAACCGAACATAAACAAGTGTCAATCTTTTGATATTTATTATCTCTTAAAAACACGCTTTTTGTTTTGACAGCGGGAATTAATTTTAAATTAATTTCTGCCACTTCTGTGTTTTGAATTTATAAAAATGGATTCCATATTTGGAATCAGGATGTTCAAATTGTGTAAATAGGTAACTTTTATTTTTAGACATTTTGAATAATTACTGCGGTAAATATTTTATTTACCATGGTTAAGGGTAAATCCGGTAAATAAGGGTTAACAAATAATATTATAATAATACTAAATTACCCTAAAACGTGTCTTAACCCTATTGGTTGATACATGGTCGACCATGGGCATCTTTTTGTCAATTTTGGGACCTCATGGATCCACTTGTAAGTGATAATGACACTTTATTTTAATAAAGTTAAAATAAATACAAAAATGACACAAGCATATATCTTTTAACAAAACAATTGTTACAGAGGGTTATATATGTTGGATTTTAGATTATAAATATTCCTTAGAAATATAAAAAGATTTCCTACATAATTATATTTTATTTATAATTTTAATACATTAAATAATTTAATTTATTTATGACACAATGATGATGCAGTAATTACTATAATAGTGAAAAATCAAAATAATTGATATTAAAAATACCCAAATAAATATAATATGAAACTTTTAATGAATTAAAATAATTTTCTAGGA
Organism: Viscum album; assembly: GCA_963277665.1. Lineage (NCBI taxonomy): Eukaryota > Viridiplantae > Streptophyta > Magnoliopsida > Santalales > Viscaceae > Viscum > Viscum album. The sequence goes on along the minus strand of OY728151.1, from coordinate 1,746,333,082 downwards.
TAATATGATATATTATTATTGATTTAATTGACTTTTTTCGAAGTAATCAATCTGTTATGAGTTTCACAAAAATCAACTATTGAATAGTGTCAAAATTGACATAAAAGAGTTTTTAAACAAAATATTATATTATTAATTGATATTAAATTCCTAAAAATCTAAGGTTCGTCCAAGATACTTATATCATGATAGGTGTATCATTAATGGACCACTTGGGGGTCTCTTGTATATATATGGTAAGTTTATTAACCATATTATATAAAAATACAAAGAGACATTGTAAAAGTGAAACTAATTAACTTAGAGTTAATACTTAAATATAAGGTTAATATAAGTACCCAAACCTGTCTAAATTCTATTGGTTGAGTTTTTTTCGACCCATCCCCACCTTAAACTTTGAATAGTAAACTTTGTAGCCATTGTAAATCGAATATGAATTTATTATAAACTAATATCTCTAGCTTTTCCAAAGGTGCCCCTCACCCCTGTTATAAAAGGGCACTCCTCCTTCTCATTTCTTCACACCTTCAAAGCCCTTTGGTTCGGACAAACCCTGCCCAAATACTATATCAACTTCCCTCACTACAACCTAGAGGCCTTAGTTTGATCAGAAAGCCAACCTAAGGAGCCCTTTTGATCAAATCAAAAGGAAGAACCCGAAGAAGAGGTAATGTTTTCACCACCCCTTTTCAAGTTCCTTTCTTCTTCCACTTCCTCTTTCTTTGTTATTTCCATTATAAAATAATAACTCCAGTATCATATATATACTGTGATGTTATTATAAATATGGTACAACCATATTCAGTATTCTATCCATCCTTTGAATAACATGTCACCATACGTGCGTACGTACGGCTTACCGTCTCCACGTCGTGGTGTATTTGTTATTCAATATATTATTATTTGGATGGGTATAATAATGATGTGTAACTCATGTAAATAATAAATATAACATGATAATGATTCTGTATATATGATATAAAATCCAATTATATATTATTTTAATATCAAAAGAATGATATTGTCGCTCGTGCGTATGTACGGACTACCGTCTCCACGAACGCGATGAGATTCATTGTCCATCATATCCATTCAAGTATAATTATCATTTGATGATTTAAAAATAGTATCTAAGGACTTGATATCATTCTGGATATGAAAAATATACATCCCATTAATAACGAATATGGCTCACATAACAAAGAATATAAAGTAAAATGAACCCGTTAACACCTGAAATGACGATAATTCTAAGATATTATTAACAAATCAATGTTAAAAGATCATATATGATAAAGTAAATGATTCTTGTATAATTAAATAACAATTATTTCACCATTATACAGGAGTTAAACCTACCATAGACCAAGGAAAAAGTACAAAGTAAGGGATTTTCTTATCTCACTTTCAATTCCGTGAGATTTCCATTTTTCGCCACTAAATTATTGAAAGTGGTGTATTGTGTACTGCCATTTGATATATATTCATGATTATATTTATATTCATGTTATTCTCTAAATCATTTGGTGGTTATTAACTTTTGTCCATACGACTCAGTTGATTAACGTGGTAAGGGATTTTCTTATCTCACTTTCAATTCCGTGAGATTTCCATTTTTCGCCACTAAATTATTGAAAGTGGTGTATTGTGTACTGCCATTTGATATATATTCATGATTCTATTTATATTCATGTTATTCTGTAAATCATTTGGTGGTTATTAACTTTTGGCCATACGACTCATTTGATTAACGTGGTAAGGGATTTTCTTATCTCACTTTCAATTCCGTGAGATTTCCATTTTTCGCCACTAAATTATTGAAAGTGGTGTATTGTGTACTGCCATTTGATATATATTCATGATTCTATTTATATTCATGTTATTCTGTAAATCATTTGGTGGTTATTAACTTTTGTCCATACGACTCAGTTGATTAACGTGGTAAGGGTTTTCTTATCTCACTTTTAATTTCGTGAGATTTCCATTGATCACCACTTAATTATTGCATGTGGTGTATGTGTACTGCCCATGATTGTATTAATTGTGTAATATACTTTAATTTATGGGTATTTACATCATCATGGTATGATACTTCTTTCAGGGGTGTATGTTTCGTATGTTACCTAATCGGTAAGGGAATTTGAGATTTCAATTCCCACTCATTTGGCTTTACGCATATTTCATTGATTATATTACTCCATGATTATGTGTGGAATCACTATTCATTTGATTATGTCATAATTTCCACTCCCCTTCCTGTGGATATAAGTTTGATACACATAATCACTCATTGGTAATTCTCAAGTCATTGATATGAATTTGATAAGAGTAATTTTAACTCATTCACCATTTGTTGAGTTAAACATCCAATTCGTTGGTGTTGTTTTTACAAGAATATGTGTGAATATCCTTTGATTGTTTTACACTGAATATCCAATCATATTTAGTGTATTTATATTTGTCACACATAATTATGTCGTTGATTTATCCTTAACCTAAGGATACGGCCTTTATGAGAGATTTCATCTCAATTTACATTCCATTGAGACTTCTTTGTTGATATACACCAAATCACTTTTATGTGGTGTATATAATGTACTTTGACATAGTATATCATGAATTCCTTTATTCTCATGATATTACAAAGTTTTGATTACCTCAATTATTTGTATTCAAGTGTCTCTTTTGGTTAGAATCTCTAACTAAAATACCATTTTTAAATGTTTTAAAGACTTATTCTTCTAAATCTTACTCATTAATGTCCATGTTTTAAAAATGGTTTTAAGGATTTATTTATATGGACATTAAAGTTTTAGAAATTAAAACTCCTTTTAAAAAGTTTCAAAGTGGTATGGGACACTTTGATTCAAAAATCTACTTTTAAATGGCTTCTTGACAAATAGTGTGACTTTTAAATGTTTTCAAGAAAAGGGGGATAATTCTCTCAAATAGTTTTGATGATTATTTTCATTTATGTAAACATCATTCGTTATTCTTGATTGAGGTTAATGTGATACAATACAATCTTCCATATTGTATCAAATGAGTCATGTTTGACTGTGGATGCGCTGTTTTTATACCATTCATGGTTTGTGGTAAAAGTATTGACATTTCGTATGCTAGTTTTAATACGAATGTTTATGTTATGTTTAAACATGTTCATATGAGGAATGAATTGGACTTAATAAGTGACGGGTGGAGCCCGCTATAGCTCCTCGATGCATCGGTAGGTCTCATGAGACAAACTAGTGTCTTGGCACAAGGCCTTGACAAAATCTTATTTGTAGTCTTGGCACGAGGCCTTGGCTAAGTGGTTATGATAGTCTGGCATTATGCATTCCAACATTATGAAAGTGGATATTGATATTTCATGTGATCATTCCGCTAGTAGAATATCCATGTGAGTAAGTAAATGGCATTATTTCATTTTACCTTTTCCATTTTATGTTGAAGTTCAAGTTTAAAAGGCTTTTGTTTTAGTTATAAATTGCCTTAAGTGTTTATGCTTATTTATGAAAGCTTCTGCTATAATGTTATCCTTACTGAGCATCTGAGCTCACCCCTTTCAATGTTTTATTTTTCCCAGGATTATAAAGAAGTAATTTATGAATGACCCGCAGGGATAGTATGAGGGGATATGAAGACAAGATGTTTTTTTTTATGATGTAATGTAAAAATTATGGATGTATCTAGTTATTCCAAGGCTACTAAACTAATCGGTCTTTCGAGACTTGATCTTTCTCATGATCATGCCAATGTTATGTAATAATGCACCGACTCTGGGTAACTAGGGCCGGGGCATTACAGTTGGTATCAGAGGAAGTTTAGTACAAACCTTGGAAGCTAGATTTAGATAAACTCTGATTAGAGCGCGTAGACCTAAGATGAACTTTGAGGATTAGTATAAAAGAACTTCCGAGAATTTTGGTATTGTAGAGATTTTGTGAGTTTTCCGAGCAATACATCTCTGTCTGGATACGAGCAGATAGAGGCGGCTCTGGCACAGATGTACCTAGGGGTAAAACCCGAAAACACCGCTTTGAGCTAGACTCGAACGGGAACTGGTGCACGACAACGGGCCTTGCTGCACTCTTGGTTACGACACTCCCGGGGGATATGCTTAGGATAATTTACATTTTCTTTACAAACCGATTTAAGTAATATATACATAAGATGAGAGTAAATGACCTTGGTTAATCCTAATATGTTTCAAATTGAGAATATGGTGACATTTTAATCTCTAAATGATTTTATGACTACTATTACTCACACAATGCTTTCTGGTTTTAGTCAATGGCTGGATTCCAAGGAAGTCATAGTGACTTTGAGAATGATGTACAAGGTGGGAATGGTGGTGGAAATGAGCAACAAAATGGAATGTTAATAGGCGTAAAAGATATCGTCTTTATGCCAAATCAGTTTTCCAAAAATATGATCAACAACATATATATTAACCAACTCCCAGACTCAACAAGGAAGAGAAAGGTGATAAATGATAAGATCTCCAGCAATGGAGACCATGGAGAAAAGAAACCTCAATTTTCATCATGCAGGAAATGTGGAAAGAGACACCCAGGAAAGTGTCTCAATGGGACAACTAAATGTTTTACGTGTGGGAAGGAAGGACATAAAGTGAAGAATTGCCAAAGAAAAATGAAGAGTACTATGGAAGAAGATAAAAATGGTCCCAAGAGTCCATTTACAGTCATTTGCCGTAAATGTAGGGGACCTGGCCATTATCTGAGTGAATGTCCTATTCTATAGGATATTTTCTTGGTCAAAGAAGAAGATATGTGGAAATAAATGGTTGGAGAAAAACTTAAAAAGTATTAGCACTCCTTGTTGATGGGTACTTTGGAATAATTTTCTCTTGTATTTGTAACCCCGCAGTTTACCATGTGAGAATGATATTTGAAGAAGAATTGTCTCTTCTCTTGTGGATATAGGTATAAATAACCATTTGGTTTTATATGATCATTGGGGTTTGAGAAAATTATAAGTTATTATAATTTGGGATAAAAATGCAAAGTATGATATAACATTTGTGATTAAATTATGTTATTTTGAGGAATTTATCTCATTTTGGTAATATTATAAAATATAGTTTTTGAAAAAGGACAACACGTAGACCGTGTGACAACCCGTCGCGTCGGACAAAGCTGTGGGAATCGAACCCACAACCAAAGTGCGATTGGGATTTATCGCCTACCACTGGACTACGTGAAGTCCCTGGTTAATGTGACTATTTTTTTTGTTAAATGATTTTATTGATCAATAATAAGATGATTTGGGTTCTTATGTCTTATCAAATGAATACCCTTGGTATAGGAAAATGATTTGGTGATTAAGTGATAAATGTTATTTTGGAAGATGTTCGCTTTGTTGGAAACACTATATGCCCAAGGAAAATAGAATACAATGGGGTTTCATTTGTAGAGTAATGGTGGATTTTTATCTACGTTTTTATTGTTGATTTATAGTGATTTGGGTTATTTATGGAAATTATTAACCTATAACAGAGAATATGTGATGATGTTAATTACTTTTAAGTATGTGACTTTAAGAGTATTTGATGTCATTTGGAGATACAATGTAACATGGGAGACTACATAATCAAATTCTTCTATGATTTGGGTTTCAATATTATTTTGGATTATATTAAAGGATTTTAAGGACAATTGGTTATTGAATGGTATCTATTTAACTTTGGGGTATTGTTGGTTTAATTTTAGAAATTAAGATTAGTGCATATTTATCTCAATGAATATCCTTTTGGGGGATCATTAGATCATTCACTAACCATTTTGGTTTTGATTAATCTTCAAAGATAATGTAAATATATGGTTTATCCTGCATGGATCATGTGATTCTATAGAAGTTTATTCTAGCTCTTCCAGTGTGACCAAGTCTTCTTAAATACTCATCGTTTAAAAAAAATTGAGTTAGTGGTGGAAATTTATTAAAGAATGAAAATTTACTTAAAATGTAAGTATATGTCATAATGTTCTTAGTCAATATCATAAATTAATTCCTCTTCCTTATGTAATGTAACTTTAAAAAAAAATGTTGTCTGTTTACTTTCCTACTAGGAGACTAATGGTCGTTTGTCCCAACACGAGTTTGTGGTTTTCTCATTGTTAACTTTCTCCTGATCATGATTTCTATCCCTCTCCATCAGAACTTGACACTTAGTTTATCATCCATATCCATGTTTTCTTACATGTAATCATAGTATGGGTTATCTTGGATGACCCTTATATCTATCTTTCTTTCTTTTAAAGTGATAGTTTTATTGGCTCTTTTTCCGATGTGGGACTTTCCATTATATTCCCAAGAAAAATTTTAAAAATTGCGAGGACGCAATTTATTTAAGGAGGGGAGAATGTAACACCCCAAGTTTCCTCGGTATGTTTCCTTTCGAATAATGCAATGGCATGCATTGTACACAACTTCGAGATTTTAACACACCATAACCAATCAAACTAGCTGTTATGAATAGTAATACCTACTTTTTGAAATTTTATAAATTCTACCTCTCAAAATGGACTTCATTTTTGGATTCGTAATATCGAAATTAGCCTAGGGTGAAATTTTGGTACTTTTTGGATAACTTTCATATTTTGATGAATAGTGAAAATTACTAAATTTTAATTAAAAACAACTTTTTTAATCAAAATAATTAATAGTGATAAATTATGAATTTGAGTTGTTTTAAAGTATATTTAGAATATATTTTTACCATTTAATATAATTTTGGTCATTGGACATAATTTTACAATTAAACCGAACATAAACAAGTGTCAATCTTTTGATAGTTATTATCTCTTAAAAACACGCTTTTTGTTTTGACAGCGGGAATTAATTTTAAATTAATTTCTGCCACTTCTGTGTTTTGAATTTAGAAAAATGGATTCCATATTTGGAATCAGGATGTTCAAATTGTGTAAATAGGTAACTTTTATTTTTAGACATTTTGAATAATTACTGCGGTAAATATTTTATTTACCATGGTTAAGGGTAAATCCGGTAAATAAGGGTTAACAAATAATATTATAATAATACTAAATTACCCTAAAACGTGTCTTAACCCTATTGGTTGACACATGGTCGACCATGGGCATCTTTTTGTCAATTTTGGGACCTCATGGATCCACTTGTAAGTGATAATGACACTTTATTTTAATTATGTTAAAATAAATACAAAAATGACACAAGCATATATCTTTTAACAAAACAATTGTTACAGAGGGTTATATATGTTGGATTTTAGATTATAAATATTACTTAGAAAGATAAAAAGCTTTCCTACATAATGATATTTTATTTATAATTTTTATACATTAAATAATTTAATTTATTTATGACACAATGATGATGCAGTAATTACTATAATAGTGAAAAATCAAAATAATTGATATTAAAAATACCCAAATAAATATAATATGAAACTTTTAATGAATTAAAATAATTTTCCAGGATAATATGATATATTAGTATTGATTTAATTGACTTTTTTCGAAGTAATCAATCTATTATGAGTTTCACAAAAATCAACTATTGAATAGTGTCAAAATTGACATAAAAGAGTTTTTAAAAACAATATTATATTATTAATTGATATTAAATTCCTAAAAATCTAAGGTTCGTCCAAGAGACTTATATCATGATAGGTGTATCATTAATGGACCACTTGGGGGTCTCTTGTATATATATGGTAAGTTTATTAACCATATTATATAAAAATACAAAGAGACATTGTAAAAGTGAAACTAATTAACTTAGAGTTAATACTTAAATATAAGGTTAATATAAGTACCCAAACCTGTCTAAATTCTATTGGTTGAGTTTTTTTCGACCCATCCCCACCTTAAACTTTGAATAGTAAACTTTGGATCCATTGGAAACCGAATATGAATTTATTATAAACTAATATCTCTAGCTTTTCCAAAGGTGCCCCTCACCCCTCTTATAAAAGGGAACTCCTCCTTCTCATTTCTTCACACCTTCAAAGCCCTTTGGTTCGGCCAAACCCTGCCCAAATACTATATCAACTTCCCTCACTACAACCTAGAGGCCTTAGTTTGATCAGAAAGCCAACCTAAGGATCCCTTTTGATCAAATCAAAAGGAAGAACCCGAAGAAGAGGTAATGTTTTCACCACCCCTTTTCAAGTTCCTTTCTTCTTCCACTTCCTCTTTCTTTGTTATTTCCATTATAAAATAATAACTCCAGTATCATATATATACTGTGATGTTATTATAAATATGTTACAACCATATTCAGTATTCTATCCATCCTTTGAATAACATGTCACCATACGTGCGTACATACGGCTTACCGTCTCCACGTCGTGGTGTAATTGTTATTCAATATATTATTATTTGGATGGGTATAATAATGATATGTAACTCGTGTAAATAATAAATATAACATGATAATGATTCTGTATATATGATATAAAATCCAATTATATATTATTTTAATATCAAAAGAATGATATTGTCGCTCGTGCGTATGTACGGACTACCGTCTCCACGAACGCGATGAGATTCATTGTCCATCATATCCATTCAAGTATAATTATCATTTGATGATTTAAAAATAGTATCTAAGGACTTGATATCATTCTGGATATGAATAATATACATCCCATTAATAACGAATATGGCTCACATAACAAAGAATATAAAGTAAAATGAACCCGTTAACACCCGAAATGACGATAATTCTAAGATATTATTAACAAATCAATGTTAAAAGATCATATATGATAAAGTAAATGATTCTTGTATAATTAAATAAAAATTATTTCACCATTATACAGGAGTTAAACCTACCATCGACCAAGGAAAAAGTACAAAGTAAGGGATTTTCTTATCTCACTTTCAATTCCGTGAGATTTCCATTTTTCGCCACTAAATTATTGAAAGTGGTGTATTGTGTACTGCCATTTGATATATATTCATGATTCTATTTATATTCATGTTATTCTGTAAATAATTTGGTGGTTATTAACTTTTGGCCATACGACTCAGTTGATTAACGTGGTAAGGGATTTTCTTATCTCACTTTCAATTCCGTGAGATTTCCATTTTTCGCCACTAAATTATTGAAAGTGGTGTATTGTGTACTGCCATTTGATATATATTCATGATTCTATTTATATTCATGTTATTCTGTAAATCATTTGTTGGTTATTAACTTTTGGCCATACGACTCAGTTGATTAACGTGGTAAGGGATTTTCTTATCTCGCTTTCAATTCCGTGAGATTTCCATTTTTCGCCACTAAATTATTGAAAGTGGTGTATTGTGTACTGCCATTTGATATATATTCATGATTCTATTTATATTCATGTTATTCTATAAATCATTTGGTGGTTATTAACTTTTGGACATACGACTCAGTTGATTAACGTGGTAAGGGTTTTCTTATCTCACTTTTAATTTCGTGAGATTTCCATTGATCACCACTTAATTATTGCATGTGGTGTATGTGTACTGCCCATGATTGTATTAATTGTGTAATATACTTTAATTTATGGGTATTTACATCATCATGGTATGATACTTCTTTCAGGGGTGTATGTTTCGTATGTTACCTAATCGGTAAGGGAATTTGAGATTTCAATTCCCACTCATTTGGCTTTACGCATATTTCATTGATTATATTACTCCATGATTATGTGTGGAATCACTATTCATTTGATTATGTCATAATTTCCACTCCCCTTCCTGTGGATATAAGTTTGATACACATAATCACTCATTGGTAATTCTCAAGTCATTGATATGAATTTGATAAGAGTAATTTTAACTCATTCACCATTTGTTGAGTTAAACATCCAATTCGTTGGTGTTGTTTTTACAAGAATATGTGTGAATATCCTTTGATTGTTTTACACTGAATATCCAATCATATTTAGTGTATTTATATTTGTCACACATAATTATGTAGTTGATTTATCCTTAACCTAAGGATACGGCCTTTATGAGAGATTTCATCTCAATTTACATTCCATTGAGACTTCTTTGTTGATATACACCAAATCACTTTTATGTGGTGTATATAATGTACTTTGACATAGTATATCATGAATCCCTTTATTCTCATGATATTAAAAAGTTTTGATTACCTCAATTATTTGTATTCAAGTGTCTCTTTTGGTTAGAATCTCTAACTAAAATACCATTTTTAAATGTTTTAAAGACTTATTCTTCTAAATCTTGCTCATTAATGTCCATGTTTTAAAAATGGTTTTAAGGATTTATTTATATGGACATTAAAGTTTTAGAAATTAAAACTCCTTTTAAAAAGTTTCAAAGTGGTATGGGACACTTTGATTCAAAAATCTACTTTTAAATGGCTTCTTGACAAATAGTGTGACTTTTAAATGTTTTCAAGAAAAGGGGGATAATTCTCTCAAATAGTTTTGATGATTATTTTCATTTATGTCAACATCATTGATTATTCTTGATTGAGGTTAATGTGATACAATACAATCTTCCATATTGTATCAAATGAGTCATGTTTGACTGTGGATGCGCTGTTTTTATACCATTCATGGTTTGTGGTAAAAGTATTGACATTTCGTATGCTAGTTTTAATACGAATGTTTATGTTATGTTTAAACATATTCATATGAGGAATGCATTGGACTTAATAAGTGACGGGTGGAGCCCGCTATAGCTCCTCGATGCATCGGTAGGTCTCATGAGACAAACTAGTGTCTTGGCACAAGGCCTTGACAAAATCTTATTTGTAGTCTTGGCACGAGGCCTTGGCTAAGTGGTTATGATAGTCTGGCATTATGCATTCCAACATTATAAAAGTGGATATTGATATTTCATGTGATCATTCGACTAGTAGAATATCCATGTGAGTAAGTAAATGGCATTATTTCATTTTACCTTTGCCATTTTATGCTGAAGTTCAAGTTTAAAAGGCTTTTGTTTTAGTTATAAATTGCCTTAAGTGTTTATGCTTATTTATGAAAGCTTCTGCTATAATGTTATCCTTACTGAGCATCTGAGCTCACCCCTTTCAATGTTTTATTTTTCCCAGGATTATAAAGAAGTAATTTATGAATGACCTGCAGGGATAGTATGAGGGGATATGAAGACAAGATGTTTTTTTTTATGATGTAATGTAAAAATTATGGATGTATCTAGTTATTCCAAGGCTACTAAACTAATCGGTCTTTCGAGACTTGATCTTTCTCGTGATCATGCCAATGTTATGTAATAATGCACCGACTCTGGGTAACGAGGGTCGGGGCATTACAATTATGCATTTAAAAACATTTTTTAGAAAATTGTGTTTTTAAGCCTAAAAATAAATTTATATCAAAATAAGGTATAAATATTATTAAAATGGAATTAATTATTTTAAATTAAATTATATAATAGTTTTTACTTTTAAGCCCAATTAAAATAATAATGTTACGTTAAAATTACTTAATTTAATGAAAATACATAACACTATTTAAAAAATTGGTATTTTTCAAAATTCACTAAAAATTAGTATTTTATAAAAAATCCAAAAAATAGCAAAATTTAATATCGATATTATGATTTAAAAATTTATGTTAATTTTATGGAATGAAAATTCTAAAAAAACCAAAAAAAATAATTATAATATTTTCTTAAATAATAAATAAAAATCATTCTTGATTGAAACTTATTTTTCTGTAGAATAAAATATATTTTTAAAAGTTGAGTGCTTATTTATTAAGAATTTATCAACAAATTTATATTGGTTATTACCTTTATATATTTCATAAATTAATTAATTCTATTCATACCCACTAATTCAATGTCTATGTAACAATGGTCATATTTAAATAATATATTTCAGGGGATACTTAAACTTGGTGTTGTATGTTATATACACTAAAGAATAGATTAAATTGTTCTAAAACAAATATACTACAAAATATTGGGTTTTAAAATTCTCTACACCTTCAATAAATTGAATCCTATCAATTTTAAAAATCCTTTTAAAATCAAGGGTTTTTTATTTGAAAGAAAAATATTAAAAACACAAATCATAAAAAGAGTTAATAAAACATCCTATTAAAAGAGGGAAAGTGTATTAGGAAGATCATATTGAATAAAAAATAACTATGTTTTCATATAGGAGAAAATTGGTTGAAATTTAAAATATTTATATAGAATAAAATTTTAAATAATTACGGAGAGTGATTGAGATCATTGATCACAAGAAGGTAAATGATGAAAATAAAGTTTATGACCACAAAACCATAAATATGTGATGAGTTAAAATACCATTGATTCATCTAATATAAAGGCAATAGGGTAAGATTTTTATTTCAAGAACCTTTCTTGGAGTTGTGGGATTATTTTACTATCAATATATATGCCACCAAAAAATATACTTACTTGATTCCTTTTTATTTCATAAGCACAATTTCATCCTTTTATTGTGTATCAATCAATTTACACTTCATTTCTTATTCCAAGAAATGAACATCCAAGATGAATTTTTTTATTCATGAAGAACTAAAATAAATTTCTAAAGGATTAAATAATCTAAAAAATGATATCAATACATTCCTACAGTTATTACTAAAATTAAAATTTTTAGAACATGTAATTTAATATGGGTAAATATAATACATTATTCTCTAAAATTTCAATAATAACACCCAAAATTAAACTTAATTAATTCTATAAGTATCTATTAGTTAAATAATTTAAGTAAAAACAATTTCATACTAAATATTACATCACATAGGCCAGTGGTAGGTGTCTCACCCTTTTCATCATTTAGTTGTGGGTTCAATCTCTACGACCTTTCCAAATGTGACGGTTTGTCACCCCGTAAGTGGGTTCTCCTTTTCCAAAACTATATTAATATAATTCCTATAAAATTCCCAAAATTTAACAATCCATAATTACCAAAACATAAAAAATAAGATAAAAATTAAATTTTAACAATACCTTTAATCATATGTCCACAACGTGTAATGATATTCTTCCTTAAATAACTTTTCACTAAAACATATACTAAACAATTGGGTAGTATAGCCATAAATGTCTCCCAAAATACCCTTAATCTTAATAAAATCCTCATCATATAAAACCTAAAAAAAATTTATTAAATTGAACTTATGATCAACCATAAACTCATAAACCCGTGATGGTATTCATGATTTTAGAGTTTATCTTTGATGAAGACATATATGATTCCAAAAATAAAAACAATCCTTATATGTTTCATGATTCTTATAACTAAAATACCATTGATAAAAATATTTCTACCATTTAATTATTTAATCCCAATACATAAATAATTCAACCATTTTAATTATATATAGGTCCTTCCTTGGTCTAGGAGTTAACCTTTAAAATAGGGCACTAACTTGAATAATGAATTAGTTACCCACATTTAAGGCAATGAACTGTAAATGGATTTCTATGATGAAATTTATTTCTCTCCACTGAACTCTTTATATTTTCATGGAAATATATCAATCAATCCCATTATTTTCCACACATAAAAAATATTTTCCTATTACTTTTATACATTCTCTTACATTCCTTAATCTACATTTCAGACATGAAGGAAATCAAGCATTTTTTCCGCTATAGTCTCCACCTCTCAAGTTCATGTAGACTACATCCTTCTCTTATTTGGTGAGTCCAATAGTTGATTAAGGTATACATTATTTAATAATATATTAAGATAAAATATTATGCATAATCATGATATATTTCACTCTAGTCATCATCCCATTTGGTTTCTAATAATCTCCAAATTTTCCATCATATTCAATGTTAACATGATTCCTTTAGAGGTAGAAATTAATTATTCATGTTGTTCCCCATGTCATGATTGATTCGAAACCCAATATACCCTTTTTTTAGTTATCACCCCTAGGTATAGTTATTTCATAATCATGTTCACTTGTAGTATCTAGATAGGTATGTATTGCTTTGAAAACCCCAAAATCTCTAACTTACCAAAACTTTGGGACCTTCTTAAATATTTATCCACAAATTATAAAATAAGTTTATTCTCATAAATCTATGTTTTATTAAATCTAGTTACAATGGTTTATAATAAACTTTCTCTCATACCAATAGTAAGGACCCCAACCTTAGTAGCTCAGAGTCAGTGGTTACTTTATTACATTACTGCTATATATAAGCGATCGCATCCCAAAGAACTAAATAGTTTATTAGTATTGTTAAACTAGATACATAATTGATTCTCACATTATATTCCAAAAAATAAAATAAAACATAGTGAAAGTTGAAAAAAAAAATTATCCTTAAACTCATTCAATGATTCCTTTTTCATATCCTGGTGAAAAGGGTGATCTCAAATGCTTAGTAAGAGTTACATAAAGTAAAAGCTAAAATGAATAAATAAAGAATAATTAATAAGGAATATTCAACATGGAAAGTTAAATATCCTAACACATGACAATTAATAAATTACTTGATTTTCATTATTTGATAAGGAATAATCAATATGTAAAGGTAAATAAATGAACACACATGTCATTTAATCAATAACATGAGCAAAAAATTCATCCATGGTAATATCAATACAATAATATTATGGATAATAATAATTTAATTCTTAAAAAATTAAATATTTAATGTTGTAAATCATAATCTCATACATCATGATATTTATACCTTAAATATCATTCACAAGACTATTTAAAACTATAGTTAAAACGCCATTTAATGTTATCCTACCGATTCCCCTCATGATACTATCGATGCATTGAGGTACTATATAATTTTGGGGACCAACCATCACTTTAGGTACAATGCATTCCTCATATATTTAATGATCGATTTAATTCATAAAAAACATGCCCTATCAATAAATGTCTCTATTGAATAAAGAATAATATATATCAATATTTCAATAGTCAATCATATAACTTTCAAAGTAAAACTTCATATGAAAAAATGATATATGGTTTAATTAATAAGAATATCAATGATAAATAATATGGATATTAAGGGGAAATGTAGTGTACAATGATCAAAAAAAGTGAATATTTCAACGTAAAGTTAATGATTTAAAAAATTAATTAAGACATAGAATTTTAAACTTTCCCTAGTAAAACTAACTATAAACCATCCAGAAAAATAATAAGGATGGTATAATTAAAATATATCCCTGATGGAGTAAATGGAAAATAAAGGGTTATTATCATTGACGATTACAAATACCGTGAAAATATATTTAATTTTCTTGATGAAATACCACTTTCAATTTGAAAATAACTTTTAAAAACTAAGAATTTCCGAAATATTTGGAAAACCATTTTCTTTAAAAATAACTTTTCAAACTTATAAAGGAAGCCTAAATTTTAAAATCACTTTTTTAAAATATAATTTCAAAAAACATTTTGAAAGTAATTTTATTTGAAAATAACTTTTGAAACTTATAAAAAACATTTAAAACATTTTATTGGTCATGAGGGATGTAAATTCCTTTTATTCCTTAAAGGTTAAAATAAATATTCATTTCACCTTTTTTCTAAAATCCAAACGTGCATTGTTTTAAAAATGACATAATGATTCCTCTGAAAAAAAATTGTGAAAATATAAATCATGGATAAAATGGATTTATTAAAAACATTATATTATGAAAAAAAAATTAGAAACATTGGAATATAAATATTCCCTGGTAGAGTCTTAGATAGAAATAATCCCAAACAATAATGATATTTATGAAATAAACCCTTTCAAATATCATTTCATTGAAGTGAGAATTAATAAAATAAATAAATTATGTGTATTTTCTATAAATCCACATAAAATTTGAAAATAAAACATAATATAATAAAAATACATTTCACAGATAATTTTACAATGACATAATCAATAAAATGGTAGTTTAACCCAATGAATGGAAATTGAGGTAATAATTTCCCTACCTCTAGTTTGGTTTCCTTCAAATGTGTTCAAACCTCATGTATAATGGTTTAAAGTATGTTATTAATTTATAAAAGAACCATATTATTTTTTATGATATCTTATATGATCCTCTTATATCATCTAATCACCCATTCATTAATAATACTTCATTATTAACCTTGTTTTTGTGTCCACTCCTTCATTTTCCTTTACATGTTTTGTCATGTAACTCTCAGATCTATAGATAGTATATAATTATACCATATCTAGAATGATATTAAGATTATAAAAATCATATTTATTCATTATATACATTTTTCAAACCATTCTTAAATGTTGAACATGGAAAATGAATC
Source organism: Viscum album (assembly GCA_963277665.1). Classification (NCBI taxonomy): domain Eukaryota; kingdom Viridiplantae; phylum Streptophyta; class Magnoliopsida; order Santalales; family Viscaceae; genus Viscum; species Viscum album. The sequence goes on along the minus strand of OY728151.1, from coordinate 1,746,316,818 downwards.
ACATCACGTCGTGGAGACGGTAGGTCATACGTATGAACGAGCAACAATATCATTCCCTTAATAGTGAATTGGTGGAGAAATGGATGATATATTAATTTTCCAAAATCAATATAATTTAATAATTATCATATATATCCATTATTTTCATCATTACAACCATCCAAGTAAAGTGGTTATGAAAACAAATTACACCCCAATGTGGAGACGGTAACTCGTACATACGCATGCACAGTGCTTTCATTTTTCATAGGATGGTTAAAAGATGGAATATGGTTGTACCATAATAATAAAATATCAGAATATATATGATACTGGTTTTTTATTTTAGGATGTAAACAACACACAAAAAGGAATTACAATAAGAAATTAACTTGAATGAGTTGGTAAAAATGATTTCCTCTACTTCGGAAGACTTTATTTAGATCTCTTCTTAAAGGATATATGTCAGTGTTTTTGGAATACCAAGACCTTAATAACTTTTATAAAGTTGTTAATAAGATAAATTTATAGTTTTTTGTTGAGTTATAATACTCAAAGTGGTGTGAAGAAGCGGTGGAGGAGGTTCCAATTTATAATTGAGGTGAGGGGAACTTTTTGAAATTCTAAAAATATTAAATTAATATAAATTACTTTTAAATTATAAATAGTTTAAAAATGATTTATTTATAAGATAATATAATTATGGGTATAAATATTCTCATAAATAAGTTTTTAGAAAAATTTAGGTAACATTCTTACCCTAATCTTTTGGTTTTAACCCTTATTTAATCTCTTTAACTCTTACGGTGACAATGTCCATTTTTACTCTTCAAGAATTAATAGAGTTACTATAAAATTTCAAAATACCAATTAATGGATCATTTAACACATTTTAAAACTTATAAAATCCTCTGGATTAATTTAATATTTTTAATAATTTTATATCATTTAATAAAATATTATTTACTTTAAAATATCGATCATGTCTATTTTAAAATTACTCATTACTTTGACTTTTAAAAATATCAACAAAACATTATATCTTTAAGTAATATATTTTAATACATACCTAACATGCCAAGGTAATCTATAAAATTCATTTATTAAATAAATTATCTAAAATTATATTTATTTTAATATTTTTAATATCATTTTTTTGACATTTTCATAAATAAATAATTACTACATCATTGTTATGAAAGCATTTAACGTAAATATTTTTTCAATAAAAATTTAAAAAAAATTAATCTTATTAATATAATTCCTTTATATTTCAAAATATTATTTATATTTTAAGATATATTTTGTATATAAACATATTAAAAAATTTAGAGTTATTAAAATCATGAATGTCACATCTTTTATTTTTCATTAAATAAAATATTATAAGGGTCATAAAAACTTATTAATGAAAAAATGGTTATATATCCAAACCATGAATTATTATGGATGAAAATTACTAATAAAATAAAAAAAAATCAATTTTTAGTGTCATTTTCTAGTTCGTATCATCTTGTTTTTAACCTTAATTTCCCAATTTACTCTTTACCATATGAAAACAAATTACTAAAGATACTATCTATATTGGTAAAAAATTAAAAGGGAAATATTTAATAAATTTTGAAATAAATAATTCAAATATGGAATCTATTTCTGAAAATTCAAAAAAAAATTCTATAATTAATTTAAAATTAAACCTGTAAAATGCAGTGAAATACAATTTTCTTGAAAAATGCATTTTTAAGTCTAAAAATGTACTTATAAAAAATAAGGTATAAGAATGATTAAAATAAAATTAATTACACTATAAATAACTAAATATTTATTAAGTTACATTGATATCAAATTAAAATCATAAATATACTTTTCATATAAATAAATTGATAGTATTATAAAAATCGATATTTTTCACTATTCAATGGAAGATCAATCTTCTCAGAAAATACCAAAAATCCACCCTAAGAAAATTTTAAAATTATTATTTTAAAATAAATTTTATTTTTTCAAATATAATTTATAAATGTTTAAAAATTTTGTTTTAAAACAAGTGTGCCATTAAAAGGTGACAAAATGTCCTTTAGAAAAATATAGCTTTTTTGTTTGTAAAATTGGATTTATTCTTATATCATGTATAGAAAATGCATAGGATAAAAGATAAACATTATATTGAATGTATTATATATATATTTCATTAATATACATATAAATTTTTAAAACATATTTTCATAATTTAGTTAATCATGTTCATACCCGTCATTCTAATTATTGGATTATAACAGTAACATTTAAATAATAATATTTAGTTGTTTGTTTAAGGTCAGTGTTTCTTATATTATTTGCTATCGAAAATAGTATTTCACTTTAAAAACTAAGGATGTTATAATAGTTTACTCAACTAGACATGTACATTTATTTCTTTGGTTTAATTTAATTAAGAACCAAATTTTTTTATCAATATATGAGTACAAAAATCCCATATAAGTTAATCTCTAACTTATGATATGTTCAAAAACCTACCCAAACATCCACCGACTGTCTAAGACTCAAGGATTACATAATAAAGGTATTAAATTATGAATATTCTAATGATATATATCTTTCCAACCTTAGTTTAAAAGAATTTATAATTATCATCCATCCCTAAGTATATCGATGATTGTATAACATTACATGGGATATAATTTGGTGGGTCAATATAAATAATCAGTCTCTAATTTTTTTCTCATGAGTATAATACTCACGATAATATAATTATATCATCACAACCCATAATACTCCATGGTGTTCATTGATTAAAAAAATTAAAAGTTTTACTTTGAGGCGATATTATCATACCATTGTTCATGTAATATAAATTACAAAACACATGAATAAATGATAAATAAAGATTTCATTTTATTATAAAATAATGATACATTTATGACCATTACAAACAATATATTATGTATCATATACCAAGAGATTTAACTTGACCCTCATTCTTCTACTATGATAATGGTTTTGTCAATGGATATTGTATATTGTACTCTATAGCCACCTAACATATCATAGCATCAACCCTACTAATAATCAATCGTATGAGATTATATTTAAAAAGAATTTTTTTTCAACTTTTGTGAGACCATTGTTATTTATATGGATAAATAGATCAATTATTTTCATAATAAATCCCAATTCCACCCTCATTAATAAAAACCACCTCAAGTTAATAAATTAACTTAATGATTCAAATAGATTATTTTATAACATATGATGTAGTGATATGCATTGTCTCATCCCAAGAAACTTCATAGATACACCTCTATATATATTCATACATATTTCCTAGTTTATGTGACTCATTTATTTCATACAGGATAAGAAGTATGTAAACTTTATATAATATTATAAATACTACAACACTCCCACTAATTATTATATATATAAAGGAATCATCTAAGTTATTAATGAAACCAAAATCTATAATTTTATTATCAAACCATAAATTCCAACTCTTAGAATCTTACTTCAATCCAAAAATTAAATTTTTCAACTTACATACCTTAGAGAATCATTTAGAACTTCAAAACATTCAGAATGTATCATATACATGTATTCTAATAAATTACCACTAATTAAAGTGGTTTTAACAGCCATTTGATATTTCTCATAATCATAAATATTTTTTATGGAAATAAATATTTTAATGGACTTTACCATCACAATAGGAAAAAAGGTTTCTTCATAATCAACACCATGAATTTCACATTAACATTTTTATACTAGGAGTTATTTATAGGTAGACACACTCCCATCCATGTCAGTTTTCTTACAAAAAACTCACTTGAACCTAGGGGGTATTACCCCTTTAGGTGTATCCACCAAGTTAATACTTGACTAGTATTTGTATAGAACATTTTAGATTCCATGGAATTTAACTATTTCTTAAAATCATAGCTTTTAATGGATTATTTTTATATAGAAGGTTCATATTCTATCAACATTACTTCATCGTTTTTTTTCCTTAGAAACTCCATATCTCTCTATCTCATAATTAATACTACCTAACCTTTGAGGTTTTGGTGTAACTTTAGTTGTTTCATCTTATATAACTTTTTAGGGAACTGTCTCAACCTCTATCACAACAACAATTCCTATTTGTTGTCCTTGAACTTCTCAAAGATTAACTTTCCTCCCAATGACACCATGATCAATGTGTTGTTTCTCAAGAAAAATATTAAATCATCCCACAAAAACTTTATATTCTGTAGGATTATAGAAAAAAAAATCCCATAGTCTCCTTAGGATAACCAATAAAAAAAAATTTCTAACTGGGGTCTAAGTTTTTAACCATGAAAATTTCATGTGTATTCTTAATCAAGTGACCCAATCATTAAATAAATAAATATTAAATTATTTTAGATGATTATTCAATATATCTCACAATAATACACTATACATAACCATAATGGATTACTGTCTTTAAATACTATATATATAATCATCTTATTTCATGAAAAAACATCAATATATCCTATAAATTTATTCTCACATAGTACCATTCTTATAAATACCATAATTAACCATATTATTCATAATCTAGGGAAAAGGAAACATAATATTGGTTGAGATAGGATTCTTAGTAAGGGTAAACATGGTATATATCCATCGATGATCATATGTGATCAGCAGATAAGAATAAGGGTATGAGAAATGATTATAACTTACAAACAAATACCCAACATGTCATGCACCATAAATCATGAGTCATGGAAAAAGGATTTGTTATTAAACAAATACATGAGTCATAAAAGTTTGGAATTATCAATAATCAATCATGATCCATGAGTGCATATCATAATCATAAGACATAAGTTTGTGGCATACAAATAATCATAGAAAATCAATTAGTAAAATTTTACTTCTAAGACTATAATAGTGGATAGAGTCCCATTGTGGATTGGTTTCACTCCCCATTCCCATCATTTCATTGATCAAGGATCACATCCAAGACTATCATATTGTATAGATTCCCTTACAAGATTGGGGTCACTCCATATTCCATTTCATAATATATCATGTGACTTAAATCTTTAACAAATTCATTAGAGGGATATATAATTATGGTACCACCAATCACATAATGGAAACCATGCAAAATTGTTCCATAAAATCATAAAAACATTTATAATTTCATCATCATTCAATTAACCCATGGGAAGGAAATGAGTTTCATGAAATTATCCTTAAAACATCATAATCATAAACCATCCAGAGAAATAAAATGGATGGTATTACAAGATAATATCACTACTAAAGCATAAAAATCTTTAAGGATGTTAACATAGATGAAAAATATATTTTAGAAAATAATTTAAAATATTATTTGGGTAAATACCCTAGCCCTAGTATCCTAAATTCTATGTATACCCTGTTACATTAGTGTTAGATACAAGAAACAACATCCTAAAAGATAGAATACTTTAATAGTCTTGGTAAACTAGATATATAATTGAATCTCACATTACATTTGAAAACATGAAATACAATATAGTGAAAGTAAAATTTTTACAACCCTGAACTAATTTAAAGTTTCTTTCTTCATATCTTGGGAAATGGAAAAAATAAGGGTGGGATAAAAGAGTTACATAAATCAAAATCTATCATGAATAAATAAATCATAATTAATAAGGAATAAAGAAATATGGAAATTAAACTGTCTAAACACACATTATATTTAATATATAACTTGACTATAATGATTTGATAAGTCATAATAAATATGTAAAGGTAAATAATTGAACACACATTTCATTTAATCAATAACTTGAGAAAAAAAATCATCTATAGATAATATCAATGTAATAATCTCATGGATAATAATAATTGAATTCATAAAAAAAATGTTTAATATTGGATGTTAGGATCTTAGAAATCATGATATATAACCCATCAATACCTTACACAATATGGTTTAAAACTATTGGTAAAAACATATTTAATTCCAGATTACTAATTTCAATCATGATACAATTTATGAATTTTGGGGATATATATAATTTCGAGCCCCACCCATCACTGCATGCCCAACACATTCCTCATATATTGAATGATCAATTTAATTCATGAGAAATATACCTTATATGTAATGTCTCGATTTTTAATTTTTAATACATTGGAATATTTATATAAATATTTCTAAAAAATAGGTTCTAATACATCATGAGATTCTAAGTTTGTGTGATCCAGAAATGGAAATTTTGAAAATATTAAATATATATATATCACTCACATGTAGTTTTCCTAAAAACATGTAATTTATCTCAAATAAAGTCTCATATATAATATCTAAGACTGATATTGAGATCATAATGTAGGTTTTACCCCAGGAAATACATAATCTTTTTCGATGTTGGTAATTTTTTTAGTATCCATCGCAGGCACAAATAATTAAACAAATTTATTTAATTTATTTATTTATAACGTTGATGCAACAACCTAGTTTTTCATATATAAATACACTTTTATTACCAATTAAAAGGGTGATACTCATAACCCTAATAATTTTTAGGAGAGTGTGGAGGAACAATAAAAGGCATCAGGATCATGGATTGATGGTCAGGGTACCATAAGGATCGACAAAGACAATACAGCTTGTAGATCTCATTGACGATAATAATGTGCAATTATTCTTTATCAGTGATTGATCCAAATTAAGGTAGGATGTTTTTATATTATATTTATCCCTATTTTTTTATCCTATGATTAATGTGAATCTATCGACTAATGGATTGATTCATATATCGATCTTATTGTAGGTATGGGGTTGTTTATCAGGGACTTGGGGGATAATGTTTATTTTATTTTATTTATTTTTGATCATTTTTATAAATATTGTTGATCATTTTAAATCTAATAATTAATAGGGTTCTTTCATAATTATTATGTTTTATGGTCCCCCCCCCATTCTATATGTGATCATAATCAACATTTCTTTTGGAAATGGTTTGATAAACACATGTAAAGTGATTATTTCACATTCAATCTTTAGCGCAATAGATCGTTTTAGAAGATCCAATTTTAGGATCAATGATGGGATCATGATGTGTGGTGATTTTGGGAAATCAGGGTTATATTGGATACCATTGGTTCAATAATGGAATGTTATAGTGATTAGGTACGATAGAGGGTGTTTTCTGAGAAGTGGATATGGCTGGAGTCTAGACAAAGATAGTGAGAGGGTTCGTTCAACCATAGATATATGATGAATAGAATGATTTCCAGTGAAATAAGTGGCTATTATGGCTCTACCAAAGACACATGAATAAATTTGGGATTCTATAAAATCTTGATATACACGGTATACACTTCAAGAATAAATTCCATGTATCATCATCAGAGTAGTTAATAGGGTTTCCCTGGAGAATTATGGATCACACACCATGTGGTCCCTACCACACAATGTTATTTTCCTACCACACCTCTTTTATCCCCTAGATATTCATCTCTTCATGTACATAGTGTACATTCCCAGGAGGTCAGGTGACGTCGCATGCCGTGTGGGCCATGCCACACACTGTGCGCACCCTAGAAGGTGTAACAGCATGTATAAGGAGTAAATTCCCAAGAGATCGTGTACCCAAAATGTTGTGTGTGTCAGGACACATGCCATATACTTGGGATTTCATGTTTATACCTCAGAACATGGGAAACTTCATGTAATTGGACATGGCTAAGTACACAGGCACAGCCTAGTGTACACAGGCACAGTCAGACAAAACGTTGGGTCCCAGATCGAAACATGCACACCATGTACCCTCATTGTGCATGCCTTGTATTTGTGAAATTCAAGTCATGTGACAACAATACATGGTCATTTTGAGGCTTAGAGAGACACACCATGTACCCATAGGGACACACCATGTACTCCTTCAAGTATGGGTTGGATTCCTCCTTCCCAGTTCAACTTCATTGTGATCTTCTCTAATCTTCCTTGGACTATTATCAGTTTAGTGTGTTCCCTTGGTCCCTTCCAATGAGGATTTGGTAAAACATCCCATTCCCATTATAGAGGGTGACCCCTCTACAGCTTACTATTAATTAGTTCAATGAGTGTGAGTTCCTTTATTATGGACTAAGTTATCTCAATCGTCTTTAACTAGACTCCTCAGTGACTTGGATCATGTATACCTGTGAGATTCCTGGAGTGATCCTCAAGTCCTTCATTTTTTCCCTTGATAGGGTCATTGGAATTGTTAGGACCAATACTTACATGGGTGTTGATCCCCTATATGGATGTTTCTAGTAGGGTTTGGTGTCCCCCTTTGAGCCCTAGGAATTGACCCCCTATCTATGTATCAAGATATGATCTTTCCGATGGGGTATTAGTCTAATTGATTATGTATCTTGGATGAACCCTATTAGTTTTCTATGTGTTTATTCTAAGCTATTCCCAACAATATTGACCTCTAGGATGAGTTCCATCATTGGAAGTATAGACTGAGGATAAGTTCCTCATAGATGAGCATTACCAGGAAACCTTGAGTGGTTCTATGGCTAGTAGTTGTTGAGAATTTTCTAACTTATAGTCATTTATGAGTATATCTAAGATATCCTTGGTAGTCATTACACCTCATAACATGCTTGACATACCTGTTTTTAATAATATTACTACTTTTGGTTCTTTATGTAGGTTGTTTTTGGGGTTTCCTACTAGATATTTTTATACTCACAATTGCTTGGGCTATGGCCACATATGTCCTGTCTTATGCAGATGATAGACCTTTTTATGGAGTCTGTGGAGGGATAGAAGTAGGTGGAGAATAGTTTGGGATAGAAAGGCTGAGGTGTATAATGATGTTTCATTTGAAAGAAGTCCCCTCCTTCTAAGTAGGTAAGACATTATTTTCTAGTTTGGGGTGGGCTTGTATTTGGCTCCTTTTTATTATGATTTTCATTACTTTATGTCATACTCTGATTATGGGATTATAGATGTGTGAATTTTTTTATCAATAATTTTACAATATAGAATTTTATGGGCTTGGTGATGTGTGTGTGTGTACAGGTACATTAGGCTAATTCCTCCCAGGGGTGTGATATACCTACTTGACCCTAGTAGTCAGCCCCTAGCCTGTTGGAGGTAGGCTTGGGGTAGTTTTGGCTCATGGCCCATTAGGTTGGGTCATAAAAGAGTAGTATAATTGTATTTTTCCATCCTAAGACCATATTTTTGAGTTTTTTCTATATGTGAGGTTTGTATTGGTAACTAGGGAAGCAATGTTAAAATGTTTTGAGTTTGAATTTCAGTATAGGGACTCCAGTGTTAGTGTGGAAGCTAACGTATCCCTTTATCAGGAGTCTGATAAACTTCTTGTTTATTTGTCACATATAGTAAATAGTTTTAGAGAAAAACAATGGTATATGTATCTTATAGTAATGGGTTTTGGTTTCCATGTTCTTCTTTAATTAGCTCACCACATATACTCATTGAATATGATATGTCTTGTCTTCTTTCAGGATGTATTCACAAAGAAATCCAATGTGGTTTCTGAAAAATAGTTGAGAGTATTAACTTGTGGGTGATGAGACCTCCATGAAGCTGCTTGGTCATAAGGGGGCATTACTTTAGGATCGTTAGTTGGTGGCGCTTTCTCCTATTGATCAATTTTTAGACCCACCTCTAGTGGTTCAGGTGGATGCATCAGGAAAAAATGATTCATGGATAAATAATTTGGTGATGGATGATGATGCATGGGATTTTAGAACAAATAATAAGCTTATGAGGAAGGTATTTTCTAGTATTCAGGGTTATTAGGATCCACTGAAAGTAGGAATGTGATGAAAGTCAGGAAACAGGAGGCTTCATCGAAGTCCTTGAGGATAGATCAGTTCTATGAGGCTGATATGTTTCTATGCTTGTGGTGGGAGAGTAAATCTCACATAGGATTGTCCTTCCCATCTTGATATATTTAGAGATATGGTCTATGGACCACCTAGGCAGAGGTAACAGTTGGAGCAAGGAGTTATATAGGGAGGCTAACATGATGGAGGATCTTGGGGTGATGTAGGAGGTCATGGGTGCTTTGGTTTGATTCTACCACCACCACCCCTATGAGGACCACTCTAGGATCAGGAAGCTAGTGGATATAATCTTGGATAGATATAGTAAATAGATAATTTTTAGGATCTAAGACTATTTTGAGGTACATTCTATGTCTCGTATACTCTTATTATAGTACTATTAAACACAAGTATGAGCCACACTTTTTTCTCTTCTGTTTGAGTATTTTCCAAAGAGATGTGGTGAATAGATAGAGATATTTGTTGGTGATTTTTTTTCTAACCTTAACATGAAAATAAAAGGGATAATTACCCCACCAAGATTCATTTTTGGGATGCAGTACAAAATGGTGTGGGCAAGTCAGTGTTTCCCTTATAGGATAGTGTCGAGTTATGGTAGATGAGTTCATTTAACTTGTGTGTTTGAGTTTCTTTTTATGTGATAAGGTATTATAGAAATCCCTGGTTATAGTAAATAATTTGGAAAGAGAAATATTGAGTTCCATTCAGTAGGATTTCGTAGCAACTCTAAGTGTGGTTCAAGGTACGGTGTGTCTCTTCACTGCACCACTTGTAGTTTTCACCTGGAGTCAATGAGACCCTTATCCATAGGTATATCCCATCTTTGAGAACTAGTGATAGTAGTAGATCCTTTTGATCAATGATTGTGTTGTATAATCCTTCGTAGAGGATCAATGATTACACACATCTAATGATGGTGTGACATGACTCAAGGAGGAGAGAGAGAGCCTCTCATGGAATCTCTTTGTAGTAAAAGAGATACCCCATGATGTTTTCTTCATGTATAGACTAGCTTCCTACCATCCCTGATTATTTTTTTTTTCACCAGTGATTATAGACATGTTTTTATCTTGTTGGGATGTATTTTTCATCCTGTGATAAGTATTGATCCCAAGTAGAGTGAGATATGGTCATGTGCAGGAGGTTACGACTGACTTTTTAATCAATTGTCTAGTAAAACCCCTCTAGTAGTGGATGTTGTGAGATTTTTTTCCTATAGTATTGTTGGAGTATGAGGATTTACATCCTAAATACATGTTAGTTTTATCTCCACATCTAGATTTAGTATTCTACAAGGACCGGTGCTAGATATAACCTCTTATTTTTTTAACAACATATCAGATAGCACCCGTTGAGATTCAAAAGCAGAAGTTGTATTTTAGAGTTTGTAGAAAAAGGGGTATTGTAAAACCTAGTATGTTCACCTAGCAATCCAAGTGTTATTATCCCACAAAGAGAACAAGTTCTTGAGTTTGGGTGTGAATTGGTATCACTTGAACCAGGTGATCTGATGAATAGTGTCCACTCAGTAGAATTATTGAGTTCTTTGACTATTGGTTTGGGGAGAAGTGGTTCTCATAGTTTTACCTTGAGACAAGTTGTCACCATCTCTGGTTTTAGAGAATTATATACTAAAAGTGTCTTTCCAAATCCACTGTAGATGTTTTGAGTTTGTGGTGATACCCTTCAATGTGTTGTATGACTTAGTGGAGTTTTAAGACTTGTGGACTAGATCCTTAACTATTCTTATGTCAGTTCATGGTAGTCTTATTTGATGACATCCTTCTATTATTAGAATCTGAGTTAGAGTACACAAGACACCTGTGGGTGATGTGGTTTACCTTCAGTATATAGTTTTTACCCCTCCACTTTTTCAGAGATATAGGGAGGGATAACCTAGGTATATTAATTGTGAGATGTTTTGTGACCAGATATACACTGGAAATGTTCCTAATGGATTTTCCAAAGGTGGGGATCTCATCATCATTTTTTAAGGATGGATAGTGACACCACAAATGCTATGGTGGGATTTTATAAGGATATTGTTTTTCCTTAGTAGTACATCTATTGGAGGTGAAGATATACTAGGATCTCTTAGAATTAGTTGGGCATCCAAGGGAGTTACGGAAAGTTTTCAATTTAAACTCTTTTTGTCTTTTTTGTCTGAGGGTTATGAACAATAGATCTTTGTGGAGAGATTGAGACACTTTTTCATGCATGAGGTAGTCTATCTTTTTGGAATTCCTCAAATGATCATTGTATACTATGATACTTACTTCATTTCATGATTAGGGAGAAGATGTGGGAGGCCTTTGGGGACTCAATTGTAGTTGAATAAAGTATTTTACCCCATTCATTTGGCTAGGTGAAGTGAACCGTTTAGGCTCTGGTGAAAATGATTTGGGTTTTCATGCTAGCTTCAGGCCACAGCTAGGAGGATCATCTATCATCAGTGAAGTTTTTGTATCATAATAAATACCACTCTGTCAATGGGGTATAACCATTTTTGAGGTTATGTAGAAGGGACCTTGTCGGTCACTATTATACTAGTCAGATTTAATGGGTGACAACACTTAGGTCTTATCTTTGGTACTAGAAATGGTTGTGAGGGTGCATATTTTCCAAGGGAGGATGAGGAATACTTAGAAAATGTCAAGAGTTCTTTATAGACCAATGAATAAGGCCTTTAGAGTTTGATATTTTCAATGTTTTGGACAGGTCAGTGGGTTGTCTTCAGGGTTATTAGGCCCTTTATTTTTTTACTACTATTGTGATGGGTTAGAAAGGTAGTTTTCCTTTTAACTTCATGACCACGGTAGTTTTGGTTATTTGATGTTATCCACAATTCATAGTTGAGGAGGTATGTTCATGACTCATTGTATGATATCAACCTGGGTAAGCTACGCCACGAGAGTGGTGTTTCCATTTTTAAGGAGACGTTTCCATTGAGAACCAAAAAATAAATAATCTTCATGGGAAAGTGTCTTCCTTGGGTGCAAGTTTGTTGGATTCACAGGTAATCATTATGGGAGCTCGTGGGAGTGGGATACACAGTTAATAGCTCAATATCCCCACATTTTTTATGTTTATTCTTTTTGATTGAAAATCCTTAAAAGGGGGAATAATGTAGTGTCTCATTTTTTTAAGACTTTGGAATATTTCGAGGAATATTTATAGAGCCAGGAACTGAGATGGAACAATATTCTGAGGCTTGGTGAGCCTGAAATTGATATTCTAAAAATATTAAATATACTAATATCACGCACGCACAATTTTCCTAAAAAAGTAGAATAACTCTTAAACAGGGTTTTGGATCGAAAACCCAAGACCACTATTGAGTTTTAAATGTGGGTTTTACCCAAGGAATGACATAATATTCTTTATTATTAGGTGTTTAGTTAAAAGTATCCATGGATGAAAATAATTAAATAAATTAATTTTATTTATTTATTACATTGTGGCAGAGACCTATTTTTCCATCTATAAATACACTGTTATAACCAATTGGATGGGTTATCCTCATAACCCTTATAATTGAGAGGAGAGCATGGAGGAAATATGGAGATCATCAGGATCGTGGGTTGATGATCAAAGTAACATAAGGATCTCCAATGATAATGCAACATATGTATCGCATCAATTACAATGATGTGTGATCATTATTCATCAACTATTGATTCAAACTAAGGTAGGGTGTTTCTTTTGTGTATTTATCTCCATTTTGTTATCATATGATTAACATGAGTCAATATAATAATGTATTGATTCATAGATCGATCATACCGTAGATATGGTTTAGTTAATCTAGGATTTGTGGGATAATTTTTATATTATTTTATTTATTTTCTATCATCATTCTAACAGCAAAGGATCGTGGCCAATCCAAGCACAGCCAATATTTGTTCCTTATTCTTGTGTTTCGTGGTTTTTATCACCCCCCCCCCCCAAATTCTATGTGATATCATCATCAGTATATATTTTGGTTGTCAATTAGAAAAATACCCAGAAAGTGATTTTGGGGTATTTGATATTTGGTGACACTAATCATTTCTGTGGATCCAGTTTTAGGATCGGTGATGGGATTGCGGTGTATGAAGATGGAACGAAATTGATGTCAGTTTGTGGACCCTCGTTTCAAGAATGACATGTGGAAGTGATGATGTGTGACAATGGGTTTTTCCAAAGTAGAAGATATAGCCAAAATCTATCCAACGACAGCAACAGGGTTCAGTCAACCAAAGATCTGTGATAAATGGAGTAATTTTTGGAAAATTGATGGATGTAGTGGAACAAGAAAAACCTCCTGAAGAAATATAGGATTATATAAAATCCTAATATACAAAACATATACTTTAAGAACACACATCATGTATCAAAATCAAAGTAGTGGATAGGGTTTCCACGTAGAGTTAAGAATCGCATGCCATGTGGTTCCAACTACACACTATGTGTCCCCTATCTAGTCAGCTCAGTGTGTATGGGGAGTACACACTTAGTAGTTAGAGTTGAATTACAGGCTATGTGGTCCATGCCACAGTGTGTGTACACCCTTCCAGGAGCCTCATCGTGTACAAGGAGTACACGTACAAGAGATCATGTGGCCTCACATGCGATGTGTGGTGGTATACATGTCTTGTGCCTAGAACTTCATGGGTATTCCAGAGTATATGAGTAGATCCTTGTACTCATAAACATTCAAGTACAAGATCAAAACCCAATGTACACATTCATGGTAAGAGGTCATGTTATGTTCCATATAGACACCTACACATCATGTAACCTCAATAGACACACCAAGTACATTTTGAAATGCATGTTGGGAAAATGCGAGACATGGGCAGTTCCATGCTCATAGATACACATTGTGTACCCATAGAGACACACCATATACTCCTTTGATGATAGTTTGTATTCCACATTCTTCCCATTTCATCTTCATTGTGAGCTTGTGTGAACTTCCTTGGACCAGTATAAGTTGATTATGTTCCCTTCGTCCATTTTTATAAGGGTTAGATGTAGCATCTTGTTCCCAATATATAGGGTGACCTCTCCATAGATTCATATTAATCAGTACAATGTGGGAGAGTTACCTTATTTTTGATTGATTTTTCTTAGTAGACTTTGAATAAACCCCTCATTAGTTAGGATCATTTATCCCTCTAAGAGACTTGGAAAAATCCTCATGTCCTTAATGTTTACCCTAGGTAAGTTAGTTGGAATCGTTGTGACCTATACTTACATACAAATCAATCCCTTATCTATGAGTATGTATCTAGTAGCATATAGTGTCCCCTAGTGAGATATATGCATTGATACCCTATCTATATATTGAGATATGATATTTTTTATAGGGTATTTCTCTGATAGAGTTTGTATCCAAAATGAACCCTCTCATTTTCTTATGTGTTTATTCTTGTTTAGACCTGATGAGTATGACCTCTGGGATGAGTTTCATCGGTGAAAGTATATCTCGGGGAGTGTTTCTTCCAATATGAGTGTTACCAAGAAACAACAACTGATTCTATGGCTAAGAGTGGTTGATACTTTTTTGACTTAGACCCGTGTATGATTATATATCAGATATCCTTGGTTACCATTATGTATCATATCTTTCTTGACATACCTATGTTTGATGACCTGACTAATCTAGGTGCTTTATGCTTAGTATTATTGAGGTGTCATACTGGATATTTTTACACACACCCCTACATGTGATCTTCTCACACATATTGTGTCTTATGAAGACGTTGGTCCTTTTTATAGAGTCCTTTGAGGACTAGGAGTAGAGGGGATGGGTTTGGGTTATACAGACAAAGGTGTATATAAATGTTTCATTTGACAGTAGTCCCCTCCTTCTGAGCAGGTCAAACTTTATTTTCTAGTTTTGATTAGGCTTATATTTTTTTCATTTTTATTATGATTTCCAATTATTTATTTTATACTCTAATTGTGGGATTATAGATGTATGAATGAATTATTATATTTTTTTACATTTTAGCATTGTATGTGCTTGGAGATGTTTCTGTGCATATAGGTATGTTAGGTTAATGCCATACATGTGTGTGATATGCCTACTCAACTCCAGTCATTATCCCCTGGCTTATTGGAGGCGGTCTTGGGGTAGTTTTATCTCAAGATCTATCATTTTAGGTCGTGACATTCTCAATAAATTTTTGTATTGAATAAAGAATACAAAATATCAATATTTCCCCATTAGATCATAAAACTTTCAAAAAAAACTCCATTTATATAAATTATATATATTTTAAGTAATAATAATATCCATGATAAATAATATTGATATTTAGGGGAAATTTAATGTCCAGTGATCCTAATAAATTGAATATTTAAAGGGAAGGTTAATGATTATAAAAAATAATCAAGAAATATAATTTCAATACTTTCCTTAGTCAAAATGACCATAAACCATCCAAAGAAATAATAAAGATGGTATTATTAGAATATATCCTCATTTTAGTATATATGAAATAAATGGTTGTTCTCATGGATGTTTTGAAATACCATGAAAATATTTTTAAAAACAAATTTTAGGAAAATACAAATTCCACTTTGAAAATAACATCTAAAAACTAAATATTTATAAAATATTAGGAAACCCATTTTCTATAAAAATATCTATTTAAACTTATAAACGAATATTCAAAGTAATCGGTGGTCATAGTATTCATAAATTTCCATTCATGTCGAGTACATTAAAATAAAGATTCCTTCCACATTGTCACGACCCGCCCTCGGGGTCCGTGCCGTGACTACCCCAAGCCCGCCTTCCATAGGCCAGGGGTTGGCGACTAGCACCAAGGCGTAAGTCCCGGTAAAAAGGGAAGGCATTGCCTTTGAAAAGTAAACACACACCACAGAGTAAACAAGCGGAAAGTAAACACTAAACAAAGCAGAGTACGACTGAAAGTGCGGAAAGGTAAATGGGCCAGAATACAAACCCAAACTGAAAGTAAAGTACAACTCGAAAGGGAAAACAGCAACTGAAAAGTAAAAGCCGCTACACTGAGCTGTCCACTGGAAATCCCACCTGAAGGGTGGGTACAGATAGCTCCTCTGCTCCACGGGTCCCGCCGTCCGCTCCGTGCACGTCCCGCCCAGTGGTCCACCTCCGGGTACCGTCCCGCTCTGCAAGCCTCAGCTAAGGTCAACGTTGTCCGTCGTCTGCAACCAACACAACGTAGTGTGGGCAAAGCCCGTGCAGGGGTGAGTATAAGCTACTCAGTAAGGACCCCGAGACCCCTGAAGGTCTCTCAAATCCACAAAGGATAAACCACGAAGAAAAGTAACAATCACGAAGTATTAACCGACACTGCTTAGGTATATGCCCATACATATACCTAAGTCATCAATTCAAATACGCTCTAACCTCCGAGCCCAAGTACAACTCAGTCCACACAGGAAAGTAAACGTATTCCACACAGGAAAGCAAAACGTAATCCACACAGGATTGCACAACACAATCCACACAGAAAAGCAATAGGATTTAGCTCACACAGGTATACTTCTTCAAGGACGATAAAGATGATCACTGATCCATCTAAGTCGTCGGACCCACGAAGGATCGATAGGTAACTAACCCCCGCAAAGACCCACACAGGATCGGGCCCACACAGGACCTGTAGGCGCTGGCTTACACAGAACCGCTGAGCGCAAGGACCCACACAGGATCGGGCCCACACAGGACCTGTAGCACTGATCCACGTAGGATCGCTGAGTGCTGTAGTCGTCGTCGTCGAATCCACACAGGATCTCTGTACTGTCGTCGTCGAATCCACACAGGATCTCTGTACTGTCGTCGTCGCAGTCACAGTAGCAGTCGTAGCAGTAGTAGCAGTTATAGCAGTCGCAGCCAGCACTAGGGTTCCCGCACACAGCAAGCTCGTTCGGAGGGTCCGCTCCACGAGCCGAGAGGCTGATACATCAACTGTCACAAAGACCAGAGTTGATGTATCCAAAAGTTCCGTATCGTCAACAGGAACTCAACGCAACAGACGGCGCGTCGATCGGACGCCCGGTCTGAGAGTTATTGGCATTTTCGTCTCCGGGGCCCGGTTGGTTTTTAAGGCTAAACCAACCCGACCGTACTCCACCTGCGTCCAAACCTCGGGCGGAGTATTCCAAAAGATCCGTCTCACTAATAGGAACACAACGCGACTGACGGCACGTCAATCGGACGTCCGTAGCTCAAGATATGAGCGTTTCCGCTCCGAAGGCCCGGTTGGTTTCGTGAACGAACCAACCCGGCCGAACTCAAAGTAAACCGAAACCTTGAGTGTGATATACCGAAGCGACCGTCTCGATCCAAGGATCGCGTTGCCGCAGACGGTTCGTCATTCGGAGGTCCGAGGCTCAAGATATGGCCCAAAAACCGATTCTGGTTCGAAACGGGGGGGTCCGGGTCCGGGCCGACCCGGCCCGACCCCCCCCCCCCCCCTGGGGCGGCGCGGCGGCGCGGCGGGCCGCGGCAGCCTGGCGCCGCGAGGGGCCGCACGCGGGGGCTAAGCCCCCGCTGATTGAAGCGGCGCGGCCTTTGTGCCGCGACTTTGCAACAAACGGCCCCCACGTGGGGGCCGGTTTAATAAAGAGAACCGGGGGGCTGCTGCCCCCCCCCCCCCCCCTTTCATGGAACCGCCCCCCTCTTAAAGAGGGGGGTTTTACATGCTGGCTGGGGGATTAATTCCCCCGGTTTAATGCCTTCCGGCCGGCCAGCTGGCCAGCCGGTTTTCTCCAACGGGACCGGAAATTCCGGTCCCCCCTTCGGCTTCCGACGCCGGCGGCCCGGCCGCCGGTCTTCTCTTCCGCCGCGGCCCGGAACTGGCCGCGGTCTCCTCGTCCCGCCGCGGCCCGGAACCGGCCGCGGCGTTCGTCATCTGGCGCGGTGCGACGGCACCGCGCCCCTTCGCCGTGCCTTGATTCCATTCAACGCGGCGCGACGGCGTCGCGTTCTTGAAGATTCTACCTCGGCGTAGCGCGACGGCGCCGCGTAAAATATTTGCACGATCATTCGCGTGGTGCGACGGCACCACGCCACTTGCTTCCACCCGCAAGAATAAACAAGAACGATGGAGGGGGGTTCGGCCGTGTTCGTGCGGTCCGGCCCCCTCACGTTAAAATAATAACGCAACTTAAATAATTCAAGCCACACGTTAGACTTGCTATTCACGATCAAGAATAAAAAAATAAGGAAACCAAAAAGAAATCAACAATCCCTACCTCGGGTATAAGGTTCGAAGATTGTGAACGTTCCACGGAAGACGACGTCGCGGAGGTCGGGCGTCGCGGTAGCCGTTCGTCAAATCCGATGACGAAGGGATGCGTTCGAAGAGACACGTCATTGGCGAAACTTGTACGCCGACGAAGGTTGTCCGAGGAAGAAGTGGTGTCCCCTTCGTTGACACGGTAAACGAAGAATGGAGGTGCGGCGTTCTTCGTCGGAGCTTGAGCGTTCTTCGTCAAGATGAACGTTCTTCGAGTTCTTCGTCAGAGTTGAAGAAGAAGAAGAGCTCTCCACCTCTCCAGAAGACAAACAAATAACCCAAAATAAAATAAGACAACAACTTATTTTATTATTACATAACACAATAGAATTTCAAAAGTTTAAATTCAAAAGGATTAACTCCCATAATTAAATAAGTAACTCAAGTCAATAAATGAGGCGTTAAGGGAGTTGGGAGAATTTGAAAGGATTAGGGTTTCGTGTGGGCCCCACCACACTTAATCCTCCCAAGGGAGGTTAAGTGGGTGTGGGTCCCACTTCCAACCCCCTTTGGTAGGTTTTATCAAGTTATAATAAAATTTGTTCTACACAAATTTTATTTAACTCAAACTAAAAACCCCAAAATTAACTTTTAACCCGCAACAAACGCAACTCCCGAAAAGGTCTCTTTAAGCGAATATCGGCGCTGCGAGTTCACCGGTGCCCTCGGATTTCAATTCCGAGCACCGGATCAAAAGTTAGGAATTCCCGCTCGTTCGTTCACTGAACGTACCCGAGCCAAACTTCGGAAATTAATTCTGGGCACTCCGGGCCTCGGAATCAGGTGCCGTCTGAAACCGCGCTCTTGTAAAATTCTAAAGAAAATTAAGAAAAAATTTCCCTTGAATTTTACGGTTCTTTAAATTACTCCCACCTCAGGGCTTTACGTCCCCGTAAAGATATATCAAAAACTAGGAAACAAATGAGGGTACTGAGCACGCATCTGAGCCTCCCGCTCCCATGTGCTCTCCTGGAGATTTCCGTGCTGCCATCTGATGCGCACAAGAGGAATCGATCTCCCACGCAGGACCCGCTCCTGTCGATCCTCTATCTCCACCGGGACCTCCGTCAAAGTCGCCCCATCGTCAACGTCAAGCTCCCCATGGTCAATGATGTGCGTCGGGTCGTGCACGTATCTCCTCAGCTGAGATACGTGGAAGACGTCGTGCACCCGGTGCAACTGAGGTGGTAGAGCCAGGCGATAAGCCACCTCACCAATCCTGCTGAGAATCTGGAAAGGTCCGATGAAGCGCGGAGATAACTTGCCGCCTCGGCCAAATCTCCGAATACCACGTCGAGGTGAGACCCGCAAGAAGACGTGGTCGCCATCCTCGAACTCCAGTGGCCTCCACCTCCTGTCATCATATGACTTCTGCCGGCTCTGAGCTGTCCTCATCCGCTCATGGATGACCTGGACCTTCTCTGTCGTGGCCTGGACCATCTCCGGTCCCACCAGTGCTGACTCCCCAGGGTCTGTCCAGCACAAAGGAGATTTACATGGTCGGCCGTACAACGCCTCGTACGGTGCCATCCCGATGGTGGAGTGGTAGCTGTTGTTGTACGCGAACTCCACCAAGGGTAGGTGGTCCTCCCAGCTACGACCAAAGTCGAGGACACAGGCACGGAGCATGTCCTCGAGTGTCTGAATGGTCCTCTCCGTCTGACCATCTGTCTGAGGGTGAAAGGCTGTGCTAAGATGTAGCTGCATCCCGAACGCCTCCTGTAACCCCTTCCAAAGCCGGGAAGTAAAGCGGGCATCTCGATCGGAAACGATAGATGATGGCACGCCGTGGAGCCGCACAATCTCCTGAACGTAGAGACGTCCCAAGCTCTCCACTGAGCCCTGCTCTCTGATGGGTAATAAGTGTGCCGACTTGGTGAGTCGGTCAACAATCACCCAGATGGAGTCGTGACCTCTGGAAGTGCGTGGAAGTCCAGTCACAAAGTCCATAGATATGCCGTCCCACTTCCACTCCGGAACCTCCAAGGGCTGTACCAAGCCTGCTGGTACCTGATGCTCTGCCTTCACCTGCTGACAGGTGAGGCATCGAGAAACGAACTCTGCTACATCCTTCTTCATACCCGGCCACCAATGCTGTCGTCTGAGGTCCTGGTACATCTTCGCCACTCCAGGATGTACCTCTAAAGGAGAAGTGTGAAACTCTCTCAGTACTTCCTCTCGCAATGCGACTGGTACCATGGTACTTCCTCTGAAAAGGATGTTGTGCTCTGCTTCAAGGGAGAAACCATCAGGTGTCTGTCCCGAGGATATCTATGCACGCCGTGTCTCACAGTCAGCGTCCCCGTGCTGTGCCTCCCTGACTCACTGCAGTAGTGGAGGAGTGACTGTGAGAGACTGAAGAAAGGCTGCTCCATCTCTATCCACGAAGGATATCTGCAAATAGGCTAGCTGCTCCGTCGCCTCCTCAAGTAGTTGAATGCCCGTCCTCCTGCTGAGGGCATCAGCTACTACGTTCCCCTTCCCAGGAGTATAGACTATCTCAAAGTCATAGTCCTGGAGGAACTCGAGCCATCGTCGATGTCTCAGGTTCAGGTCCTTCTGCGAGAAGATATACCTGAGACTCTGATGATCGGAAAAGACTGTAAAGCGCTCGCCCATCAGATAGTGTCGCCATGTCTTCAGAGCGAAGACCACTGCTGCTAATTCCAGGTCATGGGTAGCGTAGTTCTGCTCATGCGGCCTCAACTGACGTGATCCATAGGCGATCACGGCCCGCTCCTGCATCAGAACACATCCGAGTCCGGTCCCTGATGCATCGCAGTAGACTACGTACCCTACTCCCTCCTCAGGCAACCTCAAGATAGGTGCGCTAGTCAATCTCTGTCTCAGCTCCTGGAAGCTCTGCTGACATCTGTCTGACCACACGAAGGGTTTCCCCTTCTTCGTCAAAGCTTTGAGTGATGCTGCAACTCTAGAGAAGTCTGGTACGAATCTCCGATAGTATCCAGCTAGTCCCAAGAAACTCCAAACCTCAGTCACGCTCCTGGGTGGCTCCCATGCTAACACAGCCTCAATCTTCGCGGGATCCACTGCAACTCCCGCCTCAGAGATAACGTGTCCCAAAAAGTGGACCTCACGTATCCAGAACTGGCACTTCGAGAGCTTACCATAAAGCTGGTGCTCTCGGAGTGTGTCAAGAACAACTCGCAAGTGATAGGCGTGCTCCTCCTCTGTCGTAGAGTAAATCAGAATGTCGTCGATGAAGACCACGACAAACCGATCGAGGTATGGCTGAAAGATCCTGTTCATGAGAGCCATGAACACTGCTGGAGCATTGGTTACACCGAAAGGCATAACCAAGAACTCATAGTGGCCATACCGACATCTGAAGGCCGTCTTCTGCACATCCTCGTCTCTGACTCTGAGCTGATGATAGCCTGACCTGAGGTCTATCTTCGAGAACCACCGTGCTCCCTTGAGCTGATCAAAGAGGTCATCAATCCTCGGTAGCGGATACTTGTTCCTCATTGTCACCTAGTTCAGGCGACGATAGTCAACACAAAGTCGCAAGCTCCCGTCCGCCTTCTTGGCGAACAATATCGGGGAAGCCAAGGGTGAAACACTGGGTCGGATGAATCCCTTGCCCTACAAGTCCTCCAACTGTACCCGTAGCTCTCGAAGCTCGGTGGGGGCCATCCGATATGCTGGAGTGGATATCGGGGCTGTCCCGGGGTACAAGTCAATATAAAAGTCTACCTCTCTGCGAGGAGGTAGCCCTGGAACCTCATCGGGAAAAACGTCCGCAAACTGATCCACCACTGCAGGAAAACCAGGACTCTGCACGTCAACTGCTCCAAGGATAAGGCTAGCCAACTGATGAGTGATGGGCTGTCCTCTCCTCCGCGGAAGTCCATCCTGTGCTGCTAAGGCTCCCTTCTCGCCGGTGAAGGTGAACCTGCTCCCGTCGGTGCGTACACAACGCACCTTGCGCCTAAAACAGTCAATCTGTGCATGGACCGTAGATAGCCAATCCATGCCCAAGATGACGTCGTAAGGCCTCGACGCTGCTACAAGAAGATCCCAACCGAAGCTCTCGCCTCCTAGAGTAAGCTCACACTGCCGGCACCAGTGCGTAATCGTCGAGTCTGCTCCCGTAGGAGTCTCTAGCCGTAAGGATCGAGCCAACGGCTCTGTCGGAATCTCCGAGCTCCGAACAAGGGCAGCGGCTATGAAAGAATGACTCGCTCCTGTGTCTATAAGAACTGCAGCAAGGGTGGAATAGACACAGATAGTACCTCGAATCATCTCGGGTGCGCCGTGGTCGTAGGCCTCTGCTGCCTGGAGCTGTGCCTGTCGCTGCCCGCCAGCTCCCTGTGGTCGGGGTGGACCTCCTGGTGGTGGTGGTGGTAGAGCCTCAAAGCGTCGTCCACCACCAGCTGCTCGTCCAGCTCCTCTGCCTCGTCCGCCTCCTCCCTGCGGACCGCCACGGTCGACCCTCTGCCTCTGCCTCGGTGGTCCATCAACTGACTGCTACTCCTCGGCACGGCGGGTCGGGCAGTCACGAGCCATGTGGCCCTGCCCGCCACACGAGTAGCACTGTCTGCCTCTCAGAAGACTGGCCCCGCGCTGTGTGCCCCGCACTGCTGAGCCAGTGCCCTGAGATCGTCTGCCCGAAGGTCTGGTATGTCTGGACCCCTGAGTCATCCGTCGACTGCCTGCTGCAGATGACTCTGCCACGTGCCGCCCTGTGGTGGGTCGCTGTGCTGGTGTAGACTTAGCAAGGAAGCTCTCGATCAGAAGGGCCCGCTCCAGTACTCCTGTCTGAGTCGTTATGCTGAGGGAGATCAACGATGCCCTGATCTCGTGTCTCAAACCCTGCTCGAAGGTTCGGGCCCGGAAGAATGGGTCCCGTACCATGTCGGTCGAGTAGCGCGAGAGATCGGTAAATCTCGCCGAGTACTGAGCGACCGTCATGCTGCCCTGCCGCAACTGTAGAAGCTCCTGGATACGCACCGCACGAAGGGTGGCTGGGACGAACTCCGAGCGGAAGAGGCTCTAAAAGTCCGTCCAAAGTAGAGATGCCTCATCGTGCACCTGGAGCATCAAGCTCCACCATCGTCCTGCTGCTGCGTGTAGTAGGCTTGCAGTGAGGATCACCATGAGGTCTGCTGGTGTCCTCACTAGCCTAAACACTCGAACCACTGCCTCCAGCCAGTCCTCTGCTGCCTGGGGATCCGTCTCCCCGCGAAAGCGTCGCTGGCGCTGAAACTCATGCAGTGCGCTGAGGCGACGTGCATCGTCAGCGGCTGCTGCTGGAAGCATCGGGGGATCGGCGGGTAAAGCTACCGCCGGTGCCACTACTGGAAAAGGGCCCTGCACCAAGGCCTCGTCGCTCGGTGGGCTGTCGTCACGCTCGACTCTCGGAACCCTAGCTGGCTGCCGTCGTGGGGCCATCCTGAAAAGGAAACAGGTGCGCCACGGTCAGAACAGTATACCTGGTGAGCTGATATAAGTAATCACAAAGAAAACTTTAAAACACACACGCAATCAATGTTTTCGTGCATTAAGTCGGAAATCCGAAGTCAGGGTCCTGGTGTACGGATACGTCGGCCGCCGCACCAACACTGGACTCCCTGGACTGATAACCACACTCAATACGCTAAACATTATTGCTTCACATAGAAAAGATCAGAGTTCACGGTAGAACCGAACTCCTTTGATACCAATTTGTCACGACCCGCCCTCGGGGTCCGTGCCGTGACTACCCCAAGCCCGCCTTCCATAGGCCAGGGGCTGGCGACTAGCACAAAGGCGTAAGTCCCGGTAAAAAGGGAAGGCATTTCCTTTGAAAAGTAAACACACACCACAGAGTAAACAAGCGGAAAGTAAACACTAAACAAAGCAGAGTACGACTGAAAGTGCGGAAAGGTAAATGGGCCAGAATACAAACCCAAACTGAAAGTAAAGTACAACTCGAAAGGGAAAACAGCAACTGAAAAGTAAAAGCCGCTACACCGAGCTGTCCACTGGAAATCCCACCTGAAGGGTGGGTACAGATAGCTCCTCTGCTCCACGGGTCCCGCCGTCCGCTCCGTGCACGTCCCGCCCAGTGGTCCACCTCCGGGTACCGTCCCGCTCTGCAAGCCTCAGCTAAGGTCAACGCTGTCCATCGTCTGCAACCAACACAACGTAGTGCGGGAAAAGCCCGTGCAGGGGTGAGTATAAGCTACTCAGTAGGGACCCCGAGACCCCTGAAGGTCTCTCAAATCCACAAAGGATAAACCACGAAGAAAAGTAACAATCACGAAGTATTAACCGACACTGCTTAGGTATATGCCCATACATATACCTAAGTCATCAATTCAAATACGCTCTAACCTCCGAGCCCAAGTACAACTCAGTCCACACAGGAAAGTAAACGTATTCCACACAGGAAAGCAAAACGTAATCCACACAGGATTGCACAACACAATCCACACAGGAAAGCAATAGGATTTAGCTCACACAGGTATACTTCTTCAAGGACGATAAAGATGATCACTGATCCATCTAAGTCGTCGGACCCACGAAGGATCGATAGGTAACTAACCCCCGCAAAGACCCACACAGGATCGGGCCCACACAGGACCTGTAGGCGCTGGCTTACACAGAACCGCTGAGCGCAAGGACCCACACAGGATCGGGCCCACACAGGACCTGTAGCACTGATCCACGTAGGATCGCTGAGTGCTGTAGTCGTCGTCGTCGAATCCACACAGGATCTCTGTACTGTCGTCGTCGAATCCACACAGGATCTCTGTACTGTCGTCGTCGCAGTCACAGTAGCAGTCGTAGCAGTAGTAGCAGTTGTAGCAGTCGCAGCCAGCACTAGGGTTCCCGCACACAGCAAGCTCGTTCGGAGGGTCCGCTCCACGAGCCGAGAGGCTGATACATCAACTGTCACAAAGACCAGAGTTGATGTATCCAAAAGTTCCGTAACGTCAACAGGAACTCAACGCAACAGACGGCGCGTCGATCGGACGCCCGGTCTGAGAGTTATTGGCATTTTCGTCTCCGGGGCCCGGTTGGTTTTTAAGGCTAAACCAACCCGACCGTACTCCACCTGCGTCCAAACCTCAGTCGGAGTATGCCAAAAGATCCGTCTCACTAAGAGGAACACAACGCGACTGACGGCACGTCAATCGGACGTCCGTAGCTCAAGATATGAGTGTTTCCGCTCCGAAGGCCCGGTTGGTTTCGTGAACGAACCAACCCGGCCAAACTCAAAGTAAACCGAAACCTTGAGTGCAATATACCGAAACGACCGTCTCGATCCAAGGATCGCGTTGCCGCAGACGGTTAATCATTCGGAGGTCCGAGGATCAAGATATGGCCCAAAAAACGATTCTGGTTCGAAACGGGGGGGTCCGGGTCCGGGCCGACCCGGCCCGACCCCCCCCCCCCCCCCCCTGGGGCGGCGCGGTGGCCGGCCGCGGCGGCGCGGCGGCGCGGCGGGCCGCGGTGGCCTGGCGCCGCGAGGGGCCGCACGCGGGGGCTAAGCCCCCGCTGATTGAAGCGGCGCGGCCTTTGTGTCGCACCTTTGCAACAAACGGCCCCCACGTGGGGGCCGGTTTAATAAAGAGAACCGGGGGGCTGCTGCCCCCCCCCCCCCCCCCTTTCATGGAACCGCCCCCCTCTTAAAGAGGGGGGTTTTACATGCTGGCCGGGGGATTAATTCCCCTGGTTTAATGCCTTCCGGCCGGCCAGCTGGCCGGCCGGTTTTCTCCAACGGGATCGGAAATTCCGGTCCCCCCTTCGGCTTCCGACGCCGGCGGCCCGGCCGCCGGTCTTCTCTTCCGCCGCGGCCCGGAACCGGCCGCGGTCTCCTCGTCCCGCTGTGGCCCAGAACCGGCCGCGGCGTTCGTCATCCGGCGCGGTTCGACGGTACCGCGCCCCTTCGCTGTGCCTTGATTCCATTCAACGCGGCGCGACGGCGTCGCGTTCTTGAAGATTCTACCTCGGCGTAGCGCGACGGCGCCGCGTAAAATATTTGCACGATCATCCGCGTGGTGCGACGGCACCCCGCCACTTGCTTCCACCCGCAAGAATAAACAAGAACGATGGAGGGGGGTTCGGCCGTGTTCGTGCGGTCCGGCCCCCTCACGTTAAAATAATAACGCAACTTAAATAATTCAAGCCACACGTTAGACTTGCTATTCACGATCAAGAATAAAAAAATAAGGAAACCAAAAAGAAATCAACAATCCCTACCTCGAGTATAAGGTTCGAAGATTGTGAACGTTCCGTGGAAGACGACGTCGCGGAGGTCGGGCGTCGCGGTAGTCGTTCGTCAAATCCGATGACGAAGGGATGCGTTCGAAGAGACACGTCGTTGGAGAAACTTGTACGCCGACGAAGGTTGTCCGAGGAAGAAGTGGCGTCCCCTTCGTTGACACGGTAAACGAAGAATGGAGGTGCGGCGTTCTTCGTCGGAGCTTGAGCGTTCTTCGTCAAGATGAACGTTCTTCGAGTTCTTCGTCAGAGTTGAAGAAGAAGAAGAGCTCTCCACCTCTCCAGAAGAAAAACAAATAACCCAAAATAAAATAAGACAACAACTTATTTTATTATTACATAACACAATAGAATTTCAAAAGCTTGAAATTCAAAAGGATTAACTCCCATAATTAAATAAGTAACTCAAGTCAATAAATGAGGCGTTAAGGGAGTTGGGAGAATTTGAAAGGATTAGGGGTTCGTGTGGGCCCCACCACACTTAATCCTCCCAAGGGAGGTTAAGTGGGTGTGGGTCCCACTTCCAACCCCCTTTGGTAGGTTTTATCAAGTTATAATAAAATTTGTTCTACACAAATTTTATTTAACTCAAACTAAAAACCCCAAAATTAACTTTTAACCCGCAACAAACGCAACTCCCGAAAAGGTCTCTTTAAGCGAATATCGGCGCTGCGAGTTCACCGGTGCCCTCGGATTTCAATTCCGAGCACCGGATCAAAAGTTAGGAATTCCCGCTCGTTCGTTCACTGAACGTACCCGAGCCAAACTTCGGAAATTAATTCCGGGCACTCCGGGCCTCGGAATCAGGTGCCGTCTGAAACCGCGCTCTTGTAAAATTCTAAAGAAAATTAAAAAAAAAATTCCCTTGAATTTTACGGGTCTTTACACACATTTTATAAGAAAAGTTAAATGTTCCTTGTTTGGAAAATGACAGGAAGATTCATTTTAAAACTTTTTAAAAAGTGAAAATTATTAGTAAAAATGACTTTGAACTATGATGTTAAAATATTTTTTGAAATATTTTTTAGAAAATAAGGATTTTGAATCAAAAGGATTTTTGACCGAAAAGAGAAATGAAGTCGTGTTTTATTAAAAACATTTTCTCAATAATTTTAACTACCAAAGAGAGTAAAATGGTAATATTAATTGAAAACATCATGAAAACCCATATTATAATAATATTGAAGTGGTTTTATTATATAATAATCAAATAATATCCTTTAATGGAAATTCAAGTATAAATAATCCCCATTAAAATGAGATTGAAACATAAATCTCTTACCACTTTGGTAACTTTTGAATTATAATCCATATGAAAGGAATAACATAAAATGAAACATTGAGTACCATGAATATTATATAACATATAAAAGGGTAAATATATACACATCAAAAAATAATATAGGTTTATAACATGACATATTTCCCAAAGAAGAAAATTTGAGACAAGCAACTGTTACGATGATCATAACGTTGAAGTGAGAATTAATCAAGGAATAAATTATGTGTATTAAATTTAAATACATATAAAATAGGTATAAATAAAATATAATATAATAAAAATTCATTACACACATAATATTAGAATATCTAAGATAATGATTAAGTAATATAACCCAATGAAAAAAAATTGAGTTAAGAAATTCTTTACCACTTTGTAATTTTCATGTAAAATCCACTGGGGTGAAATAGTTGAAGTTAAAAATTAAAATAAAATAAAATATTAATTATTAATGATATTACATTTAAAATTATTAGTATATAAATCATATTAAAGAAATTAGTTTCATAACATCACAATATACCTTAACAAAATGAAATTGAGACAAAATCTCTTACCTCATGCTTCCTTTTGGTCGAACATGATTTAACCTCTTGTGTAATGATTTTAGGAATTTTATTAATTTATAAAAAACCCATATTAATGTTTATAATATCATAAATTATACACTTATAACATATTACTGACCATTTGTTAACAATATTTTTTTATTATTATTGTTGTTTTAGGTGTTAAGTGCCTTTTTTTTCTCAGGCATGTTTTGTCATGAAAGTTATCGTTATTGTGTATAGGATATAATTACATAATATAAAGAATTATATAAATGGTATAAATATAATATTTTCTTATTTATACATTTTTAAAACCATTCTTGAAAGTTGGACATGTAAAATGAGTCGCATCACTTCGTGGAGACGGTAAGTCATACATACGCACGAGCAATGATATCATTCCCTTGATGAGTGAAAGGTTAAGGAATTTGATGGTATAGTAATTTTTCATAATTAATATCCTATGATATTTATTATATATATTTATTATTTCCATAATTATTACAATCCATGTGATTCGGTGATGGGAAAAAAACTACATCAGTTCGTGAGGCGGTAGTCCGCCGTATACATGAGTGATGGATTTGTTTCCCATTTGATGGAGAAGAAGATGGATAAATATTATTCCATAAAAATAAAAAAAATAAAATTATATATTATATATTGGGGTTAAAATATTTTAAGTGTTAATATATAATTTAATGTGGAAAAATAAGAATTAAAAAGAAGGATCTTAGTGAAGACAATTACCTTCTCTTAGAAGATCCTCCTTTAGATATCTTATTAACGACCCTAGGGTTTGTATTTCTAGGAAGAATAAAAACTATAGAATATTTATAAGGATTTTTTGTATAGATTTGGGTAGGTTTTTTGGAGAAAAAAATCTTTAAATGTGTGAATAAGGGAGGATAGGGAGTTCCCTTTTGTAATTGAGGAGGAGGACACATATGTAATTTTTTAAAAGAATAAATCATACCCAAATATTTTGTATGAAAAAAGGATCCAAAATAGAACATTATTGAACCATATAAGTGATAAGGTCAAAATATTTTCATCCAATGTGATTTATATAAGTTTTTAGTTCATTTTAACATATATCTTCTTAGTTTAACCCTCGATAAACTCATTTTTACCTTAACAGTTGTAAGATATTTTTATTGTTTTCACCATTAATTATTGACAAAAACTAAGTTGTATTTAGTATATAACATAAATTATGATGATTCCAAATATATAATCAATTTTTTCAAATCTATTTCAAAAAAGTGGCAGAATAAAATTTAAAATAAAACCCACAGATGTGTTGAAAATGTGTTTTAAAGAAATGTATTTTTCAAGCATAAGATGATATTTTATTAACTATATGACTAGTAATCAAATTGATATTGATTTAAATTAATATATTTAGACATATAATATATAAATTTCATTTAAATAATTTATCATTAAATACTATTTTAATTAACTAAAATAGAGGGACATTATGCATTTAAAAATAGTTTTCAAAAAATTGTGTTTTAAGCCTAAAAATAATCTTATATCAAAATCTGGAATAAAGATGATTAAAAAGTTATTAATTTTTTAAAATTTAATTAAATTTAATTTTTTTACTTTTATATCTAATTAAAATAATAATGGGACTTTAATATTACTTAATTTAATGAAAATACATAACCATATTTGAAAAATCGACATTTTCACGATTCATTGAAAAATCAATATTTTATGAAAAATATCAAAACATCACCCTAAGTTAATATAGATACAATAATTTAAAAAATTATTTTATTTTTATAAAATAACATTTATAAAAGATTTCAAATTTTATTATAATATTTTCTTAAAAAAGCAATAAAATCATTTTGGAATGAAATGTATTTTTTTGTAAATTAAAATATCTTAATTAAAAGTTGAGTGCTTGTTTATTAAGAATTTATCAATAAATTTATATTGGGTATGAACTTTATATATATTTCATAAATTATTCAATTCTATTTAGACCCCCTAATTCAACGGCTAGGTTATAATGGTCATATTTAAATGATATATTTCACAGGATGTTTAAGCTCAGTATTGCCTACTATTACACTAACAAACAGATTTATTTTTTTTAAATAAACATACTATAAAATATTAAGGTGTAACGTTCTCTCCACCTTCAATAAATTCCTTCCCCGTAATTTTAACTTGAACTCTAAAATCAATGGTTTGATATTTGACAATTCCTTTATCAAAAACACAACATAAAAAGAGTTGATACTTCCTATTAAAAAGGGAAAGGTTATTATAAAGGTCATCTAGAATAATACATAACTAGGTTTCCATGTAGGAGAACATTGGTGGGAATTGAAAATATGGACATATAAAAAAAGTTTAAATAATTATGGAGAGTGATAGAGATCACTGATCACAATAAAGTGAATTAAGAATAGAAAGATAATGACCACAAAACCAAAAATCTGTGATGAGTTAAAAGACCTTTGATTCATAGAATATGAAGGTAAAAGGGTAAGATTTTTTTTTCCAAGATCCTTTTCTAGATTTGGATTATTATTTTACTATCAGGATATACAACACCAAAAAAGTATACTTACTTGATACCATTTTATTTCATAATCATAATTTCACCATTTTATTGTGCATCGGTCAATTTCCACTTCATTTATTATTCGAAGAAATGAATTTTCAAGAGGAATTTTTTATTTCTAATGCTCTAAAACAAATTTATAATGGATTACATAATCCACAGAATTATTTAAAGCTATTCCTATAGTTATTAATAAAATCAAAATGATTAGAATAGGTCATCTAATATGGGTAAATATAAGACATTAATCTCTAAAACTTCAATAGTAACACCAAAAATTAAACTTAATTCATTACATAAGTATTTATTAGTTAAATCATTTTAGTAAAAATAATTTTATATTAACTAGTAAATTACATAGTCTAGTGGTAAGTGATTCACCCTTGTCATCCTTCGGCTATGGGTTCAAGCTCTGCAGCCTTGCCGGATGCAACGGGTAGTCACCCCGCATGTGGGTCTCCTTTCACAAAAATATATTAATATAATTCCTATAAAATTACAAAAAATCATTGATCCATAATAACCATAGCATCAACAATAAGATAAAACTTAGACGTTACCAATACCTTTAATCATATGTCCACAAAATGTAAAGGCCTTCGTCCTTAAATAACTTTTTCACTAAAAGATATACTAAACCAATGGGTTTTATTGCCATAAATGTCGCCCAAAATACCATTAATCTTGATAAAATCCCCATAATCTAAAACATAAACAAAGGATTTTAAGAACTTGAATTTATGATTAACCTCAAACTCATAAACCAATGATGGTATCCATAATTTTTTAGTAAATCTTTGATGAAGACAAATATGCTTCCAAAAATTAACATAATCTTTATATGTTTCATGATTCTTATAACCAAAATACCATTGATAAAAATACTTCTACAATTTAATTATTGAATCCAAATACCAAAATAATTCAACCATTTCAATTCAATATAGGTCCTGCCTTGGTCTAGGAGTTAATACTACGGGAAAATGGTCTTTTGCAACTGGTTATTTGCAACGTGATCTATTCCCGTCGCAAATAGTCCATCGAAGAGATTATTTGCGACAGGCTATTAATCCTGTCACAAATAATTAGTTTTTTGCAACGGGATTAGGTGTCTCGTCGCAAAAGGTTTTTTTCGGTGTGGCGCAGATTGTACGCCAAACCGCTGGAAGGGTATTTGCGGCGAGGGGGGGCCTCCCCGTCACAAATACTCGACGGTGGTAAATACTATTGGCGACAGGGAGGCACCCCCCGCCGCAAATACCCGGCGGCGGTAAATACTATTTACGACAGGATCTTCTCACTTCATAAATAATGTGTCGACAGGTAACTATTTGCGACGACTCCCGTCGTAAATACCCTTTTAACCGCCGAAAGTAATTAATGCAGCCGAAGGTATTTGTCACGGGACCCGTCGTAAATATTATTATTTACGACGGGAGTCCCGTCGCAAATAGTACCATCACAAATAATCTAACCTATATATACCCCTCATCCATTTTTTTCATTCTTCCTCTCAATTCATACTTTCTCTCTCTATCTAAACTCTAATTTTAGAGTTAAAATTTCTTTGAATTGAATTTTTTTGTATGAATAAGTTTTGAAGTCGTCTACACCTATAATCGATCCAGTTTAAAGGTATTTATGTTTTATTTAATTTAAAATTTATTTGATTTTTTTATATTAAATTAATTATAGTTAATTAGTTGTAATTAAAATAGATTTAGATTGTTTTTGTCATCATTATTTATTTGAAATAATAAATTGAAATTATTAGTTCTAATTATTAATAATTAGTAGTAATCTAAAATTATTAACGATAATTCATAATGAATACAAATAATTAGTGGTAATTAGTAATAAGTAGTGTTAATTTACGGAAATTTGCAGTAATTAATAGTAATTAACACTAATTAGAAATAATTAGCAACAATAGGTAATAATTAGGAATAAATTGTAATAATTAGTAAAAAATAGTAATAAATACTAATAATTAGTAATAAAAATTAATAAATACTAATAATTAGTAATAAATACTAATAATTACTAATAATTACTAATAATTACTAATAATTACTAGTAATTATTAATCATTACTAATAAATAGTAATAATTAGTAATAATTAGTAATAATTAGTAGTAATTGGTAATAATTAGTAGTAATTAGTAATAATTAGTAGTGATTAGTAGTAATTAGTAGTAATTAGTAATAATTGGTAGTAATTAGTAATAATTAGTAGTAATTAGTAATAATTAGAAATAATTAGTAATAATTGGTAATGATTAGTATTAATTAGTAATAATTAGTATTAATTAGTATTAATTAGTATTAATTAGTATTAATTAGTATTAATTATTATTAATTAGTAAAAATTAGAAATAATTAGAAATAATTAGTATTAATTGGGATTAATTAGGATTAATTAGCATTAATTAGGGTTAATTAGGATTAATTAGGATTAATTATGATTAATTAGCATTAATTAGAATTAATTAGCATTAATTAGCAATAATTAGAAATAATTAGTGATAATTACGAATATTTACAAATAAATACCAATAAATGCCAATAAATACAAATAATTACCAATAATTACCAATAAATACCAATTATTACCAATAAATACAGATAAATGCCAATAATTAGTAATAATTAGTATTAATTAGTATTAATTAGCATTAATTAGTAGTAATTACTATTAATTAGTACTAATTAATAATAATTAGAAATAATTAGTATTAATTAGTAATAATTAGTATTAATTAGTATTAATTAGTATTAATTAGTATTAATTAGTATTAATTAGTATTAATTAGTATTAATTAGTATTAATTAGTATTAATTAGTATTAATTCCTATTAATTAGTGTTAATTAGGAATAATTAGTATTAATTAGCAATAATTAGAAATAATTAGCATTAATTAGGAATAATTAGGATTAATTATGAATAATTAGTAATAGTTAGCAATCATTAGGAATAAGTAGGAATAATTAGGAATAATTAGCAATAATTAGCAATAATTCTCAATAATTCACAATAATTCACAATAATTCACAATAATTAGCAATTATTTGCAATAATTTGCAATAATTCGCAATAATTACTTATAATTTTCAATAATTACAAATAATTCATAATAATTACTAATAATTCAAAATAATTAATAATAATAAGGAATAATTAGGAATAATTAGGAACAATTATAAATAATTAAGGATAATTATCAATAATTAGCAATAATTAAAAATAATTAGGAATAATTAGAAATAAATAAGGGTAATTGAAATAAATTGTAAGAACTTGGCACAATTTCCAGTGGATTTGCGGCACTCCTTTTTCTTGATGACTCTTCTCCTTTCAACTCTCACCGACTCAAAACATTATGAAAAACCAGAATTTGTTTTAGAAGGCACAATTAAGTTTCCTTATAAAAAATGTTCTCTAAGAACATTTGATACATTTGACAAAACTGGGGGACATTTCTTGCATTTTGGTTTTCAACTAGATTGTGTTTTTTGGTATCAACATAGTGAATGAAGTTCCAGATAAGATACTAATAATTTGATTCTATATCCATCACACTTTCAAAATTTAGTACATGATGTTGCAGGCCCATCTGTTCAACAAACTGAAACTCAGGAAGATATTGATTTAACTCCTGAGTTGGCACCATCTGAATTTTATGAGTTTTTTAGGTCTGTTGAGGATACATTATATCCTAGTTGCTAGATAAGAAAACTAAAAGCAGTTGAAAAATTTATGGCTGTTAAATTAGATAATGGAATGACAAACAACTGTTTTGATCATATTTTTTCTTTGGTTAAAAAACGGTTACCTGAAGGAGATGCGTTACCTACAAATTACTATAATAGTAAGAGGATGGTTCATAATCTAGGTCTTAGATATGATAAGATTCATGCATGTGCAAATGATTTCATCTTATATTCTGGTGAAAATGAGTTCTTGGAAAGTTGTCCCACATGTGGAAATTCGAGGTATAAAGAAGCTCAACTAGGGAAGTCGGGATTGATTCTTATAAAATAGTTGAGATATTTCCCACTTACACCTAGGTTGCATCATTTATTTATGTCTCAAAACATAGCAACAGTGATGTCATGGTACAAAACCAAGATTTCAACCTATAAAATCTTGAATCATCCATCTTATGGTGATTCATGGAAACATTTTAACTGAGTGCATCCATATTTTTTTTAGAATCCTGGAACGTGTGATTGGGTCTTTCTATTGACAGTTTATATGTGTTTGGTTCTGATAGTAGTTAGTATTCATGTTGGATTGTCTTTATAACATCATACAATTTACCTCTATGGATGTTGATGAAGGAGCCTTATATTTTTTGACCTTATTAATCCTAGGACAACGAAAAAATAATATTGATTTTTATTTGAAACCATCTATTGATGAGTTAAATTCATTATGGAGTAATGGTGTTAGTACATATGATGTTGTTGTTTCCAACTAAAAGATACATTGATGTGGACAATTATTAACTTTTTGACATATGGCATGTTATCTGGCTGGAGTACACATGGTCCAAAATCAGGTTCTTACTGTGTGAGAGACAACAAAAAATTTATACTCATCATTGGAAAAAACCCTTTATATTTTGAATTTCATCGCAGATTTCTTCTAACTGATCATCCTTTTCAGATGAAAAAATCTCATTTTAGAAAAGGAATAATTGAAAGGGATGGACCTCTAAAAATGATCTTAGGTACAGAGTTAAAATTAGTTGTATTTTAATTACCTCTCATCACATTTAGACCAACAATAAACCAATAAAAAATTCATGGCTTTGGGAAAGAACACAATTGGATAAAATGGAGCATTTTTTGGATCTACCATATTTTTCTGATTTGTTAGTCCACCACATGTTGGATGTCATGTATATTGAGAAAAACTATTTTGATAATTTATTTCATATAGTTTTGGATACACCAGGTAAGACCAAATATAATGTAAAGGCATGATTAGATATTGCCCAAATTTTCAGGCGACCAGAACTTAAATTGTTTATAAATGCCAGATCACAGAGGTTAATGAATCCAAAAGTAGCTTATACACTATCCAAATAGATTCTCTTATTATTTTGTTAGTGGATTTCAGATTTGAGACTTCCAGGTGGTTATGCTTCCAATTTGTGCAGATGTGTTCAGAATGATTATATTACCAGATTAAAAATTCATGATTTTTATATTTTAATGGAAAGACATATGCTAATTGGATTAATATTTTTGTTGAATTCTATGATTTGGGATTCAATAATAGTCATATCATATTTTTTCGAGACATTTTGCAGCGAAAATAGACTACGATGTGCTCAGAAAACTAGAAGAAGATGTTGTTGTAATTAAATGTAAACTATAAAATATATTTCTGTCAGATTTATTTGACTCAATAGATTATTTGATATTATATTTACCGCATGAAGAAAAATGTGTTGGTCTGTTACAGTTTTGATGGATGTACCCATTCGAGAGATGTATGCAGAAATTGAAGAAAAAAGTACGTAACAAAGCATCAGTTGAAGGCTCAATTGCTGAAACTTATTTGAAAGAGGAAATTTCTTTTTTATTATCTCATTATTTTGAATCTAAATATACCTCAAAACAAAATCGCATGGGATGGAATGAGTGGAATTTTGATGATGAAATAGACAATCAATTATCATTTTTTAATCATCCAGAGCATGGATTCAGTGGAGTTCATGAATGAGGACTTTCAGATGATGAACATCAAAGAGCTCATACATATGTTCTACTAAACTATGAATAAATGACATCATTTCTACTGTGATTTATTCTATCACTTATTCTATAATTTATGTTATAGTAAGTAAACTTATTTTATTTTTAGGTTATATGATAATCATATCAAGAAACAATTTCCACAAATTACAGCAGATGCTCTTGATGAACGTCGGCAAAAAAAAATTATCACTGGTTTCAAAAATTGGTAATATAAATTATTTATGTTTTAATATATCAATTCATTTTATTATTTATTATATTGATAATTGTTTTAAAAATTTTCAGGTGTCCAAACATGTTGAAAAAATTGATAAGTGACTGTGTATATTGAGTAATCCACCAGCCAAAATGGTTAAATCTTATAATGTATATGTGGTGAATGGTTTTTGATTTCATACACGTGCATATGGGGAATTAAAAAATAATAATGAACAGTGGAGTTTTCTAGATAGGATCTCATCATAGAGAAACTGAATTTGAATTTTATGGAATACTAGATGAAATTATTAAACTATGGTATCTAGGACAAAATTATATAATAATGTTTAAATGTCGGTGGTTGGATACTAAGAGAGGCTTTGTGTTCATCCGAATCATGTAATCATTGATATTAAATATAAAATTATTCTTGTAGTAAATGAACTATTTTTACTGGATCAACAAGAACATGAAATTTATTACACAAAGTATTGTGCTACTTCAAGAGACCTAAGTGATTGGTGGAGCATAATAAAAATGAAATCTCAGGAAAATCAGTTTACTCAAAGTGACTGTTGTTCCATTAAAGTACAAGGAATTTAAATTTTTCAATAGACTACTCAAAAATCCAAATTTTTCACAAAGAGACATGAATATAGATGATGACACCCAAAAATTAAGGATTGATGATGACGATAATGTTAATGATGTTACAAATGAATTTGAAATGGAAAGAGAGGATGAAACTGAAACGCATATGGATATTGATGATGCCGAGGAGGAATATGAAGACATTGACAGCATCATATATGAAGATGATGATGAAGGTGAACATTGACATGGTTAAATGTTGGTTATAATCATCACTAATATATATCTACATATAATAGTTATTTTTAACTATTTTCTGACAACAATAATCTTTTGTTTTAGATGGATGATGACCTATTTTGTCAATTGCAGGAGGGTGAGATTCCTTTGGATGAGGAGGATTTGGGATCAGCTGACCCTCAGCCTACTGGCGGTTCAGGGGGTACATGGAGGGGGTGTGGTCTTGCGTAACTGATGATTCTTAACCCTAGTCCTGAGTGACGTCCATGTCTTGGTTTAGATCTATGCACATGGAGGTATGGAAACCTGTGTATTTTAGTTAACTTTCATTAATTTATTTATATACTGATTGTTTGATTATTTTTTCTTTTTTCACAGTTTTGCGCATATGGCTATTGGACAGGGGAAATCTATCTTGATAAATTATTTTTCTTAGCCATGGATCACATGGGAACAGATTCTCATTGATATGCAGCTCAGCATGTTTGATCATTGGCTGGTATGTAAATAAATAATATTTATTTTGAAATTTATTTCATTAATAACTTGATATTATAAATTATTTTTAGGTTTTATGGTATCTCATCGATGATAGCATGCAAGACGCTATCCACGCGGTATAGGAGGTGTCTATGCATGACTGTTTCCATTAGATTTTACAAAATTTGAGAAGGAAGGCCATGAAGAAAACAGGAGTGGCAGTATTTGATGAGTCGTGTAGAGACCACCAACCATAGTATATTTCATCTCATGTTTGGGATGGATTATGTTCACACTGGTTGGATGGTGGATTTCAAAGGAGATCTTCATTGGGCCGACAGAACTAGGGGGAGACAGGTGGTAACGCATCGAGTCGGTAGTCATACGTTCAGTACGTATAGAGAGAATCTAGTAAGTAGTTTTTTTAAATATTTTATATAACTTTAAATATAGTTAGTTTATTTTATATTCATATAGGCAGTAGAGTATCCCGATATTATGGAGTATGAAGTTTATCGGAGGATGTACAGTGATCCAGCCACTGGAAAGATTAGAGGTGATCACCAGTGTCAGATTGTGGTAATTATTATTTATTTTTTAGTTTGAAAATTAATTTCATATAATATTTTCACTATTTTAATTTCAAATTGAAACTAAAGGAGTCATATGAGGCTGCGACCTCTCAGACACAGACTATGATTCAGGTCAAGACGGCTGATCAGACTAGTGCCCACCATTTCAATGAGGCGACATGGATGTAGGCAACCCAGTATGGCTTTGAAAAGGTCTGATTAGTTGGTATCAGCTCTCATTTGACTCTTGGGACTTAATATGGTACTTTTGTGATGTCGGCGTCTAGCTTGAGAGGATCTCGTGGAGAGGAATCATCTTCTGGCTCATAGTATCAAGAGAAGCTCCAAGCTCAGAGTGAGTTTATAGAGATTTTGTGTAAGCAGTGGGAATAGATATGTCAGCAGTTGCTACATCAGCAGCAGCAGCAGTACGAGGAGGAGAGGCGTCGATGGAAGCAGTAGCATCAAGAGCAGATGGAGTACATGCACCGTCTGACTCATAGTTTAGGGATGGAGTTTCCCCCACCATCTCCTCCAGCTCCTCCACCTCCTCTAGAATATTATCACCACAATGACTTTTTTTAATGTTAAAAACATTTGAATTCAAAGTCTGTTGTAATATTAACTATTCAGAGTTTTTGTCTTTTATATTGGTGCGAATATTGCATAATTTAATTTTTTTAATTTTTTTATTTTTAATATTTTATTATTTTATTATTTATTATTGTTATTATATTTTTTAATGTTTTTTTATATTACTAATAATAATAACAATATTTTTTATATATATATTTTTTTGAATATTGAGAATTTTGATATTTTATAATTTTATTATTATTTTAATAATATTAATATTCTTTTTTCATAAATATTAATATTATTATTATTATTATTATATTATAAGTATTATTTTATTATTAATATTATAATAATATAATTTTTTTATATTATTAATATTGGTATTATTATTATATAATATTATATTATTTATATTAACAATATTACTATTATTACTATTTTCTAATATTAATTTATCATAATTTTATTGAATATATTTTTTTATCAAGTATTTGTGATGGGATCTTTTACGACGGATTCCCTTCGCAAATAGTTTTTATATAGTTTTTAAATAACTATTTTGCGGTGGGAAAACAGGACTGTCGCAAATACGTTTTTTGTAATGGGCCCGTCGCAAAAAGGTTTTTATATATATAATATATATAATCAGAAAACTAATAGAAATGGGAAAATGGGATCGTCGCAAATAACTTATTGCGATGAGACCGTCGCAACAGGTTTTTATATATATAATATATATAATCGGAAAACTATTTGTGACGGGAAATCGTCTCATTGCAAATACCTCAAATTCCAGTAGTGTAACCTTTAAAATGGGTCACTAACTCAGATATTTCCTAGGTTCCCCACATTTAATACAATGAACTATAAATGTATTCCTCTGATGAAATTTATTTATCTCCATTAAACTCCTCATTTTTCCTTAGAAATACATCTCTCAATTCCCTTATTTTACACACATAAAAACAT
The DNA here is from genome assembly GCA_963277665.1 of Viscum album. Lineage (NCBI taxonomy): Eukaryota > Viridiplantae > Streptophyta > Magnoliopsida > Santalales > Viscaceae > Viscum > Viscum album. Next base: position 1,746,275,669 of record OY728151.1, on the reverse strand, counting down.
TTTATTATTCCTTTTAGACATTATCTTGGGTGTCTCTTTCTACATTTCAGACATGAAGGAAATGGATCATTTTTTCCTCTATAGTCTCCATCACTTGAGGTCTTAGCAGACTATATCCTTCTCTTCTTTGGTGAGTCTGAGAGTTGGTTAAGGTATATATTATTAAATATATATTGTGATAACTGATTATGAATAATCATGATATCTTTCACTCTAGTCATAATCCCATTTGTTTTCTCATAATCACCATATTTTCTATCATATTCAATGTTAACACAATTCCTTCATATTCCAACCACTGATTAAAACCAAAAATCATAGTGTGATAAATAAATATTATTGTGTGAAAACCATATAATCATTTATAGGATGTCTAAATCATGTCACATTATTTTGAATCTATGACACCTTAGGTTTAAACTATGACATTCATTGGCATCATCTATTCAAATCCTTTAAATTGATTTGTAAAGGAAATGTGAATTATCCAAATAAATTGCTAATAGAGAGTCAAGGAAGGTTAATAGTAATGTACATTGTCATACCCCATGTGATGTTTGATTCAAATCCCAATATGAACTTTTCATAGTTATCACCCCTGGGTACAATTGTTCTAGAACCATGTCCACTTGTAGTATCTAAATAGAGATGTGTTTATATTAAAACCCACATAATCTCTTCCTTTCAAAAACTTTAGTAAATTCTTCTATACTTATCCTCAAATTATACAATAAGGTTATGTTCCTTAATCTATGTTTTACTAAATCTACTTCCCAAGGTTTCTACTAAACTTTCTCTAATACCAACTGAAAGAACCTGACCCCAGTAGCCCAAAGTCTATAGTCACATTATTACATTAGTGTTAGATATAAGTGATCACATCCCAAAGGAATGAATAGTTTAGCACTATTGGTAAACTAGATACATACTTGAATCTCACAGTATTATTGAGAACATGAAATACAACATAGTGAAAGTAAAAAAAATTATCCTTGAACTCATTAAAATATTTCTTCTTCATTTCCTAGGGAAAGGAAAAAAATAATGGTGAGCTCAAATTCCTGGTAAAAGTTACATAAAGAGTAATATGTCAGGAATAAATAAATCAAAATAAATATGGAAAGGTAAATATATCAACACACATTCCATTTAATCGATAACTTGAATATAATGATTAGATAAGGAATAATCAATATAGAAAGGTAAATAACTAAACACACATACCATTTAATCAATAACTTGATTAAAAAATGCATCCATGGATAATATCAACGCAATAATCTCATAGATAATAATAATTGAATTCTTAATGACAAAAATGTTTAATATTGAATGTATTGATCTCAGACATCATGATATCTATACCGTCAAGACCTTTCACAAGACGGTTTAACACTATAGGTAAAAACTCATTTAATGCTTGCTTACTTGTTCTCCTTATGAGACTATTAATGCATCAAGGGGATATATAATTCTAGTCCCCACCTATCATTTCATGTCTGATGCATTCCTTATATATCAAATGATCGATTTAATTCATGAACAATATGACTTATCAATAAATTTCTATATTGAATAAAGAATATGAAATATCAATATTTCCCCAATCAATCATATAACATTTAATATAAAACACCATATGAAAACATGATATATGGTTTAAGTAATAAGAATATACATGATAAATAATATGGATATTTATGGGAAATGTAGTGTAAAATGATCATAAAAAATTTCATATGTCAAAGGAAAGTTAATAAATTTATAAATTAATTAAGAAATATAATTTCAATAGTTTCCCTATTTCAACTCACTATAAACCATCCATAGAATGAATAATGATGGTATCATTACAAAATATCCATGTTGCAGTATATGTAAAATAAAGGTTTTTTATAGTTGATAAATTCTAAAAACAATGAGTTTCTGAAAAATTATGAAAACCATTTTATTTAAAAATAACCTTTTAAACTTATAAAGGAGGATTCAAATCATTGAGTGTTCATGGCAGTGGGAATGTTCTGTTCATATGAAGTATGTTAAAATAAATATTCCTTTCACATTTTGAAAGAAAATTCAATTATGATTTTTTTAGAAAATGATAGGAATATTAATTTTTAAAAAAAATTAAAAAACCAATTATGGGTAAAAATGAATTTAAATAGTCATATTAAAACATTTTTTGAAAACATTTTTAGAAAACATCGATTTGAAATAAAAAGTACTTTCAACCAAAGAGAGAAATGAAGTGAGATTTTATTAAAAATATTTTCCCAATAGTTGTAAGTTCCAAAGAGAGAAACATGGTACTATTACTTGAAAATTTAATTTATAAACATATTATAAGTAAATTAAATTTTTTTAATTGGTAAATTGTCAAATAGTTTCCTTTAATGTAAGTTCAAGTGTAAACAATCCCGATTAAAATGATTTTGAAGCATAAATATCTTACCACCTAGGAAAATTTTGAATTGTAAGCCCCATGAAATTAAAAACATCAAATGAAATATTAAATACCATTAATATTATATAATATATAAAATGTGTAGTATATATTCCTTATAAAATAAGATAGGTGTATAATATGACATATGTCCCAAAGAAGATAATTTTAGATTAGAAACCATTGTAATGATAATAACATTGAAATGAGAATTATTTAATGAATATATTATTTGTGTTAAATGTAAATACACATAAAACAAGTATAAATTTAACATAAGATAATTAAAATTAATTACACAAATAATCTTATAATATCAAATACAATGAAGAAGTAATATAAGATAATGAAAATAAATTAAGTTGTGAAATTATTTACCACTTGGTAATTTTTAATTAAACCCCCCTTGGATGAAATAATTAAAATTTAAACTCAAAATAAAATGAATTATAAAGGATTAAAGATATTAAATTTAAATTTTCAAGTATATACAGCATATAAAATAAATTAGGTGCAAAACATCACAATATGATCTAATGAAAGGAAATTGAGACAAAATCCATTACCTCACGATTCCTTTTGGTTGAACACTATTTAAACTAATATAAAATGGGTTTATGAATGTTATTAATCTATAAAAAACAATATTTACATTTATAATATCATATATTATCCTCTTATAACATCTTACTACCAATTTGTTAACAATTTTGTATTATTATTATTATTTTAGGTATTAATTGTCGTGTTTTCTCATGCATGTTTTTTCATGAAAGTTCTGTTTCTTATATATAGGATATAGTTTCATAATCTCTGGAATTTTATTAATTTTATAAATATCATATTTACTTATTTTATTCATTTTTAAAAACATACTTGAAATTTTCACATAGAAATTGAGTTACATCGCTTCATGGAGATGGTAGGTCGTATGTACGCACAAACAATGATATCATTCTCGTAATGGGTGAAAGGGTAAGGAATTAGATGGTATATTAAATTTATAGAATAAATATCATGTCATTTATATTATATATATTCATTATTTCCATCATTATGACTATCCATGTGAGTTGGTGATGGAAAACAAATTACATCAGTTCTCGAGGTGATAGACCTCCATACACATGAGCAATGGCTTTATTTCCCATTTTATGGATGAGGAGATGAATAAATATTATTCCATAAATATAATAACATCTAATTATATAGGATATATTTTTTTATTATATATTAAGTTTTAATACATAATTTATGGTAGAAAAAGAATAATTAAAAAGAAAGAGCGTAGTGAATACAATTACCTTCTCTTAGAATAACCTCCTTTGGATCTCTTCTTAAGGAAACTAGGGTTAGACTTTTGGGAAGATAAGAAACTCTAGTATGTGGATAAGGATTTTGGGGAGATATTTTTTAAGGGTTCTTTTATCCAAATGTCCTTAGACGTGTGAGTAATTGAGGAGATGGAGTGCCCTTTTATAATTAAGGAGGACACACTTGGAATTGTTTAGAAGAAGAAATCATGCCCATGTTTTTCACATGAAATAGGACTATAAAATGACTCATTATTGAACCTAATATTTTCTAAGGTCTAAATATTTTCATAAAATAGGATTTAGAAAAGTTTTTAGGTTTTTTTAACCCTTATCTTCTTAGTTTAACCTCCTAGTAAACCCATTTTCACCTTAACTGTGATCAAATATTTTCACTATTTTCACTATTCATTATAAAAAAATTAAGTTAATTTTAGTATATAATATAAAAATTTAATATTAAAATATTTAATCATTTTTTTCAAATTAAATTCATAGACATGCATAATATTATTTAAAATAAAACGCACAGACATTTTAAAAAATGAGTTCTCAAGAAATGCATTTTCCAATCATAAGATGATCTTTAATTAACTATATGACAAGTAATAATCATAATATGTATTTAAATTCAAATATTTAGATATATAATTAATATATTTTATTTAAATTATTCATCATTAATTTTTATTTTAATTAATTAAAATGTAAAAACATTATGCATTTAAAAATCGTTTTCATAAAATTGTGTTTTTAAGCCTAAAAACAAAATTATGTCAAAATCAGGTATAAATATAATTAAAATGTAATTAATTATTTTAAATTTAATTAAATAATAAATTTTTAATTTAAAATAAAATTCAAGTTATAATGGGAATTTAAAATGACTAATTTCAACTAAAATACATAATAGTATTTGGAAAAAAATGTGTTTTTCACTATTCACTAAAAAATAAATATTTTATAAAAAAACCCAAAATATAACACTAAAATAACATTTCTAAAATATCCAAAAATTAATTATAATATTTTCACCCAAAAAGCAATAAAAATCATTTTTGAAGGAATCTTATTTTTTTGTAGAATAAAATATCTTTATTTAAAGTTGAGTGATTATTTATTAAGAATTTATTTATATATTTATATTTGGTATGGACTTTATATATATTTCATAAAGTAACTAATCATATTAATACCTTCCAATTCAATGGCTAGGTTATAATGGTCATATTTAAATAATATATTTTGAGGGTCGTTTAAGCTCAATGTTGTGTGTCGTATACTCTATCAAATAGTTTAATTTTTTTTTAAAAAATACTATAAAATCTTGGGGTGTTACAATTTGAGAATAAATATAAAACTTACATTTTTGTTTTTTTAACTTTTAAAAACTAAAATTCCTAGAAAAATAAGAATAGTATTTCTTTGTAAAACTTGTGAAAAGTGATTCTTAAAAAACCATTCAAAATATTCCTTTTAATATTTTTTAAATAAATTAAAATGTATCTAAAATGAACATATAATAAAATTAATTATAAATAAAAACATCCATATATAAATTTGATGTAAATAGATTTGGAAGAGAAAGATTCCAAGCCAAAAAGTGGAAATAAGTTTGGTTTTCTCATAACATTTCCTAAGTAATTTTAACTACCAAATAGGGGAGAGTGAAAGAAAAATATGAAAAACCTATAAATGAACCAATTAGAAGAAAATATATGAGGTTTAAAATATAAGTATCTTATAATTTCCCTCATTGGAAATTTAACATAGATAATCCCGAAAAGAAATGAGATTATAACATAAATGCTTACCTCAAGTCCTGAATTTATTTGTATTTAATATAATAAATTTAAATTTATTATACATCTATACCAGAACCATATTAATACTTATGTTACATATATCATTTCCTTATAATTTCCAATTACCAATTTATAAAAAAATCTTCATTAAAATCAATATTTAAGTGTTAATTGTTCTGTTACCCATGCATGTTTCAGTCCGACAGTTTTGTTCCTTTCACATTGGTTATGATTTCATCATCTCAAAAATCTTAATAATGTAAAAATTATCATATTTATTCATTAATACACTTTTATAACCATTCATATAAAGTTATAATGAAAAATAAATTACATCACTTCTTGGAGACGGTGGTCTGTATGTACGTACGAGTGAAGTTTTCACATTCTAATAAAAGGAATGAGTGAAAGGTAAATAATAATTCATATTAAAATAATATTATTGATACAATAAATATTATAAATATTAATTAATTAAATAATTATTTATTTCCATGAAATGTGGAAATGAAAAACTAATCACATCGCTTCATGAAGGTGGTAATCAACACGTGTGCACGAGCGACATTATCATTATCCAATGGATGTGAGGGTAAGATGGTAGGTAATATTTTACCTTCAAATAATCATAAATATTTTATAAAAATAATATATATCCATTAAATCCATCTATATAGCCATATATGAGATATAGTGATGAAAAATAAAATAGATCGCTTCATGGAGATGGTAGTCCGTACGGACGAAAGAGCGATGTTTTTATTTTCTATAGGATATAAATAAAATAGAAAAATGTTTCAACATTAACATAAAAAAAATTTAATAATATTAAAGATACTGATTTAATCATTTTAATATGGTTATATAAGATTCTAATTAGGTTAAGGAAGAAATAAATTTGAAATAGATCGAATAAGACAATTACTTCTTCTTCGGGTATCTTCCTTTAGTTTGCACCTTAATCCTTATTGAGTTATTATTTTGGTAAGATAAAAACATCTATGTCATGGGGAGGAATTTTGGGAATTTATTTGGGTAGGTATTGGCTGAAATATATTTCTTATGTGGCATGGATAAGTGAGAAGAGTAGGCTCCCTTTTATAAGTGAGGTGCATAGAAAACTTGTAAATTCTTGAACCTGCATTATATAATACATATCTTACTCAAGTAAAGTGGAACTGAATTGTTATATTTTTAGAAATAATAAGGTTAAGGTCAAAATACAATCAACCAATGATAATTAAACTAGTGTTTTTTTATCATAAACCTTATCTCTTAGGTTAACCCCCCCCCCCCAACCCTTACCATAGTAACAAGATTTTTATCATGTCAACTATTCATCATGGAAAAAAATTATGTTTACCTTATTAACTCGTATAAATTGTGATTATTTAAAATATAGATTCCATTTAATAAGAAAAATTTTTAGAGGTGGAAAATAATAATTCTAATATCCATACTTAAAATATATAAAAACAATTTTTAGAGAAAATGTATTTTTAAGAATACAAATGATTTTATTCACATTCCTTTCCAAGTAACATCCATTAGATGAATGTTAATATATTTTATTGAATATATTATTCAAAAATTTCATAAAAACACTATTAAATATTTATTAATTCAATTTATAAAGATAAAATACATTATGTACAACAAAAATAGTTTTCTTAGATATATCTATTTTTATTTACAAATGATTTTATTTTCATTTATAAAGAATTAATAAATGTATAAATGATTGTTATTTTGGTTTTATAAATTCTCCATATATTTCATCATTTATTAGTAGTGATAAATGAATTTTATTTAGATAAAAATACATAATATTTAAAAATAATAAAATTCATATAAAATTAGGTCTTATATTAATTTCTTATTTCTATTAAAATTTGAGTACTTATTTCCTAAGAATTAATAAATAAATTTTCATTAAGGAAAAAAAATTATACATTTTATTATAGTTTATTTATTCTCATTCATACCCTCCAATCCAATTGTTATGTGATAATAGTAAAATTTAATATTAATATTTCAATGGTATAACATTTTTCATCTAAGCTCAATGTTTCATGTAAATAAATCCAAAAAACACTTTGAATTAAAGAGAAATGTATATTTTAAAATTTTGGGGTGTTAAATTTGACAGCCTTATAAGAATTTCTCCCTAAAAATTATATTACTCTGATACAAAGAAATGATGATACTTCTACCTTTTCACATCCTCATGTTCCCATGTAGTTTCCTCAAAATTATGGTTCCACCATAGAAATTTGAACAAATAAGTGATCTTATTTCATAACAATTTATTTATTCAATCAAAAATCTCTATTGGTTTCTACTCATATTAATGATCATGATCTATTGATAGAACCACTTATTTCATTACATGTGAAGAAATGGGTATGTGTTGTACTCACCCGTTTTGATAATCTCAAATCATGTTTAAATATTGACCATGATATATTAATCCGTTTACTAACCCTTTTTAATCTATATTTATATTGTTTATCCTAAAAAATTTATATTCTTAGTCTCATGACTTTTTTGTATCAGCTTACAGTATACATTTACCTAAATATAAGTTCACTCTTAAAGGCTACTGGTAAGAGCCTTCTGTTCAAGGTCACTATTATAGCTCACTGTTACTCTAGGTCACTGATCCTAGAAGGTTATTGTTGAAGATCTATTGTCACTTATATAAGCTACCGGTACAAGGTTACTGTCACAAGTCTACCGTTGATCCGCTTATCAAAGCTCACAGACAAAGCATCACTGTTGTGGCAAGGCTTCTATTAGAAGTTCACTGTCAGACTCTTTCTCAAGTATTATGTTGAGAGCATCATTATTCAAGTCTACAATTGGACATGTCTACCTTTAGTAGAAGGCTACTTCTAGACAACTCCTACTATCGAGATATTCGATTGTTGTTCAAAGTCTACTGATGGACATATTCCACTGTTAATGAAATTACCTATTGAGATAAGTCTACCATTGGAAAGGTCATTGTTGAAGTAGTCTGATGTTATAAAGCTTCCATTAGAAGCTTACTGTTGAAGTCTACTGCTGATCAAGCCTACTGATGAAGCCCATAGATGAATAGCCTACCGTTGAAGTCTACTGTGTGACATGCATCTGCTACCAGTCTAATGATATCCTATTCTTTTCTTTACCAATTTTCTTTATACTATTATAATGGTCATGTATGGATAAATTAATGCACCTAACATTATTTAATGTTATTTTCAGACATATCAGGAGATAGTACGAGGTATGAGGAATACTACACGTGGTTGAAACATTTCTCTTGTCGGCCCCTACTAAACCAAATAAGAAAAAAGTTGAGATGGAAAAGGGTATATATGTATGAGTAGAGATAGACATCAAAGAGAGTTGTGGACATATTAAATATACACACATAAGAGAGAAACATATATCATCTGAAGAAGAACACTCAAGCACTCATTCAGAGGAACACAGAGCTTCACTAAGATCTATTGAAAGAACCTTTTTATCAAGCTGTAGTGGTGTGCTACAAAGATCTTTAAACCCAAGAAGCTGATCATCTCTACATCTGGAAGTTAGAACCTGGAAGTTACGACACTATTTTTTGGATTCAACTTGCAGAGAAGGACCAAAACTTCATTTCCTTCATTGCAACGAGTCCAGAGCTGATCTTCCAACACAATAGAGCATTCTAAACTTATCCCAACTATCTTTAGCTCTACTGTGTATAAGTATTTTACATTTGTGAGAATTGTGTCTGTGTTACACACACTGATTCTTGTGCTTGAACTGAGGGATACTGAAAATCCCCATACCAAACTCTCTTTACATTTTTTTCCCATGCATAATTGATGAATAAGCCTAGTGTGGCTTGGTAGTTTATTTTTCCCACGTATAACTGCAGTAGAGGTTACAAAACCTTTACAGTTTGTGAAAACAATTGTAAATCTGGATACAGGCTATGTATCACTTTTTAATATAACTACTTGGTGTCAGGTGATCACCAAGTGGATAGAAATACGTCTTGACTTAAGACTGGACATCTTGTTTAAATTGTTGTGTTCATCTTTCCATTACTCTGTTTTACATTTATCCGCTGGGATTATATTAGAAAAGACAGAAATCTATTTTTACATTCACTCTGATAGTTAGTTCTGGTTAGTGAGTATATGTGATTCATTTAGTAAACTTGTTTCAAAAGAGGAATTAGTTCTCATACTGATTCTACTGAGGAGTAATCAACCTTTGAGAAACCATTTGAACAATAAGTCACTTATATCTCTACTGCCTTAATTGACTGGACCGTTTTAATTTTGGGGATTTTAATCCTAAAAGTTTTTAATAAAAATTTTAATCGTAACTCAATTCACCCCCCCCCCCCCTATTGAGTATCCACTCCGACCAACATTTGGTATCCAAGGAAACATTCTTATTTATAAAAAGTTTTCAAACCCTCTGTTTTTTCAAACAATGATTTTAGTTTTATCTTAAAGATCTTAAATTTCTGTTAGTACTAAATTTTATCTCTTTAATATATTTTCTAAAATCTAGTTATGAACAATAGACTACAAGGTGATGCTACTAATAGCCCACCTTTATTTAGTGGTGTGAATTATTCTCAATGTAAAATTAAAATGAAAATTTATTTGGAAAGTATGGGTTTGGATATTTGGTCTACTATAGAATCAGAATATGAGATCCCCAAAACTGCTAGATCTACCTGGGATGATGCTACAAAGTCTGACTATAACAACAACTATAAATATATAAATACCCTTTACTGATCTTTAGGAGATGAGGAATTTAACCGAATTTCTTCATGTAAAACAGCTCATGAAATCTGGGACACCTTGGCTATTTCTCATGAAAGAACAACCAATGTGAAGGAAATGAGATTAAATACTTATACTATTAAATATGATAATTTTAAAATGAGACCTGATGAACCCATTTCTGACATGTACCTCATGTTTAATAATATTTTCAACACCATGAGTTCACTGGGAAAAGCTGTTCCAAAGAATAAGCAGATCATGAGAATATTGAGATGTTTTCCAGACAGATGGAGAGGTACTTATGTGTCTATCTGAGAGTCATGTGACATCAGAAAGATACCTGTTAAGAAGTTGATTAGTAAACTAATGATGTATGAAGAAGAACTGAAGGTGAACAAAGAAGAAGATGATGAACCCAAGAGAAAATCCGTGGCATTCAACTCTACTTCTTCAAATAGCAAAGACAAGGAGAAAATACATGTACCTATTGAAAGTTCAACCGGTGAAGATTTAGATTCGGACAGTGATGAAGAAATGGCTCAAATAGCCATGAGATTTAAGAAGTTCTATAGGAAGAATAAGTGTTTAAGAAAACCAAACTACCAGTGTAAGTATGATCAACAAGGTAAGTGGAAGGATTGGAAGAAATCTGATAAGAAAGATAATATAGTCTGACATGAATGAAAGAGGAAAGGACGCATCAAGGCTGACAGTATGAAGTTAAAATTCAAAAATAAATATGATTATAAGGACAAGAATTACAAGAAATCCATGAAAGCAACCTAGAGTGCTTCGGAAGATAGAAAAATTGAATCAGAAGCTACTGATTCTGAACGGAATCATGCCAACATGTGATTTATGACTAACATATCCAAGGTACATGTTTACCCTATTCTAAATTATTATTATTCTGGAAATAATAGTGATTCAGATAATGATGAAAATATGTTTACGGATGAACTGTTTGAATACTGCAATATTCTGGAAGATACCTGCACTGAACTAAAAGATAAATATAAATCTTTGAAGAAACATCTTGCCTTGACTAGTAATGTTAAAATAGATCTAAGTGTAGAAAAAGAAAAGAATGCTCAACTGTTGAAAGAGAACACTCAACTCAAATTATCTAATGAACAATTAAGAAAGGATATTGAGAAGTTCACTGCTGGTAGGGATACCTTGACACAGTTTCTAGGAAAACATATTGCTCCAAGATATACAACTGGTCTATGATATCAGCCTGGGCAGAGACAAATTAGCAAAACCAAATTTGTTCCAAAATCTTGACAGTTCACTGCTAGTTATGGACCATCTTTTGAGAAACAATTTTCTAAAGGACCTAACAATGTATTTATGTCTCAAAATATGTTTTTTCATTTTAGAAAACCTATAAATCAAATATGGGTTCCCAAAGTTTTATTGGCTAACCTTTCTGGACCCAAGAAGATCTGGGTACCAAAATTACCCCATGTTTAATCTGTTTTGTAGGGAAGTTGCTTAAAGAGTTCCTGTAACACCCTATGGTACTTGGACAGTGGATGTTCAAGACATATGACAGGAGACTATTTTTTCTTCAACAGTCTAATTAAAGTTTATGGTGGGAAAGTCACCTTTGGTGACAATGCAAAAGGAAAAATCGTCGCCTTAGGCCAGATTGGTAACCCTGATACAATATTAATCTCTAAAGTACTTTTTGTTTATGTATTAAAGTACAATTTACTTATCATATCTCAATTATGTGATGATGGATTTAATGTTAAATTTAAAAATGATTCATTCAATGTTTTTAATTCAAAAAATTATTTAGTTTTCACTGCATGTAGAAATGAGAATGTATATGCTGTTGATTTAAATTCCTTATCCAAACAAAATGTTTCCTGCTTAAATGCTTTTCATAAAGAGTCTTGGTTTTGGCACAGAAGGTTAAGACACTGTAATGTGCACTCACTTAAGAAGCTATCTAAGAAATTTTTAGTTAGATACTTACCTAAATTATAATTCCTAATTGATAAAGTGTGTAATACCTGTCAAAAGGGAAAACAACACAAAGTTTCCTTCAAACCAAAGAAAGAAGTTTCAACTTCTCAACAACTTGAGTTGGTTCACATGGATTTTTTTGGACCATCAATAGTTTCAAGTATAAATGGGAATCACTATGTTTATGTTCTTGTATATGACTTTTCTAGGTATACTTGGGTATACTTTCTAGCTCACAAAAGTAAAACTTGTTCCTATTTTGTCAAATATTCCAAGTCTGTAGAAAACCTTAGTGGACTTAGAATTAAGACCCTAAGAAGTGATCATGGTCGTGAGTTTGAGAATCATGAGTTTGAATCTTACTTCTCACACAATGGCTATAGTCACAATTTCTCTGCCTCTAGAACACCTCAACAAAATGGAGTTGTAGAAAGAAGAAATAGGACCCTTCAAGAAATTTCTAGAACTATGCTTAATGAGTATGACTTACCTGTTTATTTTTGGGCTTAAGCTGTAAATACAGCTTGTTATGTTATCAATAGAGTTTTGATTAGACCTGTTCTAAAAAGGACCCCTTATGAACTTTGGAATAATAGGAAGCCTAAGGTTAATTACTTTAGATTTTTTGGTTGCAAAGACTTTATTCTTAATACTAAATATAATCTTGACAAATTTTCTCCCAAAAGTGATGAAGGAATTTTCCTGGGTTACTCTATCTCAAGTAAATCATATAGAGTATTCAATAAGAAGCCCAAATGTGTGGAAGAATAAATTCATGTCAAATTCGATGACACTGATCCACATGAGCCTAAAACCTCTCTTGAAAATCTTGAGGAAGATTTTTCAAATCTGAACTTTAATGATAAGGATAGTGAATCTCCTGTAAAAGTATCCAGCTCTGGAAATTTTCCAGAATCTGCACCTGATGATTCTGAACCAACAAACAAAAATTATGAATCTAGTTCAAACCTTCTTAGAGGTATTAGGACTCTAAAGAATCATCCTCTAGATGCTGTTGTAGGCAATTTAAATAGAGGAGCACAAACTAGAGCATCTCTAAGAAACCAGGTTGAACATCAATCTTTTCTTTCACAACTTGAACCCAAAAATATTAATGTTGTTATCAATGATGAATTTTGGGTAATGGATATGCAAGAAGAACTAAATTAGTTCGAAAGAAACAAAGTTTGGGAATTAGTGTAAAGACCTAAGGACACTTTGACCATCGTCACTAAATGGGTGTTTAGGAACAAATTTGATGAGTCTGGGAATATAGTTAGAAATAAAGCTAGGATAGTTGCACAAGGATATAGTCAATAGGAAGGAATAGACTATGAGTAAACCTTTTCACCTATAGCTAGATTAGAAGCTATTAGGATTTTACTTGCATATACAGCTCATCTGAATTTCAAACTTTATCAAATGGATGTTAAAAGTGATTTTCTAAATGGGTATATAGTTGAGGATGTGTTTGTTGAACAACCTCTTGGTTTTACAAATCCCCATTTTTCCAATCATGTTTTTAAACTATCTAAAGCATTATATGGCTCAAAACAAGCTCTAAGAGCATGGTATGATAGGCTCAGCTCTTTTCTTATTTCAAAAGGTTTTACCAAAAGGATAGATGATCCTACTATTTTCATTAAATGTATTTCTAAAGATGTTTTGATAGTACAAATTTATGTGGTTGATATTATTTTTGGATCTTCTAAAAATTCATTATGTGTTGATTTTTCAAAAATGATGCAAAATGAGTTTGAAATGAGTTTAATGGGAGAACTCAAATTTTTCCTTAGATTTCAGATCTTTCAAAATAAAAATGGTATTGTTTTGAATCAAAGTAAATATATTAAGGATATTTTAAAAAGTTTTTATTTGGATGGTAGTAAAGGTAGTTACACACCTATGAGTACCACTTGTAAGTTGGATACTGATGAAGCTGGAGAATCGGTGGATCAAACCAACTATAGAGGTATGATAGGGAATCTACTATATCATACAGCTAGCAGACCTGACATCATGTTTAGTGCATGCATGTGTGCTCGCTTTCAATCCAATCCAAAAGAGTCTCATTTAACTGTTGTAAAAAGGATTTTTAAATATCTCAAACATAATCCCAACTTAGGATTATTTTATCCAAAAGGGAAATCATTTGATCTGTTGAGTTATTCTGATACTGATTTTTCTGGTTGCAAGTTAGATAGAAAAAGCACCTATGGGACATGTCACATTCTAGGCAAGTCACTTGTATCTTTGTGTAGTAAGAAAAAGAATTATGTTGCATTATCCACTGCCGAATCTGAGTACATAGTTGCTGGTAGTTGTGGTGCTCAAATTCTGTGGATGAAACACACTTTACTGGACTATGGATATCAATTCAAACATGTCTCTATAAAGTGTGACAAAGCCTTTGAATTCTGAGAGGTCAAATTATATCAAAAATGAGTTAGGTATGATTCACTTTAGCATAGGAGACCTCACAGTCGGACCTCACTGTTAGACCTCACAGTCAGACCTTGCTGTTAGACCTCATAGTCGGACCTCACTGATAAACCTAACTGTTACACCTCACCATTGCACCTCGCTGGTGTACCTCACTGGTACATCTCACGGTTGGATACCTCGCAGTTTGTCTTTATTTTTTGCGGGAATCTAAACTGTTTTCATTCCTATTTATTATTTCTATTTTATTTTGTTTTAATCCCTAAATGATAAAACCAAAGGCAATGAACATTTTTCAATCCACCTTCCTCACTCAATCTTAAACCTTTCTCTCTAAATCTCTAAACCCTAACTCTTCATCTAAACCCTCGAACCTCCTTCAATATTCATGTCCAGAACCAAGCAACCCCCGACTGTCAATGAAGATGCGCCAAGGTCAAAGAGAACTCGAGCCGAATCCAGTGGGACCAGTAATACCCCGACGGGACCTGTCAACCCGCATCTGACCAAGAGAGAAATATTTGCTGAGAAGGAATTAAGTGAAGAATGGCTGCTGTCGAGCAAGTCATTAGTGCTGAAATCACTAGATGCCCAAGTATGGACCGAATGTTTTTCCAACAACAATGGACCATACTACCCGAATCTTGTGAAAGAATTCTATTAATATCTGAAGTTTTAATAGGAATATGATGTGCATAAGCTAATATATAGAGTCAATGGCAATGAAGTCAGCTTCTCGTCTGCTGAGTGGGCTGCCTATTTGAGAGTTCCTCATGAAGGAGTATATGATTACTACTCTGGAGTGGCTCCTCCAGACAGTAATGTTTTTGAGTATGAAAAATCTCTGGAAGAACTAATAGGAAATGGAAAATCAAGGAAGATCATTGCAGCTGAGATGAATGGAGAAGACAGGATTTTGTTCAAATTCTTTCAGCATGTAATTAGTCCCAGGAGAGGAGATTTTGCAATGATGAAGTACAAGGACATATTCCTAATGTAATTACTGAAGCATGTAAAGAATATTAACCTATGTAGGTTACTGATGGAATAATTGGAGGATATGACTAAGGCCAGCTCAAAGTCCAATGCCCTATTCCATGCCAAGATAATTTCAGTAATTCTAAAGGTAAAGGGTGTGGCTGGAAATCAATAAGAGATGATAGTGGCCAAGAATAGTGTTTGTATCTCCAAGGTTATTTGCAAATTCATGAAAATTAGCTGGAATCCCTAGAAGAAGGCATGGGTAAATGATGAAGGAAAGGTATATGAAAAGCTCGACCCTACTACACACCCATCTAGGACAAAAGACAAGAGAGATCTAGGTCTGAAGCCTGATGAGCTAGAACCGGCTTATTCAGATAAGGAGGAGGAAGTTGAAGGTTTTGTGGATCCTGAAAGAGAAAACATCTTCATTGATGATGGGAGTGATCCTCATTTTCCTAACAGTCCTATAAGGACAGTAGCTTTCAGAGCAGGTATCCCTCCAAAAGAACTCCCAAGAAGAGAGACTGTTCTGAAGGATAGTGATACTAAGACCACTGAAGAAGAAGAAGCATCTCAGAATATTGTCAAGGACACCTCTGATGAGGATGAGACTACCAAGTCAGATCATTATGCTCATGAGATAGAGGAGGCTTGTGATAAGGATTAAGGAAAAGAGGCTATTGTTGAAGCTGATGATGAGGACATCGAAGAAGAAGAGCTCAGTTTGAGCCCTATGATAGATAATACAGACAAGACAGTGTCTGATCAGGAAGCAGGAGTGGCATCTACTGGTGAACCAATAGTGAAAACTGTTTTTGAATCTACTAGAGTTGCAGAGGATGTTGTGGAGTTACCTAAAGTAGAACAAGTAGAGGAGAATACTCAGGAGAGAACTCTAAGTGAGGGGGAGCATCTTGGTTCAGTTTCTGTGATATATAACATAGAGTGTTGGTCATCAGATCTAGGATACATGGTACTTGGACTCAATTATAGAGATTCTAATGAGGAAGACCAGCCTCAAAGGGATTCTGTTATCCTACCTGAAAGTATTCCAGTAGTTGTAGCTGAAAATTTTGCAACCAAGGAGGACCTAGAGTTCTTAAAGGTTGAAATGAAAGAGGCCCTGAGAGAATTAGTGGCATATTTGAAGAATAGCCTTGTTGAAGAGATGAGGAATGTGAAGAAATCCCTGGAGATATCTCTGGGATGTGTTGTGTCTAGTCCAGTGAAAGAAATGATGAATGATATTAAAGTGTGCCATACTCAAATTGAAAGCTAGATAGGAGCTGTGTTTTCTCTGAGACAATCGGTTGCTTCATTGACTACCATGATCAGTTCTCAAAACCAAGTGAATGTTGAGATTCGATATATCAAAGAGGTAGTAAAGTAGTTTGTGGAAGTTTTTGAGGCTTTTAAGACATCTATCAAAGAACACATGAATAGTTAGGATGCACTTGTTTAGAAGGTGATTGGTAATTTGACTCAGTCTTTCAAAGAGACAGTAGCTCTCTCGGTAAAACCCATTCCCTCATCTAGATCCTCTATGAACATTGACCAGATCAGAAATATGATCTAGGAAGAGCTTGCTAAGGCCAGTACCAGTGGAACCTCTGATTCTTAGGTACTTTCTAGCGCAAGGGAAGTCAACAGTTATGTTCGTGAACACTTGCGAGCATATACTGCTACTCAGGAAGCCATTAATAATAAGGTCAACTCTTAATTTGAGAAGATCTATACCAAGAAACAAATGACTAACCACTTAAAGATTTTTATAGAGAATATGAAGCTGCCTCCAGTGTCTTAGGCATTCAAGGATCAGGTCAGCAAACTGAGAGAATTGACCCCTGCTTTTGATAAAATTTTTTAGAATAAAGATGATTTTTTATCTACTATGGAAAGAGGAGGAAGCATTATTATGGATTTTAGAAACCTTCTTCTGCCCTTTCTCCATGTGGATTGTACCCCTATCATCATAACTCCTGCCTTACCTATATCTCAACCCAGTGTTTCTTCTATGATGTCTCCTGCTAAAGTTATCAGAAGCCTTACTCCATTGATCCCTCAGCGATCTACTCACTACAGACCCACAGGAGCTTTTGTTGCTGCCCCTCCAGTCATTTCTTCAGCAGTTCCTAAACCTGCTGATCCAACAGCTCATCCTCCATCTTCTTCTTCCAAAGGGAAAATCCACTTACCTACGGATGATGTGGATTGATTCTATTTATGTCTTTTTATAGGGACTATGTATTCTTTTTTGCTCATGTACTGTACTTTCATTAATACAAGCTTTCTTTATTTTCTCTATTTGTATTTCTTTTTTCTAATCAAAAAGGGAGAGAAATATTGTGCTAATTCAAGACTAATCATGTGATTGGGGAGAAATGTGCTAATATGATCCTATGTTGAATATTTTACACCTTTCTCTCTGATACCATGTACCAATATTTTCTGGTTTTACACTCTTATTAATCTCTGATTACTTGAGACATTTTTTTATCTATGTTTAGTAACTGTATTATATATGATATTTATCTTTAATACATACTGGAATAATTTGTGATTATCAAAAAGGGGGAGATTGTTGGACTCACCTATTTTGATAATCCCAAATCATGTTTAAATATTGACCATGATATATTAATCCATTTACTAACACTTTTTAATCTGTATTTATATTTTTTCTCCTGAACAATTTATATTCCTAGTCTCATGACTTTGTTGCATCAGCTTACAGTTTACATTTACCTAAATATAAATTCACTGTTAAAGGCTACTGGTAAGAGCCTTCTATTCAAGGTCACCGTTATAGCTCACTGTTACTCTAGTTCACTGATCCTAGAAGTTTACTGTTGAAGATCTACTATCACTGATATAAGATACCGGTACAAGGTTACTTCCACAAGTCTACCATTGATCCACTTATCAAAGCTCACAGATAAAGAGTCAATGTCACAAGGTCACTACTGTGGAAAGGATTCTATTATAAGTTCACTGTCAGACTCTTTCTCAAGTCTTCTGTTGAGAGCATCACTATTAAAGTCTACAGTTGGACATGTCTACCATTAGTATAAGGATACCGCTAGACCACTCCTACTGTCGAGATAGTCGACTGTTGTTCAAAGTCTATTGATGGACATATTCCACTGTTAATGAAATTACCAGTTGAGATAAGTCTACCATTGGAAAGGTCACTATTGAAGTAGTATGATGTTACAAATCTTACATTAGAAGCTTACTGTTGAAGTCTACCACTGATCAAGTCTACTAATGAAGCCCACAGTTGAATAGCCTACCGATTAAGTCCATAGTTGTAGAGACTACCTTTGAAGTCTACCATGTGACATGCATCTGCTACCAGTCAAATGATATTTTATTCTTTTCTTTACCAATTTTATTTATACTATTATAATGTTCATGTATAGAAAAATTAATGCACCTGGAATTATTTAATGTTATTTGAATACATATTAGGAGACAGTATGAGGTACGAGGAAGACCACACATGGTTGAAAAATTTCTCGTGTCAGCCCCTGCTGAACCAAATAAGAAAAATGTTGAGCTGGAAAATTGTATATATGTATGAGTAGAGACAGACATCAAAGAGAGGTGTGGACATATTGAATATACACACATAAGAGAGAAACATACAACATATGAAGAAGAACACTCAATCACTCATTCAGAGAAACACAAAACTTCACGAAGATCTATTGAAAGAACCTTTTTTTCAAGCTGTAGTGATGTGCTATAAAGAGCTTTAAACCCAAGAATATGATCATCTCTACATCTGGAAGTCAGAACCTAGAAATTGTGACACTCTGTTTTGGAGTCAACTTGAAGAGAAGGACCAAAACATCATTTCCTTCTTTCCAACGAGTCCACAGCTGATCTGCCAACACAACAGAGCATTCTAAACTTATCCCTACTATCTTTAGCTCTACTGTGTATAAGTATTTTACATTTGTGAGCAGTGTGTCTGTGTTACACACACTGACTCTTGTGCTTGAACTGAGGGATACTGAAAATCCCCATACCAAACTCTCTTTACATTTGTTTCCCACGCATAACTGTGGAATAATCCTAGTGTGTCTTGGTAGTTTATTTTTCCCACGTATAATTGTGGTAGAGGTTACAAAATCTGGACAGTTTGTGAAAACTATTGTAAATCCAGATACATGGTGTGTATCACTTTTTAATATAATTTCATAGTGGCAAGTGATCACCAAGTGAAGAGGACTAGGTCTTGACTTAAGACTGAACCTCTTGTTTAAATTGTTGTGTTCATCTTTCCATTACTATGTTTTACATTTATCCGCTGGGCTTATATTAGCAAAGACAAAAATCTGTTTTTACATTCACTCTGATAGTCAGTTTTGGTTATTGAGTATATGTGATTCGTTTAGTAAACTTGTTTAAAAAGTGGAATTAGTTTTCATACTGATTCTAATGAGGAGTAATCAACCTTTGAGAAACATGTTGAACAATAAGTCACTTATATCTCTACTACCTTAATTGACTGGGCCGTTTTAATTTGGGGGATTTTAATCCTAAAAGTTTTTAACAGAAATTTTAATTGGAACTCAATTCACCCCCCTCTTGAGTATACACTCTGACCAATAGTATGTACTTCTTCAAAATAGATACATAGAACACATCATGAACTTAATAGGAGTTCGGTGGAAGATCCAAGTGATAAGATTCCATCCTGATATGATCAAGAATCTCAAAGGTATTGATATATCTAAGTCTTATCATTCCCTTCTTTACAAATCTCATAATTTTATTCTATGGATATATTCAAATAAATACCTTATCAACAACCTAAAACTCTATAACTCACCGATGATTATCCATATAACTTTTTTGTCTATTTTAAGATTCTATAATGTGTTTCTGAATAGATATAACTTTATATGTAATTTACTCAGCTAGATTAGGACCCAATAGATTTAATTCTCCAACTTCATCCCAATATGTTGGATTCTTTTACTTTATTCGATATAGATCTTCATAAGAAACCATCTAAATGATCAAATGAAATATATTGTTGCAATAAAATTTAAACATAGGAATATTTTGACCCCAACTTCCCTTTAAATCCATATAGAAAGTTCTCAATATATCTTCGTGGGATTGAATGGTATTCATAAACTATCCATCAATTTGAGGATTATATATAGTCCTAAAGTTGAACTTTATATTCAATGCCTGCATAAGACTTCACCAGAACTTAGAGGTAATCTTTGATTTAACCTTACCAGTACATTAATGTATATCCTAGAAATTGAATCAAGAGATAAATCTTCTCTGATAGAAATGAAACACACTAACTTGATAAGGTGATCGACTATAACCCAAATGGTGTTATGGAATTTATATGTCTTAGGATTCCTATGATGAAATCCATAGGTATATTTTCCCATTTCCATTCTATCATGGGTAAAGGTTATTACATCCCCTTGTGCTTCTATCTATCAGCCTTAAATTTCTGGAATATTGTGAATCTATATACATACTCCATATATAACTCTTTACATTTTCCCACTACAGATACACTTTGATATCATTATATATCTCCATTATTCTAGGATCAATAGATAATGATGATCCAAACACTTCATCCAACACCTCATTATTTAATTCTAGTGTTTCTAGGACACATAACCGATTCTTGAATCTGATCATTCTAGCATGGTCAATATTAAACTCAGAAATAGTTCTTACCTTCTTTTGTATCTCAACATCTTCCTCATGAGCCTCTTTAATATTCACACAAATGGATGGTTGATCATTCAACTTATAAGGATAGGATCTTTATCTATTTCTTATGATTTCAAGGTCCATACTAGGTAAAAACATAAGTATCAAATATTTTTCAATACTCATTTTGGATAAACTAGCATGGTTCTTCTAGCTCAAAGCATCATCCACCTTGTTCATCTTCTCAAGGTGGTAATGTATTGAGTATTCATAATATTTAATCAACTTCAACCATCGTATTTGGTGAATATTCAACTCTTTCTATGTGAATATATAATCTGAGATTTTATGATCATTATATATATCGCAACTTTCACTATATATATAATGACTCTATATTTTCAAAGAAAAAATTAATGCTTCCAACTTTAAATCATGAGTCGGGTATTTTTTCTCATGAACCTTTGATTTTCATGAGGAATATTCTATCATCGTGTCATTATTCATGAGAACACATGTCAAACCCTTCTTTAATAAACCACTATATATTATAAATCATTATCCACTGTAGGTTAGTGTAAGCACAGGTGTTTTGACCAAAATTATTTGTGGCTCCTTGAAATTTTCATCACATTCCTATGTCCAATGGAACTTGTATCCATTCCATGTTAACTTGGTTAATATATTTTATAGTCATGATAAATTTCTCAAAAAGTGTCGGTAGTATCCAAAAATCCCAATAAAAGTACTAATTTTGGTCATTGTGGATGGTTTGGGCCATTATTCAATAACGTTAATCTTATAAGGATCCAAAGATATACCCTCTCTTGTGATCACATGACCCATGAATGATACTTTCTATAGCCAAAATTTTCACTTGCTAAATTTGGAAAATAGTTTCTCATTCTTCATGGTCTTCAACAAAATCATTAAATGATCTTTATTCTCTTCCTTTATCTTTGAATATATAAGAATATCATCTATAAAGATGACCAAAAAATGACCAAGGTAATATTTAAAGACTCTATTCATTATATCCATGAATATAGTGGGGGTTTGGTAATTATAATGTTATCACTATAAATTTATAATGATCATACCTTGTACAAAAGGTTGTATTTGGTATAATATTATTCTTAACCCTCAATTTATGATATCCAAAATGAATTTAAATATTTTAAAAGTATTTATCTCTATAAAATTGATCAAATAAATCATTAATACAGGGTATAAGATACTTTTTCATAATATTTATCCTATTATGTTCTTTATAATCAATGAAAAGATGCATTTACCCATATTTATTATTAATAAAAAGATTCAATGAACACAATGGTGACACATTGGTGAATATAAATCATTTTACTATATTCTCTTGGTGTTTCTTCTTCAATTACTATAACTCAATTATGGCCATTTTATAATGAGTATTTGAAACTATTATATCACCATGTATGAGTTTTATTGAAAAAACAACATCAAAATTCAAGGGAATACTATGAAAATCATTAGTAAATACATTTACATATTCTAAAATAATAATAATATATTCAATGTTGAGTTTATACCAAACCATTTTAGATAAGAACCCCTCATGAATAGAAAGTAAGATCTATATAATAGATGTAATTTCCATTGGAATTTCATGTTCATCCACACACCAATAGAAAGGACTAGGTTGATTTGGAATATTAAATGTGACTTTCATTCCTAGTAAATTGATATGGGATCTATATAAATAGATCCAATCCATTATTAATATCACATGCAAAAAAATTAACTAGAGGAAGGATGATAAGATTTTCAACAATCACATTACCACAAACTAATATTAGAGAGGAGATATAGACTTGAGATGAAATCATCATACCAATAGGATTTTTCATCAATAACTCAAAATATAATAATTGAGGTGGTGATGTGATACCCTTAGAAAATTATTCATAAATTAAAGATTGGGTATATTTAGAATGAAATAATAAATTTTCGGTTATAGATTGAATGATATGTGAACTTTTCACCACTTCATTATTGTGGCCCACTTTGATGGTTTTTATCATATTAGCATTCCATTTTCCTCCTTTATTATGAGGTTTATAATGTTGATTGTTCTCATTAACCCTTGTATTCATGCAATGATTGAAATTATGTCCATACTCTTTAAAATTATAATATTAGAGTGTTGATGATGCATTCAGTTGAGATATCTATCCATTCATTTCATTAGTTGACCTCTTCACATCATTTTTGGCATTAAATTACTCAATGGACTTCTTTTAAACACTTAAAACATTTACCAACACACTTAATTAAATCTCCCCCATGGTTCATACCACACTTTTGGCATAAAGAAAGATTAATTTTCTTTCCACCATGGGTCTTATTATTTGAATTTCCTTAAAGATATAACTTTCTTTTCTTATCCCCAAGACCATGTGAATAATGGGACTCTGAACTCTCTATTTATACCTTTAGAGTAGATCAAATGATTTATCTATATATACTAAATTTAATTATAGATAATGTCTTTAAAAGACTTGGTTTTAATCCACTAAATAATTGATCAACTTTTATTTCAGTTTTGATGATAAAACCAAAAGCATGACTTGAAATTTTGATTAAATATACCTCATATATACTAATGGATTCATTATTATTTTACTCATGATCAAGAAATTCCATTTACATTCTTTTCTGATGAGTTTTTAGAAAGTACTTATTGGAAAATAACTTCTTAAACTCTCCCCATTTCATGGTTTCAATCTCTTCCTATTGATTCATATTCTTAATAACAGTCCACCATTGATCAGTTTCTCCTTCCAAAAAATAAACACTCATGACTATTTTTTCATGCTATGATCACTGGGGAATGAAAAATATCATTTTAGTGGTATTGATACATTATGTGAAAATTATTTTATTAGAGGACCCACTAAAGGAAGGTGAAAATTTCCTAATGAAATACTCAATGGTGTGTTTATCCTACCTTTATTCCTTTATAATATTAGTATGATTCATAGTTTAAGAGATCTTCATGAGAATAGAAACTATATTTTCCATTCCAACTCCCATTTTATTCATTTTCTCATGAGGACAGTCATTTCATTATCCATCACATTTTTTATTAACATGATTCATCCTAGTTCCATCCATTTACTAAAACCAAATGCATATTATGAGGATCAAGCAATGTTAATCAGAGTGAACAATAATAAAATCATAAAAATAATTCCAAATATGTCCTAAATTATGACAACTTCTTATCAAACTATGGCACTTTAGGTTCATCCTATTTTACTTTTAATTCATCATAGGTTTTCTTAGATTCTATCCTTATTTACTATAAAACCAAATCTCCAAAAATAACTAAACCTTGCTCTAATTACAAATATGGTTACCCAAGCATTACATACATAAATATTACACATTTTAGATGAGTATTCAATACATCTCACAATAATATGTGCCCAGTAACTGTAATTATTTGGTGTCTTTGAATGCTAGATACATAATCAACTTATTTCATGAAATATCTTCATTATCAAATAGAAATTTATTCAAAAATAGTAACCTTGTTAAACATACCCTAATGGATACCTTTCATTATAACCTAGGTAAAATGAAATATAAGAAGAGGTGTGCTTAAATGTTTAGTAAAGTTAAACATGACTGATATCAATCAATGATAAAATGTGAGAATAAGATAATTAAAATGTTATGATAACATGATCATCACTTATAAAAACATTCCCAATATATCCTAGACCATAAATCATGAGTCACAAAATAAGTATTTTTCATAACAAAAGACATAATCCATAAGGGTGTGGAATCATCAATAATCAATAATGATCCATGAAAATATATCAAAAGAATAATACATAAGTTTATGGAATAAAAATAAGCATATAAAAATCATTTCCTTAGTTGAGGATCACTACCAAGATAATAATATTGTATATATAACAATAGTATATTGGGTTTACACTCCATTACCATCATTTCCTTAGTTAAGACTCACTGCCAAAACTATCATAGTAGGAAGATTCCCTTACTGGACAGGGTTCACTCCTTATTATAGTTTATATTATCTCATGAGATTTAATTTTTTACCCAATTCATTAGAGATCTATATGACTATGGTTACACCTATTACATAATGACAACCATACATAAGTATATCATATGATCATAACACTCATTATTTCATTATAGCGTAATTAGCCTAAGGGAAGGGAATAGTTTTCATGAAATTGTCTTTAAAAAATCATCATCATAAGTAATAAAGAGAAATAAAGTTGATCATATCATAAGATAATATCTCTAGTGAATCACAAAAATCCTTAAAGGGTGTTTACATTGATGAAAAATCTCTTTTATAAAATCATTTAAAATACGCTTTGAAAATCAAGACAAAACATCCTTTTTCTTTAGGTAACTTTTAAAAACTAAAATTCCTAGAAAAATGGGAATAGGATTTTTTTATAAAACCTTTGAAACATATAAAGTAATATTATTTAAGAATTAAGAACATGATGATGAGAAAAAATGTTTATTCCATATACATTAAAAGAGAACTTTATTTTCACACTTTCATAAATAGTCAAAAATATGTCATATGAAAAACATTTGAAATTTTTCCTTTTAATCATTTTTTAATAAATTAAAAATTAGAAAAAATGAACTTTTTAAAAATTTAAGTGTTGGTAAAAATTCATATAAAACAATTTTAAAAATATTGATATGGAATAAAAATATTCTCGACTAAAAAGAGGAAATATGGTTGGAATTTCTTAAAACATTTCCACAATCATTTTACTTACCAAATAGAGGAGAATAAAGGGAAAACATGAAAACCCCCCCAAAATAACTAGAGAAGAAGAAAATACGTGGGGTTTAATAGATAAGTATCATATAATTTCCCTCATTGTAAATTTAATATAGACAGTCCTAAAAAGAAATGAAATTGTATCATAAACTCTCACCTCAATTCATGGGTTTCTTTATACACCCTCTTAACCACTTTTATAATAAATTTATATTCATTATACATATATATCGTAATAATATTCATATTAATATTCCAATATATCATTCCCTAATAATTTCCAAATACCCATTTATTAATAATTTTTTATTAAAATCAACATTTAGGTATTAACAATTCTGTTTCCTATGCAATTTTCAGTTCAACAATTATGGTCCTTACACCTTGGTCGTAGTTTCATTATCTCCAAAATCATAATCATTTCATAAGTATCATATTTATTTATTATATATTTTTTATAACCATACATATAAATTGGTGGTTAAAAATGATTTACATAACTTTATAGAGATGGTAGTCTATAAGTACACATGAGTGATGTTTTCAAATTCATGCAATATCCTAAAGTCCATATATTTTTATTTTTATTTGTGTATACTATCCTTTTTAAACTAGATTGATAAGTAAACCTTACATGGATCAAAATACTAGTGCCAAAACACCTTAAGTACATGACCTAAAAGACTAGGGGCACAATCTCTTTAAATCCTTATGACTTGAATACACTAGAACAACCCCATACCAATTCCTATACAAGTCATCATCATATCACCACCTGACAATGCTATCATCTTTTGGATCCCTTATACAGAGTTACACAGGCTAATAGATGACGACACATCCCTTCATCAGTCCTAGATCTGATTTTCTCCACCTACGAACTACTTCTTTCATCCATGTGCTCGAGGTTTCTACAGTAAGCTTAACCTACTATTATTTATATCCATGGAACCTAGGTCACAAATTTCTTGAATATTTTTATCCCATAGACCTTGTAGCGCGATAGCCCATGGATGGCATGGAGGCCCAGTGGCCTAAGGACTTAATTCTATAACCTGAATAATAATAAATCTTTATATAATAATAATAATATCATAAATATCAAAAATATCCATTAAATATATCTTTATTACCATTTATTAAAATCATAAATGAAAAACTAATCACATCATTTTGTAGAGGTAGTGGTCCACATGTGCGCATAAGGGAGAGTATCATTTTCCAATGGATGGGAGGGTAATAAGGTAGATAATATTTTATCATTAAAAAACATAAATATTTTATAAAAATTGAATATTTAATTAAATTAATATATATAATCATCCATGATAGATGGTTATGAAAAATAAAATAAATCACTTAATGGAGATGGTAATCCATACATACACATGAGAAATGTTTTTATATTTTATTTGAAATAAATGCCATAGAAAAAAAAATTCAATTGAAATAATAACAATTAATTATATTAAAGATACCTATTTCAGAATCTCAAGAAGTATATAGATGATTTATGAGAGTTTAACGAAGAAATAAACTCGAAAGAGATCAGTAAAGATAATTAACTCTTCCTCAGATATCTTCCTTTGTCTTATGAATTAATCCTTATTAAGAAGTTATTTTGGTGATAATAGAACTTCTAGGTCATTTGGAGGAATTTTAGGAAGTGATTTTGGTAGGTATTTCCCAAACTAGAGTTCTAAAGTGGTGTGGATAAGTGATAATAAGAGTTTCCCTTTTATAAGTGAGGTAGGTGGAAAACTTGTAAATACTTGGAACTTTATTATAAAATATATGTATTACTCAAGTAAAGTGGATCAAAATTTTCATATTTTAAAATATAATAAGGATAAGATTGAAATAAAATCTATATATTTTATTTAAGAAAGTTTTTTGGGTTATGTTAAACCTTATCTCTTGGGTTAACCTCCCACCTAATCCTTTTAACCCTAACTGTGGTAACAAGATTTTTACCATGTTAACTATTCATTATGGACAAAAAATAAGTTAAACTTATTACATAATATTAATTATATTAATTCCAAATATGGAATATATTTTATAATATTCAATTCCTAAAGTTTTATAAATAAATTCTAATATCTACAGACAAAACTTGTAAAACCTATTTTTAGAGAAAATGTATTTTTAAGCATAAAAATGATTTTTCTCTCATTACATGCCTGGTAAAAACTATTAAATGAATTTTAATATATTTTATTGATTATATTATATACACTATTCATATAAATCATTAATAAATAGTGATTAATTCAATTTTTAAGATAAAATAAATTGCACCTGATAAAAATAATTTATTGATAAATATATATTTTTAAATTAAAATGCATTTATATTCATTTATAACCAATTAATAAATGTGTAAATGATTATTAGTGTGGTTATATATATTATCAATATATTTCATCATTGATCAATAGTGATCAATATAGTTTTTTTAGTTACAAATATATAATATGTAAAAAATTATAATTCTTTAAAAAATATGTTTTATATGATTATTATCATTAAAATTTGAGTACTTATTTCCTAAGAATTAATCAATAAATTTTTATTAAGGAAAAATCTTGAACATATTTTTTATAATTAAATTATTCCTATTAATACCCACAAATACAAAAACTATACAATAATAGTCACATTTATTAATAATATTTCAAAGATATAATGTGGTTCATCTAAACTTGGTTTTATGTGTAAAGAAAGATATCAAACACTTAAAATTAAAGATAAATATGTATTCAAAAATATTTTTGTGTTGAACTTAATAACACCAAATATTAATAAAATACATATTGGTATGTTTCTAAATCTATATCTTATTTTTTGTCTTCGTAACTGCATTAGAAGGAATGTGCTTAAGTAGGAATGTAGTAGTCTCCATAGCATAATCCCAAAATGAAATAGGAAGGACATGATAACTCATAATTGATTAATCTATGTCCAAAATGGTATAATATCCCCTATAAGATATTTAATTTCATTGTGTTTATCTGGGAGGAATGATTTGTCGAATAATTCCACAATCTTTTGGATGATTAGTGAATACCTAGATCAAGTATTCACCACCCCAATCTGATTAGAGAATATTCATACTTTTTCCCATATGATAATTGATAAAAAAAATATTTTTATTAAATATTTTATTATTTTTAAATGGAATAATTTCCTCACATTGTGTTAAATATGTTTATTTATGGAATATTTGGTATTAGATCATTCATTTGAAAATGTGATAAAAATTTCTGTTTTAACCCTTCAAAGTGTATTACTATAATTTAGTCTTAAAATTTTTTATATAGATTATTTGAACATGAAAATTTGTAATAGAATTATTTAATTAATTTTATATAACATTAATTTATATAAACCATGATTTATCATGAATTTTATTAGATAAAATGGTCCATGAAGTCAAATATAGGATGGACTAGCCAGATTGGACGCCATTTCACTATTTAGGACATATCTTCTACATGAAAGCTTATATTGGGGTAAAATTTGTAAATTAAATATATTTATTAATTTATCATGAATAATAATTCTATAAATATAGTTTTTCATGAATTTTGGTGGTCAACAAGGATGTTTAAGTTGGATTAAAATATTTGGCCAAATTTCCCCCATTCATACGTGTAAACTCTTGTAACCCTGGACTCTCCTACCCTATATAAATATGTATTTTTCCAATTTGGAGATTTTGGGACGTGAATTAGGATGTTTATAGAATAATATAAGTGGTTACACTCTAGTTATCTAGGAATTTTTTGAGGGGTATCTCTTAAAGTAATGATCCCTTCATTGAAGCCTTCTTCTCCTTCTTCTTCACATTGTAATGTTTGTATTTTCATAATAAACATCTTAGTTTATATTTTGTTTATTATTTTTTATAAAATTTTATTATTATATTCTCATAATATTTAGGCTTTAAATAAATAGTATAAATTTTATAGGGTTATACACTTTCTAAACCTTTGCACCTGAAAAATTTTTCTAGGATGACTACACCACCCATAGAAGTGTAATTTTTCTTAGTAATTGGTCTAATTTTCAGATTATTTACTTATTTATTTTGAATCAATGAGAAAATTATATTCACATCATATGATCCATTAATTTAGTTCTAACTCAAAAGAAACTAAGAAATCAATAAAAAAATTAACACAGAACTCACAAGGTCAAGTGATTTGTGAATTGTGAGCGCACAATCTTAATTGGTAAAACAAAACAATATGGGATCAATTTATAGAGTTAAAATCCAATAAAAAATCAATTAATACACATTTATAGAATTTATTTGTTCCCTAATTTAACAATAACCATAATCTAGCGATATAACTATAGTCAAATCAGGGTTCTATGATTGTATGTTCTGAAGTTAACGTAGAGTTTAATTAATTTCAACTTTATGGTTAGGTTAACTCTTATAGGGTTTGAGGGTTAAAAAAAATAGGGGATCATAATTAAGTGGTGTTTAATTTAAATTATAATTACTAATAATTAAGTTAATATGTAGATTTATAATGATCCTTAATTTTAGAAATATTTTCTTAAAAACGTCTTCTCATTGTGTTTTCTCAATCTCATATCAAAAACAAAACAAAAAAAATATACAATATTCTTCCAGCATACTTATTCGTGATTTATAAACATAAAAAAAACACCCACAATATTTATAATTAGTTTATTTATTTTATCTTTATTTTCATAATACCTTTAAGAATTTTTTTAATTACTATCTCTTTGAGATACGACCTTGGTCAGCTTCTCTGATGCACCTATGTACCCAAAACCTACACATCATTTGAGAGTACCCACAACAGTGCATTTAAAATTGTCATAGTTTCCAAGGATAAAATTAATTTATTCATCTAATTAGATGTATTTTTTTGAATTATATTTCATTATCTTATACTATTTTTATTCTTTTATCTTTACCCTTTCTTAATTTTTCTTTTTCTTTTTTTTATAACATCAATTCTAAATTCTTATGTTTTTTTATTATAAATTTTTCTCCATTTATATTTTATTTTTATTTTATTTATGACATGAAATAATCCCATGGATCTCCTAGATTTTTACCCTAAGATTGAATGAGGCATTAGGAATTGAATTAGATAGTCTCAATTTATGGGTTGTTTTAACAATCACCCATTGGGATATTTTCTTCATTCTAGGAACATTGAAATTGGAAGAACTTTTAAATCAAACTTAAAAACATGACCAATGTTTAAAAATAATAAAAATGAACTTAATAGATCCATTTCAGAATTGGATGCACTAGAAATTAACTATCAACCAAATTATATTTCATACCCAAACCTTGAATCAGACTTTAAACTAAAATCTAGGTTAATTAAACTTCTTACAAAATTTCATGTATTATTTAGTGAGGATCCAAACAAAAACCTTAAAGAATTTTTTTTTATCAACCTTGAAACCAAGAAATGTTTCTGAAGATCAAATAAAACTAAAATAATTCTCATTATCACTTGATGGAACTGTAAAATATTGGATGCATTATTTAAAACCTAAAGATGTAACAATATGGAATGATTTGAAACATCTTTTATTGTAGATATTTTTTCCAACATAAAGGACCACTACCATTCAAAAAAGAGATTTTGGGGATTAATCAAGCCTAAGGGGAGTCAATGTATGAGTATTGAGAGCTATTTAAGAAGTTGTGGTAAATTTTTCCACATCACCAAATCAGTGAGAAACTCATCATATAATACTTATAAAAAGACCTTACACCTATGGAGAGAAAAATGTTGGATGACATGAATAGAGGGGAATTAGTTGAAAAAAACCAATAGTTGTATGTGAATTGGTTGAAAAGATGGTACAAAACACCTAAAAATTTAGTGATTGAGGTACACCTAATGTTATAAGAGTACATCAAGTAAGTCCATATTCTCTTGAAAATCATTTAATTGATACCAAGTTGGATGAATTGAAGAATATGGTGAGATATATTGATTTGGGACAAAATACATCACAACCCACTCCAATGAGGCCTTTTGGAATTTTCACTGAAACAGACCATCCAACTGACTATTTCTCCTAATTATAAGAGATAGAGGATTGGGTAGCCATATTCTATAGGAGACCACATTAGAAATAACAAAAAACACATCCCTATAAGAAGTATGATTCCTTCATACCAAAATACCACCAAGGTTGGAAAGATCATTGGGAATGAGGTATGGATCTGGACAACAACAAAGGCCACCTTTTTAATAAAACTTCCAATAGACTCTTCCTTACCAACAAGGTTGTCAATAACCCCAATGGTTATTTCAAGACCAAGAATCAAGAAGTCAACAACAAGGTAATTCTAAACCAAATGTAGATTCTAATACTTATGAAATTTTGAGACAAATTGTTATAAATCAATATAATGATATGAAGAGTCAAGTTTTAGAGTTGAGGGAGTTGAAGACACAAATGAGTAAGATTTCCACCACCCTCCATGGACATATAAGTTATATATTTTGACATCTTCTTTCCTAACCTACTAAAAATATCAAGTGGAATGTATGTGACATCACATTGAGAAGTGGGAAGCAAATGAATGATACATATACATCAATCATTCTCCTAGGATTCACCTCAACCATAAAGAAGCCCCATTCAAGACCAAATGATGAGAACCCCAAGGAGAAAGACAATAGTAAAAAAATTATTAATGGTGTTCCTATTAAAATCATTCCATTTCCAAATAGAGTTGTACAACCCAAGAATATGGTTTAAGAGGTTATGTAAAAAACGAGTTTTTGACATTCCTCTGCTTGAAGTAATCAATAAAATTCTATGGTATGCCAAGTATTTGATAGATATATATACAAATAGAATATAGATAAAAAGAAATGAGTAGATAAAGCTTGTAAGAAATGTACCTTTAATCATCACACCAACCTTGTAGATTCCTGCAAAGTGCAAGGACCCCAGGACATTCACCATTCCATGAACCATAGGGTAGTTTCATTTCTCTGATGCTTTATGTGATTTGGGTGCCTCCATTAATGATATGCCTTACTCTATTTTCTCTTACTTGTAGGTTGGTGAGATTAAGTCTATAAATGTGGTGGTGAAACTGGTGAATAAGGCCACAACATACATGATGGGACTCATTGAGGATTTCCTTTTTTAGGTAAGGGACATGATCTTTCCTTTAGATTTCTATGTGATAAATATGGAGGATGATCAGGTAAGTTCTCATGCTCCCATTATTCTTAGAAGGTCCTTACTCAAAACTACCAAGACAATCATTAATGTATATGAGGGCACACTTCTATGGAGTTTGAAGATGAGATCATATGATTTAATATTTTAAACTCAATGAAGTACCCCTCTGAGGACCAATCTTCTTTCTTCATCACCCATTCTGACCTATCTTGTAATGAATCTAAAAAAATATATTTTCAATATTTTACAAATGGCGATCATTCCATTATTAAAGAGATCTTGAGGATTGTTTTTATTTTAATGTTTCAAAATACTATCACACCTATTTATCATTATCAAACCACACGCATTTCTGATTTTTATATGGATTTTTATTCTTATTTTGGGAATATACTTTATAATTATGACATATATGTTGATTTTTAAGATGTATTTGACTCATTATTCAATGATTTTGATGATGCATATTTATACCTTGGCATTAATTGTGCATGTATATCAGTTCCCACATCATTCCCATCAATACATAACCCACCCAAAAAGGAACCAAAACCATTTCAACCAAACTTAAAATATTCATACCTATTGAATAATGAGAAATTCCTTATGATAATTATTAATAATCTCCTACCTGAACAAGAAACACAAATTTTAAATCTTTTATGGTAGAATATTAGGGAAATTTGGTGGACCTTATCATACATACTAGGTATTATCCCCTCTATTTTCATGCATATAATTATTTTAGAGGATAGGGCCAAACTGTTTAGTCGGCCACAAAGGATACTTAACCCCACACTATTAGAAGTTGTGAAAAAAGACGTGGAAATTTTTCTTGAGGTAGGTTTCATTTACCCCATTTCAAACTCTCAGTGGGTCAACCCTATCTAGGTTATACCAAAGAAAACCAGGTTCACTATTATAAAGAATGAAAATTAGAAGTAAGTTCCCATGGGGGTAAAAAACTATTGGAGAGTATTCATAGATTATAGGAAACTGAATCAATCCACTCATAAGGACCATTTCCCACATCCATTAATTGACCATATGCTTGAGATAATTATAGGACGCACTATTGATTCTTGGATGGTGTATTTGGCTATTTTTAGGTTCCCATTGCAGTAGATGACTAGTAAAAGATGGAATTCACCTGCTCTTTTGGTACATTTTCTTACCAAAGGAAGCTTTTGGACTTTGTAACAACCCAAGAACCATCTAGAGATATATGGTGAGTATATTTTTTGATTTAATTGATACTTTCATGGAGGTATTTATAGATGATTATACTATGTATAGTTTTTCATTTGATTAATGTCTCTCAAGTTTGGGTAAAGTGTTACATTATGGCATTGAGAAAAAAAATGTTTTTAAACATTGAGAAATGTTATTATGTGGTAGATAATGGAATTATCCTAGGTCATGTAGTGTCACAACATGGAATTTAGGTTGATAAATATAAGGTAGACATTATTTCATCCTTTCTATATCCTACATGTGTTCATGATGCTAGATCATTCCTTGTACATATTAGTTTTTATTGATGCTTCACCAGGGATTCAGTAAGATCAATCTACACTTATATTGATTTCTTTGAAAAGATATTTACTTTTTTATGATTCATACAAGGTATCATTTGATGATCTAAAGAAGCATCTGACCACTCCACCAATCATACATCACCCATGGTGGAAGATTCCATTAGGGATTATGTGTGATGATTCTAACTTTATAGTTGGAGCAGTCTTATCACTAAGGGTGGAAGGGAGGTCCCATGTGATTTATTATGCATTGATGACTTTGGATTAATCCCAATAAAATTACACTACAACAAAAAATGAGTTTCTTGCTATTATATTTTATTTAAAAAATTACTCTTTATTTATTGGGATCTAAAGTGGTTTTTTTCTATCATTATGAATAATTGAGGTACCTCATAAAGAAGAAATATTAAAATCCATGGCTTATTTTTTGTATGATCCTTCTTTAAGAGTTTAACATCAATATAAGGGATAATAAGGGGCTAGATAACATGGTAGATGACCACATGAGTAGGATCACTCACATGTTGGATCATGATACCCCAAACTATGAAACATTTTATGAAACTTTACCTAATGATTATCCCTATTTAATCTTAGTTACACATCCTTGGTAGGAAAATTTAGTGAATTACTTGGTTTCCTCTGAAATTCCATAAAATTTAAAGAAACATCAAGTCCAAAATATAAAGAGTGAGTCTAGGTTTTATGTGTGGGGTGATCCTAACCTTTATCACATGTGTAGTGACCAATTCATTAGGATATTTGTTCTCGATCATGAGTTTGAGTCTGTTATTCATTTTTTTCACACAATTACTTGTTGTGGACACATTTGACCCCAACGGATGGATAAGGAGGTCTTACACTTTAGATTATAATGGCCTAATTTTTTTCAATATGCCCATGTATTTTGTAATTCATGCTCTCATTTCCAACACACTGGAAATATTTCAAGGAGACATGAGATTCCCAAATAACCCATATTATTTAGTGAGATTTTTTTATGTATGGGGAATTTATTTTTTGGTTCTATTGCCAAGATCATTTGGTTTCTTGTATATTCTTGTTCTTGTTGATTATGTTAGTGGAGTCCATGGCCACCAGGACTGATGATTCTCATGTTGTAGTGGTTTTTTTTCAATGTTAAATTTTTCTACAGGTTTGGAGTGCCAAAGGCCATCATCTATGGATAATGGACACACTTTTGCAAACAAAATTTGGATTCCCTCATTCAAAATTATGGGGTGACGCATAAAAATTCTACTCCATACCACCACCAAAACAAATGGTCAGTCCAAGGTTTCAAATTAGGAGTTGAAACAAATTTTGGATAAAACTATACAGCATAATAGGAAGGATTGGATAAATTGATTGGATGATATACTTTGGGCTTATATGAAGGCATACAAGACCCCCATTGGTATGTCCCCCTTTTGGATTGTTTTTGGGAAAGCATTCCATATCCATGTGCAAGTCAAACATCAGGAATACTAGGATATAAATAAATGCTACATGGATTTAGATCAAGATAGAGATCAAAGGAAGTTGCAAATTCAAGATCTTGAGGAGATTTTATTTTCATCATATAATAAATCAAGGCTCTATAGGGAAAGATAAAAATTGTCTCATGCTATAATGATCCAAAAAAATGAGTCTTGTATATAAGAGAAACTTCTTCTCTACAGTTCAAGATTGAAGCTAATTCTAGTTCAGTTTCACTCTAAATGGTTGGGACCTTATGTTGTATTTAATTTTCTTCATTACGGTCTAGTGGAGGTTACACAAGAGGACACGGGAAGGATATTTATAGTCGATGGGAAACATTTTAAGTAAAACAATGAGGGACTTCCCATCGATGTAGTTGATTTCATCATACTAAATTACCCCATATTCACTTAAGAATATAAATATGTCCCTAGCCCTTTAACTTTTATATTATTTTTCATATTTAAAATTTTAAATTTCATGTGCATTTATCATGTCATTGGTTCACATTATGGACAATGAAATATTTTAAGTGTGGGAGAGGGGAAAATATTTTAGGGTAGTTTATTTAGGATTTTCAATCTTGTGTTTTGTGTATGTTATATTAATTTTCCAAAAAAAAATATAAAAAACAATAAAAAAATGTATCATGTAACATGACTATTTGCATGTGCAATGTATGGAAAATGCAGGTTTTTAAAATTTCATTGATTTCATGATAAGTATGAGAAATATTTCATCATTAAGGGTTTATTTTTATAAAAATGGAAATCTTTGATGATATGATTGATTGTTTCATTATAAAATATTTTATATTTTGACACTATTCTTTATGGTATTTGTTTATGGTAAATTATTTCATTGATTTCTCCTCACAAATTTTTATGAAAATATGACTTATGAAATTTTTCCTACTCAATTGAAGGTATATAAAATATAAGTAAATAAAATTTTCATCTTACACCAATAGTTCTTCCATATGCTCATTTATTTTCCAATCAGTTTCATTATTGTACCAAATTGACCTATGCATGTTTACCTGATATCTGAAGGTTGTATTCCAGCAAAAAAATCAAAATATATATATGTATATATATATATCTTAATAAATATGGCAGTGATAAAATGTAAAAAATGTGTGGATATCTTGGTTGGTAGCATAAGGTTTGACTTTTGGGAATGCTTAAGTGAGTGGGTAATGAAATTTGATTGCAAAGGAATGTTGAACAAGTTTAGTGGAATTAAAATATGTGAGAAGAAATGTTTTAAAAAACCTTAATATACTAAATAAATGGTAGAGATATGATCTTGAAATGGTTGGCACACACAGGAGTATGGAATTAATAGAATGTTCGACCCATAACTTATTTTTCTATTATTAGTTTCATCAATCTCATTGGATTTTATTTTGATACAATTTATGAGATAATGAATTTAAAATTTATTCACATTGAATTCTTGATGATATTTTTACTTTACCTATATTTTCAATACGTATTGGGAAATATGTACATGCATATCTTGTCAAAATTTTACGGATTACATGATATGAGGTTTTTTCCAAGATTACAGAAGGTTAAGTGTAGTGAATTTGATAAAACACATTTTTATTAAATATTTTATTGATTATAAATGACATAATTTCCTCACACCATGTTAATATATGTTTATTTATAGAATATTTGGGATTATATCATTCATTTTCAAATTTGATGAAAATTTCATCTTTAACCCTTTAAAGTTAACTTTTATAATTTAGTCATAAATATTTTTATATAACTTATTTGAACTTGAAATTTTTTAATAGAATTAATCACTTAATTTTATATAACATTAATGTAGATAATCTAAGTTAGTTCATGCATTTATTTGGATAAAATTGGTCATGAAGTAAAAGTTTGGATGGACTCACAAGATTGGACAC
Source organism: Viscum album (assembly GCA_963277665.1). NCBI lineage: Eukaryota > Viridiplantae > Streptophyta > Magnoliopsida > Santalales > Viscaceae > Viscum > Viscum album. The sequence goes on along the minus strand of OY728151.1, from coordinate 1,746,237,237 downwards.
CACTTCAATATTTGGGCCATATCATCTACATGAGGGATTTGATTGGGATAAAAGTTTGATATTAGATAGAGGAACCAATTATTAATCAATTATACTTCTATAATTATAGTTATTTCATCCAATTTTTAGGTTAACATAGCAGTGAAAATTGGATTAAAATATTTGGATGAATTTACCCATTCACACTTTTAACCTCTTATACCCTAGACTCTCATCCCCTATATAAATATTTATTTTTATCCTTTAGAGGTTTTGGTATATAAATTATGAATTTTAGGTAATATGATAAGTGGTTACACTCTAATTATCCAATCATTTCATAAAGGGGTATCTCTTGAAGCAAGGATCCATTCATCAAAGCCACCTCCTTCTTCTTTTCATTGTAATGTTTGTGCTTTCGTAATAAACATCTTAGTTTGTCTTATATTTAATCTATTTTATTGAATTTAATTATTCTCTAGTAATACTCTTTAGGTTGTAAATCATGAGTAGAAATTTTATATGGGTATATCCTTTTTAAACCATTTTTCATGCAAAATGTTTCTACGATGACTACACCACCCATAGAAGTGTGGTTTTTCATAGTAATTGATATAATTATCACCTTATTAACTTAATTGTTTTGAATTAATGATATACTATAATTCAAATAATATGATCCATTAATAGAGTTTTTAACTTAAAATAAACTAATTAATCAATTTAACAATTAACACAAAACTCGTGAGGTTGAGTAATGTGTGAATTGTGAGAGCGTGATCATAATCAGTAAAACAAAAAACACAGAATCAATTTGTAGAATAATAATACAATCCCAAATCTCAATTAATACTCATTAATGGAATTTAAATGTTCCATAATTTACTAATGACCATAATCTATCCTTATAATAAAAATCAAAGCAGGTTTCTACAATTTCATTTTCCGAAGATATCCTAGGATTTAATTAATTTCATCTTTGTGGTTAAGTTAACTCACGTTGGGTTTTAGGGTTAACAAATTTGGGGGTAATAATTAAGGGGTATTTAATTTAAATGATAATTATTAATAATTAAGTGAATATGAAGAGTTAAATCGATTATTCCTTTTAAAAATATTTTTTAATAAAACATCTCCTCTTTGTGATTTCTCAATATCATTTCAAAAAGAAAAACAAAGAAAAATATACAATTTTTTTATAGAATACTTCTTCTTGATTAATAAACATAAACCCCCCCCCCCATCCTTATAAGTTTTTTATTTATTTTTTATTTATTTTCATAATAACATTAAAAGTTTTTCTAATTACTTCCTCTTTGAGAGACAACTTTGGTCAGCAACTCTACTACACCTAAGTTCCCAAAAACCACACATCATTTGAGAGAACCTGCAAAAAAGAATTTAAAATTGGAAACATTTACATAGAGTAAAGTACTTTATTCATCTAATTAGAGGTATTTTTTACTTTTATTTCATTCTATTATTCTATTTTCATTCTTTCATCTTTCCCCTTTCTTAATTTTTCTTTGTTCTTTTTTTTGGACCATCAATTCAAACTTATTTTTTTTATGGTCCATTTTTCTATATTTACTTTTTATTTTTATTTTATTTATGACATGAACTAATCTTGAGGATCTCATAGATCTTGATCCTGAGATTGAACATAGCCTTAGGGCTCAAATTAGGTGATCTCAGTCTATAGGAAGTTTCAACATTCACCTAGTTGGATAATTCCTTCATTTTGGGAACATTGAAATTAGAATCACTTCTAAATAAAACTTAAAACCAGAACCAATGGTTGAAAATAATAACAATGAACTCAATATAACTATTTTAAAAAATCACTAGACATTAACTATCAACCAAATTGTATTTCATACCCAATCCTTCAATCAGACTTCTAACTAAAATATGGTTTGATTTACCTTCTTCCAAAATTTCATGGCTTATCTGGTGAGGATAAAAACACACACCTTAAAGAATTTAATGAGGTTTTCTAAAACCTAAAACCAAGAACTATTTATAAATATCAAATAAAATTAAGAGAATTCCCATTTTCAGATGATGAAACTATAAAATAATGGATGTATTATTTATAACCTAAATACATAACATGTTGGAATGATTTGAAAGGTCTTTTATTGCAGAGATTTTTTCCTGCATCAAGGACCACTGTCATTCAAAAATATATCTTAGGGATCAATAAGGCCTAAGTAGAGTCAATGTATGAGTACTAGGAGCGATTCAAGAAGTTGTACACAAGCTTTACACGTCACCAAATCAGTAAGAAACTCCTCATATAATACTTCTATGAAGGCCTTAAACCTATAGATAGGATCATGGTGGATGTCGTAGATAGAGGGTCATTAGTCGAAAAAACACTAGCAACTGCACATGCATTGATTGAAAATATGGCACAAAACTCCCAAAAATTTGGTGATTGAGGTACACCATATGTTATAGGAGTATATAAAGTAAGTATATCTTCTATTTAAAATCATTTAATTGATACCAATTTGGAAAAATTGAACACTATTGTGAGATATATTGCTTTGGATCAAAAGAAATCTCAACCTAATCCAATTATACCTTGTGGTATTTGCACTAAAAAAGACCATACAATTGACCATTTCCCTCAATTAATAGAGATAGATTATTTTTAATTCATATTCCCTAATATACCATATCAGTAGTGTAACATCCCTACCCGGGGTTCACTTAACTCGTTCCCAATGCTAGTGGGTCACATAACCTAAAGATTGTCTCCCCGGATGCCAGAGGCTGCCGACTTGCAATGCAGGTGTAAAGGTTATACAGTGGTGAGACTATACCCTCATGTCAGAGTAGCACAACGGATACAAAAGATAACATTCAACAGTAGAAACATAATATAAATAGACATAATAATAAAGAAGTGGAAGAATAAATAAATGAAAAACTAAATAATAATCAAAATCCACTAGGCAGTGTCATATACATGGATTCATGGCATTCTAATATACAAAAGGGGAATAGGGAACATGCATATATAATCATGCTATACAAAAAGACAAAAAAATAACAAAATATTCTCCACTGTAATATCGAGCATATACTCAGTTCTCTTCTCCCATGCTCCATCTATAAGAAAAATGTATCAACAACCTGAAGCAAGGCCATTTCTATTATGTGTACCTACAGTCATATAATATTCTTGGGTAGCAAATGAATCCATAATAGGGTGTGAGATTAAGTCTCATTAGATCATCACCAATGGTGTCTAGAAACAATCCAAGAAGTGCTCATAGCTATAACAATGTGCAGGTAATAATAGAGTTGGAAAATTTTCTAAATAAACAACCATCCTGCTCAGGTTCCTAATATGACACCTAGTAGCTCTACCTACTTCATTTCATGTCCAAAATGAGTGTCTGATTAGGAAATATATATATATTAATAATATATATACATTATAGTTATATATTTCATCCACCTATATTAACCAAGTACATGTGGATGTAAGTGGCCATATACCTAGAATATTGGGTGCTGGCCGGACCGGGGTATAACTCAAACATCCATAACCATTCTAACGAGCCTATAGGATCTAGAAATATAGAACATGTCCTATATCTCATAATTAGTGTGATACATCATGCTCATCACTTGATATGGTGAGTGTACCATCATGTTAATACTCGAAGCAAGGGATGTGGTGTGTTAAGCCCACCATCCAACTAGTGTCAATAGTGAGAGAAGTCATGCTAAACACTCAATGTAAGGGAGCATGATACCATCATGATCAATAGAACCCTTACTATCGTAACACATCCTATATCAAGGAATAATCATATTTATAATATAATACATGAGGAAATACCTCTAATGTTCTTTATTAGTCAATCCCAAACATAGTTAGGGGCATTAAAATTCATATAAACAAGTTCATTATTATAAAAGATAAGGTGCGGCCTTAACAAGAAGATAAAACCATCTAGAAGCTATACAGTTCAATATAAACATTCCATTCAATAAATCAAAGCATTTAAATTTCATTTTAGGTTTCAATTAGTAATCTTTAATGTGCCGTAGTGAATAATGAAATTACCTGTATGGGAAATTACAATTATAATTTGGGTTAAGCACTTAGGAGGTGACTTGGGTTCATTAAACATTTATATAAATGAGGGGAAAACATTATAATCCAAGTTGAATGATTAAAATGAATTCTAGGCAATTATTAATTTATCCATTTAGGTAAAATCAATTGGGAACACCCAAGGGGTGTCCATAAATGAGGTAAACATACACTAAATTACTAAACAACCATCAAAGGGCATATGTCAAGGTTCATGGATCAATTTAACATGAAGAAATAAATTACATGGTGATGCCCAGTAATGGTCGATGTGTGTCATATTAAAAAAGTAATGAAAACATAAAAACTCTTGGGGAAAATGACGATACCACCTACCTTAGGTCCATTAATGACTCCTCATCTAAGGGAGACCTCATATTCAAATTAGGTTCAAAAAAATCAACGAAATGCTCTAATGACCTAATTATAGGGAAAATATATTTCACCTAAATAGAATAATGGATTTGAATATAAACTAAAATAGGAAATAATATGATCATAGATCTTACTGAGACAAATATGATGCTTCTGACTGATCATGATTTGGACTTTAGACTCGAGAGTTACCTCAATGCCTGGAGTTGTCTTGAGGGAGAGCTCTAGGAGGAAAAGGTGAAATTCATATACTGGAGAAGGAAGGGGGAAAGTAAAATAGGGTTACGAATATCATTAAGAGGAAAAATATAATTTCACCCACAAAATAGGTGTTCATGGTTCAGCCTCATGGTTGGAAAAACTGTGCGCCAACCATGATCAAGTCACTGCTTAAGGATTAGCCCCACGTGGTTAAGGAACACTATTTCCCTAACCATGTGAAAACTGTATCAAATACAAATGTTAAATTTCTATTTTTTTCACATGGTCATGTTCTTGGATTTTCATGGTTTCAAAAAAACATGCAACTCCTATTGCACCTCTATTTTTTCCTCCACACGGTTAGTGGAGATCGTGAGGGTTGGGATATATGGTTTCTACTAACCATACATCCCAATTATTTTTCACATTTTTTCTGAAATTCGAGCTTTGAACAAGCCCCAAATGCCCCTAGGATCTTCCTTAGTCTATATCACATGTTTACCAAGATTAAACCAAGGGTTTAAATTGAAAAACAATAATTCGTACCTTCATGAAATTATGGGTCATTACAACTTCCCCTCCTTAAAGAAACTCATCCCTGAGTTATCCTTCTAAGGGTAAAGAGGTATCATCTACAAAGAGCTTTGTCCATTGAGCTTATGTATCAGCTTATCATTCCTAGGTATCATCCTACAATTAGATGTGCTTTCATAGCACCCGTACCAATGTAACTGAGCTTCCTCATAGTGTCTTCATGCTCCGATCAATGATACAAATTGGATACTCCTCAAAGGAAGCACCAATATCCAAATCAAACTCATTTGGTTGAAAAACATGGGATAGGTCTTGATAATATTAGAGAAGATGAGATATATGAAATACATCATGCATAGACCAATATTTTTTAGGATGTTCCCAATGGTAATCTATTGGTCTGATTGTTTCATAACCTCAAGGGGTCCAAAAAACCTCATTGATAGCTTACCCTGCCTATGGATACATCCATAGCCCAGCCAGGGTGAGACTCAAAAGAAAAATCGGTCTCCAACCTCAAACTCGATAGGTCATAGGAATCTATTTTCAAATAAATACTGCCTAGACTGAGCTATCATTATGCACTTTCTAATCAACTGGACCTCCTCTATATTCACCTACACAAGATATGGTCTAACCATAGCCACCTCCACTACCTATATCCATCACGTAGGTGAACAAAAATGCATACCATATAAGGATTCATAAGGATCCATCTTGATGGTATCCTAAAAGCTATTATTATAAGAAAAATTAACAAGAAGAATGTGTTGTTCCCATAAACCTCCAAAGTCAAGGACACATGCATGGAGAATGACCTTTATAACCAGAATCATACGCTTCATCTGTCCATTAGTCTATGGGTGATATTTCATCCTGAAAAGTACATGTGTACCCAAGTCCTTCTTCAACCCTTTACAAAACCATGATTTAATGTGAGTGTCTCTGTCAGAAATGATAGAACAAGGAGCTCTATAAATAGGTACAACCTACCTAACATACATCCTCTCAAGCTCGTCTACCTAGAAGGTATCTCGCACAGGTAAGAAGTGTTCAGCCTTTTTCAAATGGTTAATGAAAACCCACATTACATTGTTTTCATGAGGTGATATGGGTATAACAGTCACAAAATCCATTGAAACATCATTTAATTTCCACTTGGTAATGGAAAATGGTTGTAAAATCCCTACCAGATGCAGATGTTCCACCTTCACCTGCTGATAGGTGGAACACTGAGGGATGAATTCGGAAATCAACCTGTTTATACCAGGCCACCAATACTGGAGTCGTAGATCCTGATACATATTAATGACCCTGAGGTGAACTGACCATGTTGAGGCATGAAATTCCCACATCAACTCAACTATGATGTCATTTGGGACCCATGAATACCCATTTAATAGTAAATAATCATCCCCATCCATGGTCCAAACTAAAGATATATCATCATATGAGATATTTTCCCTTAGGATAAGGCCTTCAGGATTATATAGTTGTCTCAACCTCACCCATTCTAGAATAGTAGAGGTCACTGCTATGGTTGAGAGGATAGTCTAACCATGGTCCTTATGAACCTCAATGTGCATCTATGAGAATAAGGTCATGAGCTACCATTCTCCACTGGCCTCCTGAACTGCATGTGTTTGAGTCTTATAACTCAGAGCAACGACTACTACATTTACTTTACCAAGAGTATAGGCAAGTTCAAAATCGAATGACTATAGATACTCAACCCACCTGTATTGTTTGAGATTCATAACTCACTGTGTAAATATGTACTTGAGGCTTTTTTTATAAATGTATATCAAAAAACATTCTCCAAGTAGATAGTGTCTCCAACAGCATAAGGAATGAACTATATCAACTAGATCGAGGTCATGTGTCAGATAATTATGCTCGTGAAGCCTCAAATAACAAGACCCATATGCAATGACTCACTCGTACTCCATTAGGAAAGATCTAATACCGATACTTTATGTTTCATAGTAAACAGTATTTCTCCAACCTGGATCCATTAGAATTAGTATCGGTGCTAAATTCAAACGTCCCTTAAACTCTTGAAAGGCCGCTTCACAAGCTTCTAACCATATGAATTTCACACCTTTCTTTTTCAATCACATATGAAGCACTTCAAGATTTAAGAAATCTTGGATGAAGTGTTTTTAATTTTCATCTATCCCCAAGAAACTCTAGATTTCAAAGATATTATTTGGATCTTCCTAAGAAATTATAGATCTCACTTTATTTACCCCCATTGAAACTTCTAAATCCAAGATAATGTCACCTAGGAAGTGTACTTTGTTGATCCAAAAGTGGAATTTACTAAGATTAGCATAGAGATAATGTTCTCTCAGTGTATTCAGCATGATATCAAGATAGTTGTAATGGTCATGTTTAGAGAGTGAATAAACTAAGATGTTTTCAACAAAGACTGCCACAAATGAATCCAGATATGGGTGGAATACTAGGTTCATAAGATCCATAAAAACAATAGGTTCATTCGTGAGACTGAATGACATGAATAGGCACTCATATAGACCATATCTACTCTTGAAAGCTATGTGAGGTATTTTGAATGACCTGAAATGAACATGATGATAGCCTTAACTTAGATATATATTTGAAAACACCTTCACTCCTTGAATCTGATCAAAGAGGTTATCTGTTATAGGTACTGGATACCAATTCTTTATCATGTTTAGGTTCAAACAATGGCAATCCACACAAATATTGAGGGTACCATCTGTCTTCTTTGAAAAAAAGACTGGTGAACCCCAATAAGAAGAGAGGGGTATATGATGCCTTTAGAATCCAAATCCTCCAACTATTTCTTGATCTATAGAATATCCTTGGGTTCTATCCTATAAGGAGTAATGTTCACTAGTGCTGCTCCTGGTAATATCTCTATAGTTAATTCTTCCATTCATTCTAGAGGTATACCAGAGAATTTGTTAGGAAATATGTCCCTAAAATTCTCCACTACAGAAGGAAAAATAGTGGTTCATGACCCCTGATCATCTAGGAAAATACTAGCAATTTAAGTTTTCACACCACCTAGCCTCTGTATCCTGATTCCTAATCACATATCCTGCACATACCATTCTCTCTTATGAACATACCTACCACCCTTTGGTGATGTAAACGTCACCCTCTGATGATAACAGTTGATATAATATTAAAATGGTACTAACCAATCCATCCTGATGATTACATCAAAGCCCTTCATATCAAGGATGGAAAATTTCCACATGAAGAGGTATCCACTAATCTCAAGGGGACAATTCTTACAATAGAGGATTTCCTTTCATCAGATACCTAATGGGGTATCAAATGTCATAACACCATAAAAGTGCTTGTTCTTGAGACCCTGGAATCTCGTAATAGTCTCAAATATAAAAGAGTGAGACGTGATTGTGTCAAATAAAATAGACAATAAAGTGGAGGCTACTGGAATAATACTATGTATTGTATAATTTTGGGTATTATACTCTTCTATAATAGGCTATACTACATGTAAATGGCATGTATCATGGCCCTAAGTCACTGTCAGACTACCCTGAGCAAGCCCTCTCTACTGGCACTGAGAATCATAAGTCGGATTGCCTCTGCCTCAACTGCCACCTCATCTTGAATGGTTAGTGGTATTCTAGATGCCTAACTATCATAATACTACTAGTGCTACTCTAAAACATGGAGTATTCACAGATCCCCACTCACTGGGCACTTCTATAAAGGTTCTACAAAAGCACTGGATATGGCCCATCCTACCGCAGCCTCTGAATTCCACTAGATCTCATAAGCACTAAGGAATTTTTTGTCCCATATTCTCATACTAATAACATATCAAAAAAATTACATCATGAGGATCTTGACTGCTACTACCTCTACAAGTAGCCTCAAAACACCTCTTTCACCCAGAAGAAGAAGCACTAATAGATCTAGGTGTCGATCCACCCTAACTTGCACAATTAGATTCATTCAAATTTCTCTCTATAATAAGGGTTTGGTTGAAAATGTTAGAGATGGTAGTCAACCTGAATACATTAACCTATGATCAAATGGAATATACCATCCCATCCTTAAGTCACCTAGTGTCCATAAGATCATTTCCCACTAGAATAAGAGAGAACCACTGCAACTTTGTAAAAAAGGGAAGTATTTCATAATAGACATACTTCCCTATTATAGGTTTATGAACTCTCTAACTCTATAATCCCTCAAATTATAGGGAAATAAATAGTCATAAAAGATCATATATAAATCCTCCCAGACCATATCACGATGTTGGTCTACCTAGGTGATAACATCCCACCACTACTTAGCAGAATCATGGATCATATATGCAGCAATTTTGACCCTCCACTCTAGAGGCATATCTAGATGCTCTAATATAGAAAATGTAGCTTCAATCCATGAATCAACAACATGTGGTCATCCATTCACCAAAAAGGTGGTAGGATGATACTGTTAGAATTCCCGATTCAACCCCACCATGCTCTAGGTAGGTTGGAAAACACCTTGAATATTCTATAATATACATAGAAATACTTCTCAGAACTAGGAATCGTTGCCCATATCAGAAACACAAAGAGGCTCCACAAGTGGAACTATAGGAGGAATCATTGGAAGCTCAAGTCCCACCACATCGAGTGCATGGTTGTCACTGCCTTCAAGGCGTACGACTGGAGGATTTTGTGGTGGCATGATACTATAATGCCAAATGCATGCCACATAATATATTTTAGAAACTGAAAATATTGTAGATAGAAAACTATTATAGGTAAAAATCCTTAATATAGAAATGATTATGCCTCTCTTCTTACTCCAAAATCTAGGTCTTTGTGGTATAAGAAACCATAATGGACATAATAACATAAGAGATAACCCACTACTAAGGTCAGGTTCAGGTATGAGTATCAGTTTCACATGTATGGAATAACTAATTTCACTTTAAAAGTCATATTCATTTTATATTTGTGCTTGTTAAAATATTTAAATCACTTTAAATGGTTAAATTATGTGGATTACCATTTCTAATACATAAGAGATCATACTCATTATGAACCAAAATATGGTGTCCATATAACACATACCAGAACATGTTCTAACCCATGCGACCAATGGTTCATGGTTCAAAGTTCCATAATTAACTACTTAAGGTTTTTTCTTTAACAAATTCTGGAAAACACTATTATGTTAAGGTAGTCACTTTTAGTGTTAATTATGTTTTCCAATCCTTGTAAATAATTTCCACACAATTCTATAGATAATCAAGTCACTATTAATATGTCATAGGAAAATGCACACTAAAAGTAGATGTGACATGGAAAAATTCATGGGATATTAGTCCTACTGTACCTAATATGATGCATTAACTAATGAAACTCCTTAATTTAATTGTTACATGGTAAAAGAAATCTAATTTTAATAATTTTAATGTCAATAACATCACAAGACATGTGCATCACCCAACGGTGAACTCGTATCAACTATAAATGGAATAATCAATAAATGTAATTCCTATCCCATGTAATTTGTGTTTCCCCTATACATGGGTTAGCTATGTCCAGGAATAAGGTCAATTGAAAATCCCATTAAATCCTAGTCTATTGTATAACACCAAAATAGTAAGTCATAAGAAAAAATAAGGCGCTTATACCACTTTGTAACTTCCCAACTCAGGGTTCACTTAACTCGTGCCTCAATCCAGTGGGTTGCATCGCTTCAAGTGTGCCTCCCCATATGCTAGAGGCTACTGACTAGAAGTGAGGGTGTAATGGTGGTATGGAGGAGAGACTATACCCTCATGTTAGAGTGAAATAGTAGATACAATAGATAACATTCAATAGGGGAAGCATAATATAAATAGGCAAAATAATAAATAAAATCATGGAAATTCGATTCCAGGGTTCAATTAGGCAAAAAGAAAGTTCCATAATGAATAAGGAAATTACCTACATGGTAAATTCCAATTATAAGTTGGTCCAAACACTTAGGAGGTGCCTTGGGTTCATTAAACATTTATATAAATGTGGTAAAAACACTTTATAATCCAAGATGAATGATTAGAATGTGTTCTGGGCATTTTATCATTTATCCATTTAGGTAACATCAATTGGGAAAACCCAAGGGGTTTCCATAAATGAGGTAAACATCATTAAACTACTAAAAAGGATTAAAGGGCACATATCAAGGTGAATGGATCAATTTAACATGAATAACTCAATTATACGATGACACACTAAAAAGGTCAGTGTGTGGAACAATGAAAAAGATACTAAAACACCAAAACACTTGGGGGGAAATGATAATACAACCTAACTTAGGGTCATTGATGACTCCTTATCCTATGGTGGCCATAAATTCGATGTAGGTTGGAAGAAATAGATGAAATGTTCTAACACCCTAAAAATAGGTAAAAAGAGTTTTCACTTAAATAGCATAATGGATCTGAAGATAAACTAAAATAGGAAGGTAGAGGATTATAGATCTTATCAAAATAGATCTTATGTTTTTAATGGATCAGGATTTGGAATTCGGACACTAGAGTCACCTCAATGCCTATAATTGGATTGAAGGAGAGATATGAGAGGAGTGAGATGTAATTCATCAGCTAGATAAGGAAGGGGAATGGAAAATAGGGTTATAAGAATCATATAGTGAAAAATTTTAATTTCACCCTCAAAATAAGGGCACATAATTTGTCCTCACTGTTGGATAAACCATGCGCCAACTGTGCTCAAGTCACTGATTATGGATTTTTCCCACCTATTTAAGGCGCACGGTTTCCCTAACCATGTGAAAAATGTGTGAATTACCACTATTAAAATTTTTTAGTTTTCACATGTCCATGTGATCGAATCCACACAGTTTTAGAAAAACCATGCGGCTCATGTTTCACCTCTATGTTTCCTCATATGATTAGTAGAGACCATGCGGGATGGGATGTACAGTTTCTACTAACCATGAAGCCTAGTTATTTTACCCATTTTTCAGAACTTCAAGCATTGAACAAGTCCCAGACACTCATGGGACCTTCCTTAGGAAATATCACACATTTACTAATATTAAACCAATGATTTGAATTAAAAAACAATGATTTGTACCTTCATGAAAAGATGGGTTGTTACAATAAGCAGCAACAACCACATCCCCAAAATAAGTATGATTCCTATGTACCAATATACAAACAAGGGTGTAAAGATCAATCAAACATGAGGTATGGATTTGGACAATAACAAAGTCTCCCTTTTCAAAATAAAATATATCATTCTCCTCCTTACCAACAATTCCTTCAATAATCCAAAAGGAGATTTAAATCTCAAGCATCAGCAAGTCAACAACAAGTGAATTCTCAACCAAAGGTAGATTCTAATACTGATGACCTTTTGAAAAAAATTCTTAATCAATACAATGAGCTAAAGAGTTAAGGTTTGGAGTTGAGGGAGTTAAAGACACAAATGATCCATATTGTCATCGCCCTCCATGAACTGGTAATTAAGAACTCTAGAACTATTCCTTCCCAACCTACTCCAAATCCAAACAGTAATGTCAGTGCCATCACATTGAGAAGTGGGAAGAAAATGATTGATACATCTACACTGATCATTCCACGAGGATTCTCCTCAACCCCACAGAAGCCCCATTCAAGACCAACTGATGAGAAGCCCCTGTAGAATGATTAAGGTAAGAAAAAGATTGATGATGTTCCTCCTATGCCCCTTATATTTCCAAATATAATTGTAAAAAACAATAATATGGCTAAAGAGGTGATGAAAAAATAGGTTTTGTATACATTCAATCATGTTGAGATCAACATCCCTCTACTTGAAGTAATCAAGAAAATTCCAAGGTATTACATGTTTTTAAAAGAGTTGTGTACAAATTGAAGATGGATAAAAGGAAATGAGTGTATCAACCTTGAAAAGAATGTATCTTCACTCATCACACCAACCTTGGTGATACATACAATGTGAAAGGCCCCTAGGACATTCACTATTCCATGTTCTATAGGGGAGTTTCATTTCTCTTATGCTTTATGTGATTTTGGTGCCTCTATTAATGTCATGCCTTACTCTATTTTCTATTCCTTGTAGGTTGTAGAGATGAAGCCGACAAGGGTGGTGGTGCAATTGGAAAATAGGTTCATAACATACATGATGGGAGTCATCGAGGATGTCCTTGTTTGGGTAAGGGACATGATCTTTCCTATGGATTTCTAAATACTGAATATGGAGGATGATCAGGTAAGTTATCATGCTCCTGCTATTCTTGGAAAACTCTTCCTTAAAACAACCAAGACAATCATTAAAGTACATGAGGGAACACCTTCTATGGAGTTCGAAGATGAGATCATATAATTCAATATTTTAGACTCTATGAAGTACCCATCTAAGGACCATTATTCTTTATTCATCTCCCATTTTAACCCACCTTGTAATGAATCTCCAAATTTTGATTTTCAATATTTTCCAAATGGGTATCGTTCCATGATTAGAGAGATATTAAGGATTGGTTCTAGTTTTATGTCACAAACTAATATTACACCTATTCCTCATGATCAAACAACACTTATTCCTGATTTTGATGTGGATTATTATTTTGATTTTGGGCATATAATTTCTTATTATGACATGGATGTTAATTTTTCCAATGGATTTGACTCATTATTCACAAATGATTATGTTTTATATTTAGACCCCAACATCCATTATGCACATATATCAGTTTCCACATCATTCACATCAATATATAACCCACCCAAAATGGAACTCAAACCATTTCCACCAAACTTAAAATATTCATACCTGTAGAATAATTAAAATTTTCCTATGATAATTTCTAATAATATCCTACCTGGATAAGAAACAAAATTTTTAAATCTTTTAAGGTAGAATATTATGGAAATTGGTTGGACCTTAGTATACATACCAGGTATTATCCCCTCTTTTTTCATGAATAGAATTATTTTAAAGGATAGGTCCAAACCAGTTAGTAAACCACAAAGGAGAATTAACCCCACACTGTTATAACTTTTGAAAAAAGAGGTGGAAAAGTTTCTTGAGGTGGGTATCATTTACCCCATTTTTGAATCTCAGTGGCTCATCCCTATACAAGTTTTACCAAAGAAAACTATGTTCTCTATTATAAAAAATTAAAATGATGAGTTAGTTCCTATAATAGTACAAAATAGTTGGAAAGTGTTCATGGATTATAGGAAACTAAATCAATACACTCATAAGGACCATTTCCCCCTTCCATTAATTGACCATATGCTTGAGATAATTGTAGGTAGGACACATTTTTATTCCTTGGATGGTTTCTATGGATATTTTCAGGTTCCCATTGATGTAGATAACCAAAATAATACAACATTCACCTTCCCATTCGGTATATTTTTTTACCGAATGATTCTGTTTAGAATTTGTAATGACCTAGGTTCCTTCTAGAGATATATAGTGTGTGTCTTTTCTAATTTTATTTATACTTAATTAGAGGTATTTATGGATGATTATACTATTTAAAGTTACTCATTTTAGGATTGTATCTCGATTTTGGATAAAGTGTTGCATCACTACATTGAGAAAAATATGGTTTTGAACATTGAGAAATGTCATTTCATGGTAAAGAATGGAATTTTCCTAGTTCATGTCGAGTCACAACTTATCATTGATGTTGATAAATGTAATGTAGAAATTATTTCATCCTTTATATATCCTACATGTGTGTGTGATGTTCTATCATTCCTTGTACATGTTGGTTTGTATCAATGCATCATCAAAGATTTCAGTAATATCTCTCTATTATTATCTTGATTGCTTAAAAAATATATTGAATTCTTTTTTTATGATTCATGAAGGGTAATATTTGATGCGCTAGAGAATAATATGACCACTCCACCGATCATACATCCCCCATGGTGGGATCTTTCATTTGAGCTTATGTGTGATGCTTCTAACTTCACAGTTGGAGCAGTCTTATCACAGAGGGTGGAAGGGAGGTCCCATGTGGTTGCTTATGTGTAAAGTACTTTGTATTCATCCCTAGAAAATTAAACCATAGTGCAAAAGTATTTTATTTATATTGTATTTTCTTTAGAAAACTTCCACTCTTATTTATTGGGATCTAAAGTGCTTGTTTTCTCAAATGAAAATCCACGACTTATTCATTATAAGAGTTTGGAATCATGATAAGGTATAATAAGGGGTTAGATACCTTGTCATATTACCACATGACCAAGATCCCTCACATAGTAGAGCATGATACCCCAAACAAGGTACCACTTCGGGACACTTTCCCCGATGAGCATCTCTATGTCATCTTCAGTATGCATCCTTGGTATGCAAATTAAGTGAATTACATGGTTTCCTAGGAAATTACTATAAATTTAAAGAAACATAAAGTAAAAAAAATAAATATTATATCTAGGTTTTATATGTGGGATGATCCTTGGCTTTGGAACATGTGTAGTGACCAGTTCATTAGGATATGTGTGCCCGGTCATGAGTTTGAGTCTGTTTTTCATTTTTTTTCATGCACTTTCTTATGGTGGAAACTTTGGACCCCAAAAGGAAGGATAATAATTTATTAGAATCTTGATTATATTGTCCTACCTTGTTTCATGATGACCATGTTTTTTTAAGTCATGCTCTCATTTCCAATATTTTGGAAACATTTCAAGGAGACATGAGATTCCCCAACAGACCATATTATTTTGTGGTATTTTTTATGTATGGGGAGTTGATTTTATAGGTCCATTTCCAAGATAATTTGGTTTATTATACATTATTTTCATTTTTTAGTATGTTAGTAAATGGGTGGAATCCAATGCCACCAGGACTGATGATTCTCATGTTGTAGTTTCTTTTGTCAAGTCTCAAATTTTCAGCAGGTTTGGAGTACCAAAGGTCATCATCAGTGACCAGGGGACACACTTTTGCAACCTAAATTTGGCTTATGTCCTTCAGAAGTATGGGCAGATGCATAAAACTTATACTCTATATCACCCCTAGACAAATGTCTAGGATGAGGTTTCAAATCAGGAGTTAAAAAAATTAGAAAACCATGCATCCAAATATGAAGGATTAGAGAAAGAGCTTGGATGATGAAATTTGGGATTATAGGATGTAATAAAATACTTCCATCAGTGTGTCCCCATTTTAGATTGTTTTTGGTAAATCATTCTATCTCCCTCTAGAATTAGATAACTGGGAATATTGGTCTATAAAGAAATGTAACATGGATTTAGCCCAAGCTAGAGATCAAAGGAAGTTTCAAATTCAAGAGCTTGAGGAGATTATATTTCCATCATATGATAACTCAAGGATATAGAAGGAATTATCATAATTAGTTCATGATATAATGATCCAAAAAAGGTAGTTTCATATGGGATATAAAGTACTTTATAGTTCATGATTAAATTTGATTTTGGGTAAGTTGTGTTCTAGGTGGTTGGGACCTTATGTTGTGTCTATTTGTTTTCTTTATGGTGCATTGGAGGTTACACAAGAGGATATGAGAAAGATATTTAAAGACAATGGTAAATGTTAAAAGAAATACACTGAGGTACTTCCCACCGATGCAGTTGATTTCATCACACTTCATGACATCATCATCACTTCAGAATATCAAGCTATCTCTAACCCTTTTACTTTTATATTATTTTTCCTATTTAAAATTCTAAATTTCATGTTCATTTATCATTTGATAGGTTTAAATTGAGAAAAATTAAATATTTTAACTATGGGGGATGGGAAAACATTTTAGGTTATCTTATTTATGATTTTCATTTTTTCTATTTATTTTCAAAAAACAAAAAAAAAGAGGAAAAAACAATAAAAAAACATATCATGTAACATGATCATTTACATGTTGAACATATGGAAAATAAATGTCTTCAAAATTAATTGGTATCATGATAATCATGAGTATTATTTCATCATTCAGGTCTATTTTTTATAAATATGGAATTCATTGATGGTATTATTGGTTATGTCTTTATAAAACCTTTTAGATTTTGACACTATTCTTTGTGATATTTGTTCATAGTAAAATGTGTCATTGATTTATCCACCCAAATTTTCATGCAACCATGACTTATGAAATATTTAATATACAATTGAAGTCATATCCACGTTAGGTAAAGAAAAATTCCATCAATTATAAATGGTTGGTCCATACATTTGTTTCTCTTTTGATTAGTTTCATTACAGTACTGAATTGACCTATGCATGTGAACTCGATATCTGACTGTTTTATACCCTCAAGAAACAATAAAATAATATATATATATATATATATTAATAAATATGGGAGTGATTAAATTTACAACATGTGGGGATATCTATGTCAAGAGCTTAAGGTTTGAATTTTGGGAATGCTTAAATGAGCGGGTATTGAAATTTGATTGTAAAGTAATTTTGAAAAGTTTTAGTGGAATTAAACAAGGTTAGAATAAATTTTTTACATAACCTGAATATACTGAATAAAGGGTGGAGTTATGAGCTTTAAATGGTTGGTGTATACAGATATGGGGAATTAATGTCATGGTAGACTCATAACTTGTTTGACTATGATTAGTGTCATCAATCTCAATGGATTTTGTTTTGATAAAATTTATGAGATAATGAATTTAAAATTTATTGGGATTTAATTATTTATGATATTATTTCTTTGCCTATATTTCTACTATAGATTGTGAAATATGAATGTGCATATCTTGTCATGATTTTATGGATTACATGATATGATGTTTTTCCCAGAAGTGCAAAAGGGTAAGTGTGGGGGAGTTGATAAAACACGTTTTTATTTAATATTTTATTGATTATAAATGAAATAACTTTATCACATTATGTTAAATATTTTTATTTATAGAATGTTTGGGATTAGATCATTCATTTTCAAATTTGATGAAAATTTCAGTTTTAACCCTTTAAATTTACTATTGTGATTTAGTCAAACAGATTTTTATATAACATATTTGAAATTTCAATTTTGAAAAATAATTTACCACTTAATTTTATATAACTTTCATTTATATTATCCAAGTTGGATCATACATTTGATTAGAGATTATGGTCCTTGAAATCAAACATGGACTAGACTCACTAAATTGGATACCACTTAACTATTTGGGCTATGTTATCTTGTATTGGGTCCAAATTTGGAAAGTAGATAGAGAACATAATTCCACAAAAATAATCATTCTATAAGTACATCTATTTCACATGTTTTGGATGTCAACAAGGAAGTTCAAAATAGATTAATGTATTTAGATGAATTTTCTCATTCACGCTTGTAACCTCTTGTAACCCTAGCCCCCCCCCCCACCTCTATATATATGAATTTTTCTCATTTGGATGAGTTTGGGTGTGAATTAGGAAGATTAGGTCAAAGGAGAATTGTTTCCACTCAAATTATACAAGCATTGAAGGAGGGGTTCCTCTTGAAGAAAGGATCCCATCATCAAATCCTTCTTCTTCTTCTTCACATTATAATGATGGTGTTTTCATAATAAACACCTTAGTTTCTCTTCTATTTTTTATATTTTATTCAATTTTATTCTTCCCTACTCATCTTATTTGGTCTGGAAATCAATTGTAGAAATGTGATTGGTTTATACCCTTTCTAAACCTTTGTGCATGAAAAATGTTTTTACGATGACCACACCACCCATAGAAGAGTAGATTTTCTTAGTAATTGATCTAATTCTTACCTTATTCACTTATTTTTACGAATAAAATAAATACTATAATTCATATAATATGATCCATGAATTGATTTTTTTAACTTAAATAAGCAATCAATTAAACAATTAACACATTACTCATGAGGTCAAGAAATGTGTGAATTGTGAGAGCACGGTCTTAATCAGTAAAACAAAACAACATGTGATCAATTTTTAGAGTTCAAAGACAATCCCAAAACTCAATTAATACTCATTTATAGAATTTATATGTTCCATAATTTACCACTTACCATAATATATTCTTATAACAAAAATCATATAAGGGTGTTATGACTGCATGTTTCGAAGCTAGCCTAGGATTTAATTAATTTCATCTTTGTTGTTAAGTTAAATCATGTAGGGTTTAAGGGTTAAAAAAATAGGGGATAATAATTAAGTTGAGTTTAATTTAAATTATAATGATTAATAATTATATGTATAGGTATATTTATATTGATTAAACCTTTTAAAAATATTTTTCTAAAAAACATCTTCTCGTTGTGTTTTCTCAATCTCATTTCAAAAACAAAAACAGAAAAAATATACAATATTCTTACAAAATACTTATTCTTTCTTTATAAACATAAAACAACCCCCCCCCCACCCACCCCCCATACTTATAATTTGTGTATTTATATTATGTTTATTTTCATAATACCTTTAATAATTTGTTTTAATTACTACCTATTTAATAAATGACCTTGGTCAGCCACTCCGTTGAACTTAAGTACCCAAAAACCACACATCGTTTGAGAGAACCCATGACAACGCCTTTAAATAATATACTTTTTTCAGAAACTATTTGAAATTTTAAAATATTTCATACTTATGATTAATCATAAATATGTGACTATATCAACTATGTTTATTAGTAAAAGAAATTAAGTACCTAAAATTTCCACTTTTTTATGTACTCATCAGTCCACATAAATCACTATGTATGAGATAAAATAATCCACTACCCCTTTAACCTTTTCCACTAAAATTTTATTTAGTTATTTTTTCAAATAAATTATATTTTCATGTATCTAATGATTCATAATTTAATGGTTCCAATAATCCATATTTATGAAATCTTTGGATTTTTTTATCATTTATATGTCCAACGATATAATTTCAATAGTGGGGGGAATATAATCAACTCTAACCTTCTTATTTTAAATTTTATTGATAGTATTATTGATTAGTATCTGAAAGAGGATAATATCAATTGTTAATATTTTAATATTAATGTGTTTCAAAGTCCATAAGCATCATATTTAGTGCATTATAGAAATTGAACTTCATTTCTCATCTCAAGTGCAATTCTTGTTTAAAGTGAAAATTTGGTCCCAATCAAACATCTACTTGTAAAATTAATTCTATTCATTATTTGAATTTTATATTTTGGGATATTATTGATCAATTTATTTGGAACATTTTATCTTTTAGGATTTATGGATGAATCCTAAGGGAATATGAATATTTTGGGGCATGAATGAAGAAATTTTATGGACAAAGCATAATGGGACTAAGGCCCATAAAAAAAGTGGAACCCACAATAAAATCCCAATGAAGCTAAAATTTTTAATATATAAATATAATATTATGGGGAACATTTCATTAAAAAGTTTCCAGATATAATTCTGAAGTTTTCATAATTATAATGGGAACCCAAGTTGACATTTAAATAGTGGGCCAGCTCTGAATGCCCATAAAGTCATCCTACCAAATCAAGAATAACTTCCAAATGGATGATACAATTGGCTTGAAATTTTAAAATATGTTAGAGGAAACATTGAATAAGATATTTTCCTTATACAAACCCTTCATATTTATCCATATTGAATTAAAAATTCACACATCAACAAGGGGGTGTATTGGGTCCTATTTTTGGGTTCAATATTGTAACATCCAATTTCTTTTATTTTCACCTACCTTTTGACTCTCCTAATTAATGGGTGTAAGAACCCGGATCTTAGTTTTAGTTATGTCTTTCCTTTTTCTGTATTTTTTGAGAAAAATGGAGTTTCTGGAAATTTTTGAAGTACACGCCGTGTACTTTCTGAGTACACGCTGTGTACTCTTTTTCCACTCGAAGCCGTGTACTAGCCGTGTCCGGGCCACACACACGGTGTGTAGGGGTGACGTGGAGGCCGATTTTGGTAGAGTATGGAAAGACCTAGTACAAACCGTGTACTCTAAAAGTACACGCCCTGTAATTTCTTTTTTTTCATTAAATGGATCAGGGTCGCACCTAATCGACGAAAAGGTCTTCTTCTCCAGCTTCTTCATCCAAGAGAACTGGGAATCCTCGGATCTTCGACGAGCCACCATTACTCCATCCATTTTTCAATTCGATCATGGTTGATTGCGTTGGAATCGCAGTGGTGAGTTCTTCCTTCTGCTTGAGCCTTGTTTTCCAATTCCTTCTCCTTCTCAAGATATCATGGGTTGAGCGTTTTGGGTGTTTTCTTAGATCTACGATGTTCGAAGAAGAATCTGTCATTGTGGTTCAATTATACTGATCTCCTAGGATCGAGGTAAGTGGTTTGTGCCATACCTTTTTATGTCTTTGAGTTTTATGTGAAAATTCCACCAATACCCGTGAACGGGGTATTGGGTATTTACCTTTTTTCCATTGTTGTTTTCCTTCCTTTCTTGTATGATTGTGTAGAGGTAAATTAATCATGTTAGGGGATATTTTGTTGTGATTGGATGTTTTTCCCATGCTTTGTTCTGTTTAAGACCTTCGGGTTTCGTTTTCCTTTGGTTTTTGCACCGGTTTCCATGCCTTGTGTCTATAGGATGGATTGTTTTTGTATAAAATGCTTGTTTCCCTATAGACTATTAGCCAAGTATCTCTATAGGTGTACTTTGGTTAGACAAGTAGCTCTATAGGTGTACTCTGGCCTTATAGAATTATTATTCACTGATTGGCATGGGACTGAGAGAACCTGGTGCTATAGACTATACGGGATAGACCGAGTGAGCTTCCCAATGAGTCTTAGACATTATAGACTATAGGAGGGTAGATCGAGAGAGCTTCCTCAGAGATTCTTGGACATTAGACTACAGGAGATGGACTGAGTGAGCTCCCAGAGAGTCTTGGATTATTATAGAATACAAGAGGGTAGACCGAGTGCACTTCCTCAGAGAGTCTTACCTTGTTTTTTTCTCTTTAAGAACCTTCCCATGCTAGAGGAGGAATTGACCGAGTGAGCTTCCTCGTAGATTCTGTGGTATACCTAAGGCTATAGGAGGAATTGACCGATATAGCTTCCTCATAGAGTCTCTAGACCTTGGGGATAAGAGGGTTAGACCGTGTGATCTTCCTCAGAGAGTCCCTGACTACCCTAGACTATAAGAGGAATTGACCGAGTGAGCTTCCCCAGAGAGTCTCATAATTTCGTATGACCAAACCAGAGGGGTTAGGTTGAGTGTACTACCCAGAGGGTTGTGGTACTTCTTGGATAGGACCAGAGGGGATGACTTCGAGTACTTCCCAGAGGGTTTTATTGCTTATTAGTTGTTTGCTTCAATGTTGTTGTTGGTTGTGGATTTGATTACTGTTGTGTATCATCTTACTTTACTGCTTACTGTTTACTGCCTACTGCCTTGTTGTTGATGTTTACTACTTAGTGTACTTTTACCTGCCATATACTCACTGACTCTTAGGCATAGATCTTCGGGTGGTTGCCTACTGGGATTTTTTCTCACACCCTGTTTGGGCCATGATTTTGGGCCCAAGTAGACTATGTTGTTGTAGGTATAGACAAGGGCAAGCGCCCTTCAATTTCTGGTACTTGTTTTCTTGGAGCGGGAGAGAAAGGGACCAATCTTTGTCTTGCGATGCCGAGGAGTTGTTTACTTTTCTTTTGTACTTGTACTGTGTTTTTTTCAGCATTGTGACGTTTTTGGCTGATTTCCTAGAGATGTATCTTTCATCATTTCATATATACATATGTGATCTAGTTTGTTGATTTAGTTTTCCACTGTTTATTATTGTTGGTTATTCACTGCTTCCGCTATTTCATGTTTAACTATTTCCACTGTGTACTCTGCCAATGAGAGCATAGTTTACCCACTATTCCACCCAAGGCCCTCACTGCTAGTCGGTAGCCTCTGGCGTTTGGGTAAATGGGCTTGAGGCCATGTGACCAACCGGGTACGGGGCACCTCTGGGTGGCTTCCAGAACCGGGACGTTAAAAAGTGGTATCAAAGGGGTTATTTTCTCTTGCTTTACTGTTTGTAGACTTTATCCAGGGATAGGATAGATTCGGTACTTGGTAATAATTTGTGCCCGGGAGTAGCTAACCCGTGTACAGGGAAAAGCTATACTACCTCGTTTATTGCAGTTTTCTGGTTTTGAGATTTTACAGTTGAAATGATTTCACCTAGAGTGATTCACATGCTTTGTGCTTTTATTGTTTTTATATTATGGTTCTATTTCAGTCGTAACCTGATGAGATGAGGGTATTCCATCTCATGCATCATATAGGAACTTGTAGAGATCACATGCCATGCATTCTTGTCATGCCATCTAGGATGCATTAGCGATTTCATACTGTTGTGATATACCTTGTGTAGATTATTCATGCTGTTGTGATAGATGCTTGATAGAATCTCTAATGCTTTTTTAGAGGATTGTTTATATTGTACTTTGCTTAAATGAATGCCATGTTTTGATTCTTGAGGTGTTATGGGCCCTCTTGAATCGAAAATTGGTGGATCATGATCCTATTTTCTCTTGTCTATAACTGTAGGAGATTCCAATATTTGATTTGTAGGGAGTATGGGCCCTCACGGATCAGAATTTGGCACCTCTTTGCCTTGTTTTTGTGTTTTCTGGGCTTCTGTGCAGTTTCGGAGCTACTGCCCAGAAAAACCTAGAATACACGGCATGTACTTTTTGACTACACTCCGTGTAGTTTTTAGACCGTGTCACTGACCGTGTGAGCAGGGACATGTTGTAGTAGAAATTCCTTCAGGAACACGCCGTGTATGGTAGCTTCACACCGTGTAGTTTCGAGCCGTGTACCCGGCCATTTCACTAACAACACGGGACGGGGAAGCCCGAGTAGAACATGCTGTATTGGTAAAGAACACACCATGTAGTCTTGTCCCAGGTACCAGGCCATGTCGCGGACAACATGGGTCGGTGTTAACTTCTCTTATATATGCTGTGTTTTTTTGGAACACGTCGTGTAAGGGTCATCCGTGTAGACAGTTGTGTAACTAACAACACGGGCCACTGAGACCGTGTCTAGTACACGTCGTGTCCCTAGGGAACACACCGTGTAGTCTGGGGTTATTTTGGACCGTGTGGGTTAGCCATGTAAGGAGACTCGGGTAGGGGTTTAGAGTTCAAGTACACGCCATGTGTATGGACAACACGCCGTGTAGTTTGGGGTGTTACACGACCTTTCGAGAAATTGTACACACCCATGTTAATGGATAAAGAAGACACGATGTGTAGTTTTTATACACTCTGTGTAGTCGTGTTTTGTAAAACTTGATAGTTTATTTCCCCTATTCCCGTTTTGTACTCTTGTGTTTTCAGTCGTTGTTAATCCTGATCTAATGTGTGCTTTTGATCTTTCAGAGCTATGCCTCCGAGACGTCCTCCAGTTGTACATCAGTTTCCAGACGGTGATCAAACACTGGATATGGCCGATCAGGGACCTCCTGTTGATCCTCCTGTTGTGCCAGCCTTGGCAACAGCAGTTATACCCATTGCAGGCACCGATACGCAGTTCATGGAGGACTTCCTGAGGATTTTGCAGACTTTTCAGGGAGTTCCGCCTCCTGCCCCATCGATGGCTAAGTTGACGAGGGTTTTTCAGAAGCAGCATCCTCCTACTTTCTCATGGGATGGAGGACCCCAGGCTGATGAGTCGTGGTTCGAGGCCACCCTGACTATCTTTGAGCATCTGGAGATACCCCCAGAGAAGAGGGTAAATATGGCCACCTATATGCTCCGGGACACTGCCAAGAGGTGGTGGGAGGTGATCTCATAGTCAGGACGCCAGCAGGGTATGTCATGGGATGAGTTTCGATGCACCTTCTATGACTACTTCTATTCAGAGACCCTGAGGGCCGATCGAGCCTGTTAGTTTATGAGTCTGCAGTGGGGTACTCTTTCTATCATGGAGTACTCATCCTGTTTTACTGAGCTGCAGCATTTCACACCGATCCTAGCAGGTTATGAGTTGTTCCTTGCTAGGAAGTTTGAGGACGGTCTCAGGCAGGAGATCCGTTCCTAGGTGAATATCTTCCAGTTGACTTCGATATCCTCCATCATCAACCAGGCGCTGATTTCTGAGCGCAATCTGAGGGATTCTAGAGCAGTGAGCTAGGGCGATTCGACATCCAAAGAAGGTGTTCCTCCTACGGACAGTAGGAAGCATCGTAGAGAGTCTTCTCGAGGAGATAGGGGTTTGCAGAGTGCGTCTTCTGGCAGTTGGGTTGTATGCTACCAGTGCGGTAGAAGTGGGCATACTAGGCCTCAGTGCTAGAGAGATCTGATGGAGTGCCGATCTTGCGGAAAGATGGTCCATCTTCAGTGCTTCTGTCACATCTTCTCACCTTCAGCTAGTGGTAGGGGTTCCTTCATGACCCCGTGTTCTGGAGATGCTTTACCAGTTTCCCACCAGTCTGGGAACTGGAGTTCTTTCGGCCATTCAGGTCGAGGTGGAGATCACGGCCGTGGTGTTCAGTCACCAGGTCATCAGCGACAGCAGAGTGGATCAACTTAGAGTGGTCAGCCAGGGGTGCAGGGCCACGGTGTAGGCCAGTCTTTCACTGTGGAGCAGACCTATCAGGATCAGGATCCTGGCCCTTCTACAGTCTGAGGTACAATCTTAGTAGCCTCATTTTTATCTTCATCTCTTTTTGATTTTAGTGCTTCCCATAGCTTTATCTCTTTTGCGGTTGTGGAGAGACTTGGGCTCTGCATCTTTTCGTCTGCTGACTTTTTGACTCTTGAAACGTTGTTGGGAACGAGGACATATAGCGTACGTCAGTGCAGAGAGTTCCCTCTTGAGGTTTCGAGGTGTCATTTCTTATGGTACCTCTATGTCCTAGAGATGAAGGTCTATGACATCATTCTCAGTATGGACTGGTTGGTTTCCTTCCTGGTAGTCGTCGATTGCTATCGTCATAGGGTGATCTTCGTATCACCAGAGGACAGATCTTTCCTTCATAGAGGCGAGTGGGATGTCCAGGAGGGTAGAGCTGGACCAGAGCATCATGGGCTAGGAGGAGTTACAGCCCAGATTTCCAGTCTGTATCTGGATGACCAGGGGACTTCACAGTTAGACTTTCCCCTAGTGGTGGATCATTTCAGGGATATTTTTCCAAAGGACTTTTCAGGTTTGCCTCTGGAGCGTGAGGTAGACTTCTCAATTGAGCTCGTGCTAGGAGCGGCACTAGTGTCCATTCCTCTTTATAGGATGGCTACACCTGAATTGTAGGAGCTCAAAAAGTAGTTAGAGTAGTTGCAAGAAAAGGGTTTCATCCGACCCAGTACTTCTCCTTGGGGTTCGCCTGTCCTCTTTACGAAGAAGGCAGACGGCACCCTTCAGCTTTGTGTGGATTATCGGAAGCTGAACCAGTTGACGGTCAAGAACCGATATCTCTTTCCAAGGATTGATGACCTCTTTGATCAGATTCGAGGAGCTTGGGTGTTCTCAAAGATCGACTTAAGGTTCGGTTATCATCAGTTGCGCGTTAGACCATCTGATATACCTCTTACAGCCTTCAGGAGTAGGTATGGTCTATACGAGTATACAGTCATGCCATTCGGTCTCAAGAAAGCACCATCAGTTTTCATGGCACTGATGAACCGATTGTTCCATCCTTACTTGGACTCCTTCTTCATGGTCTTCATGGATGATATCTTGGTGTACTCTTGTACTCGACACGACCATGCTACCCATCTTGAGATTGTTCTAAGTACACTGAGAGAGCATCGCCTTTATGATAAACTCTCGAAGTGCCACTTTTGGATAGATCAGATTCACTTCTTGGGTCACGTCATCTTAGAGGTTGGAGTATCTGTGGACCCAGAGAAAGTGAGAGATGTAGTTTCCTGGGAGCAGCCGAAGAACGTCTTTGAGGTGCGGAGTTTCTTAGGACTGACTGGATACTACAGACGCTTCATTCATGACTTTTTGTGCCTAGAAACACCATTGGAAGGTCTGACCAAGAAATGGGCGAAGTTTTTATAGTCAGATTCTTGTGAGTCAGCCTTTCAGGAGCTGAAGGGGAGGTTGACGTCAGCACCGATACTAGTCTTGACAGAGCCGGGCAAGAGCTATACTGTTTACTGTGATGCATCAGGTATCGGGCTGGGAGCTGTGCTTATGTAGGGAGATGGAGTTGTTGCGTGTGGGTCTCGGCAGTTGAGACCACATGATAGGAATTACCCAACGCATGATCTGGAGTTGGCAGCTGTTGTTCATGCTTTACGTTGTTAGAGACACTACCTTCTAGGAGAGAACTTTTTGGTTTTCACCGACCACTATAGTCTCAATTATATCTTCACTCAGCGTGATCTGAATCTAAGATAGAATAGGTGGGTTGAGTATCTTCAGTCCTTTGACTTCGAGCTCACTTATACACCGGGAAAGGGCAATGCAGTGGCTGATGCATTGAGCAGAAGAACTCAGATTCAGGCAGTTTAGGAGGCCAGCAGTGAGTGGAACCTTATGGATCTATTCTCTAAGATGCACTTGGAAGTGCACGATAGGCAAGGACAAACTATCCTATCTTCAATATTTGTTACCTCTACACTTATTGAGTGGGTAATAATGAGGTAGCTATCAGATTCTGAGGCCTTAGTCCTGCGGGATAGTGTGTCGGGAGGAGACTCTCTTCCTGGATGGACAGTGGGCGAGGATGAGATCTTGCATTTCCAGGGATTCGTATGGGTTCCAGCAGACATACGCGAGGAGCTGATGCGAGATTTTCATTCCTCAATTTGGGAAGTTCATCCTGGAATCACCAAGATGTATCGTGACCTACACCGCCAGTATTGGTGGCTAGGTATGAAGAGAGATTTTTCTAGTTTTGTCATGAGATGTTCTACTTGTCAGCAGGTGAGAGCAGACCATCAAAAACCAGTGGGTCTTTTGCAGCAGTTACCCATTCTCGAGTGGAAGTGGAATGATGTCGCGATGGACTTCGTGACCGGGTTACTGAGGTCACCTTGGGGAAGTGATGTTGTTTGGGTTGTTTTCGACAGGATTACAAAGGTTTCACACTTCTTTCCGATCAAGGAGAACTTCAGTGTTGATGATCTGGGATGGTTGTACATCCGAGAGATTTTACGTCTATATGGAGTTCCACACTCCATTGTTTCGGACAGGGATGCGCTCTTTACCTCTCGGTTCTAGCAGGGACTTCAGAAGGCTTTGGGTATACAGGTACTTTTGAGTACATCATACCATCCCCAGACTGATGGTCAGTCCGAGCGCATGATCCAAGTGCTTGAGGATATGCTCTGAGCTTGCATTCTAGACTTCAACGGTTCTTGGGAGAAGCATATACCTCTTGTGGATTTCTCCTACAACAATAGTTTTCAGGTGACCATTTAGATGGAACCTTATGATGCTTTGTACGGTAGGCCATGCCGATCACCCTTATGCTGGATGGAGGCAGGAGAGGCAGCTTTGCTGGGACCTCGTCCTGTTCAGCAGACCTCTGAGCAGATAGAGTTGATTCGGAAGAGGATGGGTACAGCACAGTCTCGACAGAAGTCTTATACTGATCAGTGGAGACGACCCCTGGAGTTCGAGGTCAGAGATCAGGTTTTCCTGTGTGTCGCATAGAGGTTGGGGAACAAGAGGATTCGGAGACAGGGTAAACTTTCACCACGGTACGTCGGGACATTTGAGGTTGTGGAGAGAGTTGGGCCAGTTGCCTATCGGTTGCAGCTACCTCAGAGGTACCGAGCTATGCACAACGTCTTCCACGTCTCTCAGCTCCGACGTTACTTTTCAGACCCGTCTCATGTCTTCGAATCTGATGAGGTTGATCTCAAAGCGGATGCATCGTTTGAGGAGCATCCCATCCGGATTATCGATCGTAGTACAAAGGTTCTTCGTGGACGGTCTGTTCCTTTAGTACGGGTGCTTTGGCAGCATGGGCGAGTATAGGATGAGACCTGGGAGAGGGAGGCCGATGTACGATCATAGTGGCCAGAGCTGTTCGGGGTTTCTTCTTCTACACCTTTCTAGGGAAATTCAGGGTTGAATTTCTTTAAGGGGGGAAGTTTGTAAGAACCCGGATCTTTGTTTCAGGTATTTCTTTCCTTTTTCTGGATTTTTTGAGAAAAATGGAGTTTCTGGAAATTTTTGAAGTACACGCCGTGTACTTTCTGAGTACACGCCATGTACTCTTTTCTCGCTCGAAGTTGTGTACTGGCCGTGTCCAGGCCACACACACAGTGTGTAGGGGTGACGTAGAGGCTGATTTTGGCAGAGTACGGAAAGACCTAGTACATGTCATGTACTCTAAAAGTAAACGCCGTGTACTTTCTTTTTTTCATTAAACGGACCGAGGTCGCACCTAATCGACGAAAAGGTCTTCTCCTCTAGCTTCTTCGTCTGAGAGTGCCAAGAATCCACAGATCTTCGACGAGCCACCATTCCTCCATCCGTTCTCCGATTTGAGCACGGTCGATTGCATTGGAATCACAGCGGTTAGTTCTTCCTTCTTCTTGAGCCTTATTTTCCAATTCCTCCTCCTTCTCAAGATATCGTGGGTTGAGAGTTTTGGGCATTTTCTCATATCTATGATGTTTGGTTAAGAATCAGTCATTGTGGTTCAGGTATATCAATCTCATAGGATCGAGGTAGGTGTTTTGTTCCTTACCTTTCGATGTCTTTGAGTTTTATGTGCAAGTTCCACCAATACCCATGAACGGGGTATTGGGTGTTTACCTTTTGGCCCTTGTTGTTTTCATGCCTTGCTTGTATGCTTGTGTAGAGGTAAATTAATTATGTTAGGGAATATTTTGTTGTTCTTGGATGTTTTTTACATGATTTTTTCTGTTTACAAACTTTGGGTTTCATTTTCCTTTGGCTGTTACACCGGTTTCCATGCCTTGTGTCTATAAGATGGAGTGTTTTTGTATAACATGATTGTTTCCCTATAGAATGTTATACAAGTAGCTCTATAGGTGTACTTTGGTTATCCAAGTAGATTTATAGGTTTACTCTGGCCTTATAGCATTATTATGCACTGACCGGAATGGGACTGAGAGAACCTAGTGCTATAGACTATACGAGATAGATCGAGTGAGCTTCCCAATGAGTCTTAGACATTATAGACTACAGGAGGGTAGACCGAGAGAGATTCCTCAGAGAGTCTTGGACATTAGACAACAGGGGATGGACCGAGTGAGCTCCCAAAGAGTCTTGGATTATTATAGACTACAGGAGGGTAGACCGAGTGTGCTTCCTTAGAGAGTCTTACCTTGTTTGTTTTCTCTTTAAGAACCTTCCCAGGATAGAGGAGGAATTGACCGAGTGAGCTTCCTCAGAGAGTTTGTGGTATACCTGAGCCTATAGGAGGAATTGACTGAGATAGCTTCCTCAGAGAGTCTCTAGACCTTGGGGATAAGAGGGTTAGACCATGTGATCTTCCTCAGAGAGTCCCTGACTACCCTAGACTATAAGTGGAATTGATCGAGTGAGCTTCCCCAGAGAGTCTCATAATTTTGTATGACCAAACCAGAGGGGTTGGGATGAGTGAACTTCCCAAAGGGTTGTGGTACTTCTTGGATAGGACCATAGGGGATGACTACGAGTACTTCCCAGAGGGTTTTCTTACTTGTTAGCAGTTTTCTTCAATGCTGTTGTTGGTTGTGGATTTGATTACTACTGTGTATCATCCTGCTTTACTGATTACTGTTTATTGCCTACTGCCTTGTTGTTGCTGTTTACTGCTTAGTGTACTTTTACCCACCATATACTCACTGACTGTTAGGCACAGATCTTCGGGTGGTTGCCTACTGGGATTTTTTCTCACACCCTGTTTGGGTCATGCTTTTGGGCCCAAGCAGACTATGTTGTTGCAGGTATAGACAAGGGAAAGCACCCTTCAACTTCTGGTACTTGATTGCTTGGAGAAGGAGAGCAAGGGACCAAGATTTGGCTTGCGATGCTGAGGAGCTGTTTACTTTTCTCTTTTATTTGTGCTGTGGTGTTTTCATCATTGTGACTTGTTTGGATGCTTTCCTAGAGATGTATCTTGCATCATTTCATATATACATATGTGCTCCAGTTTATTGATTTCATTTTCCAATATTTATTATTGTTGGTTATTCACTTCTTCCGCTATTGCATGTTTATCTATTTCTATTGTATACTCTTCCAATGAGGGCATAGTTTCCCCACTATCACACCCAAGGCCCTCGCTGCTAGTTGGCAGCCTCTGGCGTTTGGGGAAATGCGCTTGAGGCCATGTGACCAACTGGGTATGGGGTTCCTCTGGGTGGCTTCTGAAACTGGGACGTTACAATGGGGATAGGAATTTATTTTTGGAGATCAGTATAAGGATCCTAATATTCCTATATAAGGAGCTGGTGGTGAAGTTATTTAGGGGGTTCAAGTTTTTATTTAAATTTTAATTTCTCACTTTCATTTTGTAATTGCAACATCAATTTTTCTCATGTAAGTTTTTCATTCACGTTAATTTCTTAATAAAATTTCTTCTTGTTATTCTCTTATTTTATTATTTTTAATATTACATTGATACATTTTCCTTATGGGGTGAGTTTATTCATGTCATGTTTTTTTAAATTCCTCACACAATGGTGGAGTGATCGTTATTTCAATGTTTTTATTCTTCAATCCTGCTTCTTTAAGTCGATTTCCCCCTTTTGTTGATAGAATATCATTAATAGAGGGATAAAATTTTATGGTTTAATCATAAGAAGTTGCATGGGGTTGGATTTAATTCTATTTCATGTGCTTTAAATTCGGTTCATTATTTTAAGATTTCCATTCGATGATTTATTTTCTTCTTCGTCTTTGCCAACTTTAACAATGATGCATTTTGAGTGCTAGTATGATCCAATTCTATGGATTTCTCATTTAATTTATAATCTAATTGAATTTTTCATTATAATTAGAATATTTTAGGGATTAAATTGGTTAATGTTTTTGAGTAATTATATCATTTTTTGTATACATATTTAATTAGTAACACAAAAATTTTTAAGAAAATAAATACATCCAATCTAACCCAAGAGACAACCTAAGATTGACTCATCTTATTTAATTATTTTAGATCAATTAAATTTTTGTTTTTTATTTTTATTTAAATTAAATAATTAGTTCTTCAATCCAAATCAATGCCCCCTAAGTTTTCCTCTTCATATCCCAAATTTTCCATAAAATCTGAGTGTCTTAAGGTTTCTTCTTCGGTCCATGTGGATTTGATCCTTACCTGTACTACAACAACCGCATATAACTATAGGGTAAATTTGGTCACAACGAATTATCTATGTTTAGAATATATAAACCACTTATCATATTTTCAATTCCATAAAAAATCATTTTTATATATAAAACAACTCTTTCTATTAATAATGAATGAAGATATCATCTTGTACAAACATGATATAGAAATAAAATTATTTTTAATTAAGGGAACATAATAACTATTCTATAGTTATATAACTAATACACATGGTAAATTTGGATCAAATGTGTTGACGTCCAATGCAGTAACTCTTTCTCCATTATAAACGCATAGATCTTTCCAACCTTTTTCAATTCCCTCCTATTTCTAAATCTAGTTCTATAAATACAAATGTGTGTTGCACACCTAGTATCCAATATCCATGAATTAGAGTTGGTAAAATTTACCTCTATAAAATTCACATTAATATTCTTAAAATACTTTTCTTTTAGAACACTTCTCAACCATAGATTCAAATTTTAAACTTTTTTATAGGTCATACCTATAAGGGATCTCAAAATGATTATCATGAAGTAATCCATAATCTACAAAAATAGATATCTATGTGGGATTATGATGTTTTATATCTTTTCATCAAGTACTTTTAGTGAAATTACTCCCACTAAAAATGATGATCTCATGCATCATATCCATTTAATGAGACAAGATCAATATTTTACTAAGTAATGAGTCCACTTTGGCATTCCTCTCACCACATAGTTATTTAGATATGGAATCAACCCAATCATAATGGTTGTGATTATTGAATAGTTTAGTGGAAACCCTTTTCCTAGATCCAATAATTGGATAAAATAAACATCATTCCTATGGTATCCTAACTCTTAGGATTTTATAGCAAAGTGTCACCCAAATCTCACGGCCAGAATTGGTTACCTAACTTTTAGGAATAAACATTCCCAACATGACTTGTACAATATAATCCATGGGAACCCTACAATAGCATAAACTGCCTGGTTAGATGATCGAGTCATTGACATGTGTTACTTTGGAAGGAATCCCTCACTTATAATTTGAGGGGTTTTCTTTTAAAAGTCTCACCAATTTAATTTAAAACACATGCATATTAAAAACATAACTATTTAATATAATGAAAACTTCATTATCTCTTGTTTTATTCTCTTTGTGTATTAATTCTTATAATTATTTAGTTTTAGAATCCTTATTTTATCAACCAAATTAATTTATTCACACCACATTAATGTGTAACATTTTACACAGCCCACAAGTTTGTATTACTCGCCTAAATGTAAAATCCAAAAATATTTATAAATATCCAAATTTATATCATACAAAAGGTATATGAATTTTTAATTTAAAGGTTTAGAATTATATGAGATTGAAAATATCCACATGAGTAAACCTAAAGTCATAGATAGCTGACACCCACCTTTATAGAAAAAGGAATAAGTCTTCGGGCTAGTGGGAAGTCTGGCCCAAAGTACCTCTACCTAGGGATACTTTTCTCAAGGGAAAATCCAATTCATGATAACTCTATAACCTAATATCCAAAATATTCCAAACAATTAAATTCAATCTTATAACATTAATAACAAATCGAGTTCAAGGTAGATAAAAAATAAATCTTATATTGTCATTCCTAGAATGTAATACATAGTATAAAAACTACTACAATCAATTTATCACATAAATTTATCATACACAATATTCAAAAATTATAAAAAATTTATAAACATGAATATTATAAAGGAATAAATAGATAAATAAACCATTTATTTATTTTATAAAACATAAGATACAAATATAAACTTTTCATATTTAATTTAGGCATGGAAATATCATTTTACATATCCTATCACATATAAGTTATATATATTTTATAAACCATAAAAATATATATCAAAATATTAAAAAAATAAAATTTTAAACTATATCATATCTTACGACTGATAATAGGAATTATAAGTCATAAATTATGATTTATACAGAAGGATAACTACATGTATCAATTGTATTATATGATATAAATCCCAATCATACTCTATAATTTCTATCACCTCTTAAGATTGATGATATTTTAGAGATCCTTATATATTATATGATATAGCTAATATCATAAATATATTACAATGATCTGATACTCTAAAACTTTGGAATATTTTTTATTTTATGATATCTCATATTGTATATTAAGATATATTAAAAATCCACAAGTTTTTAGTATATCATACCTTATGATATGTGGCTATAATATGTTGTGAATAAACCACACAGATGAATTTCTTCATATCGTATTTTATGATATAGTTCTAAATACTTTATGAAAAAACATGTTCTTTAAAAAATCATAAGATAAATATGTTGATCCATTGAAGAAAAAGGATTTAATAGCACTAATGTGTTTAGGGATATCATATAATGATCTAATGCATTGGAAAAAACCCATGAAATCCATGATCTAACATTAACATATGTAACAATAAGAAAAATAATAACATAAAATCAGAATAGCTAAAAAATTAAAACCTATAACTTTTAATCTTCAATATAGTATATTTGGTGTAGATTAATATAGAATTATCCAAATTCCTCCTACCTATGAGGGTGCTACATCAACCAATGGATCCTTGATCATATCGAGAGTATTAATATTCTTCAAAGGGATTCTAGAAACTTCTTCAAATGAATAACAAAGATAAGAGAGATTCGAATTACTTTTCATGTAATGAGGGTACACCAATAAGAGGGATCATGTCCACTTGTATAGAAACTATTCATTTAATGAAGAGTGAATTAAGAGACATACATATCGGGTTCCATATCATGGAATCCATACATCACTAAAAATTGGTATATTATTCATTAAACACTTCAATTAATAAGTGAATCCATAAATAAATCGCATTTATTTATAACTGAAGATGAACCAAAGGAAGACTAGGAAGTGAATCATGCACTCACATCTAATGAACACCACATCATAAATCCATTCATAAGATATGACATTCCCAGATTGTGTCATTCCATGCCACTTTATAATTTAATCCAATTATAATCCATGATATGCATCTCATGACTATCATGTATTATGACTCAAGGGATATCTGAAACTATGATATCTCATAATTTAGTGTATAACCAACGCGTATTACATGCATAATGGAACTTCTCATCTACCCCAATTACTCAGCCCTTTTTTCTATACCTGACACTTCCCAGTCATTTCTCATACCCAAAACATTCATTTAAGAAAACTATTTTACATCATAAAAATATTTTACATAAATAAACCTTTTGAACCAAATCTCAATATTAACCAGTTCAAGATTCCCAAAATCCTATATTTTCCCAAAACACTATTTTAGATACCAAATATCAAGTTTATATGAAAAAATCAAAATTTCTAACCTTTTATGAATCAAATAAATACTAATTTATCAAATATATTCAATAAAATTATTTTATAACCATGAAACATAGGAAAATTAACTAAAAGAACATAAATAAAAAAATGAATATTGATCCATAAAGGAGTGAATAAAATCTACATTTACTATATGATGAATTTGTGATGATCCTGAAAACCTAGGTCTAATGTCAGTAATAGCGGTCTAATCCCTTGAACCTTGAAAAGAAGAATAGGAAATCATAACTCTTCTATTAATAATTTTAAATCCATAATTCCATTGACCTAAATATAATCTGATATAATTGATCCATCCAAGGTAAAATAAATATAAGTAGAGAATAGGAAAATTAAATAATGAAAGATATTATTGAGATAAAACCTTAGATTTTATGTTGATCCAAAAAACACTAAATATTATAAAATCTTTCATTGGTAAAAAAATCCCCAATTTTTCTCCCAAAAATCACAGGGGTCATCCAAAGTTGAGTTAGGGAATTGTATGGGGTTTATAGGAGGTGAATATATATTTTAAAAGGAAAAAACATATAACTTGAGACCGATTACACAGTTAGGCTATATGATCCCTGGGACTGTTCACCGATTGTGTAGGACCCTCTTCCCACCAAACCTGGAATTCATGGTCATGATTAATAATCACTTAGGACCATAAATCGATCATGCACTCTTATCTTCCCCATATAGAAGACTTTCATAGTGTCATCGTATAGTTTTCGGGACTATATACTGACTATGAAACTTCAACTATCTCACTTGAATGGCTAGCATGGTCCCTATGTATAGTCACTGGAAACATACACTAATGGTTCAACCTACAATAGGCTTCCAAAACATTAAATTAAAAAGTGAAAAGAAATAATACTCAAAGGATTACTTAATAATCATACATAAGAGGTCACAACCAATTTTTTTCACTATAGTTAATTCTTTTTATACTTTAAATAATATTTCATGTGAAGGATCTTTGACAAATTCATCTATATCATATGCATATGGAATTTCTACTCAATGTATGCATCATAAGTTCAGTTTTAGAAATTATGAAATGAAAGTGTTGATATGTGACAAAGTGTTTATGTGTTGAATCATATGGGGGGATTTTCTCAGTGATATTGATTTGCATGAGATAGATGTGTAAATTTTTGTGGAAAAAAATAATGGGTTGTGTGACATAGATTCAAGAATTTCTCAATTCATATAAAGATTCATAGGATATATTTATTACCATAAATTCATATATCAAAAACAATGATTGATATTTCACATGTAATGATATAATGAAAATATGAAATTTTGAATCAATGATATATTTTGAATGTCTTTATAAATAAGTGGGAAACCAAAGATTTGTTTTGATAATTTTTAGGTTTAGAAGATTCTTTTGAATAAAATATCTTTAAAGATAATAAATCTCTATAGTTTTTCAATATTAAATAAGTGATGAATTTGGGAGATAACAAAATAAGGATAGAACATCTAGTGAAAGATTTAAAGATTCAAATTTGTTTGTATTTTGACTATATATTTGAAATAAAAAAATAGAGAACAAGAACATGAAAGTGAAAACGTAGATTAGTTAATGTGATTTATTAAGATATTTGAGAGTTTTCATTCATTGTGTGATTATGTAGTGAAAAGAAAGGTTGAGTTTACAACCATGAATCGATTTCTTATGAAAAATGATTGAATATTATAGGTGTCAGAAACCAACCCGGGCCGCCCCTGACCCAGTCACCCAGACCGATCTGCAACATGACCCAAAGGGAATTCCTGATCTCTATGAGATTGAAAATAGTGCATGGGGATTATGGAATACACCTTTGGGAATGGTTTCACAAAGGAACAATCATATCACTGGGTCCCAATCAATAACCTAGCATGACCTCATTATACATTGGTAGGTCATGATCTTAATCACATAACAATAGTATAAAGATATAATGGATGGCACAATAATAATAGAAACATAAATAAAAATAACAAAATTTGATATCGGTAGAATAGAATATACAATATGCATCATAAGTCCAAAAATAAAAAATAGGGGATGGGATGCATATAAAAATAGGTGATACATGATTAGTATACACATAATAAACCGAAATAAATAAAATAAATCACCACCCACCACTAAGTGACATGAGGGAATCGTCCCACTATATCACCTCCATAATCTAAGAGAAGGTGTTCATAAATACCCACCTCCTCCCAGCAGCTCCTTTACCTTTCCTTCATCAGATAAAACAAGGTGTGTATACACCCATTGGTGCATGTAGGGTGTAATCACAATGATACTAGTAGGAGGATTCCATAAAAATTTTTGTAACCAGCCTTTGTTAAAAACCCAAATCATGCTAGTTTGGAAATAATTATATGGAAGTAGATTTTAAATATCATAAATAATGAAAACTAATCACATCATGCATATTTTTTATCAATTATAACTGATGAATAAACTATAAATATGACATACTTTATTTAAATGCACAACATGGGAATACACCCTATAGTTACTATGGCTGGGGTCACCCAATGAATAACTTTTCTATCCATCTAGAGGAATGGATAAAATAACTTCATTGTCCGGTAGAAATATGTATAAAATTTTCTTACAAGTTAGGATGTTCCATCCAACTAGTGGGGAGGGACCTTCACCCTATTTTGGATTTCCTACAAAAGTACCTGAGGGTTCCCATGAGGTTTAACCATGTCATTAATTATTCTCAAAATTTATTCCACATAAATAGTTCATAAATATCATTCATTTTATATGAAAAAAAAATTAAAATCTCTTTTAAAATTAAAATTTAATTTAAGAACCAATATCCTCATTATATATATAAATTATTCCTTAAATCATCTATAGATACCATTGGTATAATTTTAGAAATTATGTTTTATAAATACAAGAATCAAAGGTGAACGTACTAGGGAATGAATAGGAAGTCATGGTCTAGGGATTTAAATATTTTCATTGAAGGGATGACATAACTTGTTATATCCAATAATTCGAGCCTTGTCGTGATCTGAGGATATCATGTTAATTATTCAAAGCACAAAAATAAAACTTAACACATACCTTGTTCGAAACAAAGTGCACTCAATAGCATCTCAACACTAATGTTCATTTCTCAAAGTATCTAAAGTTGAACCCCTCTAGATCATCCAAACATGCTTCAAGAATATTTGTGTTCATCATTTATTGAATTATGAGCTCTAGAGTAGAGATCTGATGAATCCTTTGGTGTTTCATCGATCACCATGATCCCTTAACTTCGATCTGTGAAGGCATACTTAGATTAGTGCTTGGAGAGATACTCTCTCTCTAGAAGGTGGGAGGAGAGAGAAGCTCCCATTTCATTGTAATAAACAACACCATGGAAATGAGCCTCTCTCTTGCATATATAGTGGGAGAGTCAAAATATCTTGAAGGGTTCCCCAGCCCCCAAAAATAAAATGCCCACTAAATAAGCGATAGATAAATAATTATGACAAACTAAACTACATCATAAATATTATTTATAATTTATCACATACCTGTAATATATATAAATATATTACATGATAAAACCGATTCATTTAACTCAACTCGTCATTCACGATAATATTAAACAAAACTACAATATTAAAATAATATTCATTCGTATAATACTTTTCATGTATTCACTAAATACCTCTTGAATACTTTTAATAAATAAATTCATCCCCATTATTCTATACTCAAATAATAATTAATTAATTAATTCTTTAAAGACCATTAATACTTAGACAACCCTTGGACCCTATGGTGGAGCCCACCATGTCTTATTTACTTATTCATCATAATAGGGAAGATTATTGAATATGCTATTGTGTGTGACCCTCTATGACCTTATCTCCATAGTAGTGAATAGTATCCATATACCAAGAGAAGAGTCTATCAATCCATCAAGGGACCTAAAGAGATAAGGAATAGTCATAACAATGACAAACAACCTACTAACATGTATAGTGTAATATAATCTCTTTGTCATTAGATATATCATAAATTAGGATGCACACTTGTGTCATCATCTAATCTCACTTTATTATTTATTGATCTTACTAGATGTTTTTGCCCTCAACTTCCTTGTCTAGGGACTTATAAAGTCACTACCATCCTGATAAACCAGGCTCGAGATATATTACTTCCTCAACTAAAAAGTGAAAAATATTATCTTGATCATTCAATCAATTCCATACCACCAATGATGAACCCAAAAAATCTAACACACAATGATTTTAATATCGTGGTTTTTTTCTTGCATCAAAGTATGAAATCAAATGGAACACATTGATAATGATATCAAGTCAGGAGACCAATACACGTGTTCATAAATAGGAAAAACCAATGACACCTGAAAATATGTGGTGTTCAAATTGGTGGGTCTGTCCTCATGATCTCACCTACCAAAGAACACCAAGTGAAAACTTCATGAGAAGAAGTTCCAATGATTATGAGACCCTAGAACATGATAATTAGATATCAAATGTATCCAGTTAGTATGATACATCTAGACCATATGAAATTTGTTTAAGATTAATGTTGTAGTATCTCGAGGTTCACATTATAGCCTAGGATCTTCTATAACCATTTTATACAACAATTAATCTATAGAAATTACCACTTAAATAGTGGAAGCTGGAATATCTACACTATAATAATAAGAATAAATCATGTATAAATAATTTTATAAATGATATGGTAATAAAAAAGTGATATTTAGTTGGTTTTAGGGAACCCACTATTACAACACTCCCACTTACACTAGATCCAACTTGATAACCATCCTTGTTAGCTCTCACGTGATTAAG
Organism: Viscum album; assembly: GCA_963277665.1. Classification (NCBI taxonomy): domain Eukaryota; kingdom Viridiplantae; phylum Streptophyta; class Magnoliopsida; order Santalales; family Viscaceae; genus Viscum; species Viscum album. The sequence continues at coordinate 1,746,196,613 of OY728151.1, read as the reverse complement.
ATCATGTTTCTGTTAAGTCATGGCTTTAGTTTTTGGGTCTACCACATTTTTGTTGCATGGAAATTATACTAAGTGTGACCTCAACTCCTTTAGTAAAACTTCTCAAGATATGGAAACCCTAAGTATGTATCATTTTTTCCACTTTCCAAACTTGATATCTTGACGAGTACTAGTAATAGAATTATATTTATGATAAAACTTAACTTAATTGATGAAATTTTAAGAACTGTAACAAAAAAATCATTTAATAACTACTTCTTAGTTGCCTCAGAAGCTGCAACATACTCAGTGATTATAGGTATAGCTACCACTGGCTTTTATGATCTTGTATTGCTCATTACCTTAGCCTGAATATGATATTAGAACACATTAATCTAACAAAGAATAGTTTTGTCCCCTAAAACTAGTATCCCTTCTTCTCTATATACCAGGTACATATCCTTTGTACTTTTTCAAGTACAATTAGGTAGTTATAACTACTTCCCTTGCAGTTATCTTGGATATATTTTATATTTTCCTATCATAAAGTATATGTTAGAAATATAATTTCTTTTACTTATCATGGAATATGTGATTGATCCATCACTAAATCATATGGAATTTCAACTCACCACTTTAATATCCTCTTATTCCCATGCATGTCTACTTGTATAGATTTATTCCATATGAAATTGGTAAAAATTATCTCTCAAATTGTTCCAAATTGTATTTTTTAATACCATGTTATCATATATAGGATTGACTAGGTCTAAGAAACTATTAGATCTACCTCAGTAGATCTTATTCCCTACAACTTAGGTTTCTACTTTAAGTCAATGTCTAGATAGATTCTTTCATTTTGGTCTTAACTAACTGTAATACCAATATCTATTTTCTACATGTTTCCAAACATATTGTACTTAGAAAATAATGGTGCTCCCACTAACCTATGGTAGACACATGGAAAACATTAATTCCAAATGAATACTCTAAGATCTTGTTACTTACTTTTAATCCTAAACTGGATTTAAGTAGCTTACAAACCTATTGGTATTATATTATGTCACCATCCATTTCTGGTTGCATCATATAGACACCTTCCATGATTGGTGGTATTGACATCCAATCTATAATAAAATGATCATAGATATTAGCTATTATAAGTAAAATTCTAATGGATTTTGGCATAACAACTTAGTATTACCAATTGAGCCTTATTTGTACGAAACTTATACCATCCATGTATAATATCATTTGAATACCCACCACAGTATTTAAAAGAATAATTCCCTTTTATTTTGATACATGGAATCCATTATTGAATTTTAATTGATCTTGTCAATATTAGCTAATTTTCATATGATGCTTACTTATAGAAATTATTATTCTCAATGAATAATGTATCACCAACCATGGTGAATATAAAACCATCACTATGGTTTTAATGTTCTTACACAGTATGTGTCTCTGGAACATTCATCTTCTACACCACTTGTGGAACTTGTTCTTATGCCAGCTATTTGTGCATCTATGGCATTGACTAAACCCAAGACAGTCTTACTCTTATTATCTCAAGTAGATATATGCACCCTTTTATATAAATGTAGGCTATCACTTGAATAAAACCTTTCTATCATAGGTATTCCTATAATATCCTAAGAAACATTAGGATAATTACTTTAGATGCACATTGTGTTTTTTTTATGCAAGTTTGTTTATATCCTAACAAAAACTTTGAATATAAACACATGTTATTATGATAAAATGGATTTCCATCATACTTTAAATCATATTATATCCATTTTTCATTATATTTTTCATAAGTTTATGTGATATAGCTATAATTTTCAAAGAAATTCTTGAAATATAATAGAAGTTTCTATAATGCATATATATATATCACCATTGATACTCCTTATACTTATGTCATGACTCTGATGTGTAAAAGAAAATGTGTGTTTAAGAATTTCTCCATGCTACATTTTTTTACCAATTTTAACATGTAAGAATCTTCATTGATCCTCCTTATTTTCATTATATCTTTGATGTGGATAAGGTACTGTGTGTTTAGGAATTACTCCATGCTATATTATAATGATTGATGAATGATTTTTCAGGATATTCTTTGGCATACCAGTCCAAATAAACTCATATATTTTGACCTTTAATTTACCATAATTCACTTTAATATTCCTTAATCACTTAAAAAAATATTATGAAATATATTTATCACTAGATTACCCTTGGAATAGTTCACACTCTCAAGATGAACTAGTTTCAAAATGTTTCTGGAACACCATTATTTCTAAAAGTTACTTTGTCCAAAACTACATATGTTAATAATACCTAAGGTATTTAACTAAAAAGAATCAAAATAACTTACTAGTTATATCCTTGACATCCATAGATTTTTTCTTGACAAATCATTATCTTTCCATAACTGGGTATATGATTCTTTCATTTTCATAATAATTATGTATTGCTTATGATTCATGTATCACTGAACTATTGGTTGAGTATGAAACACCATAAACAACCTTCATTATTGAACTAGAATAATGTATCCTTATTTCCAAAGGACGCATAATGATTCAGTAATACTCCAATTGTTCAACTGGAATCAATAAACTTGGTAATTTAGAAGTTGTATTTTTCTAACTACTGACTTATGAACCACCCTTTCTCAGCCACTTGGAGAACACACCTTACTTATAGTAATGTTTCTATTACTTACTTGGTTATTGTATTAATAAACATATGTAATAGTCATATTGTATTTAATACCCAAGAATTATGATAGATATATTACTTTTAATTGATGAATATACCTAAAGAAGAAGATATTTATTGCTTCTTTAATTCAGTTCATTGTAATTAAACTTCCATATATTTATTTCATGATATGTGAAGAAAATAACCGCTTGTTTATTACCTCTCCCTATGAATGACATTGTGAAGGTTCCCTTAGAATCTCTCTTTCCATTATCCTTATCACCTTAATATTTCTTTAAGTTCTAACTTACTTGGAGAACCTTACCTAGAAGGTAATGAATCATTTTTCTACAAACTATTCGTTTTTTAATCTTAAATGAAATTGGAGTATAAGGGTGAAAAATATGTAATAATTATATGCCCTAAAAGATCATGATCCACCTTTAAATTTACATATATCCAGTGTAATCATCACTCATTTTATATTGCCTCACTTTCTCCATGTAGTCTTCTCAAAGATGAGACAATGTGTGCAATCATCCATGTCTTGATGTAGTGTCCACAACTCACATTAGATATTGACAATAACATTATGAAAAAACCATAATATGCTTCATACAAGAGTCTCCTATAATCATTTTTACACCCTCACTTACAGAGGTGGCTTAACAAGTTTTGTGGACACAAACAGCTTGAATTTCTGATATCGTAGTATTGTATGCAAGAGCCTATACTACACATGGAAATTCATGCTAGTTTGGAAATTTACTTTTTTCATGATTATCATAGTGTATCTTGTTGAATTTCTTTCCGTTTTTCTACAAAAAAAATCTAGCATATTGTACTTTTATCTTGATTACTGATTTATACATTATTGATTAGTTAATTAAATCCTTAAATGTCTCCCACTATTTTATCAAATTCTAGGAACCATCAGTACTGGAATCGAAATACTCTGTCTCTTAAGTATTATAGTGGCAAGAATCCATGAACTTTTCCTTATAGTCTACAAGTTGTGGTTACTCCACTACTCAAAGAGTTCAATGTAGATGTTTGACTGGCCAACTGCATTAAGTTTTGCCTCCTTGATTATTTTAGTGAAGTCCTAGCTTCTAAAATCATAAAAATTATTTAGTCAATGATTTATTATAAAGTTGCAGAAACCTAGATATAGATACTCATTTATTTCCAACTTCAGTTAAGTCAACTCATCGTTCTCATAAGAACTCCCCGGTAGTAGGAGGCACCCTCAGATATAGATTACTAAGCACTCTGAATGCCTATTTGTGTTCAAATTCAAACAATGGATGGCATTTGTGACTTAATATTTTTTTGAGGGGTTTTTTATATTTTTTTAGATGAATGTAATCCATTTCTATTAATCTTGTTCATTATATGTTGTTTAGATCACAACTAAACATCAATAGAAAAAACATTCATCACTTATTTATGAATTTTCTTTATTTATTATTTTATGATTTTCCCATTGTCATGAAAATGTATAAAATAATAAACAAATGCATAAAAGAAATAAAAATTTACCTGACTGGTCTTAATAATCTGAAACCAATTGATCCATTTAAACTCAATAGATCAATCATGACCTAGGGGTATCATACCTAAGTTTTTGATTGACTCATGATGGAGCTCATCCCCGTCCAGTGTATTCGCTTCTCATCTGGAGTACTGCCTCGTCTGGGTGGAGTCTACATCTTAAAGATTCGTCATCAAAAATTACAAGTATACCCGCACATAGGAGATGGGAACTAAGGGTGCAACATACAATAGATAAATTTGGACACGCATAACCTTATACATATTGACCAAAAAAGGATGATGTGCACACTATCTTATTTAATTATAATCATCACACATAGATAAATAATTAAATAAATAAAATAGACATACACATGGTCGGTCCATTACTCAAGACTAGTCTACATAATTAATTTAAGCATGGAAAAATTAAATTGAAATAAATTTAAAGTAAGAAGGCTATTAAATAAATTAAATGAATTAAAATTCAAATAATTTATTTAATTTTTATTCAGTCTGATTATTAATTTAATTTTAATTCCAAAAAATAAATTAAATTAATTTTCTATCCAGGTATTAAATATTATATTTTAAACCAAAAAATAATATTTAATTTAATTTAATTTAATACTAAAACTAAATTAATTAATTATATTAAATTTTATTAAACTGATCCTTAAAACACCGTGTAGGGCCTATGTCGGTCGGGCCAACCTCATGCAGGCCCTTACTGGGTCATGCAAAGCCCATGTAGGGCTATTATGGGCTAGTCTGGTCCGCCTGAACCTGTCCTAGGTTGAGACCACCTACCTGAGCCCAATGCGGAGCAGATCCGGTCCAATAGAAACATGGTAGGGTATTGAATATTATATTTTAAACAAAAAAATAATATTTAATTTAATTTAATTTAATAATAAAATAAAATTAATTAATTATATTAAATTTTATTAACTTGGTCCTTAAAACTCCGCATAGGGCCTATGTGGGCTAGGACAACCTCATACAGGCCCTTACTGGGCTGTACAAAGCCCATGTAGGGATATTCTGGGCCAGTCTAGTCCGCCTGAACCTGTTCTAGGTCGATACCACCTACCTGAGCCCAATGCGGTCCAACATAAACATGGTAGGGTACCTTGCGAGTTATAGAAGGTAGGTCGAAAACCAGATCTACTATTGGAGGTTGAAGTGCGGCAGCGATGTGGCATGGATCTGGCCAAAAGGATTCCAAGAAAGATGGTGGGTCTCATAGGAATGGAAGTGGTGGACATCCCATGGGAAGTGGGATCATGTGGCTATGATGATGATGAAATTGGGGACTAGTGTGGTGACCTCGACCGTAGTAATCAATGGATCTCATTCGGATGACCCAATAATGGAGGATGCGTTACAGGACCTGGGGTGGTCATACGGTGCTTTGGAAGGGTGGTTGAATGTGTTGGAAGACATCCATTTGGAGTATGGCGTCCACCCCCCCTCTTTTGTCAAAGGGGGCTGGTGGTGGTAGATGGTGGGTGGCCAACCCCTACCAAATCATCCAGCAGGATAGAGGATGGTAGGGGAGAGGCAGTCTATATAAATGGCTCTCTCCCATGAGTTTTATCATCCCATCATCAACTTCATCTGGTTCTCTAATTCTTCAGTTTTTTGTGGTATTTAGTGAGGCAATTTTCCCCTTTATTAAAGAAATAATATTATGAGGGTTTTCTCCTTGTAATAGTGAGGGATTGTGTACCCACTTTTACCCCATAGTGATCCTTCTATTTGCACATGGTTTTTTACCCCTTCCATTTGGGGGTTTTTCCATGTTACATCTAGTGTCATTTATTTTTCCACATTTTTCACTTTATTTTTATCTCATGATTATCGTTGCACTAGTGGGTCAATCATTTATGGTCCTAATAAGTGGTATCAAAGGCAAGGTTTTGGCCCAGTGTTGTTCACGTTTTTAGGTATTAATAATTCTTGTAAATTTTAGTATGCTCTGTGATTGCGACTCTGGTTGATCTTTCACATCAGAAAAAAAATTATTGAGATTATTAAATACACCATTGTGAAACGGAGGAGGTTATGGACTGACGGTGTGTCCAGATAGTGGTGAAATTTAAGATCGAAAAATTCAACAGGAATAATTTTTCATTGTGGAAAATGAAGATTCAGGCAGTGCTGTGGAAGGAAAATTGTCGACTAACAATTGATGAAAGACTGGAAGATGTGACAATGGAGCATGGTTCCATTGGAATCCAAAATCATGACATGGAAAAAATGTGGTGAGTACTTCTGGAAGTGGAGATATACTAGTCATTGAACCGGCGATGACTGTTGGAAGTAGGCAGCATCTTGACGATGCATGGATTATTGACTCAAGAGCAACATGGCACATGACGTCTCGAAAAGAATGGTTTGACCAATATGAAACCATCCCAGAAGTATTAGTGTACATTGGGAATGATCACACCCTAAATATCATTGGAGTCGGTACCATCAAATTGAAGATGCATGATGGTATTGTCCGAACCGTCCAAGGAGTACGTCATGTAAAGGGTATGAAGAAGAATATATTGTCTTTGGGAAAATTTTATGATATTGGATGTAAGACTCGCACCGAGAATGGAGTGATGAGAATTTTAAAGGGTGCTCTTGTGGTAATGAAGGTGGAGAAAATCTCAAAGAACTTTTACGTGATTATAGGTGAAACGTACAAGGAGGAAGAGATAGTTGTTGCATCAACTACCTCGATGGAAGCATTGACGACGTTATAGCATCAGAAGCTTATCCATATGTCAAAACGAGCCCTAAAGATTCTTGCTGATCATAAGTTGCATCCTGGACTGACAAAGGTATCCTTACCATTTTGTGAGCATTGTGTTCTGAGCAAGAAACACAGGTTAAAGTTTAGGATGTCAACAGCGAGAAGTAAAGAGATCTTGGAGTTGATCTATTCCGATGTTTTTCAAGCACCGGTTATATCCCTGGGAGGAGCAAGGTACTTTGTATCATTAATTTATGATTATTCCAGGAGATGTTGGGTGTACCCAATCAAGAGGAAGGCGGATGTTTTTGAAGTTTTCAAAACATTCAAAGTGCAGAAGGAGATTGAATCTGGAAAGAATATCAAGTGTCTGAGGACTGACAATGGTGGAGAATATAAAATTGAGGAGTTTGATACTTTTTTTCAATAGGAAGGAATCAAGAGATAGTTCACGGTGGCATACACTCCTCAACATAATGGAGTGGAAGAGCGGATAAACAGAACCCTTTTGGATAGAACAAGGTCAATGTTGAAGAGTGTAGGAATTGCAAAAACTTTTTGGGTAGAAGCAGTGAATACCACCTGTTATGTGATCAACTGATCTCCTTCAATGGCGATTGAGATGAAGACACCGATGGAGATGTGGATTGGTAAACCCGCCAAATATTCCTGGTTATATACTTTTGTAAGTCCTATATATGCAATGTTTAATGATTAGGAAATATCAAAGTTGGATTCGAGATCCAAAAAATGTATCTTCTTGGGGTACGTTGATGGTGTGAAGGGGTATCGTTTGTGGGACCCCACTACCCACAAATTTATCATCAGTAGAGATGTCATTTTTGTAGAAGATAAGGTGAAAATGACAATTTATTGAGACATGGAGAAGAATAATACAGAGAATACAACATTTGAATTAGAGGAAAAATCTAAGGAAGAATCAGTTTCCTCTGAAGCATTACCAGAGCATGATGATCAAGTACTGGTTGAGTCTGGACCACGATGGTCGACTCAGGAGAAAAGAGAAATATTATGGCACTCATACTATGTCACTGAGAGAAATATTTCATGTTTCTTATTGAAGGAGTATGAAGACCTATCTTCATTTATGGAGGTGACCCAGAGTCCAGATGTATTCTCATGGATGGCGGCGATGCAGGAGGAACTTGAAGCCTTGCACAAAAACAAGACTTGGGATCTTGTTCCATTACCTCGTGGAAGGAAGGATATCGGAAAAAAATGGGTCTTTAAGATCAAACGGGATGGAAAATACCAGGTGGAAAGATATCGTGCAAGATTGGTGGTCAAAGGATTTGCTCAGAAGGAAGGTATTGATTTCAATGAAATATTTTCTCCTATTGTTAGACAGACAACTGTTCGATTAGTTCTAGTGATGTGTGCTACATACAGCTTACATCTAGAGCAGCTGGATGTGAAGACAATATTTCTCCATGGTGATATTGATGAAGAGATATATATGCTATAACCAGAAGGTTTTTTAAAAGAAGGAAAAGAGAACTTGGTTTTCAGGTTGAAAAAAATCTTTGTACGGTCTCAAACAGGTGTCGAGGTGTTGGTACAAGATATTTGATTCCTATATCCTGATCCTTGGATACAACAGACTTCATTCAGATCCTTGTGCATATTTCAAGGGTTCAGATGGTAATTATTTCACCATTCTTCTATTTTATGTGGATGACATGTTAGTTTCAGGCCCCAACAAAGATCAAATCCAGGAGACGAAGGCACAGTTGTCTAGGGATTTTGATATTAAGGACTTGGGACCAGCAAGCAATATTCTTGGAATACAGATTTATTGAGACAGAAATAATGAGAAGATTTGGCTATCACAGAAGAGTTACTTATAGAGAGTCTTGAAATGCCTTAACATGCAAGACTGTAAGACAATATCTACCCCTCTTCCTGTTAATTTCAATTTATCCTCCACGATGAGTCCTAGCAATGAAGAAGAGATGAATGAGATGTCTTGAGTACTATATGCATCAGCAGTGGGTAGTCTAATGTTTTCTATGGTTTGTAATAGACCAAACAGTGCACATGTAGTGGGAGTAGTTAGTCAGTACATGGAAAATCCAGGACAGGAGCATTGGAGAACAGTGAATAGGATCCTGAGATACATCAAAGAGACCTTATATGCTACATTATGTTACGGAGGATCATATTTTTTCGTTAGAGGATATGTTGATTCAGATTTTGAAGGTGATTCTGACCGGAGGAAATCCACTACTGGTTATGTGTTTACTCTTGCAGGAGGAGATGTGAGCTGGATTTCAAAGTTACAGTCAGTTGTGGCTTTATCCATGACGGAGGTAGAGTACATGGCAGCTACATGGGATTGTAAAGAAGCGATTTGGATGAGAAGGTTTTTGGAGGAGCTTGGGCACAGATAGGAGCAGATCCCATTGTTTTGTGACAGTCAGAGTGCCTTGTACATTTCAAGGTATTCATATTTTTATTCCAGGATGAAGCACATTGGTTTACAGTATCATTTTTTCTGAGATGTGGTGGAGGAAGGAAGTGTAGATATGAAGAAGATTCATACTAAAGAAAATCTAGCAGATTTCCTGACGAAGGTGATTAACTCTGATAAGTTCAGACAGTGCATATCCTCGAGTGACCTCACTAAGACTTGAGCAGCATGTTTGGCAGATAGAAAGGATGTGGAGATGTGATTGGTTCTCAATCAAATCTCCAAGTGGGATATGTGTTGGAGGACATCCATTTGGAGGACAGTGGCCACCCCCCTATTTTGTCAAAGGGGGGCTGGTGGTGGTAGATGGTGGGTGGACAACCCCCACCAAATCATCCAGCAAGATATAGGATGGCAGGGGGAGAGGCAGCACATATAAAGGGATCTCTCCCATGATTTTTATCATCCCATCATCAAATTCATCCAATTCTCTAATTCTTCAGTTTTTTTTGGTATTTAGTGAGGCAATTTTCCCCTTTATTTAAGAAAGAATATTATGAGGGTTTTCTCCTTATAATAATAAGGGTGTGTGTACCCAATTTTACCCCATAGTGATCCTTCTATTTGTCCATGGTTTTTTACCCCTTCCATTTGGGGGTTTTTCCACATTACATCCGGTGTCATTTATTTTTCCGCATTTTGCACTTTATTTTTATCTCATGATTATCACTACACCAGTGGGTCAATCATTTACGGTCCCAAAAAAATGGACATTCGGTGGCATATCCTAAATCTGGATAGAGAAGGAAGGTGGAGGTGGTAGGGATGGTTCCTGGTTACCTTGATGGGGAAGTGACCAGGTTAGGAGGTGCAACAGTCGGCGGGCAGTATTCGTTCAATCCGGATGGGGCATAGCGGCCTTATGGTGGCTCGTAGAGAGGAGGGAAACTTATGGGAGTGGTAGGGGCTTAGCCAAGAAAGGGTATAGGGGACCCATCATTTTGAAAAACCCATTTTTTTATAAAATCTAGAAGGGATTTGGTATTTTCCACCAAATTCACACTACCTTGAAGTCCTTTTTTACACCTATTTAATAGGCACTGAAAAATAGTAAAAGTGTTAATTAAAAATAATGATCGTGAACACCATCCCCACACCTCTCTTCATTTCTTTAATAAAGTCCATCCACTTAACTCCTTCAATTGTGGAATTTCAACAATCAAATATATTTATAGTTATTATTATAATAAAATAATAATGATTATAATAATAAAAATAATAATCCACATTATTGGTGGAAATATTTCCCAGTTGTAAAAACTATTCCAACAACTGGTTTCAATTAGAAATTTTAGGTAACTAGAAAATGAAACCCAATACTAAATATATAATATGTGTTATTCAAATTTAATACCTGAAATCAAACCACAAATAATCTATATTGGAAACTTCATATGGACATAACTTGGTTGTTCAGAATTGGATCGACATGCAGTTTGGTGTGTTGGGATCGAAATAATACCCTCTACTTAAATTTAAAGTTAATTTAATTTTCCCAGATTATAAAAATCATGTGATTGCTATGATACCAATTGAAGATACCATGGCATACAGAGGAAGCCGATGGGATGGGGATTTAAAAAATATCATCACTAGGATGACGTAAATTTTCATCTCTAATGATCTAATCCCCAGTATAGTCTGAGGATCTCATGTCAATTATTCAAAGCACAAAAATAAAACCAAACATACCTTGTTCAAAATAAAGAGTTCTAGATAGAATATCGATTGCGATGACTTTTGCTCGAAGGATATTAAGACAAACCCCTATATATTGTCCATACATGCTTCAGTAATCTATTCACTATTTGTTCATAAAATTTTGGGAGCTAGCGTGGAGCTCCAACAAATCCTTCAATGTCGCATTGATCAACACGATCCTCTGCCCTCGATTCGCAGAGGCATACTTGGATCAGTGCTTGGAGAGAGATTCTCTCTCTCTCTCTAGAAGGTGGGAGGAGAGAGAGGCTCTCACTTTATTGTCATGAAAAACACTATATAAATGAGACTCTCTACAACTTATATATGGGAGAGTCAAAATATCTAGAAGGGTTCTCCAAAACCTGGAAATAAAATACTCACTAAATAAGCAATAAATAAATAATTATGAAAAACTAAACTATTTAATAAATATTATTTATATTTTATCACATAATTTTAATATATATAAATATATTACAAGATAAAACCAAGTCATTTTACTCAACTCATCATTCCCACTAATATTAAATGAACCTGGAATATTAAAATAATATTCATTTGTATAATATTTTTCTTATATTCACTAAATAACTTGTGAATAATTTTAATAAATAAATTCAACCCAATTATTCTATACTTGAATAATAATGAATTTATTTATTCTTTGATGATCGTTAATACTTGTACAACCTCACACCCCATTTTGGATCCCACCGTGTCTTATTTACCTATTCATCATAATAAGACATATTCTAAAATACGCTATTGTGTGTGACCCTCTAGGCTCTTATCTTGATAGTAGTGAATAGAATCCATAGACTAAGAGAGGAGTCTTGAAACCCATAAAGGCTCCTAAAGAGTTAAGAAATAGTCATAGCAATGACAACCAACCTACAAACACGCACTGTGTAATATAATCTCTTTATCTTTATATATCTCATAAAAAAAGATGCACACTTATGTCATTATCCTTTCTTGATTTATTATTTCTTAATATAACTAGATGGATTTACCCCCGTCTACCTTGGAAAAGGACTTATGAAGACACTACCATCCTGATTAACCAGGATGGAGATATATTACTTCCTCAACTTGGAAGCGACAAATCATATCTTGATCATTGAATCAATGTCATACCACCAATGACTCACCCAACACAAGCTACCTCTCCATGATTTTATTATCATATTTTTTCATTGCATCAAAGAAAATGATCAAATGTAACACATTGATAATGATCTCAAGTTAAGAGACCAATACCCATGTTTGTATATAGGAATAACCAATTACACCTAAAAACATGTGATGTTCCTATTAGCGGGTTTGTCCTCATGATCTCACCTACCAAAGATCCCCAAGTGTGAACTTCTTGAGAAGAAGTATCAATGCTTATGAGCCCCCAACACCTAATAGTCAGACGTCAACTATGTCCACACAGTATGATGTATCTTGACCATATGATATTTTTTTAAGATTAATGTCTGAGTATATCAAGGTTCTCATTATTGCCTATGATCTTCTATAACCTTTTGATATGACAGTTAATATATGGAAATTAACATTTAAATAGAGGATTCAGAAATATATACACTATAATAGTAAGCATACATCATGTATAACTAACTTTATACATGATATGGTAATCAAAAGGTACTATTTAGTTGGGTCTAGGGCACCCATTATTACAATACAAGGTTCGATTAATAAAGGGGGAATAAAGAACCACCTACCTTATCTGGGAGAATCTATCGATGAATAGAGTGAATATACTTAATATAAGGAGGATGGATATTTAGAAGGCAAGAATAAACCTAAACATCAAAAATTCAAGCCTTGAAAATCAGTCGGTGGAAACCCTAGGCCACCATGGCTACAGGATAGAGAAAAAACCATAAAATGGAGAGAGATTAGGTTTAATGGGGAGAAGATGAGCTACATAATTAATGGTTTATAAGTTATCCCAGGTTAAATCCCACCAAAATTTAAGTGAGGATGGAAGGGGGAGGTAGATCTCATGTGTAGGGGACTTGGTGCATCTGATATAGGAAGAATAAGAGGGTTAGAGGCTGTTAAATCGAGAAGGGGTAGTTTGGGGATTTCAAATTTAGTTTAAAAAAAACTTAGCATGGGTAAACTATATAATAGAACTAATGTACATGGTTTTGTGTCCCTCCCTAGATTTACCTTATGGTGTGTCCTCCTAGGCTGCATTATGGTGCACCCCTAGGGGGTAGGACTGAGAACCCCTTGAGTCCAGGCCTCCACAATGTGGTGCACCTACTAAACTGCACAACCTCATGAGAAAAGTAACATGTTATGTCGTGGAGGACTTGGACCATAATACATCTTGTTGTATTTTGATCTTGTGACCCCCAAAATTCTATAGAAACCAAAAGAAATAAAAATTCCAAAAACTTTGAATAAAAAATTTGATAAATAAAAAAAAATACCTAAAAATGATATTGTGGGTGTGATAATTCTCTCCACTATATCACTTTTTCCCCTATAAATTCAACTTGATGATTGATCTTAGAATAAAAGATTCCATTACTTCCTCGAGAATGTTTCCCACTCCCAAGTCTCATATGAATCAGTTCTATGTTGTGAAAACACACAAACCAAATTAATAGAATTTCCTCGAAGCACTTTAACCTAAGATTCAATAATCTAAATTGGTTTCTCAATGATAAAGATATATGACTCCAACTCAAGAACTTCCCAATTTCGAACATGTGTAGGATCCAGTTGGTACCTCTTTAGTTGAGATACTTTAAACATGTTATGAATGGTCATAAAATAAGGTGGAAATTGAAGATGGTAAAAGACCTTCCCAATCTGCTCAGATATCTCAAAGGGTCCCATGAACCTCGAGGCAAGCTTCCCAAGCTTCCCCAACCTCTGTTGGACCAAATGGGTTAATAATTTTAATAATTCCAAGTTACCTACTAAAAATTACAAAGGATGTCAATGTTGGTTAGCATATGATTTATGGAGACTCTGATCCATGTTCGTGCTTTGGCACAGGTCATCTAGTTGTGTTGCGATGATACATTGGAAGCTGGAATTTATAGTAGTTTTTTGCTGGGAGGATATTTTCTTTTACAATGAGAATTGTTTTTATCTTGAGTTTTGGTATGTTGGATACTATTGTATTGTGGTTAAGTCTTGATTTCATGGGTTTTCACTTTCCCTTAAAAGTTTTTGGAAAATAAAAAAGTAATTTTCAGTCAGTCACCCACCTTAATCCAATATAAAGGAGAGCAGCATGGATGACTATAAAGAGATTTGAACAAGGATATTTGAATAGGGGATTGGTGACTATTATTGTAAGAAAATTAAACCGGTCTCATATAGTTATCCCATAGTTATCCCATGAACCATTAAAATTTAAAACACATGCCCTGATAATATTAAAATCCCTAGTCTAGATAGACTAGTGATAGGGGTTGAATCAGTGGTGTCTTTTTATGAATTTTATTGCTTTACAATTTAACCTATTGAACCTGTTAAAGTTATTGATCCACTTAATGATTTCTCACAACCTTTCCTTCATGTGTAGTAATAAAGAAAGATATTTTAACATAGTATTTTCAAGTTTTGTCATAAAATCATGATCCTTAATATGTTGATTAGACCCCCCCAAAAAAACATATATTCATTACTATCAAACAAGTGACTACATCCATAGAAAATCCTAGTTTGATCAACACAGAATCCAACTATGTTCCTCCACTTCCATCACTTACTGTAAAATACAATTCTCTTATTCAATGAGGATCCAGCATAAAAATGTCTCATTCCTCTCCTTAGTTTCATCTACACCACATGGAAATAGGATCTTTCTCCACAATAAAACACTGCTATAAAAAATGGGAAAGGGAAGCGCCACCCTTTATCAGTGCTAAGAAAAAAGCACTGATAAAGGTAATTCTTTATCAGCGCTAAAATTTTAGTGCAGATAAATGGTGCCTTTATCAGCACTTTTGTAGCACTGATAAAGGGATTCTTTATCAGCGCTTTTCTGGCACTGATAAAACCATAGTCCAATTTTATAAAATGGGGATCACAGTGCCCTCTATTTATCAGGCTCTCAAGATCTCGTGGGAATGTACCCCTAAGACAACTCCCCTCCCCCCCCCCCCCCCCTTGATCTTCTCTTTGTCGGACCTCTGTCGCCGCTATCCCTACTCCGCTGCCACTCACCCTACTCCGCCGCTATCCCTACTCTACCACCTCTAGCCCTACTCCGCCACTAGCCCTAATCTACCGCTAGCCCTACTCTGCCGTGAACCCTACTCCTTATCCTCCCCCTCGAACCCCTTTCATGGATCCTCCTCCCCACAAACCCTACTTCTCCTCCTCCCTACTGGACCCTACTCCCCGTGAACCCTACTTCAAGTGTTTGGGATTCCTTTTGATGAGGTTAGATTCTCAGCTTCCCATATTTGATATTTGGTGATTTCTCTGCTCATCCTCATCTGTTTCCTTTTGTTCTTATTCTAATATTCACTATGGTGGTTTAGTTTGGTTTGGTTTGGGTTGTGTTGTGTGCTTGGGCTGTATTTTTAGGTCACATTCTTTCAAAAATGCATGAAGTGATTATATTTTTACCAAGTGAATTGTTTATTACTTATAGGGTTTTGTTAAGTTATTTTCAAGATTAATATTATTATAAACACTCTATTGTAAATGTGAGTAGTGAGAAGGAGAAAAGAGATTGTAATATTTTTCAATGGATTTAAGAATGGTGGCATGGGGTGATGAGGTGGTTGTGTTATTGGAGGGTCTGATGGTGATGATTTCATAAGAATATAATATTTTTCAATGGATTGTGAATTGGTTTTGTAGTTTATAATTATTGGGGTATATGTGATTCTTTTAGTGTGGAATAGTATCCCTTGGTGTTGGTAAGTTATTTAATTTTTTGGATTAAATTTATTAATTTTGATGCTTATACAGGTTGAAACATTATCATGGTAAAGTGCGCAGGAAGTAGAAAGAGACATGGGATAGAGTGTTGTTAAATTTAAATAGTAGGAGGTGTTGATTTTTATTGTCTAGGTGTTAGGTCCTAAGGTTATGAATTGGCTAGAAGCAGTTGAGTTCCCCATGATTCATGTTGTTTCTTGGTTTTAGTAAGGTTTAGTTTTATTTAGCTGGATGGTCATGTTTTAGTTGATAAAATTTTGGGATGTGGTGAGTTTGGTTTGAGAGTCTAGTCATGATTATGTCCTGAGTTATTGACCTCATCCCTTTATTAACCAATACTCTCTTTTGGAAAATAATTTATTTATAAAATTAATTTCACAAATTTTTTCAATATTATGGAAGGTATTAACAGTTAGTGAGAGGATGTTTGATTTTTGGGTAGGGATGGTTGACGTGGTCCTTCTCCCTCATGTGTGAGTTTTTTAACACTAAGGGATTGTTGTTTATCCCTTTGTATGGAAATGTGCTTTTTTATAGAATGGATGTAAGATGTGTCTGTGGATATTAGTTACAAGTTTGGGGAAGGTGAGGGAGAGTTATTGCATATCCTTTAGATGTTCATGATAGAATTTATGTTCACTAACCTCAATTTTCTATTTATTATGTTAATTTGGGTAGCAAAACCTAAGATATTCCATAGTAATTTTGGATAAACCTAGGTTATTTTTCTCCACTGTGAACCCCTTTTTGTTTGGAAATGTATCTACTATATTAGTTTTCTCATCAAAATTGTATCCTTGTTTTCATTTTATTTGAGTTTGGTCACTAGTTTTGGGATATTTAATGTGATTATTTTATTATGAATGAGGTGGTTGGTAGGGGTGGTTAAAAGGATGTTTAATGTTTTACTGCAAGGGTGGTGGGTGATAGAACTATTGGTAAGGGGGCTGGAAAGTGTGTTGATTTTGATGGGGGGTTTATCCTGGTTCTGTTGATTTCCAAATCTTTATTGGAAATGGTTAGGCTATATTAATATCTATTTTTATAAGGAATAGGTTCTCTTATACTATATTTGGAAGTCTTGTTTTCTGTATTTTAATCATAGATAATAATATTTGAGATTCAAATAGGATGAAGATGAATAAAGATTGGATGGATGCTAATTGTTTAATAATAGAGTATGAGAATGGAGTGAAAGATTTCATCAAGTTTGAAAAGGATCATGCAAAGGATCCTTCTCAAATACTTTGTCCATGTTTACGTTGTTGTTATTCTAGAATAATTACTCTATAGGAATTGGAAGAACATTTGATATGTCAATGAATAGATCGGAGTTATAAATGTTGTAATAAACATGGAGAAAAGTGAATGTATCTACTGGATGGGATAAAACTGCATTTTATGGATCATCGTATATGATTACAAATATGGATAATGAAGAAGACCACATGGAGGATGTGATTACAGATTTTAATGATGATGAAGATCGTATTGAGGAAATGATAAGGGCAGTTGAAGATGAACTCCATGATTTCCTAAAATTGTTTGATAAGTTAAAGAGTTGTGCAAAGATGCCATTGTATGCTGGTTTCACTAAATATACAGCATTGTCACTTGTATTGAAGTTGTATAAATTGAAAGTAAGCAATGTATAAAGTGATGTCAGTTTTATGGAACTACTTTCTCTCTTTAATGACATGCTCCCGGAAGATAACGAGCTCCAAAGCCGGACATATAAAGATAAACGAATGTTATGCTTGATGGGTATGATTTTTAAAAGAATACATGCCTGCTCGAAAGACTATATATTGTTTCAAAAGGAGAAAAAATCACTTACATAATTCCTAAAGTGTGGTACTTCTCAATACAAGAAAGATGAATTCAGTCCTACAAAAGTTGTATGGTACATTCCAATAATTCAAAGGTTTAGGCATCTATATGGAGGTGAAAAAACTGCAAGACAATTGTCATGGCATGCAGATAAAAGAAATAAATATTGGAAATTACGCAACCCAGCCGACTCTCCTTAATGGAAGATAATTGATCATGAGTATCCTAAATTTGGAAATTATTCGAGAAACCTTCTTCTTGTGTTATCTACAGATGGAGTGAATCCTTTTGGTTTTCAAACCAGCACTCATAGTACATGGCCTGTTATGTTGGTAAATTATAACTTTCCACCCTGGTTATGCATGAAATGAAAATTCCTCATGTCATCTATGCTTATATCAAGACCAAAACAACCAGGTAACGATATTGATGTTTATTTGGCTACTTTTATCAAGGATTTTAAGTTATTATGGGATTCATGTGTTATGTTGTATGATTCTTATAAAAGTGAATACTTCACATTGAGAGAGATGTTGTATAAGATGATAAATGATTTCCCTGCTTATTGAAATTTTTCAGGCTATAGCATTAAAGGAGCTCAAGGGTGTCCCATGTGTGAAGAAGATACGAAATCAATTAGGTTGAAACATTCATCAAAATCTGTGTTTCTAGGACATCGTAGATTTCTACCTCGTCATCATAAGTACCAATCTTGGATGACATCATTCCATGGAAGTTCAGAACAACGCACAACAATTTCTCCACTAACAGGTGATCAGCTTTTTGAGAAAGTAAAAGATGTGAACACTGTTTTTGGTCAACCAATTTTGAAAAACCTTACGAAAATCAGTTGGAAAAATATATCAATTTTTTTTTGAATTTCCATACTGTAATTTTCTGCACGTCAGACATTTTCATGATGTGATGCATGTGGAAAAAAATGTATGTGACGGTGTTATCAGAATGTTGCTAAATGCCCCTAGCAAAACAAAGGATGAAATTAAGGAAAGGTTGGACATGGTTGACATGGGAATATGAGAATATTTGGCTCCTATGAAGGGTGAAAATTGAATTTTTCTTCCTCCAGCTGCTTACACTCTTTCTAGGGAGGAGAGATATCAGTTTTTCAACTTCTTGAATGATGTAAAGGTTCCATAGGGGTATTCATCAAATATCAAGAACATTGTGACAATGAATGATTTGAAGTTAAAAGGTTTGAAATCACATGAATGTCATGTTTTGATGCAATATTTAATTCCAATAGCTTTATGTTGCATTTTTACCAAGAATGTTCATCATACATTAACCAAACTTTGTTTCTTTTTCAAAGCTATATGCAACAAAGTTTTAGACCCGACGAAATTGCCAGCTATAGAAAGAGAAATTGTCATCATATTATGTGAATTATAAATGTTCTTCCCACCATCATTCTTTGATATGATGGTTCATTTGATGGTTCACTTGGTGAGAGAGATTCGACTTTGTGGTCCTATGCACTATAGATGGATGTACCCCACTGAACGGTATATGAAGATTTTGAAAGGGTGTGTCAAAAATCGAAGTCATCTAGAGGGTTGTATTGTAGAGCGATATATTATTGAGGAAGCCATTGAATTATGTACCTAATACTTATCTGATGTGGAAAGTATTGGTCTCCCAAAATCTCATCACACTAGATGAATTGAGGGTGAGGGAATTTCTGAAAGAGATGTTGTAACAATCAATATTACAGATCAGGAGCAGGCCCACCTTTATGTTTTGCATAATAGTTGGGAGGTTTCTTCATATATTGAAACCCACAAAGAAATTATTAGGCAGTTGAATCCATCAAGGGCTAAAAAATGGATATCAAATACATATAATCACAAGTTTATATGATGGTTTTGGGACCATATTTGTAAGGAGTTAGCTGAAAATCTGAATTCAATTTCAGAACGACTTCGATGGCTAGACACCGGACCAAGTGTGTATGTATTATCTTACAATGGTTATGTAATTAATGGTTATACATTCTATACAGATGAACATGATGAAGATAGTACCATGCAAAATAGTGGAGTTACACTAGTGGCTGAAGCGATGCATGTTTTTAGTAGTAAGGACAGAAATCCAATTTATGTGAATATGTCATACTTTTTCATTATCAAACAAATATGGGAGTTGGATTATACGACATTCCAATTTATGATTTTTCAATGCAAATGGGTTGATAACAATAGTGGTGTTAAAATAGATGAATTGGGATTTGTGAAAGTTGATTTTAGTAAAGAAGGTTACAAAGACGAACAGCTTATAATGGAATCACAAGCGGTACAAGTATTTTATGTTCTAGATCCCGCAAATTAAAAGTGGTCGATTGTTCTATTATCATTCAAAACTACTGAAGGGTCCGATGAAAATTCAATTGAGAACGATCCTTTTAGTGGTATGTATCAATCATTTCGCAGTGATCCCAATGTAGATGATGTTTTTTATGTTAGAGGAGACCACAATAAAGGGATTTGGATAATCGATAGAGGTGTCAAATCCCTTCAGCCTTTGAAAAAAAGAAATAGAGTTCAATAAACAGGTTATATTTTGTTTGTAATATAGATCTTGTCATCTCATGTTATTATCTTATCATTTCTGAATTTATGTAATCTAAATTAATTGTTCAACCACTTTTGTAGATAATGACTTCTGCATATTTCGGTGCTCCTAACCTCGAGGCTGAACAAGTCTCTCAAGATGATGCTGCTGCTGCTGCTGCTCACAATGCATAGAAACAACAAGTTTCTGAACCTATTGTTACTCCTAGTGTTAATGTCCAACAACCATCAACACATTTAATTGCTACCATTTTAGATAAATATATTGATGATGTTGATATCGATGAAATGGTCAGGGATGAAGGACCAACGTCGCAGAAAACACAGGTGTGTTGTAGTTTGACGGTGTTAGCCAAAGTTCATAAGCTGAAAAGCAAAGGCATCAAATTTCATGTCGGATGGAATGCACGAGGCCAATATGTGAATCCCAACAAGGTTATTTTTAGTAGTTATATTGTAATTTTCACTTAGAAACGCATGCTGATTGACATAGATTCATGGCACCATGTTGTGTCCGGGCTGAAGGCTATGATCTAAGAAGAAATTATGGTAACATTATGATATTATTTCTTTAATTTACTAGAAAATAAAATAATTAAACATTTTCTTACTCTTCTCAATCCCTTTCAGAGTACATTTATAGTAGATGATTCACTCAATAATTATGTACTAAGGCTTGCAGGAAGGATTCATCGAGGTTTTCGCACTATTTTAACAAAATGTCACCTAAAAGATTCCAAAGTTAAAATAAACCCACACTCACCCCTTGTCTACACTCACCTAATATCCCAAGAAGCATGGGATGCATTTATTGGCTACCGTGGGGATGATAAGTTTCAAGTACATTGTGGTGGATAATACGTTGTTTGAGGATATGTTTATTCATCACTTTGATTGTCAATATTTCATTTATGAAATAGAAACTCAGTACTAAAAATAAGGAATGTTCATCAAAACCAACATACCCCTATCGTAAAGTAAGGACGGGGTACGCTTCACTAGAAAAGAAAATGGTACGTATTTTAAATTTATAGTAATATTATTATGTGACAAGAAACAACATCATAATTATCTTTCTATATTTATATGTAGATTGATGAGTCTAAATCCAAAGACACTTCCATCCCATGTCATGTGCTATGGAAGGAGGAACGTGTGAATAAGGAAGGGAAGCTAGTAGATAAAAACAAACAAAAAGTGTGGGAAATATGTGTAAGTATGACATGATAAAAAAGTTTTGTTTTAAATTGAAATTACATAATAATAATTACTTATTTTCCTATATCTGACAGTTACAGGAATCAGCTACTCCTATAGCAGATGAAGACCTATTATCGATGGCTTTGAAGTGACCAGAACAATATGGTCGTGTTAGAGGTGTGGGGTTTGGGGTGACACCTTGAGTATATTTTGAGAAAAAAACAAACAGATGATAGAAATGAAGAAATGAAACAAATTATTGAAAGACTAGAAACTCTTGAAGAATGATTTCAATGTCAGGGAGAGTTTCTAGCAACTTTTATGGGTGGGAAGCAAGGAGAAGACACAACTCAAGAACAAAAATCACGTGAAGATCCCACCCCACCCCCTACCAGCTTTGAGGCAAGCCATTCCCCTCAAAGATTAATCTTAGCCGTGGTAATCAATATTCTAATAATTTTTCTCATGAAATGTGAATCAGACAAACATTGATACTTTTCCTGTGATGATCTTTTATAGGGTGATAATGATTGTGATTTATATCTATCAACATCCACCTATCACCTTGTATCAAGGGCTACAGTGTTCAAAATCCCAGAGGACAAGCTACATAATAGACCACTTCCAAAAGATCATCTGAAAGTGACAATTATTTTAGCTCATGATCCAAATTTAGAGATACCTATTCCACTTGATGATGATGATATTCATACAATCGAAAAGGCTATTGGTACATTCATTGCATGGCTGTCACAACTTGTAAGAGTGCATGTGGACAAAGAGGTATTTATTTCCATTTTTTTCAAGCTAAACCTTTAATAATTAATGAAAAAAAGGTTTGAACCAATGAATGTTATTATAGATAGAGAAAGGGAATGGGGTGACAAGAAACATGGGCTCAAAAACATCTAAAGGATCAACCAACCGATCCAAAAGATCTACTGAAAGCATAATAACACCGCATGTTCTCTATCCACATTTACTAGAATTGAAGTCTCATGTGGATACGAAGCTAAAAAGTAGTGGTAGTCATATAGTTGTTTTTGAAAATAATATATACAGAGAGAAAATTCAAGATTTCGTTGTTTCTGAAAAATTAAATGAGATCCTTGAATATGATTGGCTAGGCGTCACAGTTGTAAATTTATATATGAGGTATGTTTTCATGAATTGATTTTCTAAAAGATGATATAATCTGATAATTATGACTAAATGAATTTTATATTATTAGAAGGTGTATATATGAAAAAAAAATTGAAGGGATTTTCCCATGAGACAAAATTCAGACTCATTAGTCCTCATACCACATCAACACAACTAACGAAATTAGATCCATCAAAAGGGATGAAATAGTGAAAGGATTGCTAAAAACATTTGAAAGCAAGATTACAGATGACAGACTCTTCCTAATACCAATCATGCAGGGGTCAAACTCTATGATTAAAGTATATCAATTATATTTTTACTTATTTCATTACTTATCCCTTTTGTGTTTTTAGGCAACATTGGCTGCTAATTGTGGTGAACTTGGATACTCCAAAGATTTATTTTCTAGATCTAATGCAATGATATCCAACAAACCGACCACACATGATGGAGTTTGTGAATCTATAAGACACTAAATCCTACGTTTTAGGTCTACAAATTAAGTTATTTAATTTATATTATCTTTTATTGAGGATTCTATTATGATAGGGTGGTGTATCAATATCATCTAAAAAAGAATGAGGATAGGGGCTAAGAATAAGGAGGCGAGTAATTACTACGTCTGGACAAGTATCAGGGTATATATAATAAAATTTCACTATCCAAACACATATAAAAAAAAGTTACTTATTCTACAAATGATAAAAGTTTTTTCAGTGTCCAAAACAAACAAAGGATAATGATTGCAGTTATTATGTTTGTAAATTTATGAGAGATATCATTTTCCATCAACAAACTAGCATCCCTAAAGAGGTATTTTCAAAAACAACTACTATTTCATTTAAATTATTTATTAATTCTTTATTTATATATTTTTCATTACTAATCTGACTATTGAAAAGCCTCATATTCACAAGACGATATAGATTTGTTCATAAATGAGTGGGCAGTATACCTAATGGAAGATTGCACACAAATATCATAAAGATCTGACTTATGGGTGTGTACAATTGGTGGACATTTTTTAGAGGGGTTAAGGAGATCAAAATATGAAACATTATTGTATGTAAATGTTCGCAGGAAAATTGTAATTGTTATAAAATAAAAAACCCTTTCTCCAATGATTCATTTGTCTATTTTAACAGATGAAATGCACCAGAAACATGCAAGAATGATGAACCACTTTTATTTGGGCTTTGGATAATAAAAACTAGTAAAATCTCCAAAATACCTTCATATCACGCATGACAATTCACATTCAAATAAAATATGAGTAAAAATATATGCCCTAAATTGATTACATTATGAGAATAGATATTCCAAATGTATTCACATGTGTTGAACATTTTCATTGGTAGAAATTGTATGTTTTCTGATTATCCATAATAAGAAAATGAACATTGTTGGAACCTCCTTCCTCCACAGGGCATCCCCCCCACACACACATCCATGTTTTCAATTTATAACAATGATACATGCATCATGTGTGATGTTTATGATTCAACACCACCTCAATACAAAGCACGGTGTGGTTGGTATCACTCAAAGTGTCTCTTTTGTTTAAAATGGACAGAATTTTAAGTGAAAACAAAAACTAACATACGAAAAACCGACCAAATGAATTCGAATTGTGTTGATACTTTATTCCAACAATAAATGTGTCATTTGTGATGTGTATGAGTCAACCCCACATCAATATGAGTTACGGTGTGGCCAGTATCACTCAAATTGTCTCTCTTTTGTTTAAAATAGACAGAATTTTAAGTGAAAACAACAACTGACATACGGAAAACTGATCAAACTCATTAGTATTGTGTTGATACGTTATTCCAATGATAAATGGGTCATTTTTTATGTTTATAAGTAAACAACTCATCAATTTTAGGCATGGTGTGACCGGTATCACTCAAAGTGTCTCTCTTTTGTTTAAAATTGGCAGAATTTTAAGTGAAAACAACAACTGACATACGGAAAACCAACCAAATGCATTCGGATTGTGTTTATACTTTATTAAAATTATCCATGGGTCATTTGTGACATTTTAGAGTCAATCAAGCCTCAATATAAGGCACGGTGTTCCTGGTATCACTCAAAGTGTCTCTCTTTTGTTTAAATTGGACAGAATTTTAAGTGAAAACAACAACTGACATACGGAAAACTGAACAAATGCATTAGGATTGTGTTGAAACTTTATGATAATGGTAAATGGGTCATGTGTGATTTTTAAGAGTCAACTCCTCCTCGATATTATTCATGGTGTGACCGGTATCACTCAAAGTGTCTCTCTTTTGTTTAAAATGGACAAAATTTTAAGTGAAAACAACAACTAACATATATAAAACCGACCAAACACATTATTATAGTTTTTATACTTTATTCCAATGATACATGGGTCATTTTTTATTTTTAAGAGTCAACACCACCTCAATTAGAGTCATGGTGTGGCCGGTATCACTCAAAGTGTCTCTCTTTTGTTTAAAATGGACAGAATTTTAAGTGAAAACAACAACTGGCATACAGAAAACTGACCAAACGCATTCATATTGTGTTGATACTTTAGTAAAACGATCCATGGGTCATGTGAGATGTGTAAGATTCAACCACGCCTCAATATGAGGCACGGTGTGTCTGGTATCACTAAAAGTGTCTCTCTTTTGTTTAAAATGGACATAATTTTAAGTGAAAACAACAACTGATGCACGGAAAACCAACCAAACACATTTGGATTGTGTTTATACTTTAAGAAAACAATCCATGGGTCATTTTTGATGTTTAAGAGTCAACATTTCCTCAATATGAGGCACGGTGTGACCGGTGTCACTCAAAGTGTTTCTCTTTTGTTTAAAATGGACATAATTTTAAGTGAAAACAACCACGGACATACGGAAAACCGACCAAACGCATTCATATTGTGTTTATACTTTAGAAAAATGATCCATGGGTTATTTTTTATGTTTAAGTATCAACCCCATATCAATTTGAGGCATGGTGTGGCCGGTATCACTCAAAGTGTCTCTCTTTTGTATAAAATGGACAAAATTTTAAGTGAAGACAACAACTAACATACAGAAAACTGACCAAACGCATTTGGATTGTGTTGATACTTTAGGAAAATAATACATGGATCATTTTTAATGTTTATGAGTCAACCATACCTAAATATGAGACATGGTGTGTCCGGTATCACTCAAAGTTTCTCTCTTTTGTTTAAAATGGACATAATTTTAAGTGAAAACAACAATTGACATACGGAAAACAGACCAAATTCATTATGATTGTGTAGATACTTTATTAAAACAATACATGGTTCATGTGTGACATGTAAAAGTAAAATATTCCTTAATACGAGGCATGGTGTGACCGGTATCACTCAAAGTGTCTCTCTTTCGTTTAAAATGGACAAAATTTTAAGTGAAAACAACAACTAACATACGAAAAACTGACCAAACACATTCATATTGTGTTGATACTTTATTAAAATGATACATGGGTCATTTTTGACATTTAAGAGTAAAACCATCTTCAATATGAGGCATGGTGTGTCCGGTATCACTCAAAGTGTCTCTCTTTTGTTTAAAATGGACATAATTTTCAGTGAAAACAACAACTGACATACGGAAAACTGACCAAACGCATTTGGATTGTGTTCATACTTTAGTCCAATGATAAAAGGGTCATTTTTGACATGTAAGAGTCTAACCCGCCTCAATCTAAGGCACTGTGTGACCAGTATCACTCAAAGTGTCTCTCTTTTGTTTAAAATGGATAGAATTTTAAGTGAAAACAACAACTGATGTATGGAAAACTAGCCAAAATCATTTGGATTGTGTTGAAACTTTATGAGAACGTTCCATGGGTCATTTTTGACATTTAAGAGTCAACCCAACCTTAATATGAGGCACGGTGTTACCAGTATCACTCAAAGTGTCTCTCTTTTGTTTAAAATAGACAGAATTTTAAGTGAAAACAACAACTAACATACAAAAAACTGACCAAAATCATTAATATTGTTTCTATAATTTAGGAAAAATATACATGGGTCATGTGTTACATGTATGAGTCAACCCCCCCCCCTAAATTTGAGGCATGGTGTGGCCGGTATCACTCAAAGTGTCTCTCTTTTGTTTAAAATGGACAAAATTTTAAGTGAAAACAACAACTAACATACGGAAAACCGAACAAACGCATTCTGATTGTGTTGATACTTTAGGAAAATGATCCATGGGTTATTTTTGATTTGTAAGATTCAACCCCACCTCAATACAAGGCACTTTTTGGCCAGTATCACTCAAAGTTTCTCTCTTTTGTTTAAAATGGACAGAATTTTAAGTGAAAACAACAACTGACATACCGAAAAGTGACCAAACACATTTGGATTGTATTTATACTTTAGTAAAAATATCCATGGGTCATTTTTGATGTTTACTAGTCAACCACACCTCAATCTGAGGCACGGTGTGACCAGTATCACTCAAAGTGTCTCTCTTTTGTTTAAAATGGACAGCATTTTAAGTGAAAACAACAACTAACATACGGAAAATTTACCAAATGCATTTGGATTGTGTTGAAACTTTATGATAATGGTACATAGGTAATTTGTGACATTTAAAAGTCAACCCCACCTCAATACAAGTCATGGTGTTACTGGTATCACTCAAAGTGTTTCTCTTTCTTTTAAAATGGGCAGAATTTTAGGTGAAAACAATAACTGACTTACGGAAAACTGACCAAACGCATTCGTATTGTGTTGATACTTTAGTCCAATGATACATGGGTAATTATTTATGTGTATGAGTCAACCCTGCCTCAATATGAGGCATGGTGTGGTGGTATCACTCAAAGTGTCTCTCTTTTGTTTAAAATGGACAGAATTTTAAGTGAAAACAACAACTGGCCTATGAAAAAATGACCAAACACATTCAGATTGTGTTTATACTTTAGTAGAACGATCCATGAGTCATTTTTTACATGTAAAAGTCAACCACGCCTCAATATAAGTCATGGTGTGACTGGTATCACTCAAATTGTCTCTCTTTTGTTTAAAATGGACATATTTTTTAAGTGAAAACAACAACTGACGTACGGAAAACAATCCAAAAGTCATTACCTATGAAATAAGACACTTAGACATGCCTCATAGATTCCTAAGTATTACTTATAAAATAAAACCCATTAATGATTCATCACACACCCTAAAATCTATAAATGGAATGAAAATAAGACGACACACTATAAGATAAAGGCATCAGCCACAAGAACACATTTCCTTAAGTGTCCCAAGAATCACATAAATCCATCTACCATGAGGAATCTATCGAGTAAAATCTCTAAGTCCTAAGGCAACATATCTCAAAAGGAACTCAAAATCTATAAACAAATTCCATATTCAATCTTGACATGAATCTTAACCACAAAAAACATGAAGAATAACTTGCATTCATGCCTTAATCAAATTTTTCTTAAAGTTCTAACATTGAAATATCTTTATATATTTTATATGAGGCAATGTAAGATATCATTTGGAGGAGATAGTATTTAATGGTACCTTTTGATAATCATAATGAATAATTATTACATCACATTATGTATCGATTTTTTCCCATCGTTTGATCCCAAATTGACTACCACTGCATATTTTATCTGTGTGAACTGCTTGTTTGATATGCTGATTTTTTTGCAGGTCTTGTTTGGGTGCGCTGCTACAGAATTTTATGTTACAGTAGGCAGGTCATTTATCAGCGCTAAAAAATCGCTGATAAATGGAGCCTTTATCAGTGATAAACGAGCACTGATAAAGGATCCCTTTATCATCGCTAAAAAAAGTGCTAATAAAATAGCCCTTTATCAGCGCTTTTTTAGCGCTGATAAAGGAGCCCTTTATCAGTGTGTTTTCAGTGCTGATAAAGGCACCCTTTATCAGTGTGTTTTTAGCACTGATAAAGAATCCCTTTATCAACACTTTTTTAGCCCTGATAAAGGCACCCTTTATCAGTGCTTTTTTATCGCTGATAAAGGGGACCCCCCCCCATCAGTGCTGAGATTTATTGCACTTTTTTAGCGCTGTTAAAGCCCGTTTTGAGCACTGATAAAGCCCATTTTTTTAGTAGTGATATGGGTCATATGGTCTCTTATGAAACTCTTCATAGTCTTCAGTAGCTTCTTAGAACAAATCTGTTAGTATTGAACTTCCTTCCAGATCTAGTTTGATAACAATGATCCTCATCTTCTTAAAATACTTATAAATATCTCATAGATTTGGATCATCTTTTCCTATCCTCAATACTAGATGAATCGATATCTCACAAGAGTACTCAAAATATTTACATTATATTTCCTTTTATCCTTGTACCATATATTTATATTCAAAAAAATAATTGTGACTATTTTACTCAAAAATTTCATAGTTGATCTTTCCATATTTGAATTATGGAATCCTAACGATCTTTGGTGGTAGGATCTTCTCATTAAAATCAGTCAATAGATTCCTGATTAATTCCTTATTAAAACTCATTTGAATTATCATTAAAATCTATATTTAAATCTCCTAAAGACTTGGGATTCATTCCATATTTCACAAGATATATAAATATCAAAGATCTCAATAATTCCTTAAATCTTTCTACATTTAAATACCTATAGGATTATGGAAATATTTTTCACGAAATAGGGATATAATAAATTACATCATTCTCAAATGCCTACATAAATCCCATATGTGGCTTGAATTAACCTATGTGGTTCAATTCAGCTACGTTGCAACAATATGCAATATGGATCGCATCAACTATGTTGTTCACATCAAATACATTACAGTAATTGGATGCTTAGATCACATTGGATACATCATTCTCATCATCTATGTTGCAGCATTTGGCTATGGGGATCACGTTAGCTTTTTTCCAAAATGCCTACCTAGTAGATTCACCTATTTAATTTGACTATACATATCTACACTCAGTTACATCATATATTTTTCTACATGGTAATTTCAGTTATGTTATTTGTATACATGAAAATTAAATTTTTCCTACATATCTTAAATCGGCTATGTGGGTATAGAAAATTATAGACTTCACTCAAGTAAACTCATAACCTCTTAAGCTGACTTCCAAACCTTCTCAAACATTTCAATACTTCCCTCATATGTCATAGAAAGATATCCTTTATTCACCAAAACTTATCTTAACTTCCACTGAATATCATATTATTAATCATCATAATTTTGAATGTTATTTTGTCTTAAATTTTTTCACTATATTTTCAAGAAAGTAGCCTAACAGTTCATTTTCCATGAAACTTGGTAGCAGCTTAATAATATTATGCTTTACATGGATGATTTATCAAGAATTATATCCAAAACATTCTCATTAATCTATAACAATCCTCTAAGAATCATTATTGGCTTTAATAAACACATATTGAACCATTGGAAACAAATGAAATGCTTAATTAGGCACAAAAATTCCCCCATTGATTTTTTTAGAAATACCAAACATCAATATTAGTATGTGTGCTTGGTTAGATTATATTTTCTCCCCCTTATTGACAATCAAATAGAAAGTTCGATGTAATATAATTTTCAACATTCTCTTCCTTTTGAATTCATTCTCATTCTCTTCCCCCTTTCCAAGAGAAGGATAACATCACATGGTTATCTTAGAAAAGAACATTTAATTGTCCTACTCTAAGTCTATATAAGTAAACCAAGTGTATAAAATAATAGAGATATAACCATGGTTGTCTATGTTTTCCATAAACTACCATGCATGTGATATCATGCTCAGAAATTCTTATTTCTCAAATAGGGGCTGTATAAAATAGATTGTTTTAAAATAAACATATAACCTTCACACATATTATAATGGTATAAACCTTTCCTAGCTTGATTTTATGATTTACTAAGGCTTGGTGCTTTCGAGGAGGAGTTTGGATGATTTGGGATAATTTTGGGAGGATTTTGGGGTCTTTAGAGACAC
The DNA here is from genome assembly GCA_963277665.1 of Viscum album. NCBI lineage: Eukaryota > Viridiplantae > Streptophyta > Magnoliopsida > Santalales > Viscaceae > Viscum > Viscum album. Next base: position 1,746,165,776 of record OY728151.1, on the reverse strand, counting down.
TAGTCCAAAATAGGCCACACCACGACTTGGTGAAAACTGTGGTGGCCCTAGTGTCCTCCTATCTAAAATGAGGACTATAGAAATGGATCGTAAGAAATTTTGGAAGATATGGTGATTGAAAAACTCCCTAGGTGTGGGAAACATTCTCTAGCACAATCTGTTTTGGGATGTAGAGTTCAAGAGCACCATGGTCATGGCCAGGTCATGGTGGAAGCCATGGTGGCAGTCAAGCTTGCTATAAAATAGAATAAACAACCACATCCTTCTTTGAATCTTGACTGATTCAAATTTTGGAAACATGTGTGATGTTATGTGGGTTTTAAATTCATTTTTAATTCATTCTTTGTCCCTATTAATCGATCCATGTGCCTACTTTGAGAATTACTTTGAATTCTAGATGCTCCGGAGAACCTAGGGTGTAGTTGAGTGATGTCTTACTTTGAGAATACTTTAATAGAAATTTTTTTGGGTAATGTTTTTTATACCCTCCCCTAAATCCCTATGATCAATTCCTTATGGATTCTAACTCAGACCATGGTGAATTGAGAGTTTTTGTTTAGGTTATGTTTCCTTTCTTATCCTTTTTGTTCATCCTTTTGTTTGGATGTTAATATTGGAAAAACCCACTATTTTCGATGTTGCTTCAGCATTATTTTTTGGTGTCTTGTGAATTTTAGGTTTCATCTAGTCATCCTTTATATTCATGGTGTTTCTTATGGTGGTGGTTGAACCTCGATCGTCCATTCTTGTGTGAAGAACGTTGAACTTCTAAATCAAGGTAGGGGTTTATTTATTATCTATTATTTTATGTTCAATCATAAATTTAACATGATTTATCTCTTTGGGTTATGGTGTAATTAACCTTAATTAATATTAAACTATATTAAATAATGAATGTGGGTTTTGGTTATAACAATCACATGTGTTCCCACCACATTAAGGGTTTGCTTCTTGATTTTCTAGATAGTGTGATATTTATGTTTATGCTTTGAATTATCATGTTTTTTATTCAATGGTTTAGTATATATAATATGAAGAAACTAGTTAAAGAACATAAATCTAGTACTTCTTATTAGTTGGATAATAAAGAGACATGTTTAAATGAAATCGCACTTCCTTAAATTTTGTTGAAACTGGAAGTTGTGATTAAAATCATGTTTAATTAATTCATGTTTTTTGATGGTTTATGTCTTAATGTTCATTTATATGTAACCTATGATAAATTAATTGGTAAATTCAAGACTTTAATGAATCAATTTTTTGATAAAGATAAATTTTTGGGGTTGATGGTTCCTTTTTCATGTGAAGGCTGGATGCCTTGGTTCTTAACGACTAGATACCCTATTGACTGTATGTTTTTTCCTTTCTATCATGTGTATTTGATCTAGATGGGGATCCTTACTATGTGACATGATGTGATCCTAGGATGGCTTATAGTTTGGAGAGAATATGAAGGGAGGCCTAGGTTGTGCCTTTAGTTTGTGCCTAATATGGAGAGATACATGGTGAAATGAATGGTGGTGCTGGGAATGGCATTGAGACTGATGGAGAAAATTGAATATGGTATTTTCTATTTTTTATTGTGTTTAAATTTTTGATGCATACTTGTTGATAAATCTTCTTTTAATACTGGATGACCGAGTTGCTTATTTTTCTGTATTCCTTTCTACACTGCTTAAAGTAGTTGGTTGTGCATGGTTTGTGCATCTCTTTTATGGAAGATTTGGATGAGTTCTAGAGTACCTAGAATTATGGAATGAAAATGAATAATAAATATTTTAACCCATGGGGTTCATGTATTATTGGAATTTAAATGATGATAATCTTGAGAAATTATGGGGTTGGTTGGTTTATACTAAGAGGGAAAGGGAATCAGTTGATGATCATGTTAAATTAATGTTTAGTGGTCAAAAAAAATAATTAATATAGTGTGAAATATTTAACTGAAATAAATAATTATAATTCCTCTTGAATGTTTCTATCCTTATAGGATATATAGTCATTAGCAGTGGTAGTTGGGTATCTGAGTGATGGTAGTTGTAATTGATCCTAATACTAGGTTGATGCACATAGTGTGGTAGTGAGATATATATATCCTCTATATTATGTGATTTCATATGCTACTACACTCATGTTGGTAGGAAAAATGACACCTGGTGGAATCTGGGATGGTGTTTTTTCCAATATCTATGTTAGTGAGGAACGAATGCCTGAATACCCCCTCTATTCCCACTCTCTTATCCATGTAGTATTATTTTTTGGTATGTACAATGGTTATATTTCCCCGTATGTTCATATAGAGGGATATAATGGATTATGTTTATTTCACACACATGTATCTCCAGATATAATATCCTAAGTATTATTATAGGTATGTTGTGCATGGGATGTAATGGATTGAGGTATAATATATGACATACGGGTTGTGGTGACTTTTTTAAACTACTCATTTACTATATGGAAATGAGGATGGGATGATGAGATGATGTAATTCATGGGGTTTATGGTATGTGATGATGGGATGATGTGACGCATGGGGTGCATTTCATGCTATAGCTTCCAAGGTTTCTTTGGAAAAGCTTACTTTTGGAGAGAGATGGGTCAAGATGTGCAAAGATGGGGAAGAGTGGAGAACTAGTGGGGAAGTGGTAGCAAGTTACCTTATTTGATATTATATTATTCTTGTATATGATACTTGGTGAGAGAGACATAGTGAGCGGTGAACTTAGTATACCTAATTAGGCGATGAGTTAACTTCACTTGTTTATTCAATGTGATTTAGTATGATTTCATTATCTTTTAGATGATATTATCCTTGGTAGATCCTACTAAGTATACCTATTATGTTTACACTAAGTATATATGAACTATTTTTCAGAACCACAAGAGATGGTTGGGGATCGGCCAAGAAATTACTAGTGAGTGGAGTTATTCAGGTGCAGTTTGGACTTTGAGGTCACTACTGAGGACTTATTTTTGTTACTTGTACTTTATTTTGTAGTTATTTAGTTTTATGACATTACATTAGTATATTGGGATTTATCTTTACTTTTGTTATGAGTATGAGTTTTTTGGTGGTTTTATCTTATCTCTTATTTCACATGTTCTCTTAGAGGGAAATGTCTCCCATTTGTGTGTATGATATACCCTCAGTGCTTGTCACCAACCCATGATCTATTAGAGGTGGTATTTGAGCATCATTATCTCCCTTATCTCATTTTCATCCTAGGAGGAGTGCCTTTGGGGGGAGGGCGTCATGACACGTCTCAACAAACCATCAAAACAGTTCATGTACAAGTCATGTAACTCCCCCTCTTCTCATGTTTTGATAACCAACACTCCCCTATAATAAGTTCATTTAATAAAATTATAACAAAGGGTTGTAAGTGTGATTCTCATACCACAACCTTCAGGTTATAAAGGATATCCATAAATTCCATATTTATTGGAAAAAAATATTAGGAGTTACATCCTCAATTTAATCCCCTTCAATGGATTCACTCCTCTTCTTCTATTTCATGTGAGTTAGTAGACTCCATAAAGAACAATATTTTCATTCCATCCATCAATAACAACCTCAAGATTCTTCTTTACTGTATTTTTTATAAAACACTAAAAAAACTCCACAAATTCCCTATAAGTGAGCTCATAAATAAACAAGAATATGTAATAAGGAGGGGGCTCTTGTTTCTTCAAAAATAGCATTCAGAATGTGAGATTCCTCTTAACCTAGTCTATTCTTTTCTTCCAATATCAGTATAGGAAGATTTATTTAGACTCTTCCCTTATACTTATTCTTTATGTGGACTATATTTTTCCATCACAATATTCTTAATCTTCAAGTTTTAGGTTGTGGATAACTTCTCATCAATTTTCACCTTACCATTTTAAACCACTTATTTTTTATTAACCTCGGTAATTTTTTCATCTTCCTCTAATTTTTTATCCAATTACAATTGACTTGTCCAAAAAACTAGGCACACTTTCTTGATATTTTCATTCATATAAAAAACTTCACATTACTTACCACATGTTTTATTTTTAAACCTATTCTCTTTAATAGCATAGGGAACCTCTCCTTAAAACCTTTTTATTCATACATCATCCTTTTGACCTTCCAAATTACATTTGGAAAAAAGTTCTTCCAGAATATAAAATTTGTTTTGTGTAGATGGTTATGCTGAAGATCTGGTCATAGGTTGTTTTCTTTGAGAATTTTTCCTCAAATGGTCATTGAAACTCTCCCTTGGTTCTTTCATATTACCTAATAAATACATATTGAACTGGTAGGAATAGGATTTTTGTTCTTTCTTACCACAACACCAGTAAAAACATTAAAACATTGTTTTCTAGATTAGTCCAGATCTTTCAAGATTTGTATTGTTCTTATCCTATTGAAATTGGGCCTCACCTTGATTAGGGGGTTATTTACTCCTTGGGATATTATTCACTTCCTTTTATGGGGAATATTTCCTCTCATTTTTCTTGTCCTAACCTTGTATAAGGTTATTTTTGAGACCTACATTATCTGTTATAAAAAATCTATCTTAAGAATTAAAAGTACTAGAATTTTACCTGACAGTTATAACTTTTCATCTCACTATTTTTAGAAGATTATACATTAACATCCATTGATTTATGTAATTCTTCTCTATATTTTCTCAACTCAAGTTGAAATGTGACACATATGGATTTTTTTTTAAACAAATTTTCTTCTTTTTAACCATCTTATTTTCAAGAACACTCACCATCTTTTCAATATCAGCATACTTCAATTTATGATTCTTCATCTCATCAACATAGGTATATTCCTTATTTCTTAGCTCTTCTTTCTCAGCATCCATCATTTTATTTTCTTTATCTAGATTATTTTTTTATTTCTTGAGGTATTTGTATCCATATCATATAGAATTCTAATTTGTCTTTTAGCTACCACTCAATTACTATCCTTTATTTTTCATCATCTCTACTTATTGGTAAATTAGATACTTTACATAAGAAAAGAACCCAACTTCATTATCTGAAGATCAACTTGATGATGAATCTTTCATTTGATTTATCATTAAATTTTTCTTCTTTCTATTGAAATTATTCATTTTCTTCTTACCCCATTTGGGTTTGTGAGGTTTCTCATCATCTAATTATTATTTGGATTCTTCAACCATTTTCCCTAAAAATTTGGAAAATCATCAGATTCATCAAAATTGTAACACTTTAGTGGTTTCTTACACTTGAACTTCCACTTTCCCTTTTTTAATCCTTTTGATAAAATAGAAACAACTTGATTGAAGTCAAAATCATCCTCATCACTATCTGAATCGCTCGATTCAGTGATCTATTTTTCTTTACCTTTTCCTTTTCCAAATGCTTTAAAATTTATCTCATATTTTACTTTATTCTTGAAATTTGGTTCCTTTATCATCTTATAAGTTATTATTATGGTGAATATCTCATAAATTTTTAGATATTATCTTTCTTCTATAGTGAATATTTTTAAATAAAACTAGGTTGGAAAGTTCCTCATTAGTTTTTTGACAATGATGGAATCCTCTATCTTCTCACCAAATACCTGGATGTTTCTCACAACCTCATTTACCTCAGTAAATTAGTCATTGGTAGTCTCATTATCAGTCATTTTTATATCTTCAAATTGGATCCTCCAAACTTGAAGTTTGGATTCCATGATGTTGACATTACCTTTATTGTTGTTTCTCAATTTTTCTAATATTTACTTGGTAGACTTGACACCCATATACTTTTTGTATACATTATATAATAGATATATTAGAATATCATTCTGAGCCTTATCGTCTAACTCTATATTTCTATTATCATCTTGAGTCATTACAACTCCTTCAATAGTGGGTGGAAAACCCACTGTTGCATCATCTCTCACTTCCAAACCATGTGATAGAATATATGGAAGCATCCTATTACTCCAGTTGTGATAATAATTCCCATTAAATGTGGGAATACCAAAATATTAACTAAATTAAGATTCTACATCTCTCATAATTCTCCCTTGTATCTTTAGAGGGAAACTTCCCTTTGATACCACTTGAAATCCCCAGGATGGATAAACCACTGAGGGGGGTGAATCAGTGGTCTATTTTTAAGAATTCTCATTTTTTCAAATTCAACCTCAATTGAACCTATTAAAGGTCTCAATCCACTCAATGATTTCTTATAGCCTCTCCTTTATGTGAAATAATAAATAAATATAGTAGTGAAAAGTATTTACAAGGTTCATTATAAAATCCTTCTCCTTCTACATTGGTTAGACCCACTAACATAGATTCTTCACTATGGTATAATCAACACAGATTCCTAATATGTTCCTACACTTCCATCACCCACCTGAATATAAAATTATCTTCTTCAATTAGGATCCATCATTGAAAGATATTATTCCTCTTCTTGGTTTCATATGCACCACTTAGAAATATGATCTTTATCCATGAGTAGATGGATCAGTAGGTATGCCCCTACACCTCTTTAAGATCTTCAAAAACTACTTGGAATATGTATGTTGGTCCTAAAACTCCTTCCAAATCTGGTACGAACTATATTCTCCTCAACTTATTTGAATATTCATAAATATCTTACGACTTTATCTTACCTTTTCTTCTCCTTGATACTGGATGAATCGATCTCTCACAAGAGTTCTCGAAATATCTACATCATATTTTCTTTGATACCTACACCATACATTTATATTCATAAAATCATCTTGAATATTGTTCTCAAAAATAACATAATCAATATTTCTATATTTAAATTATAGAAACCCTATGATCTTTGGTGGAAGGATATTCTCATTAAAATCGGTCAACAAATTCTCGATTAATTCCTTATTCAAACTCATTTTAATTCCCATTCACATATTCATTTAAATATACTAAAGACTCGGGGTTCATTCCATATTTCACATGATATATAAATATCTATGATCTTTTAAATTCCTCAAATCTTGATGCATTTAAATACCTAAAGGGTTTTGGAAATATCTCTCAGCATTTAGGGATATAATCCCTTACATCATTATCAAACACCTACATGAATCTCATACATGGATTGAATTCACTTACATGGTTCAATTCAACTATGTCATAGTAATAATCTATGTGGATAAAAATTGCTATGTGTTACACATCAGTTATGTCATTATCATTTTCTATATCACACTAATAATCCAGCTATGTTGTTCTAATTGTCTACATTGTAGAAATTGGTTATATAGATCACATCAGCTACATGATTCTGTCCAAAATTCTTATGTGGTATATTTTCCTTCGTGATTCAACTACATGGATCATAACTTATCTATATCATCGATTTGGATATATGGGAAGTTTGACTACATGGTTTGGATGTGTGAAAGTCCAAGATTTCCTACATAGCTTAAATCATCTATGTGTGTCTAGAAAATTCCAAACTTTACTGAAATGCACTTAGAAACTCTTCAACCAACTTCCATGCCTTCTCAAACATCTCAATTATTCTCTCAGATATCATAGGTAGTGCTCCTTCATAAAAAAAACTTCTCTTAAATTCTATTAAAGATCATATTATCAATCATGACAATTATAAATTCAATTTTTTTCTTGAATATGTTCATTATATCTTTAATCTAGGAGTTTAATAGTTTATTTTCCATAGAACATGGAAGTATATTAATCATATTATTGAATTACATGGATACTTTATCAATCATTACATCCAATGCCTTCTCATAAATAAATAACAATCCTCTAATAATCATCATCAACTCTATTAAAAATATATTGAACCATTGACAAAAAATGAAATACTTACTTGGGCACAACACGTATCTTCCAAAATTTGAATAGTTCGCTCTCTTTGACCAACTATTTAAAAGGGGTAGGTTGTGCTCAGATTTTCCTATGATCTTATCACCTCTTGGATTTTATTCCAAAACTGAGAAGTTAAATGTGGATATCTTTCATAAATAGTGTTATAAGGTACACCAAGTAGTCTCACAATCCCCTACACATATAGCATCCTAAGTTCCTACACCTTTTCACTATCCTTGATCATCATGAAATGGGTATATTTGGTCAACCAATCAATGAAAACATATATATAATTCCTTCTCTAATGGGTATGTTGCAAGCCAATAATAAATTCCATGGACACCTCATCTCATTTCATGATAGAGATAAGAAAGGTCTAGAGAAAACTGGATGGTTTCTAGTGCTCGTATTTAACTTACTAATAGGTATAACACCAATACATGAAATAAACTATGTCTTCATCTAATATATGGACCCCAATACTAATGTCTCATATTATAATACATTTTGAAGGCACTGGGATCAACAACCCACTAAGATCGATGACAGTCTTGCATCACCGCTTTTATCATGAATATGGGTACCATATGCCTATTTCTGAAGTAAAGGATTATATTGGAAGTGAGTTACCACTCATGGGTATATTCCCCACCATATATAGCTCCTATGATATGTTTTAATTATCCATCCTTTAACTGATCCTAATAAATGAGCACAATGAGAGAGGGTATCAATTGCACATTGGTGAGAAACATAACTTCCATAAGAAACCACATGATCACCCTGCATGAGGAAACATCACATACCAACACTAGATATATCACAAAATACCATATAGCCTTATCATAATTCAGTTATAATTAATATGGGAGTTAAGTTTAATCATATATTTAGCTCAATGAATTAGTCTTGATATGATGGAGTCTATAAAAATTTTAATCCTTTTCGAGTGAGTGCATTCAATAATGGTGCCAAATTGGAGAAGTACCTGATGAAATGATGATAATATCCTATTAATACTTAGAATATTTAAATATCAAAGAAATTTTTAGTCTCCCCCTATAGAGACCCAACCCCAATAATCCTGGAGCGAATGCCTACTACCATTATATTGGCATAAGATATAAGGAAATGCATCCCGAAGGATCAAATAGTTTAGTAATCTTGGTAAACTAAGTACATACTTGAGTTTTACATTACATTTGAATACAAAAATTAAAAAATAATTTTATTTCAAGAATAAATTTATTCCATCTATAATAACCGTACATATCAGTCATAGTAAACTTCATGGATTCCTAAGAAAGAAAACAAAATAAGGGTGAGCTCAAATGATCAGTAAGGGTTAAGTACATCGAAAGGTATCATGAATCAATAATTATAATCAATATATAAAGGTAAATAACTAAACGTGCATTCTATTTAAATAAGTTGAATATCATGGTAAGATAATGTAGAATCAATATGGAAAGGGAAATAACTAAACACACACTCCAAACGGGGATTGTTTTAAAAATTACATAAATTTTATTTTAAAAACATTTTTTAAATATTAAAAATGGGTGAAAATAAATAATTTTTAAAAGGTTAAGATATTTTTTTAAAATAGAAAACATGGTTTTGGAGGAGAACATATCTCTGGCCGAAGAGAGAAATGAAGTTGGGTTTTCTTGAAAACAATTTCTAAAACATTTTTAAGTACCAAAGAGTGGAAAAAATGGAATTATTACTTGAAAGAGTTAACTAATAACCATAGGATAATAAAATGGAATTTTTTATTAGGAAATTTTCAAGTAATTTCCATCAACTGATATTCAAGAATAAACAATCTTGATTATAATGAGATTGTGTAATAAACCCTTAAAATGATCATAACATTGAGGTGAGAATTAATAAATGAATTGATTATGTGAATCCACTATAAATCCATATAAAACAAGTGTAAATATAACATAATATAATCAAAAACTCATTACACACATAATCTTTGATGAAATAATCAACAAAGTAGAAGTTTAATCGAATGAGTGGAAATTGAGTTAAGAAATCTTTTACCTTATGCTTCCTTTTGGTTGAACGTGCTTTAACCTCCTGTATAGTGATTTTAAACATGTTACTAACATATTAAATAAACTTATTAATATTTATGATATCATATATGATTCTTTTGTAATATCTTATCACCCATTCATTGATAATCTTTCATTATTTTCATTATTTTGGGTGTTAATTGTCTTATTTTCTCATGCGTGTTTTGTAATGAAAGATCCATTTTATTTTACATATTATCTTGTTATATAAAACATATAATAATAATCATGATATAAACATCATATATATTTAGTATATATTTATTTAGATTAATCCATGATATTTAGTGATAGGAAATGAAATACACCGTTCATGGAGATAGTAGGTCGTACGTACGAATGGATGTTATATTAATTTTCTTATCGTATTGAAAGAAAGAAAAGTAAATGTTATATATGTATATTATCATTAAGTATAATTTTTATGTCATATATATCACATATTTTTATTAAAATCATCCTTAATATATTCCATGTAAAGTGTGAACGAATCACATCGATCTACAAAGTGGTAGTCCGTCGTACACACGAGCGACGTTATCGTATTCCCACAAAATGAAAAGCTTGAAGTTATGTGTTATATAATAATTCCAGAAGTATAAATATATCATATATAAACAGTTTCATTATTATTCCCAAACATGGAAGGTGGTAATGGAAAAATGAATAATATTAGTTCGCGAGGCGGTAGTCCACCGTACACATGAACTATGATTTCATAACCCATTTGATGGAAGTATGTGAAGTTGTAGGTTGTAATATTAACATAATAAAATATAAGTATATGTAAGATAATGATGTTATTATATAATCATGGTAGAATAGGAATTTAAGTAGGTGGAGAAGGAAATAAAATAAAAATGTTTTTAGAAGAACATTACCTCTTCTTGAGGTATCCTCCTTAGGTTTGTGCTAAAACATTCTAAGGTTTGATTTCTTACCAAACTAAGGAATCTAGTATTAGGGAAGTTATTTTGGTGAGTTATTTGGGAAGTTTTTTTATGATCCCAATGGATTTATAGGTGTGAATAAGGGTGAATAGTGAGTGCCCTTTTATAGTTGAGGAGGAGTGACATTCTTGTAAATGCTCAAAGGTATTCACTATTGAGAGGTATCTCTTACCTCATGTGGATCAAAAATTGAATAATAATAGAAGTTATGGTTTATTTGGTAAATAAAAACCTCCACCACACAAAAATAAATGCATTTTTACAATGTTCTTCCTTAACTTCTAAGTTTCCTTATTTTACCATTTTGGTTTTTCACTAAGGTAACTAGTTTTCTAAACAATGTAATTTATCCATTAAGACTAAATTAAAGAAAGAATTATTAAAAAAATTAAACCCATGAATTATAAATATTATATCTACTTTATAAAATAAAAATATCATATATGTTGTAAATTAATTTTGACAGAAATTCATGTAACGCGCAAAAACACTACTTTAACCCTAATTGTGCTAACAATGTTTTTACTATTTAGGGGTCAATATTTTCATTATAAAAGATAAATTGTTCCATGAATGGAATATATTTTATATTTATTAGAATTTAAAAATAAATTGGCATAATATATTATTTTTAATAATTTTAAATCATTTAATAAAATATCATTTATAATAAAATAACATTAATGTCAATTTTGATATTATTCATTTAATTTGAATTTAAAAATACCAAGAAAATAATATAATTTGAATATTTTAAGTTCACAGCTATGTAATATGACATATTAATCCAAAAAATAATTAAACACAATAATTAATTCAATTTTCTTCACTTTTGATATTTTTTGTATCATTTATTTTATTTCATTATTAAATAAATAATTACTACATTGGTGTTTCTTAAGCATTTTAAGTAACTAATTCATCCCTAAAAATTAAAGATAAATTATTATGAAAAAAGAAACTAATTTATATTTCAAAATAATATATATAACCTAACCAGTGTGTTTTTTGTCCCTATCCCAAATCTTTATAAATATTAAAGGTAAGGAATGTTCCTTTTTTGTCTTTTTCTTTACCTAACTTATTATATAGGTCACTTTTATGGAAAAGTGTCCAAAAAACTCATAAAATTTGATCCTAAGGTCATAATAGTTAAAAAAAAATCATCTAATGGGTTTTGTACAAATTTATAGATCATTTTACATCTTATATTCTATGTTTAACCACTAAGTAAACTCGTTTTACCTTAATCGTTGTAATTAATTTTAATTGTTTTTACAAATAATTATGTTAAAAAATTAAATTGAACTTATTATATAATATACATTATTCTTATTCCAAATATGGAATTCATTTTTCCAAATTCTACTCACAAAATTGGAAGAATTTAATTTAAAATTAATCTTGCAGATGTGACAGGAAAGTGGGTTTTTAAAGTGAAAATGTTCAAAAGTTTGAAATGTTTATATATCTAAATTTAATATAAAAATGATTTCATTAACCCAAATTAGATTAATATATTTATAATTTATCTAATTTTACTTTTAAAACTAATTTAAAATATAATTTAGAATTATAAATTATTTAGATGAAAAGTCTATTTTCAATTAAAATTCAGTATTTTTCACTATTCATCAAAAAATGAAACTTCTTGTAAAAATACAAACAATTAAACCTAAGATAATTTTTACATTACTCTTTCAAAAATGAATCTTATTTTGTCAAATAAAATTTATAAAATTTTCAAATTTTAGTTTTAAAACAATCGCACCATTAAAAGGCGGTAAAACTACCTTTAGAAAAATAAAGCTTTTATATATAAAATTGGATTTGTTTTTATCTTATGCCTATAAAATATATTGGATGAATGTAAAAAAAATAGTTAATATATAATATATAAATTTCATTAAGATCATCCACTAATAGAAATTAATTTAATTTATTAATATAAAATGTCTTTGGCGCATAAAAATAGTTTTTTATAAAAACATTTCCTTTATATTAAATTGATTTTTATAGTCATTTCTAATTAATTATAAGCCAATGAATTCAACCATATATTTTCATAATATATTTAATCCTATTTATAACTGCCAATTTAATGGCTAGGAGAAAATTGTCATTTTAAATAATAACATTAATAGTATTTGATAAAACTCAATCTTGCGTGTCACATAAGCTATCGAAGAAACTCGTTGTTGTATGAAACACAAGATAACTAAGTATTGTATGAATTTAAAGCAATAGAGTAGATTGAAAATAGTAAATATATCATAAAGTCTTAGGATGTTATATTCCTTTCTACGCTTTTTGTTTCATGTCATACAGGTTATCGAAAAAAAATGTTATTCTTTTAAAATAATTAGGGTGTTACAAATCCCAAGACATAACCACATTCACATTTTTAGGATCAATTGAAATGAATTATTCAAGCACCACATGCCCAAGAACTTAACCTCTCAGATCTATAACTTTCATTTAGATAGATTTACATATGGTATATGATCATAAAGAATCCCCATAAAAATCCACAAATATCAGTCAATCTCCTCCTATGATTTAGAATAGACTAAAATTTTGTCAATGAATACCAAAATAAAGGAATCAATATACTTATGAAATATATGGTTCATTAGATCCATGAAGACTTTAGGAGAATTAGTCAATCCAAATAGAATCATAGGATAATAATAGTGTCCATACCTAATCTGGAAGGTCATATTTGAAATATCTAACTCTCTAACTTTAAGTTGTTGATGACCCGATCATAGTTTGATTTTAGAGAACCATTGTTCCCCCTTTAATAAATTGAACAGAACATTGATATGGGGATGGGGTATGTATTCTTGATGGTTACTCAGTTTAGTTACCTATAATCAAGACATAACCTGATAAAACATTTTTCTTTCTTGGAAAAAACATTGAGGATGAAAATGGAGACACACTAGGGTGAATAAACCCATGGTCCTCCAAGTCATCTTACTGAATTTTTAATTCCTTCAATTCAACTAGAGTCATATGATAAAATGACAAGGATATGGGTTTCATTGTCCGAACCAAATTGATAGATGACTCAATCTCACATTCTAGTGAAAACCCTAATAAATCATCTATAAATACCTAGAGGAAGTCTCAAACCATGAGAGGAAACACAATCCTCTAATTCCTAATGTCAACCTATAGAAACATAGAGGAAAGCTAACACATAAGCCTATTAACCTCAGGAAATGGTTGTCCTGCCCGACCTGACCAAGGATCTCATTCCCCTTGAAACAGATGAAGTCTCCCATGTGGGGTAGTGAAAGGCACCCTTTGATGATATTAATCAATATGGACCTTTTAGCTCATCATTCAACCCATTCTAAAAATGATTTCAAAAAGGTCCATCTCAAGGATGATAAGATCCCAAGATAATTCCACTTTAGATATCGAGATGACATAAGAGGGACATTGGAATCCATGATCCTTCCCGAGAGGATTCGATATTTTCATAACATATTTCATAATCTCTAATGGAAGATTCAATGACTCCAATGTATGAGTAGAGATAAACAAGTGAGAAGAACCAGTATAAAATAAACTACCACAGACGATGAAATAAGAATAATACCTCTCACTATAGTTGGTCTTGCCTCTGAATCCATGGGGGCTTACTCTACTGCATGAAGATTTAAACTCTCAGCTTGGGTCTGAGGCCTACCACTGACCTGGGGCTTAGTCCTCAACTTGATCTTCCCATATGATGATCTGCCTCGACCTCTATATCCCTGAGAATGATACCCAACTACTTTTGATGCATCTAACTTCACTTGGGATCCCCAAGGAACTGAGGATCCTACACCACTCCTCACTGGTAGATTAGAACTATAGAATATCTAAAGGTGATCCATGTACCCACATAGATGGAAGGTATTTGGTGACTATAGGAAATAGGGATTCATGTGACTTGACTTTCCACATGGGTGGTAGATGGGGAGCTTATTCCTATAAGGGTAGAAGTAGTTGGCTGAGAAAATGGTCAAGGGCCACAGCTACCACCCCTCCTAGGATCGTCCCACTTCCTGATTTTATCGAGGAAATATCATTCACTCCCTCCAAGTGCGGTGGTGGTTTTAAACATCCTGGACATCCCATATTTTTTAATATCTTCCATTAAAGTTTGATCCACTACTTACGCGCAGGATTTAAGAGACAGAGGAAAAATTAAGAATGAATATCTAATTGAATACCTATTTCAAACAAGACTACCTTTAGTTCATCGTGAGACACCAACTCTTGGGAAAATAGACAACCTATGTGAACCAATTAGCAGATTCCATGACGGTCCAGTTACCATGTTGAAGGGTCTATAACTCCTAGAATGTAAAAGGAGCCATAGTTTTCAAGTAAAAATGTTGAGTGAACATCACTTTGTAGTCCTTCTATTCAAGGTTCTCATTCAATTAAGCATGGAGCAATGAATGAAAAATATTCATGTTGGGGACCTCAAGTATAAACAAAGAACATTTCACTTTAACTGCCTCAAGAGACTTGATAAATTTTAAAATATGTTCTATCTTCTCAAGCCAGCCTTTCACTTCCTGAGGGTCATTACTGCCTCAAAAAGATGGTGTCTTATGCTGGTGAAACTCATGAACTCAATACTTGACCTGACTAGGAACTAGACCTACCTCTGGAGGTTGGGTGAGACCTATGTCTATCCCCTGCTCCATAGCTCAGATTATCCTCACAACTGCTTCAATTATATTATGATCAACAGGAGGGTTAGCCCACAAAAAATTATCTATGGCTCCCTTTGGAGGGTTCACTGGGGGCCTTCTAGAAGGCATGGTACTACATGAAATCGATGGAGAAAGAAAACCATCAAAATAGATAATTAATTATCAATCAAAATATACAAATTCATTAAATAACCAATTAAATCATAAACATTGGGGCACAACAACTCACCCCTCCCATATAACATGGTATGTGGGCATGGTTTGCAGCCGATGCACCTTGCCCAAAAGGAAGGGTAGATTTGAATCTAGAATCAAAACCACATTCCTCACATCCCTTATTAACTCATGTTTGGGTACTAAAAGTGTTGGCCAGACACTCCTTTTTTACTTCTCACTTAAACCCTAACAATTCTATACCTGATCTACCTCCCCACCTTTTTTCTGAATTTTTCTTTTTTATCCCTTATCCACCTAACTTCCTGAATAACATAATCAAAAATTGGACTCTGATGCAATTTTTCCATGAACTAACCCAAGCTTTCCCTAACCTAGGAACTTGGACCAGTCTGAAACATGGTCCTAAGGGTGCTCTTGATCCCCACAGGATGAAAACTAGTTCTTGGGCATCAAGGAATACACCTTTGGGAACAATTTCACCTAAGGAATAATCATATCACTGGGTCATGACTGAGAACTTGGCATGAACTCTCCATACATTGGCAGGTCATGAACTGAATCACATAACAATATTAGACAGCTCAAACACATGTCGCAATGATAATAAAATCATAAAGAAAGAACATTCTACTAGTATATTGAAATATACAAGGTACATCATAAGTGCAAAAATAAAATGAGGGGGCGAAATGGGAATAAGTGATACATGGTCAATAAATAGATGTTGAACCCAATAAAAGCAAAATAAATTTCTACCCATCACTGTGTGACATGATGGAATCATCCCACCATGTCACCTTCATAACCCGGGAAAAGTTTTTCATAAATACCCACCGCCTCCCAGCGGTACCCTGCCATTTCTTGGGTCAGACAAAACATGATCTGCATACACAAATTGGTGAATGTAGGGTGTGGGCATAATGATCCTAGTAGGATCCCACCATGTGTTTCATATACGATCTTTATAGAAAAACCAAATTATGCTAGTTTGAAAATAATTACATGTAATTAGTTTTTAAACGACTTAATGAATGAAAACAAGCAACATCATACATATATTTTATCGAGTAGAACTGATGAATAAACTATAAATATAACATGCATTTTTTAAACACACAACATGGGAATGAACCCAATGATAACTAAGGTCGGGGTCATCCCATGAATAACTCCGCTAGCTGTCTAGAGGAATGGATAAAATAACTTCACTGGTCAGTTGAAACATGTAGGATATCGCTTCACTAGTTAGGATGTCACACCTAACTCGTGGGGAGGGACCTTCTCCCTATTTAGGATGTCCTACACAAGTGTATGGGGGTTCTTGTGGGGTTTAACCTTGTAAGAAACTATTCTCAAAAGGGATTCCACATAAACAGTTCATAAGCATCGTTCATTTCACATGCAATAAAATTTAAAATCACATTTAACATTCAAAATCAAAGGTAGAACCAAGAGCCTCACTATGCACATAAATTGATCTTTCAATCGCCCATAGATACCATTAGTTTCATTTTAGAAATTAGTTTTTAGAAATCCAAGCATCAAATGTTCAATTAACAAAGGGGGAATACAAATTCACCTACCTTATCCAGATGAAACCGTCAAAAAATAGAGCTAATCCACTTAACATGAGGAGGAGGAATCACTAGAATGCAAGAACCAACTTAAACACCATAAACTCAATCCATGAAAACCGAGTAGCAGAAACCTTAGGTCGTCGTGGCTTTAGGGTAGAGGGAAAACCATGAAAGGAAGATATATTAGGGTTAAGGAAGAGAATAGGTGCCACTTACTTTATGACTTATGAGTGATCTCAGGTGAAATCCCACAAAAAATTAAGTGAAGATGGAAGGGGGGGAGCTTAGGCATAGGGAACCCATTGCGTTCAAAATGGGGAGAAGAAGAGGGTTACGTGGTGTTAAATCGAGCAGGGGTAGTTTAGGAATTTCAAATTTTAGTTTTTAAAAAAATTGGGCTAGGGTAACCCCCGACGTGGTGCTAATGGCCAAGTCATGGCGTCCCTCCTTGGACACCCCCTACGGCGTAGCCTCTTGGGTTGCGCCGAGGTGTACCCCTAGGGGACAAGACTAAGACCCCCCCCCCCCCCCCGAATCCAAGCCTCCACAACGTTGTGAACCTGCTTCATAGTGCAACCTCGCGAGACAAGTGAGTCTCTACGTCAGGAGGCCTTAGCCCACAATGTGGCCTACTACAGTTTGAGATTGCAACCTCCAAAAATGATGCAAACTCCAAAAGAAATTAAAAGACCTAAAACATGGAATAAAAAAATAAAAGGTTTTGTGCCTAAAAACGACATCATGGGTATGGCATTAGGAGTATGTTGTTAAATCTCCACAAACATAGAAAGATCAATTTATTTATGAAGAACCTGTTGATTATCTTAAGATCTTTCTCAAACTCTGTTTATTCTTTTGTAAGCGAGAGGGGTTTTTAGGGCATTGGGTGGATGTCATTGTTGATGTGCAAAGGATGATACCTTCAAGCGACCATTTTAATTCAATTTATGATTTTGGGGAATTGATTTGCGACCTCCATGATACAAATTACAACAAGGAGATAACCACCTTGGAAGCATACCATGTAAGTCGTGTTGCTTTGCTTGTTTTTTTATTTGTTGCATTTAGGTTAGGTGAATATATAGGTTAGGTGAATATAGTAAAAGATGAAGTGAAAACATTTTATGTTAACACCTAAACACAAGTTAATTAAAGATAATACTAAAAAGTGACCACTGATTTACCCTCTTAGTAGCGGGTCCATGCATTTTTGGTCATTTCAAAAGTAGTGTTATAGTTGCATGTGTTGGAATAATGTTGAAAATGGTTATGATTTAATTAAAAAGTAACTTTTTATTTATATGTTGACAATTTTTTTAATTTTGTAATGATGAAATAAGTGTTCTATCTTTTTCTTCGCCTTATATTTTTATAAATGATATGCATTATTGTTACGTTTTTTTTTTTTTGTAAGAGTGCACGTTTTTTTCTCCATTTAAAATATTAGGCAGAACATGTTTGTTGTTATATTTTATTGCCATGTTTTTGTAATATAACACGTTTTATGCATTTGTATTTGATTTTTTTATGTAAAACAATAAATAAAACATATTTTTTGATTTTTCATAACCGGACATATTAATTGTTTTGTTGGTCTTTTTTAAAATCTCGTTGACGGAGGGAGGTAACGGCGTGAGTATGGAGGGCTGCGATTGGCGGGAGCGGGTAACGGCGATGGTCCCGGACTGCTGGGCGTAGATGGGTGTGAGGATCAGTTGGGGATGTCGTGCAATGAACGACCGGGGGTGGGTTGGCTGCTGCGATCATTTGGGGAAATTGAATTGACGCTTCACCACCTCCGGTTAACTTAACCCCGGTTACTTTTTCCTTCACTCGCTTTCTTTCCCTCCCCCATACCAGTGTTTTCCTCACCTTTTTACTTTTTTATTTCTACGCACCATGAAACAGACATTTTTTTAGAAATTAATGATCCATAATTAAATTTCCATGTATAATTTTTTCATTCACACGTTGGTTTTATTTTATTTTATTTTTTTGCATAAAAATTTGTTTGATTTATAAAAAATGTTACATAATTTTTATTTTTTAAAGCTCTCCAATCGAATGATTATGTGAGATACATGACAGGTGGGTAATCATATTATGACCACTTTTAGTTTTCACCTTGATCAAATGCTAATAAAATCAAGCTTAAATTCTTTTACAATTTAAATAGTAAATGAAGTGCAATGCCCAATCATTTACCCAATTCAACTTCAATGTTGAGACTAGTACGGCGAGTCCACTACATTACATTCCCAAGGACTCACTGTACTACAAGGATGCAACATGACTTGACTCTATCGGGACCATGCCCGAGTCGATAACAAAGTCAAAACCACACATACAACTAATGTACCAAATGTATAACATGAAATGCATGCAAATGTGACATCACATCAACCAAGCAAACAATGCTGTGAATATTGCATGCAATGTAATATCATAAAACAAAACATAACATGTTTGTAAAATGAAAATGTAATACTATGATATTTTAAAAGAAAGTTATGTTCGATAGCGTACAACAAACACGATGTCAATCTTTAATGACCACGAAATATTATTATTTAAATATGATAATTATAATCTAACCATTGAATTGACGGATATGAATAAAAATAATCGAATTATGATATATATATATATATATATATATATATATATATATATGTCATACTCAATAAAAATGTATTGATTGATTTTTAGGAAATAAGCACTCAATCTTTAGTAATGTAAGAACTCAGAGCTTCTTTTCAGATATGTTTTTCCTTTTCTGGTTGTTTTTGAGAAAAAGAAGAATTCTGGAAATTTTCTAAGTACATGCCGTGTACTGCCTTGCCGTAGGAGGCCGTGTGCTGGCCATGCAGTAGCCACACACACAGCTGTGTGAGAGTGACTTGGAGGCCGCTTAAAGCGGAGTACGGAAATGGCAAGTACACGCCGTGTACTTCAAAAGTACGCGCCGTATACCTTTTTTTCATTAAACGCACCTAGGTCGCATCTAATCGAGAGAAACACCCCCTTCTTCATTTGTCTCGTCCAGGAGCATCGTACGACCGCGAATCTTCAACGAACCCCCGAGCATGCGTCCGTCCTCCGAATCGAACACCGTCGGTTGTGTTGGAATTGCATCGGTGAGTTCTCTCTTCTCCTAGAGCACCGTCTTCTGATTTCTCTTCTCTCGCGAGATATCGTGGATTGAACGTTTTAGACATTTTTGTAGATCTACAACGTTCTAAGGAGATTCAAGCTTTGAGGTTCACATATAGCGATCTCCTAACACCAAGGTAGGTGGTTTGTGCCTTTATGTTCAAAGTCTTTGAGTATTATGTGCAAATTCCACCAATACCCTTGAACAAGGTATTGCGTGTTTACCATTTTACCCATGTTGATTTCCTGTCATGCTTGTATGCTTGTGTAGAGGTTAAATGGATGTGAATAGGGTTGATTTGCTATGCTTTGGATGTTTGGCCCATGCATGCTCTGTTTACGACCATTTGATCTTGTTTAGCCAGTTTGGCCGCCTTGCCTGTTTTCCATGTCTGTGGCTGTAGGATGGAGAGTTTGTATTCTGACATGCTTGATATGTTGTAGACTGATAGCCAAGTGGTTATGTAGGTTTACTTTGACCATATTGTATTACTATGCTCGTTGATCTACACAGGGCCGTGAGAACCTTATGTAGTAGACTATAAGGGGAATTGACCGAGTGAGCTTCCTCAGAGAGTCTTTGAGCACTTCGGACTATACAGGGAATTGACCGAATGAGCTTCCTTAGAGAGCCTAGGACCACTTTGGGCTATAAGGGGAATTGACCGAGCGAGCTTCCTCAGAGAGTCCTTGACTGCTTTAGACTATAAGAGAAATTGACCGTGCGAGCTTCCTCAGAGAGTCCTTGTTTACTTTGAATTGCCTTGATTACTCTAGACTATAAGGGGAATTGACCAAGAGAGCTTCCTCAGAGAGTCCTTGAACGACCTGGGCTATAAGGGGAATTGACTGAGTGAGCTTCCTCAGAGAGTCCTTAACCTTGGGGCTATAAGGGGAATTGACTGTGTGAGCTTCCTCAGAGAGTCCTTGACTACCTTAGACTATAAAAGGAATTGATTGTGAATGCTTCCTCAAAGAGTCTTTATGAATTCTATGAATGAACCAGAGGGGTTAGGCCGAGTGCACTGCCCAGAGGGTTGCTTGTACTTCTTAGGTAGGACCAAATGTGATGGCTGTGAGTACTTTCCAGAGGGTTACCTGTTTGTGTTTAGCTGCTGTTTCACTTTTGCTTGAGATTGTTTACCGCTGAGTACTTTCCTGTTTAATGCTTTTGTACTTTTACCTGCCACATAATTCACTGACTGTTAGACACAGATCTTCGGGTGGTTGCCTATTGGGATTTAGTCTCACACCATGTTTGGGTCATGCTTTTGGGCCCAAACAGATTATATTGTTGCAGGTATAGATAAGGGAAAACGCCCTTCTACTTCAGGTACTTGATTTGCTGTGGAGCTGGAGAGCATGAGACCAATCTATGGCTTGCGATGCTGAGGAGTTTATCTGCTTTCTTTTGCACTGTTGTATTCCAGCATTGTGACTTGTTTGACTGCTTTCTTAAACATATGTATCATGCATCATTTATATATGTGCTCCAATTGTTTTTACTTTCAGTCTTCAGCTGTTTTCTCTTGTATAGATGTTTACTGCTCCCACTATTGCTTTTGTTTTTCTTTCACTGTGTACTCTGCCAATGAGGGCATAGTTTCCCCACTATCACACCCAATGTCCTCGTTGCTAGTCGGCAGCCTCTGGCGTTTGGGGAAATGCGCTTGAGGCCATGTGACCAACCGGGTACGGGGCACCTTTGGGTGGCTTCCAGAACCGCGACGTTACAAGTAACATTATTTTATGCTTCAACAATGAGTTTTATTGATTTTTATGAGTGAATATTAAAATCAATTTCCGTCACTTTTAAAGACTGCACTTAATAAAAAATATATTATTTTTGAAATCACCATATCAAAATTAACTTAGGCTGAAATTTTAGGTTTTTTTCTAAAGACTGATTTTTCAATGAATAGTAAAAAATATCAATTTTATGGAAAACTATCTTTTCTTTTCAAATATTTACAAAGTCTCATTTTGTTTGGAAATGGTTTTAATATGTCATTAATGTAGCGTCCTAGCCCGATTTGCCACTTAACCTGTGCTCTGAGCCAGTTGGCCACTAGGCCTTAGGCGCGCTTCCTTGTACGTCAAAAACCATCGACTAGCAGTGAGGCCCTGATTAAGTGATAGTTGGAAGACTATACCTTCTAGTGATGATAATAATAGTGGTCCATATGTATATAACACAATGGAAGAAGAACCACAAGAACAACAAAAACATAAAATAAACTTAGCAGAAGCATAAATAGAAAGCAGCTCAGCCCAGTTGGTGAGGTCTTTGTAAGTGCATCCACGAGACCCAGGTTCAAAACCAGGCGAAGACATAATTTCGAGGCACTATAGCAGTTACTGTTCGGTACTGTAGCAGCCAGAACTACTTACCTTGAGCCACCGGTTTGGGCTTGGAGTCCTTAAGGCTTTTGGGCCACCTCATGGCCTTCGTGCTACCTCAAGGCCTTCAGGGCCACCTGATTTGCAGTTGCACAGACAGATTCTACAAGGAACCGCTCTAAAGGAGGAATGAACAGGGAACATTCACCAGAGTATGGCTAAACGGACTTTGGAAGAATGAGAGGGTATGACATTTTCCATCGGTATCGCGCCTATGCACCTCTGCACATGGACATGCTAGCTGAACAGTCATGCAAAGGTGGAGAGCTGATCACGATGCAAATGCTGGGGAAGAGCAGTTTCAAGTAGTCATAGTCTGTATGATTTCCTTAAGACCTACGGGTCATGTAATGTCTCCAAGACTATGGGCAATGTAATTCCTAAGCCTACGGGCCTTATAAGGGTTCCCCATCATCCCTTGAAAGGGGGGTTATCAGAAAATCAATAGAAAAGAAGGCCTTCAGGCTATTCAGTCAAAACATTATACCATTTGTAGAAAAGGAAACATGTCATATAGCAGGTTATACAAGACAAATAAGAAAGGTCGTCTGTGACCGACCATATAAGTACATATAATAAGCATGCAAAATCTCAAAATAAAAACTCCAGCTCGATGCAAAAGAACCACCTGGTCCACTGTAATCCATCCCATGCAAAAACGATACATCCCTGATCACTAAGATCTAGCTCCCAGTCTGATCCCTTACCCGATATCAAAACCATAAAGTCTACACGTGTCTTGAGGGGCTCGTGTAGGATGTGAGTATGAATTCAGCAAGCCACCATCAACGTGTACCTATGTTACATCCATAATTATACAATGTGTGTAAAATATAAATAAAAAGGGCAACACACACACATTAAATAAATAACCTGTCTCCCTTGTGCTCAACAGCCACAAGGAAGCGTTTATCTGCTCCGACCAACACCGATATAACTCTGAATACATGCCTCCAAATATATATTTGACATACAATACATGTCTATAAATATATATTTACAGTGGTGGGGACCCATGACTTAGTGTCAGGGCATCCCCTGATGAATATTATACCAGGTGAACCCTCATGTTCCACCCATAACCATGTCATCCGACATCTCATGCTATCTGGCACCACTTGTATCTCATATCGAGAAAGTACCGACATCCTATCAGCATTCCCATGAAAACATCCCAGGTCCCTCAGACCTCTATCCAAATAGTCACTTTAGGCTCAACAACCCGACATCCCGAGGCACGATGATATCATCCTCCAATACATAATAAATCCTCGTTGGCTCAATAGATTGACGTCCCGAGGCACAACAATAATCGTTCTCCAATAATCATGACTGTAATGACTCGGGTTTTTGGAACGGGTCAAAATCCCCACCCGGTTTGATTTTTTCAACTAGTGGCGATGCTACTTTTTTGTTTTGTTGATTGGAACTCAATTTTGAGAGTTCTATTGGCCTTAAATGGCATTTTTTAGTTGTTTTAGAGGCTAGGTGAGTGCCTCGGGTTTTCAAAAGGGTTTGGGGAGTGTCAGAGGCCCAAAGGCCTGGTTTTTGGGAAGCAGTTACAAGCGCGCGGTTTAGGGAAATTGTGCAAGTCAGGGCACACAACCTTATGAATGTGTCTGCAGAATTGTAGAGGCACTGCCACAAAACTGGATTTTATCAACGCTAAAAAATTCTTTATCAGTGCTAAAAAGCGCTGTTAATCCAGCTTCTTTTAAGGGGGGAGGGTCCCCTTTATCAGCACCCAGAAAAGCGCTGATAAAGGCCCCCCTTTATCAGCACTATTCAAAGCACTGATAAAGGCTTTCCTGTCTAGGCGTGCTGTTTATATAACAGCATGCCCAACAACCTGCAAAAAATAGACAGAAGACAAAAATAACCTTCACAAACTAGCAAAAACCTGATAAAAAATAACCACTCATAGTATATACAAAAGAACCACATACACGATGCAAATGATGAAAAAACAAGCAAAACGCACACAAAAGTTTGGAAAACAATGCTATATACATTTAATTGACATCATGAATACAAAAATATTCACTCATGGTATATACCAAAAAAAACTTCTATATACATTTTGAACAATGTTTTATAAAATTACATTTACAAATATCCAACAAACAGTTAAAAACATTAATATTTTCTCTTTTGACGTCAATGGTTCCCTCTAAAAAATGTACTCCGATGGTAATAGTCACCGAACAAATCATCCCAACTTGAGAAAAAGGTTCCACCTATATAAAAAAAACAAATATTACGTTAGTAATACTATAAATAAATAAATTAAACATTAATTTGAAGAATACATTAAAAAAATGTCAATTTTTAATAAAAATGACACATTTGGAGTTATACTCGTCACACTATGCATCGTATTGAGATGGGGTTGATTCTTACATGTCACAAATGACTGATGGATCGTTGTCCTAAAGTATCAAAACAATCAGAATGCATTTCCTCGATTTTCAGCATGTCCGTTGTGTTTTTTTTTACTAAAATGTCATTTCAAACTGAAAACATGCAATTTGAGTCATATCGGTCACATTGTGTTTCAGTTTGACATGAGACTACTTCATACATGTCACAAAGGACTTAAAAATTTCTTTCCTTAATTTGGAAGATAATCGAAGTGTGTTTTCTTGGTTTTCAGTGAGTGACACGCGAGTTAAAATGTCAATTTTAAACTGATAGCAAACACTTTTAGTCATACCGGTCACACCGTTTGTTGGATTGAGGTGAGGTTGATTTTTAAACATCACAACTGACTCATGGATCATTGTCCTAAAATATGAAAATAATATGAATGCATTTTCTTGGTTTTTAGTATGTCAGTTGTGGTTTTTTACTTGAATTAATGTCAATTTTAAATAACAAGATACATTTGGAGTCATACCAGTGACACCATGCATTGAATTAAGGTGCGTTTGATTCCTACATGTCACAAATGACTGATAGATCGTTGTTATAAAGTATTAAAACAATTGGAATGTATTTCCTCGGTTTTCAGTATGCCAGTTGTGTTTTTTTACTAAAATGTCATTTCAAACCGAAAACATGAAATTTGAGTCATACCGGTTGCATCGTGTGTCATTTTGATGTGAGACTACTTGATACACGTTATAAAATACTTAAACATAGTTGTCCTTAATTTGGAAGATAATCGGAGTGTGTTTGCTTTGTTTTCAGTGAGTGACATGTTTTGAACTAAAATGTCAATTTTAAACTCGTAATGGATACTTTTAGTCATACTAATCACACAATGCATCAGATTGAACTGGGGTTGATTTCTACATGTCACAACTGACTCATGGTTTTTTTCCTAAAGTATCAAAACAATCTAAATGTGTTTGCTTGGTTTTCAGTATGTTAGTTGTGTTTTTTTGCTTGAATTAATGTCAATTTTAAATAACAAGACACATTTGAAGTCATACACATGACATCTTGTGTTGTATTGAGGTGTGGTTGATTCCTATATGTCAGAAATGACTTATAGATCATTGTCCTAAAGTATCAAAACAATTGGAATGCATTTCCTTGATTTTTAGTATGTTAGTTGTGTTTTTTTACTAAAATGTCATTTCAAACCGAAAACATGAAATTTGAGTCATACCGGTCGCATTGTGTGTCAATTTTATGTGATATTTCTTGATACATGTCGAAAAGGACTTATAAATCGTTGTCCTTAATTTGGAATACAATCAGAGTGTGTTTTCTTTGGTTTCAGTGACACGTTTTGAACTAAAATGCCAATTTTAAACTCGTAATGGACACTTTTAGTCATACTGACGACACAATGCGTCATATTGAGGTGGTATTGATTCCTATATGTCACAACTGAATCATGGATCGTTTTCCTAAAGTATCAAAATAATCTGATTGCGTTTGATCAATTTTCAGCATGCCAGTTGTGTTTTTTTACTTGAATTATTGTAAATTTTAAATAACAAGACACATTTGGAGTCATATCGGTGACACCGTGCATCGTATTGAGGTGCGGTTGATTCTTATACATCACAAATGACTAATAGATCATTTTCATAAAGTATCAAAACAATTGGAATGCATTTTATCAGTTTTTAGTAAGTCATTTGTGTTTTTTTACTAAAATATCATTTCAAACTGAAAACATGCAATTTGAGTCATACCGATCGCATCGTGTGTTGGTTTTATGTGAAACTGCTTGATACATGTCACAAAGGACTTATGAATCGCTGTACTTAATTTGGAAGACAATCGGAGTGTGTTTTCTTTATTTTCAGTGAGTGACATGCATTGAACTAAAATGTCAATTTTAAACTCATAACAGACACTTTTAGTCATAATGATGACACAATACGTCGAATTGAGGTGGGGTTTATTCCTACACGTCAAAACCGACTTATGGATTTTTTCTTAAAGTATCAAAACAACCTGAATGTGTTTTCTCAGTTTTTAGTATGTCAGTTGCGTTTTTTTACTTGAATTAATGTCAATTTTAAATAACAAGACACATTTGGAGTTATACCGGGGACATTGTGTGTCATATTGAGGTGAAGTTGATTCCTACATGTCAAAAATGACTGGTATATTGTTTCCCTAAATTATCAAAACAATCAGAATGCATTTCTTCAGTTTTCAGTATGTCAGCGGTGTTTTTTTACTAAAATGTCATTTCAAAACAAAAACATGCAATTTGAGTCATACCAGTCGCATCGTGCATCGTTTTAATTTGATACTACTTGATACACTTCACAAAGGACTTACAAATCATTTTCCTTAATTTAGAAGACAATTGGAGCACGTTTTCTTTGTTTTTAGTGAGTGACACGTTTTGAGCTAAAATGTCAATTTTAAATTCGTAACGGACACATTTAGTCATACTGGTCACACTGTTCGTCGGATTGAGGTGGAGTTGATTATTACACATCACAACTGACTCATAGATCATTTTCATAATGTATAAAAATAATCTTAATTCATTTTCTTGGTTTTCAGTATGTCAGTTGTGTTTTTTTACTTGAATTAATGTCAATTTTAAATAACAAGACACATTTAGAGTCATACCAGTGACACCGTGCATCGGATTGAGGTGCGGTTGATTCCTACACATCAAAAATGACTGATAGATCATTTTCCTAAAGTATCAAAAAAATCGGAATGCATTTCCTTGGTTTTCAGTAGGTTAGTTGTGTTTTTTTTACTTGAATTAATGTCGATTTTTAATAAAGACACATTTGGAGTCATACCGATGACATTGTGCATCATATTGAGGTGCGGTTAATTCCTACACATTAAAAATGACTCATGGATCGTTTTCCTAAAGTATTATCACAAAATTTAAGTACATTTTTTCCTGAAAATCAATGCACCCTTGCCTCTAAAACCTAAAAAAGAGACCTGACCTGCTCAATATGATCAATCTACCTAGTTTAGAAGGATTATGGAAAAACCTTTGATCCCTGTACGATTGACATGGAATAACATCCTCCTTCTGCAGCATAGCTTTAGTCAGCCCAGTGAAGAACCAACTGTCATATATTCAGGATCTCTGAAAGAATATATGACAGTTGGTTCTTCACTGGGTCAACAAAAGAGGGAAACTGCCAATGTTGCAGATTGAATCGATGTTTTTTTTGGATAAAAACCCTTCTCGTTGTTGAAAATGAGAAGAGTGGAGTAAGATACTATGCCCGTTATGTCTCAAGATGTCACAACAAACTCAAGGGATGGGGAAACCCATTCTGGATACTCATTATCTTTTGTGGTCTATCAACAACACACATAACCTATAAATGAGGACCACCAATTTCTTTTAAAAAACCAATCAACATGTAATTCATTTAGTGCGTAAATAAGGACCACCAACGACCATGATTTTCAGTGGGGCATTTAGCCCATACAAATCACAACATTACCATCAAACAAAGAGAAAGATAAGACAGACAAGATTATTACAGTCGAAGTTATTTGAGAAGTTTACCATATTTATTCTATATTTGTACATTCTTCCATCAGGTATACTGCCCATTCATTTCTAATCATATCTATATCGTCTTGTGAATATTACTGTTTTTGGAAATCATGGCAGTACTAAAAAAATATAAATACACAAAGGATTAATAAGTATTTTAAATGAAATAACAATTATCTTCTAAAATACCTCTTTAGGGATGCTGGTTTGTTCATGGAATATGATCTATTTCATAAATTTACAAACATAATAACCATAGTCTTTATCGTTTGTTTGTTTTAGGCACTACATAAACATTGAGAAAAATAAGTAATTTTTTTTATATGTGTTTGGATAGTGAAATATTATTACATATACCCTGATTTGTATCCAGTTGTAGTACTTGTCATATTTCTTGTCTTTTTCCCCTAGTCTCATTGCATGATGTAGACAATATTCACACACCACCCTATCATAATAGAATCCTCATTAAAATATAATATAAATTATATAACTAGATGTTTAGTTCTAAAATGTTTGATGTAGTGTATTAAAAATTGATAAACTCCATAATTTTGGTCAGTTTGTTGGATATCCATGCATTGAATCTAGAAAATAAATTTTTGGAGTATCCAAATTGACCGCAATGAGCATCCAATACTGCCTAAGAACACAAAAAATAATAAGTAATGAAATAAATTAAAATATATTTGATATGGTTAAATTGTAGAGTTTTACCCCTGCATCATTGGTATTAAGAAGATTCTGTCATCCTTAATTTTTCTATAAAAGGATTTGAGCACTCCTACCACTATTTCACTATGTTTCTTAGATTTTATGTCTTCTTGTTCTGTAAAGGTGACGTGAGGACTAATGAGTCCATTTTTTTGTTCATGAGAAAATTCTTTCAATTGTTTTTCATATATATGCCTACGAAAAATATGAAATGTATTTAGTCATAATTATCATAGTATATCATATTTTGGAAAATCAAATCATAAAAACACACCTCATGTAAAAATTTACAGCTGAGCCACCTAACCAATCATAGTCGAGGATTTTAGTTGCACTCTCAACACCAATGAAGTCTGGATCTTCCCCTCCATACATATTTTCATCAAAATCAATTATGTGATTACCACCATATTTCAACTTCGTATCCACATGAGCCTTCAATGATAATAATGTGGATATAGAACGGGGGGGGGGGGGGGGGGGGGGTTAAGGTGCTCTGGGTTGATCATTTTGATCAGTTGGTTGATCCTTGAGATGGTTTTGAACCGGTCTTTCATTTCACCCCCTTCCCTTTGTCTGTCTGTAATAACATGCATCGATTCATACCTTTTTTCATTAAATGTTTAAGGTTTAGCTTTAAAATTAAATTGGAAATGAATACATCATTGTCGACATGTTTTTTTACAAGATGTGACGATCATGCGATGAATTTTCCTAGAGCTTGTTCGACCGTATGACTATCTGCATCATCAATTAGAACAGGTAGCTCAACGATCAACTCTAGGGATACAGTAATTGACACTCTGACATGATCTGTCGGAAGTAGTCTATTGTGTAGCATGTTATTCTGGATATTGAACACCATAACCCTCGCTACAAGGTGATGGGTGGGTGTTGATAGATATAAATCACTGTCATTTTTACCCTGTAGAATATTAATACAATAAAGGTATCAGTGTCTAGTGTCTATCTGATTCACATTTCACAGAAACAATTATTATAAAATTGAATACCTCAGTTAATAATTGTTTTTGAGGGGAATGGATCACTTCAAAAATGGTGGGGGTGGGGCGGGATCTTCACGCACAGGTTGTTCTTGAGTTGTTTCTTCTCTTTACCTCCCCCATCAAACTTTCTATCATCTCTCTCTGGTATTGTAATTATTCTTGAAACATAGCTAATGTTTCTCTCATATTTTTCATTTCATCAGTTTGATCCTCTGCTTGCTTTTTTTCTCAAAATATGTTCGGGGTGTCACCCCAAAACCTGCACCTCTGACGTGGCCATACTTTTATGGCTGCTTTAAGGCCACTGAAAGTATGTCTGCATCTGGTGTGGGTGTTGTTGATTCTTGTGACTATGTCAGATAGAAAATATAGGAAAATAAGTAATCATTGTTATATAATAGCAATTTAAATCAACATAAATTTTTATTATGTCATACTTACACATGTTTCCCACACTTTTTGTGTGTTTTTATCTATTAGTTTTCCATATTTAGTTACAGAGCCTCCTTTCATAGCACATAGCATGGGATGGAAGTGGATGTGTATTTGGAATATTCAAGCTGAATATAAACAAAATAACATATTTATTGTGTTTTTTTATATCACATGAAAGTATTATGGAAGATTTAAAATATTTACCAATTTTTTTTCAAGTGATGCATACCCCATCCTTACTTTACAGTAGGGGTACACTGGTTTTAATGCCCGTTGTTTATTTTCAACACTCAGTTGTCGTTTCATAAATAAAACACTATCAATCAAAGTGATGAATACATATACCATAAAAAAATGTATTACCATACTGATGGTGGGGATTTCAGTCGATTTACCCTACTCAATTAAATTCTTATTTTCCTAATAGTGTACCATAGTGGCACAACCTAGGGTCGATCATAAGGAGGCCGCTTATACACACTATATTTTCAATTGTCACTTTTTAATTTAACTAATATAAAACTAGTTTATATAATATATATGGGGGTGGATTGAAACAAACTAAACTAAGAAATTCATAATGTATTAATAAATCTACATTATAGATTAGAAATCCAAAGAAAACCAAACTGAGAAAACAAACTAGAGAAGGAAGTGGTGGACAAGCTTAGATCTTCAGACATTCCCTTTATCATTGTCGACAATTTTCTTCTAATTAAATTATCCAATGTATAATTCAAGACCTCAAGTTATACACCCATATTAACCATAAACCATATCAAGACCTAAAATATGGGTGTTTATCCACTCATGAACGTGATCCAATTTCCCAAAGACCTCCAAGCAATCAAAACCAATTGAACATGTTGTGCTCAATGGGGAGACCTCTCCCAAAGAAGTTTAAACAACAAGAAAAATATTTTACAATCATAAGTTGATAAACATTCATAGAAAAAAATATAAGAAAATGAAAAAAAGAGAGAAGATACCTCATTCAATCATGCAAACAAATTCTAGGATTATTTAAATGAAAAGTGTTTACAATAAAAACCACAAACTCAAAAGGGGTAAATGTCCTCGAACCGTCGCTTCCCACCACTGCTTGGAGTTTAGCCCATCATGGCTTCATTATTAGTGGAACTCCTCTTCTCCAGAATGGAATCTCTAAATCATCTCCCTCTGGTCCAGACGTCCCCGGAATGGTTTTGGGAATGAATGGAATGTCATTTAGAGGTAGGAGCTGTTCTCCTTTTATAGGCAGATTTCCTCTTCAAAAAGTTGTCGCATTTTTGACTCATTAATTGGCCAATTCACGCATGGAATCCTTCATAAAAGTTGTTCATAATTTTTTTTCCGTCCATCCTCCAAATTTCGGATTCATTGTACACGGCTAGAAGGAGTTATGATTTTTTTATTATCAATCACTTTACCTGGATGAAGCTTCTTGGAAGCTTCCTTCAAAACTCTATCATTCAATGTCAATTAAAACGACTTCCAAACGGCTTGAAATTACTTATATGAATGAAACTTGGAGTCCTCTTTTCTATCCAAGTTGAATCTCATCATTTGGAGGTGTATAGGACGAATTATGTTTTTGCTACTGAGGTGGGGTCCACACAGTTCGCCTGAAAAAATTGTCAACTTCATTGATTTTTTTGGGCCTTAAGATGCATGAATTTGACCCTGGTTCTGAAGACAACTATGACGAAAATAAAATAATAGTTTCAAAAAAATTCTAATCTCATAATTTGGAAATATAGTTTATGAGAAATGACCAAAATACCCCTGTGATAATGTGACAATTTCCCATTAAATAACACTATGGTGGGTTTATAAACATTAAATTACAATATAAAATATGTGAAAATATTAGCTTCATCACATACACAATGTACCTGAAAAGACTGCTTCGCATGACGACCAGTAAAGGCATCCCACGATGCTTGGGTTATCAGGTGTGCATAAATAAGAGGTGAGTATAGTTTTATTTTCCCTTCAGTATATTTAAGATGATATTTCATTAAAAGTGTACAAAAACCCCTATGAATCCTTCCAACAACCCTTAAGACACAGTCTTTGTGTGATTCATCTACTATAAATGCACTCTGCAAGAGAGGATGAAGTGTAAGTCAATGTTTCATTATTTAATTTTTAGTAAATTAAAAAAATGACATCGTAATGTTACCGTAATATCTCCCTACATCAGTGTCTTAATATCATCCACAACATGGTGCCATGAAGTTACATCAATCTCCACATGTTACCGAGTGAATATTCCAATGTAACTATTGAACATGGAACTTTTGGGGTTAACATGTTGGCCCTTCTTATTCCATCCAATCTTGTATTTGATTCCTTTCTATTTAGCCTTAATGATTTTTTCTAATACCGTCAAACTATGACACTACTGTTTTTTCTATGAAATCGTTGTTTCATCACCTTTCATTTCCTCAGATCCACCATCATCAATATATTCCTTTGGCTCCAAAGGTCTAGCATCGGTATGTGCAGATGGTGGTTGTACCTCTACACTGGGAGCAACAATAGGTTAAGAAACCTGTTGTTCATCTGCACTGCGAGCAACAGTAGGTTGAGAAACCTGTTGTGCCTGAAGATTGGGAGCATCATCATGTGCATAAGTCATTATATTCAAAAGTGGTTTAACATTTAATTTAGATAACATAAAAGTAGAAATGAACATATATTAACATAAGGCAACAGGTTGAGAAACCTGTTGTTCATCTGCACTGTGAGCAGCAGTAGGTTGAGAAACCTGCTGTACCTGGGGATTGGGAGTATCATCACATAAAAAAGTCATTATTTGAAAAATTGGTTTAACATTTAATTTAGATAACATAAAAGTATAAATGAATAAATATTAACATAAGGCAATAGGTTGAGAAACCTGTTGTTCGTCTGCACTGCGAGCAGTAACAGGTTGAGAAACCTATTGTGCCTGGGGATTGGGAGCATCATCATGTACAGAAGTCATTATCTAGAAAAGTGGTTTAAAATTTAATTTAGATAACATAAAAGCAGAAGTGAACATATATTAACATAATATAACACAATGTATATTAGAAAAAATATATAACCTGATTATTGAACTATTTTTTTAAACGATGATGGGATTTGACCCCTCTATCGACTATCCAAATCCCTTCATTGTGGTCTCTTATGACATAAAAAACGCTGTATACACTAGGAATACTGTGAAATTATTGTGACGTCTCAATGAAAGGGTCATCCTCTATTGAATTTTCATCTAACTCTTCAGTGGTTTTGGTCGATAACAGAACAATTGACCAGTTTTGGTTTGTGGGATCTTGAACATAAAATACTTGTACTACCTATGATTCCATTATAAATGGTTCATCTTTGTACTCTTCCTTACTAAAATAAACTTTCACAAATCCTAATACATCTATTTTAATAGAACTTCTGTTATCAACCCACTTTCATTGAAAAATCGGCACTCAGAATGTCGTATAATCCAACTCCCATATTTTTTTGATAATGCCAAAATATGACATATTCATATAAATTAGATTTCTGTTATTAGTACCAGAAACATGAATCGCTTTAGCCACAAGTGTACCTCTACTATTTTTTCTGGTACTGTATTCATTATGTTCATTATTATAGAATGTATAACCATTAATTACATAAGAATTGTAAAATAATATATAGACACTTGGTCCTCCAGCTAGCCATAGAAGTTGTTCTGAAATTGAGTCTAGATTTTCATTTGACTACTTAAAAAT
The DNA here is from genome assembly GCA_963277665.1 of Viscum album. Taxonomy (NCBI): domain Eukaryota; kingdom Viridiplantae; phylum Streptophyta; class Magnoliopsida; order Santalales; family Viscaceae; genus Viscum; species Viscum album. Next base: position 1,746,131,021 of record OY728151.1, on the reverse strand, counting down.
ATGGTCCTAAAACCATCTTATAAACTATTGATTATGTTTATTTGATATCCATTTTCATCCCCTGATGGATTCTAATGCCTAATAATTTCTTTGTGGGTTTCAACATATGGGTCAACATCCAAACTGCTATGTAAAACATAAAGGTGGGCCTGCTTCCGATCTGTAATATTGATTGTGACAACCTCCTTTCTAGGAATTCCTTCACCCGCAAGTCGCCCAGTATAACGAGATTTATTTAGACCAATGATTTTCACACCTGATAGGTATTTGGTACAAAATTCAATGACTTCCTCAATAATATATCGCTCCGCAATACAACCCTCTATCCGACTTTGATTTTTTGACATACCCTTTCAAAATCTTCATATACTGTTCAATGGGGTACATCCATCTATAGTGCACAGGACCACATAGACAAATCTCTCTCATCAAGTGAACCATAAAATGAACCATCATTTCAAATAATTTTGGTGGGATTTTTTTTCCAATTCACATAATATGATGACAATTTCTCTTTCCATAGTCAACAATTTAGCCGGGTCTATAAATTTTCTACATATAGCTTTAAAGAAGAAACATAGATTCATTAATGTATGACATACATTCTTGGGAAAAATTCAATGTAAAGCTGTAGGAATTAGATATTGCATCAAAACATAGAATTCATGTGATTTCATACCTTTTAACTTTAAATTGTACATTAAAACGATGTTCTTTACATTCAATTAATACCCCTATTAAACCTTTACATCATCCAAGAAGTTGAAAAACCAATATTTCTCCTGTTTGGAAAGAGTGTAAGTAGCAGGAGGAAGAAATGTTCATTTTTTACCCTTCAACGGTTCTAAATCTTCTCATATTCCCATGTCAACAATGTCCAACCTAGCCTTAATTCTATCCTTTGTTTTTTCAGGTGCATTTAGCAACATGTCGATGACACTATCACATACATTTTTTTCAACATGCATAACATCAAGAAAATGTCTGACGTACAGAAAATTCCAGTATGGTAATTAAAAAAAATGATTTCTCATTCCAATTGGTTTTTGTAAGGTTTTTCGAAAATGTTTTACCAAAAGTAGTGTCCACATATTTAAATTTCTCAAACAGTTGATCACCTGTTAGTGGAGATATTGGTGTACATTCTTATGAACTTCCAACGAATGATGTTGTCTAAGATTGGTACTTATGTCTTTGGGGTAGAAATCTATGATGTCCTATAAACACAGTTTTTGATGAATGTTTCAACCTAATTGATTGTGTACCTTGTTCGCAGACGGGACACCCAAGAGTTTGTTTAATGCTATATCCTAACAAATTTTCATAAGCAGGAAAGTCATTTATTATACTGTACAACATGGATCTCAATGTGAAATATTCAATTCTGTAAGAATCATACATCATAACACCCGAATCCCACAATAATTTCAAATCATCGATCAATGGAGCCGAATAAATATCAATATCATTACATGGTTGTTTTGGTCCTAATATAAGTATATATAAAATGATGTGTTTTTGTTTCATGCATAACCATAGTGGCATGTTATAATTTACCAACATAACTAGTCATGTACTGTGAGTGCTGCTTTAAAAACCAAAAGGATTCACTCCATCTATAGATAACTCAAGATGAAGGTTTCTCATCTCATTTCCAAATTCAGGATACTCATGATCAATTATCTTCCACTAAGTATAATTTGATAGATGTCATAGTTTTCTATATTTATTTATTCTGTTTCTGTGCCACGTCAATTGCCCTGTAGTCTCCTCACTTCCATATAAGCACCTAAACCTTGGAATGATTGGAAAGTACCATGAAAATATCTTAGGATCATATTAATCTTTATTATATCGAGAAACATCACACTTTGGTCATTATATAAGTGATTTGTGGTCCTTGAGAAATATTATACAATCATTCGGGCATGTGTGTATTCTTCCAGAGATCATACCCATCGAGCGTAGCATTAGTTCGACATCATATGTTTGTCTTGGGAGCTCATTATCTTTTGGGAGCATGTCATTTAAGAGAGAAAGTAATTCCATAAAACTGGCGTTACTCCATCCTTTGCTTGCTTTCAAATTATACAGCTTCAGTATGGATGAAAATGCTGTATATTTACTGCAACCATCATACAACGTCTTTGCACAACTCTTTAACTGCTCAAACAATTTTGGGAAATCATGAAGTTCATCTTCAACTATCCTTGTCATTTCCTTATTACGATATTCATCATCACGCACATCTGTAATCACGTCCTCGATATAATCTTCTTTATTATCCATTCTTGTAATCATATCAAATGATCCATAAAACACAGTGTTATCTCAGTCACTATCTACATTCTATTTTTCCCCATGTTTATTCCAACATTTATAACTTAGATATATTCCATGATAGATCAAGTGTTCTTCTAACTCCTTTGGACTAACTTATCTTGAATAACAACAGGGTAAACAAGGATAAAGGATTTGAGAAAAATCATATGCATGATATTTTGAAAACTTGATGAACTCTTTCACTCCATATTTATACTCTTTGTTAGACAATTGGCATCCATCCATTATTTATTCATATCCATCCTATTTGATTAAGTGATATTAATATTTAACAAAATAAATACAAAAAATGTTGATATAAAAATTAACCAATGCTAAAAAAGTTATAAACTTTAAATCTCATTTGAAAAATATTTATAAAATCACAGTTGAAATCACACTAAAAAACCAACCATTTACACAAATTACTCTTTAAAATAACAAAGCCTTTTTAAAATATTCCAATTAGTTCCAAACATCCTTTCTCAAAACCCCAATTCTTCTTTTAAACCATTTTAAAGAAATTTAAAACAAAAAAAGGGTATGTTTAACATGTATAATTTTTTAATAAACATTTCAAAACACTTGAATCATTTTAAAAGTGAACCCCTAACAAAATCACTAGATGTCATTGTCACTTCCCTCTGTCTAGCCAATGAAAATAATTAATGGACACACACCTTATATATCTCATGAAACTCCCAATCTAGCTCTAATCACTAGTTTCCATTGTTCCTCCCATCAACCTTATGACTGGCCAACCACCAATCAAGTATAAGGGGGATGCAATCAATATAATAATTTAGTCCTCTATATAGAACCACCAATCAAGGAACAAAATTTCATGGGATATCCCCATGTACTAGTGTGTGATGATCCAAAACGGCACTATAACTACATGGACCAACATCTGATATATGTTTCATACAACAATAACACAATCCACCCAATTAAACCATACGTAACTCATCATAATGGAACCTTCTCATTGGACTTGTCTCAAACACAACTAGGGGGACCATAGCAGTGTGTATACCAACTAGGGTAGCATGAATAAATACCTCCCACCCAGACACCCAAGTTACCATAAACAAATAACCATGGAGGTGAGAAAGAAATCAAGATAATTAAAAAAAATTCTCACACCTCATCTCCAACACCATCACATATAACACCCCATTTTCACATCATACATCCATCATATAAATAATCAATAACCCATAACTGGTGAAACAAGTTTAGGGGAAATCATTGAGGGTCACATGAGAAATAAACCATTTACTTTTTAAAGTAAAAAATGGGTCTTCACATGAAAACCAAATTAGTATGTAGAGTCTCACTCACCTTCTTTAAAGTCTCATCATTTCAATGATTTTGGAAGCACTTGAAAAAAAATCCCTTTTTCTTTCCAAAACATTCTCCAAGCACATGGAAAATTCCTTTGAAAAACCAAAAAAGGAACAATACCTAAATTTACTATAAAAAACATTTAAATGACCCTATGAACCTTTTCAAATATTCTTTTCATGAGAATTAATCTAATTTAAAAATAGTACATGAAAATCTTATAAAAAACCTTATGTTAAGATTAGAATTTAAGAAAGAAATTTATAATTTCACCCAAGAACCCATACATTACTATAATTTAATTTAAAATAAATTTATAAAGTATACACATTCCATGAATTATAAAATAAAGGAAGAGAAAAGAAACACCTACTTTAAACCGAATGGTAACCAATACACAACATGTCACATTCCATGGAAAACACTAAAAAAACCTAAAGCCCTAAATCCTCATGAAAAATGAATTTCAGTTCCTTGGAGAAGGAGAAACCTATGGTAAATCTAGAAGAGAAGAGGTATGGGGGAGATAAAGGAGAAAGATTTGGAAGAATTCTTAAAATGGAAAAATAATTGTTTTCTTAAATAATTCAAAAAAAAATCACATAACATGAACTTAAGAAATCAAAGAATATTATAATTATCATTTTACAAAATAAATCATATCATAATAACATATAAATTGTGACTAAAATATCACTACATGAAAAAAAAAATCCTAAGAAGATAAATATAAGTGAAAATACAAACCTTTTCACAATAATTTTTTAAAAAATTGAAGTGAAAATTATATTTAATTTTTTTTGAAGGGAAATAGATTACTATTGAAAAAATAATTATAAATAGTTCCTAATAAAGTTTTATTAAATAGACACAAAGGTTTTAAAAATGAAAAGTAAAAATACTTTAAAAATTTTAACTTTTAATAGAATCCTTAATAATTCAAACATGAAAAAGACATAATGTATTCATGGGGAAAGGACTCTATAATGTGGAAAATAAGAGACCCCTAAGTGATGGTGTTGTAGGTGTGCGAGAAAATTAGTTAATTTGGGGAATGATCTATGACCTATCAAGGGATGAGTAATGTGGTGATGAAATCCAAGTTTGTAAATTCATTGTGGGTGTTAGCTCATCATGATAGTTTGTAATTTGAGTAATGATTAGTTGTGGTTCATGGAAATCCTATAAATTTTTTGGTCACTAACAAGATCATGTGAGGATGTGGAGAGTCAAACTGTAAGAGTCATGTCTGGGTAAGTGGATGGGTCCTTGAGTTATTCCATTGGGTTCAGTGATGTGAGCATGTATGGGATTTGTTGGAAATGATTGTGAGTGTCAATATTCAGCTGACAATGATATATGTTCATGATTATGTTTTGGTAGTGATGGAATTTCTTAGTGGAAATTGGGAGTGGTGTGTAGGTGAACCTAACCCATAGGTAGGGGTGGTTGGTTTTGCGTGTACACATAAGTGGCTAAGTTGCACTGGTAGGTGATAGATACTCATGTAATGGTATTGATTATAGGAAATCAAGAATTAATAATGATGTCAAACTATGTAGAGGGGCTTGGGTTGTTAGGGGAACATGGTGATGGGAGATAGTATGGTTTGTCACTTCGTTCATGGGTTGAATCATGTGAAAAATCATAATGATGTTTTATTTAGACATCTACACTTGGGAAAGTAAGAAAACTTGGTATTATTTATAAATTGATTGAGAAACATATACTATGAATTTTTGATTGGATTGAAAATGTATTGAGAAGGAAGACAATGCCTAACATTTGAATTTTTTTGAATCGTGGGCGTATTCAAGAAGAATATTGGAATCAAGAGTCTGATGCGCATGCTCAGTGGCCCAAGATGGTCAAGAAAGACCTCTAGAGACACTTTTTAGGGATGGCAAGTCCTTATAGGGGGAGATTGTAATGGACTTAGAATTTCTAGGTGTTTTATTCCTTATTTTCATCCTTTATTTTAAGTAATTTTAGTTATTATCTTTTAGGGTGAAATCATTCCCATAGTTATGTATGTCGATACCCATTTGGTTATCTCTAACCCATGGTGATCTGGAATGGGATTCAGGCCTTGTACCAAGCCATCTTGGGTGACATGTCACATCAAACTATGTTAGGTTGTTACATATATTCACTTGAATACTTCTGGGAATGAAAATTTTCATCACCATCTGAATCTCATTCTCTTCTGAAACCAGATGCTCAAGCTTAATATACTACATGGTGTGATACTCTTTATTATATATTATAATTTTTAACCTCAAAATTTCATAGCTCACACAGAAAAAACATGTTATATAGAATATCTAATAATTATCCTTTTACTAGAACATGAAAACATGACTTTCTCCATCATAGTGTGTTCAAATGGACTCCAAGTATACTTAATCATTCATACTGATATGTATTATATGGATTGGAAATCACAAAGTAGGTAGAACCACCAAGGTATTCCTAAGAAACTTCACAAAATGTATAAACTACCCATAACATGAATAAATCTTACACATTCCCCTCATAGTGTGGACATTATTACCATTACATGAAAAACTCTTATATATAAATGGAATTATCTATATTCCCATTAAAAAGTTCATGAATATTGATATTCCATCTCCCATAGTGTGATCAACTAGTCACCTTCAAAACATCTTGGATCTTAATTCTCATGGATGCCTCTACATGGTGTGAATTATTCCTTGTAAAACCAACCATAGAATGATGTAGATTTATCAGAGTGAATTAGGGTGTTAGGATGTTACTTATATCCTATATATATAATTTCTATAATTTCTTCCCAAAACCATCCAAAACTCCATCATCCTTCTCTATGACATTATATTCTCTTTTAAAAGTACATTACACATTGGAACATGTGACCTTCATGTATCACTATAAGGTTCTCCCTACTTTTACATTTCATTTAAAATTTGGCCTATATAATTTTATATATATAGGGATTATTATGCATTGGTAATTTTTCTAGGAACTCTACTCATGATGTAACACTTATACTCATTCCATGTTATTTTCTACAACTTCTAAAATTTATCAAATGAACTCCATCCAACTCAACTGCATTATCAAAATTCCAAAATTATTCTTTTGAACATATTCATCCCCTATTATAGAATAACTTCAAAAAAATATCAAATAATTCTTTTATAATAACTTTCAGAACAACCATATATCATTCCAGACATCTACTTCTAGAGTAACATCCAATAACCAATCATGTGTTGATAATAAATCCAACACCAATAATCACCATACGTTGAAAACAAATTTATCACCATCCATGATTATAAAACATAGTTTTATTACATTTTTTACAATAAATCCATCACCAACATGTTACCAATAAATCCAATACTAACCTATATACAATAAATCCAATATTAGCACATTTCTAATAAATTCAATACCAACACCAATTCTCAATTAAATTATGAAAATCACCCTATTAATTATTTGGAACCACTATCATGAATCCAAAACATCGTCACATCACACTTCCTACTCCAAATTTAAGGGAAGAATAGATTCATGGATTCATCATGATTCCTACTACCCATTTCACAAAAAACCCGATGAAAACACTCATCATTAGGGGAAAATATAGAGTATTTGATAAATCCTCTACCGTATGAAATAATGGTGTCACTTTCCAGTACATTATCACTCTAAAAAAATTGTATTTATGTAAAAAAATATAAACTTAACTTCCTTTGATACCTCTTGTAATAGTATTTGGTGAAATGATGACACTTATTATATTAATTTCTCATTTCAATTATCCCTGAAGTGGCCAAAAAGGTTTAGTATTAATGTTTTCATGGAAATATTCTCTACTAATTTTTATAAGCATGGGGAATCATCAATAAATATTCTATTACATTATTGTAATATTCCTTTCATCACATTTATAGTGGATAAGCTCCCATTTTATAATACATTTCACGAATATTGTAACTTCCAGCCCATTCTCCAATTATTTAACAAAATTATAAATTTGAGTTTCAAGATTAATAAAATTATTCAAATATTACTGAATCCTAAAATATTTTTATGGAGTAATATTACCACATAGAATTATACCATCAAAAAATATATTCAACTATTTCATAATTTGGTATAGGAAAAAAATATTAGGCTAATAACACCACTACAATACATTACACCCACTTTAATTCATAAGTTTCAAGAAATAAAAATATTTATATTCTACCATGATGAAAACCCACATTGCATTGAATATTTTTAAATCAACCAATTAAAAATATGGTATAGGAAAATTGAATTTTATTACATATAACTTGTGCACAAACAAGGACCACCAATGACCACGATTTTCAGTGGGGCGTTTAGTCCGTACAATTCACAAATCACCATCAATATCAAACTATAATAAGTGAACCCAATGAGAAAGAGGAAAAAACTAACCACGAAGGTGTGGTTAAGCACACGGTAGAGGTGCATTCACGATTTAGGAGAGACGTGGTGGAGGAGAGGCACCACAGAGGAGAGGCAATGGCGGAGGAGAGTCACGGTGAAGGAGTGGCGTGGTGGAGGAGAGCTACTGGTGGAGGAGAAGTGTGGTGGAGGAGAACCATGCGGTGAATCTCGATTCGCGGCGGTGGTGGAGTCAACGGCCGAGGAGGAGGAGGAGGCAGGATAGGAGGGAGGAGAGGAGGAGATGAGGGAGGAGAGGAGGCGGCGGTAGCAGCGACATAGATCCTCTTCCGCGAGAGCTTGAGGGGTGAGAGGAAGGAGGAGAAAGTTAAGGTTTATTTATAAAACCCGGTGACACTTTTATCAGTGTTAGATAAAAATCATTGATAAAAGTATGTTTTATCAACGCAAAAAATTAAAAGCGCTGATAAAAGTATGCTTTATCAACGCTATAATTGAAAGCGCTGATAAAACATGCATTTATCAGCGTTTTTTATCACTGATAAAGGCCGATCTTTATCAGCGCTAAAAAGAATTGATAAATGGATGTTTTATCAGAGCTTTTTAATTAGTGATGATAAAACATACCATTTATTCATAATTATAAAATTATAACCAATATATTTATTAAATTTATAATTTTATAAATATATATAATTAATATATTTATTATAATTTAATGATTTCAATTATAATTATATATATATATATATATTTATGTTTGTTTTTGCATATAAATTATAATTAAATAAATATATAATTTTATAATTTAAATTATAATTAAATATATATAAATATAAATTGATATATTATTTTTAATTTTAATTTCATAAGTATTTAAATATATATATATATATATGTCTGTGTCTATGTATATATTCATTAAAGACATATATTTATAAATAAATATATTCAAAAGGTATTCATAAATATATATATTTATCATTTAAAAAAATATTTTGTAATTTTATAATTATTTAAACATATTTATATTTAATTAGTCATATATAATTATAATTATATATAATATATTTAAAAATTAAATAATTATATATAACCAAACATTTATATTTTTAAATATAATAAATACATTTATTGTTTATTTAAATATATTTATCGTGATTTTAAGTATTTATGAGAAGATAAAGCTTCATATATATAGGAAATGAATGAATACACCAAGTACATATAGTATTATAGTATATATGGCCAATATTAGGGTAAACAATGAACATATATTCATGAGAAGAACGTACACATCAATTGAAACATTCATTTGGAAACATAAATTTATTTAAATATATATATATATATATATTTAATAAGTATTTGCATATATATATATATTAAAAAATATTTATATATAATATTATAAACATATAGTATAATAAATATATAATAAATATATAACTAAAACTAATAAACATAATAAACATAAATAAAACATAAACATAATAAATATAATAAATATGCATTTTTTATTTAATGTATACATATAAAAATTATTTTTGAATATAATTAAAATATTTTTATATAAATTAATAATATTTTCTATTAAAAACTTTTATCAGTGCTATTATTAGAACTGATAAAGTCTTCTTTTTATCATCTCTTTTTGTTAGTGAGGATAAAGGGGGGACTTTATCAGCGATAATATTAGCACTAATAAAGGGTAGATTTATCTACACTGATAAAAGTCCTACTTTTATCAGTGCTTTCTTTTTAGAACTGATAAAACCCAAGCACTTCCCTTTCCCACATTTGTGGTAGTAAGGGTTTCTGCATGGTTTGGAAAACTGTGCGAGGTGGCTGTGCGAGCCTGGGATTTCTATGCAGTGGCTTCTGCACAGTTGCCACACGGTTTGGAAAACTATGTGGGTAAACCGTGCAACCAGTGCTAGGTGTTTTCTTTTATTTTTTCTTTCCCACCTATTTCTTCTTTCCTCACCCTTTTATTCCTTCTTGGTTGCACACAGCAGGGGAGCCGCCCCTTTCTCCCCTTTCTCCTCCTTTGATCCATCTTCTCCACCGGTTGTCTGTTCTTAGATCTGTCGGAAGCTGCAGGATCGTATCAGTAAGGCTAACCCCACATGCCAATATCTTTATCTTGGTTTTTGTCTTATGGACTGCTATTTCTGTCTGATCCAATTTTAGGGTTTAATATGGAAACTTAGATCTACGTCGATCCACTTCAAACTGGACTTCGATATCAGACATTCCTATGCCTCTGAGTCTAAGGTAGGTGGTGCATACCTTGTTTTGTGTTTTTGTGTAATTTTGGGTGGTGCAGTCTTTTGCGCATTTTTGGGTATTTTGAGAAAGACCCCATTATATCTTCTGTTTCATATTTAAATGATCGTGAGATCCATGGGATGTCATTGCGAATGCCCAATACCTATTTTTCTTGAGCAATGTCGGGTTAGAGGCCATTGTTCCTTGGGGTATTTTGGGTAGGGATTCCAAAATTGATTAAATTGAATTGTTTTTCTTTGAAATGATTTGTTTAATTTAATATGGATTGATTAAATGAATTAGAGGCATTCAAGACCTCCATATTGACTTGTTATATTGAATAGTTTGTGCAATTCAATCTTATTAAATTGAATTTCTTTATTAAAGGGAATTGTTTGAATTAAATATATTTGCAATTGCTGAATTGCATGTGACGAGACCCAAGGGGTTGTGATGGGAATGAACTGTGATGTATTGGGATGGCATGACCATTGATATTGGTTGTCGTGGACATGTTTTGAGGTGGTGAGGTCGTCAGGTTAGGCATGAACCATGATATTGGGATGGCAAGATCATCGGTTTTGAGCGACAGGGTTAGAGGGGCATGAAGTGCCAAATATGGTGTGGCTTAGGTTCTTATTTGGTGATTGCCGCTCACCCATGATAGACAAAGTGCCGATTGAGTCATGTGAACACAAATTGACTCCGTGCTGAGGTGGTTTTGACCACTCATGTGGGTAGTGGCCCCCAATAGATGCGACTTAGGTATTTGAGGTTTGGGGGTGATTGCCGTAGAAAGCCACATAGAAGGCGAGTATCCTTTGGTTGGTAGTAATGAGGCTATCAGGTTGGGGGCTGAGGCTTGCCATGATTGAGGACATGGGCCAAGATTTTTATTTGAGGACAAACATCGTTGTTCCTCTTGTTGTCGTACCATGGGACGATGTGATCTTTTGAGCATGAGCCCTTGGGACCAGGATACTATTGTTTGGGTGTGACTTTGGGTCATCAGTACTTTAAGACACAAGGTTTCAGGTTTCATGTGGTACCGAGTTACGAGATTGAGGTAGAACCCAAGGGTTCACCGGGACTTTGTGACTACAGGGGTACCTTGAGCCATGGGCTAAGGAATCTCTTTTCTTTTGAGATCCTGACATTGGTCAAAGCAGTTGATACTCCCTAGTGGCTGCTGAGAACCAATGGAGGTTGTGTTTATTTATTTCATCATATTGTTTACTTCTCTTGGAGATTCATGTCTTCTTACACACATATACTAGGTACGCACCATTGGGTGGTATCCTATTGAGATTCATCTCACACCCTACACGGGCCCTTCGGGATGCATGTAGACTTTATAGATTTATGTACAGGTTATGGATCAGCCTTATGAGTTGAATTATAGTAATTTTTTTCATGGATATTGGAATGGACTTGAGGAAGTTCCTAGCTAGAGATTTACTTTTGTGTAGTTTCATTTTTAGTTTCAGCATGCTTATATATCTAGCTACTATGGTCTTCCATGGGTAGAACCTTGGATATTTCATGGTACGATATTACATGGAATGCATGTGTTTTTGTTTCATTTTTAGTGGCTAAAAGTGATTTGATGACATGATGTTCTATTTACTTTTCGTTGTAATTGTTTCTATATTGCTTCCACTGTTTATTTCTATTGGATGTGTTTCTACTCTTCGGGTCTAGTTTGAGCCTACTAAGTCATTTATTTCCACTACATGTTATCTTATTATGCTCAGTCCAATATATTACATATTCCCAGAGGGTATATCCTCCCCACTATACATGTTTACACCCTTGCTTCTATTTGGTAGCCTTTGGCGTTTGGGGAGGTGCGCCTAAGGCCAGTGACACCCAGCCCATTAGCACTATTCGGGTGGCTGTTCAGGTCAGGGATGCTATAAATGGTATAAGAGGAGTTTCTTTTACCACTTTTCTTGGTATTACTATTTGGTATTATGGTAAATTGAAGATATGTTATTGTCATAACATTATTTTTAACTCATGTTTGGGTGCCTATAGACCCATGTATGAGGGATGAATTTAGTTACCTTGGGTGGGTCATGCTGTTTTTCTTTTTCTTAGATTATATTTTATATGATTTTTAACTTGGTGGCTCTTTTGGAGTGTGATTTTATTGTTTATGATGTGAGACATGGACCGTTGGCCTGGTATGACGATGGAAAAGATGGACCCTTGGCCCGGTATGGAAAGGGGGATTATGATGCTTGTTTTTTTGGTTTTTTATAGACACATTTTAGGGTATCTCCACTAGTAGAAATAGGACATATACCAATGGTTTTGGCCAAACCGTTGGTAAAGGTCACTAATTTGGACTTATACCAACGGTTTGGACGAAACCGTTGGTATAGGTCACTTATATGGACCTATACCAATGGTTTTGGCCAAACCATTGGTACAAGTCACTAATTTGGACATATACCAACAGTTTGGACAAAACTGTTGGTATAAGTCACTTCTATGAACCTATACCAGTGGTTTTGGCCAAAACCGTTGGTATAGGTCCAATATAGTGACCCTATACCAACAGTTTTGTCCAAACCGTTGGTATAGGGTGGACTTATACCAATATTTTGGCCAAAACCGTTGGTATAGCTCAAAAATCAAAGTACATATACCAACGGTTCTCAAAACTATTGGTATAGACCTATACCAACGGTTTTGAGAACTGTTGGTATATGTACATAAATTATTTTATGGAATATTTCATTAAATAACATCAAATAAATCAAAAGATAAAATACTTATGAATATACACATATATATTTATGAAATTATGTTCACAAAATTCATGTTAGGTTAGTGGTTAGGTCGTTGGATTATAAACAGGAGGTGCTGGGATCAAAACCAAGCAAGGTTTATTTTTTTGAATTACCTATACCAATGGTTTTATGAAACTATTGGTATAGGTTTTTCATATGACCTATACCAACAGTTTGAAAAACCATTAGTATAGGTCTATACCAATAGTTTTCCCAGAACCGTTGGTATAGGCCTATCCCCATTCCAAACCAACCAACGGTTCTCCAAATCATTGGTATAGGCTATACCAATGGTTTGGAGACATATACCAACGGTTCCAAACCATTGGTATATGGTATTTTTCTATTAGTTATCAAATTTATAAATGAATGTATGCTTTGTAAAATTATTATACCATGTGAATAATATCAAATTCCACATTGAAATGTGAAATGTCATGCTTTAAATTCTTTTGAAATGTGAACTGTGATATGTCATTCTTTATATATATATATATATATATATAAAATTTTATGTGGAATGGAAATTGGGCCTGGATATTATAAGAGTAGGAATTTACTATAGATGATATGATTTTGATCACTAGGATTGGGCGACTGGGTCATCGGTTTGAGGCAACATTGGTTGTCAGGACGGACATGGCCTAGGGATATTGTGATACTTGGCTCTCTGAAGGGTGGGTAAGGAGGCCATGAGGCCAGGATTCCACAGGTCATGGTTGCGGTAGGGGAGAGTAAGGGTAGTTGTTATATGCTACCTTTCAATTACTTTACCTATCTGTGATTTATATACATATATGGGCTGTCTGGCCATTTATGGTATTCAACAGGTTCCTCCTAGATGACTCAGATTGAGTGTCAGGTGGGTGATGATACAGTGCCATAGAAGCACGATCAGGTTCAGAACCCTGAGGGTCAGGTAGAGCATGAGCCGTAGGTACAAACTTAGGGATAAGATTGAGTTCAGGATCTAGTGCAGGCAGGGTAGCTGTCAGGTTTGACAACATTCAGGCTGTGGCTCGACAAGCAGCTTCGATCTAGCATGGTACATGTTTTGTAGGGAATCGATAGGGGTGATCAGGGAACAAATACCTCTATGGAATATCTTACTTTGGAGTTCTAGTCACAGTACCTGTTGCTTTTTCAGGGTGAGGTTTGTTTGAAGGTGGATGAGAACTAGATAGAGAGCATATGTAGATGATCTTTGAGTAGCTAAAGATGCCTCCAGGGTGGAGGGTCAAGCTGGCAACGTATATGCTTAGAGGACCGGTAAAGCGTTGGTGGGATGTATAGGTTCATGCTCTCAAACATGAGGGACTGGCCTGGAAGGATATTGAGGATAGATTCTTTGAGCACTTTTTCCTTGAGACACTGAGGACAGAGAGAGCTTGGGATTTATTGAGCCTTCAGCAGGGTGACATGTCCGTCATGGGCTATGCAACTACTTTCACTAAGCTATCTCGCTTTTCACCAGGTATGGTAAGTGATGACACCTAAAGGGTGAGATGCTTCAAAGATGGCTTACGAAATTCCATATAGGTGTAAGTAAACATCTTTAGGCTGACCTCATTCTTAGAGGCAGTGAATTAGGCGCTTATATCTGAGGGATGAGTTCCAATAGGGCGGTCAGGCCAATGAATCAGCTAGAACACCTTGTGGTAGCTCTAAAGTAGTTTTCTTTCAATGTGGGAAACTAGGGAATGTTTAGAATCTGTGTGAGTAGCCTTCAAATGAGTGTCAGGTGTGTGGGCAGGTCGATCATCCCAAGAGGTTCTGCAGGCAGCCTTCTTAGACAGCTGACAAATAGGGACCAAAGTAGGTGCATGATTCATAGATCGATTCAGGATTGGTACCTGGTGAGGGTAGTCAAGGTTCAGATTCACGTAGAGGACGTGTCAGAGACTACGAGACCCAACTGTGTGGTCAGTGTCTAGTGAATGGTGCAACGTCACATAGAGGACATGCTTCAAGCAGCCGTGCGTCAGCCCAGGTGCACGCGGTGGAGCTTCCAGGGGCTGATCAAGATAGAGAGCTGATGATAGTCATAGATATTCCACATGTGTGTTTATAGCATCCCGCCTTTTTATAACATAAACTTTCATTACATTACACAAAACTGGGGATCTTTAAGGTTTAGTGTCTTGGAAACTAGGAATATAATACATGAAAACAACATAAAACATTCTTCTTAAACACTTGAAAGGCTTCTACTTATGTTCATCCTAGGTTCGTTACTGCATCTCATAACCTGGGGACATACATCAAAAGAAAGGGTGAGCAAAAGGCCCAGTAAGGGAAACAAGGTGAACATTTTACATGTGAACTTGAGATACTTCAATAAGGTCATGAAAAGAACTTTAAGGCATGAGAATGTAATCATGAGTCATATCATAATAAAAATAACATTTTTCATAACTTGAAGATGTGGCTGCAACATTTAATATTGAAAATCGTTTCGTTTCACCAAGGTCTATCCCCAAGGTGTCGTTAAAAATTACCAAGGTTATTCACCAAGGCATCGTTAAAATGGTCATCTCTAGAGATTAAGTCTTTACCCAATGCATTGGAGCGCTATCAGGGCGCACCCTTAAATTTTCCTTTATTATCATGTGAGCCACATATATCATCATCAATAATTTCATAAAAAACCCATATAGCATAAAAGAAATGGGTTTCATTTCACAATCATAACGTTTTAAAAACTGCTTTAAAGACATGATCTTTATGTCACTTTAAACCCACGGAAAGGGAAAGAGGGTTTCATGTATGTAAATCCCAGAATTTAAAATAGAACATTTTGATATATATGTGAATAACCCTGTAGAAATAAGATCTTTGAGTATTCACTTTATAACATAAAATAATTATTAGAAAAGAGATATAGGAACTTTGAGACGAAAATTCTGCGGCATAACGGCTCTGTTTCGGGGTTTTAGAAAACATTGAAAAGAGAGGGGACATGAGTCCAACATTCATAAATGACCCATAAACAGTAGAGGGACAAAATATAAGGGATTTAAGAACATGGTAATGAAATTTGAAAATATACCATATGAAATGAATAATATTAAAGGAAGACAAAAATAAGATTTCTCTTGTGAGAATTCGGCAGCCTAACGGCGTCACTTAAACTTCAACAAAAATGAATTGAAAAGGTCAAATAGGGTATCTCATCATATGAACATAAGATTCCAGTATGATAGATATAGATATCATACCCCAACATAATAGAAAATAACTTGAAAGACTTGACATGAATGTAGAACTTTGAAAAAGAGAAGGGTGAAAGAATCCCCTAAAAATTCGGCAGCCTAACGGCGCCACTTAAAACTTCAAAATACTGAATTGAAGAGATCAAATGGGGTATCTCATCATATGAACATAAGAGTACATTATGATAGATATAGAGATCATACCCCAACATAACAAAAATTAACTTGAAAGAATTGACATGAAAGTAGAACTTCAAAACGAGAAGGGTGACGAACCACTTAAAAATTCGGCAGCCTAACGACACCACTTAAAACTTCAAAATACTGAATTGAAGAGATAAAATGGGTTCTCTCATAATATGATCATAAAAGATAAGTATGATAAATTTAGAGATCATACCCCAACATAAAAAAGGAACTTGAAAGACTTTACATGAAAATAGATCTTGAAAATGAGAAGGGAGAAAGAGTCCGTTACAAAACTTTCGGCAGCCTAACGGCGCCACTTAAAACATCATAAAACGAAATAATGAGAGTAAGAGGGGATATCTCATTATATGAAGATAAAAATGGAAGTAAGAGGAGTATAAAAGAACATCCTCCAACATAAGAACATGTAGCATAAAAGGAATGACATAAAAGAGATTACTTGAAATGAAAGAGAGAGGTCAGATCCCTTACCTTAAAATGTGACTCTTGAAACTCAAAGTTTTGGACCTTGAGGGCTTGGGGGAACCTTGGGAGGACTCCTTGGGAGGTAAGGAGACCATAACTTCATTGGGGGAGAGTTGGGAGTGAAAACAAAAGGAGGAATGGGTGGGTATTTTTAGGGAAAGTGAGGGGACAAGGCATTAATGGCCAAGGGACACCTCATTAGTGGTTTTGGAAAAACCATGGGCTTGCCCATGGTATTTGCCCATGGTATTGGCCACTTGGGACACCTCATACCTTATCTTACTATTCACAATTCGACCATATTGAATATATACTTAATACATCATTTAATGATGTCATTAGACACCCGTAACTTAAAAACTATATTTTCACTATTCATCGAAAATTCAACTTTCTCAGAATAATACCAAAATTTCACCTTAACCAAATATCAACGCTCTGATTAAAAATATGAACTCCATTTTATAAAAATAATTTTCTAAATATTTTTAATTTAATTTTTAAATAAAAACACTATTCACCAAAAATTCATTTTTTTCAGAAAAAACCCCAAAAATTACCATAGCATAATATCGGTGCTCTGAGTTCAAAAATGAAATCCGTTTTATAAAAATAATTTTCTAAATATTTTTAATTAAATTTTTAATTAAAAAACACTATTCACCCGAAAAAACTAATACTTGAATAATAATTTATGAAACCGTTATTTAACCATTTTATTGAATCACATTACTTAATCAAGGTGCCTAGATTATATTAATACTTTCTTTAAGTGAGATTACTAATCCATTTGGTCACATTACTAATCCTAAGCGTAAAATCACTATTCATAATTTACTATTCATCAAAAATCAAGTTGATCTTATTAGACTCGAAATTTCGTAGTGAACATAATTGTAGAAGACCATTTTTTGAAAATCATTACACATTTTTATTTATTTAAGGTTTACATAAACATTTTTAAAATATCCTTTCTCTAAAATTTATCAAAAATATGCATACTATATTTATCTGGACATTTGAAAATTCATAAACTTCATCATAAGAAGAAATCTAAATTTTTTATTTAAAACAAAGGATTACACAAGGCAATTACGGTCTCCTTACATAGCCCCTTATCACACCAGCATAGGGCCTAAGTGTAAGGTGTGCTAAAGTGAGAGAATCCGAGGGAGGCTCGGATAACATCGCACGAGTCGTAATTTCTATTAGTTTGAACTTCTCGCGAAGGCGATCCCGTTCTAGCTTCACACGATGAAGTTCAGCTTGGGTTTGGTCCAGAGCAAAGCCCAGTGGTGCTACCTCCTTCCCAAGTTCTGTTAGATGGGCTTCGATCGGTCCAAGACTACTGGGTGAGGCCATCGAATCTTCTTTCTATATTAATTAACCAAGATTGCTTTTATTTAGAGACAGTAATCAAAACATTTAGTTTCCAGCGGTCATATTGACCAATGGTCAAATAATAGTCAAAACCCAATAGTCTCATTTTAATTATACTCATGTTATCAAATGAAACATTTTTGTTGAGTATAAAAATAAAATAAAATAACACATAAAATTAGGAAATAAGATTTATTCAAAATTTTGGGTCGTTACAATCTTCCCCCCTTAATAAATTGCGTCCTCGCAGTTTTTAAAATTGGGTTTTGAAATTTCATTGAAAGTCCCACATCGGAAAAGGAGTCAGTAAAACTATTACTTTAAAAGAAAGAAAGGGAAGTACAAAGGTCACCCGAGTTAACTCATACTAGGATTCCATGGAGGAAAACATGGACATGGAAGAAAAACAAAGGGTCAATTTCTGGGGGAGAGTGATAGAGAACATGATTAGGAGAACGTTAACCATAAGAAAATCCCAAACTTATGATGTGTGTAAATGGTATTTGATTACCAAGTAGGAAACGTAAGCCAACAACGTTTTTGTTTCATGTTCCTTTTCATAATTTTTAGGAATTAAATTACAACATAAAACAAAAACATAAGAAAATATACTTATCTTCATGTAGAGTTTCATCCTTTAATAAGTTTCTACCCAAAACTAATCTTTTCTCCAAATTATGAGCATTCAAAACTACTTGGTCTCATCAAAACACAATAATCATCTTCATAATCCACAAAAGATTAACTATATATTTCTTCTAACTTTAAACATTATCCCAAAAACAGAAAGGGTAAGGTAAAACAACTCTTCAAAAAGAAATAATCCCATAGGAATGGAAACTACTTTTAAATATTCAAAGTTCCATGGTACTACCCAAAGTTCATCATAGTCCATTCCATAAATAACTGTCCTTAAAAATCCTCAAAATAAACCAAACTAAGATTGAAACCCAAATACAAGAAGGATTTGATAACATAGTCTTCCAAGGTAAACTTTATCATTCATCTCCAAACAACATCAACCACTCCTAACATCTTATAAAAAAAGTAACTAACCTAAACATATTTACCCCAAGATAGGTTAATAATTTCCATAAGTAGCCTAAATTACTATAATTCCACCTTAAATTCATCGATTCTTCAAAATATAAGTCAACCCTACTCTTCAATGAAAATACCATAGTAATCTATTTACCTCGATCATATAGGGTCCCCAAAATAGTGAACATCTTCCAAAATAATAATCATATTTTAATCCCCTAATCATCCCTGTCATATTAATATGACAATCATCGCATTTCCTATCACATTGGTTGTTTGGACATGTTCTTCCATTTCCCACCATTAACTATGAAGAGAAAGCATAATTAGGGGCTTAAGTACTTAGTCAATAATCATGAAAAGGAACTGAAAGCATATAAGGATAACTTGTAGAAGAAAAGTATACCCTAACTTGTGATCCCCTAGGTTCCCATCTAGGTTATCCATGATCATATATTCTTATGTGAATCTTTATTTTATTTTATCTTTGTTACTTTAACAATGGTTCATACTAAGCTTATGAATTTACCAAAGCATATCCCCCGGGAGTGTCGTAACCAAGAGTGAAGCAAGGCCCGTTGTTGTGTACCAGTTCCCGTTCGAGTCTAGCTCAAAGCGGTGTTTTCGGGTTTTACCCCTATGTACATCTGTGCCAGAGCCACCTCTACCTGCTCGTATCCAGACAGGGATGTATTTGCTTGGCAACCCCTTACTCAATACTCACCAAAATAGCAGGAAGATTTCTGATTTTTTTAACTTTTCTATAGGGTTCTTCCTAGAGTTTTCATATCCTAATTTCCACAAATAACTAAACCATCCTTTGATACCAACTATAGCATCCCGCCTTTTTATAACATAAACTTTCATTACATTACACAAAACTAAGGATCTTTAAGGTTTAGTGTCTTGGAAACTAGGAACATAATACATGAAAACAACATAAAACATTCTTCTTAAACACTTGAAAGGCTTCTCCTTATGTTCATCCTAGGTTCATTACTGCATCTCATAACCTGGGGACATACATCAAAAGAAAGGGTGAGAAAAAGGCTCAGTAATGGAAACAAGATGAACATTTTACATGTGAACTTGAGATACTTAAATAAGGTCATGAAAAGAACTTTAAGGCATGAGAATGTAATCATGAGTCATATCATAATAAAAATAACATTTTTCATAACTTGAAGATGTGGCTGAAACATTTAATATTGACAATCGTTTCGTTTCACCAAGGTCCATCCCCAATGTGTCGTTAAAAATTACCAAGGTTATTCACCAAGGCATCGTTAAAATGGTCATCTCTAGAGATTAAGTCTTTACCCAATGCATTGGAGCGCTATCAGGGCACACCATTAAATTTGCCTTTATTATCATGTGAGCCACATATATCATCATAAATCATTTCATAAACAACCCATATAGCATAAAAGAAATGGGTTTCATTTCACAATCATAACGTTTTAAAAACTGCTTTAAAGACACGATCTTTATGTCACTTTAAACCCACAGAAAGGGAAAGAGGGTTTCATGTATGTAAATCCCAGAATTTAAAATAGAACATTTTGATATATATGTGAATACCCCTGTAGAAATAAGATCTTTGAGTATTCACTTTATAACATAAAATAATTATTAGAAAAGTGATATAGGAACTTTGAGATGAAAATTCTGCGGCATAACGGCTCTGTTTCGGGGTTTTAGAAAACATTGAAAAGAGAGGGGACATGAGTCCAACATTCATAAATGACCCATAAAAAGTAGAGGGACAAAATATAAGGGATTTAAGAACATGGTAATGAAATTTGAAAATATACCATATGAAATGAATAATATTAAAGGAAGACAAAAATAAGATTTCTCTTGTGAGAATTCGGCAGCCTAACGACGTCACTTAAACTTCAACAAAAATGAATTGACAAGGTCAAATAGGGTCTCTCATAATATGAACATAAGAGTCCAGTATGATAGATATAGAGATCATACCCCAAAATAATAGAAAATAACTTGAAAGACTTTACATGAATGTAGAACTTTGAAAAAGAGAAGGGTGAAAGAATCCCCTAAAAATTCGACAGCCTAACGGCGCCACTTAAAACTTCAAAATACTGAATTGAAGAGATCAAATGGGGTATCTCATCATATGAACATAAGAGTCCAGTATGATAGATATAGAGATCATACCCCAACATAAAAAAAATGAACTTGAAAGAATTGACATGAAAGTAGAACTTCAAAACGAGAAGGGTGAAGAACCACTTAAAAATTCGGCAGCCTAACGGCGCCACTTAAAACTTCAAAATACTGAATTGAAGAGATAAAATGAGGTCTCTCATCATATGATCATAAAAGATCAGTATGATAAATTTAGAGATCATACCCCAACATAAAAAAGGAACTTGAAAGACTTTACATGAAAATAGATCTTGAAAATGAGAAGGGAGAAAGAGTCCGTTACAAAAATTTCGGCAGCCTAACGGCGCCACTTAAAACTTCATAAAACGAAATAATGAGAGTAAGAGGGGATCTCTAATTATATGAAGATAAAAAGGGAAGTAATAGGAGTATAAAAGAACATCCTCCAACATAAGAACATGTATCATAAAAGGAATGACATAAAAGAGATTACTTGAAATGAAAGAGAGAGGTCGGATCCCTTACCTTAAAATGTGACTCTTGAAACTCAAAGTTTTGGACCTTGAGGGCTTGGGGGCACCTTGGGAGGACTCATTGGGAGGTAAGGAGACCAGAACTTCGTTGGGGGAGAGTTGGGAGTGAAAACCAAAGGAGGAATGGGTGGGTATTTATAGGGAAAGTGAGGGGACAAGGCATTAATGGCCAAGGGACACCTCATTAGTGGTTTTGGCAAAACCATGGGCTTGCCCATGGTATTTGCCCATGGTATTGGCCACTTGGGACACCTCATACCTTATCTTACTATTCAAAATTCGACCATATTGAATATATACTTAATACATCATTTAATGATGTCATTAGACACCCGTAACTTAAAAACTGTATTTTCACTATTCATCGAAAATTCAACTTTCTCAGAATAATCCCAAAATTTCACCTTAACCAAATATCAACGCTCTGATTACAAATATGAAATCCATTTTATAAAAATAATTTTCTAAATATTTTTAATTTAATTTTTAAATAAAAACACTATTCATCGAAAATTCATTTTTTTCAGAAAAAACCCCAAAAATTACCATAGCATAATATCGGTGCTCTGAGTTCAAAAATGAAATCCGTTTTATAAAGATAATTTTCTAAATATTTTTAATTAAATTTTTAATTAAAAAACACTATTCACCCGAAAAAACTAATACTTGAATAATAATTTATGAAACCGTTATTTAACCATTTTATTGAATCACATTACTTAATCAAGGTGCCTAGATTATATTAATACTTTCTTTAAGTGAGATTACTAATCCATTTGGTCACATTACTAATCCTAAGCATAAAATCACTATTCATAATTTACTATTCATCAAAAATCAAGTTGATCTTATTAGACTCGAAATTTCATAGTGAATATAATTGTAGAAGACCATTTTTTGAAAATCATTACACATTTTTATTTATTTAAGGTTTACATAAACATTTTTAAAATATCCTTTCTCTAAATTTTTTCAAAAATATGCATACTATATTTATCTGGACATTTGAAAATTCATAAACTTCATCATAAGAAGAAATCCAAATTTTTTATTTAAAACAAAGGATTACACAATGCAATTACGGTCTCCTTACATAGCCCCTTATCACACCAGCATAGGACCTAAGTGTAAGGTGTGCTAAGGTGAGAGAATCCGAGGGAGGCTCGGACAACATCGCACGAGTCGTAATTTCTATCAGTTTGAACTTCTCGCAAAGGAAATCCCGTTCTAGCTTCACACGATGAAGTTCAGCTTGGGTTTGGTCCAGAGCAAAGCCCAGTGGTGCTACCTCCTTCCCAAGTTCTGTTAGATGGGCTTCGATCGGTCCAAGACTACTGGGTGAGGCCATCGAATCTGATGGATCAGATCCCTCGGCCCAGCAATATTGTCCGCTCTAGACCAGTTGCTATCCCAGGCCTCACGGCTTTAAAACCCGTTGCTGAGGGGAAGGTAGGCACGGGAATTTCAAGCACCCACCAATCTCCCTCCACAACCGATGTGGGATTGGTTACCGGGGCACAGGCGCCAACAATCCTGGCGGGGGCCCAACAATCCTGGGCCCAGGACACAACATCCCCCCCCCAAGCCCACACCGGTCCCGAGACCAACCACCCTCTGATACCAATTGATGGATCGGATCCCTCGGCCCAGCAATATTGTCCGCTCTGGCCCAGTTGCTATCCCAGGCCTCACGGCTTTAAAACGCGTTGCTGAGGGGAAGGTAGGCACGGGAATTTCAAGCACCCACCAATCTCCCTCCACAACCGATGTGGGATTGGTTACCGGGGCACAGGCGCCAACAATCCTGGAGGGGGCCCAACAATCCTGGGCCCAGGACACAACATAATCTTCTTTCTATATTAATTAACCAATATTGCTTGTATTTAGAGACAGTAATCAAAACATTTAGTTTCCAGCGGTCATATTGACCAATGGTCAAATAATAGTCAAAACCCAACAGTATCATTTTAATTATACTCATGTTATCAAATGAAACATTTTTGTTGAGTATAAAAATAAAATAAAATAACACATAAAATTAGGAAATAATATTTATTCAAAATTTCGGGTCGTTACAGTGTTTGTGCTTTCCTTTTGTTTTTTTAGGCATGGACTATTGAGGCATGACTGTTTTGAGTGCATGAGGTGCGCATGATGTATATAGACTAACTAGACACTGGTCAGTGGGTTGACACCATCTCAGGTGTGTGATTATATATATATATATATGAGGTTCTTGGAATCAGGACCATCGTAGGATGCGTGTTTTGAGGTGCTTGACATCGGGTCATCATTGGATGTAGGTTACTTGAGGTGCCTTGGGCATCAGGGCATTCGAGGGATACAAGATTACTTGATATTCCTTGGGAATCGAGGCATCGAGAATGTGATTTGTGATTGAGGTGTGAGGCACTGAGTTTATTTTGAGAATTCATGGGATGTAGGACCTCATTGTTCCATGGGTACCATGGGCTCGAGGTGGGAACCGATGCGGTGTGTGATATGATTAGGTGTCGGGAGTGACATGGGAGCACATGATGAGGTGCAGGGGTGATGATGCATCATGGAAGGACCATGGGTCCAGAAATAGGTTGATATACCTTTGACTGATTTGATCTTTGGTCGGGTTGAGACCGAGTAAGGAAATTCCTAAGGTGGTGATCCCTTTGAGGAATTTGGCCTAAACCCTTGAGACTGGGGTAGTCCTAGTTGTTTATATGGGATGGGTATGTTTAGTACTATCTTCGTGTTTTGTTTTATAGCTCTGGGATAAGCTATGTCAAGCTGGAGATATTTTAATGACTCGAGTTTTTGGAATGGGTCAAAATCCCCACTCGGTTTGAATTTTTCAACTAGCAGCGATGCTAATTTTTGTTTCGTTGATCATAACTCAATTACGAGAGTTTCGTTGGACTTAAATGGTGTTTTTGGGTTTTTTTAGAGTCTAGGTTAGTTCCTCGGGTGTTTGGAAGGGTTTCAGAAGCATTAGAGGCCCGAAGGCCTGGTTTTTAGGAAGCAACTGCAGGTGCACAGTTTAGGGAAACCGTGCGAGTCAGGGTGCATGACCGTGAAAATGCGTCTACAGAATTGTAGAGGGTTTCCGAATAGTTTATGAATTGTTTAAAAAACTATGCGAGGTGGCCATGTGAGCCTGGGGTTTCTATGCAGTGGCTTCCTCATGGTTGCCACAGAGTTTGGAGAACCATGCGGGTAAACCATGCGGCCAGTGCTAGGTATTTTCATTTAATTTTTATTTTTTCTTCCTATTTATTCTTTCCTTCCCCCTTTCTTCCTTCTTGGTTATGCATAGTAGGGGAGCTTCCCCTTTCTCCCCTTTCTCCTCCTTTGATCTATATTCTCTACCTATTGTCCATTTTTCGATCCGTCAGAAGCTGTAGGATCATATTGGTAAGGCTAACCCCACGCACCCTTCTATTTGTCTTGGTTTTTGTTTTATGGAACACTGTTTCTGTCTGAGCCAATTTTAGGGTTTAAGATGTAAAATCAAATCTACGTCGATCCTCTTCGAACTAAACTTCGATATAAGAGGTGCCTATGTCTCCGAGTCTACGGTAGGTGGTGTATACCTTATTTTTTGTTTTTGCAGACTTTTGGGTGGTGCGGCCTTTGGCGCATTTTTGGGTATTTTGAGTGAGACCCCATTATATCTTCTATTTCATATTAAAATGATTGTGAGAACCATGAGATGTCGTTGGGCATTCCCAATACCTATTTCTCTTGAGAAAGTCTGGGTTAGAGGCCATTGCACCATGGGGTATTTTGGTCGGGGATGCCAAAATTATTGAAATTGAATTGTTTTGATTTGAAATGATTTGTTTAATTTAATCTGGATTGATTAAATGAATTAGAGGCTTCCATGACCTCCATAATGACTTGTTATATTGAATATTTTATTCAATTCAATCTTATTAAATTGAATTGCTTTATTAAAGGAATTGTCTGAATTAAATATATTTGTAATTACTGAATTGCATGTGATGAGACCCAAGGGGTCGTGACAGGCATGGACTGTGATGTATTAGGATGACATGGCCATCGGGATTGGGAGTCGTGGACATTATTTGAGGTAGCAAGGACATTAGGTTGGGCATGACCTGTGATATTATGATGAAAAGGCTATCAGTTTTGAATGACATGGTTGTAGGGGCACGAAGTGACAGAGACGGTGTGGATTAGGTTCTTATTTGGTGATTGCTTCTCACCCATGGTGGCCAAAGCAGCGATTGAGTCATGTGCACACATTTTGACTCCATGATGAGGTGGTTTTGACCACTAGTGTGGGTATAGGCCCCAGATATATGCAGCTTAGGTATTTGAGGTTTGGGGGTGCTTACCGTAGAAAGCCACGTGGAAGGTGAGGAGCCTTTGGTTGATAGTAATGAGGATATTGGGTTGGGGAATGAGGCTCACCATGATTGAGGCCATGGGCCAGGATATTTATTTGAGGACAGACATCACTGTTCCTCCAGTTTTCATTCTATGGGCTGATGTGAGCTTTTGAGCAGGGGTCCTTGGGACCAGGATACTATTGTTTGGTTATGACTTCAGGATGTCAGTACTTTGAGACACGAGGTGTTAGGAGGCATGTGGTTCCAGGTTACAGGATTGAGGTAGAACCTAATGGTTCACTTGGAATTTGCGACTAAAGGGGTAACTTGGGCCATGAGCCAAGGACTCTCTTTTATTATGAGATTCTGGCATTGGTTGAAGTAGGTGACACTCCCTAGTGGTTGCTGAGCACTAGTGGTGGTTGTGTTTATTTATTGCATCATACTGTTTACTTTTCTTAAATATTCATGTCTTCTTAAACACATATACTAGGTATGCATCATTGGGTGGTATACTACTGAGATTCTTCTCACACCCTACACGGGCCCTTCGGGACTCGTGTATACTTCATGGATTTACGTATAGGTAAAGAATCAGCCTCAGGAGATAAATCATAGTACTATTTGGCATGGAGATTGGCATGGATCTTGAGGTCATTCCTAGTCGGAGCTTTACTTTAGTGTAGTTTCCTTTTTAGTTTCAACATTCCTATATATGTAGCTATAATAGTCTTCCATGGGCAACACCTTAGATATTGTATGGTACGATCTGATATGGAATGCATACTTTGTTGTTTCTCTTTTAATGGGAACAAGTTATTTGATGGCATGCTATTATGTTTACTTTCAACTATAGTTGTTTCTATATTGCTTCTGATGTTTATCTCTATTGGATATGTTTCTGCTCTGTGGGTCTGGTTCGAGTCTGCTGAGTAATTTATTTTTACTTCATGTTATCTTATTATGCTCGGACCAGTATATTATCATTCCCAGAGGGTATAGCATCCCCACTATACCTATTTACACCCTTGATACTAGTCGAAAACCTTTGGTGTTCAGGGAGGTGCACCTAAGGCCAATTGCACCCGACCCATTAGCACTATTTGGGTGGTTTTTTGTGTCGGGGATGCTACACTGGCCAATGATCTCAAGTATATGGTGAGACTCAACCCCCAACTGGTGGTCTCAATACCAAATCTCGATAGTACATTACCATCAACTGTGGATTTATATAGTGAGCACCCCAACATCATTGATTGTCAACACCATCCCCTAATCCACTATATCTATAGAGTCCTCCACCCACAACGAGTGGTCAACACCACCTCAACTAAGTCCTATCTGTGTGAATATGACTCCAACGGTGTGTCATCCAACAATAGTGAGCGACAATCACCAACAATACCTAAGTCACATCATCCGACACCATGTGCCCCCACAAACACATCACCCAAGCCCTGATGGAAAACACCACCTCAAGTCCCATAGGCCACACCCTCATCCTGATGACCTCATCACCTCAATACTGACAAACAATGTCACCCCAACCTAGTGATCAACATCACCCCATGCACTTTGGGCCAAGCCCAACCTGAAAAACCGCATCACCTTAGTCCCGGTGATTAGAATCACATCAAAATCTTGGGATATACCTATCACATTACCAAGGAACCAATACAATCATAAAAAATTTAATTAATTGAAAATAAATAACCAGCCTAATCTGCTCTGTTGGCCAAAACCCCCTTACCCAACTTATAATATACAATCATAGGCTAGGGAATTCCCCACGTGTCACACCCAAAACATGTTTTTTATTTATTTTTTCCCTTTTATTGGTGTTGGATCTTTTGGTTGAGGTTTGGGTCAAGTTTCCAGTGAGAGTTTTGAGTTTTGGAGATTTTGGGTGGTTTTTCAACCTTGTGCACGATCTGAGCACAGTTTTTACCAAATCATGTGAGGCAAAGGAGTGACTATGAAACTTCTTTGTGGTGTCAGGGACAAGATTCATGAATTGCACATAGTTATTAGAAAGCATGCGACAAGCATGTAGGAGGTTATGTCATTTTGACAGAACCAATTTGCATGGTCGATGCACAGTTTCCCAAACCATATGTCCAGCTCGTGCAAGTGTCACATCTTTACAGTAGGGTGTTCACGGTTGGTGCATGGTCTGACAGACCGTGAAACCAAAACATTCAATTTTCCATGGATTCTAAAAAAATAATAATAATGAAATGAAAAAAATGTTTTAATAATAATAATAATAATAATAATAATAATAATAATAATAATATGATCATGATGATGATGATGATGATGGTGATGATGATGATGATGATTATTACTATTATTATTATTATTATTATTATTATTATTAACAAAACCTAATCTAAATGGGTAACCCATCTCCCCTTCCCCCATTTGGCCGTGCACCCTCCCCCCTCCCCATCTCGAGCGACACCCACCTCTATGAGGGTTCTTGGTGCATGATATCCTTCCCTTCCGGCCTATATTCTTGACTAATTTTCATCATGATCTTGGGTGTGTTATTCTCTAGTAAACCTCTTATCCCCTCCTTATTTTCTTGGTTTTCTTCTCTTTCATGTGGTGTGCACGCCATGGTCAAACCCTAATTCATTTTGGGGATTTTTGTTTTGGTTGATTCTTGATGATTAGGGTTCATTGGTCTCGTTGAGGCCAGTTCTTATTATGGTCAGTGAAGTCAGTGAGTTTTACCTTGATTTTGGGTAAGGTTTATTTGGTTCCTTCACTTTGGACCAATTTTAATAGGGGCTTTTGTAATTTTTGGGTTTCTTGTATTTTTTCTAGAGTGCTTTGGACCTCGTTGTGGTGGTTTCAGGTTGCTGTTGTCAAAGGAGACTTACATGCGTATGCATTGGTAGGAATATAAATATATAACTTCCCCATATAAATATATATTTACTCATGATGGTATGAATATATATATATTGGGGCTATATGTGCTTATGTATATATGTGAAAAATGAATACATGTGTAAGTATAAAGAGATATATGCAAGTATAAGCATATATGTAAGGACCCCCTTATACATATTTGACCATAAAAATATATACATAGGGGCTAGGTGTCCTTATATATATAAAAAGGTGAATATTCATGCAAGCAGAAAGGGAAGATTCGAGTTGCTGTCATCAAAAGCAGCACACCTTGAGTTTAGGGTAGGTTCTCATGCCTAGTCATTTAAAAGTGAAATATATAATTTCTTGGTGTTTTTAAAAAGTATTTTCCATTTTATATGAAATGAACATGTTATATATATAATTGGTTTTGGTTATTGGAAAGTGTATTTTCACTTGATTTCTAATCATTCTCTTAAGATTTTAAAATGGGTTTCTTTGATTTAAGCATGGTTTTATGATTGTTTTTAAATGCATGGTACTTTAATTGTTCAATTAGTATTTTTAGTGGATTTATAACTTTAAAGTGTTCAACATTAGTGTTTTCTAAAGTGAAATTATTCCTTATAAAATGGTGATGCCTAGTTGACACCTTGAAAATGGTTTGTGGAAGTGAAAAACCCCTCTTGAGGCATGCCCCTTGATTTAGAAATATGATGCATGTGTTAAATAGTGATTTGCCTCTTGTGAAGTGTTTATTGATAAGTAATGCATCTTGTGTTGATGATGTGAAAGTGTGAAAATGTATTTTATTGACATTGAGAATTAGAATATAGAACATCGGAACCTAGGTGCTTGGGGGGTGGGTTAGACTGGGTCTAGTACGCTAGGTGGATCGGTAGGGTTGAGGCCTAGTTCCCCTTAGTTGGATTGAAATTTCAACACTAACTAAACATATGATGATTTGGATGTAACTCCTCTATAGTGGCTTGTATATGAGTACACTATGAGTTTTGGTATGTATTCATCATTGAGTTACGAGGATCCTAGGACCCCACTAACCTTATCTACTTAGGGATTTCCCATGGTGCTTGTGTTGTGATTTCCATTTTAGTTTGTTTCATACCTATTTCCTCCGTTATGAAAACCATGTTTTAATCTAAGTTTTTTTCCCTTTAATTTTGAAATTTCTATGTATTATTGGAAACTATTTTGTAAACTTTATGGAAATAAAATGGTTTTTATAGAAAATGGAAGCTTGTTACTTGAATTTGAAAAGAATTGAAAACCTTAATTTTATATGGTTGTATATTCAAACTAGTGTGACTTGGATTTATTTTTAAAGAAAGGGATAGATAATAGTTTATCCAGGAAAGTATACCAAGTTGTAATACTCACGCCTATAGATTTATCTTTGTTTTTAGCTTTTGGTGCTGCTTCCAGCTCAGATTTTTTCACTATGGAGCGATGTTGGTTTAGTGGTCAGTGGTGACCTGCAGGGTCACATGAAGGTATGTGTGGTTTTATTTTCTTTCCACTTATTGTGTTTATTTTTATTGTTCAATATATATTTTCTTAGTTGTTTTTTGTATCATGGGATAAATCATTCCCAATTGTTTTATCTTTTATGCCTAAAACTAGCTACCAGCCTGAGAGGATTGGGAATGCCTCTTGAGCCTTGATACATGCCGAATTAGGTGATTGGTTTGGGGTCAACCTAGGTTGGTTCATGAAAAAATGGTATCAGAGTATGTGCTTTGTTATTTGAGGTGTCATGTATACTAGAGATAATATTGTCAGGGATCAGGAGGTAGGTCATGGGTCAGTGCTTGATCACCACCACTTGTGATAAGGTCTGATTCACCAGGTTAGTTGGGTTTTAAGTTTTTATTTTCAGTTTTGGGTTGTGCTGTATGTGGCTGTTTAGTTTGATGAGATTCAGTATGTTGGGGTATGATATTGGAAGTGAGTTGGTGCTCCACAGTGATCTTACATGGCATAGAAAACCATGTGGAGCCTGATTCCATGGTTCTATATGCTTCTAGTGGTTATTTCATGTTTAATGCATGGTTTTCTAAACCATGTGGTCAGGTTATGTATGACCACTAGTTCCCCATTTTATCCATTTTAGTGTGGGTGATACTTTGGTTTGGTTTTGGTTGGTGCAATTGGATTTCAAAAGGATTTTTTTTTGAAAATGGGTTTTGGATTGGAAAAAATGGTTTTAAAAAGGAAATGATTTTGGAAAATGGTTTTTGTTTAAAAAGGACTCTTTTTCTAATCGGCTATATAGTTTTAAAGGAAAAGGGGAAGTTTTATTTTGGGATATAAAGTGGATGAACTAGAATGGTTTTTTGTACAACAGGACTTGGAATGAGAATATGGATTTGGAAATGGGATTTAGTGTTTAGGGTTGTTATGTAAGTGGAAAATGGTTTTAATTTTTAAAGGGGAAATTTAATTTTAAAATGGATGAATTTCAAAAATGGGGGTTTTTAAAATAAGATTCCAGTATTGTTTTGTGATGATGTTGTGGTTTTGTTTTAGTTGATATCTGATTTGGATTTGATTTGGTTTTGTGATGTTTTGGTTTATGATCTTTTTGTTTGGTTTAATATGTTAATTGGTCAAGTTTTCATTCGATTTTGATTTGGTTTTGTGCCTTACATTGTTGAGAGTATTCCACCCAGAAAGACCTAGAAGGTTTCTAAGGAGTATCTTCCAGTCATCATCCCTACCTATAATCCTAGTGGAGTGGTGGATCCGATCTATTCTAAATTGGTTACTATTGTCTGTAGTCATCGAAGACTATTATAGGTTGCTGAGTGGCTTAGAGAACTTGAGAGTATCATCAAGTTTTTGGGAACTCCAGATTCGGTGAGAGTGTAACTTGTCTTGGGTATGTTTGAAGGACTGGGACTGGACTAGTGGGAGGTGATTGTTACATTATCATTGCGAATTGGGATGCATTGGGTGATCTTCAAGACCAATTTCATCCAATGGTTCAATTTTTTGGATTTGAAGGTAAGGAAAGTGATAGAGATCATGGGCGTTCAACAAGGTTAATGGACGGTAAAGTCCTATGTTAACCACTTCAAGGAAATGGTCTCTTTTTATTTGAAGATAGCATCAAATTATTAGTTTAAATATCATTTTCTCATTTGGGATATTTATTCAGATATCAAGGAGAGATTTTTCTCATCCTGGGAAGTTCTATTCTGAAAGATAGTGGATGAATCATTTCTAGTTGAGTTGGTTCTCATAGCATGGTATGTAGCTGGTGGAAAACTAGTTTCTATAGGTTTTTATGAGGGTTCCCTATCTGGTGAGGGGTGTTTTATAGAGGAACCTATTCCTGAGGAGTCACCCTTTTTGGTTTCTACTTCTCTTCCATTGGATCGTTCTCTTGTGTGCTCCCAGTGTGGTCAGTTCGGGCATTTGAAGTCATTTTTCTATAGTCCTATGAAGGCTTCCTAATGATGCAGTCATTTGGGTAACTTGGAGAAGTTCTGCAAGTAGAGTTTCCTGAAGAGGAAGTCTCAGTCGGAGGTTATCAACACCTAACTATGGTGCATCAGATGCTTCAAGATAACAGGGTTCCATCCATAGGCCCAATAGTGAAACTTTTCACATAGTCAGGAATCATTGGATGTGGGGGACCTTGGTCTAGATTTTGTCTCCAGTGCTGGAATGGGGATGGTTTAAGTTTCACTATTTCATATTTCTTAATTTTTGAAGGTTCCTTTTTGTGGTAAAAGGAAAAGAGATCACATTTCCTTATTTTAGTCTTATTCTTTTTTAAAATTTCCTCTTTGGTTGTAAGAATTCTTGGTGGTCTTGTTTTCTTGTAAGTTTTGTGGTTGTGCCTTATGGATGCAAAACCTTGAATTATTATCTCTTTGTGGATTGGTTTTAGTCCTGGGTTGTTATAGTTTTGTATTTATTGCATCTTTTGGATATGATGAATCATGGTTTGGTTTGATACTCGATTTTGGGTCTCTTTCATTGGGTCTCCCTTGTGGCGGGGGTTGGTCTATGTTGGTAGTTTCAGAGTTGTATCATATTGGTAGTTTCAATATTGGACATTACAGTTAGGTTCTTGTGGTGGGGAGAACCATCCAATTTCCCCATGGTTCCCCTTGTTGTGCCTCTATTTATAGCTAGTCAGGTGTGACTTGTGGAGTTAAAAGGTCACACTGAGGTTCGTGGTTTCGTTTGGTCTCATGTAGTTTCAGGTTCTAGTTTCGTTCCTCATTCGGCTGGATGTCTTTCTGGGGGTAGAAAGTTTTTGTAGTGGGTAGAATTTTCACACCCCGACCATAGTTTTTCTTTATTTTTTTTCCTTTTTTAGTGTTGGATCTTTCAATTGAGGTTTGGGTCAAGTTTTTGGTGAGAATTTTGAGTTTTGGATATTTTGGGTGGTTTTCCAACCCTATTCACGATCTAAGCACGGTTTGTCCCGAACTGTGCAAGGCTAAGGAGAGATCACATGAATTCTTTGTGGTGTTAGGAACAAGGTGAAAAACTTGCACACTGTTAGTAAAAACCATGTGGAAAACAAACATGAGCTTCTATCATTTTTACAGATCCAATTTGCATAGTCGGTGCACATTTTCCCAAACCATGCGGCTAGCCCATGTGGGTGTCCCATCTTTCTAGTAGGGTGTGCACATTTGGCATACAGTTTGGAATACCGTGTGGTAAAACCATGTGTTATGACTTGGGTTTAATGACAATAATAATAATGAAATGAAATAAAAAATGTTTTAATAATAATAATATTATCATTATTATGATGATGATTATTATTATTAAGATTATTATTGTTGCTATTATTATTAATATTATTTAAAAAACCTAATATAAATGGGTAACCCCTCTCCCCTTCCCCCATTTGTCCACACAACCTCTCCCTTCCCCTCTCCCTATCTCACGCAACACCCACGATCATGAAGGCTCCTGATGTGTGACCTCCTTCCCTTCCAACCTCCGTTCTTGGCCAATTTTCCTCCCAATATTGGGTGCATTATTCTTTGGTAAACCTCTTATCCCCTCACCCTTATTTTCTTGGGTTTCTTCTATTTCGCGTGGTGCACACACCATGGTCGAACCCTAATTCATTTTGGGGGTTTTTTTTGATCGATTCTTGATTATTAGGGTCCATTAGTCTCGTTGAGGCCACTTTTTGCGACGGCTGGTGAAGGCAGTGAATTTTTCTTTGGTTTTAGGTAAGGGTTCTTTAGTTCCTTCACTTTGGCCCAATTTCAATTGGGGATTTTGTAATTTTCAGGTTTCATGTATTTTTCTAGAGTGTTTTGGACCTCATTACAGTGGTTTCAGGTCACTGTTGTCAAATGCGACTTACATGCGTATGCATAGGTAGGAATATACATATATAAGTTCCCCCATATATATATATATATATATATATATATATATTTACTCATGGAAGTATGAATATATATATTGGGACTGCCGCTTTGGTAGTGGAATAATGGTGAAGGAGAGGGGTACAACGACATTGTTCTTTGGGAGGTTCAGGGTTTGAATCTTGGGAGTCCGCTTTTGAGGCGAACCTCTCCCCCGAGATCCACTCGCCTTGCCAGGTCACCCGGTTTTTGACTGGGTAGGAAAAATGAGGTGTAACCCACCCATGCTGACAGATTGCTTGATGAACCATCACCTCCCGGGTTTCCACCCTCTGGGATCCTCTACCATCTCGGCTGGCAACGGTTCCTTCCCGGCTAGGGCTCTCTCTGCAGTGACCTCTTCGTGGGGAGGGGGGTTTCCTTGTGTGGAGGGTTCGAAAAGGCCACACATGGGAATTCATTTTATAATTAATATATATATTGGGACTAGGTGTGCTTATGTATATATGTGAAAAATGCATACATGTGTAAGTGTAAAGGGGTATATGCAAGTATAAGAATATATGTAAGGACCCCCTTGTACATATTTGGCCATGAAAATATTTACATAGGGGATAAGTGTCCTTATATATATAATAAAGTTCATATGCGTGAAAATAGAAAGGGAATATTTGAGTTGCTATCGTCAAAAGTAGTGCACCTTGATTTTGAGGTAGGTTCCCTATGACTAGTCCTTTAAAATTGAAATCTATAATTTCTGGGTGTTTTTAAAAAGTGTTTTCTATTTTATATGAAATTCATGTGTTATATATATAATTGGTTTTGGTTCTTGAAAAGTGTCTTTTCACTTGTTTTATAAGGATTCTCTTAAGCTTTTAAAATGTTTAGCATTGATTTAAGAATGATTTCAATATTTTTTTAAATGCGCGGTACTTTAATTGTTCAATTGGTCTTTTTAATGGATTTGGAACTCAAAAGTGTTCAACATTAGTGCTTTATAAAGTGAAAGTATTCCTTATAAAATGGAAAGGCCCGGTTGGCACTTTGAAAATGTCTTTCGGAAGTGGAAAACCCCTCTTGAGGCGTACCCCTTGAATTTAAAATATGATGTATGTGTTAAATGGTGATTTTCCTCTTGTTAAGTGTTGCTTGATAAGTGTTTCATCTTGTGTTGATGATTTGTTTGTGTGAAAATAGATTTTATTGATTCCGATAATTGGAATAGAGCACATGGGAACCCGGGTACCAAGGGGTGGGACTAGGTCTAGTACGTTAGGTAGATCGCCAGGACTGAGGCTTAGTTCCCCCTAGCTAGATTGATGTTACAACACTAACTAAACATATGATGATGATCAAAGACCACTATAACTTTGGATGAAACTCCTATCTAGGGGATCATACATGAGGATTTTATGGGTTTTGGCATGTATTCATCACTGAGGTATGAGGATCCTAGGACCCCACTTGCCCTAGCCACTTAGGGATTTCCCATGGTTCTTGTGTTGTGATTTCCATTTCAATTTCTTTCATATTTTTTCCTCCTTTATGAAAACCATGTTTTAATATAAATTGTTTTTATTTCATTTTTAAATGTCTATGAATTCTTGGAAACTATTTTTGAAATTTTATCTAAATAAAGTGGATTTTATTGAAAATGGAAGCTTGTTACTTGAATTTGAAAAGAATAGAAAACATTAGTTTTATATGGTTGTATTTTCTGACTAGTGTGATGTGGATTTATTTTTAAAGGAATGCATGGAGAATAGTTTATCTTGGAATGACTACTGAGTTTTAATACTCAAACCTATAGATTTATCTTTGTTTTTAGATTTTGATGATGCTTCTAGCTCGAAGTTGATCACTGTGGAGTGATATTGGTTTAGTAGTTGGTGGTGACCTGCAGGGTCACATGGAGGTATGTGCAATTTTATTTTCTTTCCACTATTTTTTTATTTATATTATTTAGTCTATATTTTATTGGTTTTTTTTCTCATGGGATAAATCATTCCTAATTTCATTATCATTGATGTAAAAAATTATTTTCCATACTGGGAAGATCAGGAATGCCTCTCAGGCCTTGTTACGTACCAACTCGAGTGACCGGTTCAGGGTCAATCTGGGTTGATTTGAGACACAACGAAATATCATTACATATGTTAGTCAATTTAATGGTATGCATTAATTAATTAGGGGTCTCAATCAGTCAACCCAACGTGCATATTAAACCATGCACCCCAAAACACCTATAAAATTAAGGAGAAATCTAGGTACCACCAACCTTAGACTCATAGGTGTTCGATCATCGGATACTGAACTCTAATCTAAGCCGCATCGAGAGAAATAAGAGTTTTAGACAAACATCCTGAAAATAGGGAAAAAGATATTGCAAAGATTTAGCATTCCATATGGTGAGATAAAATATAAATAGAATTTAATGGATTGAAGGCCTTATTGTGAGGAATCTATATCCACCATCGAATCTTGAATCAGAGTCCGGACGGAAGAAGGAATTCAGAGCCTAGAGGAGGTGAAGAATGAGTGATCCACTACTCAGGAGAGGCTCTGTGCATGGGAGGAGAGAAAGAGGGGATAACCTATTAAATAAGTAAGGGAAAATTTGGTCATTTTGGCCTCTTTAAAATCCATCATGGTTTGGAAAACCATGTGCTAACCGTTAAGTTCACACTTTCCAAGAGTACAAACACTTCACACGGTCTGGTCACGTGGTTTGACAAACCATGCCCCAAATTTTTGGGAGAATTAGAACACGTAAAAAACTAAAAATTATTGTATTAGAGGGGCCTCATGATTAAAATAAACTAGGCCCCTATGAAAAATAGGATGCATGGTTTGGCCACATGGTTAGACAAATAGTGAACCTCTATCTATCTTTTCCCAAAACTAGGTTTTCATATCCCAATGCTCCCAAAAACCATTCAAACTCTCAATGCATTAATTGATCTTTAAAACCCATCTAAAAAAATTCCTTGGATCATTTAAACTATCAATATTATTTTTTTATTCACAAAAAGAAATTTTGTCTCGACCACCAATAGAAAAATTCAAAAATGTTGTGAATTTCGACCCATTCAAAAACCTAGGATG
Organism: Viscum album; assembly: GCA_963277665.1. Lineage (NCBI taxonomy): Eukaryota > Viridiplantae > Streptophyta > Magnoliopsida > Santalales > Viscaceae > Viscum > Viscum album. Next base: position 1,746,093,172 of record OY728151.1, on the reverse strand, counting down.
TTACAATATCCCCAATTTATAATAGCTCATCCTTGAACTATCAAGTTTTATATAGAAATGGTACCGAATATACCTATATAATTTACATATCCCAAAACTACCATAGTCACTATCAACAAGCTAATTCCTCTTGTGGTGCTCCCCATCTTAGGAATTACCTACCTAGTCGCTTCCTGACCCAAAATTAAAATATCTGATGGTTCCACCAACCATCCTTGGACATAAAAGTCCTACCATAAAATAATGTCATTCTTGAGACTCATTAGGTTCTCAATCATACCTATTTAATACTTGACTCCCAGAAGTCATGCATTGTAGCCGATGCACATAATTCTTGCATCTCATCAGATTCCCACCTCGTACCCATGTCACACATGACACCTATGATGTCCCAAATCTCATGAGATTCCCAAAGATCCTAAATCACATTTGATTCTAAAAAGTAACCTTTCATCATATATATATATATATATATGAATTCACATCATAGTCCTGATGCCTATGCACCTCAAACAAGCCACACATCATAACCGATGCCCACAATAAGTCCTGATGACTATGCATCTCATACATATCACACATCATACCTGATGCCAACATACCTAATAGTATCCACTTAGTCCAAATCATCACACATGAACCTTGTGTACTAAAACTAGAAATTCTAAATTAAAGGTAACTCGATCACGTCCATGGCGTAACTCTAACCATCATCGGCTCACTGACTTGCTTTGAACCTGTCAGATCAATAACATGCACCTGGATTGAAGCCTGACTACCCAAGGTCTAACCTAACTATGGAGTTGCACTAGCTACCAGCCACTAACCCCACTTCCAGGTATCTCTATCCCTACCATGATCTCTATATGTAGCTAAATCCTGACTACCAGATCTTGGTACTACTCCCATTCCCACCTCAGATCCCTAAGTCTGACTTGGTCCCTAGCTCTCAACTGCTTGAGAAGAATTCCTAAAGAACCTATCCAAATGAATCATCTGGCCACATGCACAACAATCCTTTAGAGATTGATCACACTGGGTCCACACATTCCCCAACTTCCCACTCTGGAAGCATACTATTGAAGTACCACTCCTCGATGGCCTGCCTGAATCTCTAGCCTGACCACCTTACTGAGACTCCTCATAATCCCTCTTCCGGATACCTAAATTATCACCACTAATCTCACCCAACACAATCACCTGGATCGAATACGAATGGTCTTTCAAGTTTCCCTCAGCTATCAGCACCTTATTGACTGCCTTTGAGAACGTGGTCAATCTGAAGATATTCACCTAAACCCTAATGTCATGCCTTAATCCATTCTCAAAATACCTCACTCCAGTGACTTCTTCACCCACCATATTAGATTAAAATCATGATAGGTCTATGAAATTGTCTGAATAATCCACAATGGATTCATCTCTTTGTTATATGTTCATGAATTCATGCGCTCAATCCACCCTCAATGTCTCAGGGAATAATTTATCAAAGAACCTGACCTCAAAATCCTTCCAAGATAGTCTCTCATATCTACTTGTCTGTACCTGTACATCCCACTAGTGCTTTTCCAGTCCCCTGAGCATGTAAGTCACCAGATTTACCCTCCAACCCAGGGGTGTATCAAGTCGATTGAAAATTTTCTACATCGATTCAATCCAGTTTTTTGCTTCCTATGGTCCACCATCACCCTAAAATAATGGTGGGTGTTGAGACAGGAACTCATGATTTAGATACACCATAGATGGATCATCTCTAAGAGCTCCCCATTCAATGCTTTGTATTACATGAACCAAGCTTGCCCTGAGTTTCTAATCTAGGAATGAACCAAATTATTCTATCTACTGCATATTTCCCACTTGCACCAGAGATTATACCTATGGCTCATGATCAAACTAAACCTTAGGGTCCTCATCCTATGCACGCTCAAGAGACACCATATCTCTACCCTCTTGACACTCTACCAGAATCCATCTAGGTGGCATCTTGATGAATACCAAATACCATGGTCAAACAACCATAACAATATATATATATACCACGGTTAGGGAAAGCTGTAATAGGAAGCACATCACACCACCCTTACACTCCCATACCGTAACCATGTCACATGATATTCAGCCTCATGGCTCCCTACCTACCCATATCAGAGTTAGGAATCACATATCATATATATCAATCTAGGGTAGGTGAGTAGAATGCTTCAAAAAAGGCTATATATGAGAACATTATTTATCTTCTTTGTTGAAAATTTAAATAGCCCATCCATTTTTTATCATATTTTCCTACCCATAAAATATTCATCACCATATATCATACATTCATAACATCACATACATATCTCATCAGGAAACACATACCAGGGTCAAATGAGTAGAATACCTCCAAAAAGGGCTAAGCAGGAAAACACTATTTATCCTTTTTATTGACACTTATAATAGACCAACCCTCTTAACACATTTTAGGTTCCTGATGATAATCACAAACACAAACACATAATTTGAGCCTAATTTCCTTCCATGATGTGTAAAAAATCCCACTTTCCATACCAGGACAAGGGTCAAACCACATATTCCAATAAAATTTCACTCAGATTTGCCACTTGAGGTGGAAATCAATCAACTATAAAAGTGAAAAGCATAACATAAATTTCAATCCCCTAGAAACTTGGTATGTCCCCCATACATGGGGATTCAGTCACCCAAACACAAGATCTATACCCAATTCTGACTACATCCTAGTCTCCGATATACCATAGAACAAATAGTAATACCAAAAAGGAAAAGAAACTTCCTTTGATACAATTTATATCAAGATGAATGCTTCTAAAAAATCTTGGACATGAACTATTATGATACCATTTATAGTGTCCTGACCTGATTTTCCACTTAACCTATGCTTAGGGATGATTGGACAGGCGTGCCTCCCCATATGCCAAAGGATACCGACTAGAATTGTGGGTCTGATTAGGTGATAGCTGGGAGACTATACTCTCCGGTGAAGATAATAATAATGTTCTATATGTATATAACATAGAGAAATAAGGACCACAACAACAACATAAGAATAAAACAAACTCAGTGGAATCATAAATAGAAATGAGTAGAAATAACCATCTCAAAACACTATACCATTTGTAGAAAAGGAAACATGTCATAACAAGTCATACAAAATAGATAAGCAAGGTTATTTGTGTCTGACCATATAAGTACATATAATAAGCATGAAAAAGCTCAAAAGGAAAAATACAACTCAATGTAGAGGAACCCCTGGTCCACTTCCATCCATCCCATGAAAAAGTGGTACATACCTAATCACTAAGGTCCAGCTCCTGAGCCTGATCCCTTTTCTGATCTCAAAACCATAAAGTCTACACATGTCCCAAGGCGCTTGTGTAGGGTGTGAGTATGAACTTAGTAGGACACCACCAATGCATTCCTTTCTAACATCCATAATTATACAATGTGTGTAAAATATAAATAAAAAGGGGAACACACACACATTAAATAAATAAACTTATTCCCTTATGCTCAACAACCATAAGGAAGCTTTTAACTACTTCGATCAACGCCAATATAACTCTGAATATGTGACACCAAATATATATTTGGAATAAAATACATGTCTGAAAATATATATTTACAGTGAAGGAGACCCATGGCTTAGTACCCAGGCGTAACCTGATGAATATCATACCGAGTGAACCCTCAGGTTCCACCCAAAAACATGTCACCTGACAAATCGTGCCATATGATACCACCTATACCACATATCGATAAAGTACAAGTATCCTATAGACATACCCATAAAAACATCCCAGGTCCCACATACCTCTATCGAAATAGTCACCATTATCTCAACAACCGGACGTACTGAGGCACAATGATATCTATCCTCCAATATATAATAAATCCCCATTATCTCAACAGCTTGATGTCCCAAGGCATGATGATATCTGTCCTCCAATAATCCCAACCCATGGCCTCAAGTATCTGGTGATCCTCATCCCCCAAATGATGGTCTCAATTCCACATCCTGATGGTCCATCACCATCAACAATGGATTTCTATGGTAATAAAATCCAACACCACTAATGGTCATCACCATCACCTAAGCCGCTATATCTATGGAGGCCTCCACCCATAATGAGTGGTCAAAACCACTTCGACTGAGTCTTATCTGTGTGCACATGACTCCAACGGTGCGTTGGCCAACAACGATGAGTGTAAATAACCAAAATACCTAATCTACATCATCTGGAACCTTGTTCCGCTGTGACTATGTTTCCCAAGTCCCAATGGTCAACATCACCTCAAGACCCGTGGGCAAAACTCTCATCTTGATGACCTTATCACCTTAATATCGATGAACAATGTCATCTCAACCTGGTGATCAACATCACTCCATGTACCTATGGCCAATCCCAACCTGATAAACAATTTTTCCTTAGTCTCAGTGATCAACATCACCTCAAAACCTCATACCATGCCCATCATGTTCCCAAAGAACCAATACAATCAAAAACAATTTAATTAATTAAAAATAAACAACCAGATTAACCCACCCAGTTGGTCAAAATCCCCTTACATAGCTTAGTATATAAAATCATAGGTTAGGGAATTCCCAATGACATCCCATTACACTAGTTAATCAATTTAAAGGTAAAAATTAATTAATTAAGGGTCTCAATCAGCCAACTCAATGTGCATATTAAACCATACACCGCAAAACACCCATAAAATTAAGGATAAATCTAGGAACTACCTACCTTAGAATCATATTCATTTGATCATCGAATATCATCCTCTAATCCAATCCATATCGAGAGAAATCATAGTTTTAAACAAAATCCCTGAAAATAGGGAAAAATAGATCTCATAGATTTAACATTTCGTATGGTGAGATGAAAGAGAAATATAATCTGATCGACTGAAGGACTTACCAAGAAAAATCTGTATCCACCAACAGAGCTTGAATCAGAGTCCGAAAGGAAAAGGAGGCTCAAATCCTAGTGGAGGAGAATAATGGGTGTTCCATTTCCTAGGAGAGGTGCCGCACATAGAGGAGAGAAAGAGGAGATATCCTCTTAAATAAGGAATGGGAAACTTAGTCATTTTGGCCTCTTTAAAAGGCTTCACAGTTATGGCATGATTATCACACAGTTTGGAAAACCATGTGCGAACCATGTGGTGCACACTGTCTAAGAGGATAGACACCTCACATGGTCTGGATGCACAGTTTGAAAAACCATTCACCAACTATGTGGGTGACTTTGAAAACCTGCACACCAGTGCACACTTGATTGAGAGGGACCAAATTCTTAAAATAAACCATAACCCTTTGGAAAAAAGGCCGCACGATTAGACAGACCGTATGCCCATCATACACCTCTTTCCATATTTTTCCAAAATTGGATTTTTAGAGCCCTATGGTCCCTAATCCCATTAAAACTATTGAGTCACTCATCGAGAATTAAAAAACCATATAAAAAACAATGTCTTGGATCGTTCAAACTCTTGGAATTAGGTTCTGAAGCCCAAAAATAAAGTTAGTTTGAACACCAAAAGAAAAATTCAAAAAGGATGGGAATTTTGACCCTTTAAAAACCCAGTATATTACAATTAATTACTTTTTATTAAACATGATCTAATTAAAATTATTATAAATTTTATATTTAATTTTGATATAAAAACATTTTTATACTTAATTTTTTTTGAAAATTGTTTGTTATCATGTTTTTTGGGTTTATTTTAAAAGTAATTTCTACCACTTATAGAAATTGAATTTAATATAATGGATTCCATATTTTGAATCAGGAGATTCAAATTTGGAAAATTGGTCCCTTTTATTTTTGGTCATTATGAATTATAACCGTGGTAAAAATATTTCCACTATCGTAAAGGTAAAATAAGTAAAATAAGATTAAAATTTTGTGATAAGAATTTCCAAAAAATTTCCTTTATTTCATTAGATGAGTGGTTTTAGACCATAATCATCTAAATTTTGAAAATTTGGAAATTCTTTGATAATGAACTTAATATTATTTTAAGCAAAGAGTAAATAAAAAATTTCACTCTATTTGTTTCAATATCTCTAATATTTTTTCAGAGGGATAAAAAATATTTGTTCAGTTATAAATGGTTATTTAAAATGCTAATGTTTTTTTATAATGGTAATATTTTTAAAATTTTTAGTTATGAAATAATTACTTTTAATGCTTATGCAGCGTTGATATAATGCTAGTTCAATTAATATAAAAAATCAATTAAATAATTTTAAAAATATTAAAAGTAAAAAAATTTGGATGAATTATTGTGTTATATGAATTTTATAGATAAATATAATATATTAATGTTTTTTAAAAAATTTATATTTTAATTCCATTACTATATTGATTTATTTAATATAAAAGTAGGTGAACAATCCTAAAAATGACTTTAATGGTGTATTATGTTAAAAAATATTTTATTAAATAATTAAAAATTCATAAAAATTTTATATATGGCTAAGTGAATGATATATGATCAAGAATATCAGCCATTTTTCTCTAATGGATCACTTTTAATTTTATAGTAACTTTATTGACCCTGAAAGAGTAAAAAATCCTGATATCACGATAATCATCAAAAGGGTTAACAAGAGTTAAAACTAAGAGGTAGGGGTTAAACCATTACCTAAACTAGTATAATTTTTATTTTATGATATGATTTTGAATCCTCTTCAACATATCTTTTAAATATGTCAATTTTGTTCCATTTGAACATGAAAATTAATTTATATTAATTTAATACTTTAAGTAATTCCAAAGGCACCCCTCACCTTACTTATAAAAGGACACCACCCCTTTTCTCTTCTTCACAATTCTTAAGGAACTTATCTTGGAAAAAACCAACCAAAAACTCTTTTTAAATTCCTTAGATACATTATATAGGTTATGGTATTCTTAAAATACCAACTATAAGGTCCTTAAGGAGAGATCCAAATGAGGTTTCTCAAAGAGGATATAATCATCTTAACCGAGCATTTTCATTTTACTTATTATTCTACCTCCTTAAATTTTATCCTAATCATTACAATATAGTAACATTAGTATCTGAAATATATCGAGATGTTATTTTCTTATTTTTATAACATTATTCATCTCATTTTCCATTAAATGGGAAATAAAACCATTGTTCGTGCGTATGTATAGACTACTACCTCACCAACTGATGTATTTCGTTTCTCATCACTGCCTTTCATGACTGGTTATTATGATGGATTTAATTTGTGTGTATAGATATGATATTAATAAAATTATTATTATTCTATAAATATAATATATCATCTATCTTGATACCATTCCAACTGTTAAAAAAGTTCAATTGTTACACGTGCGTACGTACGAACTATCATCTCCACGTAGTGATGTACTTAGTTTTTCAATACCACATCTCATGGTAGGTCATGGGGATAGATTTAAGGAATGTATTTGATTTTTGAAACATGATAATGACTCTGGTGATATAATATTTTATTTTATTTCTTCATTTTCTATCCATTGAAAAATGAAAATGTCAGTTGTGTGTACGTGCGAACTACCATCTCGCAGACCGATATATTTCGTTTTTCAGGATCGCCTTTCATGGATAACACTAGAATTTTATTTTGAATGTGAAAATTATAATTATGTAATGAATAATATTCTTTAGATGATGGAACCATGATCTATTTGATCATAGTTAACATGTCAAAGTCATTTTGAAATTATGAACTCAACATCCTCAAAACACCCGACGTGGACTTCAGTGATTACATAATTAAATATTTCATTGAAATAAATAAAATAAATGGTTTAATTATAAGGTAATAAACTTGAAAAAGGTTCTAAAACAATTAAATAATTCACAAGTAGAAAATTGGGATATTTCCATGAACCTATAGAAACGGTTTTAAAACAGTGGCTATAGGTAGGCTATAGCCAGAGTTTTCAAAACCATGGCTATAGCCCACACCTATAGCCATAGTTATATTGCCTATAACCATAGTTTTGAAAAATGTGGCCATAGGTTTCCTGCCCTTATGCGGGAGAAACATTTTCCCGTGGAAAATAGAGTAGGAAGCCCTATTGCCACAATTTTTATGCTACCACCATGGTTTTTAATAATAATATATAATGTATTAGATATATATATATATATATACCAGAATCATGACATGGTGTAGTGGTTATGCAGTTGAATACTATGGGTGAGGTGTAGAGATTGAATTCGACCGATGACAAATTATTTTTGGGCTATTGCCACAATTTTTCAGGGCTATATCCATGGTTTTAACTGTGTCATAGGTGGGTTATAGCCATGGTTAAAATCATGGCCATAGGTCAACTTCCATGGTTGAAAATAATGAGACCTATTTCCATGGATTTTAAAACCATGGCAATAGTTCTGACCCTACTTCCATGGTGATAGTTCCCATGGTTGAGAAAAACCATGGTTGTAGCCTACAACCTTGGTTTTGGGCCCTATTTCCATGATTTTCAGCCGTGAAAAAAGGCAAATTTTCTAGTTTTTGATTAATATAAGTTTATTATGTTGGAGTTAAAGGGAAAAAATAGAAAATTGGGACTTTAGGTAAGGGGTTTCTTAACTCGATTTCAATTCATTGGGTTATACTTATACTTCATTGATTATGTTATGCCAAGATTATTTTTGAAATGTCATTTGATTATTTTATGTTGTATTTCCACTTGTTTTTTTATTTACATTTGTTACACAAAATATCATCATTTATTAATTATCACTTCAACGATATGATCTTTATAAGGGTTATTCATCTTAATATAGTTTCGTTGAGACATGTTTTCATGTTTTTCACCTATTTATGTTTATGAGGTATATATACTTACAATGTCACATATTATATCATGGATCATTCTTAATTCATGGTATTTAAAGTTAAAATTCAAGTTATTTCATCCAAGGGGTTTTGATTCAAAATTTACCAAAACGTTAAGGGTTTATGTTACAATCTCATTTATTTTTCAGGATTTTCTATGTTAAATTTACTTTAAGGGAAATTACAAGATATTTCTATTATAAACCATATATATTTACTTATACTCTATTTATTATTTGGTTTATATTTTTTCTTTCATTTTCCTCTCTTTGGTACTTTAACTACCAATAAAAATGTTTTTAATAAAAACTAACCTTTATTTATCCTTTTTATCAAGAATATTTTATCTTTCATATCCATGTTTTCAAAAATATTTATAAGAATGTTTTTAATATACTTCAATGATTTTTTAAAACTCATTTTTAACTACATTTTAAATTCTATAAATGGGTTTAAAAATGAATCTTTTAAACATTTCCCATACAATACGTTTTGACTTTCTTTACCAAAGTGCGAAAGGAATTTTTTTTAACATATACTTCTTGAATGAATTTCCCACCATTATAATATTTTTTTAAGCTTAATTTAAAATTTTCCATGGTTATTTTCAAAGAAAATAACTTTCTCAATATTTTTAAAAATTTTAGTTTTAAAGGTACTGATATAAAATGGTATTTTCCATGTTTTCAAATAAATATCATAAATGTTATTTTAAATGTATTTTTCATATGTAGAAATATCCTTTATTGTTATCCTATGATCTAATGGGTATATATTCCATTAATACCATCTTTATTCTTTCTCAGGATGGATTATGTTTTTTTTAAAGATATTTTCATGGAACCCATTTCTTTTCCATGGTTTAATCAAACTAAAAAGGAACAATGGTTGTTTTTTAGGGTGTTATGTTGAAAAGTTTAAGCATATAAATGTTTTGTTCATTATATGGAACTTATACATATGTATGGATTATTTATGGGTAGTTTTTTTATGAACCAATGATGGGTGGTTGGGTTATAAACCAATGACGAGTGGTTATGTTTTGAAGCACAGATTGGTGGCTCTGCGAGAGCCCTCTAATACATTGGGTAGAGTGATGGATTTAACTATATATAAGTTACTCCTAAGATATCATTAAGTTTATAAGTTATAGGTTACTCCTAATAGAGATGGTAATTATCTATTTAGGTGATTCCATAATGAATGTTTGATGTTCCAAGATACTTACACTGTTTTTCCATGCTTGCAATAGGTTCTAATGTTTCCTTTGATCAATGATTATTTTCACATGGATCATGATAATTAAATAATATCACTATTATTTTTTAAATTTTATAAGCCATGTATCATAATTTATGATATGGGTTTTTATGGTTATGAATTATATTATTTTATTCTCATTCACTATGAATATGTTCTCATTACCTTATGATCATATTGTGCTCACTGAAGATATTCAATTACTAATTCCTATGTTTACCCTTACTAATAATTTGATATCACCCTTCTTATGTTTCTTTTTCCCAAGTAATAAAGGAATATGTTATGTAAGATATTTCTAGAAGGGTTTCATGTGGGATATGATGAAGACTTAATATGGAATAATAAAAGTTGTGTATAATGGAAAAATACTCACTTAAATACATTGGTAATGTTATGTAATAGTTTCTACTAATTATATAAACCTACAGAACTAAAATATCCTTTGGTATATTTGTGATCCAATATTTCTTTTTTATCTTGTAATATTTTATATGGTTAAAGCTGAGTCACATTTATTTTCATCAAATCTAGAAATGTAAATACTATTTTTTAGCATCAGATTCAGGTGTACGAGTTCACGATTATTATAATTGGTATTAGATGAGGGTTTAAATAAATTTTTATATTAGGATGTTTTCATGTGAGGTTAAGTTAAGATTTTTGGATATCATCATGTGTTTATAATTTTAAGGTTGATCATTAGTTCAAAGGCATAAACACCCCTTTTATTTTGGATATTATCTTACATTATGATAACTATTTTGGATTCAGAAAATACAAGAGGATTAAATTTTTATCCTTGTCTATATCCTATGAACTATTAAAATATTATTCTTTAGGCATAAAAATATTCATCAGGGATACCTATCACTTGGAATATGGGATACAATGGAGGTGAAAACTTGTTAAAAATACAACTAAATGTTAAAAATTATGTTTATGTATTGGGGTAAAATCAAGTAAGCATATTTTTTAATGTTCTTAGTCAAGATAATAAAATAATATCTCATAAATTAAAAATATTATCTTTTTAGAATCATTTCTGATGAATTTATGGTGTTCTTTATCTGTTATTAATTCTTGAATTTGTGGTCATTAACTTTCTCATGATAACATTCTCTATCACTCTACATCATTATTTAGAGATTAATTTTATCCCACATGTCTATATTTTTACTTCCCACTAATTTTATTCTATTTTTAAATCTAGTTATGTGTTTTTTCTAGAGGACTTTCTTATTTCCCTTTGCCTATTTTCAAAAGAAAGTTTTATTAATCCTTTTTATGATGTGGGTTTTTAGCAAAGGAATTTTCTAATATTAAAACCTTTAATTACCAAGATCAAGATAAAATTGTGAGTATGCAATTTATTTAAGGAGGGATAATGTAATACCACAATATTTTAAAATAATATTATGTTTGATATAATAAAAGACATACAACAATGAGCTTTAATGACCATGAAATATTATTATTTAAATACGACTGTTATAACCTAGCCATTGAATTAGTAGTTCTGTATAAGAGTAACCAAATTATTATTATTATATATATAAAGTTACTAATAAATACAAATTTAGTGATTAATTTTTAAGAAATAAGCACCCAATTTTTAGTAAAATCTTTTTATGCTTCAAAAATATATTCTCTTCAAAAATGGACTTTATTGTTTTTTATGAGAAAATATTATAACTAATTTATAAAACTTTTTGAAATTATATTTGATAAAAGTATATTTTTTTGAAATCAATAAATCAAAATTATCTTAGGGTGAAATTTTTGGATTTTTCTAAAAAGATTGGTTTTTATTGAATAGTGAAAAATACTGATTTAATAGAAAACCATATTTTCATTTTAAGTATTTAAAAGGTCCCATTTTATTTTGAAATGGTTTTAAAAAAAATTAATTAATTTTTATTAAACATGATCTAATTAATATTAATATAAAAATTATTCCTAATATTGATATAAAAAAATTTATACTTAAAATACATTTTTCTAGAAAACCATTTTTCGTTGTGTTTTATAGGTTTATTTTAAAAGTAATTTCAAAAAATTATAAAAAATTGATTTGATAAAATTTATTCCATATTTTGAATAAGGATTTTCAGATTTGGTAAATAGGTCCCTTTTATTTTTGGTCATTATTAATAGTAAATATGATAAAAATGTTGCCACCATAGTAAGGGTAAAACATGTAAAACAAGATCAAAACTATGATATAATACTTTAAAATAACTCAAATACTTTCCTTTATTTAATTGGATGAGTGGGTTTAGACAATAATCATCCAAAATTTGAAAATGTGGAAATTTATTGCAACTTTCCTTTAATAACGACCTTAATATTATTTTAATTAAATAATAAATACAAAATATTACTCTCTTTGTTTTAATATCTCTTATATTTTTTCATAGGGATAGAAAAATATTATGTTTGATTATTTTTTTATTTTAAATATTATTGATTTTTTTATCATGGTAATTTATTTTTAATTTTTAGTTATGGAATAATTACCTTGAACGCTTATGAAATACCGATACAATGCTTCTTCAATTAATAGAAAAATCAAGTAAATTATTTAAAAAACTTAAAAGTAAAATAATTTGGATGAATAATTGAATTACACAATTTTTTCGACAAATATAACATATTAATGATTTTTTAAAATTTTATATTCTAATTCCATTACTATCATGATATCTTCAAGGTAAAACTATGTGAATAGCCTTGAAAATTACTTTAATAACATCTTATGTTAAATAATATATTATTAAATGATTTAAAATTCATAGATATATTATCTAGAGTAAAGTTGATGATATATTATCAATAATATAAACCATTTTAAACTAATGAGTCACTAGTATTTTTATAGTAACATTATTGACTCCAAAAGAGTAAAAAACTTTGATATCATGATAATCATGAAAAGGGTTAACGAGAGGTTAAAAATAAGAGATAAGTGTTCAAACATCACCTAAACTTGTATAAATTTTATTTTATGATATTATTTTGACTCATATTCATCATATATTCAATATATATTAATTTGGTTCCACTTGAACATGAAAATTTATTTATATTAATTTAATACTTTAAGTAGTTCCAAGGGTGCCCCTACCCTCACTTATAAAAGGACACCACCCCTCCTCTCTTCCCCACACTTCTTGAGTCACTTATCTTGAAAAAAACCTACAAAAACCTCTTTTTAAATTACTTATCTACAATATATTGGTTCTTTTATTCTTAAAATACCACCCCCTAAGGTCCTTAAGGAGATATCTAAATGAGGTTTCTCAAAGAGAAGGTATTCATCTTAACCGAGCATTCTCAGTTTACTTATTCTTCCAACTTGTTCAATTATTCCCTAACAATTCCAATATAATAACATTGATATCTAACATATAATAAAATGTAATTTTATTATTAGTATAACATTATTCATCTCCTATTCCATCAAATTGGAAATGAAACTATCGTTCATGCGTATGTGTAGAAAACCACCTCACGAACAAATGTATTTCATTTCTCATAAAGACCTTTAATAGTTTTATATTATAATAAATTTAATATATATATATATAATATTCATGAAATAATCATAATTATAGAAATATATATATAATATATCTTAATACCATTACAATCGTTAAAAAAACAGAATCGTCGCATGTGCGTATATATGGACTACCGTCTCCACATAGCATTGTACTTTGTTTTTCAATACCACCTTGATGTGTGAGAATTTGTCACAAATCCCTGATCAAAATATTATTTAACTAAGCATGAAATATAGTGCACTCCCAGGGTCGGTCTCAAGGATTAAACTTATACAAGACTGAAATTCTATTGTCACTATTTATTTTCTAACTAATATATAATATAAATATGAGTTTGAAAGATGTATAAAATATGAATATATATATATAGATATAGAATGCGAACAAAATGATGTTAAAAAGAAAGAAAGAAGACATTTGTTCTTGTGGGATAATAATGGTTGATATCATTGTGTATTGAAATATTCTCAATATCAATTCATTGTAGTGATCAAGATTTGTCACACTACACCCTCTCATTCTAAATGTTATTTCCCCATCATCGAGATCTATGAATATGGGGAAATAATCTTCCTAAATCCGGCTAGGAGATCGCTTTGCTGAACATCTCTACCCAAGCCACACCCCATCATATGCATGACTTAGATAGTGAATGGAAGGATGAATTTTGAATGAGAAGAACTCAGTGATAGAGAAAATGGGACAATCGCACACCATAATCAATTTAACCACCACCAAAATTCTAAGAAATAAATAAAGAGATTAGAATTGAAGCCCAATGAAACTCAATCAACCACCATTCTCTACCTTGAACAAATGTCAAGGTTAATTCCCCATTATCATGGAGAAAGAAGAAAATATGGTGATAGTAACATATAAAAGTAAAAATGGAAGAATGAGGTATGAATTAGAAGACTACTATAAATTAAAAGTTTAAAAATATACTACATAAGCAAAGAAAATATAAACAAAAAAACAACTCAATTATCATATCAAAGAAAATATCATGCCTCCTATAAGGATAAAAATTTTAGAACTCTTAAAAAATCATAATAATCCATTAAATTTAATGTTAATCCTCACATGCATTTTATACCTACCTCCCTGGAAAAATATTTATCTCTTCACTCAAGGATATTTAATGTGGAATTATTCTCTTTCTCAAGAACATGTGTGATAGCCATAGGCTTTCTATCCTCCTAGAATCTCCACTTCACAGAGTAAAAAATATGTCAATAATGATGTCTTTTTAATGGTTTGTTCTGAGGGTAAGGGTTGGAGGTTTTAAATGTAAAAACATCTGAGGCAGAATGAGGAGGGTTAATCTCTAAAGTGATGTAAATGCATGAAAACAATTTTTCTCAAGAATGGTGTACTATTAAAATATCTCAAAAATGAATCACCTCTAAGAACCTCTTAATTTGGGAAGTTCACACTTGGTATTTAAGAATCAATTAATTTCTTCCCTCTTTTCCCTAGTGGAAGCATTGTTTCAGCTTGAATGCAGATTTGGATTTCTCTTCAAAATCATGTTTTTTGAGGAAAAGAGAGGCATCATTTGATCTTCAAAAATTGGTGAACACCCATACCATATTTGTAATGATATTTTGGGCCACCCATACATCTTTCCATCGTGAAATTTCTTCCACCCAAGTAGCAATAAATGTGTAAGAACATTCAATTCATCTAAAAAAGATTATTTAGGAAAGAAAAATACAACCCATCTTCTCCCTCCCCCACACTTGAGTTCAACAATAATCATGCACTTAACTTCTAAAGTAGGATGTAAAGGGATAAAGTTCTTGCAATGTGGCTACCTAACAAGGTATTTCATGGATACTAGGGTATTAATAAAGGTCATATGAAAAGGTAGGCCAAAATAAGAGTTCAATGCAAAAAAGGGCTTTCAAAGTGGTTCCTCAATCATACTTGACACATTCCATGAACTCTAATAGATTTGAAAAAGATAAAAACAAAAATTTATGGATCAAAAAACATGTATCAAGACTCTAAAGAAAAATAAAAATGTAAGAATATGTCAAATAGGTTTAGAAACCTCTCGGGTTGGGAAAGATTTTCAATTTGTACAATACTAGTGCACACGAGTTTCACAATCAATCAAACTTCTTCAAATGAAAAGATTAGAAATCAGAAAAAAAAATTCATTTAGAAATCATTTAAAACATAAAATACTCAAACCAAGTAATGTAACAAAAATACCAATATGGTTTGAATTTTCCAAAGTATTCAATTTAGCTCAAGAATCCTAAAAACACACCAAAAAAATGAAAAAGGAAAGAAAGAAAATTTCAAAAAAAAAAACATGAAAAATAAAATGAAAGCACACAAAAAATTACTAAAAAACAAGTTGAAATCCCTCCCCCACACTTATTACATTTAATACCCTCTTTTTATATCAAATCAAATTATGGAAATTTTCCTGAAGAATTTATATTGTGTAGAAAACAAAATAAAGAAAAGGAAAGATAAAAACTGATTTATTTTTCAGTGGCAACCTTGAGTTAATCTCTTAGCTTCTACCACTTTAAAACTACAAGAAAGAAATAACAACACATAATAAAAATAAATAAAAAGAAATAGAAAATGGATAAAAAAGGGATAATTCTTGGTTTGTCCCCCTAAGCGTGTGCTAGGATTTTACTGCCCCTAGTTAGGCAGTTACAACAGATTATCCCCAATCAGAAGGTGGGTGTGGTTTCTTTGAGATAAACCACCACATGTGATTTTTTCTAGTGTCCATGAGTGGACACAAATATTGGAGTACCCCAAATAAGATAATAAAGTTCCCAACCCCCAAGAAATAATAAATATAGAATTTGAGTTTCAGAGTGGGAGGGAAAAGAAAATAGGGGTGCTCCCTATGAACTTCTTTAGTGTCCTCATCCATATGGTATGCAAGTTGTTGTAAAGGAGGCAGTCACACCACCACCAGCTTCTCTGGATCTTCTTCTTCAATCACCACCACTTGGGTGGTCTCTTCCTTATTATCCAAGGTATTCTCAATTTGTTCTATATTATAAATTTTATGAAAGGAGAATTCAGAAAAAAATTTAGTTTGAATAAGATTAAAATATGACAAATCAATCAAGAAATATTCCCTTTCAAGTAAGTTAGCTTGGAAATTGATCTCTTTAGACAGGACCATTAGAAACTCCATCTCATTGGGTGCATATTCTTCATCATCTTCTAAAGTAAGATAAAGGTCAAAAGGTGATGATTGTTTAATATCAATGGTGGGAAGATCACGATTCAGGTTATCTTCAACAAATCTATTCCATGATTCTTGCAAAAAATGTTGATATCCCATAAGTTCATTAGCTGGAATGTATACTTCAGGGACCTACTCGAGCAATGGATGTGTAAAGACCTAGAAATTCCATATATATTTTTTAAATTATTTGGGATTATTAAAAATATATGAAAATTGACGACGCTTGATTCCAATGCTCGGTGTGCTCAGAACAGAATTTTGAACTTTTTTAAGGTACATTCAGTAAACGCGCGGGTGGTGTTTTCTATCTTTTGAACTGGTGCACAGATTAAAAATGTAAGGGCACTGTTGAATCCATAGCTCCAGGATTCTCTTAATGGTGGCTTCACCTCGACCACAGTAGTTATGAAAAAAATATAGTTTTTCGGACTTTTTAAAGAGTAATAAAATAGCTTAAAAACTGTTATTTTATTTTTTCTAACGGTTGAGCGGCGGTGGCGGGACCGCTGAGTTGTCCAGCCATTTAATGGATTGACCCTTTTTTTTCGTAACCACTCTGTTGATAGATGATTGATGCATTAATTAACTTTTTAATGAACCTCATTAAAGCTATGTTGCGTTAAACTCTTATCCTTTGTCTATTTAAATGGAGCTCAGGTTGGGGATTTTGACATGACTTCATCAAGCAAGGAACATCTGGTGAAGTACTGCTGCAACTTCCACCGGGGGAGGACGGAAGATTGGGAGGCAACGATCTGGGATCGATGAATGCCAGCGAATCCATCTAGTGAGGACTCTTCTCCCGCCACAACCATGAAACCTACAACGATTATCGAGGTATGGGGTCTATTATTTAAGTTTATCTTTGATGAATTAAATTTATACCACTTGTTAATATGACAATGTGAAGGGTTCGGGCCAAACGAACGAGGCCCAAACCCTCCACCACTTCATTATTGTTGTGGTCTTCGGGGGACGAATTAAAAATTTGACAGAATCTTGAATCTGGGAGCCGCGCAGTGATGGAGGAATCCGGGGAGGCCCATAGGCATGAGCAGAAGAGAAAACGGACCACCGGAGCTCACTCAGTGGCCCACGGAAGATCCGTTGGTGCAGAACTAGCACAGTGGAACCAATGACTGGAACCAGTGGCCAAGGTGACGACCAGTGTCGTTTGGTGCTGAGACGGACAGATAGGAGGCCGGCTCTTGGCCTTCCGTGGGGGCGGGAGGAATCACACCGCCGCCCGCCGAGGTGAGGTAGGTTGCAGCTTCGATCCCGTGGCAAAGGGGGAGACCCGCTCCATACGGGTCCCGCATACAGCCATGCGGCACCACATGGAACCACCAATTAAGAGATGAATGGATCTTTGAGTCGTTTGGGAGGCAGACCGCGTGACCCTCACACGGGTCATTCTAGACTGTAGGCTGAGCCGCTGCGGCCTAGCCCAGCTGGGGTGGGCCGGGCTGGTCCGCGGCCCATCCCAGCCAAGATGGGTTGGGCCGGTCTGCATCCCAGTGGGCAAAGCCAACCACGTCCATTCCCACCGCGGCCCAGCCCAACCAGGCCGACCTGACCGGGTCAGTCCGACCGGACCTGGACCCTTTTCGGCCCAGTTAATCTTAAAAGGCCATAACTCAAAAACCATACGTCCATCTGAAAAACTGTCTAAAATGATGGAATACTTGGAATGATATGGTCCTTTTTAAATACTCCACTTGAATTTTGGAGGAATTTTGAGTACGGCTAGGTTGGATCGTACCCAAATCCAACCAGACCCTCAGCACTAAAATTCCTATAACTCTTAGTCCGGGTGTCCGACTGACGTGCCGTATATTGCATTGTAACCCTTATGACATGATGAATAATTGGGTTACTTCTTTACGGGACTTAAAGGAAGTTGAGGCATGATCTATATCTTGAGGAGAGGATAATACAAAACTCAAGCGCACTGGGTGCAGAGAATCCTATGGCTGGATATCAATTGAATAGCAATCCCGTGTGGATCAACACCTAGTGGTCCTATGTGGATCATCACCTAGAGATCCTATGTGGATCAACATCTAGCGATACTCTGTGGATGAGCACTGATCTTGTATGGGTCAGATCCTATGTGGGTCATCACTCAGCGATCTTGTGTGGGTTAGTGCATACCGATCCTGTGTGGGTCAGATCCTATGCGGGTCAGCGGGGGTTAGTACCTATCAATCCTGGGCAAGTCCGATCCTATGTGGGTCAGTGGGGGTTAGTACCTATCAATCATGGGTGGGTCAGATCCTATGTGGGTCAGCGGGGGTTAGAACTTATTAATCCTGTGTGGGTCAGCAACAGTGCCTCTTAACATAATAAGATGATCTAGCTTTACAACTAATAATCTGTACTTCTATATTTAATTTATACCTGATTTGAGTTGAGTCTTTTTCTTTGTGCTTTGTGACTGAGATCAAGCTTTGTGGTTTTACTTTGTGGAATTATGAGAGACCTTCAGGGGTCTCGATGTCCCTACTGAGTATTGTTATACTCACCCCTGTACGGGCTTCGCCCGTACCTTATTGTGTCTTATGCAGACGATGTGAAACCTTGAATAAGACTCAGGGAGCTAGGACCTGACGGCAGACAACGGTGATGGTTTACATGGAGAGCTGTGGAGATGAGCTGTACCTACCCTTCAGGTAGGATCCTTGGGGGATGATCTCAGGATCTATTTACTCTTTTCTATTGTAGTTGTATCTTTAATTTGGTCTTGTATTCTGGTCCCTTCACTTTCAGTACACACTTTTACTTCATCTATTTTACTATGTGGTTTACTTTTGTTGTATACCTAGTCTATGTGCTTGTACAGGTTTAAAGTCAATGCCTTCCCGTTTTAGGGATATGCCTTTCCGGTGCTAGTCGCCAACCCCTGGCCTATGGAATACTGGATTGGGGTAGTCACGACACAAGCCTCGGGGGATGGGTTGTGACAAATTGGTATAAAAGGAGTCAGTTCTACCAAAGAACTATGACTTTTATATTTCTAATGGAGTAATAGTGTTAAGTATTTTGAGTGTGGTTTTCAGTTCGGGGAGTCCAGTGTTGGTGCAGCGGCTGATGTATCCATACACCAGGACCCTAAATTCTGATTTCTAACTCGGTGCACAAAACACAGATTGATTTTGTTTTAGAAATGTTTTACTTTTGATCTCTTTTGAGTCAGCTCACCAGGTATAAATTATTGACCATGGAACACCTATTTCTTTTCAGGATGCCACCATGTAGACAACCAACTAGGATTCTAGAGAGAGCTCACGATGACGGCCCGCCGAGCGATGAGGCTTTGGTGTAGGGCCCTCTTACTGTGTTGGAACCTTCAAGTGGTGTACCAGCAGCACCACCACTCGGAGGGCAGAAGTTTCCACCAGATCCAATGGAAGAATGTGCACACTAATTGAGCATGTTGCATGAGTTCTAGAGATAGAGGCCTATGAGGTTTCAAGGTAAGACAAATCCCCAGGTAGCTGAGGACTGGCTGGAGGTTGTGGCATGGGTTTTCCACCTAGTTGAGACACTAGCAGAGCAGATGGTGATCCTAGCTGCTAACCTATTCTAGGGAACAATAGGGAGATGGTGGAGTTTGATGCTCTAGATGCATGGGGAGTTAACACTTTCTTGGTTGGACTTCAAGACCCTCTTCAGGGAGGAGTTTGTACCAGCGACTTTATGCTCAGTGCGTATCCAGGAGCTGCTGAACTTACAGTAGGGAAACCTATCAGTGGCCCAGTTCTCGGCAAGATTTACTGACCTCTCATGCTACTCCACCGACATGTTAGAAGACCATTTATTCAGGTCCTAGACCTTTTAGCAAGGTCTTCGGTGGGAGATCAAAGAGTCAATGATATTTCTCAATATACTGACACAAGTTGGAGTGCTTGAGCGAGCATTACTGATGGAGAACTTCTTAGCAGAGCAGGCACCGATGGTGAGAGCCACCACCTGACGATAGGTAGTCGAGTCATCTGTAGCAGGAAATAGGCAGATGACACATAGGTTCAAGTGGGTCAGACCTTTAGGGAGACAACCCTAAGATGTAGGGTCGGAGGTGCAGAACTCATGAGGAGGAGCAGGCCATCAGAGGGGCATACTATGCTTCACGTGCAGCGGGTAGGGCCACATGGCTCGCGACTGCCCAACCTATCATACCGATGATCAACAGATGATTGAGGGACTGCTGAGGCAGGGACAGAGGTTTGAGTGAGGAGGTCCGCAGGGTGGTGGATGTGGTAGAGGAGCAAGCTATGCAGCAGGTGATGGACGATGGTTTGAGGTTCTACCACCACCACCCCCAGGTGGTCCACCCCGACCATAGGGAGCAGGTGGGCAGGGGCGAGCTTAGCTTCAGGCAGAAGATGCCTACAACCATGGTGCTCCAGAGATGATTAGAGGTATGATATGTGTTTATTCCACCGTAGCTATAGTTTTTATAGACACATGTTCCATTCACACTTTTATTTATACAACACTCATTCAGAGCTTGGAGATTCCGATGGAGTTGTTGGCTCGATCCTTATAGACACAGGTTCTATTCACTCTTTTACTCGGAGGAGGGTGCATTCAATCACACATCATTTTTCTAGCTTTACCCTTGGATCATTTTATGTGAGGAGTCTGAGTTATCCTATAGTGGTGGACTAGTATGCTGATATATTTCCTGATGATGTAACGGGACTACCTCCTCGCAGAGAGGTAGACTTCTCCATCGACATGTACCTCGGGATGACACTAATATCTACACCATCATATTGGATATCTCTCGCAGAGCTTCATGAGTTTCGGGTATAGTTGGAGGAATTACAGAGGAAGGAGTTTATAAGGCCCAATGTTTTTCCATAGGAATCCCTAATTTTGTTCGCCAAGAAGGCAGATGGGAGTCTAAGGCTTTTACTGGACTATCGGAACTTGAATCAGGTGACCATGAAGAACAAGTATCCACTTCCAAGGATTGATTATCTCTTCGACCAGCTAAATGGATCTTGATGGTTTTCGTAGGCAGACCTCAGATCAGGCTATCATCAGCTAAGAGTGCGAGATGAGGACGTATCAAAGACGGACTTCTGATGTTGGTATGGCCATTATGAGTTATTGGTAATGCACTTCGGCATGACCAACTATCCGATAGTGTTCATGGGTCTCATAAATAGGATCTTCCAACCATACCTTGATTTCTTCTTAGTGGTCTTTATTGATGACATATTGATATACTCGACGTCAGAGGAGGAGCACGCCACACACCTGCATATAGTTCAATATACACTCTTTGAGCACCATATTTATGGAAATCTCTCAAATTTCTAGTTCTAGATATGGTAATTCCACTTCCTGGGGAACATTATCTCATAGGCTAGAGTTGTTGTGGATCCGGAGAAGATAGAGGAAGTGCTTTCTTGGGAGCCACCTAGGAGTGTGACTGAGGTGCGGAGTTTTCTGGGATTGGCTGGGTACTACAAGAGATTTGTACCTGAATTCTTCAGGGTAGCATTACCCTTTTCAACTTTGACGAAGAAGGGGAATCCTTTCTTGTGGATGGATAAGTTCCAGCAGAGTTTCCAGGAGCTGAGGTGGAGATTGAAGAGTGATCCCATCTTAAGGCTAACAGAAGAGTTAGTTGGGTATGTAGTCTACTGTGATGCATTAGGGACCATACTGGGTTGTGTCCTGATGTAGGAGAAAGCAATGATCACCTAAGGCTCATGGTAGTTAAGACAGCATGAGAAGAACTATGCTACCCATGACCTAGAGTTAGAAACAATTGTCTTTGCGTTGAAGATATGTCAAAACTACTTGATGGGTGAATGGTTTAATATTTACTCTGATCACAAGAGTCTCAGGTATATCTCTTGATAGAAGGACCTAAAATTGAGACAAAAATGATGGCTGGAGTTCCTCCAGGACTACGAATTCAAGATAGTCTACACTCATGGGAAGGGGAATGTAGTAGCAGATGCACTCAGCAGGAGGTCTAGTCTACAGTTGCTGAGTGAGGTGACAGAATATCTAGTCGCATTGTAGATATCCTTTGTGGATAGAGATAGAGCATCTTTCCTCCAGTCTATAACTATCACTCCCCCACTCCTTCAATGAGTTCGGGAGGCACAACTTGGGGACCGGGACTGTGAGGCCCGACATGCTTAGATATCCTCAGGATAATCTCTTGA
The DNA here is from genome assembly GCA_963277665.1 of Viscum album. Lineage (NCBI taxonomy): Eukaryota > Viridiplantae > Streptophyta > Magnoliopsida > Santalales > Viscaceae > Viscum > Viscum album. The sequence goes on along the minus strand of OY728151.1, from coordinate 1,746,070,048 downwards.
TGGATTTTATGAAGGTGGGGAGCATGCCATTCTCTTTATAGGATGCACTTTGGTACCAATGACGCTACGAGAAGAGGTGTTAAGGGAGTTACATACATCTCCTTTGGTGGTACATCCTAGTGTGGTGAAGATGTACCAGGACCTCCAACATTAGGACTGGTGGCCAGGGATGAAGAAGGCAGTGGAAGAATTCATATCATGATGCCTCACTTGTCAGCAAGTGAAGGCCGAGCATCAGGTACCAATAGGCTTAGCTTAGCCACTTGAGGTACCAGAGTGGAAGTGGGATGGTATATCCATGGACTTCATGATGGGGATACCACGTATGTACATGGGCCTTGATTCCATTTGGGTGATCGTTGACCGACTCACCAACTTGGCCCACTTCCTACCCATCCAAGAGTAGGGATCAGTAGAGAGATTGAGACGTATCTATGTATAGGAGATTGTACGACTTCACGGGGTTCTATCATTGATCATCTCAGATCATGAAACTCATTTTACATCCTGTTTGTGGAAGTAATTACATGAAGTGTTTGGGAATCAACTACACCTGAGCACCACCTTTCAACCTCTGATAGATTGTCAAATGGAGCGGACCATACAGACACTCCAGGATGTGCTTCGTGCTTGTGTCCTCGATTTGGACTATAGTTGGGAGTACCACATACCACTGGTGGAGTTTTCTTATAACAATAGTTATCACTCCACCATCAGCATGGCTCCGTTTGAGGACCTGTATGGGCGACCTTACATATCTCCACTATACTAGACATACCTAGGGGAGTCAACACTTATGGGTCTTGAGTTGGTACAGGCTACCACGTAGAAGGTGCATATCATCTAGGAGAGGATGAAGACTGCACAAAGACAGTATAAGTCTTATGCCGACAGGAGACGAAGACCCTTAGAGTTTGAGGGGGGAGACCATGTCTTCCTACGGGTCTCACCCCGACGAGGATTATGGAGGTTTGGATAGGGAAAAAAGATATCTATGAGGTTCATCGGACCTTTCTAGATCCTTATCAGAGTAGGAAAGGTGGCGTACTGTCTAGATCTTCCCCCACAGATGCACCAAGTGCATAATGTTTTCCATGTGTCGCTACTGAGGAGGTACGTGCATGATCCATCACACGTTATCAACTGGGGAGAGTTGGACATCGACTATGGGGCGACATTTGTGGATTTTACAGTGGAGATAGAGGATTGATAGGTGAGGGTCCTTCATGGGTGGTCGATTCATCTAGTGCGAGTTCATTGGTAGCACAAGAACCTCCAGGAGATCACATGGGAGTGGGAGGCTCAGATGCATGCTCAGTACCCCCATTTTTTCCCCTAGTTTTTTTGTAGCTTTTGGGGATGAAAATCCCTAAGGTGGGGAGAATGTAAAGACCTGAAAATTCCATATAATTTTTTTAAATTATTTGCTATTATTATGAGTCTTCAAAAATTAACGACGCTTGATTCTGAGACCCAGTGTGCGCGGAACAAAATTTTGAACTTTTTTTAAGGTACGTTCAGTAAATGCAAGGGTGGAATTTTCTATCTTTTGAACTGGTGCTCAGATTAAAAATATGAGGGCACTGTTGAATCTGCAGAACTAAGATTCGCTTAAGGGAGGATTCATCTCGACCGCAGTAGGTCAGAAGAAAAAGATAGTTTTTTGGACTTTTTAAAGAGTAATAAAATAACTTAAAAATTGTGATTTTATTTTTCTCCAATGGTTGAGTGGCAGTGGTGGGACCGCTGAGTTTTCAATCCATTTAATGGATTGACCAATTGTTTTTGTAACCACTCTGTTGAGAGATGAGATATTCATTGATTAAATTATTAATGAACCTCATTAAAGCTACATTGTGTTAAACTCTTATCCTCCATATATTTAAATGGAGCTCGGGTTGGGGATTTTGACATGGCTTAATTAAGCGAGGAACCTCTGGAGAAGTACTACGATAACTTCCACCGGTGGAGGATGGAAGCTTGGGTGGAAAAGATCTGGGATCGACGAATGCCGACGACTCCATCTAGCAGGGACTCTTCTCCCACCACAACCGCGACACCTACAATGATTCTCAAGGTAGGGGTTTATTATTTAAGTTTATCTTTGTTGAATTAAATTGCTACCATTTGTAAAGATGTTAATGTGGAGGGAACATGCTAAATGAACAAGGAATGGACCCTCCACCACCTCATTCTTATTGCGTTCTTCGAGGGAGGAATTAAAAATTCGATAGAACCTTGCATTTTGAGGAGCTGCGTAGCGACGACGGCATCCCGGGAGGCTCGTAGGTGTGAGCAGAAGGGAAATCAGACCACCGAGCTCACCCGGTGGACCATGGAAGATCTGCCGGTGCAACACCGGCGCGACGACACTATCGACCAGCGCTCATTGGCCGTGGAAGGGGGGCGACGCTGCTCGGTGCCGCGATGGACGGATAGGCAGCCAATTCTCAGCCTGCCGCAGAGGCGGGAGGCGGTGCGCCGTCGCGTGCCATGGTAGGGCAGCCCGCGGCTTTGAATCCACGGTGAAAGGAGGGGACTCACTCCCTACGGGTCCCACAGACAGCCAGGCGGCGCTACCTGGAACCACCAATTAAGAGACGAATGGATCTTTGAACCATTCAGAAGGTGGACCGTGTGACCCTCACATGGGTCACACTAGCCGGCAGGCTGAGTCACCGCGGCCCAGGCTGGGTCGGGTGGGGTCAGTCCTACTAGGTCAGACTGGACTCATACCCTTTTCAGCTGAGTTACACTTAAATGACCATAATTCGCAAACCAGAAATCTGTTTGAAGAACCATTTGTGGTGCTGGAATCTTTGTAATGAGAAGGTACTTTTGAGATAATCCACCTGAATTTTGGAGAAAGTTGTAGTATTTCTGGGTTGGATCATATCTAAATCCAACTGGGCCCTCGGTACTAAAATGTCTATAACTCTCAGATCGGGAATCCGATTGACGCGTCGTCTGTTACGTTGGAACCCTTATGAGATGACAGATCATTGGGTTACTTATTACTGGGATTTCATGGAAGTTGAGGAATGACCAATATCTTGAGGAGCATATTTTACAAAACTCAAGCACACCAGGTGCGGAGAATCTTGTGGCTGGCTGTCAATTGAATAGTGATCCTATGTGGATGAGCACCTTGTGATCCTATGTGGATCAACACCTAGCGATCCTGTGTGGATCAACACCTATCCTGTGTGGGTCAGATCCTGTGTGGGTCAACGCTTAGTGATCCTGTGTGGGTCAGCACATACCGATCATGTGTGGGTCAGATCCTGTGTGGGTCAGCGCTCAGTAATCCTGTGTGGGTCAGCGCATACTGATCCTGTGTGGGTTAGATCTTGTGTGGGTTAGCGGGGGTTAATACCTATTGATCCTAGGTGGGTCAGATCTTGTGTGGATCAGCGGGGGTTAGTACCTATCGATCTTGGGTGGGTCAGATCTTGTGTGGGTCAGCGGGGGTTAGTACCTATCGATCCTGTGTGGGTCAGCAGTAGTGCATCTTAATAGAATAAGATGATCTAGATTTACGATTAACCATCTTTACTTATATACTTAAGTTATACCTAGTTCAAGATGAGACTTTTTCTTTGCTCTTTGTGATTGAGATCATGCTTTTTGGTTTTCCTTTATGGAATTCTGAGAGACCTTCAGGGGTCTCGGGGTCCCTACTGGGTATTATTATACTCACCCCTACACAGGTTTCACCCACACCTTGTTGTGTCTTGTGCAGATGATGAGAAGCCTTGACTGAGACTCGGGGAGCTAGGAACTGATGTTGGATGGTGGTGACGGTTGAAGTGGAGAGTTGTGGAGATGAGCTGTACCTAACCTTCAGGTAGGATATTTTGTGGACGATCTTAGGAGCTATTTACTCTTTTCTGTTGTAGTTGTATCTTTCAGTTGGGCTTGTATTCCTTCCCCTTTACTTTTAGTACACACTTTTACTTTAGCTGTTTTACTATATGGTTTACTTTCATTGTGTACCAAGTCTGTCTTCTTGTACATGTTTAAAGGAAACTCCTCGTTTTAGGGATAAGGCTTTCCGATTCTATTCACCAAACCCTTGCCTATGGAAGGTGGGATTGGGGTAGTCACAGCACAGGCCCCGAGGGATGGGTCGTGACAAGATGAGTACAAGATGCTATGATTAAATCCTTTAGTAGCTCCTTATCACCCTTATTAGGTTCTTTGACATAAAAAATGATTAGTTAAATCTCTTCCACCACTCATTTTGGTTCAGGTTTTGGCTCAGGTTCGGGTTTAGGATACTGCACCATTGAATGAATATATTTCTAAACTATTTCAGCTTGGATATTTATTTTTTGTATATCTTATTTTAGTTCTTTCATCTGATATTTTGGAATTTCATCTTCTTGCACCGAAGATTCGTTAGTCCATTCAGAATAATCACCATTGAAATACATCATGAACAAAGAAGTTTTTTTTAGTTTGTGGAATTTATGATTTTTTTTATGAAAAACAGTGTGTGAAAGTGTTGCACCTCCCCAGAAATGGTACCAATTTGAAGCACTAGAATTTTTCATAGATCCATAATCAAAATATTATTTACCTAAGCATGCAATATAGTGAACTCCTATGGTCTTGAGGAGGCAACTTACCCAACACCAAAATTCTATTGTCACTATTTATTTTCTAACTAATATATAATATAAAGATGTGTTTTAAAGATTCATAAAATATAAATATATATATATTTATATGTAATGCCAACAAAATGATGTAAAAAATAAAGAAAGAAGACATTTGTTCTTGGTGGATCATAATGATTGATATCACTGTTTATTAAAATATTCTCAATATCAATTCAATGTAGTGATCAAGATCTGTCACACTACACCCTCTCATTCGAAATGTTATTTCCCCAACATTGAGAGCTCTGCATGTGGAGAAATACTCTTCCTAAAGCTAGCTAGGATATCTCTTTACCGACTGTCACTTCCTAAGCCACACTCCACCGCATGTATGACTTAGATAGTGAAGGGAACGATGAATGTTGAATGAGAAGAAGAACTCGATGATAGAGAAAATGGGTCAATCACACACTATAATCAATTTAACCACCACCAAAATTTTCAGAATTAAATAAAGAGATTAGAATTGAATCAAAATGAAACTCAATCAACTACCATTCTCTCCCTCAAACAAATGTCGTGGTTAGTTCCCCATTCTCATGGAGTTAGAAGAGAATACGGTGAGAGAAACACATAAAAGTAAAAAATGGAAGAATTAGGTACGAAGAAGAAGACTAATATAGATTAAAAGTTTGAAAATATACTAAATCAGAAAATAAAATATAAACCTACACAAAATGGACACTACTTTTCCAACCCTTTGAAATTAAGAGGGAGTACATTTTTATTGGCAAGGGGATGAAATATATGGATCCAAAATCTTTCGACCAAATATATGTGCATGTTAGACCTCCTTAATGAATGAATTTTGGAATGTGTTATTCTTGAATGTTGTTTCATTATATCTCCTCTATTGAACCACAAAATTTGAGAATAATTAGACAATTGGGAAGAGAGATGTATCCAAATTACACCACAAATTTAATTATACCAAATATACTCTTCATATTCCAATGCACCGAATTCCAATGAATTTATGGCCTTGAAAATGAAGGAATCAGGTGCATCCATCTTAATTAAACTTTTTCCTCCAGATGTCTTATTGGTCTATGATAAATTTCAGATAAATCGATTTAGTAATGTATGAGATATGAGCCAATAAATAAACTTATCTATTTCTATGAACATATTTCTATTGAGAACAATACTCTATCTATTTATGATGATTTTGATGTTCACAAATACCCTTATTTGTTATTATAATGATTTTACTTTGAGTATATTTCAGGAAATTAATATTCTTTATTTCTCTATTTTGGAATGATATTAAAACATTTCATCCATGTGGAATATTTGACAAAGTGTTTGAAAACCGTTTTAGCGTATTAGCATGTTCTGGAAACACTGTTCATGCTCTACATATTCAGAAATCACTTTAGCGTGTTTTGGAAACACTGTTCATACCCTATGTTGAGGAGCATAGTGTAAGGATGGAATCCGTCATTTACTTTATGGCATATCAGAAAATTATGGAAGAATAACCCTATGTTTGGAAGGAACCTTACGTTTGGGATATCCGAAAAGTATAAAAGAAAAGAACCCTACATTAGTACAGAACATTATGTTTGTTTCTCAAAAGTATGGTTCAACAACCTTAAATTTTATCAAAATGTATGGATGATGTACCTTACATTTAGAAGCTGATAAAAGTTTGGATCATTAACCTTACTTTTATAATAAACCTTATGGATCATGTATCTTATGTTTTTCTAAAAAGGAAAGTATGGATATTATACCATACGTTTGAGAGTTGAAGAGAAAAGTATGGTTGATCAAACTTACGTTGTCAACCTTACATTATCAACCATAAGTTGTCAACCTTACGTTGTGAACCTTATGTTCAGAGAAAGAATGCTATGCATTTCAACCCTATGTTTGGCGTCAGAGATTTAAATTACGACTTTATTGAGCAATGGTCTTTATGCAGATTATTAGGCTGATTTCAAGCCAGATTCAAAACCTGATTTTAAAGCATGTCTTTTACTGATTCAAATCCATTTATTTTTGATTCAAAGGATCGATTTAAGAGGATATTTTCATGCCGAATATTTAGGGGAGTCACGACTGCTCTGTTATTCAAACATTTGAATATTACGATTCTAAATGCGACATTTGTGGATATAATTTTTTTAAGGAAAATGTTAGTCGTTATTCTATATATATCTGTGATATTTTGTATTACATAGAGTGAGTGAGTCATCAAGAAAATATATAATAATATCTTGAGTTCATCACGACTACAGTTTTACATAGTCATTCGAGATTTATAGATCTACTGTTACAGGGAACCACAAACTCTGTCTTTTCTAAAGAAGAAGAAACACGTTGAAGATTCATCGATTCTACATCGATTATCTAATGTGAATATAATTTTGTTGAAGTTTCTAAATACATTTCAAGATCTACTAAAACTAGATCGGCTGAGAACTACTTATACCTGAATATCATTCTTTCTGAAGATGACGATCCATCGACTGTCACTTGCATGCTGTTGCAACTGTGAAGATCAACTGAAAAGTATTTTAAGACAAATAATCTTTTTATTGTGAGTAACCAGCTTCTCGTACCAAGATATATATTCGGTTATATACATGAACCATAATGATATGTTTTTATCCTTAATTTGTAAAGGTGTCAATTGCCTCCACTCAGTTATGGATGGTTTGTTGATAAAAGGACCAGATAGTGAAAATCAACAAGCTCGTGGAGTAGAGAGTTGGTGGAGTGGACTAGGGGCCTTCTGTTCCCTGAACCACTATACATCCTTGAAATTTTTAACTGTTTATTTGCCGCTGCATAAAAAACTCGATAAATATAAAAGGATAGACTCGGTCATCATGATGATTCGTGAAGAATTTGTAAAATACACAATTCACCCCCTCTTGTGCTTAGTTGGTATAACCTGATCCAACAATTGGTATCAGAGGAGGAGATTTTGTCAAATATATAACAAGCTTTTAGATTATACAGAGCACAATGGATGGTACATGAGAGGGTATGTCAATGTTTTGATCTCTCTAATTCAACGATGAAAATTATGGATGCTGGAAATCAAGGATGATCATTTACTTAAAGAACCTTGGATAAAAAGTCTACTAAAAAATTATAACTTCCTATGTGATTCCAGAGAAACCTGAAACATGGAGTGCTGATACAGAAGAATAGTATGACATAACCTCGAAAGCTATGAATACTATCATCTATGGTCTTGGACCAGATGAATTCAATAGAGTATCTCAGTGCCCAACTTCTTATGAAATGTGGAAGACTATTGTAGTTGCCTATGAATGAACTGACAATGCCAGATAGACGAGGTATACCACTAATAAATTGAAATTCAACACATTCAAAATGTTTTAAGGAGAAAGCATCACCCAGATGAATTTAATACTTAAAGAAATTGTTAACAAAATCTCTGCCTTGAAAGATCTTATCAAACAAGCAGATCAAGCCCTAAAAGTACTGAGAGTACTACCACCTAGATGGAATGGGATATCAGCGGCTATTAGGAAATCATCACCAGTCAAATATCTAACTATGAGATAATTAATTGGAACCCTGATGATGTATGAAGTCAAGATTCAAGATGAAGCAAATGAGCATAAAGTCTTTATCAAGAGAGAAAATACTACTTTGAAGGTAACATCCCAAAAGAAGAGCAGAAAGATAAAGAATGAAATAAAAATGAAATTGGAGAGTTATCATTCATCTAATTCAGATGTGGAACTGGCTCAGCTAGCCAGAAAGTTTAGTAAATTCTATAAAAATAAGAAGGGATTCAGAAAATCCTTCAAAAAGGATGAAAAAGAACCAAGAGAAGTCAGATGCTATGAATGCAAAAAGATGGGTCACATTAGACCCGACTGTCCTCAATTAAAATAAGAAAAGAAAAATAAATTTTTTTAAAAACAATGATTATGAGCAGAAAGAAAAAAGAGAAATAAAAGCTACTTGGAGTGTTTCTGAAGACTTCAGCATCTCATCAAAGTCTGACTCAAAAAAAAGAAGAATAAAATCTGAAATAAAACATGTGCTTTATAGTAGAAACTGATGAGGTAAAATCTTATTACTCATCTAATTCTGATTCTAGTTCTAATTTTTAAAATAATAAACTTACAACCTACTGCAATATGCTGGAAGAGAAATATGATTCCTTATTTAAGAAACATAAATCACTAAAAAATATTCACACTGCTATTTTAAGAGAAAGCGACACTCTGCTAAAATAACATCAAGAATTAATTGAAAAATATAACTCATCAAAGACAAACTGTATAGATAATGAATTAAAATAAAAACACTACAAACAGAATTAGAAACATACAAAAGTGAAACTCTTGTTTTTAAAAAAAGGAGAAAATACTCTAAATGAAATTCTTGGAAAGAATGTGATTAAAAAGGAAAGATATGGAATAGGCAGTAAAGGTGATAAACCCAAATTGTATAAGAACTATTTTTTTCCAAGTACAAAAGGAAAAATTTGCAACTAATTTGGAACAAAAGGTCATATATCTAAAAACTGTAATTTAAGGCAACTACAAATAAGTGGGATTAAGAAAGCCTTTGTTGAAAGCATTTTATATGATTCTATTTATTATAGAAAAACAAAGCAAGTCTGGATTCCTAGGTCTTTTCTAGCTAACACCGCTGGACCCAAAAAAATATGGGTACCAAAACAAACCTTTGTTTAAATTCCATTGCTGGAAGTAGGTCACAGAAGACGAACTGAAATATGGTATATGGATAGTGGCTATTCTAGGAATATTAGTGAGAATTCATCGAACTTTAAAACATTAACTCAAAAGGATGGAGGATTAGTCACATTTGGTGAAAATTTTGAAGGTAAAATTATTGGCATTGGAACTATTGGAGATCCAGAAGCTATCTTAATTAATAAAGTACTCTATGTACAAGGATTGAAACATAACCTGATAAGTATCTCTCAACTCTGTGATGATGGTTATTTTGTTGATTTTTCTAACAACTATTGTTCTGTTTTGAAAGATAAATTTCTTAAATTTAGAGCACCCAGAACTGATAATGTTTATACCCTAGACTTAAATTCTTTGTGTAAACAAAAAGTAAACTGCTTAACTAGTAAGATAAATAAATCGTGGATCTGGCATAGAAGACTTGGACATTGAAATATATATTCTTTGCATAATTTATCTAAGAAACAATTAGTTTCTGATTTTCCTAGTCTCAAATTTGAATGGGATAGATTCTATGATGCTTGTCAACTTGGCAGCAGAACAAACCATCCTTCAAATCTATTAGCAAAATTGCTACATCTAAACCACTAGAACTTATCCATATGGATTTTTTTGGACCTTCAAGAATAGAAATATTGGATGGTAAATTATATGTATATGTTTTAGTTAATGAATATTCTAGATTTACTTGGATTTATTTTCTAAAATATAAAAATGAAGCTTTTACTATATTTGAAAGTTTTTGAAAAGCTGTCCAAAATGAAAGAGGTTTTAAAATAATTTCACTAATAAGTGATTATGGTGGATAATTTGAGAATCTGGAATTTAATTCATTTTTCTCAAATATGGGTATTAAACACACCTTATATGCACCAAGAACGTCTCAACAAAATGTAATTATTAAAAGAATAAATAAGACTATTCAAGAAATGGATAGGACTATGATAAATGAATACAGTATTCCTACCTATTTCTGGGTAGAATCCGTAAGTACAACCTACTATATAATGAATATATTTTTATCAGACCAATTTTTAAAAATACACCCTATGAACTCTGGAATAACAGAAAACCTAAAGTAAATTACTTTAAAGTTTTTGGATGCAAGGTTTACACCTTAAACACGAAGGAAAATCTTGGTAAGTTTGATCCAAAATATGATGAAGGAATTTTCTTATGATATTCTACTACTTCCAAATCTTATAGAGTTTTTAATAAAAAGTCAAGGATTATTGAAGAATCAGTTCATGTGAAATTTGATGAATTTGATCCCTTTGAGAAAAGAAAAACCAAATTGATGAATCTCACTCTAATGATAACATGAGACTTAAGAACTTAAAAGATGATTTTGAAAAAGATTTAAATGAAATTCAGTCCAGTTCAGAAGAACATGACATTGAAGAACCTAACAGTGTACTGCCTAGATAGTCTAGAACCCTAAATAATCACCCTTTAGAAACTGTTATAGAAGACCTATACACTAGAATAAAAACTAAAAGAAATGTAGGAAATATTGTTGAATTCTCTACCTTTCTATCCCAATTAGAACCTAATACATTAGAATAAGCCTTAGTTGATGAAAGTTGGATGATAGAAATGAAAGAATAACTAAACCATTTCAAGAGAAATTAAGTTTGGAACTTATTTGAAAGACCTCAGAACTATCTAGTTATAGGAAATACATGAGTCTTTAGAAATAAACAATATGATCAAGAAATAATAACTAGAAATAAAGAAATACTAGTAGCTAAAGGATATAATCAGGAAGAAGGTATAGGTTATGATGAGACCTTTGCAACCGTAGCTAGATTAGAAGCTATTAGAATCCTTTTAGCCTATGCATCTCATATGAACTTTAAATTATTTCATATGGATGTTAAGTCAGCCTTTTTAAATGATTACTTATTGGAGGAAGTTTATATTCAGCAACCTCCTGGTTTTAAAAATTCACAAAAACCAGATTCTGTTTTTAAACTTACTAAAGCTCTTTATGGCCTTAAACAAGCACTTAGAGGTTGGTATGAAAGATTGAGTTCTTTTATTTTGAAAAATGGTTTTGCTATTAGGATGAAATACCCAACATTTTTTAAGAAAAATATTAATTCTAATATTTTATTAGTTCAAATTTATGTTGATGATGTAATTTTTGGTTCAAAAAACAAAAAACTTTGTCATGATTTTTCAAATTTGATGCAAAGAGAATTTGAAATGAGTATGATGGGAGAATTAAATTTATTTTTAGGACTTCAAATTTATCAAAAATATTTTGGAAATGTTTTAAATCATAGAAAATACATTACTGATTTACTAAAGAAATTTGGACTTGAAAATAGCAAGACATATACAACTCCTATGTGTACTAATATAAAACATTATTTGGATGAAACTGGAAAATTAGTTGACAACAAGTTATATAGAGGTATGATTGGTAGTTTATTATATCTTACTACTAGTAGAACAAATATAATGTATTCAATATCTCTTTGTGCTAGATTTCAATCTGATCCTAAATAACCTCACTTAAGTGCTATTAAAAGAATTTTAGATATTTAAAAGGAACTATTTTTCAATCTCTTCTCTATAAAAAAATTATGATTTTAATTTAATTTCATGTTTATTTGCTGACTTTGGAAGTCGTAGATTATATATAAAAATAATCTCAGGAACTTGTCACTTTTTAGGAAAATATTTAGTGTCATGGTCTAGTAAGAAACAACACTCAATTGCCTTGTCAACAACTGAGGCAGAATATGTATTTGCAGGCAGATGTTGTGTACAAGTTTTGTGGATGAAAAACACTCTCATAGACTTTGGACTAAATTTTAATAACTCACATATTTTATGTGATAATACAAGTGCTATAAATATTTCAAAAAACCCTATTAATCATTCTAGAACTAAGCATATTGATATAAGACATCATTTTCTAAGAGATCATATTCTTAAAAAGGATATATTTTTAGAATTTGTAAGTACTGAAATTCAATTAGCTGATATTTTTACTAAGAAACTTCCCAATACGAGGTTTGATTTTATTAAGGGGGAGCTAGGTTTATTTAATTTTAAATAAAATTTTATTTTTATTTTTTACGCATTTATATTTTTTTTATCTTCACTATTTTAAATAATTTAATTATTTGTTTTTAGAATAATTTTCAATTTCAGTTGTATTATATTTTTTTCCACATATATTTTATTTTATTTAAATAATTTAATGATTATTATGTAAGTAAATGACATGAGAATCAAGGATGTTAGAAACTGTTTCAAATTCCAAACCCGTTCATTTTCTCAAAACCTTTCAAAACATCAAAACCCCTTACCACCTTCATCTACCTTTGACTAAACCTTCGAAACCCTAAACCTTCGAGCCTTCATAACTTTGAAACAGAAATGGCCAAGACATAGAGAATCGAGAAAGGAGAAGCTAGTAATGCCAAGCGTCAGCGCATGGCATGAAGAAAGATTCTACAGGGAAAAGTAATCGACCTGGAATGGCTATATCAAATGGATCTCATGCTATGGAAATCCCTCACTTTTCAGAATCTCGAGAAAAATTTTAGTGGTAAAAATACAGAGTTTCTATATGAGGTAGAGCTTCTTCAATTTTTCAAATCTGTCCAGTTCAGTCTTGGAGATATAGAGGACACCATATTTGAAAAAATTGAAGATCTTGATTTTTCAATTTCATGTGTATAAATAGATAAAATCTTAAATAGCCCTCACGAGGGAGTTTATCATTTCTAATTAAAGAATATTGGAGATAATGAACATAAGTCAGAGGAAATTATGTCATTTTTATTTGGTTCTAAAAGTATAAGAAAAATGTTAGTGAAGGATCTGGAACCTGATCAGAAGATTCTTGTTAAGTTTGTGCAAATAGGGATTACACCTAGGATGTCAGAGATGGAGAAGATTTTTTTCCTAACATGTACATAATTTTTTTTCTTATGAGTGAAATTAAGTTGAATTTTCCAAGATATATGGTAAGATATCTCAACTACTGCTGTCAACCATAGGCTAGAATGAACTTCTATCCCTATGGAATGTTCATTTCAAAATTACTATTTTAGTCTGATATGGTAAGATTGATAGATGCGAGAGTAGGATGCCATAAAAACAATATTTTCAATGCTGGGACTCTAAGGAAGATTGGATTCTTCTAGAGTACTGTAAAAGGAAAGCTTATGCTTGTTGGAGGTGAAGAAGACCAGGACTCAGCTCAGGGGTAGATACCTATTAAATCTAAGGAAGGCATGACTAAATCAAGAGTATACAAAGTTTCAAAAATTTCAAGAAGACTGAGATTTGAATTAGTTGATCCACCTGCTAATGAGGAATGTCAAGAAGGAATTCAGAGGAAAAGGCACAGAGTGGCTCAAGCTGGTGAGGATCCTACTCAAGAAAATGATGATGCTACTGAACCTCTTATGAGCTATAGATTTATTAGAGAATCTGCAGTACAACAAATTGAACAACCAACAGTTTCTCAGATTGAGGTGACTCCTCAAGTGGAAAAAGAAATTGTGCATCAATTTGTTGAAAATCTTGGAAAAGTTAAAGTGGCTAGACCTGAATCTTCTCAAACTATACAACCTGCTGAGATTGTTCAAGAGGAATTAGCTTAGGAGGAACCTATATTATAGGATCTAGTCTTGGAGGAACTCAATGAAGAATATGATCAGGAGGAGTAATATCCTACTAATGTGAATCTATAAGAGAATCCTTCTGAGATTCATACTGAAGTTATTAATGAAAATTTTTATGTGGATGAGTTAGTTCATGACTCCGAGGAAAAATATTTTGAGCAACTAGTGAATAAGGCTACATATTAGAGATCTGATGCTCAATCATTACCTTTAACTTTAATAAATCAAGTTGAGAATCATGCACAAAGTGCCTCTAATTCCGAGAATGATCATGTGGAGGAGTTAATATGAAAATTTAATAAAGTTCAAATCGAAAATGCTTCTTTGAGAAGAGCATTAGAAAAGGAGAGAAAAAAGTTTCAGAACATGAAAGATAGTTCAGTTTCAAAAATGGAAGTGGATGTTTTTAAGAAGGAAATGTTAGTTGAAGTTGGAAAACTAAAATCTGAAATTGTACTGAAATCAGATTTGGAAAAATTCAAAATTTTCATGGAGAAATAGTTTGCCACTATCAAGGATAGTCAAGCAGGTACATCAGGTACTTAACTTGATCTAATCAAGAGATTTCAGGCCATTACAATAGTAACGAGCAATATTAATGAAAGATTGAAGGAATTATAGTGTAATAGTGCTCCAATATCTTTTCTTATAGATAATAAAAAGCATCTTGTTGACCAACTTACATCAGATAAACCAGGGGTCCGAGTTTTGTTGAACAGATTCACAGAGAAACTAAATCAGTTTATAGAGAAGTAAGAGAGGTTACATGAGTTTTTCAAAGTCAATTTGATTGAAGATATCCATCTGAATTAGGAAGGAAGGGATCTCATTGTCCAGTTATGAGATGGACTGATGAAAAGGTTGAGACTGTAGATGTTTGAGCTCAAGGAAGTCATTCAGAGGAGCTAAAACCTGTTTCCCAAACCTTTTTAGCCTAACCATGATTCTCATTGTCATTACTGTACTTGTAATTATATTTTCAATAAAATATATTTGCATCACATGTTTATGTGTTATTAGTTTATTTTTCTATATTGTCTATGTTAGAATTGTATTAATCAAGCTTCACATATTGATAAACTATTTATCATAGCATTTACTTAAGTCCAAGTGCTATATTAAAATGTGTTATATTCATCATTCTATCATTCTTTTTGATATCACAAAAAGGGAGAGAAATATGGATAAACACAACATTTTTTTAAATCTTTTACTCAGAGGGAGAAAATAAAACTTTTCATTTTAAGGGGAGAAATTTCTAAAGTTTTTTTACGGAGAAATTTTTGGATAAACACAAAATTTTATTTTCTTTATTTATAAAGGAGGAGATATTATTTTACTTTATAAAGGGGGATAAAATGTGAAAATTAAGAAATAATTTTGTTAAAATAAAATAATGTTTTTATCTTTTCAAAATTATAAACTATATACAATTAATTTTGTAAGATAATTTCATTGGTTATTTCATGGGTTTTGTGATCATCAAAATGGGGGAGATTGTTGAGAAAAATACTCTATCTCGTTATGCTGATTTTGATGTTCACAAATACCTTTATTTATTATTATAATGATTTTACTTTGAGTATAGTTCAAGAAATTAATATTCTTTATTTCTCTATTTTGAAATAATATTAAAACATTTCATCTGCGTGGAATATTTGACAAAGTGTTCGGAAATCGTTTTTGTGTATTAGCATGTTCTGGAAACACTGTTCATGATCTATGTATTCATAAATCACTTTCGCGTGTTCTGGAAACACTGTTCATACCCTACATTGAGGAGTGTAGAATAAGGATGCAATCTGTCATTTACATTACGGCATATCAGAAAAGTATGGAAGAAGAACCCTAAGTTTGAAAGTAACCTTACATTCGGGATATCAAAAAAGTATGGAAGAAGAACCCTACGTTAGTATGAAACATTATGTTTGTTTCTCAAAAGTATGGTTCAACAACCTTACATTTTATAAAAAAGTATGGATCATGTACCTTACATTTAGAATCTGATAAAAGTATGGATCATCAAACTTACTTTTATAATGAACCTTAAGGATCATGTATCTTATGTTTTGCTAAAAAGGAAAGTATGGATATTATACCATACGTTTGAGAGTTGAAGAGAAAAGTATGGTTGATCAACCTTATGTTATCAACCTTACGTTATCAACCTTATATTATCAACATTACATTGTCAACCTTACGTTTTGAACCTTATGTTCAGAGAAAGGATGCTATATAGTTCAACCCTACATTTGGCGTTGGAGATTTAAATTACGACTTTATTGAGCAACAATATTTATGCAGATTATTAGGCTGATTTCAAGCCAGATTCAAAGCCCAATTTTAAAGAACATATTTTACCGATTCAAATCCATTTATTTTTTATTAAAATATTATATTTAAGAGGATAATTTCATACTGAATATTTAGGGGAGTTACGACTACTCTATTATTCAAACATTTGAATATCGCGATTCTAAAGGTGACATTTGTGGATCTAATTTTTTAATGAAATTGCTCATCGTTATTCTATATATATCAGTGATATTTTGTATTATACATAGTGAGAGAATAATCAGGAAAATATACAACAATCTCTTGAGTTCTTCACAACTATAGTTTTACAGATTCATTCGAGATTTATAGATCTGCTGTTATAAGGAACCACAAACTCTGTCTTTTCTGAAGAAGAAGAAACACGTTGAAGATTCACCGATTATACATCAATTATCTATTGTGAATATACTATTTTTTAAGTTTCTAAATACATTTAAAGATCTACTACAACGAGATCAGCTCGGAACTACTTCTACCTAAATATCATTATTTCTGAAGACGACAATCCATCGACTGTCAGTTACGTGTTGTTACAACTGTGAAGATCAACTGGAAAGTATTTCAATACAAATACTATTTTTACTATGAGTGACTAACTACTCGTACCAAGATATGTATTCAGATCTGTGTATAAACCAGAAGGCTCTATTTTTAGCCTTAACTTGTAAAGGTTTCAACTGCCTACACTCAGTTGTGGATGATATGTTGATAAGAGGAACAGATAGTGAAAATCACCAAGCTCATGGAGTATAGCATTGGTGGAGTAGACTAGGGGCCTTCTGGTCCCCGAACCACTATATATCCTTGCGTTCTTTAACTGTTTATTTTCCACTGCATAAACAACCTGATAAATATAAAAGGAAAGACTCGTTCGTCATCAGGATTCATGAAGAATTTGTAAAAGACACAATTCACCCACCTCTTGTGCGTATTTTGTATAACCCGATCCCACAATTTCAAGGTATTCCTTGTGAGCTAGATTTGAGCTTCCAAATGATGGATTTAGATTTGGATCCAGAAGGATAAAATGAACCCCATCAAACATTTGAACCAATAAAAGAGGAATTTTTCAATTTTTTATTAGTTTAGGAAAAGTTATGGCCAAAATATTAAAATAAATTAAAATTGTTAAATTCCAAAATAATCCATTTTAGAAATTAAGCTAAAAAATGATTCAAAAAATATAAAATGTGACAACTACCATTAAATTAAAACGAAGGTGGGATTGAAAAAATTGATATTTAGAATAAAATAATTAAAAATATTTTCTCTATCAATTCCCCCACACTTAAAAATTGCACTCCTAGGCAATCATCTACTTCCATGGTCAAAACAAACATCCCAAAGCATAAATGACAACATTGCTCAATTATCATATCAAAGAAAATATCATGCCTCCTATATGGATAAAAATTTCAGAACTCCTAAAAAATCATAATAATCCATTCAAATTTGTGTTAATACTCACATTTATTTCATACCTACCTCCCAAGAAAAATATTTCTCTCTTCACTCAAGGATATTTAATGTGGAGTTTTTCTCCTTTTCAAGAACATGTGTGATATATATAGGCTTTTTATACACATAGAATCTCCACTTCACAGAGTAAAAAATGTTTCAATCATGAGGTCTTTTTCAGGGGTTGTTCTGAGGTTAAGGGTTGGGAGGTTTTAAATGTAAAAACAACTGAGGCAGAATGAGTAGGGTAAAGCTCTAAAGTGAATTAAATTCTTGAAAATAGTTTTTCTCAAGAATGGTGTGCTCCTCAATTAGCTAAAAAATGAATCACCTACAAAAACCTATTCCTTTGGGAACTTCACACTTATAATTTTAGAATCAATGAATTTATTCCCTCTTTTCCCCAGTGTTAGCATTGTTTCAGCTTGAATGCATATCATAATTTCTCTTTAGAATCATGTTTTTTGAGGAAAAGAGAGGAAACATTTGATCTTCAAAAATTGGTGAACACCCAATACATATTTTTAATGATATTTTGGTCCACCCATACATCTTTATATAATGAAATTTCTTCCACCCAAGAAATAATAAATATGGAAACACATTCAATTCAACTCAAAAAGATTCTTTAGGAAAGAAAAATTCAACCCATCTTCTCCCTCCCCCACACTTGAGTTCAACAATAATCATGCATTTAACTTCTAGAGCAAGTTGGAAAGGGATAAATGGATTGAAATGTGGCTACCTGACAAGGTATTTAATGGATAATTGGGGCTTAATAAAGGTCATATGAAAATGTAGTCCTAAATAAGAGTTCAATGCAAAAAGGGATTTCAAAGTGGTGCCTCTATCATACTTGATATATTCCAGGAACTCTAATGGCATTGAAAAAGAGAAAAACAACAAGTTATGAATCAAAAAACACGTCTCAAGACTCTTAAGAAAAATATAAATGTAAGAAGATGTCAAAAATGTTTAGAAACCTCTCGAGTTGGGAAAGATTTTCAATTTGGACAGTACTACTGCACATGGGTTTCACTATCATTCAAATTTCTTCAAATGAAAAGATCAGAAATCAGAAACAAAATCCATTCAGAAATCATTCAAAACCTCAAATACTCAAATCAGGAAATGTGCCAAAAATACTAAGATGGTGTGAATTTTACAAAGTATTCAATTCAGTGAAATAATCCCAAAAACACACCCCAAAAATGAAAAAGGAAAACAAGAAAATTTCAGAAAAACAACAAGAAAGATAAAATGAAAGCACACACAAAATTACTAAAAAACAAGTTGAAATCCCCCCACTGATTCCATTTACTACCCCATTTTTAGATCAAATCATATCATGAATTTTTTCATGTAGAATTTATGTTGGGTAGCAAACAAAATAAATAAAAGGAAATATGCAACCTGATTTATTTTTCAGTGGCAGCCTTGAGTTAAGCTCCTAGATACTACCACTTTAAAACTACAAGATAAAAATTATAACACATAATAAAAATGAATAAAAAGAAATTGAAAAGGGATAGAAAAGTTATAATGCTTGGTTTGACCCCCCAAGTAGGTGCTAAGATTTTACTGCCCTTAGTCAGGCAGCTGTAGATGATTATCCCCAATCAGAATGTGGGTGTAGTTTCTTTGAGATAAACAACCACATTTGACTTTTTCCAGTGTCTATGAGTAGAAAAAAATATTGGAGAACCCAAAATAAGATAATAAAGTTCCCAAATCCCAATAAATAAGAAATATAGAATTTTATTTCAAGAGTGGGAGGGAAAAGAAAATAGGGGTGCTCCTTGTGAAATTCTGTGGTGACCTCCTCTATATAGTATGCAATTTTTTGTAATGGAGGTAGTTGCACCACCCCTAGCTTCTCCAACTCTTCTTTTTCAATAACCAACACTTGGGTGGTATCTTCCTTATCATAAAAGGTATTCTCCATTTGTTCTATGTCAAAAAAAAATTGAAAGGAGAAGTCAGAAAACAATTTAGTTTGAATAAGATTAAAACATGATGAATCAATCAAGAAATATTTCCTTTCAAGTAAGTCAGCTTGGAAATTTATCTCTTCTGGCAGGACCATTGGAAAATCCATCTCATTGGGTACATATTCTTAATAATATTAAAAATCAATATAGAGGTCAAAAGGTTTTGATTGTTCAATATCAATTATGGTAAGATCACATTTTAGGTTATCTTCAACAAAGATATTCCATGATTCTTGCAAAAAATGTTGATCTCCCATTAGGGAATCAGCTGGAATGTGTACTTCAGGGTCCTTCTAGATCAATGGATAAGTATGAGAGGCTATGATTAAATCCTTTAGTAACTCCTTCTCACCCTTCTTAGGTTCTTTTACATAAAAAATGATCAGTGAAATATCTTCCACCACTCGTTTTGGTTTAGGTTCCGGCTCTAGTTCTGGTTTGGGATGCTGCACCATTGAACAAATATATTCCTCAACCCTTTCATATTAGATCATTAGTTTTTGTATATATTATTTTAGTTCTTGAATATGATATTTTTTAATTTCATCTTCTTGCACCTAAGATTATTTAGTCCATTCAAAATAATCCCCATTGAAATACATCATTAAAGAAGAAGTTTTTTTAGTTTTTTAAATTTATTATTATTTTTTGTTTTTTATGAAAAATGGTGTGTGAAGGTGTTGAGATTGCTCGGTAATGGTGCCAATTTAAAGCACTTTAATTTTTCACAGATCCCCAATTAAAAGATTATTTACCTAAGCTTGCAATATAGTGCACTCCTAGCATCAGTCTCGAGGAGGAAACTTACCCAGCACCTAAATTCTATTGTCACTATTTATTTTCTAACTAATATATAATATAAAGACGTGTTTTACAGATGCATAAAATATGAATATATATATATATATATATATATTCAATGTGAACAAAATGATTTTAAAAATAAATAAAGGCGACATTTGTTCTTGGGGGATCATAATGGTTGATATCATTTTTTATTAAAATATTCTCAATATCAATTCAATGTAGTGATCAATATCTGTCACACTACATCCTCTCATTCGAAATGTTATTTCCCCAACATTGAGAGCTATACATGTGGGTAAATAATCTTCCTAAAGCAATCTAGGAGATCTCTTTGTCAAACATCGCTTCCCAAGCCACACTCCATCGTATGTATGACTTAGATAGTTAAGAGAATGATGAATGTTGAATGAGAAGAAGAACTCAGTGATAAAGAAAATAGATCAATCGCACCCCATAATCAATTTAATCACCAAAAAAATTTTGAGAATTAAATAAAGTGATTATAATTTAATCACAATGAAACTCAATCAACCACCATTTTCTCCCTCGAACAAATGCCGAGGTTAGTTCCCCATTCTCATGGAGTTAGAAGAGAATACGATGAGAGAAACACATAAAAGTAAAAATGGAAGAATGAGGTATGAATAAGAAGACTAATTTAAAATAAAAGTTTAAAAATATACTAAATAATCAAAGAAAATGTAAACTTACAAAAAATGGCCACTACTTTTCCAAGAATTTTAAATGAAGAAGGAGTACATTTTTATAGGCAATGGGATGAAATATATGGCTCCAAAATCATTTAACCAAATATATGTGTGTGTTAGACCTCCTTAATGAACGAATTTTGGAATGTGGTATTCTTGAAAGTTGTTCCAATATCTCTCCTCTATTTACCCACAAATGTTTAGCATCATTGGAAAATTGGGAAGAGATATGTATCCAAATTACATCAGAAATTTAATTATACCAAACAAACTCTTTGTATTCCAATGCACTGAATTCCAACGAATTTATGGCCTTGATAATGAAGAAATCAGGCGCGGAAATCTCAATGAAACTTGTTACTCCAGATGTATTCTTGGTATATGATAAATTTCAATTAAATTTGTTTGGTAATGTATGAGATATGGTCCAATAAATAAACTTATCTATTTCTATGCACTGATTTCGAGGTACGCCTTGTGAGATGGATTTGAGCTTTCAAATGATGGATTTAGCTTTGGATTCAGAAGGATAAAATGAAACACATAATATATTTGAACCTATAAAAGAGGAATTTATAAATTTTTATTATTTCCGGAAAAGTTAAGGCCAATATATTAAAATAAATTAAAATAGTTAAATTCTAAAATAAGCCATTTTAGCAATTAAGCTAAAAAATGCTTCAAAATGTATAAAATGTGACAACTGTCCTTAAATTAACACATTGGTGGGATTGAAAAAATTGATATTTAGAATAAAATAATTGAAAAATATTTCTCTATAAATTCCCCCACACTTCAAAATTGCACTCCCAGGCAATCATCTAATACCATGGTCAAAACAAACATCCCAAAGCATAAACAACAACACAGCTCAATTGTCATATCAAAGAAAATATCATGCCTCCTACATGGATAAAAATTTCAAAAATCCTAGAAAATCATAATAATTCATTAAAATTAATGTTAATCCTCACATTCATTTCATACCTACCTCCTTAGAAAAATATTTCTCTCTTTGCTCAAGGATATTTAATGTGTAGTTTTTATCTTTTTCAAGAACATGTGTGATCTCCATAGGCTTGATATCCACCTATAATCTCTACTTCACAGAGTCAAAAATGTGTCAATAATGAGGTTTTCTCCTGGGTTGTTCTGAGTCTAAGGGTTGGGAGGTTTTAAATGTAAAAACAACTGAGGTAGAATGAGGAGGGTTAAGCTCTAAAGTGAAGTAAATGCATGAAAAAAGTTTTTATCAAGAATGGTGTGCTCCTCAATCATCTAAAACATGAATCACCTCTAAAAACCTATTAATTTGGGAATTTCACACTTTGAATTTGAGAATCAATGAATTTATTCCCTCTCTTCCCCAGTGGTAGCATTGTTTCATCTTGAATGCAAATATGAATTTCTCTTCAAAATCATGTTTTTTTTGAGGAAAAGAGAGGCAACATTTGATCTTTAAAAATTGGTGAACACCCAAAACATCTTTGTAATGATATTTTGGTCCACCCATACATATTTACATCTTGATATTTCTTCCACCCAATCATCAATAAATATAGAAACACATTCAATTCAGCTCAAAAAGATTATTCAGGAAAGAAAAATACAACTCATCTTCTCCCTCCCCCACACTTGAGTTAAATAATAATCATGAATTTAACTTCTATAGTAGGTTGGAAAGGGATAAATTATTGTAATGTGGCTACCTGAAAAGGTATTTAATGGATACTTGGGGATTAATAAAGGGCGTATGAAAATATAGTTCTAAATAAGAGTTCAATGCAAAAAGGGCTTTCAAAGTGGTGCCTCTATCATACTTGACACATTACATGAACTCTAATAGATTTGAAAAAGAGAAAAGCAGTAATTTCTGGATCAAACAACATGTCTCATGAATCTAAATAAAAATAGAAATGTAAAAAGATGTCAAAAAGGTTTAGAACCCTCTCGGGCTGGGCAAGATTTTCAATTTGGATAGTACTAGTGCACATGATTTCACAATCATTCAAATTTATTTAAATGAAAAGATTAGAAATCAGAAAAAAAATACATTCAGGAATCATTTAAAACCTAAAATACTCAAATTAAGAAATGTTCCAAAAATACCAAGATGGTTTGAATTTTCCAAAGTATTCAATTCAGTGCAAGAATCCCAAAAACACACCAAAAAAATGAAAAAGTAAAACAAGAAAATAAAAAAAAAACAACATGAAAAATAAAATGAAAGCACACAAAAAATTAGTAAAAAACAAGTTTAAATACCCCAAAAATTATTCCATTTACTACCTCCTTTTTAAATCAAATCATATCATGAATTTTTTCATGAAGAATTTATATTGGGTAGTAAACAAAATAAATAAAAGGAAAGATGCAACCTGATTTATTTTTCAGTGGCAGCCTTGAGTTAAGGTCCTAGCTACTACCACTTTAAAACTATAAGAAAGAAATGAAAGCACATAATGAAAATAAATAAAAAGAAATAGAAAAATGGATAGAAAAGGGATAATTCTTTTTTGACCCCCCAAGTAGGTGCTAATATTTTACTACCCCTAGTCAGGAAATTGTAGCAAATTATCCCCAATCAGAATGTGGGTGTGGTTTCTTTGAGATAAACAACCACATGTGACTTTTCCAGTTTCCATGAGTAGAAATAAATATTAGAGAACCCAAAATAATATAACAAAGTTCCCAACCCCAAGAAATAAGAAATATAGAATTTTAGTTCAAGAGTAGGAGGGAAAAGAAAATAGGGGTGCTCATTGTGAACTTCTGTGGTGACATCCTCTATATAGTATGCAATTTGTTTAAAGGAGGTAGTCACACCACTGCCAGATTCTCTATCTCTACTTCTTCAATCAACACCACTTTGGTGGCATCTTCCTTATCATCCAAGGTATTCTCCATTTGTGATATATTAGAAATTTTAGGAAAGGAGAAGTCAGAAAACAATTCAGTATGAATAAGATTAAAACATGATGGATCAATCAATAAATATTCCCTTTAAAGTAAGTCAGCTTGGAAATTGATCTCTTTAAGAAGGACCATTGGAAACTCCATCTCATTGGGTTCATCTTCTTCATCATATTCTAATGAAAGATAGAGGTCAAAAGGTTCTGATTGTTCAATATAAATTATGGGAAGATCACATTTTAAGTTATCTTCAACAAAGCTATTCCATTATTCTTTCAAAAAATGTTTATCTCCCAATAGTGTATCAGCTGGAATGTGTTCTTCAGGGACCTCCTCAATCAATGGATGAATACGGTATGTTATGATTAACTCCTTTAGTAGCTCCTTCTCACCCTTATCAGGTTCTTTGACATAAAAAAATGATCAGTGAAATCTCTCCCACCACATGTTTTGGTTCTTGTTCCGGCTCAAGTTCAGGTTTGGGATGCTACACCATTGAACGAATATATCCCTCAACCCTTTCATGTTGGATCATTAGTTTTTGTATATCTTATTTTAGATCTTTCATATGATCTTTTGGAATTTAATCTTCTTGCACCTGAGTTTCTTTAGTCTATTCAAAATAATCACCATTGAAATACATAATGAACAATGAAGTTTTTTTTTAGTTTTTGAAATTTATGATTTTTTTTGTTTTTTATGAAAAATGGTGTGTGAAAGTATTGCACCTCCCCAGCAATGGTGCCAATTTGAAGTGTGGTAATTTTTCGCAGATCCCAGATCAAAAGATTATTTACCTAAGCATGCAATATTGTGCACTCCCAGGGTCAGTCGTAAGGAGGAAACTTTCACAACACCAAAATTCTAATATCACTATTTATTTTATAATAGATATATAATATAAAGATGAGTTTTAAAGGTGCATAAAATATGAATATATATATATATATATGCAATTAAAACAAAATGATGTTAAAACGAAAGAAAGAATACATTTTTTTTGGGGGATCACATGGTTGATAACATTGTTTATTAAAATATTCTCAATATCAATTCAATATTGTGATCAAGATCTATTATACTACACCCTTTCATTAGAAATGTTATTTCCCCAACATCGATATCTCTACATGAGGGTAAATGCTCTTCCTAAATCCGTCTAGTAGATCTATTTTCTGACCATCGCTACCCAATCCACACTCCATCATATGCATGACTTAGATAGTTAAGGGAAGGATGAATATTAAATGAGAAGAAGAACTTAGTGATAGAGAAAATGGGGCAATCACACGCCATAATCAATTTAACCACAACCAAAATTTTCATAATTAAATAGAGATTATAATTTAATCATAATAAAACTCAATCAACCACTATTCTCTCCCTCAAAAAAATGCCAAGGTTAGTTCCCCATTCTCATGGAGTTAGAAGAGAATACAGTGAGGGAAACACATAAAATTAAAAATGGAAGAATGAGGTATGAAGAAGAAGACTAATATAAATTAAAATTTTAAAAATATAATACAAGAGAAAAGAAAATATAAACCTACACAAAATGGCCACCACTTTTCTAACCCTTTGAAATGAAGAGGGGGTATATTTTTATTGGCAAGGAGATGAAATATTTAGCTCCAAAATATTTCCACCGAATGTATGTGTGTGTTAAGCCTCCTTAATGAATGAATTTAGGAATGTGATATTATTTAAAGTTGTTCCAATATATCTCCTATGTCGACCCAAAAAAAATCAAGCATCATTAGACAAGTGGGAAGAGATATATATCCAAATTATACTGGATATTTAATTCTACCAAACAGACTCTTTGTATTCCAATGCATCGAGTTCCCATGGATTTATATCCTTGAGAATGAAGGAATTAGGTGCGTCCATATTACTAAAACTTGTTCCTCTATATGTATTCTTGGTCCGTGATAAATTTAATCTCAATTGGTTTATTAATTTATGAGATATGGGCCCATAAATAAAATTCTCCATTCTTATGCACAGATTTCGAGGTACGCATTGTGAGATGGATTTGAGCTTCCAAATGATGGATTGAGCTTTGGATCCAGAAGGATAAAATTAAGCCCATAGAACATAAGAACCTTTAAAAGAGGAAATTTTCAATTTGGATTATTTCAGTAAAAGTTATGGCCAAAACATAAAAATAAATTAAAATTGTTAAATTCCAAAATAATCCATTTTAGCAATGAAGCTAAAAAATGATTCCAAAACTAAAAAATGTGACAAATTCTCTTAAATTAACACATTATTGGGATTGAAAAAATTGAAATTCAGAATAAAATAATTGAAAATATTTTCTATATCAATTACACCACACTTAAACATTGCACTCCTTGGAAATCATCTAATACCATGGTCAAAACAAACTTCCCAAAGCATAAAAGACAACACAGCTCAATTGTCATATCAAGGAAAATATCATGCCCCATACATGGATGGAAATTTCAGAACTCCTAAAAAATAATAATAATCCACTCAATTTAATGTTAATCCTCACATGAATTTCATACCTACCTCTCCGAAAAAAATATTTCTCTCTTCACTCAAGGATATTTAATGTGGAGTTTTTCTCTTTCTCAAGAACTTGTGTGATCTACATAGGCTTACTATACTCCTAGAATCTCCACTTCACAAAGTCAAAAATGTGTCAATAAATATTTCTTTTTCATGGTTTATTCTGAGGATGAGGGTTGGTAGGTTTTAAATGTAAAAACATATGAGGTAGAATAAGGAGGGTTAAGCTCTAAAGTGAGTAAATGCATAAAAATAGTTTTACTCAATAATGGTGTGCTCCTCAATCAGGTAAAAAATTAATCACCTCCAAAAAAATCTTCCTTTTGGAAATTAACACTTGGAATTCCAGAATCAATGAATTTATTCCCTCTTTTCCCTAGTGGTAGCATCGTTTCAACTTGAATTCAGATATGAATTTCTCTTCAGAATCATGTTTTTTTAGGAAAAGCGAAGCAGTATTTGATCTTCAAAAATTGGTAAACACCCGGACCATATTTGTAATGATATTTTGGGCCACTGATACATATTTCCATCATGAAATTTATTCCACCCAAGAAGCAATAAATATGGAAACACATTCAATTCATCTCAAAAATATTCTTCAAGAAAGAAAAATACCGCCCATCTTCTCCCTCCCCCACACTTGAGTTCTACAATAATAATACATTTAACTTCTAGAGGAGGCTGGAAAGGGATAAATGGATTGTAATGTGGCTACCTAAAAAGGTATTTCATGGATACTAGGGTATTAATAAAGGTCATATGAAAAGGTAGGCCAAAATAAGAGTTTAATACAAAAAGGGCTTTTAATGTGGTTCCTCAATAATACTTGACAAATTCCATGAACTCTAAGAGCTTTGAAAAATAGAAAAAAAATAAAATTTTGGATCACAAAAAATTTCTAAAGACTTTATATAAAAAGATAAATGTAAGAATATTTCAAACAAGTTTAGAAACCTCTTGGATTGGGAAATATTTTCAATTTGGACACTACTAGTGCACATGAGTTTCCCAATCAATCAAACTTGTTCAAATGAAAAGATCAGAAATCAGAAACAAAATCCATTCAGAAATCATTTAAAACTTCAAAAACTCAAACCAATAAATGTTACAAAAATACCAATATGGGTTGAATTTTACAAAGTATCTAATTCAGCTCAAGAATCCTAAAAACATACCAAAAAAATGAAAAAAGAAAATAAGAAAATTAAAAAAAAAACATGAAAAATAAAATAAAATCACACAAAAAATTCCTAATTTTTTTTGAAATACCTCCCCCACACTGATTCCATTTAAATCCATCTTTTTATATCAAATAATATCATGAAATTTTTCATGAAGAATTTATATTGGGCAGCAAACAGAATAAATAAAAGGAATGATACAACCTGATTTATTTTTCGGTGGCTGCCTTGAGTTAAGCTCCTAGCTGCTACCACTTTAAAACTACAAGAAAGAAAATAATAATATGAAAAATAAATAAAAATAATGATAAAAGGTATAGAAAATGGATAATTCTTGGTTTGACCCCCCATGTGAGTGCTAGGAGTTTACTACCCCTAGTCAGGCAGTTGCAGCAGATTATCCCCATTCAGAAGGCGGGTTTAGTTTCTTTGAGATAAACAACCACATGTGAATTTTTCCAATGTTCATGAGTAAACACAAATATTGGAGAACCAAAAATAATATAACAAAGTTCCCAACCCCCAAGAAATAATAAATATAGAATTTGAGTTCAAGAGTGGGAGGGAAAAGAAAACAGGGGTTCTCTTGTGAACTTCTGCGATGTCCTTCTACATACGGTATACAAATTGTTATAAAGGAGGATATCACACCACCAAAAGATTATTCAACTATTGTTATTAAATCATTATTTATTGGGTTATCTCTTCCTTATCATCCAAATTATTCTACGTTTGTGCTATATCATAAATTTTAGGGAAGGGGAAGTCAAAAATCAATTCAGTTTGAATAATATTAAAACATGAGGAATAAATCAAGAAATCCCCCCTTTCAAGTAATTCATCTTAGAAATTGATCTCTTCAGGAAGGACCATTGGAAACTCCATCTCATTGGGTGTATATTCTTCATCATCTTACAAATCTAGATAGAGGTCAAAAGGTGTTGATTGTTCAATATCAATGATGGGAAGATCATGTTTCAGGTTATCTTCAACAAAGCTATTCCATGATTATTGCAAAAAATGTTGATCTCCAATAAGTTCATTAGCTAGAATGTTTACTTAAAGGACCTCCTAGAGAAATGAATGAGTACAAGATGTTATGATTAACTCCTTTATTATCTCCTTCTCACCCTTCTCAGTTTCTTTGACATAAAAAATGATCAACAAAATCTCTTCCACCACTTGTTTTGGTTGAGGTTCCAGCTTAGGGTCAGGTTTGGGCTACTGAACCATTGAATGAATATATTTATCAACCCTTTCAACTTGGATCTTTAGTTTTTGTATATCTTCTTTTAGTTATTGCATTTGATCTTTTAAAATTTCATCTTATTGAACCTAAGATTCATTAGTCCATGTAGAATAATCACCATTTAAATACATCATGAACAAAGAAGTTTTTTTTAGTTTTTTAAATTTATGATTTTTTTAGTTTTTTATGAAAAATATTGTGTGAAAGTGTTGCACCTCCCTGAAAACGGTGCCAATTTGAAGTGCGGTATTTTTTCACAGATGCTTTATCAAAATATTATTTACTTAAGCAAGAAATATAGTTCACTCCTAGGGTAGATCTTGAGGAGGCAACCTACACAACACCAAAATTCTATTATCACTATTTATTTTCTAACTAATATATAATATAAATATGAGTTTGAAAGATGGATAAAATATGAATATATATATATATATGAAATGAGAACAAAATGATGTTAAAAAAAAGAAAGAAGACATTTGTTCTTGGGGGATCATAATGGTTGATATCATTTCATATTAAAATATTCTCAATATCAATTCAATGTAGTGATCAAGGTCTATCACACTACACCATCTCATTCAAAATGTTATTTCCCCAACATTGATATCTCTGTATGCGGGGAAATACTCTTCCTAAATCCAGCAAGGAGATCTCTTTGTAGACCATCGCTACCCAAGACACACTTCAACATATGCATGACTTAGATAGTGAAGGGAATGATAAATGTTGAATGATAAGAAGAACTCAGTGATGGAGAAAATGGGGAAATTGCACACTATAGTCAATTTAACCACCATAAAAATTATTAGAATTAAATAAAGAGATTATAATGGAAGAACAATGAAACTAAATCAACCACCATTCTCTCCCTTTAACAAATGTCGAGGTTAGTTCCTCATTCTCATGGAGTTATAAGAAAATACAACTAGAGAAACACATAAAAGTAAAAATGGAAGAATGAGGTATGAAGAAGAATAATAATATAAATTAAAATTTTAAAAATATACTATAGAACAAAATAAAATATAAACCTAAAAAAAATGTCTACTACTTATCCAATGCATTGAAATGAAGAGGGAGTACATTTTTATAGGCAAGGGGATGAAATATTTGGATCCAAAATATTTCCACAGAATGTATGCACGTTCTAGGAATCATTAATGAGTGAATTTATAAATGTGATATTCTTAAAAGTTGTTCCAATATCCCTCCTCTTTTGACCCACAAATGTTGAGAATCATTGGGCAATTGGGAAGAGAGATATATTCAAATTAAACCTGATATTTAATTCTTCCAAACAAACTCTTCGTATTCCAATGAACCAAGTTCCAACACATTTATGGCCTTGAGAATGAAGTAATCAGGTGTGACCCTATTAATGAAACCAGTTCCTCCAGATGTTTTATTTATCCATGATAAATTTTAGATCAATTAGTTTTTCAATTTATGAGATATGGGCCCATAAATAAAATTCTCAATTTCAGTACACAGATTTCGAGTTACGCCTTGTGAGATATATTTGAGCTTTCAAATCATAGATTGAGCTTTGGGTCCAGAAGAGTAAAATGAATACCATCGAACATGGAAACCAATAAAAGAGTAATTTTTCAATTTGGATTATTTTACGAAACATTATGGCCAAAACATTAAAATAAATTAAAATAGTTAAATTCCAAAATAAGAAATTTTAGCAATTAAGCTAAAAAATGCTTCAAAAATATTGGTGGGATTGAAAACATTGAAATTTAGAATAAAATAATTGAAAATATTTTCTCTATCAGTTCCCACACACTTAAACATTTCACTCCTAGGAAATCATCTAATACCATGGTCAAGACAAACTTTCCAAAGCATAAATGACAACATATCTCAATTGTCATATCAAATAAAATGTCATGCCTCCTACATGGATAAATTTTTTAGAAATCCTCAAAAATAAAAATAATACATTCAATTTAATGTTAATACTCACATGCATTTCATACCTACATCCCTAGAAAAATATTCCCCTCTTCACTTAAGGATATTTAATGTGGTGTTTTTCTCTTTCTCAAGAACATGTGTGATCTCTATAGGCTTTATATCCTCTTATAATTCCACTTCATAGAGTAAAAAATGTGTTAATAATGAGGTCTTATACATGGGTTGTTCTGAGGATGAGGTTTTTTAGGTTTTAAATATAAAAACATCTGAGGCAGAATGAGGAGGGTTCAACTCTAAAGTGAAGTAAATGCATGAAATGAGTTTTTCTCAAGAATGGTGCGCTACTCAATCAGATAAAAAATGAATCACCTCAAAAAACCCTTTAGGAATCTCACACTTATAATTTCATCATCAATGAATTTATTCCCTCTTTTCCCTAGTGGTAGAATTGTTTTATCTTGAATGAAGATCTAGATTTATCTTCAGAATCATATTTTTTGAGTAAAAGAGAGGAAACATTTGATCTTCAAAAATTGGTGAACACCAGGACCATATTTGTAATGATATTTTGGGCCACCAATACATATTTACATCATGAAAATTCTTCCACCCAAGAATCAATAAATATGGAAACACATTCAATTTATCTCAAAAATATTCTTCAGGAAATCAAAATACGGACCATCTTCTCCCTCTCCCACACTTGTGTTCAATAATAATCATGCATTTAACTTCTATAACAGGATGTAAAGGTATAAATTTATTCTAATTTGGATACCTAAAAAGGTATTTAATTTCCAATATGGGATTAATAAATTTCAGATGAAAAGGTAGTCCAAAATAAAAGTTCAATGCAAAAAGGACTTTCAAAGTGGTGCCTTAATCATACCTAACACATTCCATGAACTCTAAAAGCTTTGAAAAAGAGAAAAATAGAAAGTTTTGGATCACACAACCTATATCAAGACTCTCAAGAAAAATAAAAATGTAAGAAGATTTCAAATGGATTTAGAAACCTCTCAGGTTGGGCAAGATTTTCAATTTGGACAGTACTAGTACACATGAGTTTCACAATTAATCAAACTTATTCAAATGAAAAGATTGTAAATTAGAAAAAAAATCCATTCAACAATCATTTAAAACCTCAAATACTAAAACTAAGAAATTTTCCAAAAATACCAAGATGGTTTGAATTTTCCAAAGTATTTAATATAGCTCAAGAATCTTAAAAACACACCCAAAAAAATGAAAAAGGAAAACAAGAAAATTTCAAAAAAAAAATGAAAAAAATGAAAGCATAAAAAATTTCCTAAAAAACAAGATGAAATCCCCCCCAGACTTATTCGATTTACTACCCTATTTTTATATCAGATGAGATCATGAAATTTTTCATGCAGAATTTATATTGGGCATCAAGCAAAATAAAGAAATGGAAAGATACAACCTAATTTATTTTTTAGTGACAGCCTTGAGTTAAGCTCTTAGCTGCTACCACTTAAAAACTATAAGAAATAAATGAAACACATAAGAAAAATAAATAAAAAGAAATAGAAAAGGGATAAAAATGGGATAGTTCTTTGTTTGAACCCCCAATAAGGTTCTAGGATTTTTCTACCCCTAGTCAGGCCGTTGTAGTAAATTATCCCCAATCTAAAGGTGGGTGTGGTTTCTTTGAGATAAACCACTGCATGTGACTTTTTCTAGTGTCCATTAGTATACACAAATATTAAATAACCCCAAATAATATTATAAAGTTCCCATCCCCCAAAAGTAATAATTATAGAATTTGAGTTCAAGAGTGGGAGGGAAAAGAAAATAGGATTTCTCCCTATGAACTTCTGTGATGGCCTCCTGTATATGGTATGAAAATTTTTGTAAAGGAGGCAGTCACACAACCACCAGCTTCTCCGAATCTTCTTCTTCAATCACCATCACTTGGGTGGTATCTTCCTTATAATACAAGGTCTTCTCCATCTATGCTATATTATAAATTTTAGGAAAGGAGAAGTCAGAAAATAATTCACTTCAAATAAGATTAAAATATGACAAATCAATCAAGAAATATTCCTTTTCAAGTAAGTCATCTTGGAAATTGATCTCTTCAGGAAGGACCATTGGAAAATCCATCTCATTGGGTGCATCTTATTCATCATATTACAAAGAACTATAGAGGTCAAAAGGTTATGATTTTTTAATATCAATGATGGGAAGATCACGTTTCAGGTTATCTTCAACCAGGCTATTCCATGATTCTTGCAAAAAATGTTGATCTCCCACAAGTGCATCAGTAGGAATGTGTACTTCAGGGACCTCCTCAAGTATTGGATAAGTATGGGATGTTATGATTAACTTTTTTAGTAGCTCCTTCTCACACTTCTCAGGTTCTTTGACATAAAAAATGATTGGTGAAATCTCTTCCACCACTCGTTTTGGTTCAGGTTCCGTCTCAGGTTCAGGTTTGGGCTGCTGCACCATTGAATGAATATATTACTCAACCCTTTCTTCTTCGATCTTTAGTTTTTTTATATCTTATTTTAGTTATTCCATATGATATTTTGGAATTTCATCTTATTTCACCAGGGATTTGTTAGTCCATGCAGAATAATTACCATTAAAATACATAATGAAAAAAGAAGTTTTTTTTAGTTTTTGAAATTTATGATTAATTTTAATGAAAATGGGCGTGTGAAAGTGTTGTGCCTCCCTAGAAATAACACCAAATTAATGAATGGGAATTTTTTTTAGATCCTAGATCAAAATATTATTTACCTAAGCATGCAATATAGTACACTCCCAAGGTCGGTCTCGAAGATCCAACTTACACAACACCAAAATTCTATTGTTACTATTTATTTTCTAACTAATATATAATATAAAGATGAGTTTTAAAGATGCATAAAATTTGAATATATATATATATATATATTCAATGTGAAAAAATGATGTTAAAAAGAAATAAATAAGGCATTTGTTCTTGGGGGATCAAAATGGTAGATATCATTGTTTATTAAAATATTCTCAATATCAATTCAATGTAGTGATCAAGATCTGTTACACTACACCCTATCATTCGAAATGTTATTTCCACAACATTTAGATCTTTGTATTTGGGGAAATAATCTTCCTAAATATATTTGGGAGATATATTTGTTGACCATCACTACCCAAACCACACTTCATCAAATGCATGACTTAGATAGTGAAGGGAATGATGAATGTTGAATGAGAATAAAACTCGGTGATACCAAAAATGGGGAAATCACACACCAGAATCAATTTAACCACCACAAAAATTATCATAATTAAATAAAGTGATTATAATCAAAGCAAAATGAAACTAAATCAACTACCATTCTCTCCCTTGAACAAATGTCGAGGTTAGTTCCCTATTCTCATGGAGTTAGAAGAGAATACAGTGAGAGAAACACATAAAAGTAAAAATGGAAGAATGAGGTATGAAGAAGAAGACTAATATAAATTAAAATTGTAAAAATATACTACAATGGAAAAGAAAATGTAAACCTACAAAAAATGGTGACTACTTTTCCAACCCTTTCAAATGAAGAGGGAGTACATTTTTATAGGCAAGGGGATGAAATATTTGGATCGAAAATCTTTCCAAAAAATGCATGCACATGTTAGAAATCATTAATGAAAGAATTTCAGAATGTTTTATTCTTGAAAGTTTTTACAATATCTCTCCCATGTTGACCCATAAAATTTGGTCATCATTGTACAAGTGGGAGGAGAGATATATCCAAATTACACTGAATATTTAATTATGCCAAACAGACTCTTCGTATTCCAATGCACCGAGTTCCAACGCATTTATAGCCATGAGAATGAATGAATTAGGAATGGGAATATTAATGAAACTTCTTACTCTAGATTTATTCTTGGACCATGATAAATTCAAGATCAATTGATTTCTTTAATTTATGAGATATGTTCCCATAAATAAAATCCTCCATTTCTATGCACATGTTTCAAGGTATGCCTTGTGAGCTGGATTTGAGCTTCCAAATGATGGATTGAGTTTTGGGTCCAGAAGGATAAAATGAATCCCTTAGAACATAGGAAACTATAAAATATGAATTTTTCAATTTGTATTAGTTCAGTGAATATTATGTATAAAAAAGTAAAATAAATTAAAACAGTTAAATTCCAAAATAATCCATTTTATCAATTTAGCTAAAAAATGATTCAAAAACTATAAAATATGACAACTACCCTTAAAATAACACATTGGTGGGATTGAAAACATTGAAATCCAGAATAAAATAATTTAAAATATTTTCTATATTAATTCCCTCATACTTTAACATTTCACTCCTGGGATATCATCTAATACTATGGTCAAAACAAACTTCCCAAAGCATAAATGACAACACAACTCAATTGTCATATCAAAGAAAATATCATGGATCCTACATGGATAAAAAATTCTAAACTCCTAAAAAATCATAAGAATCCATTAAATTTCATGTTAATCCTCAAATAAATTTTATATCTACCTCCTCGGAAAAATATTTCTCTCTTCACTCGAGGAAATTTAATGTGGAGTTTTTTTTCTCTTTCTCAAGAACATGTGTGATCTCTATAGGCTTTATATCCTTCAATAATATTCACTTCATAGAGTCAAAAATGTTTCAATCTTGAGGTCTTTGTCATGGGTTGTTCTGAGGCTGAGGTTTGGTAGGTTTTAAATGTAAAAATGTCTGAGGCAGAATGAGGAGGGTCAGGCTCTAAAGTGAAGTAAATGCATGAAAATAGTTTTGCTCAAGAATGGTTTGCTCCTCAATAAGCTCAAAAATGAATAACCACCAAACACATATTCCTTTGGGAAGTTCACACTTTTAATTTTATCAGAAATTAATTTCTTCCCTCTTTTCCCCAGTGGCAACATTGTTTCAGGTTTATTGTAGATTTGGACTTCTCTTCAGAATCATGTTTTTTGAGGAAAAGTGAGGCAACATTTTATATTTAAAAATTGGTGAACACCAGACCCATATTTGTAATGATATTTCGGGTCACCCATACATCTTTCCATAATGAAATTTCTTTCACCCAAGAGGGAATAAATATGAAAACACATTCAATTCAGCAAAAAATGTTTTTTTAGGAAAGCAAAATACATCTCATATTCTCCCTCCCCCACACTTGAGTTCAACAATAATCATGCATTTAACTTATAGGGAAGGATGGAAAGGGATAAATGACTTGTAATGTGGCTACCTAAAAAGTTATTTCATGGATACTAGGGGATTAATAAAGGTCATATGAAAAGGTAGGCCAAAATAAGAGTTCAATGGAAAAAGGGATTTCAAAGTGGTGCCTCAATCATACTTGACACATTCTATAAAATCTAAAAGATTTAAAAAAGAGAAAAACAGAAATTTATAGATCAAAAAACATGTCTCAAGACTCTCAAGGAAAATAGAAATGTAAGAATATGTAAAATAGGTTTAGAAACCTCTCGGGTTGGGAAAGATTTTCAATTTAGACAGTACTAGTGCACATGAGTTTCACAATCAATCAAACTTATTCAAATTAAAAGATCAGAAATCAGAAAAAAAAATCCATTAAACAATAATTTAAAACCTAAAACACTCAAATGAATAAATGTTCCAAAAATACCAAGATGATTTGAATTTTCAAAAGTATTCAATTTAGCTCAAGAATCCTTAAAACACACCAAAAAAAATGAAAAAGGAAAATAAGAAAATTTCAAAAAAAAAAACATTAAAAATAAAATGAAATCATACAAAAAAATCCTAAAAAACAATTTGAAATACCCCACTACACTTATTCCATTTACTTACATATTTTTAGCTCAAATCAGATCATGAAAGTTTTCATGCATAATTTATATTGGGTAGCAAACAAAATAAAGAAAAGAAAGATACAACCTGATTTATTTTTTAGTGTCGACCATGAGTTAAGCTCCTAGATGCTACCAATTTAAAACTACAATAAAGAAATGAAAAAAATAAGAAAAATAAATAAAAATAAAGAGAAAAGGGATAGAAAAGGGATAATGCTTGGTTTGAACCCCCAACCGGGTGCTAGGATTTTTCTGCTGCTAGTCAGGCAGTTGCAGCAGATTATCCCCAATCAGAAGGTGGGTGTGGTTCTTTTGAGATAAACCACCACATGCGACTTTTTCTAGTGTCCATGAGTAGAAAAAAATATTGGAGAACCCCAAATAAGATAATAAATTTCCCAACCCCCAATAAATAAGAAAGATAGAATTTGAGTTCAAGAGTGGGAGGGAAAAGAAAATAGGGGTGCTCCTTGTGAACTTCTGTGCTGTCCTATTTCATATGGTATACAAGTTGTTGTAAAGGGGGAAATCGCACCACCAAAAGCTTCTTTGACTCTTCTTATTCAATAAATACCAATTGGGTGGTCTCTTACTTATCATCCAAGGTCTTATCAATTTGTGATATATCAGAAATTTTAGGAAAGGAGAAGTTAGAAAACATTTTAGTTTGAATAAGATAAAAAAATTATGAATCCATCAAGAAATATTCTTGTTCAAGTAAGTCAGCTTGGAAATTGATCTCTTCAGGAATGATCATTGGAAAATTCATCTCATTGGGTAAATATTATTCATAATATTACAAAGAAATATATAGGTTAAAAGGATCTGATTGTTCATTATCAATGATGGGAAGATCACATTTCAGGTTACCTTCAACATAGCTATTCCATGATTCTTGCAAAAAATGTTTATCTCCCATAAGTGCATCAGCTAGAATGTGTACTTCAGGGACCTATTCAAGCAATGTATGAGTATGGGATTTTATGATTATCTCATTTAATATCTCCTTCTCACCCTTCTCTAGTTCTTTGACATAAAAAATGATTGGTGAAATCTATTCGACCACTCGTTTTGGTTCAAGTTTCGGCTCAGGTTCAGGTTTGGGCTGCTGCACACTTGAACGAATATATTCCTCAACCCATTAGGATTGGATCTTTAGTTTTTGTATATCTTATTTTAGTTCTTTCATCTGATCTTTTGTAATTTCATCTTCTTGCACCAACGATTCGTTAGTCCAAGCCGAATAATCACTATTGAAATACATCACGAACAAAGAAGTTTTTTTATATTTTGAAATTTATGATTTTTTTATGAAAAATGGCGTTTGAAGGTGTTGAAACTCCCTGGAAACAATTCCAATTTGAAGCACATGAATTTTTCAAAGATCCTAGATCAAAATATTATTTACTTAAGCATGCAATATAGTGGACTCCCAGGGTCGGTCTCGAGGAGGAAACTTACACAACATCAAAATTCTATTGTCACTATTTATTTTCTAACTAATATATAATATAAAGATGAGTTTTAAAGATGCATAAATTATGAATATATATATATATATATATATGATATGTGAACAAAATTATATTAAAAATAAAGAAATAATACATTTGTTCTTGGGGGATCATAATGGTTGATATCATTGTTTATTAAAATATTCTCAATATCAATTCAATGTAGTGTTCAAGATATATCACACTACACCCTATCATTAAAAATATTATTTGTCCAACATTGAGATATCTACATGTGGGTAAATACTATTCCTAAAGTCGTCTAGGAGATCTCTTTACCGACCATCACTACCCAAGCCACCCTTCATCGTATGCATGACTTAGATAGTGAAGGGAAGGATGAATGTTAAATGAGAAGAAGAACTCAGTGCTAGAGAAAATGGGACAATCGCACACCATAATCAATTTAATCACCACCAAAATTATTATAATTAAATAAATATATTAGAGTTGAATCATAATGAAACTCAATCAACCACCATTCTCTTCCTCAAAAAAATTTCGAGGTTAGTTCCCCATTCTCATGGAGTTAGAAGAGAATACGGTGAGAGAAACACATAAAAGTAAAAATTGAAGAATGAGGTATGAAGAAGAAGAGAAATATAAATTAAAAGTTTAAAAATATAATACAATAGTAAAGAAAATATAAACCTATACAAAATGGCCACTAATTTTCCAACCCTTTTAAATGAAGAGGGAGTACATTTTTATAGGTAAGGGGATGAACTATTTGGATCCAAAATCTTTCCACTGAATGTATGTGCATGTTAGAGTTTCTTAATGAATGAATTTAAGAATGTGATATTATTGAAAGGTGTTCCAATATCTCTCCTATATCGACCTAGAAAAGTTTAGAATCATTGGAAAATGGGAAGAGAGATATATCTAAATTACACCAGATCTTTAATTCTACCAAACAGACAATTTGTATTCCAATGCAACGAGTTCCAACGCATTTATTGCCTTGATAATAAAGTAATCAGGTGAGGCCACATTAATGAAACTTGTTAATACTGAGGTATTTTTGGTTAATGATAAATTTTAGATCAATTGGTTTAGTAATTTATGATATGTGGGCCCATAAATAAAATTCTTCATTTCTGTGCCCAGATTTCGAGGTACGCCTTGTGAGCTATATTTGAGCTTCCAAATGATGGATTGAGCTTTGTGTCCAGAAGGATAAAATTAATCCCATAGAATATAGGAACCTATAAAATAGGAATTTTTAAATTTGGATTAGTTCAGTAAAATTTATGTCCAAAACATTAAAATAAATTAAAATAGTTAAATTCCAAAATAAGCCATTTTAGTAATTAAGCTCAAAAATGCTTCAAAAACTATGAAATGTGACAACTAACCTTAAATTAACACATTAGTGGGATTGGAAAAATTGAAATTATGAATAAAATAATTGAAAATATTTTCACTATCAATTCCCCCGCACTCAAACGTTTCACTTTTGGTTAATCATCTGATACCATGGTCAAAACAAACTTTCCAAAGCATAAATGACAACACAGCTCAATTGTCATATCAAAGAAAATATCATGCCTTCTACATGGATAAAAATTTAAAAACTCCTTAAAAACAATAATAATCCATTAAATTTTATGTTAATACTCACATTCATTTCATACCCACCTCCCCATAAAAATATTTCTCTTTTCACTCGAGGATAATTAATGTGGAGTTTTTCTCTTTGTCAATAACATGTGTGATCTCCATAGGATTTCTATCCTCCTAGAATCTCCACTTAATAGAGTAAAAAATGTGTCAATCATGATATATTTTTCATGGTTTGTTCTGAGGCTAAGAGTTGGCAGGTTTTAAATGTAAAAATATATGAGGCAGAATGAGGAGGGTTAAGCTCTAAAGTGAAGTAAATGCATGAAAACAGGTTTGCTCAAGAATGGTATGCTCCTCAATTAGATAAAAAACGAATCACCTCCAAACACATCTTACTTTGGGAAGTTCAAACTTATAATTTATGCACCAATGAATTTCTTCCCTCTTTTCCCTAGTGGTAGCATTGTTTCATCTTGAATGCAAATATGGATTTCTCTTCAGGACCATGTTTTTTGAGGAAAAGGGAGGCAACATTTGATCTTAAAAAATTGGTGAACACCCATCCCATATTTTTAATGATATTTTGGGACACCAATACATCTTTA
Organism: Viscum album; assembly: GCA_963277665.1. Taxonomy (NCBI): domain Eukaryota; kingdom Viridiplantae; phylum Streptophyta; class Magnoliopsida; order Santalales; family Viscaceae; genus Viscum; species Viscum album. Next base: position 1,746,029,404 of record OY728151.1, on the reverse strand, counting down.
AATCATGAAATTTCTTCTACTCAAGTAGTAATAAATATGGAAACACATTCAATTTAGCTCAATTTTTTTTGGAAAGTGAAATACAACCCATCTTCTCCCTCCCCTACACTTGAATTCAACAATAATCATGCATTTAAATTCTAGAGTAGGATGGAAAGGGATAAATGTATTGTAATGTGGCTATATTACAAGGCATTTCTTAGCTACTAGGGGCTTAATAAATGTCATATGAAAAGGTATTCCAAAATAAGAGTTCAATGCAAAAATGATCTTTCAAATTGGTGCCTCAATCATACTTGACACATTCCATGAACTCTAACAGCTTTGAAAAAGAGAAAAACAACAAGTTCTAGATCAAAAAACAAGTCTCAAGACTCTAAATAAAAATATAAATGTAAGAATATGTAAAACATGTTTAGAAACCTCTTAGGTTAGGCAAGATTTTTAATTTGGACAGTACTAGTACAAATAAGTTCCACAATCAATCAAAATTCTTCAAATGAAATGATCGTAAATCAGAAAAAAATCCATTCAAAAATAATTTAAAACCTCAAATACTCAAATAAAGCAATGTTCCAAAAATACCAATATGATTTGAATTGTACAAAGTATTCAATTCAGATCAAGAATCCTAAAAAAACACCCAAAAAAATGAAAAATGAAAACAAGAAAATTTCAAAAAAACAACATGAAAAATAAAATGAAAGCACACACAAAATTCCTAAAAAACAAGTTAAAATCCATCCCCCACACTTATTCAATTTTATACCATATTTTTAGCTCAATTTATATCATGAAATTTTTCATGAATAATTTATATTAGGTAGCAAACAAAATAAAGAAAAGTAAATATACAACCTAATTTATTTTTCAGTGGCAACCTTGAGTTAAGATCCTGGCTGCTACCACTTTAAAACTACATGAAATAAATAAAAAAACATAAGAAAAATAAATAAAAATAAATAGAAAAGGGATAGAAAAGGTATAATTATTGGTTTGACCACCCAAGAGGGTGATAGGATTTTACTTCCCCTAGTCAGGTAGTTTGAGAAGATTATCCCCAATTAGAAGGTGGGTGTGGTTTCTTTGAGATAGACCACCACATGTAACTTTTTCCAGTTTCCATGAGTAGACACAAATATTTGGGAACCCAAAATAAGATAATAAACTTCCCCACCCCCAAGAAATAAGAAATATAGAATTTGAGTTCAAGAGTGGCAGTGAAAATAAAATAGGGGTGCTCCCTGTGAACTTCTGTGGTGTCCTCCTCCATATGGTACGCAAGTTGTTGTAAAGGGGGCAATGACACCACCACCAGCTTCTGCGACTCTTCTTCTTCAATCACCACCACTTGGGTGGTCTCTTCCTTATCATCCAAGGTCTTATAAATTTGAGCTATATCAGAAATTTGAGGAAAGGAGAAGTCAGAAAACAATTCAATTTGAATAAGATTGAAACATGATGAATCAATCAAGAAATCTTCCCTTTCAAGTAAGTCAGCTTGGAAATTGATATCTTCAGGAAATACCATTGGAAACTCCATCTCATTTGGTAAATATTATTCATCATCTTCTAAAGAAATATAGAGTTCAAAAGGTGCTGATTGTTCAAAATCCATTATGGGAAGATCACATTTCAGGTTATCTTCAAAAAATCTGTTCCATGATTCTTATAAAAAATGTGGATCTCCCAGAAGTGCATCATCTAGAATGTGTAATTCAGGGACCTCCTCAGGAAATGGCTGAGTATAGGATGTTATGATTAACTCCTTTAGTAGCTCCTTCTCACCCTTCTCAGGTTCTTTGACATAAAAAATGACTGGTGAAATCTCTTCCACCACTCATTTTGGTTCAGGTTCCAGCCCAAGTTCAGGTTTGGGCTGCTGCACCATTGAACAAATATATTCCTCAACCCTTTCAGTTGGGATATTTAATTCTTGTATATCTTCTTTTAGTTCTTGCATATCATCTTTTTTAATTTCATATTCTTGCACCTGATATTTGTTAGTCCATGCAGAATAATCACCATTGAAATATATAATGAACAAAGAAGATTTTTTTAGTTTTTGAAATTTTTGTTTTTTTTTTATTTTTTATGAAAAACGACGTGTGAAAGTGTTGTGCATCCCTGGAAACAACGCCAATTTGAAGCGAGGGAATTTTTCACAGATCCATAATTAAAATATTATTTACCTAAGCACACAATATAGTACACTCCCAGTGTCAGTCTGGAGGAGGTAACTTATACAACACTGAAATTATATTGTCACTATTTATTTTCTAACTAATATATAATATAAAGATGAGTTTGAAAGATGCATGACATATATATATATATACACGCAACGCAGACAAAATTATGTTAAAAATAAATAAAGAAGACATTTTTTATTGGGGGATCATAATGGTTGATATCATTGTTTATTAAAATATTCTCAAAATCAATTCAATGTAGTGATAAAAATCTATCACACTACACCCTATAATTCGAAATGTTATTTCCCCAACATTGAGATATCTATATGAGGGGAAATACTCTTCCTAAAGCTGGCTAGGAGATCTCTTTGCTAACCATCGCTACCCCAGCCACACTCCATCGTATGCATGACTTATATAGTGAAGGGAAGGATGAATGTTGAATGAGAAGAAGAACTCGGTGATAGAGAAAATGAGGCAATCACACACCATAATCAATTTAACCACCATCAAAATTATCATAATCAAATAAAGATTTATAATTGAAGCACAATGAAACTCAATCAACCACTATTATCTCCCTCAAACAAATGTTGCAGTTAGTTCCACATTCTCATGAAGTTAGAAGAGAATACGGTGAGAGAAACAGATAAAAGTAAAAATAGAAGAATGAGGTATGAAGAAAAATACTAATATAAATTAAAATTTTAAAAATATACTATATTAGCAAAGAAAATAAAAACCTACAAAAAATCGCCACTACTTTTCCAACCCTTTGAAATGAAGAGGGAGTATATTTTTATAGGTAAGAGGATGAAATATTTGGATCCAAAATCATTCCACGAAATGTATGCGCATGTTAGACCTCTTTAATGAATGAATTTTGGAATCTGGTATTCTTGAAAGTTGTTCCAATATCGATCCTCTATAGACCCACGAAATTTGAGCATAATTGTACAAGTGGGAAGAGAGATAAATCTAAATTACATTGGATATTTAATTCTACCAAACATACTCTTCGTATTCCAATGTACCTAGTTCAAACACATTTATGGCCTTGAGAATGAAGGAATAAGGTGCAGATATCTTAATGAAACTTGTTCCTACAGATGTATTCTTGGTCCATGATAAATAGGAGCTCAAGTGGTTTGGTAATATATGAGATATGGTCCCATAAATAAAATTATCTATTTCTGTTTACAGATTTCGAGGTACGCCTTGTGAGCTTGATTTGAGCTTCCAAATGATGGATTGGGTTTTGGGTCCAGAAGGATAAAATGAAACTCATAGAATATAGGAACCTATTAAAGAGGAATTTTTCAATTTTTATTAGTTCAGGAAATGCTATGGAAAAAGAATTAAAATAAATTAAAACAGTTAAATTCCAAAATAATCCATTTTAGCAATTAAGCTCAAAAATGCTTCAAAAACTATAAAATATGACAAATGCCCTCAAATTAACCCATTTGTGGGATTGAAAACAATGAAATTCGGAATAAAATAATAGAAAATATTTTCTCTATCAATTTCTCCACACTTAAAAATTGCACTCTTGGGCAATCATCTAATACCATGGTCAAAACAAACTTCCAAAAGCATAAATGAAAACATAGTTCAGTTGTCATATCAAAGAAAATATCATGCCTCCTACATGGATAAAAATTTCAGAACTCATTAAAATAATAAGAATCCATTCAATTTCATGTTAATCCTCACATTCATTTCATACATACCTCCTTGAAAAAATATTTATCTCTTCACTCAAGGATATTTAATGTGGAGTTTTTCTCTTTCTCAAGAACAAACATGATCTCCATACACTACGGGGAAAAGGCTTTTTGCGACGGGGCTTTTGCGACGGGAATAAATCCCATCAAAAAAGGTCCGTCCAAGATGTTATTTGCGACGGGGGTAACAACCCGTCGCAAATAACCAACTATTTGCGACGAGATTTCGTCTCCGATCGCAAATAGTTTGGCGCGAAGGTTATTTGCGACAGTGGGATCCCACCGTCGCAAATAGTTAAGTATTTGCGATGGGCCCCGTCACAAATAACCGGCGGCGGTTTATAGCTTTTTGCGACGGGATGTCGTCCCGTCATAAAAGGTGTGTCGGCAGGGACTATTTGCAACGGGTCCCGTTGCAAATAACTTTTTAACCGCCGACAGTAATTAATGCGGGCGTAGGTATTTGCGACGGGTCCCGTCGCAAAAGATACTATTTGCGACAAGATACCCGTCCCAAATAATCTTACCTATATATACCCCCATCCGTTTTTCCTATCATTCCTCTCAAATTTTAGATCCTGTTTCTCTCTAAACTCGGATTTAAGAGAGGAAATTTTTCTAAGTTAATTTTTTTGTTCACTAAGAAGTTGTAAAGCCGTCTGCATCAATAGAAAATCTGTCTTAAAGGTATTTATGTTTTTTTAATTTATTATTTATTTCATTTTTTTATGTTAATTTTTTTTATTGTTGATTAGTTGTAATTAAATTAAATTTAAATTGTTTTGTCATTAGTATTTATTTGTACTAATAACTTGAAATTTTTAGTATTAATTTTTAATAATTAGTAGTAATTATTAATTATTAACGATAATTAGTAATGTATATAATTAATTTGTAGTAATTAATAATAATTGGTAATAAATAACAATAAATAGTAATAAATAGGAATAATTAGTAATAATTAGGAATAATTAGGAATAAATATTAATAGTTCGTAATAATTAGTAATAATTAGGAATAATTAGCAATAATTAGGAATAATTAGGAATAATTAGTAATAATTAGTAATAATTAGAAATAATTAGTAATAAATAGCAATAAATTGCAATAAATAGCAATAAATAGTAATATTTAATAATAATTAGTAATAAATTGTAATAATTTGTAATAAATTGTAATAATTAGTAATAAATTGTAATAATTAGTAATAAATACAAATAATTACTAATAATTACTAATAAATACTAATAATTAGCAATAAATACTAATAATTTGGAATAATTAGCAATAATTAGAAATAATCAGCAATAATTAGAAATAAATAGCAATAATTAGCAATAATTAGTAATAATTAGCAATAATTACTAATAATTAGCAATAATTAGGAATAATTAGCAATAATTAGGAATAATTAGCAATAATTAGAAATAATTAGCAATAAATAGCAATAATTAGTAATAAGTAGCAATAAATAGTAAAAAATAGGAATAATTAGTAATAAATAGGAATAATTAGTAATAATTAGGAATAATTAATAATAATTAGGAATAATTAAAAATAATTAGTAATAAATTGTAATAGTTAGTAGTAAATTGTAATAATTAGTAATAAATTGTAATAATTAGTAATAAATACTAATAATTACTAATAATTACTAATAAATACTAATAATTAGCAATAATTAGCAATAATTAGGAGTAATTAGAAAGAATTAGCAATAAATAGAAATAAATAGCAATAATTAGCAATAATTAGGAATAATTAGTAATAATTAGCAATAATTAGCAATAATTAGTAATAAATTGTAATAATTAGTAATAAATAGAAATAAATATTAATAAATAGGAATAATTAGTAATAATTAGGAATAATTAGTAATAATTAGGAATAATTACGAATAATTAGGAATAAATACTTTTAATTTGTAATACTTACTAATAATTAGTAATAATTAGCAATAATTAGGAATAATTAGCAATAATTAGGAATAATTAGAAATAATTAGTAATAATTAGCAATAATTAGTAATAATTAGAAATAATTAGCAATAATTAATAATAATTAGTAATAAATTGTAATAATTAGTAATAAATAAGAACAATTAGTAATAAATTGTAATAATTAGTAATAAATACCAATAATTAGTAATAACTACTAATAAATACTAATAATTAGTAACAAATACAAATAATTAGCAATAAATAGCAATAATTAGGAATAATTAGCAATAATTAGAAATAATTAGCAATAATTATGAATAATTAGCAATAATTAGCAATAAATAGAAATAATTAGCAATAACTAGGATTAATTAGCAATAATTATCAATAATTAGCAATAATTAGCAATAATTAGTAATAAATAGCAATAATTAGTAATAAATAACAGTAAATATTAATAAATAGGAATAATTAGCAATAATTAAGAATAATTAGTAATAATTAGGAATAATTAGTAATAATTAGGAATAATTAGTAATAATTAGGAATAAATACTAATGATTAGTAATATTTACTAATAATTAGGAAGAAATACTAATAATTAGTAATATTTAGCAATAATTAGTAATAATTAGTAATAATTGAGAATAATTAGAAATAATTAGGAATAATTAGAAATAATTAGTAATAATTAGCTATAATTAGAAATAATTACTAATAAATACTAATAATTAGAAATAATTACCAATAAATACTAATAATAATGAATAATTAGGAATAATTAGCAATAATTAGAAATAATTAGAAATAATTATTAATAATTAGTAATAAATAGGAAAAAATTGTAATAATTAGCAATAATTAGGAATAATTTGGAATAATTAGAACTAATTATCAATAATTAGAAATAAATAGATATAATTAGAAATAATTAGGAATAATTAGCCATAATTAGGAATAATTAGCAATAATTAGGAATAATTAGGTATAAATAGGAATTAATTGTAATAATTAGTAATAAATTATAATAATTAGTAATAATTAGTAATAAATATTAATAAATATTAATAAATAGTAATACTTAGTAATAAATAGTAATAGTTAGTAATAAATAGTAATAGTTAGTAATAAATATGAATAATTAGTTATAAATAAGAATAATTAGTAATGAATAAGAATAATTAGTAAATGAACCATTTTTACTGGCTCAATAGGCACATCAAATTTATTACGCAAAGTACTGTGCTACATCAAGGGACCTGGGTGATTGGTGGAGCATAATAAAAATGAAATCTCGGGAAAATCAATTTACTTAAACTGAGTGTGGTTCTGCTGAAGTGGAAGAAATTGAAATTTTTCATGTGACTACTCAAAATCCATATTTTTCACAAAGAAACGTGAATATTGATGAGGACACCCCACAATTAAGGGTCCATGGTGACGAATATTTTAATGATGTTACAATTGAAATTGAAATGACAAGGGATGATGAAAGTAAAACTCATATGGATATTGCTGATGCCGAGGAGGAATATGAAGACATTGACATCGTTAGAAATGAAGATGATGATGAAAGTGAATATTGGCATAGTTAAATTCTAGTTATGATCATAACTAATATATATATATATATAATAGTTATTTTCAACTATCTACTAACAATAATTATTTTATGTTTCAGATGGACTCTGATCTATTGCGTGAGTTAGAGGAGGCCGAGCTACCTTTGGATAAGGGGGATGTGGGATCATATGACCCTCAGCCTACTGGTTGTTTAGGAGGTACTCAGAGGGGGCACGGTCTTGCGTGACTGATGATTCCTGACCCTATACCTAAGCGACGTCCACTTTTTGGATTCGATCCATGCACACAGAGGTATGATAACCTGTATATTTTAGTTAGATTTCATTAATTTAATTATATATATACTAATTGTTTGATTATTTATTCTTTTTTCATAGTTTTGCGCATGTAGCTGTTGGACAGGAGAGGGATATCTTGCGTAATTATTTTTCTCAGCCATGGACCACATGGGAACAGATTCTCATTGATGTGCAGCTCGGCATGTACAATTATTGGCTGGTACGTAAATAAATAATATTTATTTTGAAATTTATTTTATTAATAACTTGATATTATAAATTATTTGTAGGGTTTATGGTATCCCATCAATGATAGAATGTGTGAAAATATCCATGTAGCATGGGAGGTGGCTCTGCGTGAGTGTTTGCGTCAGGTTTTGCACAATTTGAGAAAGACGACCATTAAGAAAGCAAGAGCGACAGTATTTGATGAGTCGTGTAGAGCCCACCGACCATAGTACATTTCATCTCAGGTTTGGGATGGATTATGTGCACACTGGTTGGGTGGTGGATTTCAGAGGAGGTCTTCATTGGGTCGGCAGAACCGGGGGAGATAGGAGGTGACAGATCGAGTTGGTAGCCATGCATTCAGTACGCATAGAGAGCATATGGTAAATATATTTTTTTAAATATTTTATATAACTTCAAATATAAACAGTTTATTTTATATTCATATAGGTAGTCGAGCATCCCGATATTACAAAGTACAATTTTTATTGGAGGATGTACAATGATCCAGCCATCGGAGAGATTAGAGGTGATCGCCAACGTCCGATTGTGGTTAGTCTTATTTTTTTTTTCAGTTTGACAATTAACTGCATATAATATTTTCACAATTTTAATTTCAAATTGGAATTAAAGGAGTCATATGAGGCTGCGACTTCTCAGACATAGGTTGAGGTTCAGGACGAGGCGACTGATCATACCAGTGCCCACTATTTCGACGAGGCGATATGGATAGAGGCAACTCGGTATGGCTTTGAGAAGGGTCGAGTAGTTGGTATCGGCTCTCACGTGACTCCTGGTACTTATTATGGTACTGCTGCGATGTCAGCGTCCAGCTCGAGAGGAGCTCGTGGAGAGACATCATCTTATGGCTCACAGTATCAGGAGTAGTTCCAAGCTCAGAATGACCTTATAGAGATTTTGCAGATGCAGCAAGAAGAGATGCGTTAGCAGCAGTAGTAGCAGCAACAACACGATGAAGATATGCATTGATGGAAGCAGTAGCAGCAACACGAGGAGGAGATGCATCGATGAAAGTAGCAGTATCACGAGAAAATGGAGTACATGCGTCGTCTGACTCGTAGTTTAGGGATGGAGTTTCTTCTACCAGCTCCTTCAGCTCCTCTACCTCCTCCAGAAGACGAACCCCAGTAATTTTTTTATGTCAAAAACATTTGAATTTAAATTTGTTTTAATATGAAATATTTACAGTTTCTATCTTTTATATCAGTGCGATTATTACATAATTTAATTTTTAATATTTTATGATTTGTTTTTGTGAATATTGAGAATTTTAATATGTTTTATTTTTTTTATTATTTTAATAATATTAATATTATTCTTTCATTAATTATAATTTTATTAAATATATTTTTTCAGTATTATATTTTTTAATATTTGTTTATTTTACTAATAATAATAATAATAATAATAATATTTTATGATTTTTTTTATATTTTTTGTGAATATTGATAATTTTAATATTTTTTATTTTTTTTATTATTTTAATATTATTAAAATTAATTTTTCAATAATCATAATAATATTTTATGATTTTTTTATATTTTTTTGTGAATATTGTGAATTTTAATATTTTTATTATTATTTTAATAATATTATAATTAATTTTTCAATAATCATAATTTTATTAAATTTATTTTTTTTAAAATTTATGTATTATTTATGACGGGATCTGTTGCGACGGGATCCCATCGCAAATAGTCTAAATAATTTTTTCTTAAAAAAGGTATTTGTGACGGGATTACAAGCCCATTGCAACTAATCTAAAAAATATATTTTCAAAACGCATTTGCGACGGGATTATGGGCCTGTCACAAAAAAGTATTTGCGACACACCCGTCGCAAAAGAGCTTATATATATATAAAGTATATAATCGGAGACTTATTTGCAACGGTGAAGTTTTCCATCGCAAATATTCTAAAAAAAATATTTTCAAAACACATTTGCGATGGGATTACGGGCCCGTCGCAAAAAAGTATTTGCGACGGGGCCCCGTCGCTAAAGCTTATTTGCGACGAGATCCCATTGCAAATAACCCGTCGCAAATACCTTGAATTCTAGTAGTGATAAGATTTATATCCTCATAGAATCTTCACTTCACAGAGTAAAAAATGTTTCAATCATGAGGTATTTTGCATGGTTTGTTCTGAGGCTGAGGGTTGACAGGTTTTAAATTTAAAAACATCTGAGGCAGAACACTACTAGAATTCAAGGTATTTGCGACGGGATCCCGTCGCAAATAAGATTTAGTGACAGGGTCCCGTCGCAAATAATATTTTTTAGGACAGGAAAATTCACCATCACAAATAATTATCCAATTATATACTTTATATATATATAATCTCATTTGTGACGGGTCCGTCGCAAATATTTTTTTGCGACGGGCCTGTAATCCCGTTGCAAATGCGTTTTGAAAATATTTTTTTAGACAATTTGCGATGGGAAACTTCACCGTCGCAAATAAGTCTCTGATTATATACTTTATATATATAAGATCTTTTGCGACGGGCCCGTCACAAATACTTTTTTACGACGGGCCCCTAATCCCATCGTAAATGCGTTTTGAAAATATATATTTTTAGACTATTTGCGACGGGCCCATCGCAAATACCTTTTTTAAGAAAAAATTATTTAGACTATTTGCGATGGGATCCCATCACAACAGATCCCGTCCCAAATAATAAATAAATTTTAAAAAAATAAATTTAATAAAAATATGATTATTGAAAAATTAATTTTAATATTATTAAATTAATAAAAAAAATAAAAAAAATTAAAATTCTCAATATTCACAAAAAAATATAAAAAAAAATCATAAAATATTATTATGATTATTGAAAATTTAATTTTAATATTATTAAAATAATAAAAAAAATAAAAAATAATAGAATTCTCAATATTCACAAAAAAATATAAAAAAAATCATAAAATATTATAATTATTATAATAATAATAATAATTATTAAAATAATAAAATATTAAAAAATATAATACTGAAAAAATATATTTAATAAAATTATAATTAATGAAACAATAATAATAATATTATTAAAATAATAAAAAAATAAAAAAAATTAAAATTTTCAATATTCATAAAAACAAATCATAAAATATAAAAAATTAAATTATGTAATAATCACACCGATATAAAAGACAAAAACTGTAAATATTTCATATTACAATAAGTTTAAATTCAAATGTTTTTGACATAAAAAAATCACTGGGGGGGTCGTCTTCTGAAGGAGGTGGAGGAGCTGGTGGAGGAAATTCCATCCCTAAACTATGAGTCAGACGGTGCATGTACTCCATCTGCTCATGATGCTGCTGCTGCCATCGACGCATCTCCTCCTCGTGCTGCTGCTGCTTCTGCTGCCATCAACGCATCTCCTCATCGTTCTGCTGCTGCTGCTATTGCTGACACATCTCTTCTTACTGCTTCTGCAAACTCTCTATAAGGTCATTCTGAGCTCGGAACTGCTCGTGATACTGTGATCCAGAAGATGACGCCTCTCCACGAGTTCCTCTCAAGCTAGACGCCGACATCATAGTAGTACCATAATAAGTACCATGAGTCACATGAGAGCGGATACCAACTACTTGGCCCTTCTCAAAGCCATTCTGAGTCTCCTGCATCCATGACGCCTCGTCGAAATGGTGGACACTGGTCTGATTAGTCACCTCGTCCTGAACCTCAGCCTGTGCCTGAGAAGTCGCAGCCTCATATGACTCTTTCAATTCCAATTTGAAATTAAAATTGTGAAAATATTATATGCAGTTAATTGTCAAACTGAAAAAAAGAAGACTAACCACAATCTGACGCTGGTGATCACCTCTAATCTCTCTGGTGGTTGGATCATTGTACATCCTTCGATAAACATCATACTCTATAATATCGGGATGCTCAACTGCCTATATGAATATAAAATAAATTGTTTTTATTTGAAGTTATATAAAATATTTAAAAAAAATACTTACCAGATGCTCTCTATGCGTATTGAATGTATGACTACCAGCTTGATGCGTCACCTCATGTCTCCCTTGGTTCTGCCGACCCAATGAAGACCTCCTATGAAATCCACCACCCAACCAGTGTGCACATAATCTATCCCAAACCTGAGATGAAATGTACTATGGTCGGTGGGCTCTACACGACTCATCAAATACTATCACTCATACTTTCTTAATGGCCGTCTTTCTCAAATTGTGAAAAAACTGACGCAAATGCTCACGCATAGCCACCTCCCATGCTGCATGGATTTCGTCACACATTCTATCATCGATGAGATACCATAAACCCTACAAATAATTTATAATATCAAGTTATTAATAAAATAAAGTTCAAAATAAATATTATTTATTTACGTACCAGCCAATAATTGTACATGCCGAGCTGCACATCAACGAGAATCTATTCCCATGTGGTCCATGGATGAGAAAAATAATTGCGCAAGATAACGCTCCCCTTTCCAAAAGCTACATGCACAAAATTGTGAAAAAAGAATAAATAATCAAACAATTAGCACATAAATAAATAAATTAATGAAATCTAACTAAAATATACAGGTTACCATACCTCCGTCTGCGTGGATCGAAGCCAAGATGTGGACGTCACTCGGGGATAGGGTCAGGAATCATCAGTCGCGCAAAACCGCGCCCCCTCCATGTACCTCCTAAACCACTAGTAGGATGAGGGTCAGATGATCCCACATCACCCTCATCCAAAGGTAGCTCAGCCTCCTCTAACTCACGCAATAGATCATAGTTCATCTGAAACACAAAATAATTGTTGTTAGCAGATAGTTGAAAATAACTATTATATATATATATATATGTTAGTTATGATCATAACCAGCATTTAACTATGCCAATGTTCACCTTCATCATCATCTTCATATCTAATGATGTCAATGTCTTCATATTCCTCCTCGGCATCATCAATATCCATATGAGTTTTAGTTTCATCACCCCTTGTCATTTCAATTTCATTTGTAACATCATTAACATCTTCGTCACTATGGACCCTTAATTGTGGGGTGTCATCATCAATATTCACGTTTCTTTGTGAAAAAGATGGATTTTGAGTAGTCTCTTAAAAAATTTCAATTTCTTCCACTTCAGTGGAACCATATTCAGTTTGAGTAAATTTATTTTCCCAAGATTTCATTTTTATTATGCTCCAGCAATCACCCAGGTCACTTTAAGTTGCACAATACTTTGCGTAATAAATTTGATGTGCCTATTGAGCTAGTAAAAAGGGTTCATTTACTAATTATTCTTATTTATTACTAATTATTCTTATTTATAGCTAATTATTCATATTTATTACTAACTATTACTATTTATTACTAACTATTACTATTTATTACTAAGTATTACTATTTATTAATATTTATTACTATTTATTACTAATTATTACTAATTATTACAAATTATTACTAATTATTACAAATTATTACTAATTATTACGATTTATTCCTATTTATTACTAATTATTCCTAATTATTGCTAATTATTCCTAATTATTACTAATTATTTCTAATTATTTCTAATTATTTCTAATTATTTCTAATTAGTTCAAATTATTCCTAATTTTTCCTAATTACTACTAATTATTACAATTTATTCCTATTTATTGCTAATTATTAGTAATTATTGATAATTATTGCTAATTATTGCTAATTATTCCTAATTATTGCTAATTATTTTTAATTATTAGTACTTATTAGTAATTATTACTAATTATAGCTAATTATTACTAATTATTGTTAATTATTCCTAATTATTGCTAATTATTCCTAATTATTGCTAATTATTACTAATTATTGCTAAATATTACTAATTATTAGTATTTATTCTTAATTATTAGTAAATATTACTAATTATTATTATTTATTCCTATTTATTACTAATTATTCCTAATTATTACTAATTATTCCTAATTATTACTAATTATTCCTATTTATTAATATTTAGTACTATTTGTTACTAATTATCGCTATTTATTACTAATTATTGCTAATTATTGCTAATTATTCTTAATTATTGCTAATTATTGCTAATTATTGCTAATTATTGCTAGTTATTTCTAATTATTGCTAATTATTGCTAATTATTACTAATTATTACTAATTGTTACTATTTATTTCTAATTATTGCTAATTATTTCTAATTATTTCTAATTATTCCTAATTATTAGTATTTATCGCTAATTATTAGTAGTTATTACTAATTATTAGTATTTATTACTAATTATTACAATTTATTACTAATTATTACAATTTATTACTAATTATTATTAATTATTACTAATTATTATTAATTATTGCTAATTATAACTAATTATTGCTAATTATTACTAATTATTCCTAATTATTGCTAATTATTCCTAATTATTCCTAATTATTACTAATTATTTGTAAGTATCACTAATTATAAGTATTTATTCCTAATTATTCGTAATTATTCCTAATTATTACTAATTATTCCTAATTATTCCTAATTATTCCTATTTGTTAATATTTATTTCTATTTATTACTAATAATTGGTATTTATTACTAATTATTGCTAATTATTACTAATTATTACTAATTATTACTAATTATTCCTAATTATTCCTAATTATTGATAATTATTTCTATTTATTTTTATTTATTGCTAATTATTTCTAATCATTCCTAATTATTGCTAATTATTGCTAATTATTAGTATTTATTAGTATTTATTACTAATTATTACAATTTATTACTAATTATTACAATTTATTACTAACTTTTACAATTCATTACTAATTATTTTTAATTATTCCTAATTGTTATTAATTATTCCTAATTATTGCTAATTATTCCTATTTATTACTAATTATTCCTATTTTTTACTATTTATTACTAATTATTGCTATTTATTGCTAATTATTGCTATTTATTGCTAATTATTGATAATTATTCCTAATTATTTCTAATTATTCCTAATTATTGCTAATTATTATTAATTATTGCTAATTATTACTAATTATTGGTAATTATTGCTATTTATTTCTAATTATTGCTAATTATTTCTAATTCTTGCTAATTATTCCTAATTATTAGTATTTATTGCTAATTATTAGTATTTATTAGTAATTATGAGTAATTCTGAGTAATTATTAGTATATATTACTAATTATTACAATTTATTACTAATTATTACAATTTATTACTAATTATTATTAATTATTGCTATTTATTGCTATTTATTTCTATTTATTACTAATTATTACTAATTATTGCTAATTATTGCTAATTATTCCTAATTATTCCTAATTATTCCTAATTATTCCTAATTATTACTAATTATTAATATTTATTCCTAATTATTCCTAATTATTACTAATTATTCCTATTTATTACTATTTATTGATATTTATTACCAATTATTATTAATTACTTCAAATTAATTATATACATTACTAATTATCATTAATAATTAATAATTACTACTAATTATTAAAAATTAATACTAAAAATTTCAATTTATTAGTACAAATAAATACTAATGACAAAACAATTTAAATTTAATTTAATTAAAACTAATCAACAATAAAAAAATTTAACATAAAAAAATGAAATAAATAATAAATTAAAAAAAACATAAATACCTTTAAGACTGATTTTATATTGATGCAGACGGCTTCACAACTTCTTCGCAAACAAGAAAATTTACTTAGAAAAATTCCCTCTCTTAAATCCGAGTTTAGAGAGAAACATGATCTAAATTTTGAGAGGAACGAGAGGAAAAACAGATGGGGGGTATATATTGGTTAGATTATTTGCGACGGGACCCATCGCAAATTGTCCCTGCCGATACACCTTTTGCAACGGGACGACATCCCGTCGCAAAAAGCTATAAACCGCCGCCGATTATTTGCGACGGGGCCCGTCGCAAATACTTAACTATTTGCGACGGTGGGATCCCACCATCGCAAATAACCTTCACGCGGTTTGGTGCCCTATCCGCGCCAAAATATTTGCGATGGGAGACGAAATCCCGTCGCAAATATTTGGTTATTTGCGACGGGTCGTTACCCCCTTCACAAATAACCTCTTGGACGGACCTTTTGCCACGAGATTTATTCCCGTCGCAAAAGCCCCGTCGCAAAAAGCCCTTTTTCCCATAGTGGAATGATGATGGTTAAGCTCTAAAGTGAAGTAAATGCATGAAAGCAGTTTTACTCAAGAATGGTGTGCTTCTCAATCAGCTCAAAAATAAATAAAATAAAAAAACATCTTCCTTTGGGAAGTTCACACTTGGAATTTAAGCATCAATGAATTTCTTCCCTCTTTTCCCCAGTGGTAGCATTGTTTCATCTTGAATACAGATCTAGATTTCTCTTCAGAATCATGTTTTTTTTGGAAAAGAGAGGGAGTATTTGATCTTCAAAAATTGGTGAACACTCAACCCATATTTGTAATGATATTTTGGGTCACCCATAAATAATTCCATCATGAAATTTCTTCCATCCAAGTAGAAATAAATATGGTAACACATTCAATTCTACTCAAAAATATTCTTCAGGAAAGCAAAATAATCCCATCTTCTCCCTCCTCCACACTTGAGTTCAACAATTATCATACATTTAACTTCTAGAGCAAGATAGAAAGGGATAAATGTCATGTAATGTGGACACCTAACAAGGTATTTCATGGATACTAGGGGCTTAATAAAGGTCAGATGAAAAGGTAGTCCAAAATAAGAGTTCAATACAAACAGGGCTTTCAAAGTGGTGCCTCAATCTTACTTGACACATTCCATGAACTCTAACAACTTTGAAAAATAGAAAAACAGCAAGTTTTGGATCACACAAAATGTCTCAAGACTCTCAAGAAAAAGATAAATGTAAGAAGATGTTAAACAGGTTTAGAAACCTCTTGGGTTGGGCAAGATTTTCAATTTAGATAGTACTAGTGCACACGAGTTTCATAATCAATCAAACTTCTTCAAATGAAAAGATCAGAAATTAAAAAAAATCCATTCAGAAATCATTTAAAAACTCAAATACTCAAATCAATAAATTTTCAAAAAATAG
Source organism: Viscum album (assembly GCA_963277665.1). Classification (NCBI taxonomy): domain Eukaryota; kingdom Viridiplantae; phylum Streptophyta; class Magnoliopsida; order Santalales; family Viscaceae; genus Viscum; species Viscum album. Next base: position 1,746,012,371 of record OY728151.1, on the reverse strand, counting down.
CAATATGGTTTGAATTTTCCAAAGTATTCAATTCAGCTCAAGAATCCTAAAAACACACCAAAAAAATGGAAAAATAAAACAAGAAAATTTCAAAAAAACAAAAACATAAAAAATAAAATGAAAGTACACACAAAATTACTAAAAAACAAGTTGAAGTCCCTCCCCCACACTTATTATATTTAATACCCTATTTTTATTACAAATAAGATCATGAAATTTTTCATGCAAAACTTATATTGTGTAACAAAAAAAAAGGAAAGATACAACCTGATTTATTTAGTGGAATCCTTTTGTTAAGATCATAGATTCTACTACTTTAAAACTACTATAAAGAAATGAAAACACATAAGAAAAATAAATAAAAAGAAAGAGAAAAGGGATAGAAAAGGGATAATTCTTGGTTTGACCCCGCAAGTGAGTGCTAGGATTTTACTGCCCCTAGTTAGGCAGTTGCATGAGATTATCCCCAATCAGAAGGTGGGTGTGGTTTCTTGGAGATAAATCACCACATGTGACTTTTTTTAGTGTCAATGAGTAGAAAAAAATATTAGAGAACCCCAAATAAGATAATAAAGTTCCCAAACCCGAAGAAATAAGAAAGATAGAATTTGAGTTCAAGAGTGGGAGGGAAAAGAAAATAGGGGTGCTCCTTGGGAATTTCTGTGATGTCCTCCTCCATATAGTATCCAAGTTGTTGTAGAGGAGGCAGTCACACCACCACTAGCTTCTCCAAATCTTCTTCTTCAATCACCACCACTTGGGTGGTCTCTTCCTTATCATCCAAGGTAATATCTATTTGTGATATATCAGAAATTCCAGGAAAGGAGACGTCAGAAAACAATTCAGTTTGAATAAGATTAAAACATGACAAATCAATCAAGAAATATTCCCTTCAAGTTAGTCATCTTGGAAATTGATCTCTTCAGGTAGGACCATTGGAAACTACATATCATTGGGTGCATCTTATTCATCATCTTCCAAAGAAAGATAGAGGTTAAAATTTTCTTATTGTTCAATATCAATTATGGGAAGATCACATTTCAGGTTATCTTCAACAAAGCTATTCCACAATTCTTGCAAAAATGTTGATCTCCCATAATTTCATCAGCTGGAATGTGTACTTCATGGACCTCCTCAAGCAGTGAATGAGTACATGATGTTATTATCAAATAATTTAGTAGCTCCTTCTCACCCGTCTCATGTTATTTGTCATAAAAAATGATCTGTGAAATCTCTTCAACCACTCATTTTGGTTTAGGTTCTGGCTCAGCACCATTGAATGAATATATTCCTCAACCATTTCAGCTTGGATCTTTAGTTTTTATATATATTCTTTTAGTTTTTGCATATGATATTTTGTAATTTCATATTCTTTCACCTAAGATTCATAAGTCCATTCAGAATAATCGCCATTGAAATACATCATGAACAAAAAAGTTTTTTTTTGAAATTAATGATTTTTTTTGTTTTTTATGAAAAATGATGTGTGAAAGTGTTGTGACACCCCGAAAACAATGCCAATTTGAAGCACTATAATTTTTCACAGATCCCCAGTCAAAATATTATTTACCTAAGCATGAAATTTAGTGCACTCCCAGGGTTGGTCTCGAGGAGGCAACTTACACAACACCAAAATTCTATTGTCACTGTTTATTTTCTAACTAATATATAATATAAATATTTTCTTGAAAGATGAATAAAATATGAATATATATATATATGTGAAATGAAAACAAAATGATGTCAAAAATAAATAAAGAAGACATTTGTTCTTGGGGAATCATAATGGTTAATATCATTGTTTATTAAAAAATTCTCAATATCAATTTAATGTAGTGATCAAGATCTTTCAGACTACACCCTCTCATTTAAAATGTTATTTCCCCAACATCGAGATCTATGAATGAGGGGAAATACTCTTTCTAAAACTAGATATGATATCTCTTTTCCAACCATCTCTACCCAAGCCACACTCCATCGTATGCATAACTAAGATAGTGAAGGGAAGGATGAATGTTGAATGAGAAGATGAACTCAATGATAGAGAAAATGGATCATATCACACACCATAATCAATTTAAACACCAACAATATTCTTAGAATTAAATAAAGACATTTGAATTTAAGTATAATGAAACTTAATCAGCCACCATTCTATCCCTTGAACAAATGCCGAGGTTAGTTCCCCATTCTCATGGAGTTAGAAGAGAATACGGTGAGAGAAACACATAAAAGTAAAAATGGAAGAATGAGTTATGAAGAAGAAGACTAATATAAATTAAAAGTTTAAAAATATACTACAATGGAAAGGAAAATATAAACCTACACAAAATGGAGACTACTTTTCCAACCCTTTCAAATGAAGAGGGAGTACATTTTTATAGGTAAGGGGATGAAATACTTGGATCCAAAATCTTTCCAATGAATGTATGTGCGTGTTAGAACTCCTTAATGAATGAATTTAGGAATGTGGTATTCTTGAAAGTTGTTCCAATATCTCTACTATGTCAACCCACGAAATATGAGCATCATTGGACAATTGGGAAGAGAGATATATCCAAATTACACTGGATATTTAATTCTGTTCAAACAGACTCTTTGTATTCCAATGCACCAAGTTCCAACACATTTATGGACTTGAGAATGAAGGAATAAGGCATGGAAATCTTAATGAAACTTGTTCTTACAGATTTATTCTTGGTACATGATAAATATCAGCTCAATTGGTTTAGTAATTTATGATATATGTTCCCATAAATAAAATTCTCCATTTCTGTGTATAGATTTCTAGGTACGCCTTGTGAGCTAGAATTGAGCTTCCAAATGATGGATTGATCTTTGGGTCCAGAAGGATAAAATTAATCCCATCGAACTTAGGAACCTATAAAAGAGGAATTTTTAAATTTGGATTAGTTTAGGAAAATTTATCACCAAAACTTTAAAATAAATTAAAGTAGTTAAATTCCAAAATAAGCCATTTTAGAAATTAAGCTAAAAAATGATCCAAAAACTATAAAATGTGACAAATGCCATTAAATTAACACATTGATGGGATTGAAAAGATTGAAATTCAGAATAAAATAAATGAAAATATTATCTCTATCACGACTCTCATGGATATTCATGGGGATGGATTTAATGAAGTTATTTGATTTTTATTGTAAGAACCCGAGCCTAAACAACTGAACTCAGCACTTACAAATGGTGTGTAATATTTTTTTATTAAAGAAATGTGAATAAATACACAAAATCAAATGAAACACAAGATATTTTACTGGAAAAAGTTCAATAAAATTAGATACATAAACTTACATTCCAAAATTAACACAAAAAGAAAACAATGATTCTTTAGCGTGATAGCTTCCACAACAGAGTTTCAAAGCAGTAAATATGCTAAACCTGTAAAAGCATTTATAAAATGTAGGGTGAGCATAAAATTCCTAGTAAGGGGTTTTAAAACAAGACCATGGAGAAATAATTTTCCTTTAAAACATTTATTTAAAATACATGTTTAAAAATTATGAAACTAACATTTCTCATAACATGTCATCATTAATTTCTAGAGAGGTTCTAAAATAGATTTTAGGAAAAACTCATGCTCAAAAATCACTAAACTTATTTAGGAGTTATAAATAAAATGTATTATGAAATTATGCATGCACTTGAACAGAAATGCATGAAGTTCCACTTATAAGTTAGATAAAGACACAAACATATTCATTCTAGGACGTTCCATAGGTGCATATAATAATTTACACATGAAATAATATTTATTCAGAATTGCACATAAAACAATTTCATTTATCATTTTGGTTTGGAAACTTAAATATTAATTCTTCTTTATGAGAGAATCGTTATAGAAGTGTTTATTTAAATAAGAACCACTTACACTTGGAAAAGACGATTAATACTGGTTCATTAAAGAATGATCACTGATCGTGGATATCTTACTAATTGGATAATCACATGGTCCTTCCTTTACTAGAATCATTATGAGTTAATGCATAAAGGAGGAAAATAATAATATTCTATCAAGGCCTCATGCCAAGACCATATATAACCATTCTTTCAAGGCCTCGTGGCATGACCTAGTTTGTCTCATGAGACCTCCCGATGCATCAAGAGGATATAACGGGCCTCACCCATCACATAATAAGTTATATGAATTCCTCATATGTCTAATAAAAGTATGTTTTTAAATAAAAGTGTCCCATACCACTTTAATTTATTTAAATCTTATCACATATGAAATAAATTCATTAAACAATCCAAAGTGTCCCATACCACCTTGAAAATTTTAGTTCTTAATCCATTATCAAAAAAGGATTCATCTCATACTTAAAATTATTTGTCTCTATTTGTAAGTCATCAATAAAATAAGGTAATAAATGTACATTTCATAAAAAATTACTTTATATTATTTTGTAATAAATAAATATATTTCGTATATGGAATGATAACTTGTTCATAATTTCTCAAAAAATTATAAGGTTTATCTCAAGAAGTTTTGCTCACATAGTCAAATCATGCAACATTTGTTTATTATGTCGATATATATATATATATATACATGCTTAAATATCATGTAGTTAGAAATTAACATGTACACATGTTTTTTATGGTACTCATATTAGTATAAAGGCATTCTTGTATAAAACCATGATAGATGAGGAATTTGCTCCATGCATATGCATTCGTACACTTACATAAATAAATTTACATATATATTTTTTGAAATGTCATGGTCAATTCACAAATATGTTTATGTAAACACACAAACACACAAACACACACACATAAATGTTTACGAAATTCAATTTACACATTTTTTTGAAATAAATTCTTATTTGTCAAAAACACTGATAAATGAGAATGTTCATTTGGAAGAACTATTATGATATCAAACTAAAACTTAAAATTTGTTAATTATATATATATTGTTTTGATAGCGTACTTGGAAATAATAATCCTTATGGATTAATAGTTCTGAAAATAAGTAAACATAATTAAATAGATATACATAATCATACATGGAATAGACATTTTAAATTTTATTTATATATAAATATATAAATAATAATCTTCATTTGAAATAACATGTTTGACTTGATATGACCAAATCTCATAATACACATACTTTTTGGACTTTTCATAATTATATGGTGGATTATTTATCATTCACACACTTAAAGTTTCATCCTTATTCCCATAAAAATCAATTTTTGTAAATTTTATTCAATATTCATGCACATATATATATATATTATTAACGTATGCCTATATTAATTTATAAATTTCATGATAACAAAATCATCGATGTATGGACATAAATCTTGATCTGTATATAACATGCACATGATAAAATGATGAAATTATTAATTTATTTGGTTAATCATAATTTATTTAAAATAGTTATATAATTGGAAATAGGAATTGAAAATATAATTTCAAAATATATATTTGAAAATAAAATAAATAATCACTATCAAATTTGAATAAATTATTGACATGCAATTATTTCCTTAATTATTAACGATTACGATATTAAACTTTTAAAGAAATATTTGAAAATAAAACATGCCTTTGTGAAAAGTATAAATAAAAAACCTACCTTACACAATTAAATTCATACATATTTATACATAATAAAGTTATTGATAAATATATGTCTTTGCATAGAGTATAAATAATCTCTTTCTTTAGTTTGGTTAAATAATTAGTCAAAAATAATTATTCCCTTTATAAAAATGTAAACATGAAAATAACATGTTTCAATAAATAATAATCCCTCATTATAAATGTTTCAAAACAAAAAAACCAATAAATGTTTGATTTTGAAATAATATACAATAGAATATTTGGATAAATTTCTAAAATATTTTTCCCATACTAAAAATAAAATTGCACAATTATGAGAAAATAAAAAAAAAAGAATAAAACCTGTATAAATTGAATGATTTCAATGGAAAGTAAAATCAATCCCTTACATAAAACTAGATTTAAACATTATTTTGATAAAATAAACAAAAAATTTAAGGATAAAAGAGATCCCTTACAAAAAACCAAAAATTAGAGATTATAACTTTAAAGAAATAAATAAACTCCCTTACACAATTATAATTTGGGATGAAAAATAAATCAAAAAAATAATTATAAGAAATCCCTTACAATTAAACTTTTAAATTAAAATTCAAAAAAGAGAAATTTTTAAAATAATATTAAACTATCCCTTACTTGTATTGTAGAATAAAAAATACAGCAGACCTTTCCCTTCTTCCACTTGCACACACACAAACTGAATTGTTTTTTCCCATTGCAAAAGCATAATGAGGTCTTTTATAGCCAACAACACTACTGTGTGTACATACATACACATCTTGCAGAGCAAGCTGGTTTACAGATAAAGAAATAAAGATGGCACACAAAATTGATAGATATCAAATTTTTACTCTGTCATTTTTAACTGTTCATCCATGGGAAAGTGAACAGCACAAAACTAGGAAAAAAATGGATGGAAACAAATAAAAATTAACATTAAAATAGAATCCGAATTGATAGAAACAAACCAAATCTAGGAATGCAATGTTCATAATCCAAAAGCATGACACAAAACAAGAAACCAAATTCATAAAGAAAAACCTGAGGCACCTAGATTCGACAAATTGGGATAAAAAAAACCTACCTCACTCTTGGTCAAAGAAGATCTGAAACTTCAGATCTAGATTGATTCAGATCCCCAATCGTGACTGGAACCCTACACCGATGCTGCTCAGACCATCCTTCTCCGAATGAAAACCCCTGTGAAAACCCCGACTCAGTCCCATCCTTGTGCTGAATGATTGAAACTCACCCTATGGATCAACCTCCCACTTGCGGATGACCTACTCGACTCGGCCTTGCCTCCTTAGAGCGTGGCTCTGACACACACGAACCCTAAAAGAAACCCCAAATCCCTTAAACATGATTCTCTCTTTTTTTTTCATCAATTTTATTATTATTATTATTATTATTATATAATTATTAATTTATTTAATATACTTTATTTATATAAATACAATATATGTACTAACGTATTTTATAGTTTCAATATTAAAATCAAAATAATTTTATATAAGGATTGTCATAATATATATATTATAAGTTTGACTTTAACATTTAGCAAAATATTTTTTTTATATTGTAAACATATTTTATAATTTGAAACTATTACTTATAGTATATTTTTTTAAACTAATTTTTTCATACTTAAAATTTTGTAAAATTAATAGTTTTATAAATATAATTTAATCATAATTCATAATTCAAAATTAATAATTGTTATTTCTTATACATACATACATACATACATATATATATGTATATATATATAATTTTTTTTTGTGAAAATTGAAGTTTATTAAACCAAATTAGTTTCATTTATCAAGATAGTTATAATATTCATAATATATACATATCTATAAAAAATTAGAAATTTACTCATTCAATGTATTTTATTAACTAAATTTTAAAATAAATTTTGTTATTCAAATACAAGTAATAATCAAATAATATTTTAATGAATATAATACTATATATATATTTTTTAATTTCAAATCAATTTGAAAACTATAAATAGTACATATAATTAACCATAAGTATTATAATTAAATTAATTGAAATACTTAATTTTTTAATTATTATTTTCCAAGGAAAATTTAAATAAATCCATTTAATAAAATATATTTTTAATAAAACTAAGTTTGGAATTTCTGGGATGTAACATTATTCCCCCCTCAAAAGAATTGTATCCTCACAATTCTTTTCATGAGACTAAAAACAATTCTGAATTTCCATCTTTAGAATTAAGAAGATGAGTACTGTTAGACTTTTAAACTCTACTATTTAGACGATAACATCTAACCTCCAGAGATTTCTAGACCCTTCCTATGATACTAACTGTAAAAACCTGAGCCCGAACAACTAGACTCGACCCTTACAAAATCCATGTAATTTTTTTATAAAAGAAATGTGAATAAATACACAACATCACATAAAATATAAGATATTTTATCGGACCAGGTTCTGGAAAATTAGATAAATTAACTTAAATTCCAAAAATAATACAAAAAAACAATGATTATTCAGTGTGATTGATTCTACAATAGGGTTTTAACACAACAAGTACAATAAACCTATAAAATAATTTATAAAACATAGGGTGAGAATAAAATTCCCAGTAAAGGGTTTTAAAACAAGACCATTAAGAAACAATTTTCCTTTAAAACATTTCTTTAAAATATATGTTTAAAAATTATGAAACTAACATTTTTCATAACATGCCACCATAAATTTCTAAAGAGTTTCTAAAACAGCTTTTAGGACCAAATCATGCTCAAATATTACTAAAATTATTTAGGAGTTATAAATAAAATACATTATGAAATTATACGCTCACTTGAACAGAAATGCATGAAGTGCCACTTATAAGTTAGATAAAGGAAAAAACATATTCATTCTATGACATTCCAAAGGCACAAATAAGAATTTACACATGAAATAATATTTGTTCAGAATTGCACATAAAACAATGTCATTTATCATTGTGGTTTGGAATCATAAATATTAATTATTATTTATAAAAGAATCACCACACAAGTATTGATTTAAATAAGAACCATGTGCACTTGGAAAAGCTGATTAATACTGGTTCATTAAATAATGATCACTAACCACATATATCTTACTAATTGTATAATCACATGGTCCTTCCCTTACTAGAATCATTATGAGGGAATGCATAATGCAGGACAATCATAACATTCTTTCAAGGCCTCGGGCCAAGACCATACATAAACATTCTGTCAAGGCCTTGTGCCATGACCTAGTTTGTCTCATGAGACCTACCGATTCATCGAGAGGCTATATAGGGCATCACCCATCACATAATAAGTCCTTTGTAATCCTCACATGTCTAATAAAATTATATTTTTTAAATCAAAGTGTCCTATGCCAGTTTTATTTTTTTAAATCTTATCGTAGATGAAATAAATTCATTAAATGATCCAAAGTGTCCCATACCACCTTGAAAAGTTTAGTTCTTAATCAATTACCATAAAAGGATTCATCTCATACTTAAATTATTTGTATCTATTTGAAATTCATCAATAAAATAATTTAATAAATGTACATTTAATCAAAAATGCATATATATTCTTATATAATAAATAAATAGATTTCGTACATGAAATGATAACTTGTTCATAATTTCTCAAAAAATGATAATGTTTATCTCATGCAGTTTTTCTCGCACAGTAAAATCATGAAAACTTTATATAGTATATCGATATACACACACACACACACACATGGTTAAATATCAGGAAGTCAGAAATTAATATGTACACATGGTTTTTATAATACTAATATTAACATAAATGAATTCTTGCATAAAACTTTGATAAATGAGAAATTTATTCTACGCAAATGAATTTGTACACTTAAATAAATAAATTTACATATAAAAAATATTTAAATGTCATGGTAAATTCAAAAATATGTGTGTGTATATATATCCACACACAAATAAAATTTTAAGGAATTCACATTACACATTTTCACGAAATAAATACACATTTGTCAAAAATGTTCATAAATGAGAATATTCATTTGGAAGAACTATTATGATATCAAACTAAAACCTAAGATTTGTTAATTATATATATATTGTTTTGATATCATACTTGTAAATAATAATCTTTATGGATTAATAGTTCTGATAAATAAGTAAACATAATAAATAAATATTTATTATCATACATGGAATAAACATGTTCAATTTTATTTATATATAAATATATAAATACTAATCTTAATTTGAAATTACATGTTCGACTTGGTATGACCAAATCTCATAATACACAGACTTTGCAGACTTTGTATAATTACATGGAGGATTAATTATCATCAACACACTTAAATTTTCATCCTTATTCCCATAAAAATCCATTTTTATAAAGTTTACTCATTCTTCATGCATATGTATATACATATATATATATGAATGTATGCCTATATTAATGTATAAATTCCATGATAACAAAAATCATTGATGTATGGCCGTAAATATTTATTTGTATATAACATTCACATGATAAAATATGAAATTATTAATTTATTTGGTTAATTAAAATTTATTTAAAATAGTTATATACTTGAAAATAGGAATTGATAATAAAATTTCAAAGGATATATTTGAAAATAAAATAAATAATCACTATCAAATTTGAATAAATTATTGACATATAATTATTTCCTTAATTATTATTTCTTATGATAATAAACTTTTGAAGAAATATTTGAAAATAAAACATGCCTTTGCACAAAGTATAAATAAAAAAATCCCTTACACAATTAAATTCATACATATCTATACATAAAGTTATTATTGAGAAATATTTGTCTTTTCGCAGAGTATAAATAATATCTTTCTTTAGTTTGGTTAAATAATTAGTCAAATATAATTATTCCCTTTATAAAAATTTGAACATAAAAATGATATGTTTAAATAAGTAATAATCCCTCATTATAAATGTTTGAAAATAAAAAAACAAATAAATGTTACATTTTTAAATAATAGGCAATCGAATATTTGGATAAATTTCTAAAATATTTTCCCCATACTAAAAATAAAATTGTACAATTATGAGCAAATTAATAAAAATAATAAAACCTATATAAATTTAATGATTTCAATGGAAAGTAAAATCAATACCTTACATTAAACCAGTTTTAAACATAATTTTGATAAAATAAATACAAACTTGAAAGATAAAAGAAATCCATAACACAAAACCATAAATTAGAGATTATCACTTCAAAGCAATAAACCATCCCCCTTACACAATTATAATTTGGGAAGAAAAATAAATCGACAAAATAATTATAATAAGTCCCTTACAATTAATATTTAAAATTAAACTTTAAAGAAGGAAAATTTTGAAAATAAAATTAAAGTATCCCTTACTTGTATTGAAGAATGAAAAATATAGGAGACCTTTCCCTTCTTCCACTTGCACACATGCAGACTAAACTGGTTTTTCCCATTGAAAAATCCTAATGAGGTCTTTTATGGCCAACAACACTACTATGTGTACAAACACACATAGCTTGTAGAGCAAGCTAGTTTGTAGAGAAGGATGGTTTGCAGATAAAGAAATGAAACCGACACACAAAATTGAGAGATATCAAATATTTACTCTGTCATTTTAAACTATTCATCTATGGGAAAGTGAACATAAAAAAAAACCAGCCAACATAATGGATGGAAATAAAAAAAAATTAACATTACAATAGATTCCAAATTGATAGAATCAGACCAAATCTAAACATGATATGTTCATAATCCAAAAGCAGGACACAAAACAACAAACCTAATTAACGAAAAAACAACCTAAGGCACCAAGATTCAAAAACTCGGGGTAAAAAAACTCCTACCTCACTTTAGGTCGAAGAAGATCCGAAACTTCAGATCTAGATTGATTTGGATGCCCAACCATGACTGGAACCCTGCATCGACGCTGCTCGGACCATCCTTCTCTAAAGGCGAGCCCCTGTGAAAACCCCGACTCAGTCCCAACCTAGTGCTTGACGATTGTGAATCTCCCTATGGCTTGACCTCCCACTCATGGCCAACCCACTCTATTCAGCCTCACCTCCTTGTAGCATGACTCCGAAGCTCACAGACCCTAAAAGAAATCTGAAATCCCTTAAATGACATCCTCTCTTTTTTTGTTCATCCATTTATTATTTATTATTATATAATTACTAATTTATTTAATATATTTTGTTTATATAAAGATAATATATTTACTAACATATTTTATAGTCTCAATATTAAAATAAAAATAATTTTATATAAGTATTATCATAATATAAATATTATATGTTTAACTTTTATATTTAGCAAAACATTTTTTTTATAATGCAAACATATTTCATAATTTGAAACTAATACTTATAATATATTTATTTAAACTATTTTTTTTCATAGTTATAATTTTGTAAAAGTAATAGTTTTATAAAAAACAATTTAATCATAATTCATAATTCAAAATTAATAATTGTTATTTCTTACACACACACACACACATGTATGTATATATATATAATTTTTTTTGTGAAAATAAAAGTTTTTTAAACCAAATCAGTTTCATTTATGAAGATAGTTATAATAGTCATAATATGTACATATCCATCAAAAATTAGAAATTTACTCATTCAATATATTTTATTAAATAACTTTTAAAATAAATTTTGTTATTCAAATAAAAGTAATAATCAAATAATATTTTAAAGAAAATAATACGATATATATATTTTTAATTTTAAATCAATTTGAAAACTATAAATAGTACCTATAATTAACGATAAGTATTATAATTAAATTAATTGAAATACTTATTATTTAATTAATATTTTCCAAGGAAAATATAAATAAATCCATTTAATAAATTATATTTTTAATAAAAATATTTTTGGAATTTCTATGCTGTTACATTTATAACATTATAATAATTCTATAAAAATAATTTTTCATTTTATTTCTTTATTTTCCACCCATTGAAAAATGAAAACACTGCTCATGTATACATTTAGAGTACCACCTCTCGAACTGATGTATTTCATTTTTCATGATTACCTTTCATGGATGACACTAAAATTGTATTTTATGTATAAAAATAATAATTATCTAGTGAATAATATTCTATAGATTATGGAACCACAAACTCTTTTACCATGGTCTGCATACTGAAGTTTTTTTTAAATTATGAATTGAACATCCTCAAAAAACCCTTTGTAGACTTAACCTATTGTGTAATTAAACATGTTATCAAAATAAATGAAATTAAATGATATTTATATTCTAAAACCAATATATTTACTTATATTATAGTCATTTATAGGTTTTAAATGTTTTTATTTCATTTTCCTCTCTTTGTTACTTGAACGACTAATAAAAATGTTTAAAAAAACCGACCTAATTTTTCATTTTAGTCAGAAATTTTTTCTATTACATGTCGTTGTTTTCAAAAAAAATTTCAAAAATGTTTTCAATAAACTCCAATAATTGTTTAAAAATCATTTTAACTACATTTTATGTTTTATAAATGGGTTTAAAATGTAATCTGTTATACATTTACTGTACGACACATTTTGACGTTCTTTACAAAAGTGTGAGAGGATTTTTTTTGACATATACAAATTAACTACCTTTTACCACCATTATAAATATTATTTACATTGAATTTTCCTTACTAGTTTCCATGTTTATTTTAAATAAAATCATTTTCTCTATATTTTTTAAATTTTTAGTTTTAAAGGTATTGATAGAAAAGGGTATTTCTCCCTATTTTGAAAGAAATATATTAAATGTCCTTTTAAATTCATTTTTCATCTATGGAAATATACTTTATTATATTAATATGATCCAATGAGGATATTTTCCTTTGATAAAATCCCTTTTATTTATCTGGATGGATTATGATTATTTTAAAGAGATTTTCATGGAACCTATTTCTTTTCCATGGGTTAATCAAGCTAAAAGGAATGATGGTGGTATTCAAGGGTGTTATTTTGGTAAGTGAAATATTATAAATGTTTTTTTCCATTTTATGATACTTATACATATTTATAGATGATTGATGGGTGGTTCTATTATAAATCAATTAAGGTTTGTTTTTTTATAAACTAAGGATGGACTATTACATTATAAACCAAGGATGAGTGGGTCCGTTAGATCCCTCCAATGCATTGGGTAAAGTTATAGAGTTAACAGATTGTATATTACTCCTAAGAGATGATGGATTTGAATAATTATAGGTTAATAAAAATAGATATGGGAACTATTTGGTTAAGTGATTCCATGATGAATGTTTTATGTTCAAATATACCTACACTATTTTTAAATTCTTGCAATGGGTTCTAATGTTTCCTTTGATCAAGGTATATTTTCACATGGCTCATGATTATAAACTCATACAACTCTTGTATTTGTGGAAGTTTATATTATATTTATCAGAATTTATGATCTAGGTTTTTATGGGTATGAATTATCTTATATTATGATCATGCAAATTTAATATTTTCTCATAACCTTATACTCATCTGGTGCTCACAGAAGATATTCAATTGCCAATGCCTATGTTTACCCTTACTAAGTATTTGAGACCATCATTATTATGTTTCATTTCCATAGTTTATAAAGGAATATGTTGTATAATATATTTCTAAAATGTTTTCATGTGATAGATGATGAATAATTAATATGGAATAATAAAAGCTAGGTATAGTGAAAAAATATCACTTAAATATGTGGGTAATGTTATGTAAGAGTTTTTCCTAATTATCTAAAACTCCAAAGATAAAATTTACTTGGGTATGTATGTGATCCAATATTTATTTTTGATGTTGTATTATTTTATATGGTTAAAGTTGGGTCACATTTATTGGTATCAAAACCATAAATGTAAATATTATGTTTTTAGCAGCATATTCATGTGTATGGGTTTTGAGTTGTTATAGTCGGCGTCAGAGAATGGTTTAAATAAATTTGGAGATTATGATGTTTTTATGAGAGGTTAAATTAAGAGTTATAGATACCATTATGGGTGTATATGTTTAATGTTGATCCTAAGTTCAAAGGCATTGACACCTCTTTTTATATTTTAAGTGATGGTATTTTAAGGTGATTAATTATATTTTGGGAAATTTTTTATTGGGTTGAGCTGTATGTAACCTTTTGGTTTAACATTAAACATTATTTTGAAAGAATGATATTAAATTTTTGGGGATATAATATGAAAGGTATGAGATAAAATTTTAGGTTAGAACATTCTTTAATGTTCATGTTATTTATGTTAGTTGGGATATATAGTTATTTAATTATGGAAGTATATAAGTTGAACCATTGGTGTTATTGTGATAATTTTGGAGTTAAATGTATTATTTATTCATATGATGGTTTATTCATTTCAGATATTATATTACCTTTATAATTTTTTTTATTAAATACAATAGGATTATGTTTTTATAATTTTATAGATTATATTATCTATTAAAATTTGACGCTTTGGGCATAAAAATATTCATCATAGATACTCAACACTTGGAATATGGGGTGAGATAGAGGTGGAAAATTATTAAAAAATGAAACCAAAGGATGAAAATTGCATTTATAGATTTGGATAAAATCAAGTAAGTATATTTTACATTGTTTTAAATCAAAATAATAAAATAATCCGTCCTAAATTAAAAATGTTATAATGTTTTCAACCATTTCCGATGAATTGATGGTCTTATTTGTCTCTTATTAATTCATGATTTTTTAGTTATTAACTTTATCATGATCACATTATATATCACTCCCCATCATTATTTGGAAATTCATTTTCTCCTTTATATCCATATTTTCACTTCCCACTAATTTTCTCCTATTTGGAAACCTAATTATGTGATATTCTCGATGAAATTTATTTTTATTCCTCTACCTCTTTTCAAAAGGAAGTTTTATTAACCCTTATTATTATGTGGGTTTTTAGGAAAGGTATTTTAAAATATTAAACCCTTGAATTACCAAGATCGAGATCAAATTTTGAGGATGAAATTTATTAAAGGGGTTAGAATGTAATACCCTAATATTTTAAAATAATGCAATGTTTGATAGCGTACAAGACACACAACACTAAGCTTTAATGACCAAAAAATATTATTATTTAAATAGGACCGTTATAACTTAGTTGTTGAATTGGAGAGTTTAAATAATAGTAATAACATTATATATATATAAATGTAATTACCAACCAAAATTTATTTATTAATTCTTAGGAAAAAATTACTCAATTTTTAGTAAAATCATTTCATGTTTCAAAAATATGTTTTCTTAAAAAATGGGTTTTATTGCTATTTGTGAGAAAATATGATAATTAATTTATTCCACTTTTAGAAATTTTATTTTATAATTTGTATATTATTTTTAAAATCATAATATCAAAATTATTGCAGGGTTAAATCTTAGGATTTTTCTGAAAAGACTGATTTTTTAGTGAATAGTAAAAAATACCAATTTTATAGAAAACCATATTTTCATTTCAAGTATTCACAATGTCTGCTTTTTTTGAATTTATTTTAAAATTTAATTAATTTATTTTGATTAAAATTAATAATATTAATATTATTATCAAATTATACTTAGTTTTTTTAAAAAAACATTTTATACTCAAAATACATTTTTCTAGAAAATCATTTTCATCACGTTTTGTGGTTTTATTTTAAAAGTAATTTATAAAACTTATTGGAATTAAATTTGATAAAATTGATTCCATATTTTTTATAAATATGTTCAAATTTTGAAAATAGTTTCCTTTTATTTTTAGTCATTATAAATAGTAACCTTGGTAAAGATGTTGTAACTATGGTAAGGGAAAAGTAGGTAAAAAAGATTAAAACTATGGGATAAGGCTTTAAAATAACCAAAAAACTTGTCTTTGATTTATTGGATGAGTTATTTTCTACCATAATCATCCTAAATTACAAAATATGGAAATTTATTTCCACTTAACTTTGATAATGACTTTAATATTATTTTAAGTAAAGAATAAATACAAAATGTCACTCTCTTTGTTATAATATCTCTAATATTTTTTCATAGAGATAAAAAGAAATTATGTTCATTTAAAAATGGTTATTTGAATTAAAAATTATTATTTTTTATAATGGTAATTTATTTTTAATTTTTAGTCATATAATAATTACCTCAAATGCTTATGGAATGCTGTTAGAGTACTTGTTCATGTAATAGAAAAATCAAGTAAATGATTTTAAAAACATTAAAAGTAAAAAAATTTGGATGAATTATTATGTTATAATTTTTTATATAAATATAACATATTAATTATGTTTGAGAAGTTTATATTTTAATTAAATTACAAAATTGATGTCTTTAATGTCAAACTTTGTGAATAGTCCCAAAATTGGTTTTAATGTCATCTTATATTAAATAATATTTAATTAAATGGTTTAAAATTAATAAAAAAAATTATCTTGGACCAAGTTAATGTGATAAAATTTATAATATTAACCATTTTGCACTAATATACTATTTATCCTTTTATAGTAACTTTGTTAACCCATAAAGAGTATATAATCTTGATAGTACGGTAATTGTCAAAAGGGTTGGGGGGGGGGGGGTTAAAACTAAGAGATAAGGGTTAATGTAATGCCCCGACCCCAGTTACCCAGAGTCTATGCATTATTGCGTAACATTGGCATGATCAAAAAAGGTCAAGTCTCGAAAGACCGATTAGTTTAGTAGCCTTGGAAACACTAGATACATTCATAAATGTTACATTACATCATAAAGTGAAAAACTACAATAACAAAGTCTCCATAGTCCACACTCATATCCTCTTATGACTATCCCTACAGGTCATTCATAAAATAATTCTTCACATCTTGGAAAATATTAAAACATTGAAAGAGGTGAGCTCAGATGCTCAGTAAGGATAACAATATTGCGGAAGCTTTCATAAATAAACATTAACATTTAAGGAAATGTATAACTAAAACAAAAGCCTTTTAAAACTTTAACTTCAACATAATATGGCAAAAATAAAATTAAGTAATGCCATTTACTTACTCACATGGATATTCTTCTAGTCGAATAATCACATGCAATATCAATAACCACTTTCATAATGATGGAATGCATAATGCCAGACTATCATATCCACGTAGCCAATGCCTCGTGCCAAGACTACAAATATAATTTTGTCAAGGCCTCGTGCCAAGACACTAGTTTGTCTCATGAGACCTACCGATGAATCGAGGAGCTATAGCGGGCTCCACCCGTCACTTATTAAGTCCAATGCATTCCTCATATGAACAGGTTTAAATATAACATAAACCATAACATAATTGTATCACATAAAACATGCATAAAGGAAACATAATATTTCCACACTTCAATCACAAGATATCAATACAACACATTGATATAATAAAAACTTTATCAAAACCATTTTCAATACCAAAATAAAAGAAAATTAAAACATGGTATTTATTTTTCTTTTAAAAAAAGTTATGGATTATAGAGGAAGCCGAAACTCAAATAATAGTCACGGTGGCGGAGAATTCATTGTCACCGCATACATAAGAAAAAACATTCCTTTTTTCATTTAGTAAAAACGCTTCGTATAAAAATATTCATTTTGAATAAAAGTAAAAGTCAAAGGGGGGTTTATACACCATATAAATGAAAGTTGTGTATAAAACCAAATATGCCTCAATGAAAGGAGATTGAGACGAAGTCCTTACAAAGATCATTTTTAAAATAAAATAGATCTATTATGTGTATTTACTATAAGTACAAATAAATAAAGTACAAATAAATGATATGACATAATAATATCATGACATAATTTGAAAGTAGGAGATTAACCCAAAGAATGGAAATTGGGTTAAGAAATTCCCTTACCTCATGTCCGACTTGAATCGACCACTCTTTAACCTCCTAAATAATAAACTAGAGTTAATATCTACCTACTTAAGAACCTTTTTCAATTTCATTATTCCTTTTATATCACTTATTACCATGTTATGAGCATTATG
Source organism: Viscum album (assembly GCA_963277665.1). Taxonomy (NCBI): domain Eukaryota; kingdom Viridiplantae; phylum Streptophyta; class Magnoliopsida; order Santalales; family Viscaceae; genus Viscum; species Viscum album. The sequence continues at coordinate 1,745,993,729 of OY728151.1, read as the reverse complement.
TAATTATTTAAGTTAATAACGGTCGTTTTGTCGATCTTAGGTACTTAAGTCAAAAATAAACTTCTTATAATTACACTTTGTTCATGTGGTAAAATATCGATTATATACATAATTATATTCATGATATAGATATAATATACATCATATATATCCAGTATATACATTCATTTATAATATTACATAACATTTAGAGGTAAGAAATGAAATGCACCGTTCATGGAGACGGTAAGCTGTACGTACGCATGAACGCTACTTTCATTTATATTTCGTATTTAATGGAATGAAGTTATAATTATATAAAGTTATAATATAATTACAGTATAATATAATGTATAATACCATTTACTCCATCCTTTATACGTCCCACATATGGCATTAATGATTCAAATCACTTTGAGGGGGCGGTAATCCGCACTTCCTAAAATGATAATATCACGCTTTCCCATAATGGAAACCATAAAGGTATGCCATAAATGAAAAATAAAGAAGCTTAAGGAAAAAATAAACATATTATATATCATATATAAATATATTTACATCTTAATGTCCACCTTTGAAGGTGTTATATGAGTGTTGAACAATCATCATTTCGTGAGGCATAAATTTTCCATCCATAGAAACAGTATGTTCTTTAACCATTAGATGTAGGTGTGTGTAAGTGTAGCTCAAATACCTCTTATAACAACATCCTAGTATATTGAATATACTGGTTTTGTAACAAAATAAAGGAATAAAAAGATTTTAAGGGGTTGGAGAAGCAAAATAAAACAAAATAACATAAGAGGAGACATTACCTTAAAATCGAGTAACTCTTTTTTGATTTGAGGCAAAGGCTTCCTTGGGAAGAATTCTGCCCAAAGTGAGGCTTCTAGGAGTAAGAGAGGGAAGTTGAGAGAGTATTTGGGCAGAGTTTGGCTGAGCCAAAAGGCTTTGAATGTGTGAGTAAGGTGGTAGTGGTGGGGGCCTTTTATAAGAGGAGAGAAGGGGCACTCTTGGAAAGTCATGAAATGTTACTTTTTTATATAATGAGTTTATGATTTTAAAGGTCCCACAATTATATATTTCGAGGATAAGGTGATACGGGTTCTAAATATACTATCCAATAGGTTTTTGACAAGTGTAAGTCTTAGATTTTACATTATCTTTTTATTTTATTTAAATCGTTAATTAATGAGGTAATCGCTGCATCATCATGGTGTCATAAATAATTTAGATTATTTAATTTCTAAAAATTATAAAAAAATTATAATTATGTATGAAATATTTTTATATTTATAATGAATATTTATAGTGAAAACTATGACTAGTATAACCCCATTTAAAAATTGTTTTAGTAAAACAACTCATATTTTTGACATTTTTATTTTAACATTAAATAAAAAGTTTTTAATGTCATTTCCCTACCAATGTGGCTCCATAGGGTCCAAAAGTTGACCAATGGATTGTCTTGGTCGGCCATGAATCATAAAATAGGGGTAGGACAAGTGTAAATGTATTTTCATATTTTTATAATATCATTTTTACCTTAAATTTCACTAATTACCTTTAATCACGATTAATTAAACTTAAAAGTTACTATTCACCAATAAATTATTTTAATCCCATTGAACCACATTTTAATTCATAATGAAAACCATGTATGTTGGATTTTTTAAAATCAAATCACAGAAGTGTTAATGTTTCATTTAAACGAAAAATCAGTTTTTTAACTACAACTTAGTGGTTTCACTATTCATCAAAAATTGAAGTTTTTCAGAACAATGCCAAAATTTTACCCTAAGCTATAATTGATATTCTGAATTCAAAAATGATGTATATTTTAAAAAATTCCAAACATATAAGTTGCATTAATTAATTTTATAACTAATTCCCACTGTCACAACAAATAGCGTGTTTTTAAGAAACAATATATATCAAAAGATTGACAATTGTTTATGTCCAATTTCAAAGTGAAATTAATTCTAATGAACACCAGTGGATAAAATGGTAAAAATATATTATAATTATACTTTAAAACCACTCAATATTATAATTTATCACTATAAATTATTTTGATTAAAAAAGTTGTTTTAAGTATTTTTCACTATTCATAAAAAAATGGAAGTTCTCAGAAAATTACAAAAAATTCAACTTAGGATAATTTTGATATTACGAATACAAAAATGATGTAAATTTTGAAATATAAAATTTCTATAATTTTAAAAAGTGGGTATTACTATTCATAACGGCTACTTTGATTAGTTGCGGTGTGTTAGAACTCGAACTTGCTTACAATGCAAGCTATTTCATTATTGAAAGAGAAACGTATCGTGGAAGCTCGAGGTGTTACATTATCCCCTCCAAATAATTTTGTCCTCGAAATTTCATATAATATCACTGTATAAAAAGACTCAGGTGATTCTTTATCATAAGTTCCTTGGGTTCCCACGTTGCCTCCTCCATCTTATGGTTTCTCCATATAACTTTTACCAGACGAGTCGTCCGGTTTCTCAGCACTTGTTCTCTTGTATCAAGAATCTTGACGGGCTCTTTGTAATAAGACAGATCGGGTTCCAGTTCTAATTCCTCATAGGTGAGTACATGCGTTGGGTCAAGAATGTATTTTCTCAACAGTGATATGTGGAATACATCATGAACTTTGGAGAGACTTGGAGGCATTTCCAAATGGTAAGCTACAGCCCCAATTCGTTCTAGAATTTCGAAGGGTCCGATGAACCTGGGACTCAATTTACCCTTCTTACCGAAACGTATAACTCCCTTCCATGGAGATACCTTCAAGAAAACATGATTTCCTACCTGAAATTATAAATCCTTCCTTCGGTTGTCAGTATAGATCTTCTGCCTACTTTGAGCTGCTTTGATGTGGTTTTGTATTACTTTCACCTTTTCCATTGTTTCCTCCACCAGTTCTGGGCCTACAAGTTTTCTTTCACCAACGTCATCACAACAGGTTGGTGTGCGACATCTCTTTCCGTATAATGCTTCATATGGTGCCATCTGAATACTTGAATGGAAGCTATTGTTATAGGAAAATTCTACCAGAGGTAAATATTGATCCCACATTCCTTGAAAGTCAAGTGAGCATAATCTCAACATGTCTTCTAAGATTTGAATAGTTCTTTCTGATTGTCCATCTGTTTGAGGGTGGTAAGCAGTGCTCAAACGAAGTTCAGTATCCAAGGCCTTCTAAAGACTTTTCCAGAATCTTGATGTAAAATGGGGATCACGATCCGAGATAATCGACATGGGTACTCCATGAAGTCTCACAACTTCATTAATATATAGTCTTGCTAGACGTTCAAGTGGTAGATCTTCCCTTATAGCAAGAAAATGTGCTGACTTTGTGAGACGATCAACAATGACCCATATTGCATCATTCCTTCTAGGATTCTTTGGTATTCCCATGACAAAATCCATCGTAATATTATCCCATTTCCACTCAGGTATGGGAAGAGGTTGCAATACTCCACCAGGCAGTTGCCTTCCATCTTTCACTTGTTGAAAAACCATACATCTTGACACAAAATCAGCAATCTCCCCCTTCATGTTGTCCTGTCCCACCAAAAATGTCCCTTAAAATCTCTATACATTTTGGTGCTCCCAGGGTGTATAGAGAAATTGGAACTATGAGAATCATCAAACAATTCCCTCTTTAAATCAGGTATACCGGGAATACAAAGTCTCCTCCCAAATTTCAAAATTCCATCTTCATTCAAAAAGTCACTCAATCGCCCATCATTCACAGCTTTAATCTTCTTTTTCAACTCTTCATCATTGGCCTGAGAACACTTTATCCTTTCTAGTAAAGATGGTTTGGAAACCATTTGAATTTTTTTTGATGTTTCACCCTCCATGGTGATTTCCATATCCATCTTTACTAGATCCATAAAAATAGGATCCCTTTCCACTCTCATAATGTTCAAAACTCCATGATCTTTTCTACTCAAAGCATCTGCAACCTTATTTTCCTTCCCTAGGTGGTAGTGTATCGTGCAATCATAATTCTTGAGTAGTTCAAGCCATCGACTTTGCCTCATGTTGAGTTCTTTTTGTGAGAAAATATATTTCAAACCCTTGTGATCGGTATATATCTCACATTTTTCACCATAGAGATAATATCTCCATATCTTCAAGGCAAATATTACAGTAGTTAACTTGAGATCATGAGTAGGATAGTTCTGCTCATGAATTTTTAGCTGTCGTGATGCATAGGAAACAAACCTATCATTCTGCATAAGGACACAACAAAGTCCTTTCATTGATGCATCACTATAAATAACAAACCCATCATTCCCTGATGGTAGAGTCAATATAGAAGTGTTGACTAATATTCTCTTCAGTTATTCAAAAAATTCTCCACACTCTTTTGTCCAGACAAATTTAACCCCTTTACGTGTGAGATTCATTAATGGGTATGCCAATCGGGCAAAATTCTGGACAAAACGTCGATAATAACATGCCAAACCAATAAAGCTGTGTACCTCAGTTATATTCGTCGGTGCTGGCCATTCTTGGATTGCCTTGGTATTATAAGGATCAACAGAAATTCCATCCTTAGAGATAATATGGCCAAGAAAAGAAATCTCCTGAAGCCAAAATTTACACTTGCTAAACTTCCCATATAATTCATGCCTTCTAAGAGTCTTCAAGATAATGCGCAAGTGATTTTCATGATCTTCATAGCTTTTGGAGTATGCCAAGATATCATCAATAAATACCACCACAAAATCATCAAGATATTCCTTGAACACTCTATTCATTAGATCCATGAATACAGAGGGTTCATTAGTTAATCCGAAAGGTATTACTGTAAACTCGTAATGCCCATATCTTGTTCGAAATGCTATCTTCGGAATGTATTCCTTCTTCACACACAACTGATGGTATCCAGATCGAAGGTCAATCTTTGAAAAGTATTGATCTCCATGCAATTGGTCAAATAAATCATCAATGCAAGGTAGGGGATACTTGTTCTTTATTGTTATAGCATTGATCTCCCTGTAGTCAACGCACAACCTCATAGATCCATCTTTCTTCTTAACAAAAAGGACATGGGCTCCCCATGTAGAAACACTAGGGTGAATAAATCCCTTATTACTCAATTCCTCTAGTTGTTTCTTTAGTTCAACTAATTCCACAGTGGCCATCCTATAAGGGGTCTTCGATATATGCCTTGATCCAGGAATTAAATCAATGGAAAACTCAACTTCTCGTTCTGGAGGATGTCCAGGTAAATCTTCTAGAAACACATTTACATATTCTTTCACAATAGGTACATACTCTATTTGAACATTCCTTTCCTCGCCCTTAGTCATTTCATTCTATTCCTCCCCAATAATTGAATTTAGTTGAGCTATTGGGGGTGGATCTAAATAAGAATTAGGTGGTGACGATTCTTCTCTAAAAATAAGGTGTTCCTTATCATCATCATCAAAAATCGTAACCTACTTATTCTTACAATAAATATTTGCATCATAGTCTGAAAGACAATCCATACTGAGGATTATATTAAACTTAATCATAGGTATGACAATGAGATCAGCAGATAAAGAACATTTATGTGCTCTAATGGGGACTGATTCACAAAACTTTGTTGCAATAATACTTCCCTTAGGAGTTTTGAAAAACAATTATCTTGTTAAATCAAATTGGAAATATCTAATTTTCTTAGCAAACTGGAAGATATGAAACAATTCGATGATCCAGAATCAAATAATGCATTTGCTAAACTTGAGGAAACCATTAAATTACCTGCCACCACGTCTTTCGGAGCTTCAACCTCAGTAGTAGTGATAGCATAATCTTGGCCTTGATCCATTGGACTCTTCTGAGGTAAGTTACCCTAACGCTTAGGACATTCATTTGCATAATGTCCCATCTCTCTACAATTATAGCATTCCACATTGACAACAACTTTCTTTACCTTGCAATCATGAGCTTGGTGGGCCTTTTCCCCCACACTTGTAACAGACTCCCATTCCCTTCAAGCAAGTACCGGGGTGTTTCTTCCCACATTTACTACAGGACTGATATTCAACTTTTCCCTTCTTCCCCTTATTTCCATTTCCAGATTGATCAGAAGATCTCTTCTTTTCTTGCATTGCTTTAAAGTCATAAGACTTAGAGAATTCCTTTTCTGTCTTGATAGCACACGAGACAATATCTTCGTACGAAGAGAAGGTTTGTGAGACTAATGCTCGACGGAGAAATGGTTTTAACCCATAAAAGAAACGATCATTTTACTTCTTGGGTTACGTATATAATCTGCAGCATGCCTCGCTAACCTTGTAAATTTAGCCTCATACTTTGCGACATTCTCATCCTCCTTCTGCCTCAAACTCAGAAATTGCCTTTCCATATCTGCTTGATGGTCATGTGGAAAGTATTTTTATAAGAAAATTTCCTTAAAATCCCTCCATTCCATACTTGATACTTCTTCATCTTCCTTTGTGTTTTGAATCAGCGACCACCATTGATCGGAATCTCCAGTGAGGCGGTAGACTGCCATGGCAACCTTCTCCCTTTCGCTACTCCCCAAGGCGTGGAATATTTCTATAAGGAGTTTATCCATTGCTCAGATACTAATGGATTTGTAACCCCATTAAATGTTGGCGGTTGTTTCCTCATGAAGCGGTCTAACATTGATCCTCCACATTGCGGATCAGGGTGCTCCATACGAGTAAGGTTATTATTCATAACCTGAGTGAGTTATCCCAGTATGGTAATAAGTTGATCAGCACCAGTTGTATCTCCAGATCCATAATAATTATCTTGAGCAGGAGGGAAATCCCTACACGAAGTGCGTGCATTGATACGGTTTCCATTCCTTCCACTAGGCGCCATTTCTAAACAATGGCATAAACTAGATTAGTTTATGAATCAAAATACATAATTCCATACTTGTAAAATACTAAACATAAATTGAACTATTTATGGATATAATCCATAATCATAAAAATTTTTTCTTTGAGGAAGTATATACTCATAACCCTTCATAGTGTTTTGTAAATAAAATGAGAATTATCCTAAGTATATCCCCCAGGAGTGTCGTAACCAAGAGTACAGCAAGGCCCGTTGTCGTGCACCAGTTCCTGTTTGAGTCTAGCTCAAAGCGGTGTTTTCGGGTTTTACCCCTAGGTACATCTGTGCCAGAGCCGCCTCTACCTGCTCGTATCCAGACAGGGATGTATTGCTCGGAAAACTCACAAAATCTCTATAATACCAAAATTCTAGGAAGTTCTTCTATACTAATCCTGAAAGTATATCTTTGGGCTATGTGCTCTAATCAGAGTTTATCTAAATCTAGATTTCAAGGTTAGTACTAAACTGCCTCTGATACCAACTGTAATGCCCCGACCCCAGTTACCCAGAGTCGGTGCATTATTGCATAACATTGGCATGATCACAAAAGATCAAGTCTCGAAAGACCGATTAGTTTAGTAGCCTTAGAAACACTAGATACATTCATAAATGTTACATTACATCATAAAGTGAAAAAATACAATAAAAAAGTCTCCATAGTCCACACTCATATCGTCTTCTGACTATCCCTACAGGTCATTCATAAAATACTTCTTCACATCCTGGAAAATATTAAAACATTGAAAGGGGTGAGCTCAGATGATCAGTAAGGATAACAATATTGTGGAAGCTTTCATAAATAAACATTAACATTTAAGGAAATGTATAACTAAAACAAAATACTTTTTAAACTTGAACTTCAGCATAATATGGAAAAAATGAAATTAAATAATTCCATTACTTACTCACATGGATATTCTACTAGTCGAATAATCACATGCAATATCAATAACCACTTTCATAATGATGGAATGCATAATGCCAGACTATCATAACCACGTAGCCAAGGCCTTGTGCCAAGACTACAAATAAGTTTTTTCAAGGCCTCGTGCCAAGACACTAGTTTGTCTCATGAGACCTATCGATGCATCGAGAAGCTATAGCGGGCTCCACCCGTCACTTATTAAGTCCAATGCATTCATCATATGAACATGTTTAAACATATCATAAACCATAACATATTGTATCACATAAAACATACATAAAGGAAACATAATATTTCCCACACTTCAATCACAAGATATCAATACAGCACATTGATATAATAAAAATTTTATCAAAACCATTTTCAATACCAAAATAAAAGAAAAGTAAAACATGGTATTTATTTTTCTTTTTTAAAAAAAGTTATGGCTTATAGAGGAAGCCGAAACTCAAATAATAGTCACGGTGGCGGAGAAGTCGTTGTCTCCGCATACATAAGAAAAAACATTCCTTTTTTCGTTTAGTAAAAATGCTTCGTATAAAAATATTCCTTTTGAATAAAAGTAAAAGTAAAAGGGGGTTTATACACCGTATAAATGAAAGTTGTGTATAAAACCAAATATGGCTCAATGAAAGGAGATTGAGACGAAGTCCTTACAAAGATAATTTTTAAAATAAAATATATCTATTATGTGTATTTACTATAAGTACACATAAAGAAAGTACAAATACACGATAGGACATAAAAATATCATGACATAATTTGAAAGTAGGAGATTAACCCAAAGAATGGAAATTGGGTTAAGAAATTCCCTTACCTCATGTCCGACTTGACTCGAACACTCTTTAACCTCCTGAATAATAAACTAGAGTTAATATCTACCTGCTTAAGAACCTTTTTCAAGTTCATTATTCCTTTTATATCACTTATTACCATGTTATGAACATTATGTAATTATTTAAGTTAATAACGGTCGTTTTTTCGATCTTAGGTACTTGAGTCAAAAATAAACTTCTTATAATTACACTTTGTTCATGTGGTAAAATATCCATTATATCCATAATTATATTCATGATTTAGATATCATATAAATCATATATATCTAGTATATAAATTCATTTATAATATTACATAACATTTAGAGGTAAGAAATGAAATGCACCGTTCATGGAGACGGTAAGCCGTACGTACGCATGAACGCTACTTTCATTTCTATTTAGTATTTAATGGAATGAAGTTATAATTATATAAAGGTATAATATAATTCCAGTATAATATAATGTATAATACCATTTAATCCATCCTTTATACAGCCCAAATATGGCATTAACGATTCAAATCACTTTTAGGGGGCGATAGTCCGCACTTCCTAAAATGAAAATATCACGTTTTCCCATAATAGAAACCATAAAGGTATGGAATAAATGAAAAATACAGAAGCTTAAGAAAAAAATAAACATATTATATATCATATATAAATATAGTGACATCTTAATGGCCACCTTTGAAGGTGTTATATGAGTGTTGAACAATCATCGTTTCATGAGGCATAAATTTTCTATCCACAGAAACAGTATGTTCTTTAACCAGTAGATGTAGGTGTGTGTAAGTGTAGATCGAATCCTTCTTATAAAAACATCCTAGTATATTGAAGATACTGTTTTTGTTACAAAATAAAGTAATAAAAAGAGTTTAAGGGGTTGTAGAAGCAAAATAAAACAAAATAACATAAGAGGAGACATTACCTTAAAATCGGGTAACTCTTTTTTAATTTGAGCCAAAGGCTTCCTTGGGAAGAATTATGGCCAAAGTGAGGATTCTAGGAGTAATAGAGGGAAGTTTAGAGAGTTTTTGGGAAGAGTTTGGCTGAGCCAAAAGGCTTTTAAGGTGTGAGTAAGGTGGTAGTGGTGGGGGCCTTTTATAAGAGGAGAGGAGGGGCACTCTTGGAAAGTCATGAAATGTTACTTTATTATATAATGAGTTTCAGATTTTAAAGGTCCCACACTTATATATTTTGAGGATAAGGTGATAAGGGTTCGATATATACTCATCCAATAGGTGTTTGACAAGTGTAAGTCTTAGATTTTACATTATCTTTTTATTTTATTTAAATCGTTAATTAATGAGGTAATCGCTGCATCATCATGGTGTCATAAATAATTTAATTTTTTTAATTTCTAAAAATTATAAAAAAATTATCATGATGTAGTAAATATTTTTTTATTTCTAATGAATTTTTATAGTAAAAAATATGACTTGTATAACCCCATTTAAAAATTGTTTTAGTAAAACAACTCATGTTTGTGACATTTTTATTTTAACATTAAATAAAAAGTTTTTAATGTCATTTTCCTACCAAAGTGGATCCATGGGGTCCCCAAGTTGACCCATGGATTTTCTTGGTCGGACATGACTCATCCAATAGGGTTTGGACAAGTTTAAAGGTATTTTCATATTTTTATAATATCATTTTTACCTTAAATTTCACTAATTACCTTTAAGCGCGATTAATTAAACTTAAAAGTTACTATTCACCAAAAAATTGTTTTAATCCCATTGAACCACATTTTACTTCCTAATGACAACCATGTATGTTGGATTTTTGAAAATCAAATCACAAAAGTGGTAATGTTTCATTTAAATGAAAAATCAGTTTTTTAACTACCACTTAGTGGTTTCACTATTCATCAAAAATTGAAGTTTTTCAGAACAATGCCAAAATTTCACCCTAAGCTATAATTGATATTAAAAATTCAAAAATGATGTCTATTTTAAAAAATTCCAAACATATAAGTTTCATTAATTAATTTTATAGCTAATTCCTGCTGTCACAACAAATAGCGTGTTTTTAAGAAACAATATATATCAAAAGATTGACAATTGTTTATGTCCAATTTCAAAGAGAAATTAATTCTAATGAAAACCATTGGATAAAATGGTAAAAATATATTATAATTATAATTTAAAACCACTCAATATTATAATTTATCACTATAAATTATTTTTATTAAAAAAGTTATTTTAAGTATTTTTCAATATTCATAAAAAATGGAAGTTCTCAGAAAATTACAAAAAATTCAACTTAGGATAATTTCGATATTACGAATACAAAAATTAAGTCCATTTTAAAATATAAAAATTCTATAATTTTAAAATGTGGGTATTTCTATTCATAACAGCTACTTTGATTAGTCGCGGTGTGTTAGAACTCGAACTTGCGTACAATGCAAGCTATTGCATTTTTGAAAGAGAAGCGTATCATGGAAGATCGGGGTGTTACAGTTAAAAAATCACCTTAAATTTTATAAATTTTATTTTATGGTAGATTTGGATTTATACTCATCCTATATTTTAAATATATCAATTTGGTTCCACTTGAATATTAAATTAATTTATAGTAATTTAATACTTTAAGTAATTCCAAGGGTACCCCTCACCTCACTTATAAAAGGACACCAACCCCTATCTTACTCAAATTTATTGAGCCCATTATCTAAATAAATACCTACAAAAAATTATTCTTAAATATATTATCTACATTCTAGGGGTTTTGGTATTCTTAAAAGACCATCCCTAGGGTCCTTTAGGAGAGATCCAATGGTGGCTTCTCAAAGAGGAGGTAACCGTCTTAACCGAGCATTTCCATTTTACTTCCTTTTCTTCCTCCTTAAATTTTTTACAAAGCATTAAAATATAATAAAATTAGTATATAAAATATAATTATATTTTATTATGTTAATTAAATAAAATTATTCTTCTTATTTTCCACCAAATGGGAAGCAAAACCATTATTCGTGCGTACATGTGGACTACTGCTACATGAATTGATGTATTTACTTTATCATCACCACATTTAATGGATGGTTATTATGATATATTTAATTTATATATATTATATTCATGGAATAATTATGATTTTTGAAATATAATATATCACCTACCTTCATACCATTTCAATTGTTAAAAAAAATGGAATCATTACATGTGTGTACATTCGGACTACTATCTCCACGCAACGATATACTTGTATTTCAATAATTAATCTCATGGATACTCATGGGGATGGATTTAATGATTTTTTTTATAACATTATAATAATTATTTAAATATAATATTTTATTTTATTTTTTATATTCCATCCATTGAAAAATGGAAATGTTGCCCGTGTTTATGTTCAAACTACCACCTCGTGAATTAACATATTTCATTTTTTCATGACCACATTTAATTATTGGAAATAAAATTTTATGTAATGTATATAAATGATAATTATATCCTGAATAATATTTTTATATGATGGAACCATAAACATTTTGACCATTGTGAACATATTGAAGTCATTTTGAAATAATGAATTGAATGTCCTCAAAACACCTGACATGGACTTAACTGATTAAGTAATTAAATATGTAATTTAAATAAATGATTTAATGATAAGATTATGCCTCAAATGTACTTTTATTTTTTATGTTTTATTTAATTATTTTTGTATGTATTTAATTTTTTTACACATAATCACATCATTGAATAATTATCACTTCAATGATATAATCTTTGGAAGGGTTGTTCATCCCAATATAGTTTCATTGAGACATTTTTTCATTTTCTGCACCTATTTGTGTTTATGAGGTATATATACTATCCCTTGGACATGTTATATCATGAATAATTATTACTTCATGTTATTTAATGTTAAAATTCATGTTATTTCATCCAATGGGTTTTTATTATGAAGTTACCAAAACATTAAGGGTTTATATTACAAGGTCATTCTTTTTCGAGATTATCTATGTTAAATTTACTTTGAGGGAAATTACATGATATTTCTATTATAAATTCCATATGTTTACTTATAATATAATTATTTATATATTTATCATGTTTTTATTTAGTTTTCCTCTCTTTGGTACTTGGACTACAAATATAATTGTTAAAAAAAAACTAACCTTATTTTTCCATTTTTCTAGAATATTTTGTATTCCATATCCATGTTTTCAAAAAAAATTTGAAGTGTGTTTTTAATACACTTCAATGATTTTTAATAAAAAAATTTTAACTACATTTTACTTTTTATAAAAGGTTTTAAAAATAAATATTTTAAACATTTCCTAAATCACACATTTTGAATTTCTATACTAAAGCATAGAAGGATTTTTTTAACATATTCAACTTGGATGCCTTTTCCTGCCATCATAACTATTCTTTTCATTAAATATTACTTTATAAGTTTCCATGCATATTTTAAAACTAAATCATTTTCTCAATATTTTATGAATTTTTAGTTTTAAAGGCACTAATAAAAAATGGAATTTTTCCCTATTTTCAAATAAATGTCTTAAATGTTCATTTAAATGTATTTTTCATATGTGGAAATATCCTTTACTTTTTCATCTGATCCAATGGGTATATGTTCCACTTATACCATCCATATTATTTATATGAATTATTTATTATTTTTTAAAAGATATTTTTCATAGAACTCATTTATTTTACATGGATTAATCAATCTAAAAAGGAATGATGATTGTTTTCATGGGTGTTATATTGAAAAGTAAAAGCCTATAAATTTTTTGTTCATTATATGGGGCTTGGACAAATGTATGGATTATTTATGAGTTTTTTTATAAACCAAGCATGGGTGGTTAAATTACAAACCAAGTACGAGTGGTTATATTATAAACCAAGGATGAGTGGGTCCATTAGTTCCCTCTAATTAATGGGGTAAAACGACCAAGATATCTTGTTTTAAGTTTATATTATGAGATGATAGAGTTTCCTAGTTATAGTTTAATCCTAATAGATATGGGAATTATCCATTTAGGTGATTCCGAGATGAATATTTGATGTTCCAAGATACCTATAGTGTTTTTCAATGCTTGCAATGTGTTCTAATATTTCATTCGATTAAGGATTATTTTTACATTTCTCAGTATTATTAACTCATACGAATCTTGTATTTGTTAAATTTTATATTCCATGTCTTAGAATTTATGATCCAAGTTTTTATAGGTTTTATTTCTTTTATATCTTTCTCTTGAACTATAAATAAGTTCTCATAACCTTATTATCATCTTGTTCCCAATGAATATATTCAATTATTAACTCCTATGTATAATCTTATGGAGTATTTGAGCTCGCAATTCTTATTTTTATTTTCCCTAAGCTATAAATAAATATTTTATGTAAAATACTTCTAGAAGGTTTTCTTATGGTAGATGTTGAAATATTAATATGGAATAATAAAATCTATGTATAGTGGAAATAATGATCATTTTAATACAAGGATAATGCTATGTAATAGTTTGTCTTAATTATCTAAAACAATAAACCTAAATGGTCCTTGGGTATGCATGTGATACATTATTTATTTTGATTTTTTAATATTTTGGATGGTTAAATTTGGGTCCATTTATTGGTATCAATGATAAAAATGTAAATATTATGTTTTTATCAGTGAATTAGGGTGTATGGGTTTGAGGCTGTTATAGAAAAACCAAAGTAAACTCATTGAACATCAGATACAAAATCTACCACTAAAATATATCTGATGATCATCATGAAACCACCTCTACTAACTAACACCACATGTGTATGAATCCACAATGAACTCTAGAGAATGTTAAATGTCTTCATACCTGCAAATACATCACCACATAAGTGACCATATAAGGGTTAGTATAATAACCCAAAAGAGAATCTCAAATACTAAGAAACCAAAACTAAGACAATGAATTCACAACAATCAAAGGTATTATATTTCATAATCCATGAGGAGACCATCACATTTTATGAGCCTCAAAGGTAATTATTTAAGATTCTTTCTTAATTACATAATTGTTTCCCAAACTCACCACAAACAATCACCCTTCAAATAAAAAGTCTTGTGATGTCATTCACACCAAAATAAGACCCAAAATTGTCGATGACCTTATTGTAACAACCCACATATTTTTTGATATGAATTTGTTTAAATATTTTTTTATCCTCATGTAATTTGATGGTTTTTGGCTGTTGGATGAGTTGGAAGAGGTCATGAGTCAATGTTTGTGGTTTCATTCTATGTTCGGGATGGAATTTTGTTGTAGGATATTGGTCACATTGAAATTTAGGGTTCTGTGATGTGGAATGGGATACATGAGATTAACCCTTGGTGTAGGTGACCTATCACAGCATAAACAGTGGATGTTTAAATGTGAAGCCTTAGGCATGTAGGGTGTTACACTGTGGTGGATAGGGTCACGCAACAACATGACTGTTTCTGATGTTCTCTCTATGCCCATGTGTTTTGTGTCAGTACAGAAATTCTTTCCAATGAGAGGTGGTCCTTGGGACATACCCATGAATATTTGGATTTCACGTTGGTTGAGAGGATGAGAGGTTGACTCATCCCTTAAGGGATTTATTTCATAGTCATGAACTATTATAGATTTAATATGTATTTTCCAACTCATTCCCAATAGCAATACTATTTACCTTGGTTATGAGAGCAATTGATTATTACCATACATCAATGTGAACATCTTTTTGTATCATAGGTTCTTCATTTATCTCATATTGGTTAGTTATAATATGGTTTAAAGACACATAGATGCACAATCTAGAATTTATCGCTATGTAATGAAGTGGTAAGTATTGTAGAGTTGGGATTGATCCCATGAGAAGAGCTTCCTGCATTTCCCTATGAAGGGAATCAAAATCCTTGTAGTTTGGTGCGACTTAACAAGACATGTAATAACTTTCATGGTTATTTGACAAGGACCATGATGTTTCATTTTAAGGACCTTCAACCATGACCAATTGAAGTTCCTTTTAAAGTTATGCATCTAGGACCTATTTTGATTAGTTTAACATTATGTAGAATATAATATATGCTATGCAGTTTAAAGTATTGCAATGAGAACTACTAGTTAAAAAAACATATTAATGGTTTGTGTGGGACTTATGCATGAGAATCCCTTTCTAGTTCAACTTTAAAGATGACTTAGGTGAAGGTAGGTTAGGGGATTATACCAATTTGAGGCCATTGATATTTATGGATCATTTCTAGGGGTATAGGTATGATATAATCAATGTGGATATGGATAGGGATTACAATTGGTAGGAGGCTCGTATATGCATGTTCATATATTGTTTGATGGTAACTAGGTGGGGACAGACAATGAGACTCGTGGGCGTTATGGCCCAATAAGGAAGATTTAGGACATACACTAGGTTGGAATACCATGACATGTATGACTCACTGATTTGAATAAGGAAGGATGACCAAGGGATTATTTGTGCACTAGATGGTCATGGTGATGGATCAAAATGATCATGGGAGAGGAGTTGGGAAAGCTATCCCAAGAGTGACCCAATTAGATTCCATTAAGATAACATATATCAGTTAACTGATTGAATGGGGGTTAAATGTGGTTGACTATGTAAAGACCCGGATTTTCCATCTAATTTTTTAATTATATGGAACTATTCCGAGGATACCAAATCTAACGACATTTGATTCCAATTCCCAGTGTGCCTGGAATGGAATTTTTAAACTTTCTTAAGGTATGTTTAGTAAATTTGTGAGTGTGAAATTCTAACTTTTGAACCAGTTCTAAGAATTGAAATATGAGAGCACTGTTGAACTCGCAACGCTGAGATTATCTTAAGGGGGCCTTAACCTCGACCATAGTGGGTTGATAGAGGAAGTTGGTTTTTTCGGTTTTTGTGGAGGATTAATAAAATAAATATAATTTATTTTAAATATCTTACACTTATATTTAGGTTTTGGGTGGAGGGGACCACAAGGGATGGTTGGGAATTTAATACAGGACGTTAAATGCTCGGTTAAACAAAAATGTGTAACCACCCTACTTGAAATTAAGGAGGTTTATTAATTGAACCAATTAATTAACCTCTCTTAATCATGTGTTGCAATCTCTTTTTTGATTTTTGTAATTTTTTGGCAAAGGGTGGTGTTTTTGGAGAGGAGGATTTTCGAAGAGCCTCTTGATGAAGAATAGATCCATCAAAACCGAGGATCGCCGTTTGATCGACATCGTTGGAGGCTTTCTTTGGGATCAACGAACACCAACCCATTTTCAAATGTGGGACGCTCTCCAATGACTCACAATGTAGGGTTTTGTCTTGTTTAAATTTCAAGATTTGTTGAATCAATTATCTTCTCCCATGTTAAGATGCTAACGAGGAGGGTGCAGGCCAAACGAACAAGGCCCGGTCCCTATGGGTCCCGTGATGACCAGGCGACACCAAGTGGTGGTTCCACTCCATATCCCGAACGACTTATCCATTTGGTAGAAAGGGGGGACGTCTCCCCTATGCTAGCTAGGGAGGGCCCCACGCCCTCTTGCGGGCTGGGATGCATCTCCCTGTGGGCCGGGCCATGCCCCCTATGGGATGGGCCGTGCCTCCCCAGCGGGCTGATCCTTCCGCGACCCAATCCAACCGGGATGGCCCGGACCAGTTCAGGCCAGGTCGGCCGATCGGGTCAGACTGGACTTGGACCCATCTAGGCCTAGTTTTGTTGGAAATGACATAACTTGAAATCCAGACGTCTGTTTGACGAACCACCTACAACACTGGGATACTTGGAGTGAGACGTTCCTTTTGGTATACTCCACTTGAATTTTGGAGAAATTTAGAATATGAATGGGTTGGATCAAACTTGAATCCAACCAGGCCCTCGGTACTAAAATGATTATAACTCATAGATAGGGTGTCTGATTGACGCGCTGTCTGTTGCGTTGAACCCTTATGACATGGAGGTCCTTTGGGTTACTCATTTGGGGATCTTAGTGATGATCGAGGTATGATCGATATCTCTAGGAGAACATTCTACCGAACACAAGCGCACCAGGTGCAGGGAACCCTGTGGCTAGCTATCTTTGAAGTAGCAACCCTGTTTGGATTAGCATAATAGTGACCCTATGTGGATCAAAACCATAGCTACCCGATAAGGACTAATTTTAGAGCATCCCGTCGAGGATCAGGACCTAGCGACCCTAAGTGGATCAACATCTAGCGACCCTGTGTAGATCAGCATCGAGTGACCCTGTGTGGATCATCATTCTAGCGAACCTATGTGGATCAACATTCTAGAGACCCTATGTGGATCAGTGGTAGCATGACCCGATGAGGACCAGCCTTACAGTGGCCTGTCATGGAACAACGACTTATGTCCAAGAGTGGATCGATAATAGAACAACTTCTTTGAGGAACAATTGTGGAACTTATAAATTTAATAAGATGATATAGCTTAAGACTAATCATATATATTCTTGATCTCTGAGTTGTATACCTATTGTGAGATGACTATTGCTTCGTGCTTTGTGATTGAGGTCTTGTTTTTTGGTTTTTACTTTTTGGAAATTTGGGAGACCCTTAGGGGTCTCGGGGTCCCTACTGAGTATTGTTATACTCACCTATTCACGGGCTTTGCCCACACCTTATTGTGTCTCGTACAGATGACAGATAGATTTGACCGAGGTTTTGGAGCCAGGACTGGACGGTTCTCGGAGGTGGACCTTTAGACGCGATGAGCCGCAGTGATGAATGACCATGAGCCGTACCTACCCTTCAGGTAGGAACCCTGGATGACGATTTCGGGAGCTGTTTTTCTATTGTAGTTGTAATTTTACTTCGGGATTATATTCTAGAACCCTTACTTATAGTGCACACCCCATTTTACTATATAGATTTACTTCGTGATTTGCATCCTGTCGTATACTTGGTCTGTGTGTTTGTAGGTTTAAAGGAAATTCCTTCCTATTTACAGGGATATTCTTTTCAGAGCTAGTCTCCAACCCCCGTCCTATGGAAGGCGGACTTGGGGTAGTCACAACACGAGCTCCAGGGGACAGGTCATGACAAAGTGGTATCAGAGGAGTCAGTTCTATTGAATAACTATGACTCTTATCTTTTCATGGGAAATAGTGTTAAGTGTTATGAGTTTGATTTTCAGTTTGGGGAATCCAGTGTTGGTGGGGCGGACGACGTATCCATACACCAGGACTCTGAATTCTGAATTCCAACTCAGTACACAAAAACACGGATTGTGTGTGTTTTTGAATTTTTTTTCTTTTTGATCTTTTTTGAGTAAGCTCACCAGGTATAACTTATTAACCATGGCGTACCTATTTCCTTTCAGGATGCCTCTATGTAGATAGCCAACAAGGATTCCAGTAAGAGTTTGTGATGGTGGTCCTCTGAGCGATGAGGCTTCGGTGTAGGTCCCTCTTATGGTGATAGTACCATTAGGTGGTGTACCAGCAGCACCACTCCCTATTGGGTAGCCATTGCCGCTAGCCCCACCAGTAGATAGTGCATGCCGAATGAGCGTATTTCATGAGTTTCAGTGGCCGAGGCCTCTGAGGTTCTGAGGTGATATGGATCCAAAGGTGGTTGAGGACTAGATGGAGGCTGTGGCCAGAGTTTTTTTCTTGGTTGGGACACCATCCGACCAGATGGTGATCCCAGCTTCCAATCGTTTCCAGGGAGTTGCAGGGAGATGGTAGAGCCTGATACTCCAGATACATGATGAGGCGACCCTTACCTTGGCAGTTTTTGAGGGCCTCTTCAGGGCAGAGTTCATTCCAACAAATCTCTGATCTGTGCATATAAATGAGCTGCTACACTTATAGCAGGGAAGCCTGACCGTGGCTCAGTACTCAGCGAGGTTCACCAACCTCTCGCGCTACTCTACCTAAATGGTGCATGGACATTTTATTCAGGTCCTAGACCTTCTATAAGGGACTCCGATAGGAGATCATAGATTTTATGGTATCTCTTAGCATCCCAATGCATGCTGGAGTGCTAGAGAGAGTACTCTTGGTGGAGAGATTCCTTACTGAGTAGACATCGACAGCAAGACCCGCCACGGGGTGACACGTAGCAGTGTCATCTACGGATGGTAGTAGGAAGATGACATAGAGGTCTAAAAATACCAGACCTTCTAGTGGATGACCCCGGGACATAGGTTCGAAGGTGCGAGGCTCACGAGGTAGAGAAATCTAGCAGAGGAGAAGACTGTGCTTTACGTGCAGCGGGCAGGGTTACATGGCTCGCGACTTCCCTACCTGATGCACTGATGACTAGCAGACAGTTGAGGGACCGCTGAGGTAGAGGCATAGATTCAAGTGTGGAGGTCTGCAGGCAGAAGGAAGACATGACATAGGAGCTGGCCATGCAGCAGGCGGTGGGCAAAGATTTGAGGTTCTACCGCCACCACCTCCAGGTGGTCCACCCCGACCACATGGAGCAGGTGGATAGGGATGAGCTCAACTCTAGGTAGCTGAGACCTATGACCATGACGCTCCAGATATGATTCGAGGTACGATCTTGGTCTAATAAACCTTATTTTTAGTACTTATAGACACAAGTTCCAATCACCCTTTCATTACCACGACCCTCATTCAGAGCTTGGAGATTCTGGTGGAGCCTTTGGCTCGATCCTTACGGTTAGTGACTCCTACGGGAGGGGATTTGACGATTACACACTAGTTCCAATAGTGTGAACTTACTTTAGGAGGTGAGAGCTTCGACTGTGATCTTTTAGTAGCGGCGTTGAGGCCTTACAATGTCATTTTGGGTATGTACTGGTTATCCAGAGTCCATGCTCAGATTGACTGCATTAGACAAAAAGTGTAGTGTGTTTGCAAGGATGGGACCAGGTTTTCCTTCACTAGCGAGAAGGGAACCTTTGTAGCACATGATGGACTTACCTGGAGGAGGGTGCAGCCGATCACACATTAGTTGGATAGCCTTACCCTAGGAGTAATTTATGTTGAGAGTCCGAGCTATCCTATAGTGGTGGACCAATATGCTGATGTCTTCCCTGATGATGTTCCGGGACTACCTCCGCACAGAGAGGTGGAATTCTACATCGGCCTATACCCTAGGATGACACCGATATCTACACCAGAATATCAGATGGCTCCCGCAGAGCTTCATGATTTACGAGTATAGTTGGAGGACTTATACAAGAAGGGGTTCATAAGGCCCAATGTTTCTCCATGGGAAGCCCCGATTTTGTTTTCCAAGAAGAAAGATGGGAGTTTGAGGCTCTATGTGGATTATCGGCGCATAAACCATGTGACCGTGAAGAATGAGTATCAACTTATGAGGATTGATGATATATTTGATCAAATGAAGGGAGCTCGTTGGTTTACAAAGATAGTCCTCAGATTAGGATATCATCAGCTCAAGGTATAAGATGAGGATGTGTAGAAGATGACCTTCAGATGTCGGTATGGCCGCAATGAATTCTTGGTTATGCCATTCGGCATGACCAACTCCCCTATAGTGTTCATGGGACTCATGAACAAGATATTTCATCCATACCTCAATCTCTTTGGTGTGGTCTTCATTGACGACATCTTGATATACTCGGCGTCAGAGGAGGAGCATGCCTATCATCTATAGATAGTTTTGGATACACTCTGAGAGAACCATATTTATGGAAAGCTCTCGAAGTTCCATTTTTGGATACGAAGGTCCACTTTTTGGGACACATTATCTCAGAGGCTGGAGTTGCACTGGATCCGGTGAAAGTAGAGGTCGTGCTTTCTTGGGAGCCACCCATGAGTGTGATCGAGGTGTGGAGTTTCCTGGGGTTGGATGGGTACTACCGGAGATTCTTACCCAACTTTTCTAGTGTTGCGACACCCTTTTCAGCATTGAAAAAGAAGGGAAAACCCTTCATGTGGATGGAGAGATACCATCAGAGTTTTTAGGAGTTGAGGTAGAGACTAATGATTGACCCCATATTAAGGCTACCAGAAGAGGGAGTTGGGTATGTATTCTACTGCGACACATCAGAGATCGGACTTGGATGTGTCTTGATGTAGGAGTGAGCAGTGATCGCTTATGGTTCATGACAACTGAGACAACATGAGAAGAACTACACTACCTATGATATGGAGTTAGCAGTAGTGATTTTATCCTTGAAGATGTGGAGACACTACTTGATGGGAGAATGTTTTACTGTCTACTCTGATCACAAGAGTCTTAGGTATATCTTCTTACAGAAGGACCTAAACCTGAGACATCAGTGATTGCTAGAGTTCTACAGGACTATGAATTTGAGATAGTCTATACCCCTTGGAAGCGGAACATGGTAGAAGATGCACTTAGTAGGAGGTCTGGTCTACAGTTGCTGAGTGAGATGACAAAGCAGCTAGCCGCGTTGCATATATCTTTGTGGATAGAGATGGAGTAGCTTACCTACAGTCTATGACTGTCACTCCCCCACTTCTACAGTGATTCAGGGAGGCATATCTTGGGGACATTGACTATGAGGCCCGACGTGCTCATATATCCTCAGTACATGCTCCTGATAGATTTTATGAAGGTGAGGAACACATCATCCTCTTCATAGGACACACTATGGTACTAGTGACGCTTCTAGAGGAGGTGTTGAGGGATTTCCACACATCCCATTTAGATGTACATCATAGAGTGGTGAAGATGTGTGAGGACCTATGACATCCGTACTGGTAGCCAAGGATAAAGAAATTAGTGGAAGAGTTTTATCTCGTTGCCTCACTTGTCAGCAAGTGAAGGCTGAGCATCAGGTACTAGTAGGCTTAGCTCAGCCACTTGAGGTACCTGAGTGGAAGTGGGATGGAATTTCCATGGATTTCATGACATGGATACTACATACATCCAGGGGTCACGATTCTATCTGGGTGATTGTTGACTGACTCACCAAGTTGGCCCACTTTCTACCCATCCGAGTAGGGATCAGTAGAGGGATTGAGACGCCTCAATATACAGGAGATTATACAACTTCATGGGGTGACATCTACGATCTTATCTGATCATGACACATGTTTTACATCTTGGTTGTGGAAGGGATTGCAGGAGGCGTTCATGAATCAGCTATGTTTGAGCATTGCTTTTCATCCTTAGATGGATGGTCAGATAGAGTAGATCATTCAGAAACCGAAGGACATACTTTTTGCTTGCATCCTAGATTTTGGCCGTAGTTGGGAGGATCACCTGCCCTTGGTGGAGTTTTCATACAACAACTGATATCACTACACCATCGGTATGGCACCATTTGAGGCCTTGTATGGTCGACCATGCAGATCACCTCTATGCTGGACAGAACTAGGGGAGTCAGTACTTATGAGCCCATAGTTATTACGGGCTAACATTGAGAAGGTGAAGATCATCCATGAGCAGATGAAGATTGCAAAAAGAAAACATAAGTCTTATGTTGACAGGAGACAAAGACCTTTGGAGTTCGAGGAAGGAGACCATGTCTTCCGATGGGTCTTAGCTCGATGAGGTTTGTAGAGATTTGGCTGGGGAGGTAAGCTATGTCTGAGGTTCATCGGACCCTTTCAAGTTCTCAGTAGAGTTGGAAAGGTGGAATATCACATAGCTCTTCCCCTACAAATGCACTGGGTGCATGGAATTTTCTGGGTGTCATAGCCGAGGAAGTACATGCATGATCCATCGCATGTTATTGATCAGGCGAGCTAGACATTGATGATGGGGCGATGTTTACAGAGGTTATAGTGGAGATTGAGGATTGATAGGAGTGGGTCCTTCATGGATGATCGATACCTCTAGTGCGAATTCACTGGTAGCACGAGAACCTCCAGGAGATCAAATAGGAGCGGGATGATCAGATTCATGCTTATTACCCCCATTTGTTTCCTTATTATATGTTGTAGATTTTGGGGATGAAAATCCCTAAGGTGGGGAGAATGTAAATACTTGGATTTTCCATGTATTTTTTTAATTATATAGAACTATTCCGAGGCTGTGAAATCTGACGATGTTTGATTCCGATGCCTGATGTGCCCGGAAAATAATTTTTAAACTTTCTTAAGGTATGTTTAGTAAACGTGCGAGTGAGAAATCCTATCTTTTGAAATGGTGCTCGAAATTGAAATCTGAGGGCACCGTTGAACTCGCAGCGTCGAGATTTTCTTAAGGGATACTTAACCTCAACCGTAGTGGGTTGAGAGAGGAAGTTGGTTTTTGCGGTTTTCATGGAGGATTAATAAAATAAATCTAATTTATTTCAAATATCTTCCACCTCTATTTAGGTTTTGGGTGGTGGGGACCACAAGGGATGGTCGGGCATTTAATGCAGGATGTTAAATGCCCAGCTACACAAAAATGTGTAACCACTCTACATACAATTAAGGAAGTTCATTAATTACACCAATTAATGAACCTCTCTTAATTATGTGCTATAATTTCTTTTTGGTTTTTAGAATTCATTAGAAAAGGGTGATGTTTTTGGAGAGGATGATTTTGGAGGATCCCCTTGACGAAGAACAGATCCATCAAAACCAAGGGTCGTTGTATGAGCAGCATCGTTGGATGATTGCTACGAAATCGACAAACACCGACCTATCTTCTAATGCAGGACACTCTCCAATGACTCATGAGGTTGGGTTTTGTCTTGTTTAAATTTCATGAGTTGTTGAATCAATTATCTTCTCCCTTGTTAAGAAGATAACGCGGAGCGTGTGAACCAAACGAATAAGGCCCGATCCCTCCGCCACCAGTTTTATCGCTACGTTCTACACGGGTGAATTTTCGGGTTGGACAGAATCCAAATATGAGGGTCAAGCAGTGAAGAAGATGACCTGAGAAGCCCATAGGTGCGATCAGATGAAAAAACAAACCACCTAAGCTAACATGGTGGCCCGCAGAAGACCGTCGATGCGGCACCGGTGCGATGGCACCGGCGACCGGCGCCAGCAGGCAAGGGCGGTGGTGGGCACCATCCATCTGAGGTGGTGGCGGTGCACCATTGCATTCCATAGGAGGAGGAGGCCGTGAATTTTCAGCCACGATGGTTGAACAGGACGACCGACCGTGGATGCAGAGTGGCATGCTGTCGCGCGCCACCGAAGGAGGCCACGACAGAGGTGAGGACCCACTCCCTGCGGGTCCCGCAGTGACCAGGCGGCGCCACGTGGCACCAAAGATCCATATCTTGAATGACTTAGACACTCAATAGAAGGGGGGGGATGTTTCCCCCCTGGTGCCATCTAGGGTGGGCCCCACGCCCTCCTGTGGGATGGGCTGCACCGCCTTACGTGCCGGGTTGTGCCCCCCTTGTGGGCCAGGCCCCGTCCCCCTGCGGGCCGGGTAGCGCCCTCTGCAGGACAGGATGTGCCCCCTGTGGGCTAGGTCGGGCCTCCCCAGTGGGTCATGTCGGACCACGGCCCCGTCCAACCGGGTCGGACCAGACCCAGATCCATCCAGGCCCTATTTTGCTCAAAATTCCATAACTTGAAATCCAGACGTCTGTTTGATGAACCATCTGCGGTGCTGGGATCCTTGGAGTGAGAATATTCTTTTGGTATACTCCACTTGAAATTTGGAGAAAGTTGAAGTACATCTGGGTTGGATCGAACCCAAATCCAACTGGGCCCTCAATTCTAAAATGCTTATAACTCACATATCGGGCGTCCGATTGATGTGCCGTCTGTCACGTTGGAACCCTTACGACATGACAGTCTTTTAGGTTTCTAATTTGTGGAGATTAGTGATGGTCGAGGAATGAAAAATATCTCAAGGACCATATTCCACGAAACACGTGTGCAACAGGTGTAGGGAACCCTGTGGTTGGCTGTCTTTGAAGTAGCGACCCGGTGTGGATCAACATCATAGAAACCCTGTGTGGATCAACATCGCAGCTACCTGATGAGGACCAGTTTTAGAGTGACCTGTCGAGGATCATAACCTAGGGACCCTGAGTGGATTAACATCTAGTGACCCTATGTGGATCAGTATCGAGTGACCCTATGTGGATCAACATTCTAGCGACCCTATGTGGATCGACATTCTAGCAACCCTCTGTTGATCAACAGTCGCATGACCCGATGAGGACCTTCCTTACAATGGCCCATCATGGAACAATGACTTACATCCAAGAGTGGATTAATAATATAACAACTTATTTTAGGATCAATTGTGGAACTTCTAAATGGAATAATATGATATAGCTTAAGACTAATCATCTATATTACTGATATCGGAGTTGTATACCTGGTGTGAGCTGACTATTGCTTCGTACTTTGTGATTGAGGTCTTGTTTTTTGGTTTTTCTTTTGTGAAACTCTGGGTGGCCCTCAGGGGTCTCGTGGTCCCTACCATGTATTGTTACACTCACCCCTTCACAGGCTTTACCCGCATCTTATTGTGTCTTGTGCAGATGATGGAAAAATTTGACCGAGGTTTGGGAGCCAGGACTGGACAGTGCTTGGAGGTGGACCTTTAGACGCAATGATTCACTGTGATGACTGACTATGAGCCATACCTACCCTTCAAGTAGAAACCATGGAGGATGATTCTAGGAGCTTTTTTTCTATTGTAGTTGTAATTTTCAGTTGGGCTTGTATTTAGGTCCCCTTACTTACAATGTACACCCCCTTTTTACGATACTGATTTACTTCATGGTTTCCTTCCTATCATATACTTGGTCTGTGTGTTTGCAGGTTTAAAGAAAATTCCTTTCCATTTACATGGATATGCCTTTCTGTGCTAGTCACTAACCCCTGACCTATGGAAGGCGGGTTTGGGGTAGTCACGACCCGGGCCCTGGGGGAAGGGTCATGATAGACTATGAGTGGTTAAGATTATTGTCTTAAGGTAGATAGAATTTAACTAGTTTACTAATTATTTGAACCCTAGTTATCATGGTAATACATGATTTACCATATCCTAAGGATCCTATTGGTCAGGGATAAAAAATGAGAGGAATCTATTATAGGAGGTCCAATTCCCATTATCAATGTAATACATATCCAAGGGGAGTACTTTGGCATGCATCACCCAATCATAAATTTGAGGTGTCCATGGAGGATACCATGATATAATGGTATCTTTGGGTAATTGGACTTGGTGGAAGAAAGATATTGAGGTTTTTTGGTTTGATTCAACACATTTAGGTGACTTGGGAAAATGAAAGGGTGTAAAGGAGCCCCAAGTATTCACCATTAGGATCCTTCATGAAGTGACTTACCACATGTCCTATCTTTTATGGTGATAGACCAATAGAATGAGGTTTAAATATATTTTAATAAGTTTGGTTTTCAAATAAGATTCAGGTTTTACATAAGTGGGCTCTAAATAAATTGTGTTGAAAGGATTCGGATTATAAATGAATTGTGTGAGTGTCCCTCCATGAAAGAGTTATGCGAGAGTCCTTCAAAAAGGACCTACATGGGTGGTTCTATGAAGTTATTATATGGGAATAGAATTATCATGATTTTTTTACACAATTCCAATCCCCCATTTCTCTTAGGTTTAGACTAAGAAGTTACTCTAGAGAGTGTATTGGAGGATTTTCACAAAGGTAGATTTCTCAAATGAGGCATTTCATCCTTTAAACTGCATTCCCCTCCAATTCTCTCTCTATCTCTCCTCAAAGAGTGTGATGGGTATTTATAGGCTAGAAACATAACTGAATTCCCTAAAATTTCCAAAATTGATATCCTAAAGGTAGTATGTGGTTACAGAGGGCCCCTTTATGATTTCACAAATAACTTCCAATGATAAAGATGTTTCATGACCATGAAGGATCATTATCCTGATGCTATAAATGATATCTATAAATGAAAGTGTTATAAAACTAGGAAATATTTCTATCATGATGTCATAAATGACTTTTTTCTCTAAATAATTAACTTTCATTGAATAATATGATTTCATCACAAAAAATATTCTTTTTCTATTTTTCCTACCTCCTAGAATTACTTAGAGTGATGATTATCTTTTGTGGTCATAAAAAAATTCAACCTCTTAGAATTAAATTTAATTAGATATAATATGAACAAATTCTAAGGAAATAATATTTCCCATATAAGTTATATACGGTCCACCTTCGACCCTATAAATAATCTAGGTGGGGTTCCTCATTTGATACTTTGTAGTCAAGCTGTGATTCTAAGAAGCTTATCTCACCCAAAATTTATTTCTATTTTGTGCCCCTTAAATGAATTGCTCTATGAAAAATTCTATTTGTGAATGAATTTATTCTATGAACAAACCAATTCCTGAAGATTTAACCGGTATCATAGTTGTAAAATTTCTATGTGATGTGATCACCATATATTTTCAATGGAAAAAATTACCTTTTTCATTTTTTTAAATTTTTTCATCATTTTTTTTCTATAGGGACAATGGATTCTGGATAAAATTGTATCTTAGACACTATGAATGTGACTTAAAGGAGGGATAATATTATTGGAAATATTACTTTCGACCCTTAGTATCATGTCACATATCATAAAGAGTCTCTTAATAATATTCTTAAACCGAGACTTCAAGACTACCTACTATCTGATAGAATACACATATATAACTTTAGTATTTATGATGATGTTTCAATTCCTGCACCTGATTAAAGTCCACCATTGACATGGTTTTCATATTCTCTTAAACACATATAAATGAAAATTTATTTTTAAGGAAAAATCATCCTATAGTTGAATCAGGGGTATAATTACATCATGAATAGTTTCCCACTAACTTAGGATGATCAATATTAGAGTCATCAACTGATTTGTTACGATAATTCATCCTAATTTACCATATTATTGGGTGAATATAGCAGAGAATGGAGTTCAAAATGGGATATGTGTCTTGGTGGTATATTTTTTGATGAATTGGATTAGGATTTTTGGGTTTATCAAAGTAACAAACAATTCAATGAACAACTATAGACAATTAAACCATAATATGTGACACATATTTCAAAATTCGTGATTTATCAAAAAATCGATCTCCTTTAAGAATAGATTAGTCATTGGCCTTCATACAATAATATATTTCACTCACCACATGGTGAAGTGGGGACTATCTTGTGGAATATCTAACAACCGTGGAGGAATATCATTCATGAGAGGTATATATGGAAATTTTCTCACAATGAATAATGTTTGGGAAGATTTAGAGAAAACTCTTATCCTAGATAGGGACTTACAGATCAAGTCAGAGAAGATACTAGGATGTTAAATTCAATTTTTCTTGATTATTCCATTTGGGGAATGGGTGGATATATTATTCTATCTTAATGGGTCAAGTTAAGATGTTTGGAATCCAAGTAGATTCCCTTATCAATGAGCTTGGAATGTTGAAGGTTTATATTGGTCCACCTTGAAAGTAGGTCAGTATATCACATGGGGATACAAAATCATAGCCAGTGTGGCTTTAAACTTATAACTGCTGAGGTTTTTTCCATTTTTTTGGGTGGATGGATCTTCTCTACTGAGTATTATCACTTAGGTGTTAGGGTTGGTACCCTAGTGATGTTAGAACTACTAGAATAGGGAAAATTAATTGAGTTTTTATGTCATTAATATACCAATTTTATCTTGTAATTGGGTATATACAATAAGGAAACAACCTGTGTTAGATCAGCTATTCATTTAATCTCTTATACAAATGGGTGGAAGAAAAATTTGGGAAATATGAGTTTGAGAATACTAAATCCATTACTCATTCCATGCCCCGCACCATACTACTCAATATCATTGAACTTTGACCAATATCTCTACGTGCTAATGAGTTCACCTACATACTAAGTAATCATTACATCTTCACCTTTGTTTCTTATAATGCACCCTCTAGGATGGTGATTGAAAATGGTTATGAAACTTGTGATGATATATTATTTATTGTTTTTAGGATGGGTTTTAGGTAGCCTGAGTTATTGAAATAACCATCCGCAAGAATTATACCCCATAAAAGTTTGTGTTCCAATTCATGTGTCTATAGACAGTGTCTCTAGTACATTTCCCTAGAATTTTGAATGAATGATATCCTACCATTATTCATTATCATTGGTTGATACTATTTCATGAGGAAAAAAAATACTAAAATCACATTATCTACCATTGACGATCCAAATAATATGTCATGGGATTATACTCTAGCATGTATATAACACAACTCAAATAGCATGCTAGGGTAGTTGGTATAATGAGTGAGAGGACCATTTTCTTCTCAGAGTCCACTGCCTGATATTATTTTGGAACAAATCCTTGAACTAGAGGACCCTCTATGAAAGAACCCCCAACAACATGGGGAGTTAATATGTTTATACCCTATATATATTTAAGGGTATTTAGACCTAATGTTGGTGATTGAACTTGTTAGTTATATTGATGATATTGATTCCATCACATCTATAGTAAGTGCTCTATTAGAAGAGACTGAAACTATTAAGTCAGTCCCTAAAATTGGCCAAGGAGTAGTAGTTAATGAATCTACCCTACTTGTATCACTATCCAGACCAAATATTTTCTTGAGGTATTTTATCCCTGAATATATATATCCATAATGGTAAGTGACCTCATTTTGAATCCTTAACTTATTAATAAAAATAGGATAGTGAGGAAGTGGGTCTGGTTCCAAGTCCATGCAATCATCACTAAAACTTGACCAATAGAGATTAGGGATAAGGTTGAGATCCTTTTCTTACTCTTCTATGGTTTGGGTGCAGGTGAGTTTTACTACCAAAGATTTCATACTATTATTCAATAAACCTTATTCATTTGAGAGATAATAGAGGTTCACAAAATGGACCTCCATGTCTTCGAAAGCATAAACCACCATGTAGAATTTTTGGAGGCTTCCTAGGTGTTAAACTAGAAAACTAATGAAGAATCAAAGTTTCATACATGGGTGGCGAACCATACTAAAAAGATAAAAGAAAATTATTCTCATATAGTAAAAATGAAAGTGCAGTTGTTGGAAGTAGCAACAAGGATGGATACTATCAAGCATAGGAATTAATAAAAGGCTACACTTATTAAAAGAAATATATATTAGTTGAAGATAAAACTTCTAAGTGAGTAGATATCTAGTAATTTGTAAATTATTCTCATAAAACATTAGTTTATTTTCTGAGTTCAACCAACCAGATCCTATTGTATCTCCCTTTTTCCATTTTTTCTTGATGACTTATCATGGTAAGGATCCATCTTATGGATGTTCCTATATCTTTTTCTTAATGAATGAAAAAAATTTCGATCTACTTTTTTTTTCAATTTATTGACTTTCGTGTTACCTAAAATACATATTCATTATAATCTAAACTCACAAAGAGTAGTATCATGATAACTGAATCCTCATGAACATTTCATGGTGATGGACCAAGTAAATCATAATTCCAAAACACTTGAGTCAATGATATTATATATGAATAAGTCCATTATATTTTAAATATCCACCCTCAAATGAATATAATTGGGCCATATATTATGATATATATACCATCACTATAATCTAGGGAAAGTACATGACACAATGAACTGCAAAATTAAATATCCACCTAAGCATGTGCTTTAGCTGGATATAGAAGAGCTAGAAATTTCAAAACATATACCATCACCATAAGGAAATAATTTTATATTATATTGACTTACTCTTGAAATTGTTCTCTAAGGTAGATATAGGTGGGCTAGATATGGTGGCATATTTACCATTACCGTAATCTATGGTTTGCCTACTCGAATATGATAGAGTTGAATGACTCAATAAAATGAAAATCATAAAGGGGAAGTTTAAATGAGTGTTCTAATGCTCAAAAGGGATCAAGTACCATAAAATTACACATTGTTCATTTTTCAAAAATCATCCAAACCAATATATGTAAAGAAAATAAGGGTGATCTAATTTTTATGCAGATCGATGAACCCACCAAACATATCTTGAATTTATCTAGGACTGAATGGTAATTCTTAAAAGATTTATCTCATTTTTTATTTTCAATATATATTTTTCATAATCCATATATTGGGAGAGAATTAGTGGTAAGGAATTAATCTTGTTACGAGGCTTCCCTTTGTGGGTTTTCAACCTAATAGTATTTATAGATTTTCATTTTCTCAAACACTCAAATTTTCCTAGGATATGCAAGGTTCATTCCTAGAAAACGAAGAATTGAATTTTTCCCATAATTCCATTTATGGGATTTAAATATAATAAGTTCCATATCTCTTTATTTAGGAAGTTTAAGGTTGTAAAAACTAGATCAATTAAGCTAATATTTAAGGCCATACATATTTGAACAAAATGTGGCTGGAGATTCGGGCCATACAACATTGACCAAAGGGTGAGATATTCTATACAAAAATGTAATGGTAATCACAACATGAATTGAGATCAAAATTATACTATAGACATATATAATGTATGGATTCATATAATTTATGTTCATAGTGTTCAAACTAAAAAATTATGGGGTTTAAGTTCATTTAGATTTGACCAATGGATGAGGCAGTCTACACAGTAAACAGGGTGAGAAAAGTACAATGTAAATGGAGAGTTAGATAATATTATAAATAGACTCTAGGGGTGGTGCACACTTTTTAAGGTCATAGTGAGCATATTAGAAAAGGTGAGGCAGTTTATTTGGCGATTAGGGAAAATTTATAACCCAACATGAATGAGTAGGGGGCCATATCGGTATTGATAACCACAAGGGAGAGGTGCACCTAGTTTAAGGTCATAGTTCTCATACCAGTGATGAAGGGTGTGATGTAAAAATCTAAGTGGAGCTTAAGATATAGGAGTAATCTAACACCTTTAAAAAAGTAATGAAATTATGTAAACCACAAATTAAGGTATTTGATTTAGGAAATAATGAAATGTGTAACGAATTGTATTTTCAAGAAGGTACAGATAATTAGTTTTTCAATTTGATTTCCTTAAACAGACCTAATATTGATGTCTAATAAAGTCATGGGGGTCTCGAGTGCATTTGGGGCTCATTTGAAGCTTGGAACCCTAAAATGGGAAGAAAGGACTGGGCCACACAATTTGTCTTCAACCATGTGTCCCAGGGCGCATGACCATGCAATGTTGTAGAGATTTGAGATAGATCCTTTTCGTACAGTTTGAGTATGGTTAGTCAAACCATGCACCTATCTATGTGGTGTTCCCCTAAGTTTTAGTGACTTGCACATGGGTTGCGTACAATTTAAAAACCATGTGCCTAAACCATGAACCCCTTATTTTTGGGTGAAAATTTGACATTTCACATCATTTATTCTTAAAGCCTATTTCTCTTTCCCCCTTCTTCCTCTAGTGGACCAACACCCCTTTCCTCCTCCTTTGAGCTAAAAAATAACTCAATCTAGGCTTTGAAGTATCTCTAATATATGGTGTCTGATCCTCAATCCATCAGAAGCATTAGATCTGTCTCAATAAGCTTCTCTAGTCTCTTACCTCATATCCAAGTTTTACTTCTAATCCGTAATGCTATTTAGGTGCATACTCATTTTACCTATTTTTAGAGAATTGGACCATGTCTCATATCTCTTCCAACCTGCTTTTTATATGATGCCGATATCGAGTGAGGAGTCATCTACAACCTTGTGGTAGGAAGTATCCTCATTTTACCATTGAGTTTTGACTCTCTATAGCTATGACATTATGCCAAATGTCGGCTTTTGTCATGCATCCCCTTTATATTGATTTATTTATTTCTAATTTATCCTTGAACCTTAATACATGTATATTTAATCTTCTTTAGTGGATTATAGGTTTTTGAACTTATTTATGGTCACCCCTGGCTATTCCAAGTAGATTTTTCCCATTTAGATAAATGTGATTTTGTCCAGATTTCCTCCTAATCATTTTACCTTGAATTAAAATGAGTTTGACTTGTAATATGAATGTCTTATAGAACCCAAGACACATCCTTGGTGTTTGGACCAACCTATGTTTGGAATTTCCCATTTGGGAAATTACCTCCTCTGACTGTGGAACCTTTCCAAGTGGTCCCTTGACATTATTAAATGGTAATTCCATGTTAATTGAATTTAATTGATTGGTTTTACATAGCATGTATCATTCATGATGGTGGATCCTTTAAATGAATTGAATAAATTGAAATGAATAAATAAGGTGGAATAACTAATTCATGATGGTTACCCTTCTTAATATGAATTGTATGTATTATATGAAATGGTTCATAAAGGGTGGTAAGACTAAACCTTTTATTGTGATTTGTTAAATGCCTACATGAAAATAGTTATGATTTTTATATAATCGAAATTTGATAATGAGATACATAAGAGGTTTTGACGCATGCCTTATTTTATAAATATGATGATGACTTTATATGGGATGTGTATGATGGTAAGTGGTGTGGAGAAATCGCGTTCCCTTACATCAGGTGTTGAGTATAGAATATCACACCATTGGTACTATATGGTGGTTGGACATTACGTACCACATTCCATGATTTGAGTGATGACATGATGGATCAATCACTATCCCAAGTTTAGTACATGAATTATCACACTATTATTAGGATGTAGGGCATGTATCCTTTGTCTTGATCTTATAGGATCATTAGATTGGTCATGGATGTATGAGTTACACCTTGGTCTAGCCAGCACTAGTATTCTAGGTATATGACCACTTACATATGCATGTACTTGGTTCATATAGGTAGATACAATATATATAACTATACTATATATATTATTAATATATAAATAATTACTCCTCAGACTCTTATTCCAACCATGAGCCGAAGTAGGTAGACTCGCCAGGTGCCCTATAGGAACTTGAGTGGGCTAGTTATTTATTTATTAATCTTTTTCAATTAATTACTATTTCCTACACACTGTTTATTTTCAAGAATTGATTGTATTACATAGAGACACTATTGGTGTTGTCCTACTAATATTTTTATCTATCACCCTACTAAGGATTCCATTGTACTTGAGAAGATTATCTGTCTGTAGGTATTGATAAGGGAAAGTTCCCTGATATAGGTTGTTGATATGCATTACTTTTAGATAGATATTATGAGAATAGGACTGAGAATTTTCTCAAGATGATAGTGGATCTATTTTTTTCCTTTTGTAATTTCTGGTATATCATGAATGTATGCATGTTCCCCTATCCCCCTTTTGTATTACCATGCCATGCATCCATGTATCAGACACTGCCTTAGAGGATTTTGATTATATTTACAGTTGTTTAGTCATTTATTCTTCCGCACTTGTTTATTTATTATATATGTTTTTATACGCTTCCTATACTTTTGTATGTTTTTTTATCTACTATAATACTCTTTTATGAGGGTATAGTCTCCCCATAATACCACCTTTACACCCTCGCTGTTATCCAGTAGCCTCTAGCATATGAGGAGGCACACTTTAGGCCATGTGACCCATCAGCTCAGGGCATGGGTTAAGTAGAACATAGGTTGTGACATTACAAAATGGAATAGGAATAACGAGGATGACCACTAACCACATTTTAATGAAGAGTTCCATGATAATTTTGTTAAGGGTACATGGGTTTAGTAAACCTTCAACTAGGGAAGAAAAAATACCTTCGTTTAGTTGGTTAGATATGGAGGTATGTAAAGGCCCGGAATTTTGAATAAATCTTGTTTCCTAATTTCATTTGTTACTTTATTTTATTTTTATACTCAACAAAAATGTTTTATTTGATAAACATTATTATAATTAAAATGAGATCAGTGGGTTTTGACTATTATATAACCATCGGTCAATATGACCGCTGTGAACAAAATGTTTTGATTATTGTCTCTAAATATAAGTAATCTTGGTTAATTATTATAGAAAGAAGATTCGATGGCCTCACCTAGTAGTCTTGGACCGATCGAAGCCCATATAACAGAGCTTGGGAAGGAGGTAGCACCATTGGGCTTTGCTCTGGATCAAATCCAAGCCGAACTTCATCATGTGAAGCTGGAACGGAATTGCCTTCGTGAGAAGTTCAAACTGATAGAAATTACTACTCGGGCAATGTTGACTGAGCCGCCCCAAGCTTCTATCACCCTAGCACACCTTACTCTTAGGTCCTATGCTGGTATTATAAGGGGCTATGTAACGAGACCGTGACTACCTTGTGTAATCCTTGTTTTAAATAAAAATTGGGATTTCTTCTTATGATGAAGTTTATGAATTTTGAAATGACCGGATAAATATAGTATGCATATTTTTGATGAATTTTAGAAAAAGGATATTTTTAAAATGGTTGTGTAAACCTTAAATAATTAAAAATGTGTAATGATTTTCAAAAAATGGTCTTCTATAATTATGTCCAGTACGAAATTTGGAGTCTAATAAGATCAACTTGATTTTTGATTAATAGTAAATTATGAATAGTGATTTTATGATTAGGATTAGTAATATGACCAAATGGATTAGTAATCTAACTTAAAGAAAGTTTTAAAATAATCTAGGCACCTAGATTAAGTAACGCGATTCAATAAAATGGTTAAATAATGGTTTCATAAATTATTATTCAAGTATTAGTTTTTTCGGGTGAATAGTGTTTTTTAATTAAAAATTTAATTAAAATTATTTAGAAAATTATTTTTATAAAACAGATTTCATTTTTGAACTCAGAGCACCGATATTATGCTATGGTAATTTTTGGGGTTTTTTCTGAAAAAAAAACGAATTTTCGGTGAATAGTGTTTTTATTTAAAAATTAAATTAAAAATATTTAGAAAATTATTTTTATAAAATGGAGTTCATATTTGTAATCAGAGCATTGATATTTGATTATGGTGAAATTTTGGGATCTTTCTGAGAAAGTTGAATTTTCAGTGAATAGTAAAAATTCAGTTTTAGGGTTTCGGTATGTTTATTGACATCATAGCTGTGTCATGATGATGTCATGAGTTATTTTAAGGGTTGGCCGGCCAAGGGTGATTAATTATTGTTTTGGGGGCCCCATGTGGCCTAACTCCATGATAAATGCCAAGGGAGAGCACATGGGTTTGAGAAAAGCACATGTGAGGTGTCCCTTGGCCATTAATGCCTTGTCCCCT
This sequence comes from Viscum album, assembly GCA_963277665.1. Taxonomy (NCBI): domain Eukaryota; kingdom Viridiplantae; phylum Streptophyta; class Magnoliopsida; order Santalales; family Viscaceae; genus Viscum; species Viscum album. The sequence goes on along the minus strand of OY728151.1, from coordinate 1,745,957,139 downwards.
CACTTTCCCTATAAATACCAAGCCCTCCTCTCATCCATTCGACTCCCCACTCATTCCCAACGAATTTATGGTCTCATTACCTCCCAAGGAGCCCTCCCAAGGTGCCCCAAGCCCTCAAGGTCCCAACCTTTGAGGTTTAAGAGTTACATTTTAAGGTAAGGGATCCGACCTCTCTCTTTCTTTTCAAGTAATCTCTTTTATGTCATTTCTTTTATACTCCATGTTCTTATGTTGGATTATGTACTTTTATATTCATCCTACTGCCTATTTCATGTTCATATGATGAGAGACCCCCCCCCCTTGCTCTCATCAATTCGTTTTAAGAATGTTTAAGTGGCGCCGTTAGGCTTCCGAATTTTTAAGGGATTCTTTCACCTTCCTCGTTTTCAAGTTCTATTTTCATTCAAGTCTTTCATGTTACTTTTTATTATGTTGGGGTATGATCTCTAAATTATCATACTGATATTTTATGGCCATATTATGAGAGACACCATTTGATCTCTTCAATTCCGTATTTTGAAGTTTTAAGTGGCGCCGTTAGGCTGCCGAATTTTTAAGTGGTTCTTCACCCTTCTCGTTTTGAAGTTCTACTTTCATGTCATTCCTTCAAGTTCATTTTTGTTATGTTGGGGTATTATATCTATACCTATAATACTGGACTCTTATGTTCATATGATTAGAGACCCCATTTGATCTCTTCAATTCAGTATTTTGATGTTTAAGTAACGCCGTTAGGCTGCCGAACTTTCATAAGAGAAATCAAACTTTTGTCTTCCTTCCATGTTTTTCATTTCAAATGGTATGTCCTTGAAATTGCACCACCATGTCCATATATACTTCTTATTCTGTCCCTCTACTATTTTATGGGTCAATTATGATTGCTCGACCCATGTTCCCTCTCTTTTCAAAGTTTTCTAAAACCTTGTAACATAGCCGTTATGCTGCAGAATTTTCGTCTCAAAATGCCTCTCTTTTCTCAAAATTATTTTATGTTATAAAGTGAATACTCAAAGATCCTATTTCTATAGGGGTATTCACATATATATAAAAATGTTCTATTTTAAATTCTGGTATTTACATACATGATACCCGCTTTACCTTTCCGTGGGTTTAAAGTAACGTAAAGATCATGTCTTTAAAGCAGTTTTTAAAACGTTATGATTATGAAATGAAACCCATTTATTTTATGCTATATGGGTTATTTATGAAATGTTTGATGATGATATATGTGGATCACATGATAATAAAGGCAAATTTAAGGGTGTGCCCTGATAGCGCTCCAATGCATTGGGTAATGATGTAACCACTAGAGATTACAATTTTTATGATACCTTGGTGAATAACCTTGGTAATTTTCAAATGACACCTTGGGGATGGACCTTGGTGATATGTTCACGATTGTCTATGTTAAATGATGTAGCCACATCTTCAAGTTATGAAAATGTTATTTTTATTATGATATGCCACATGATTTTTTTTATTATGCCTTAAAGTTCTTGTTCATGACATAGTTGATGTATCTCAAGTTCACATGTTAAATGTTTCCCTTGTTTCCCTTACTGGGCCTTCTGCTCACCCTTTCTTTTGATGTATGATCCCAGGTTATGTGATGCCACAATGAACCTAGGATGAACATGAGGAGAAGCCTTTCAAGTCTTTTAGAAGAATGTTTTATGTTTTCATGTTTTAAGTTCCTGGTTTCCAAGACACTAAACCTTAAAGATCCTCAGTTTTGTATAATGTAATGAAAGTTTATGTGATAAAAAGGCGGGATGCTATAGTTGGTATCAAAGGATGGTTTAGTTATTTGTGGAAATTAGGATATGAAAACTTTAGGAATAAGCCTATAGAAAAGTTAAAATATAGGAAATATTCCTGGTATTTTGGTGAGTATTGAGTAAGGGGTTTCCAAGAAAATACATCCCTGTCTGGATACGAGTAGGTAGAGGTGGCTCTGGCACAGCTGTACATAGGGGTAAAACCCAAAAACACCGCTTTGAGCTAGACTCGAACAGGAACTGGTACACGACAACGGGCCTTGCTGCACTCTTGGTTACGACACTCCCGGGGGATATGCTTTGGTAAATTCATAAGCTTAGTATGAACCATTGTTAAAGGAACAAAGATAAAATAAAATGAAGATTCACATAAGAATATATGATCATGGATAACCTATATGGGAACCTAGGGGATCACAAGTTAGGGTATACTTTTCAACTACAAGTTATCCTTATATGCTTTAAGTTTCTTTTCATGATTATTGGCTAAGTATTTAAGCCCCTAATTATAGTTTCTTTTCTTAGTTAATGGCGGGAAATGAAAGAACATGTCTCAACAACCAATGTGATAGGAAATTCTACGATTTCCATATTAATATGACAAAGATGATTAGGGGATTAAAATATGATTTTTATTTTGGAATACATTCACTATTTTAGGGGACCCTATATGATCGAGGTAAATAGATTACAACGATATTTTCATTGAGGAGTAAGGTTGACTTATATTTTGAAGAGTCGATGAATTTAAGGTGGACTTATAGTAATTTAGGTTACTTACGGGAATGATTAACCTATCTTGGGTAAAATATGTTTAGGTTAGCTACTTTTTTTATAAGATGTTAGGAGTGGTTGATGTTGTTTGGAGATGAACAATGAAGTTTATTTTGGAAGACTATGTTATCAAATCTTTCTTGTATTTGGGTTTCAATCTTAGTTTGGTTTATTTTGAGGAATTTTAAGGACCGTTATTTATGGAATGGACTATGATGAACTTTGGGTAGTACCATGGAACTTTGAAGATTTAAAAGTAGTTTCCATTCCAATGGGATTCTTTCTTTTTGAAGAGTTGTTTTACCTTACCCTTTCGGTTTTTGGGATAATGTTTAAAGATAGAAGAAATAGATAGTTGATCTTTTGTGGATTATGTGATTCTCTAGAAGATGATTCTTGTGTTTTGATGAGACCAAGTAGTTTTGAATGCTCATCGTTTGGAGAAAAGATTAGTTTTGGTAGAAACTTATTAAAGTATGAAACTCTACATGAAGGTAGATATATTTCCTTATGTTTTTGTTCTATGTTATAAATGATTTCCTCAAAGTTATTAAAAGGAACGTAAAACAAAAACGTTGTTGGTTTACGTTTCCTACAAGTTAATCAAATACTGCTTACACACATCATAAGTTTGGGATTTTATTATGGTTAACTTTCTCCTAATCATGTTCTCTATCACTCTCCCTCAGAACGTGACCCTTTGTTTTCTCCTCCATGTCCATGTTTCCTACATGGAATCCTAGTATGAGTAAACTCGGGTGGCCTTTGTACTCCCTTTTATTTATTTTAAAGTAATAATGTTACTGAATCTTTTTCCGATGTGGGACTTTCAATGAAATTTCAAAACCCATTTTTTAAAAAAAATTGCGAGGACGCAATTTCTTAAGGGGGGAAGATTGTAACGGCCCGAAATTTTGAATAAATCTTGTTTCCTAATTTCATGTGTTACTTTATTTTATTTTTATACTCAACAAAAATGTTTTATTTGATAAACATGATTATAATTAAAATGAGATCAGTGGGTTTTGACTATTATATAACCATCGGTCAATATGACCACTGTGAACAAAATGTTTTGATTATTGTCTCTAAATATAAGTAATCTTGGTTAATTATTATAGAAAGAAGATTCGATGGCCTCACCTAGTAGTCTTGGACCGATCGAAGCCCATCTAACAGAGCTTGGGAAGGAGGTAGCACCATTGGGCTTTGCTCGGGATCAAATCAAAGCCGAACTTCATCATGTGAAGCTGGAACGGAATCACCTTCGTGAGAAGTTCAAACTGATAGAAATTACTACTCGGGCAATGTTGACTGAGCCGCCCCAAGCTTCTATCACCCTAGCACACCTTACTCTTAGGTCCTATGATGGTATTATAAGGGGCTATGTAACGAGACCGTAACTACCTTGTGTAATCCTTGTTTTAAATACAAATTGGGATTTCTTCTTATGATGAAGTTTATGAATTTTGAAATGACCGGATAAATATTGTATGCATATTTTTGATGAATTTTAGAAAAAGGATATTTTAAAAATGGTTGTGTAAACCTTAAATAATTAAAAATGTGTAATGATTTTCAAAAAATGGTCTTCTACAATTATGTCCAGTACAAAATTTGGAGTCTAATAAGATCAACTTGATTTTTGATGAATAGTAAATTATGAATAGTGATTTTATGATTAGTATTAGTAATATGACCAAATGGATTAGTAATCTAACTTAAAGAAAGTTTTAAAATAATCTAGGCACCTTGATTAAGTAATGTGATTCAATAAAATGGTTAAATAATGGTTTCATAAATTATTATTCAAGTATTAGTTTTTTCGGGTGAATAGTGTTTTTTAATTAAAAATTTAATTAAAATTATTTAGAAAATTATTTTTATAAAATAGATTTTATTTTTGAACTCAGAGCACCGATATTATGCTATGGTAATTTTTGGGGTTTTTTCTGAAAAAAACGAATTTTCGGTGAATAGTGTTTTTATTTAAAAATTAAATTAAAAATATTTAGAAAATTATTTTTATAAAATGGAGTTCATATTTGTAATCAGATCATTGTTATTTGATTATGGTGAAATTTTGGGATCTTTCTGAGAAATTTGAATTTTCAGTGAATAGTAAAAATGCAGTTTTAGGGTTTCGGTATGTTTATTGACATCATAGCTGTGTCATGATGATTTCATGAGTTATTTTAAGGGTTGGACGGCCAAGGGTGATGAATTATTGTTTTGGGGGCCCCATGTGGCCTAACTCCATGATAAATGCCAAGGGAGAGCACATGGGTTTGAGAAAAGCACATGTGAGGTGTCCCTTGGCCATTAATGCCTTGTCCCCTCACTTTCCCTATAAATACCAAGCCCTCCTATCATCCATTAGACTCCCCAATCATTCCCAACGAATTTATGGTCTCATTACCTCCCAAGGAGCCCTCCCAAGGTGCCCCCAAGCCCTCAAGGTCCCAACCTTTGAGGTTTAAGAGTTACATTTTAAGGTAAGGGATCCGACCTGTCTCTTTCTTTTCAAGTAATCTCTTTTATGTCATTTCTTTTATACTCCATGTTCTTATGTTGGAGTATGTCCTTTTATATTCATCCTACTTCCTATTTCATGTTCATATTATGATAGACCCCCCCTTTCTCTCATCAATTCGTTTTAATAATGTTTAAGTGGCGCCGTTAGGCTGCCGAATTTTTAAGGGATTCTTTCACCTTCCTCGTTTTCAAGTTCTATTTTCATTCAAGTCTTTCATGTTCCTTTTTATTATGTTGGGGTATGATCTCTAAATTATCATACTGATCTTTTATGACCATATGATGAGAGACCCCATTTTATCTCTTCAATTCCGTATTTTGAAGTTTTAAGTGGCGCCGTTAGGCTGCCGAATTTTTAAGTGGTTCTTCACCCTTCTCATTTTGAAGTTCTACTTTCATGTCATTCCTTCAAGTTCCTTTTTGTTATGTTGGGGTATGATCTCTATACCTATCATACTGGACTCTTATGTTCATATGATGAGAGACCCCATTTTATCTCTTCAATTCAGTATTTTGAAGTTTAAGTAACGCCGTTAGGCTGCCGAACTTTCATAAGAGAAATCAAACTTTTGTCTTCCTTCCATGTTTTTCATTTCAAATGGTATGTCCTTGAAATTGCACCACCATGTCCATATATACTTCTTATTCTGTCCCTCTACTATTTTATGGGTCAATTATGATTGCTCGACCCATGTTCCCTCTCTTTTCAAAGTTTTCTAAAACCTTGTAACATAGCCGTTATGCTGCAGAATTTTCGTCTCAAAATGCCTCTCTTTTCTCAAAATTATTTTATGTTATAAAGTGAATACTCAAAGCTCCTATTTCTACAGGGGTATTCACATATATATAAAAATGTTCTATTTTAAATTCTGGGATTTACATACATGATACCCGCTTTCCCTTTCCGTGGGTTTAAAGTAACGTAAAGATCATGTCTTTAAAGCAGTTTTTAAAACGTTATGATTATGAAATGAAACCCATTTATTTTATGCTATATGGGTTATTTATAAAATGTTTGATGATGATATATGTGGCTCACATTATAATAAAGGCAAATTTAAGGGTGCACCCTGATAGCGCTCCAATTCATTGGGTAATGATGTAACCACTAGAGATTACAATTTTTACGATACCTTGGTGAATAACCTTGGTAATTTTCAAATGACACCTTGGGGATGGACCTTGGTGATATGTTCACGATTGTCTATGTTAAATGATGTAGCCACATCTTCAAGTTATGAAAATTTTATTTTTATTATGATATGCCACATGATTTTTTTTATCATGCCTTAAAGTTCTTCTTCATGACATAGTTGATGTATCTCAAGTTCACATGTTAAATGTTTCCCTTGTTTCCCTTACTGGGCCTTCTGCTCACCCTTTCTTTTGATGTATGATCCCAGGTTATGTGATGCTGTAATGAACCTAGGATGAACATGAGGAGAATCCTTTCAAGTCTTTTAGAAGAATTTTTTATGTTTTCATGTTTTAAGTTCCTGGTTTCCAAGACACTAAACCTTAAAGGTCCTCAGTTTTGTATAATGTAATGAAAGTTTATGTGATAAAAAGGCGGGATTCTATAAGGTACATAAGTAATTACTAATTAGAGCTATATTTTGGAATTAGATACACTCATTACCAATATACATAAAGAGTTTATGGTGACCCAAACAATCAAATTAGGTAGTGTGGTATATGGAAAGAGGATAATAAAAAGTTATTAGAAAACTCTAGTAAAAAACTAACCTATTTCAGGTTGTTATGGGGAATTAAAAGAGATAAAATGTAGACAATTAACCATGGATGGGTCTGAAATATATGGATCATAAATTAATATGTATCCTATAATTAAAAAAATAAATCTGTATGTATTTCTCATATGGGTATCTATATATATATGAATTATATTTAGGAGGGGAAGGGATAAATATATGGGTTCCCTAATGAGTGAATTGATGGGGGTTTCATCATCAAGGAAAACATAAGCATGAAATTTATTTTTGGGACAAGGATGAGAGATCCAAGAATCACTTCATATCCTATGAAAACTTGAATCAATCCACACGTAGTTCTTGTAAGGGGAATTTTTTATTCTGCTGCATGGTTAGAACTAGAACTAATCCCTATGAATATACCCATGATAAGAAATATAGATCTCATTAGATTTTTTCAAAGTGTGTGGTTAATGTAGATAAATCAACATGAATGTGGAATCAGATCACATCTAGAGATTGGATGGAGGTGAATTTTATTATTGGGTCTAAGTTATATGGTTCAATTGTTACTACATATTCTGAAATAATAAGAATAAATCCACATGTATTTCTTGGTGGGAATCTCTCTGTATAGACATTTCTCATATGTAAGGGAAAATTATAATGATCATTTCCTAGTATCGAGTTGTAAACAAGAAATCTTGACTTGAATAAAGAGATCCCCAAAGACTATGACACAATTATTGGAAATAATAGAATTTTATCCTAGCATGGGATTATGGATAAGGATTTATATGATGATGGAATCTTACATGAATCAATATCTCATGAGAATAAATTATATAGTATAAAATAGATTTATCTAAATATTTTAAAATTTCAAAGGGGTGGGATATATATTTTAGAGTTTAACATCATGTGATATAGACTCAGATCCCATTCTATTTAATGTTATAAAATGAGGAACTTTATATATATAGATTTGTATAGATATGGACCATGTAAAAATTTATATGGTTTCATCAAGGTTCCATGTCAGAGGAGAAAACACAATGTGAATTGATGAATTCCTAGACACCAAGATGGAGTGGGAGTTTTATTGGGATGAAAATTATATTTGAGATCAATATAGGTGTTCTGGAAATAACTTCATTCCTATAATAATAAGAATAAATCCATACATAGTTTTGGGAAAAGGGATCCCTCTGCACAAATTTAGCTCATGTGAAGAGGAAGTTGAGATGGATTTTTTATAATGTCATACTATTGTGGTAAAACCAACATGAATTAGTATTATACTAAGCATTAGGATTGAATTTTATTGGATTCCCAACTAAACCCAAAGTAGGAATCTTGAGCATCACAGATTATCCTTAAATAACATGAATCAAGAAACACATAGTTCTTATATATGGTATGATTTTTTCCTAGTATTTAGGCCTTTTAAGGAATCCTAGAATGAGTTAGGAGAACCCATACATGATAAACCACTACTTAGATATGTCACATACATACAGAAATTAGGTTATATAGGACAAAATAGTATAAGAAGTTCATGGTCCTATTGGATAGACTATATTCTAAGTAGTTTAAAATCATATGAAAAGAACTCTCATGTATTTTAGTTTAGGTTAATATAATGAGGACCATAATTCCTTGTATTTTAAGTTCATATGATGAGTAAAATGTCCATGTAGTTTAGAGTCATGGAGAATAGACTTTTTTATAAGTAGTTTAAATTCATACTTCTATAACTTTATGTAACAAATGTGAAATTTTATAAATTATATCTTGAGAAAACATAAATTAGTAGCATGAATGATATAATTTTCCATCAATTTCAATCAAGGAGTAAGTACATTTGGAGTAGAACTTGAATATGGAATAAGGTCCTTCCCATTTCAGCTCCAGTTTTGGGGACTTCTTCCAATGTTTCATAAGAGTTCCTAGAGTTAGCACCAATTCTCCTTAGATGAATGTGAAAATTTGAAAATTCTTATTAATTATCATATGAATCAATTTTTATGTAAATAATGGTTTTTTAGTGTTCATAATGTTTTTCACTATATAATAATATGATAATTGGTTAGTCTAGATATTGTATTCCTAATACTGCCTCTTTAATTCACAATCATAGAAACTGGTGCCATTTTTTTTCAATATCATGTTAAAGAAAAAAAATCTAGTAATGATATTAGAATACATAAAATTAATAAATGATTTCATTCCAACATCCTTCAGGGGTAAAACTTCATCCCACTTGGAGAAGAAATCAGTGACAATAAGAATAAATTTGAACTGACTTGCTATGGATAGAGGTTATGGAACCATACAATCTATCCCCCAAATATAAAATTACCAAGAGTATTTATAATTATGTAATAATGATATTATATATGAAGTTGACATGTATCTAGAATTTATGATATTTCTTTATGAATTCCATGCAGTTTGACATTATTGATGACTATAAATATACAAGTCTCCTGATTTATTAGAAGAGTTTAGTTCTTGATTGGTGGGTTACACATGTTCCAACATTATTTTTTTATATAAAAATGAGTTTAAACCCTCTATGAATTCACGAGAGGAGGATTCCATGAAAGCATTATTTTTAGTGGAGCTTTTGGGAATTTAGGATGTCATAAATGAGTTCCCCCCAATGATGGATCTGTTCCTTTTTGGATTAATCTGATAGAAGGGTTCTACTTTGGAGGTAGTCTATTATGGGAGAAATTTAGTCAATTATTACTTCTATCAATGAGTATAAAATATCTCTTTGACTCTATTTATCTTTAACATAATTGATTTCCTCTTATTACCACTTATGAATAGAGAGATTACATTGTGAAGTGTTATGTGGATGATTATATCATACTAGTTTGGATCTACCATGGCTGTAGCTACATTTTCTAGTGTATATAATTTATTATTATATGAATTAAAGATATTATATAGTGTTGGATCTAAGGGTAATTCGACCATCAACTCTGATACATAATCAAGAAAAGAAGAAAACTATTCCTTCTTGATAGTGTAGTCACAATTAATTTTCTTGATCATCATATATGAGCCCCTTAATATTTATTTGGTATATTGGTATTTTAGGGATATTTATAATCACTTAATAATGGTTTAGTATTCTACCTCATTATTAGTACACCAATCCTACAATATGAAGGAGTAAGGTAAAACAAATTTTACTGGATATGAAAGTATAATCCCCAAGATGAAACTACTGAGCTTAATATTTTCCATCCTTCTTCCTATTGGAATTATAGAGGCACTATAATATTGAATCTACTAGGATATTTAGGTTTCTTGTATGGATAATACATATTTATTAGGGAGATGTATGTTTGAAAGTGAATTTTCTAGGATAGGGTCTTCCATGAGAAAATTTATTAACACCTACCCCTTGTTTTACTTTTGATATATAAATTGGATGTAATTTTTTTACAAAATGAATTACCATTATGTCAAATGTTGAGTTAAAATTGGATGAATGAGTATGTAATTGAGTTGATAAATATGAGAGATAGGGTGGAACCTGATGCGTTTCAAGTAGTGTCTCAGTTTTTGCACTATGAAAACAAAAACAAGGTATTTCTTCTAGTTATTAGAATATCAGGTATCAATATCCAACATTATAATTATGTGATTATAGAGGCTATTCTTTATTCCCACATCATTCTTATGAGTAAATAGGGTTCCAATAAATCTTTCTAAAGTTTCTATATAGAGGATGTGAGTCCTTCCTTCCATGGGAGGCATCAAGACCGGTGAGTATAGAAGGATTGTTTGAGATCATTAAAGTATTTATTAAAATATTCATCCAAGTAATAAGTGACCTATAACACCCTGATATTTTATGAAATATTCTTTTCAAATAGAGTTAATTCTTTCAATATCTTGCGTTACACACAACACTGTGTTTTAACAAACCACGATATACTATTAATATTATTTAAAATTGACTATTATAAACTAACCATTAAATTTAGAGGTATGAATAGGAATAAAAAAAATTTAAATATTAATTATAATGGTTTTATATAAATAAAACATATTTATAAAAATTACTTAATTTTTTGTAAAGTCTTTATATGTTTTATAAATACTATTTTCTCATTTTTTTTCTTTCTTTTTGTAAAAAATTAATAAAAGTAAAATTTTCCAATTTTGGAAAATGTATTTGAAACAATAAACTAAATTTTTTAAATCTACATGTAAAAATTATCTTTGAGTAAATTGTTTATAATTTTCTACAAAGATTAATTTTTTTGATGAATAGTAAAAAAGTACATATTTTTATTAAAAAAATGCCATTTGTTTAAAAAATTTATAAAATTAATTTTATTTAAATATGGGTTTAAAACTAAAATTAGTTCAATTATATATTTATTTATTGAATTTAGTTCATTTAAATATATTTTATTTTTAATCTTGATATTAAAACTTTCTCTATTTATGAAAATTTTCTCCTTGGAAAATTGGTTTTTCATCGCATCTGCTGATTAAATTTTAAATTAAATTTTACCACTTATGTGAATGAAATTTGAAAAAACAGATTCAATATTTGGATTCCGAATGATTAATATTATATATTAAGTTCAACTTAATTTTTTGTCAAAATTAATAGTAAAAATAGTAAAAATTAATTACCGTGGTTAAGGTTAAAGCAGGTTTACCTTGGGGTTAAACCAATATATAAATGTAATTTTGAAAATAAAACTTATCAAAATCTTATTTTTAGTGACATTAAATCCTTATCCAATCCCAAGTTCTAATATTTTTTCATTTGGAAGTATTTTTCTTGGTAATGACTATCATTTTAGATTCTTTTGGGACATTTTTAAGTGGTTTCCAAGTGGGTTCCTTTCCCCACTTATAAAAGGAAATATCATCTATTATCCTATTAACACTTAAAAAACCCTTTTTTTCAGCCAATAAATTCCAAAATACATTCCTTACTTCCATACCCACTTCCTAGATGATTTAGTTTGATTATTAAACCCTCCTAAGAAGGCTTTATGCATAAACCAAAAGGGGTTCTCCGAATAAGAGGTATAGACCTTAACCATGCATTTTAAATTTATTTCTTCCTATAAATACTTAAAATATTATCAAAACATTATTATATGATTATATAATTATCTCCCATATAATTATATGTTATTATTTTAGTGGTATAACCTACATCTATATCCTTTTCTATCAAATGTGAAATGAAATCATTGATTGTGTGTATGGCGGACTACCGCCTCGCAAACTGTTGTAATTTTTTTCCATCACCACCTACCATGGATGGAGATAATTATGGATTTAACATATTTATATGATTTTTATGACATAATTATAATTCTATATCTGTAATATCACATGTACCTTCTTACTTTCCATTCTATGGGAATATGATAATGTCGCTCGTGTGTATGGATAACTACCACCTCACGAAGTGATGTGATTAATTATTCACTTATGATTTACATGTAAATTAATAATGATAGTATTAATGAAAATATGTGATATATATGATATAAAAATTATTCTTTAAGGTTAATATATTTTTTTACCTTTCTTTCATTTCATCCGTCGAGAAAATGGAAACAATGTTCATGCGTACGTATGACCTACCATATCTATGAATGGTGTAATTCATTTTGTACCTATATATTTTATGGATTAATATAAATACATTTATATTTAATTTATATAATATTTATATCATGTTTAAAGTAATTTATATGATTAAATAATGATCAAAATATAAGGACTAAAAATTCCAAACCAAAACATACATGAAAAACGAAGCAGTTATTACCCGAAACGTGATTTTGACAAAGAATTATTAGTAAAAAGGTAATAAAAGTTAATAAGTTAATAATATATGGTATGATATGTATTATTATGGTTATATAATATATTTAAAATAAAATCATATATATTATATAGGAGGTTATAATTTGTATGAAATAAGTCAATACTTAAGGTAAGGGATTTCCAGTCTGTCTTTTATTTCTGAGAGACATATACCATAATCACCACTCATTTATTTTGTGTGGTGTTTATAATTAAGCTTTTACATGTTAAAAAATGAATATAATTCTTTTAATCATATTTAAAGTTTCATTTTATGTTATTATTTAAGGATAATTATGGTTCAAAAGATATCAAAGCGGTTTGAGATTTTCTTCACACTTTTATTTTTGTTGGACACATGTCTTATACACAACTTGTTTCTTTTGTGTGGTGTATATAATTCCAATGAATTTATTTTATGATTATTCTCATTTAAATTATGGGATATAAATATCCATATAATTTTATTTTTTCCTGGGGATTATGATTCAAAAGTTATCGATGTGGTAAAGGTTTTATGGTACAATCTCATTATTTATCAGGATTGTTTATAGTTATTCTTATGATAATAAAATATTACTATATATCTAAAGAAAAAAATGAATTTTATTCTCCTATTATTATTTCTATAAATTAAAATTTTTAATTTAATTTTCCTTTCTTTATGTACTCAATATTATAAAATAATGTTTTTAAGGAAAATTGACTTTATTTCTCTCTTCGGTAGAAAATCCTTTTTCTTCCATATCCATGTTTTATAAAAATGTTTTCATGAATTTTTTTAATATTATAATATTATGGTTTAAAGTTATTTTTACTCATGTTTTAATTTTTACAAAATGGTTTTAAAGGAATCTTCATGCCGTTTTCCAAACAAGGCCCTTTTGGATTTTACTTAAAATGTGAAAGGAATATTTATTTTTACATGTACAATATGAACTGAATTTAAGAACATCATGACCAAAAAATATTTTAAATATTTCTTTATAATTTTGATTTTTATTTTCAAATAAATGTATTTTCATAATTTTCTGTGAACTTTTAGTTTTGAAAAGGTAATTTTCAAAGTAAAAAGATTATTTTCCTCAAGAAATATTCCAAATGATCTTTCAAAATCATTTTACTTCTAAGATGAAATAATTTAGTGTTACTTAAGATTTACAATATATATTATCCAATGATTACATCATTAATATTTATTTGGGTGGTTTATAATTATGATGAATATATTTTTATGAAACAAATTCCCTTTCCCTGAGTTATGTTATGATGAATTAATGAGAGGATTATGAGACTCATTTCCTTTATATGAGTTATACTATGATGAAATTTTTATGAAACCCATTTACTTTATATGGGTTATTCTATGGTTAATATTTTATGATATTTTAGATAAAAAATGTAAGAATTATTTTATGGACGTGACTTATATCACCCTCAAATTCATTAGGTAATGTTTTATATATTATGAGATAATGATGGGAAACAAGACGATGTGCCTGATCCACTTTGGGAAATAGGCCAATGTGATTGATCCAATATGGGAAATAATTGATGATGCATGATCTAATTTGAAATGGGAAATAAGTTTTGATTCATGATCTATTATGATTTAATGGTCTTGGATGTTAACCTTGACCTATGAATTAATTTTTATACTTGTGATAGTGCCATACTTAAATGACCTGAAATTATGGTTTATGATTGATTTATTATGATTTATCACTATTATGGTTCATTTATTTTGAAATGATGATGTTTTATTACATGAATTAGGTTTATGATCCATGATATTTTAGGTATAAACTTTGTACGTTATATTCATAATCTCACACCCTTATAATTATCTCATGATTTTATATGACTGTCAATTGATATTTTCCATGTCTACCCTTACTTAGCATCTGAGCTCACCATTTATCATGTTTACTTCTTCTAGGTTATGAATAAAGTTTTAATTAGGGAATGTTTATAAATAGTACTAAATGGGGAGATCTTTATGAGAGATGTTGAAGATCTTTCATGAAATAAGAATTTGTGTAACACGTCTCCAAAGGCACTAAACCTTTATGATCCTCGGGCATATAATTGTGCAATGTATTCAATATTCATATAAAAAGATGTAATATTTATGTAGGAAAATCATGGGATATTATGGTTGGTATAAGATTAATGTTTTAGTTAAACTCTGTAACTAAAATGAGAAAAATTTAGTTAAAAATATTTAGATATTTCTAAGTATAAGTACAAGTATAGGAAAATATCCTATAATTTTGGTAAAGGATAGAGTGAGTGATTTAAGGGAAATTACATACCTATCTAGACACTACAAGTGGTTTTGGATTTTGAATAGTTATACCTAGGGGTAATAAATCCAAAAAATGGAACATTAAGCTAGACTCAATCATCACCTAGTGTACGAGAATGGGCCTTACTACACACTTAGTTTGACACTCCTGGAGGATATGCTTTGGCAATTCACAAACTATTTACAAACCATCATGAAGGATTTTAATAGATGATTGACATGAATGACCTAGGTTAAAACTAATATTTCTTATATTAAAAACAATCTTTTATGATCTAGATGAACTATAATGATTTTCATGATTATAGTATTGATTACCTTGATTAATGTTGTTTGATGGTCACACAAACTAATTTGGTTTTATTATGGGATTTAGTATATAATGATGAATTTGGGGTGGTAATAGGTATGCTCAAATATTTATGTACCCTATTTGATATTATTTATATTAATTCATGGATATCATGAAAAGTATCTAGGAATATTAATTACTATCCCAAATTATTAGATGTTGAATTAGAATTGAAAACCCCTAATGGATTGATGATAACATATTGGGTCTATTATTCTTCTACAATTTATGTTTGGGGGAATTTGGTTCCTTTTAAATCTTGTTATTCTCTCTCTAGTCAAATTTTATGTTATCTAAGGCATGTATTGACTTTCTCTATATAAATTCCACACCCATTTTTGAGGAAAGGAAGTCATATTGGATATTTTAAACTAAACTATGATCGTCTATCAGTGTGACAATAAATGTGAACTTATGATGGAGATAAAATCCATTACATGGGTATTGATTCCTATTAAAAAGTGGTTTTTATATATGATAGTTGGGGAGAAACTCAACATCTATGATATTCTTATTGCGTGGGGGTTTATTGATGTCTTTTCGAAGGAGTTTCCTAATATTCCACCAATACATGAAGTCGAGTTCTCAATAGAACTCATACATGTTACCACACCTGTCTCAAAGAATACCTATATACTGAACCTAATCATGTTATAGGAATTGAAGAAACAACTCTAGGAGAACCTTAACAAGGGATCCATTCATCCAAGTATGTCACGATGGGATGAATAATAGTTTTTTTAAGAATAAAGATGAATTTACATAACTATACATTGATTATAAAGAGCCGAACAAGATCACAATCTAGAAAATGTATCCTCTACCCCATATTGATGACGTATTTCGTCAACTATATTGATCTCAAAACTTTTCCCAGATTTACCTTTATTATGGATATCTTTAATTGAAGGCCAACAAGGAGGATATAACCAAGACAACATTTCGTATAAGGTACAAACACTATGAGTATATATTGATTCCATTCGGTCTTACTAATGACCTCTTTATCTTCATGGATTTATTGAATATAGTCTTTGGATATTACATTGATAATTTTGTTTTAGTCTTTATGGGTGATATTCTTATCTTTTAAAAGAGAAATTAAGAGCATAGAGATCACTTGAAAATTGAACTTTATACCTCGAGGAAGGATAAGTTGTATGAGAAATTTAAAAAGTGTGAATTTTGGATACAAATGGTTTCATTTTTGAGTCATATAATAACAATAAAGTGTATATTGGTTGATCCATCAAAGAAGAAGGCTTTTAACATTATCCCAAACCAACCACAATGATTGAGATCCATATTTTCTTGGTTTAGTGGGATATTATAAATTTTTTGTGGAGAATATCTCATGAATATATGATCCATTCAACAAGTTAACTCAGAAGGGAGATAAGTTCCTCTAGATAGATGAATGTAAGGAAAATTTAAAGGAATAAAAGTGAAGTCTAGTCAGCACACCTGTGCTTACATTACTCTATAGAGGAGAATAGTTTATAATATATAGTGATGTATATAATATGTTATTAGTATACATAATCATGAATAATGACATGGTGATAGATTATGCCTCATGAAAATTGAAGGTTTATGAGAAAAATTACCAAACTCATGATTTAGAGTTTTCTATGATAATTTTTGTACCAAATATATAAAGAAAATTTCTTTATGGATAAAGGTGTGATATATATACTGATAATATGATTTTAAAGTATATATTAAAAAATAGAGTTTAAAATTCACAAGATAATATGTTTGGAGATGATTAAATATTATTACAACTCAATACATTACCACCTTGGGAAAGAAAACAAGGTGACCGATGCTTTGATTCGAAAGGATCATGCTATTTTTTCTATAATGAGAATAAGAAAAGACACAATATTTATGGATTTTTAAATCATGGATATTGAAATCATGAAGTAGGGGGATAAATATCATATTTCTCAAATAAGTGTTCAACCATCTATCCATGTGAGGATAAAAGAGCCATATAAGGTTGATATGGAGCTAAAAAAGATGGTGAAAAATGTTATTGAGTTCAACCATGATTTTTATTGAATGATAAGATTAAAGAAACATGTATATGTTCCATCCATACTAGATTTGAAGAAGGAGTTGTTAGAATAGTCTCCTAGTTCTTTATTCTCTATTCATTCTAGAAGTAAAAAGATACATAAATATTTGAAAGATTATTTTTTGGTGGGATGGCATGAAGAGAGATATCATAGAGTTTGTATCTCAGTGCTTGGTATATTAAAAAGTTAAGGCTAAGAGAAAAAATTATAAGGGGATTATATAACCATTACCCATAACAAAATAGAACTGGGAAACCATCACCATGGATTTTTTTTCCAAACTCCCCAAAACATCTAAAAAGAAAAATGCTATGTGGTTTATTATCGATAACCTTAAAAATGAATCACACATTATAAATATCAGGGAATATTTCTATCTAGATCATATTTATAGTATATACATTAAGGACGTGGTAAGGTTTTATGGAGAACCATATTCTATCATGTCTAATATGGATATGAGGTTTACCTTGAAGTTCTGGAAAAGTCAGTAGGATCTGGATACTGAGTTGAGTTTCAGAACTACATATCATCCTTATACATATGTTAATTATAAGAGAATAAGTAGAACCTTAGAGGTTATGTTGAGATTTTGTTATATGGATTTCAAAGGTGGTTAGGATCAATAACTTCTAATGGTTGAGTTTTCATACAAAAACTAACTTTCATTCAAACATTTAAATGAACCCTTATGAATAATTATATGAAAATAAGTATAGAACTCCAACATAATAGGATTAATTTAAAAAAATAAATCTATTGGGTCTTAATCTAGATAAATAAATGGTGTAGAAGGTTATATCCATTCAGAAACACATTGGGGTGTCACAAATTTTGTAGAGAAGTTATGCTGACAATCCCTAGTGTCATATAGAATTTGAATTAGGTGAGAAGGTGTTTCTATGAATTTCTACATGAAATAATGTTATGATATTTATAAATAATAGAAAAATAATCTCTAGTTATATCGGTACCTTTGAAATTCTTGATCATATTGGGACCATAGTTTATCACTTTTCACTTCCACCGAACCTCTCTAAAGTTCATGATGTATTCCATTTATCTCTCTTGATGATGTATATAAATAATCCATCACATGTACTGAACTCATATTTCATACCACTGATGCATGATCTTTCTTATGAGGAACAATAGTTGGAGATTCGGGATCATACAAAGAATGTTCTACATAACAATACCACTCACCAGGTTAATGTTTTATGGAGAAAACACTAACTTGAGGAAGTTATGTGGGAACTTGGGGATGTAACAATGTAGAAGAATCTTTAGTTTTTTATACCAATGTGATAGAATTTTGAGGGTGAAATTCAATTTAAGTGTATTAGAATATAACACACTAAGACTTTATGAAATATATTTTTTCAAATAGATTTAGTTCCTTCGATGGCTTGCATTACATGCAACACCGAGTTTTAAAAAACCGTGATATACTATTAATATTATTTAATCTTGAATGTTATAAAATAGCCATTAAATTTGGTGGTATGAATAGGAATAGACATATTTGAAATATTTATTATACATTTTTATATAAATACAATATATTTATAAAATGTAAAAAAAATTTAGTAACGTCTTTAATGTTTCAAAAATAGTATTTTCCCAAAAAATGTTTTTATTTATTTTTATGAACAAATAATTAAATATTTTTTTGAATATTTTAGAAAATTTATTTTAAAAATAAACTTCATTTTTGAAATCTAAATTTCATAATTATCTTAGAGTGAATATTTGAGAATTATCTACAAAGATTATTTTTTCGATGAATAGTAAAATATAACGATTTTTATTAAAAAAGACCTTTTTGTTTAAATAATTTCCAAGTTACATTTTATTTAATTTTTTTTAAAGTTAAAATTAGTAAAATAATATATTTATTAATCTAATTTAGGTCATTTTAATCAATTTCATTTTGAATTTTTATATTAAAACATTTTCTACTTTTGAAAATTTTCTCTTCAAAAAACCTCTTTTTTGTCACGTTTTCCAATTTAATCTTAAATTAAAGTTTTCTACTTCTGGGAATCGAATTTGTGAATATGGATTCCATATTTTTAATCAGAATAATTAAAATTACATCATATGTTCAACTTAAGTTTTGGTCAAAATATATAGTAAACACAGTGAAAATTAATTATCGCGGTTATGGTTAAAACCCATTTATCTTGGGGTTAAACCGAAAGATAAGGTTCATTTTTCCAATAAAATTCTATTTTATCACCACATTATAACATTATAATGTAAAAATTTATAATATATAGTCACATGGAATCATTTTTTTGGGAATGAATTTATCATTTTGGATTCTTTTGGGAAAATTCCATGTAGTTTCCAAGTGGGTTCCTTTGCCTACTTATAAAAGGACATATCCTCTCCTCTCCTCTTGACACTTCAAAAACCCTTTGGTTATACCAATACCTAAAAAAATAAATTACTTAATTCCCTACTCCTATCCTATAGGCCATATTTTTATTTGGAAACCCTCCTATTAAGGCTTTAGGTGTATACCTAAAGGGGTTCTTTGAAGAAGAGGTACAATACTTAACCATGAATTTTCATTTTATTCTTTCCTCTAACTCATTTAAATATAATTAAAACATGATGATATAATAACATAAGTATCTAATAAATAATTATATGTTATTATGTTAGTGTAATAACCAACATCTATATTATCTTCCATAAAATAAGAAACAAAACCATCGATCGTGTGTATGGAAGACTGCTGCCTCACGAACAGATTTAATTCATTTTCCATCAGAAACTCTCATGGATGGATATAATGATGGATTTAAAATATTTGTATGATATTTATTACATAATTATACTTATATAATTATAATATCACATATACCTTTTTACTTTCAATTATGTGGGAATACAATAATGTCGTACGTGTGTATGATAGACTATCATCTCATGAAATGATGTGATTTGTTCTTCACTTATGATTTACATGGAAATTAATAAGGACAATTTTAATGAAAATTTGTGATATAAATAACATAAAATTTATTATTTAAGTTTAATATATTATTTTCCTTTCTTACATTTCATCTGTTGAGAAAATGGAAACAACATTCATGCGTATATACGACCTATCATCTCCATGAACAGTTCAATTTATTTTCTATCTATAATTTTTATGGATTATTATAAATACATAAATAATGAATATATATGATATTTATAATATTTTTAACATTATATATATTATTAATCCATGATAAAAATATAAGGACCAAAAATACCAAACCAAAACATACATGAAAAATGAAGCAGTTATTACTCGAAACACGATTTTAACAAATATTTTTTAAAAAATGGTTAATAAATGGTCATAAGTAAATAATATATGGTATTATAAATATGAGTATGATTTATTAATATATTTATACAAAATTATATTTATTATACAGGATGTTTGATCATGTATAAAGGAAGTCGACACTTAAGGTAAGATATTTCTAGTCTATCTTTTATTTCTGGGAGACATATGGCATAGTCACAAATAATTTCTTTTGTATGGTGTATATACACACCCTTTGACATGTTACATATTTAATATCATTATTTTCATGATATTTAAGGTTTCATTTGATTTTATTATTTAGTGGGGCTTATGATTCAAAATATACCAAAGTGGTAAGGTATTTTCGTCTCACTTTATTTCCATGGGACACATGCCACATACACCACTTGTTTCTTTTCTGTGGTTTATATACAGACCATGAATTTATTTTGTGATTATTATCATGAAAATTATGGGATATAAATATCCATATAATTTTATTTATTTCAAGGGGCTTATAATTTAAAATTTAACAATGTGGTAAAGGTTTAATGACACAATCTCACTATTTATCGAAATTGTTTATGATTATGATACCGATGATGAAATATTATGATCTATATCTCAAGAAACACATTAATTTTATTATACTATGTTTCTTTCTGGAAATTAAATATTTTCATTTTATTTCTCTCTCTTTATGTACTCAATATTCCAAATTAATGCTTTTAAGTAAAATTGACTTTATTTTTGTCTTCTTTTTCTCTTCGGTCGAAATCCCTTTTTCTTACATATCTATGTTTTCTAAAAAAGTTTTCAAGAATTTTTTAGGATTATAATATGATGGTATAAATTCATTTTTACCCATGTTTTAATTTTTAAAAAATGGGTTTTAAATAATATTCATGTTGTTTTCCAAACAAGGCCCTTTTGAATTTTACTGAAAATGTGAAAGGACTATTTATTTTAACACATACACCCTGAATATAATTTACCACCACTATAAACATCCAATGTTTTAAATATTCCTTTATAATTTCTAAGGCTATTTTCAAATAAAATGTTTTTTATAATTTTTTGTGAACTTTTAGTTTTTAAAATTCAATTTTCAAAGTGAAATGTTATTTTCCTCAATAAATGTTAAAAGTGATATTTCAAAATCATTTTATATTTATGATAACATCATTTGAAATTATTTAAGATATACTGGGGATGTGATCCAATGGACCAATCCTTATTTTTTATTTAGGTGGTTTATGAATATTATGAAGATATGTTTCTAATTCCCATTCTATTTCCATGGGTTATGCTATGATGAATTGATGAGATGATTATGAGACCCATTTCCTTTATATGGGTTATGCTATGATGAAGTGTTTATGAAACCAATTTATTTTATATGGGTTATTCTGTGGTGAATGTTTTTTGATCTTGTGGCTTAAAAATTTATGATTTATATGATGGGTGGGACCTATATCTCCCTCCAATACATTGGGTAAATTTTTATATCTAATGAGATAATGTTTGGAAAAAATCCTATGAGCTTGATCCCCTATGGGAAATAAGCCAATGTAATTAATCCACTATGGGAAATAAGTATTGATGCCTGATCCTTTATGAAATGGAAAAATAGTGTTAATATCTGATCTATTATGATTTTATAGTTTTGGATGCTAACCTTGACATATGAAATGGTTTCTATACTTATGATGGTGTCACAATTATATGAGATAAAATTATGGTTTATGGTTTATTTATGATGATTTATCACTCTTTTGATTCATGTTTTTGAAATGATAATGTTTTATGACATGGATCATGTTTACAATCCATGATAGATTGGGCATGAACTTTGTAATTTATATTCATAATATCATACCCTTATGATTATCACATTATTTCATATGATCATTGATTGATATATTCTATGTTTACCCTTTCTAAGCATCTAAACTCAGATTTTCTTATTTTTCCTTTCCCAAGATTATAAATAAAGGTTTAAGTAGGGTATGTATATGAAGAGTACTATATGGGAAGATCATTATTAGAGATGTTTAGAATATTTCATGAAATATGAATATTGTGTAACTTGTATCCAAATAAACTAAACATTTACAATCCTTAGGAATATATTTGTGAAATATATTAAATATTGATCTAAAAAGATGTAATATTTATGCATGAAAATACAGGTTGATTATAGAACCCTTTCTTCATTTAAATTTTAATGTTTAACATTTCATGATGAGATTAACTATGAAGATCCTAATGTATGCGAGATTTCCCTAGTGCCCCATTGATTCCTTAAGGTTTCTAGGAGGAGGAATATCATTTTTTTTATATTTTCAGGGTTTACTTTGATTCCATGATGGCATACCACAAATCAGATAAATGTCTACGATGTTACCCCATAAGTGCATCTTAGGGTGTTCTTTTTCAAGTTATGTTATCATAGTTTGTTGAATATTGTCTCCATATTGACAAGATGATCACACAATTATTGATATTTCACCACTAGATCATCCAAATAATGCACCACTATTTGTAAGATTTATATAGGTATAGAAAAAATAAGAGGGGGGGGGATGAATTGTAAATATTAAAACAATTTGAGTAATTTAAACAATAATGTATAATTTCATGGATAATAAGAATAAATAATTCAAGTATAAAAAATAATCTTAGATGTGGTGTGAAGAGTGTAAATTAAATAATAAAGAACAAGAGATACCATAAGGAATCTATAGTAGTTTGGATCTAAAATATCCTATGTCTAATATTCACACTCTCAACCCAAGTGTATGTATATCTACTACTGTATAACCTTTGAAAAGGTTGAAGACCAAAACAATCCTTTACATGGGTTTAGACTAAATCCATCCTTTTACATGGGTGCAAAGCATACATAGAATTTCAAGGGGAAAATCCTAATTTACGCCTTTTAGTATGTTCAGGTGCAACCTATGAAACTGCATTTTGGATAGATAGTAAAACCAACTTGATACCATTGAATGGTGTTATAACTAGTGTGACTTTAAACTAAAAATAATTATAATAAATGAAAAAACTAAAAAAATAAGAAACCATATAATGTTGTAGATTAGTTTCTATTGTATAAAAATTGATCTTAAACCCTTAATGAAATAGTAGAGCAATTAAAACTTGCTCCAATTTTTTATTCCTTAGCAATTTTAAATAATATTGAGTAGAAAAAATGTGACAATTGGGCCTTAATGATAGCACAACCACCCTGCTTTAACATGGTCGTCAGGTCTTGACATGCCAGGTAGAACCAGTTGCCTTGCAGACACATGGTCCCCACCTTGGGGCCCACCCACATGCCCGAACGAGTCTTCTGACTAATGAATATTCCCATAGGTCAACATAGTTCCTTTTAAGTGTTCTTTATCCTCACTCGCACACACCCTGAGAAACTTCCCAAAAGGCCACCCATCTTAATAACTACTCTAGGCCAAGAAAATTTAACTGTGGAGTTATAATCAGGTTGGATCCCGAAAAAGAAGGCACACCTTGTAGACATGAGTCACATCATTTAGTAATTTAACCCTTTATCATTATGGGGTGTTACATTCACCCCCATTTAGAGCAAAACATCCTCATTGTGGGCCCTATATCTCAACCTAGGTAGTGCACCAAAATTAAGGCTAGGTTCCTCCTCTAATACCAAATGTGACAACAGGGTCCCAGTGCCAGCATAGACACCCCGTATTTAACATATCCGCCGGGTCCTAGACCATCAGGTACCACCAGTTACCCCACAAACACATGGTCCCCACCTTGGGGCCCACCCAAATTCCTGAACGAGTTATCTAACTAATGAATGTCCCCATAGGATAGCACATATCCTTTCTAGTGTGCTCTTTCTTCACTCACACAGACCCTAAGAAACTTCCCATAAGGTCACGCATCTTGATTACTACTCTAGGACAAGCACACTTAACTGTGGAGTTCTAATCAGGTAGGCTCCTAAAAGGTAAGGTGAACCATGTTGGAATGAGTCATATAATTTAGTCATTTAACCCATTATCATTCTGGGGTGTTACAACAAATGTATCTCTTAAACTTTGAATCACTTCAAAATTTATTAATTAATGAAATAGTTTTATGTATCACTACCTTATTGCTTCAACATTTATATAAAAGAAACACCAATGACTAATTTATTTACAAAAAATCTCCATGATCATCATTTAATGTTAAATGATTGACTTTATCAAATATTCCCTAAATTCTCTCAACACTTTGAAAATAAATAGTTAAAATAATTCAAATTCATCATGTAAATCGTTATTAAATCCTCTATCAAAATCAATATTTTAACACATTTACTAATCCCTATAATCACATGTAGGAAACCCCTTTTACATTCCAACCAATTTAAATTTGAATATCATAACCCATATTATGAATCAAAATATATGTTAGATAGTCCAATCGTAAGTAGTGAAAAATAGTTCTGTAGCAACAGCTTCATACGTAAGAGTAGAATTATAATATGTAAAGGTCCAATACTTTCCTAATTTCTCAATATATAAGTGTCTATCTTCCAAATCCTTATTATCATCTAAATCATTATTAACTAAATTTTGAAAATAGTACTGAAATTATCTTATGAATAAGTTAACTTCAAAAAAACTATTCACAATAATATGTTAGGGTAGGTTTATTTTACAATTATTGAGCTCTTTCAACAAATGTAAGAGTCATCTTGTTCCTGAAAAATCCACACCTTATATAGCGACATGAGGTTTTAGGCCCTTTAAATTAATACAATATTCGATATATTGCTCCACACGCAACACAAAACTTAAATGAGGCACAAAATATTTATTATTTAGAAAATTTATGAATAATAAAACCTATAGAAAATAATAAATATTTTAATCAACTATAAAATTTATACAAAATAGGATTAAAAAAACTTAAAGTTTTAAAATTTTATTTTTCAATAAAATAAGTTTTTATTTATTTATATTTATTTTTTTAGAAAGATAAATTTATCAATTTTACTGTTTTAATTTTAAAAATTTACTTCATTTTTTAATTCAAAACATCAAAATTATATTAGGGAGAATTTTTTCCATTTATCTAAAATAGTTATTTTTTGGTGAATAGTAAAACAATACTAATTTTTCTAATCCCATCACTTCTATGAAATTATTGTACTAAAATAACGACTTTAAAGTTTTTGAAATATTTTTATAGTAAAATATATATTTATAAATTAAAAAAATAATTTAAAAATACTTTATGGAATTTATAAAACCAATGTTTAATGTTTTGTAAACATAAATAATATTTTACTCTAAAAACTATTTTTAATCCACTTATATTAAAAATATGTTTTCATCAATTTTGGAAATTAAATATTTAAAAATTTTATTTCATATTTTAGATCAATATGTTAAAAATATTTAATAAGTTCAATTTAATTTTTTGGCATAAAAGTATGATTACTAAGATTAAATACAATGAACATGATAATGGTAAAAATGTTATTTTTGAAGATTTTTTTTGTTAATATTGTATAATTTTTATCTAATTAAATAAATTAATATATTCTAAAAAGGAATTTAATAAAAACTTTAAACCTATATATTAATATATTATCAGTCATTCAATTGGTAATCAATAAAAAATAATATTAATAACAGTTAATGGTAAATAGAACATTTTCAACAAAATGATATTTCAATAAATTAGATGTTTTGATCTAACAGTCAATTTTATATTATTCATAAATTTAATAGGATAAAATAGAGGTTGAATTTAGGTTCCAAACTCCCAGATTTTTTTATTGGGGTTATTTTATGTTTTCATTAAAACATATATTTCTTATTTAAAATCTAGTTACCTTGGTAAAAACAAAAAAGGTAAATTGTAAAAACAAAATAGTAAATGACTTAAAACACATGTTAAAATGATATTTTGAGACTTTATTGACCTTATCACAGCCCAAAATAAATTTTTATCACATTTTTAGCCTCTAAACCTTTAATAGTGTCATTTCATTATTGAAAAATAATGGGTGTTCACAAAAGTTCCCTTTTCTCCATTTATCAAAGGGGAACGCTTCCACCACTTCATACCACACCTATTACATCAAATTTAGTCCTATAACTTTGAAAAATTTATTCTACTAAAATTATCTTACATGAAATAAATCTTTTATAAATAATAATTTAGACCAATTCCTTCATTTATAAGGATACATTTAAGAGTAAGTTAAAGGTTTCAAAGAAGTTAGTCACATGCATAGAGAGAATCAAAAACAAGGTAAGATTTTATCATCTGAAATTACTTTCTTTGATATATGTTTGTATGATGCACCTATTTTTTATATGGTATATATGTGGATTATATAATTCATTAAATCATGAAATATAATTCATTCATGGTATTATAATTTCAATTTAAATCTCTCTCTCATTTGAGGGTTTTTATTTGAATGTTACTAAATCCATAACTATTTTCTCAAATGAAATTATATCTCCTTAAGTCATAAATTCTCTACTTGATTATAATATTATAATCCCCCTTTAACCTTTAAATTCTATTTATCTATTTTATTTTATAATTTTCTCTGGGTAAGTTACCTATGTTTATCTATATTATCTTCCTTAATGAAATAACTTCTCAAATAAAAGTTTGATGTTGGAAATAATAACTCCCATTCTTTCAAACTAATATTTTCCCACATGTATATATTTTCCTCCCCCCAAAGTTATACTCTATTTTTAGGAAATATAAAATGGATTATTTTCTATGATCCTTATAATTCTATTTACCTATTTTAAAAAGTAAAATACAATACATATTTTATGATGTGGGTTTTCAATAAAGGTATTTCAAAATATTTAAAAATGTTTCAATCCTTTAAAAATTAAATGATATATCTTTGAAAAAATGTTTTCTCTATAAAATCTTTATATGGTTTCAAGAATAAATTATTATATATTTCTTAAAAATTAATGTTTTAATATTTATCACAATTTTTATTTCCAACTTTTTTGAAAATGAATTTTCAAAAGAAACCGATGATTTTATTGATAAGACTTTATTTATAAAAATAAGAAGAGAAATTTTTTTTTAAAACTTTTTCATGAGAATGGATTTACCATAATTATAAAAAATTTTTACCCTATTTCATGGTTTTATAATTTAAATTATTTTCCCCTTATTCTGTGAGTTTTAGTTAAAAGGGTTTTCATCGAAAAAAAAATTCTATTTTCATCATGGATTTCAAAGTGAATTATACTATTACTCTAAAATCATTCTTCAACTAACCACTTATTTTTACCAATTTTTTCAAAAATGAGAAATGTTAAAACTATATAAGGTAAATGATCTATCACTACCTTTTTCTTGCCTAAACATCTTCAGTGTATAACCAAAATTTTCTTCGAATTCCTTTCCTTTGTGAATACATTTTTTTGATTCCTTTAATTAAAGGGTGTTGACCTAGTTACCCATACATTGATTGATTAAGGGTGTATTGAATAAACTATATAACCTTTATATATATGGTAAAAATACCATGTTTTATCTTATTTGAAACATATTTACATAGATAGTTACTTAATGTAATTGGATACCCTTATATAATCTATGATTTTATCATGTTTGTTGATGGAATTTTGAATGTTTTCCTTATATGAATCCATCAGAAAGGGATATGAATCCTATTTTCTTTCCACGAGTTATTTATGATAAATGATTGATTTATTATGGCACACACATATTAGGATTATGACTAGTGGGGTCCTATATTACCCTATAGTGCATTGGTAAATTTTATATCTCATGAGATTAAAAAGTTACACAGAAGGATTTATCCAAATCCAAATGGTACATATGAGTATTTATCCCAAGAAAATGGGTACATGGGTGGATTTATCTCAAGAAAATGGTACACATGAGGATTTATCTCTATCTAAATATTAAACTTGAGAATTTATCCCTAGAAAAAGGGTGTATAGGAGGTTCTATCCCAAGAAAAAGGTGTATATAGGAGGTTTTATCCCAAGACCAGGGGTATATATGAGGATTATCCCAATCCCAATATGGTAAAAAGGTGATTATCCCATGAATAATATATGATTAATATCTTGGTGGGTAGCCCTAACATATGATTTATATGCTTATGTTTATCCTGCACTCTTATTTCTTAATCATGTGCCTATTATTATTCTACTTGAAACATGTTTAATGTCTCATTATTACCCACCATCCAAATTTAAATTTTTATGAAAACCATTTTTAGGAAAAATGGGAAACCAAAGTTCACAAAAGGCTACCACTATGTGTTGAAAGAGTTCACAAACTGATTAAACACAAGAATAATATTGCTTGTCTCATCAATTCTATAAATCTCCCAGTGCAGCGAACTAAGCTGAATAGTTGGGTCTTCTCTGATAAGCTCTTCAAAATGAGAGATCATCCTTTACATTGTCTGAATAAATTCCTTTGAGTTTATTTTACTCTAATTGAAGCCTTAGGCCAGAATTATATCTTTCTTATCCAACCACACTTCTTTCTCCTTTATTGTATCCACTTTCAACCTTTTTTCATAAATCCTGTTGAGTTCCTCTTCTGAGACATTGGGTCGTACCTTTAAGACCAATTATACTTATATCATTACTTATGTAAAAATATTATTGTTCCATGTCCTTTTTAGTACAAAATTTATCCAAGTTCATGTTTTATATTATACTTTTTATATAATGATTGATTACATATTGATGTGAAATTTTCCTTTATTGAGCATTCGAGCTCACCAAATTCTTATGTTTTATTTACCCAAGTTTTAAATATGAGTAAAAATCATGAGAATATTATAATGGATTATAGTATAGATAGATTAGGGAGAAATGTTCACAAGTTTTTCTAAATTAAGTTACTAATAAAATTGGTCCTGAAAGACACTAAACTAAAAGTTTCTCTGAGTTTCATGAGATTAATATGAGATTCTATTGTGAATTTTTTTCAATTTTAGTTTGGATAATATGACATGGTATCAAATTTAATTTATAAAATTATGTGTTTTTAGTATTAGAAACAAGAGTGTGAGTTCGAGGAACCTCAATTAGAATCAAAGGAGTGATTAGTTAATTTTGGTGACCAGTTTAGTTATTTTTGATTAAGATAAGATAAATTTAGTGAAAATACCTTGGATAAGAATAAGGGATAAGTATAAGTATAGGATAATAACCTAATGTTTTGGTAAAGTAGAGATTGTGTGGCTATCCAATCAATTACATACCTGTATGGATACTACAAATGGATGGAAGATTTGGCACAAATATACCTACGAGTAATAACTCTGTAAATAGTAGATTGAGTATTAACTCAATCTTCACCAAGTTTATGATAAAGAGGCCTAACAACATACATGGTCTGAAACTATTAAGGGATATACTACGGTTAATTCAAATTCAACCTAATGAAACATTGTAAATTATTTTATTATGATGTTAACTAGTTACGTTACAGAACCTAATTAGAAAATTACCTTGGATAACCATGGATTAAAAAGAGAGAGTCATTAGTTGAACAAAAAGTATCATATGTTAAAAAATGTGTCATAGGGGAAACCTATAAGGATTTTTCATCAAAAAGTTTTCTTTAGAGGATTGGAAACATATATTAAATGGTATCAATAATCTTTAAAAGTAATTTTATGATAATGTTATAGTTTTTTTGGGAAAAAATATTGGAAAACATGTGATTGAGGTATGGATAACTATTAGGTTTAAAAGTATGATTGATTTTGAGAAAAGTGAGTTAGAGATTATCGATAACCATGTAGTTTATTTTTTAATAAATAAGTTATCCATGATATTTTGGTGATTTTTATATCATTTTTAGGATTATGATATATATTTACTAGTGTGTGACCTTATAAACTAGTGGTCAATACTATTTATTGGTTAAATATAGAGTTAATTTTTTGTAAGAATATATGTTTTCACCTGGTTTAATGTTTAGGAGATGAAAATTATTTTAGGAAATGATTTTTTTATAGAATATATAATTATGGTATATACATACTTGAGTATCTGATTATATGAAAAAGTTAACTTTTTCTAAGGAAAGATAAGTAACTTAATATAGATTAAGTGAGTAAGGTGGATGTCATATTATGAGTTATAGCATGAATGATTAATATGATAAGAATACCCTCACACACCTTCATAATTGAGTAATAATTAAAATTTTGAGGACATAATTTATTTAAGGATAATCGAATGACCTGGGATTTTGGACTCGTTAAATTAATACTATATTTGATAGCTTACTCAACAC
This sequence comes from Viscum album, assembly GCA_963277665.1. Lineage (NCBI taxonomy): Eukaryota > Viridiplantae > Streptophyta > Magnoliopsida > Santalales > Viscaceae > Viscum > Viscum album. The sequence continues at coordinate 1,745,926,095 of OY728151.1, read as the reverse complement.
ACAACATCGAACTAAAACATGTTGTGAAATATTTATTATCAAAAAAATTTAATAATAATTAAAGATTTATTAAATAAAAAATATTATAAAAAATTATAAAATAAATATAAAATATGATTAAAAAGACTTAAGGTTTTAAAAAGGAATTTTCTAATAAAAGCAGTTTTTCTTTATATTTATTGAATTTTCATTTTAAAGATAAATTTTTCAATTTTAGCATATGAATTTTATAAAATTAACTGAATTTTTTAATTCCAAATTTATAAATTATCCTAAGGTGATTTTTTATATTTTTTTAAATATAATTGATTTTTAGGTGAATAGTAAAAAATACAGATTTTGCTAATATTATCACTTTTATTAAATTTTCATAATAATAGAATGTATTAAATGTTCTTGAAACTTTTTTATTTGAAAATATTTATTTATAAAGTAAAATAAATTATTTAAAAATGCTATGTTGAATTTATAAAACCTATGTTTAACATTTTGGAAACTTAAGAAATATTTCACCCAAAAAACTATTTTTTATTCACTTATATTAAAAATTAGTTTACATAACATATAGAAATTAATTAAAACAAAATGAATGTTATATTTTAGATAAAAATGTTCATAATATGTAATAAGTTCAATTTCATTTTTGGGAATAAAAGTAGGATTACTGAGATTAAAGTTAATGAACATGAAAATGGTAAAACTGTTATTTTCAAAGATTTTTTTATTAATATTGTGAAATTTTTATCTAAAAAAATAAATTAATATATCATAAAAAACAATTTTAAAACAATTTTAAATAAATATATATAAATATATTACAACCCATTGAATTGGTAAGAAATACTAAATAATATTAATAAAACTTAATTTTAAAAATAATATTTTCTTCAAAACAATTTTTATATATAATAAATGTTTTAATTTAAATGGTAAATTTATATTTTTTAAAAATTTAATGGGAATAAATAGTGGTTAATTTTTTTTCAGCACACATAAATTTGATAAGAGGGGTTATTTTATTTTTTATGTAAAACATATATTACTCAGTTAAAAACTAGTTACCTAGTTAAAAAAATGGTGAAATGTAAAAACCTAATGGTGAATTACTTGAAACATGTTTAAAAATTATGTTCAAATGAGTGGTAGATGATTTATCTACCATTTACCACCCCACACTCCATTATTTCTCAATTTTTGATCCTTTGAACCTTGAATAGTGTCATTCCATTATTGAAAAAATTGTTGTTCATAAAAGTTCCCTTTTCTTCAGTTATAAAAGGGAAACACTACCAACCATTCATTCCACACCTATTTCTTTAAATTTATTACTAAAAATATGTCATTTTACTCTCCTTAAAGTCACTTTCATGGCCTAAAATCCCTGGTCATGATACCCTATCATAATATCTTTATTTCCAAGGATACTTTGAAGAGGAAGTTCTAGGTCTCATATAATTTTGGTGTATTTACAGAGTGAATCAGGAACATGGTAAGGGTTTATTTTCTCAAATTAGTTCTATTGAGATATATTTTTATTATTCACCTAATTTTTATTATATATTGTATAATATTCTTATTTGATTCCTTACATGATGAAATATATTTCATTCATGGTATTATAAGTTCAATTTCAACCTCTATGTCATTCAAGAGGTTTTGATTTAAATGTTACTCAAGCTATAATAATTTTATTAACTCAAATTCTTTCTCCTTATGTCATAAATTCTCTACTTGATCATGATTTTTAATCATCATTTATCCTTGAAATTCCTTTTCTCTATGGTATATTTTGTTATTATTTTTGGAAGTTACCTATTTTCATTGATATCATCTTCATTAAGGAAATAACATTTAAAATAAAATTTTGACCTTTGAAGTAATTACTCCTACTATTTCCAATTGATCATTTTCCCCAAGTCTACATTTTACTTCCAACTAATAATCTATTTTTTGGAACTCTAATATGGATTATTTTCAATGATCCTTAAAATTATCTTTTTCTATTATAAAAAATAAAACATAATAGTCATTTTATGAAGTGGGTTTTAAATAACGGTATTTTAAAATATTAAAAAATGGTTTCCATTTTATAAATAAAATATTTTATCTTACACCCCATATTTTATCTATAAAACCTTTTCCTATTTTTGTAGACTTTATTATTGGAGATTTATTATAAATAAATTATTTAATATATATCAAAAGTTCCATTAAAAACTTTTTATAATTGAATTTTCAAAATAAACCAGTAACTTTTTCACTTAGACTTTATTTATGAAAATAAAAAATGAAACTTATATTTTGGAACTTCTTTCCAATGTTTCATGGATTTACAAAGTAATTTATTTTTGCATTATTCCATGAGTTTTATTTTAAAGAGGTTTCATGGAAAGAGTGTCATTTTGATCTTTGTTTTCAAAGTAAACTTTGATTATTCTTCTTAAAGTATTCTTCAATTACCCATTGACTATTTACCAATATTTTCATAAATGAAAAATGTTAAAACTTAATAACATAAATAATCCACCATTACCTTTTTCTTGACTAATCATCTTCAGTGTATAACCATAATTTTCTTTCAATGACCTTCCTCTACGAATACCCTATTTTTTATTGCTTTGAATAAGGGGTGTTTACCTAGTTACCCATATATTGATTGATTGGGGAAGTATTGTTATATATATGGGGTAAATACCATGTTTAATCTTATTTAAAGAGTATTTAACTAAATATTTACTTAATGTCATTAGATACCCATTTATAATCCAGGATTTTGCCATGCCTATTAATGGAATTATGAATGTTTTCCATATATTATTCCATTTGAAAGGGATTTGAAACCCATAAATAATTTATTTATTAAGATGCACATATATAAGGATAATGACTTGTGGGATCCTATATTTTCCTCTAATTAATTGGTAATGATTACATCTCATGATCTTAAAAGTGTACATATGAGTATTTATAAAAAAAACAGTATACAAAATGATTTATCCCAAGGAAAAGGGTACATGGGAGGATTTATCCCAAACTAAAGGGTACATGGGAGGATTTATCCCAAGGAAAATGGTATATAGGAGGATTTATCCCAAGTCGAAGGGTACATGGGAGGATTTTTCCAAAGATAAATGGGTACACATGAGGTTTTATCCCAAGACCAAGGGTTCCTAGGAGGATTTTCCCAAGCCCAAGATGGTATGTGAGTGATTAGATCAAGCATACTATGTAATGAATGTCTTGGTGTGTGTCCTTGAAATTTGATTTCTATGATTATGTATATGACACACTCTTATGTCATAATCCTGTGACTATGAATATTATCCTGGACTCATGTTTAATGTCACATGATTATACAAACTTTTTCCATGGTATGTGTTTATTTATTTGAGATCACATGTCATTCTATCACGGCTTGTGGAAAATAATATTATTCCATGTATTTTTTAATATGATTTTATCCTTGATTATTTTTTCTCTCATGATTATTATCCAATCCATAATTATATATCGATGAGTTATTTTACCTTAATAATAATTTGATCTCACTCCTTTCTTATGTTTTATTTTCCTTGGTTATGAATATGAGTGTAACCTATGATAAGTCTATAAGGGTGTTGAGTATGCTTTGATTACAGAGAAATGCTATTTGTTTATAAATTATGTTGCAAATGTAATAGTTACTCAAATAAACTAAATCAAAAGGTTTTATGAGTTTTTTGAGATTACTATGAGGTATATTACTAATGTGAAATTTATTAAAGTTTAGTTTGGATAATATCACCTAGTATCAAATTTAATTTGTAAAATAATGTGTTTCTCACACCAGACAAAATATTACAGGTATGGGGTTCCTCTATTGGTATCAAAGGAGTATTTAATTTTTTTTGATTTTTTACTTATTTTTCATTATAATAATATATATTTAATGAAAACCCATAGGATAATAATAAATGATAAGTCTAAGTGTAGGATAACATACCAATGTTTTTCTAAATTAGATAGCATGTGGTTATCCTAGTAATTATACCCCTATCTGAATTATAAGAGTAGATACAGGATCTAAAATATATGTATCTAGGGGAAATAACCTTAAAAGAGCAGATTGGGTATTAACTTGATTATCACTTGGTTCATGATAAATAAGCCCAACTAAAAACCTAGTTTAACACTCCTAAGGGGTATGCTATGGTTAATTCATATTATCCCTAATGAAACATCATGGAGGATATGAGTATGATCTTAACTAATTAAGTTAGAGAACCTAATAGGAAAATGATCAAGGATAACCAAGGATTGGACATAGAGATTCATAGGTTGAACCAAAAGTATAATTTGTTAAAAACAAAGATTTAATAAGGGAATACATATTAATTTTTTTTGTTTTTATATTCATATTTTGGATAAAATAATATTTTTTTTCTTTTAGTTTTTGGTTGAAACCAGACCAAAAAAATTAAGCTAATAAATGTTTATATCTGGAACCACTTTTTCATATAACCGAATAAGGGATAGAACTCAAATGGATGACATTTTAGTATATGACCATCATAATGGAGAATGTGAGTTTCTTAGTCCGACCTAAGTTAGTGAGGTTTATATATTAATTGAAAATAAATCTTGATACTCTTATCTATTTTCATTATTGAGTGATATTTATCAATGATATACTGATATATTCTAAAAGTTATAAGGGTTTTCAAAAAATCTAAGGATTTTTCTTCTATAATTTTTCTTTAAAGGATTAAAAACATATATCAAATGGTATCAATAACCTTGAAAATTTATTTTATAAAAATTTTATATTTTTTTGGATAACTATTATAGAATATATAATTAATGGATGGAGAAACCTTAGGTTTAAAAGGATGGTCGATTTTTATTAAAGTGAGTTAATGAGTATTAATAACCTTTGAATTTATTAATTAATAAAAAATTTATCCTTGATATTTTGGGGAAGGGTTTCTAATTTTTAGGAATATGATATATATTGGCTAGTGTGTGGCCATATGAACTAGTGGTTAATACCATATGAGGGTTAAAGATACAGTTAGTCTTTATAATAATATATGGTTTCACTGTGGTTTATTCTCTTATTGATTTATATGATTTGGGAAAAAATATATTTTGGGGAATGTGTTATTAGGGTATATACACACTTGAGTATATGATTTTATTAAACATTAATATTATTTAAGGAAAGATAAACTACTTAATATAGCCAAAGAGAGTAAGGTAGATGTCATATAAGGAGTTATAACATGAATTAGAAATATGTTAAGAGTACCATCACATTCCTACATCAACGAGTAATAATAAAAATTATGAGGAAAAATTTTATTTAGGAGGGAGAATATAATGATCCAAAATTTTGGACCCTTTAAATTAATACTTTGTCTGATTACTTACTACACACACAACAAAAAACAAAAATGATTTGTGTCATATTTATTATTAACAAATTTCATAATAATAAAACCTATAGTAAATAAAAATTTCTTCAAGAAATTAGAAAAAGAAAACAAAATAGGATTAAAAATATAAAACATTTTAAAAATGTATTTTCTAATAAAAGTAATTTTTATTTATATATATATATATATATATTAAATTTTCTATTTAAAGCTAAATTTATTATTTTTAGAGTCTTAATTTTTTAAAATGAAATTTATTTTTAAATTCCACATATCAAAATTATCTTATGGTGTATTTTTTAGATTTTTATAAAATAATTGTTTTCAGGTGAATAGTATAGAATACCAATTTTTCTAATATAATCACTTTTATGACATTATAATAACACAAGAATTTCTTAAAATGTTTTAAAACCTTTTTAAATGGAAATATATATTAATAAATTAAAATAAATAATTAAAAAAAATACTATTTTTAATTTATAAAACCTATGTTTACCTTTTTTGAAACTTAAGTAATATTTTACTCTAGAAACTATTATTTATTCACTTATATTAAAAATTAGTTTCCACCAATTATAGAAATTAAATCTAAAAAAAGGATTACAATTTTAGATCAACATGTTAATAATATGTAATAAAGTTGATTTTATTTTATGATGAAGGTTTTCAATAAATGTATTTAAAAATATAAAAAAAGGTTTTCATCCTTTCAAAATAAAATGTTTTACCATCCAGCCCACATTTTGTCTATACAAACCTTATATATTTTTCAGGAATCTATTATTGGATATTTCTTATGAACTATTATTTTAACATATCTTAAAGTTTTTCTTTCCAACCTTTTTAAAAAATACTTTTCAAAAGAAACTGGTGACTTTTTCACTTTGACTTTCTTTATCAAAAAAAGAAAAGAAACTTATTTTTAAATTGTTTTCATGAGAATATATTTTCCATAATTTTGAAACTTATTTCTCGTGTTTCATGGTTTTATAAAGTAAATATTCTTTACCTTATTATATGAGTATTATTTAAATGGGTTTTCATGGAAAAGTGACATTTTCATCATGTTTTTCAAAGTAAAATTCCACTATTATTATATATGTATTCTTTAACTACCTATTTATTCTTCACCAATGTTTTTACAAATGTGAAATGTCAAAAATCTAAAATAGAAATGATCTATCACTCCCTTTTTCTTTTCTAATAATCTTCAATGTATAACCAAAATTTTATTCCAATGTCTTTCCTATGTGAATGCCCTATTTTTGATTCCTTTGATTGCAGGGTGTTCACCTAGTTACCTAAACATCAATTGATTTGGTAAGTATTGATTAAAATATATACCCTTTATATATATATATATATTGTAAATACCATGTGTTATCTTATTTGAATCATATTTACCTAAATATTTTCTTAAGGCCATTGTATACCCATTTATAGTGAATTATTTTATCATGTTTGTTGATGGAATTATGAATGTTTTCCTTATATGATTCCATTTTAAAGGGATATAAACCCCATTTTATTTATTTACTAATTATGATAAATTATTTATTTCTTATGGTACATATATGTAAGGATTATTATGGTTGAGGTCTTATATCTCCCAATAATTCATTGTTAATTTTTATATTTCATTAGCTCAAAAGGGTACATGAGAGGGTTTTTACAAACCAAAATTGTACATGGGAGGGTTTATCCTAATCCAAAGGGTAAACAAGATGTTTTACCTCAATCCAATTGGTATATAGGAGGATTTATCCCAATACAAAGGGTAAACAAGAGGATTTATCCTAATCCAAAAGGGGGTACATGAGAGGTTTTATCCCAAGACCAAGGGTACACAGGAGGATTATCCCAAGCACAAGAAGGAAGACAATTGATTATCCAAAGATTATCATGTGATGAATGTCTTGGTGGGTAGCCTTGACATATTATTTTTATGCTCATTTTATTCCACACTATTTTTTCATAATCTTATTACTATGAGTATTATCCTTGACTCATGTTTAATGTCTCATGATTACACTCACTTTTTTCCATTATATATATTTATTCATTTGAGATCACATGAAATTTTATCATAAATTATGAAAAAATATGATTTTTTCATGTCATTTTGAATAAGAAATTTCTTCATGGTCATGTTTCCTCTCATTATTATGATCTAACCCATGATTACCTGTTGAAGAGTTATTTTCCCTTACTAAGTGTTTAAGATGACCCCTTTCTTATGTTTTATTTCCCATGGTTATGAAGATGTGTGTAACCCATGAGAAGTCTAAAAGGGATCATCAAATGGTTATATTATGGAGAAATGTTTTCATGTTTTATAAAATATGTTGCCTACGTAAATAGTCCTCAAAGACAATAAACCAAATATTTCTCTATGTCATGTGAGATTACTATGATATTTAATACTGATTTGAAAGTTTTTCAAGTTTAGTTTGTATAATCTCACTTGGTGTCAAATTTAATTTGTCAAAATATTTTTTTTAGCACCAAATTTGAGAGTATGGGTCTAGGGTACATCACCTTATGATATATATGATTAATATCTTAATGCCACTATAATACATAAAGGTAAAAAAACTTACTAAATTTAAAAGTCAGTATACATAAGTGTAAATTATAGGAAATATTGTAATCCGTAAATTTCATTAACTATTCAAAAAATTTGATACATAATATCCGATTATAATTTCCACTAAAATTCCTAAAATTCTAACAAACATCATATATTAGAGTTAATTCCGGAAAAAAATGGAATATTTAAGGGTCATGCACTTAAAAAAATTATATACATTGCCAATATGTAAGGGTCTTATACTTAACCATATCTCTTAAATAACCAATATATAAAGGTAACATCCTTTACAAAACTTCTAACAAACCAATATGTAAAAATAATTTCCAATTCTCATAGAACATGTAAAGGTTATGAACTTAGGATAAATATTGAATACAAAAGATGAAAAAATAATAATAATTTATAGAATAAAAATAATTAATAATTTAAAATAATGATAAGAAATAATAATTAAAAACATAAAAATATTAAAAATAATAGATAATAAATGAATAAGAACACATAACGATAGAATAATAATAAACAATAATAATAAATACATAAATAAACTAAGAGTGGGATAAATAATTATCAAAATACATATAAAAAAAGGAAAATGAACAACATAATATTCACCCCTTTTGATAATTGAAAAACCTTAACACTCCAACATCTCTCACCCTTTTCATAAAATAAAAAAATAAGGCAATATCGAGTAGTTCATACAAAAAAGTCAATAATAGGAAATATTTAAAAAAATAAGGGCATGAAATATAACTAAAAACACTCCCTCTATATTAAAACAATAAATCATAGAAAATAACAATAATTAGAGAGTAAAAAAGAATGCTTAAGAAGGAAATGGTACTAATGAAAACATTCTCAACAAAAATATCAATAGTTTATAAGAATACCCCCCAAACCAATGCATACTAAATATATAAACCAACTATTAATAATTGAACAAAATAAAAATAAAAATAATAAAAACTCTCCCTTAATACAAGATTTTTTTTAAATGATTAGATTGTCAATACTCAATATTCTATGAAATTTTGTATAAGACAAAAACTATATGAAGCCAATAAAATAATACGTTATATTCAATAAAATATTAAATATTTGAAAATAATTAAAAAAATTACCAATAGTTGAGAACATGATAGTAAACCGTAAAAGCAAATAGTAAATACATGCTTAATATCCATAATAAAAAATTACAAAATAAAGCTCGTTCCAGCATACCATAAAATAATCTATAAATGGAATGTATGCCAGCCAAACTAAACATCCTTACCTAGGCATGTAAAGCATCTTCAGTCTAATTGAATTCATATAAGATCCTCTATGTACTCATGATTTAGATGGATTAGATAATTATAAATTAAAATCATAATTAGATAGAAAATAATTATCATGACCAAGATATTAATCAAACTATAAAGAGAAGTTACTTTCATAATAAACAAGTGATATATACTTAAAATAACCAATAGAATAAGTAACTTTTATTTTATGTTTAACAAAGTAGTTTCTATAAAACTTTTGTTCTTTCCCACTATAAAAAATAAAATTCTATATCTTACCCATTAGAGTCATATTTTATAATATCATAAACTCATATATACTTCCTCTTCTAAAAAAAATTATATAATTTTTTCTATGAACATTCTTCTTCAGTCTTATTATTTTCATTTTACTTTTTTACATCTTCCATATCATCACTTATTTTCTCCATGGTACTTAAAGTGGTATTTTTCAATATCCTATTCAATTTATCTATATTATACATGTCACCCAATATAAATTTTAATTTCTCATTCCCATCTTCATTACTGTTGGATGAAATATCATTCAAATTTTCATTTTTTAGAATGATATTATTATCATACTTAATAACATTATTATGTTCTTTACTCATGTTTTGTATAAGGTTGGAGGTTTTTTAATTTATTTATGATAATTACCATAAATATCATTTAACTCTTGAGAACTAGTCTTATAAAATCTAGAATAGTTATAAAAATATTAATCAGAATCAAAACTATTACCACAATCCATACTGATGTTATCTATGAATAAAGATTTTCAGTTCACTTTTGAATTTTATATTCTTTAATAGAATTGGAATCTTCTATGTATCTCTATCTTATTACCAATTATTTCTTCTCATTTTTATTGTTCTTATTTTATTTTATTTAATTTTTAGATATATATATATATATATTCATATTTGGTATATACCATATTCTTGAATTCATAATGTCTAAAATCAAATTTATGATTACCTTTATTTCCTTTCCTTTTAAAATCCCTCATGTTCTTCCTTTTTCACTTCATATTGACATCATAAATATTATTTATAAGTCTTTTTATACATATCACAACTTGAATTAAATCATCATATTTTTTACCAGTAAAATAACTTTCACTATCATTAGATGAATTAGAAAATACATCTTTAGTTGATTTAAAAGAAATTACCTTCCTCCTATCATTAACTTTATTATTCATATTTTTTAATTCAAGATCATACTATAATAATGATCAAATAATATCTTCCATTGTATATTGATCAAATTCCTTTCTTTCTTAAATTAAAATCTTCTTGGAATTCCAATTATTAGGCAGTGCTCAAATAATTCATTCAATCAACACATAATTCTTCATAGTCTCATGAAATGAATTATTTCTATTCACAGTCTTAGTAAATCTAGTATACATATAAAAAATTCTTGATCGAACATTCATAATCCATATAATTTTTGCCTATGTACAAAAATATTAGTTATCTATAAATTTTTAGTATATTGATGAGTGAATTTTAATGTCCTACAACTATTAAAATCAATTTTACAAGTAGAAATATGACCATAATCACTTATAAAAATAATAATAATAAAGATAATTTATATCTTCAAAATTCATAATATATTTAGAAACTTCATTATTGACCAGCGTATCAAGATTAGATTCTTGAAATTTAGAAAGTCTAGCCATGATGGTATAGTAATTTATACCTATATTATTCAAAAACAAATCAATTTTATCCATCTAATAACTATAGTGATAATTAATGATAGGGGATGAAAAGGTGTAAGATTAGTGGCATGACATGAATAAAGTTACTCATTTAGTGGAAAAACATGTATTCAATATTTGGGACACTAATCCTTTGGGAAAATAATATGTTCTAAGGCCTCTAGGACTTTGGACCTTCGATCTATTTATTGTAAAAAAATTGGTCCAGTGGGTGCTTTCCATTCCTTATAGAGAGGGATAAGGCTTGTCATGAATGGGTGTGTGTGTGTTTAGTTTCTTGTAATCCCCAATATATATATATCAATAATAGTAATTTACATTGAAATGTATCGGTCTTAGTGGGTTAAAATTATTCATTATCCCCTAACTATTTATAACTAAAAATAGATCTTTCCCATAGTCTTGTTAAGGACTTGGATAGTAATTAGTTCAAACTAGAAAATATTCACTCAATAGTAAGTAATCAGAGAAAAATAAAAATAGAAGAGCTTACTAAGATACTAATTATTAGTTCCTAAAATAGGTATGGAAAAAATAGGAAGAGGGAGGGGTGAGTGTTAAACATTAAAAAAATAGATTAATTTAGATAATAATGAAAAATTCAATAGAAAACAAGAATAAATAATATAATGAAAACCAATAAGTTTATATGTGGTGTGGAAATTGTAAATATAATAATAAAGAATAAGTGAGAGCACAAGTAATTTAAAGTAGTTTAGATCCAAATGATCATACATATAATAATCACACTCTCAACCCAAAATAATAGATAACTACTATGATATGGTATTTTATAAGGTTGAAAACCAAACCCAACATTTTACATGGGTGTAGAATAAACCTATACTTTTACATGGGTGATGACCAAACCTAGAATTTCTAAGGAGTAGACCTAACCAATTCCTTTTAGTAGGTTCAAGAAAAACCTGTGAAACTAACTTTTAGTCTGGTAGCACAACCAATTCAGATCCTTTTAATGGTTTCATAAATAGTGAAACTTTATAGTGTAAAGAATTAAATAAAATTAAAAGTATAAAAAAATAAGAAATAAAATGTTTTAAATGAGGTTTTAGTGTATCAATAATGATCTTTAACCCTTAATAAAGTAGTGGAATGATTCAGATTTGGGTGAGTAGAAATACCTCAGTAATTCAGAATAAAAGTGAGTGGAATAAGGTTTTTATAAAACATTGTAACACTTTATAATTTGGTAAATAATCATATCATTTTATATATCACTACCTAATTAATTATTCCTCTATTTAGAAGAAATACCAATGTATAATTGATTCATGAACAATATCTATGATCTTCCTTTAACGTTAAATTATTTTATTCAGATGATTTTTTCATAAACTATCTTAACATCCTATAAATAAATAGTTAGAATATGCAACATAATCATTTAAATCATCATTAAATCCTCCATTCATCCAAATATTTTTTTAAAATTTTATAAAGTAACTTGTTAAGGTTAATTGTGAAGAACCTAAAAAACCAACACATCCTCAAATTACCCAAATTCAAGAAACCAAAATCAAAATAACGGTTTAGAGGGAAACCTTAAATTTAGACCACGTTCTAGTAGTAGAATCTTGTTTAATGTCACATAATAAGGAAAAAAATTCTATATTTATATAAGATGATTTCTATACCCCCTTTTCATGACATGACATATCTCAAGATTTTCTTCATTCTCAACTTTCAAAGAGACTGCTTTAATTTCCACCATATTAAACTAGTTCTCGACATCCACTAATAAATTATATTTATTATCTCTAGGTAATCCTTTAATTTACATAAGTTTACCATTTTTTTAATATAACCACTGAAGTTTGAAGAATTTTCAAACATCAAATTACATACAAAATTAGTTGTAAGACATGGATTATGAGACCTCCTTGTAGATGAGATCTGCATCTGAGAAGAGATAATTTTCATAGCAGAAATAGCCACACCTGATCATATTGTTTTCCTTTTTAAATTCTAGACGGTGTTTCTAGATCAATAACTATAATTTTAGGTTGGGCAGTAGATAGATCTGAGGAGTAAAAAGATGCTTGGAGAACTCCTATACCACCTCCATTAGTCTACCCATGAATATTCATGTCACCATTGGGTAAAACCATCCGATCAATTATTATAATAATTTTCTTTTTGAATAGCCTCAAGCTCAACTGCCTCTTTAAAATTAAAGAATAATTACTATTTAAAACCACTATCAGATGGATTATATCCATATGGAAATACTTCAATCCCAAGTAGGTCCTTCTCATATTTCCCTGGTGGAAGGGAAGAAGTTGAGGCCTTCCAAGTGGAATCCATTGATTCACTTTGATTTCCCTAACTGCAAACACTAACTGATCGAGCTAAAATAGTTAGGGTCTTTCATCCTATACACATATAAGTTTCAGGATCTCTATTTTTATGAATAACTTTATCTAAATTTAATTATTAAATCAAATGAATCTTTACTTTTAAATCACCATTGAAGTTGATAGACTTTTAAACTTCCATTTTTGGTTCTAAGAGGGGTCTCCATCCTACAGTACCAAATGACAGTCCTTTATTAAATAGAGATTCCTTGAATCATGGTCCATATAGTTTAAAATAACAAAATATATTTTAATATTCTCATATACCACTTTCTACATGAAACCTTTTGATCAATTTTAAATCCAAATAATATTGGGAAAATTTAAAGAAACATCAAGTTCTAAAAAAATTCAATCAACTAAAGGCCTAAATATATATTGAATATATTTTGATAGTATTGACCATAACCACTACTTTTTTTCCATATAACCAATTCATTGGAAAGATTAATTTGAATCCTAGATATGGAAACCAAGAGTAGAGTGATAGGTGGTTCAGAAAAAGGGTGAAAATCAAGAAACCAACTCAATACTTTCATCCCAAAACTAAATAATTTCTAATGATATTTAATATAGAATCAGTAATAAGATTATTTATAATAAAAATTCAAAATAAAGGGTATATCATCAATCACATCAATTTAAAAACCTAAAAATATAATTTACACATGTGATTTTGAAATCACAAATTCTTTAGGGAGACTCTTCTCAAATTTACCAATGAGTGAGAATAAATATTTCACCACCAATGAATCAAAGTAATCCTTTAGAAATTAAATTATAGTATACTCTCTAAATTTTATGGAATATTATCTTCAAATCACCTTAAAAAAATATACGATGTAAGAACTTAATAATCTTTGCATCTGTTCATAGTGAATGCAATGAAATATTTCACATTCTTTAGCCATAAAGTTGGGTATCCTTTGAGATTTATATATTTCCTAGGTCATCATAATTGATTTCAATACATAGGGTTGGGAATTTTATGGGGTTTATGTCTACATTAAAACCTCGATAATAATCAGTATTTAAACACTTTAACTAAACTCTATAATCACATGAAAACAACCTCTTTGAAATTCCAACCAATTTGAATTTATGGATCATAAACCAGATTATAATTTATATCATATGATTGATAATCCAATCATAAGTAGTGATAAAAAATTCTCCATCAGCAGCCTCATATGAAAGAGTAATATTATAATATATAAAGGTCTATCACTTTATTGATTTCTCAACACATAAGAGTCTATCTTTTGAATCCTTCCTATCATATGAATCATTTTTAACATAAAATCTAAAATAGTTCTAAAATTATATTTTAATAAAATTAAATTCTGAAAAAAACTTCATAATAATATGTAAGTGTAGGATAATTTTACAAATATATATTTCTTCCTGAATATGTAAGATTTGATCCTTTGCAAAAAATCCACACCTTATAATATATAAGAGTAATATCTTAATGCCACTATAATACATAAAGGTAAAACAATTTATTTAATTTCCTAGTTGACACATGTGAGAGTAAATACTAGGAAACACTATAATAATAATTGATCCTTTAATTTAACAAAAATTCATTACGTAAGTTTCAATTTTGATTTCCACTAAAATGTGAAAGTGTCATTTAATTATTGAAAATTTCAACATACCTTATACATAAGAGTGATTTTTTAGAAATAATAGAATATGTAAGGTAGTGGACTCTTAATATTTCAGGAACATTCAAATCTGGTAATATATTAGATACTCATCCATAAAGGATAAGGTTTATAATCCATTAATCGTAATGATCATTAATTTTGTGATCAATACTAGGAAATCATTTTTAGGCAGTGAATTTTAAAATACTTGAAATCAATATAGAACCATATTTTCCCATTACTTTTATTGATGGGGATGATGTTTATGAGCCACTTTATGTATTGAAATTCCCAAATGATGTGGGATTTGATTTTATTATCAAATTTGGATTTCACTTTGGTAGTGTTGGTCAAATTCATTATCCCCACTTCCTGTTTATAGTCGTGATGGTCATATGGTAAACCCAAATGATGAGTATCCACATAGTGATCCCACCTAAGAATATTTTTCTAATTACATGGATCTATATTTGGGTGAAGCTTCAAGAAAGAGATGTATTTCTCATGTTCTTTAGATTTTATATGGTCATAGATCATTATAGTCCCTAGATCTTACTATCAACTTAGGTTCCTTTTTTATTGTTCATAAATGATAGTTGATACACATTCATTGAATATTAGAAGAGAATATTTTTTTTACTCTTTAATACTTTTAGGAGAGGATAAAATACTTTCATATTAATATCTTAGAGATATACATCCATATTTTTACTTCCATTAGAATCAAGCCCCTCTTCCAAATGTATAGGTTTTTCTTACAAAAATGACACCATGAGAATGAGAGTGAATGTGCTTAAACCTTAAGAAAATTTTCTAGGATTTGTGTATAGTATTTTGAAGATCCTTGGATAGATCTTTTGAATATCATTCATACGCACACTCGACTAAAGGTGCTCACTGAAATATTTATCCACATATACTACAAAATTTTCTTATTATATGTTAGTGGAGGCTACTCAATTGATTAATCCACCTAACCACTATATAATGAGAATGCAATTTGGTGGGGTGGGGGGGGGGGGGGGGGTGGGGGTTAACTCATTGGAAAATGTGACCCATGTGACCCAATTACTTCCCAAATCTAAATTTATTACCCAAATTTAGTTAATGAGAAACACAAAGTCATCATCAAGTTAATCTATGGGTCAATAGGGGAAATTTATTAAACATTAGGTGAAATAGTCTATGTGGAATTATTTACCATTGTATATTTATTTTTCATTTTATAGTAACCTATATATACACATTGAGATTCAATGTAATCAAAGGAGATATATCACTACACAGTACCCCAAATTTCCCATTAATATATAATTTTAGCCATTGATAATATGAATAGGGAACTACTATTTTCATATAGAACTATGGTCTTCTAAAATCAATGTTAAAATCCATGTCTTTATAGATCACCATGAATTCAGAGTTAAAAATGATATCTCAAAACTGATTCCTTAACTTAATCCTTCCAAGGTTTCTATGTTCACTCTTTTTATACCCTTGAATTATCAGGTTTAATGGAGACAAATAATCCTCGCTATATACTAGTTTTAATGGGGTTTATACTAGGATAAGGTTGGTCCAAGAACCATTATCTACTAAGGATCAATGAAAATTGATACCACTGGGCTTTTTAAATATATACAAGGCAATGGTATTCCCCTATATGGTAGTTTCACAGTCCTTTTCTATGAAATAAATGAATATGAAAAATTTAATATAGCTAATATCGATTAAATATGTCTCCACTACCACAAATTTATTCTTGAAATCTTGGTGGATTGAAATAGGATCAATGATATCTTACCTGAGTTCCATTTAAATATAAAGGGATTCCACGATTTATATCTTGGATGGGATGAAAAATAGAAGATTCAAAATTTCATTATTCTAGACTAGGGACCTATGCTTCCTACCATGAGGTTTATCCCACTTTATCCTTAGGGGATAGAGATGACTATGTTAATGAATCATTTACTTAACTTAATGTAGGGAGATTTTTCATCATCTGTGGGTTGGGATGAACCCACCTTCTTATGTTTTTATATTTATAGATAATTTTATGTTCTCTAGTAAAAAATAAAATATAATTATATATGAATAATCCCTGTATGATATTGAATGAGATTGATATTCCCATTAATCCCATTGGAGTTCCTATATATGGGTTTTAGCAACATATATAGATTTAGTGAAAAATATTCTTGACCATTGTGGTCCACCATAGTTTTCCCCAACCTCTAGAATATATTACTTGACTATGTATGAGGGACCCAAGTCCATATGAGTATTCCTTATTGATGAAGGGGCCTATCAAGTTGGAAACATTAGTAGAGTTATATTGAGACTCTTCAGCATATGAAAGTTTCATTTGGTGGGGTGGTGATTTTCCTCCCAATGATGATGATAAGAAATATAGAAGAGTCTAGATTAAATTGTGTACCATCAGGTGAACTTCTTCCCATGTTTTATTCACCAATGATGGTTACATAGATTATTGTAATATTGTGATTATGTAGATTCTATCTCTAGTATATCAGATGAAATTAGGATAATGATTGATTGATTCAGTCACCCCACAATTATTTCATTCCATAAGCTTACTGATTTCTTGGTCATTCAGTCATTGAACCACTGAGACCCTTTTTTTGGGATTTTATTCAACTCTTTTTTTCATTCTCGTGTTTTGGTAGAGAAATGGGTCACCTACATTAGCGGTTTACCCAACTTTATCTAACTAGATACAATCATTTTGTAGAGTAAATAGTTGAAGAAAAAATATTCTTGGATGTTGTGTATTGAAATTCAGTAGAAGGGGTAATAATCAAGGTGATCATTCAAACTGACTTCATTTTGGATTTTATGATCTCTAAAAACATAACCCAATTATTCTCTAGGTAATTAATGAAAAATCACAAGACTTATTATTTTTAGAAGGAATAGAATCTATTATTATAATCTTCAATATTTGGGAAAATTTTCTCCTTATTTCCCTCTTAAAAAGTGTGTTGTTGCTACCATTATTGCTGAGGAAGAGGAATTACATGATATTGAGATGGATTGGTGGTTTGAACCAAAATAATTTCTAGTTTGGGTGTAATTGTTCCTGTCTCTACTCTACTAAATCTTTTTTTCCTTATAATGATAGCATTATTTGAGACTTGGATTTGGAATAATAATTAGAATCCTCTATCCACTGTGCTATAGCTAAAAACTCCCCTAAACCACTAAATTAACTCAAGGGAATAAGTGGAATTTAAAATCATTATGGATAGTTTTATGAATATATCTAATAGTTTATCTTAGGCAATCTGTATATTTTGTGAATAGTTTAAACCTTTCCACCTAGATATTTATTTTTAGACTCTATCCTTTTCATATTTTTTGTAATTTGAGAGGTAAAGGAACACTGTATTCCTTAGCGTGGAGATGAATTGTTAAAGTAAATTTTGTATAAGATCTTATCAATTTGTGTTAGACCCAACTAGTAGGCTATTCTACTAGAAAAATGTTGTCACTTATTATGTTTGTTTGAAGCACTTGAGCTTCAAACGCTTCTATTTCTCTATAGATCCCATAATAGGTTAGAATCATGAAGTGAAGTTCATGAAATACTTCTCTAGATCTCCTATTTTCACATCTAGACCTCTACCATGCATAATATTTTATTATTTTATTGATATTTGGTCTCTTACTTGAGTTTCATGTTAAAAAGTGTGAAAATTTTAAAATCTTGATGTTTTAGAACATGATAATTATTGTCACATGGTTATTAATAACCTTATTACAAACCATGTGAAGATAATTTTTTTTAAAAGAGTAATTTCACAAAATTAGAACCCAATTTCAAAAACCTTACATTCAATCCATGTGGTTATCTTATGTCTCTAATGAGGGGTGCACAGTTTGATCAAGATTTGTAAAACCATGTGAAAAAACCATGGAACTTATCTAGTTTCATTAAAAAGTGAAATTAATAATCTAACTTCCAATGAAATAAAACTCAAACCCCCTTCCCCCTCTTATAACTCAACCAGAATGTACCTAGGGTCCCAGGTCCTAACCCCCTCTTTTCTCCCCCTTGATTTTTAGGGGTTTCTCCCTCTATTCTTAGTTTCGTTCTAGAAATAAGTCCCTTTATTATACTACTATTATTTTTTCTTCATTTCCCATGGTGTGGTTATATCGTGGATGAACCCTAAAGTAGGGGTTTGATGATTGGTGATTTGGTTCTTGATTTTAGGGTGTTTGGATCATGCTTTGGGTATTTTCCTTCCAATTTCTGGAGGTTTCATCGAATTCACACACAATTTTAGGTAGGTGGTTACGTGCCTTTAATTTTACTTTAAACACCATATTTTCTTGAGATTTATAAATTTGTTTTTGATAAAACCTTTTTTTTTAATTTAATAGATTTAGTATGAAAATAAATTATTAAATGGAAATATTTTATTCTTTGACTTGGAAAAGAATAAGCGTATTCCATATATTTGATAAAATTACAAAATGTTTTTGAAGTGGTTTTGATTATATAATTAATTCTGTGGGATTTTTATGTATTCTTATGGTTTCATTATGGGCTTGATGTGTCTTTTAACTTAGTTTCATGCTTCTTATGGACTTTTGGTGATTCATTATGTTAAACCCCTTGGTTTTGATTGTGTTTCCTTAATGGTTTTTTGGTGATTACTATAAGCATATATATATATATATATATGATTGGGAACCTATATATATATTCCAATTAATTCATATATAAGTTCATGGATTTATATATATAGATGTTCATAGTGGATGACCCTAGACCACCCTAAGAGGGGGGGGGATTAGGTTGTCAACCTTTTCTCTTATTTACTGGATCTTGTTACCATATTGGTAGGAACTTGTTTAAAACTATATGATGGATATTTTCAGTAATTACAACATTCACATGTAGAAGGAAAACACAAAATTTTTTACTTGTTTCACCACTAAGGTTTACGTCCAAGGAGAATACACCGACAGGTTGCTGATCGTACCAAATTCCACTAATCTTCACTTGTTGTGGATTAAAAAGGTTCTTGAACAATCAATCTATCTTAGTGAAAATTACTTTACAAAGGTTCAGGGATAACCCACTAATTCCCTTATATAGCTTCCATTGAATCCCCCTAGCTCACTACCTTGGGAGAGGTCTCACTCAGTTTATCGACTTGAAGGTTGATTCAACAGATTGGCATGAAAGTCTTTGTCTCTGTTTAGCAAGAGACATTGCTTACATCAATTTTCTGAATTGATTATCTTTTATATTCAGTTTTCTCCTTTAGTGAAATTACTAAATTCACTAAAACTTCTTCTTCTTTTCACTATAATCACAAACTCCCTTTATGATGTTTTCATTTACACAAACTGTTCCTGATTCTGTCGACAATATCTGATCTGCGTACCACACATGTTCTGTGTACCACGCCTATTCTGCGTACCGTGCTTGTTCTTCATATCGCGACTGGTTTGCATACTATTCCTGTTCTACGTACCATGCCTATACTACATACCATGCCTATTTGGCATACCGTGCCTGCTCCATGTGTCGTGCTTGTTCTGCATACTGCGCCTGCTCCGCGTACTGCCCCTGCTCCATGTACCACACATGCTCTACATACCACACGTGCTCCGTGTACTACTCCTACTCTGTGTACTGCGCCTACTCTGCATACCATGCCTAATATGCATACCACGCCTTATCCATGTACCGTACCTTCTACGCGCACCATGCCTCTGCACACCGCCTTCGTGTACCACATTCACATACCACCTTTTCTTACCGCCTCTGTGTATCGACTCTATGTACCGCCTCTGCGTACCGACTCTACGTACTGCCTCTGCATACCGCCTTTGCGTACTACCTCTACATATTGCCTCTATGTACCACCTCTGCGTACCACCTCTCCATACCTCCTCTGTGTACCGACTTCATATACCATTTATTCCTTCCGCAAAATTCTTCTTCAAATTCTATGAATTATTTTGTCTCTGACATACCACTTTTTCTTACACAAAATCTCCTCTGTGGACTACTTCTTACAATTTTGCAAACCATTTTGATATTTTCTTATCAAATTTTCTCTCTCTTAATGATGGGATTAGCACCCCTTATATTGGAAACTAACTTTGAAAGTTTCACTAATCCGTTTTACCCAAATTTTCAATGTCGGACAAACTTCCCCGCATACTGAACTCCATCCTTGTACTGTAATCCTCCAACAAACTACGAACCATCACCGCATACCATGTGTGGATCAGTCCATGCACTGAATATCTTCCACCAATGATGATCCATTCCACATACCGCAACTCCTTCCACATAGAACCATCAGCATTCCATGTACCACACATTTTCACCGAGTATCATTGCTACGAACAATTTTTGATACCATTCCATGTACTGCATGCCTTCACCGCATACCATTCTTCATTCCACATGCCTTCACCACCTACCATCACTGTGAACCATTTTCGATTATGTGCACCGCTCTGTACACTGTTTCCACTACCAGGTATGCGGTCGCAAACCATTTCCCAAACATGGTACATGGTCCATGATCTAAGGTATGCGGTTTGCTTCTTTTTCTGATTTCCTTCACCATTCCACATCTCATTCACTCATATATATAAATCCTTCCATTGACAAAAAAACTTTTGATTTTGAGGTCCAACAATTCTGAAAACACTGGGAAATGACATTCGACAAGAACACCCATGCTAATTCCCTATCATCTTTCATCTTCAACAATCATCTGTCTTCCAGAAAAATTAGTCTTTCTAGTCAACACTGAATATGACTGGAATCATCTTCTCTGCTTTGTATGACCATTCTTAAATGTTCAAATCTCTACATGATCCCTCATGAAATGATGTATGTCTCTTCAGGTAACTCTCTGAGATGGTTTCATTATTTTATACAACATATCACCATTGACACTTGTATTTTGAACTTAAGATTAGTTCAACAATCGTTTGAATTACCATTCTCCGTTACTTTTAAGTTCTTCATTATCTCCTTCTTTATTTTGATCTTCATTTACAAATGTTGAAAACAAATACAACCTTACGCACAATGTGGTCCTAACACATAAGTGACCTTCTTCAAGAACTTTATTATACTATAATGTATTTTGGTTTTCAAAATGGCACTTAAAATGGATTTCCAAATTTGACTTCCTAAAATGGGACTTTTAGGCCCATTTGGAACTTAAAGAAGAGTTTTCAAATGGTTTAATTTTCAAAATGGTTTTCAAAATGAGTTTAGAAGACAATACTAATTTCAAATGTGTAGGGCCTATTTAGAACATTGAAATAGTCTCTCTAATAATGTTTAACCCCATGGAAGCCCTTTATTTCACAAAAGGACTTCAAATTCATGGGTATATGGAGATGGATAGGGAACTATACTTGGATTATGTGGATTCTTGATGGATATGTTTTAAATAAGTGCTACCCCATCTACTATATTTATTATCATCATAGGATACTAAGTGTATTAGTGAGGGATGAGTGACTATTATTATTTAGTCTTTATAATATGGAATAGATCCCTCATGGTGTCAGAGACCATAGGGGTGTGCTATCGGTGATGCTAGTTGAGAGTAAACATGTGGTTATAGAATTAGGAAAATCAAATAGGCTGACATTTGATTCTAACTCGAGTATATCTGGGATCTCCTCACAAGATGTTTTGGAATTTCCCATGATTATCTATTATTTATTGTTTCCTACTTATTTTACTTGGTTACATTACCATTTCTCTTTTTTATTGTCCTATTATGACATATTCCACTAGTTCTATTATTATATAATGTTCTTGTTTATATTGAATTGTTTTATTATCAGTTTATGTTTTCCTTTTATATATTCTAGGTTCCATTAACATGTTTTAAAAGTGTTTTCTAAGTATAATTTCAAAATATATGATTTAAATAGGAATGATTTAATAATGTTTTCCAAAATGTTTCTTTTAAAACAAATATTGAGTTTTAATGGCAGTTTTTTTGGAAATTATCATGACTAGATTTTCCCAAAATATTTTAACATATTTTATACCTATATTTCAAATTAGAATAAATTTTTTATTTTAGAAAAAGGAATGCGTGGACTCTCTGGTGATTCCATACTGATCATTTCTTTGATCACACCTAACTTATGCCACTCGGTGTCGATATACCAAATATTTTTTTTTCATGTTTATATGTAGTTCTTGATCACTATAGGAGTGATTGTTTATGGATATATAGTGACTAGGAGGTCACATAGAGGTCTTGTTAGTTACCTGGCATTTTTTTGGGTTTTCTTATTATTAATAGTTGAATCTTCCATTTCAGATTTCTATTTTATGGTTATGTATATGTACCACTATCACTATTTTTTATATTGAATTTTCTATATTTTATGTATCTTGAATATTATTTGTATTTATTACTTTTGTTTTCACTATTTCCATATTTTTGTGGTTGTTTTTTATGGTGTGGATTTCCAACATCTGGATGTGTCATTCCATAATTTCAATAGTTGTCATTGGGAAAAAAATAATCCCCATCAATTTCTTTTGATCAATTCAATGATTTTCATAAACCCCGGGGGATCCAGGATGCACCTCTTTTTTTTGAAAGGCTGGTTCAGGTGCTTGAGATATGGGTTAACCTAGGATAGTTTGTGAAAAAATAGCATCCGAGATTAG
The DNA here is from genome assembly GCA_963277665.1 of Viscum album. Classification (NCBI taxonomy): domain Eukaryota; kingdom Viridiplantae; phylum Streptophyta; class Magnoliopsida; order Santalales; family Viscaceae; genus Viscum; species Viscum album. Next base: position 1,745,902,327 of record OY728151.1, on the reverse strand, counting down.
GCTTCTTGGAGGCTTATGTTCTTAGAGATCCCTTTGTTATTTATGATGTTTGGAAGTGTGGATATTAGTGTCACTAAATTTTGAGAGATTGGTAAGGGAAAAGTGTCTCCAACTATTACTCACAATGACCCTTGAGTTTCCTTGGAATATTGGTTGTTGATTATTGAAATTTGAATTTTCTTATTTAGTTCATAATGTATTATGATTTAATTTAATGGTATTTGAGATTATATCGAGGTTTTATGGGTGGTTTAGAGGTTTTTCACATTTTGGGGGTGAAAGTGTGACATCCCGCCCCCATCTCATTGGATTGAGAGGGAGGGGGAATGCAACTTGGACTTAAAGCAACGTTCCCAAGGCACCAAAGGTTGGAAATAAATTCTGAGGGCTTCAAGAATAAATTGGGGAATGATTTTACCTTTATATTCAACCAACCAACCAAAAAATACACTATCAACAACTACATGATGCATGTCGACAAAAAAACCAAACCCATACATTACCAAAAGATAACCAACTAATCCATAACAATACCACATGCCAAATACAACCTATCTGAAATTAGAGTACCAAGTGGAAGACTAAAAAAAGACTCCAACATAACTAGAACACCATCCCTAGCTCCAAACCAAGATCCATGCTCCAAGTACCATAACATCACCAAAGCATCATGCTGAACCGCTAGCAAAATGAGATGCTTTACTTTTACCAGTGTCCCGGAACACAATATATTCAAAATCACCCAAGTTCCAAATTAGGGTTGAGTAATAATAATTAGTAGGATTTCCCCAAATGACTTCCCTACACACTCCACTAGGATAAAACCATTTTCACATTTTTATAAAAAAGTTTATATAAAACATTAGACAGTTCAAAAATTACCAATAAGACAAACACATCCTTACCAAGACACCTTTACTCAATCCATGAAACCCAAGGGAAATATGGATAACCATGACATAATCCGTTCCACCATTTCACATTAGAACAAATAATTACATCTTGAAAATAAACACACAACAAGGCAACCAAAACGGTGGATATTTTACCCAAACCGTTCACTACATTTCAAACTAGTGGTGCTTCCTGACCACTATCCATAATGGTGGTTCTTAAAACCATTATACATCACATTTTATAGTGAGAATTACCACCCACTTACACACAAACAACACAATCCATAACACTTAATCAACCAACAAGCACAAATCACCAAGGTTTCACAATAAGCACACAACCATTTCCAACACATGCCAATTCACTTCAATTAATCACCCATTTATTAAAAACACCCTTTAACCAACTTTCCTTGCCCAACCAAATTTCAATAAACAACATATTTATTGAAAACCATCTTTCACAAAACATTTTTCATAATCAACCACTTACAATTTTAAAATCAACATTTTAAAATCACACAACAAATCCCCTTTTTGCAATAATAAACCATTTCCCCCAAAATCCCCCAAATTATCACTAAATGGATTTCCAAAAATATTCTTACATAATTATCAAAATTAATTTCAATCAAAACAAATTAATTATAACAAAATTCTCTAGTTCTAACCAAGTGGAGTCGAGAGAGAAGATACCTACCTTTAGGGTTCCGACGAATCCAACCCACACACAACCACACCCCAATCCGGAAAATGTACCACCGAAACCGCTCTAGATCTGCTTCCATATAATCCAAAATCCTTAATATCAACATCCAAGGAAATCAAAAACCCTATATTTACAAGAAACAAATGTAGATCTAGAAAACTGAGAAAGAGGTAAGAGTAGATCTAGAGAAAACCAAAGAGAAACCAAGAGGAGAGACTTACCTGGGAGGAGACACCTTCAAACCACCTTGAAAACCATTAGAATAGATTCCAAAATGAGTGGTTTATCCCCTAAAACCATTGAGAACCGAAAATACCAAGTGAGGGTCGAGTGGGAGGAAGTTTGGAGTGAAATAGGTCAAGCCCGAGTTAACCTGGAATTAAAAATCCCCTCTTTAAGTGGCCTCACGGTTAGCCCACACAGTTTGGAAAACCGTGCGCTAACCGTGTGAATGCTACTGCCACAAGAGAAGGGGTCCTTCACGGTTGTCTCACATAGTTTGGAAAACCATGTGCAGACTATTCCAAGCCCACTGTCTCCTCCTACACGGTTACCTAGAGAACCTTCACGGTTTTCCCCTAACTGTGCTCAAACCGTACAACCTTAGAAAAGCCTCTAAACTTATTCAAAACCATTCCAAACTCTCCCAACCTCTTCCCAAATCATCCCAAGAACTTTAGACACATAAAAAGGAATAAAAAAGGCTATATTCCTCAAAATGGGGGCTGCTACATTCTCCCCACCATTGGACTTTCCGTCCTCAGAATGTAGAGAACCATCTCATTGTCGAAAGAGATCGGGCCATTGCCCAACCATGTGTTTATCCCATTCTCAAGTCTCCTCTTGAATTAGACCATGATTCCACAAAACCCAAACTAAATTGATGAATTTCCATGAAATACTTTCTCTAACCTATCTAATATCCACACTAGCGTTTGCACCAAGGAAACATCCGGTTCTAGCTCAACATGATCCCAACAAATTACATAGTCACAATCCGGCTGATACTTTTTCAATTAGGACACTTGAAACACATTTTTCACTGCACTAAACCGTGGTGGCAAGGCCAAACAGTAAGCCACCTCTCAAATCCTCTGATGTACCTCAAAAGGCCCAATATACTTTAGAGATAACTTACCCTAATTCCTAAACCAACAATGTCCCAACCTAGGAGTGATTCTCAAAAGCACATAATCACCCACCTCGAATGACAAAGGTCGACGATAATGGTCCGCATATGATTTATGATGACTTTGATCTGTCTCCATCTGCTTCCTAATCAACTTGATTTTTTTCCGTAGTCTCTTGGACAAGGTTTGGTCCAATCATCGAAGACTCACCCGTTTCCATCCAACATAGCGGAGAACGAAACAAACACCCATATAATGACTTAAATAGAGCCATATGTATCAAAGTATGATAACTGTTATTATAGGATAACTCCACCAATGGTAAGTGATACGCCCATGAACCACGAAAATACATCACACAATCCCTTAACATATCCTACAAGGTTTGTATCGTCCTCTCAGATTGGCCATCTGTCTGTGGAAGATACGCCATGCTCAAATTCAACTGTGTCCTATGGTCTTGCTGCAAGGATTTCAAAAAATGAGATGTGAACCTCAGATCTCAATATGATACAATCAAAAATGGATTACCATTCCTCTTTACCACCTACCAGATTTAGATTTTGGATAGATCCTCCACTGTATAAGATTCACGAATCAGGATGAAATAGAATGAATTTGTTAGCCGATCCACAATAACCCTTATGTCATCATGTTTCCTGACCATTCCTGGAAGACCTATCATAAAATCCATTGCCATCTGCTCCCATTTCCATACTTGGATAGGTAAAGATTGAAAGAATCCTACTGACCGCCGATGCTCTACCTTGACTTGCGGAGAATTCAAGCATCTTGAGATAAACCTGGAAAAATACCTTTTCATAATAGCCCACCAAAACTATGCTTCCAACGCCTTGTACATTTTCAGAATTCTAGGATGGTCATCCCACTTAGAATGATGATAATCTCTGAGAAGTGTCTCCTGAAAATCCACTAGTACCACCCTCTGATTTTGAAAACACTAGACTAAATTTCCATTAAGTTCCTAGCCCTTAATGGTCTCCCCACCATTGAGTTTCGACATCATTTACACACATTTAGAATCAGATGCCTGTACCTATTTAACCAAACCATCCAAGTCAGGAACCAACAAAACCAGAAAGAAGACCACTCTGTCACCCCTGTCCTCATATTCTAACCGCATGTCGGTTATGATCGACATCAACTTCCACTGATCTAATGTATTTTTCACTATCTGAGCATATGGTTTCTTACTTAAAGAATGTGCCACCAAATTCCCCTTACCCAATGTACACATTAAGTCGAAATCATACATCTGGAGATATTCCATAAATATCCTTGGCCTCAAGTTCAAATACCTTTTTGAGAAGATATGATTCAATCCCTTATGATCGGTAAACACCATGAATTTCTCACCGAATAGATAATGACTCCACATATTTAAAGCATGAACCACTACTTCTAACTCCAAATCTTGTGTTGGGTAGTAACTCTCATGTAACCTGAACTACCGTGAGCCATATGCAACCACATGACCCCCCTTCATGAGAACACCCCCAACCCTGACCACAATGCGTCACAATACACCATGTACACTTTCCTTGGTTCAGGAAAAACCAAGATTGGTGTTGATGTAATATGACCCTTTAGCTCTTCAAAGAATTTCTGACAATGCTCATACCATTGAAATGGGATATTCTTCCTTTTCAAAGACATCAATGATGAATCCAATTATGAGAATTCACGAACAAAACATTGATAATACCCAGTTAGACCAAGGAAGATCCATATCTCAAAAATGTTCTTTGGAAGTTTCCATGAGATAACAACCTCTATCTTTTCTAGATCAATTGAAACACCTTTCTCAGAAATAACATGGAAACAGAAACTAAAATCCTGTATCCAAAAGTCACACTTTGATAGTTTGGTATACAACTGATGGTCCCTCAAGATCCCTAACACTATTTCCAAGTTCTTCTCATGCTCTACCCTTGTCCTCGAATACACCAGTGTATCATCCAAAAATACCACCACAAATGAATCCAGATATCTCTAAAATATTTGATTCATCAATTCCATGAACACCTCTAGTGAATTCGTTAGACCAAGGGGAATAATCACATACTCGTAATGGCCATATCTAATTCTAAAAGCTATTTTTGGGGTATAATCCTTCCTCACCCACAATTGATGATACCCCAACCTCAAGTCAATCTTGGAGAAGCACTTATATCCCCTCAACTGGTCAAAAAAATCATCAACGCATGGAAGTGGATATCAGTTCTTTATCATAACTTGATTAAGTCTATGATAATCAACACAGAGCTACAAGGTTCCATCCACCTTTTTAACAAAAAAATTGGCACTGTCCACGAAGACGTGCTAGGTTGGATGAACCCTTTTTTCTATCTCTCCCAACTTCTCCTTTAATTATCGAAGTTCTGTTTGTTCCATTCAGTAAGATAGAAGTGAGATAGGACTGATCCCTGGAAGGAGATCAATCGTAAACTCCACTTCTCTCACAGGTAAAAACCCAGAGAATAATTCAGAAAATACGTCCATAAAATGATCCACAACCGCTAGAAGAACACTCTTATCAACACCTTCCAGTGATTCCATTGAAAAATACTCTAACTGATGCAATATTGTACCAAAAACTAGTGCCAAGAAATCTTTTTCACCCATATTTTCATTCTTCTCATCTCTAAAGAGATGTTCAATGCCATCCTCCATCGTAAAACTCATCATTCGCGCATAGAAATCTATGTGGGACTTAAAAATTTCCAACCAATCCATTGCCAGGATTATGTCATTAGCATCCATTTCAAGCACTGAGAAATTCCACATGAATTCAATGTTGTCCACAACTAAACAACATGCTCGAAAAAGGAAGGCACAACACTCTCTTTGACCCAGAGGAGTTTGTAGTTTCAAAATAGAAGGCATCATTTCCACCATTAATATTAAAAAATATATGATGTAAGTAGAAATTAAAGAATTAAAAGAACCCATATCAAACAATTTTTGAATCAACGTGGAATTGAAAAGAATCATACCTCACACTGTGGAGGTCCCAACTGATCATCCAACATAGCCTGCTCAGCTCCAAACAACTACTTACTTCCCATGCTCTGCTCTTTATTACCCTGCTAATGAGTCATGGTGTTCCTCAAATCACCATGAATAACTTTACTCTACTACTGAGGGGTATGCTACTACCCCCACCCCATCGATTAATAAAACCCCTACGACCCATGAGGAGTGTCATGGACACCTAACCTCGTAGAATTCCGAAAATAATGCTATAGATGCCCCATAATCTTACAATTTTGACATGATCGAGGCTGTGTCATAAAATCCCACTTGATGTGGCCTGTAGAACCACATTGAAAACATCCCTACTTACTCTGAGGCTTTGGAGGAAGATTCACCGATCCTGCCATCAGATACTGAGCTATACTACCACCCTAGAAATAAGTGTCCATCTTCTTCTTGAACCCAATGTTTGAGTTCCCACTATTTCCCAGGGGTACCAACATACTTCCCTTACCTATATACCCCAAAATTTCTCACTTATCCACTGTATCTCTATCCACCATTTTTTTGTAAGAATCTATACAAAATACCACTATATTGGAATGAATTTTCTAGTTTAACCCATATTTAAAAATTATTGCCTTCAATGATGTACTACCCGCCACCTCGGGTGCAAACCGCACTAAGTTCATAAAATTATCAGAATATTCTATTACCAAAAAGTTCCCTTTCTTCAAACTGAATAAATCCATTGTACGTTGAATTTTTAATGCATGAGGGTATAATTGTTTATTAAAAAATTCCTCAAAACCCTTCCATGTCACGCTTTTGGTCTGTCCTGGCTTGGACTATCATCTCCCACCACTAAAGGGTGAGATCTTACAACATATATGTGTCAAGTTTCACTTTTAGATCTTCTGGTGTTCCCAAGAAGTCAAATATCATATTCATTTTGTTCAACCACACTTCAACCCTTTCTGGATTCAAATCACCCCTAAACATGGGTGGATTCGTCCTTTGAAACCAAACCGCATGATCCACTTGTTTTGATTCATCCTATTTATTCCCACTTTCCATAGTTTGGAAAGCTTGCACTATACTTTTCACTAGCTGCTGGTTCACCTGGGGCTCAGGTGAAACCACATTTTCAGTAGCTTCCTCTGGATGGTCTCTACGACGCCTACCCGGTGCCATTTCTATCAATACAAAAACAACCATACGTCCCACCCCCTTAACAGAAAAGGGTATAAAATTTTCAAATTCAATTACATAACAAATATCACAACCAGGATTTCCACAAGTTAACATTTCCTATATTTCACTTTTTTGAAAAATCTACCATGTTTTAAAAATCAACCCATTTTCAAAATACCACTAGTTTACATGTTTCAAACCCTTCTGTTTTGAAACCCAAATAAGATTTTCCAAAATCCACACATTCATACCACACCATAGATCATTATACCCTAATGAAATATGCATCCTAGTAGGAAGTCATTTCTACCATGAATGCCATTCACATCTCTTTGGATAAACCCATGACAATGAGATATCCAATGCCTATAAGTGTCTCCAAACACTTATTTACCCAACTCCCTGGTAACATGATGTTCGAAAAAAGGGTTAGATATTTTCTTTTATGTAATAAATTCTAGGTTCTGAGAAGCCTACACCTTGTTTCCACACCGAATCAAGGAATAGACCAAGAACGAATGTCAAAACTAAGACCAATAATTAGCACCAAAGGACCGAACAATTGTTCTCACTTAAAATCCAAACACCGAACACACTGATACCACTTGTAACATCCATCCCCCATTTCATTCAATTGAGAGGGAGGGGGAATGCTACTTGGCCTTAAGCAACATTCCCAAGGTGCCAAAGGCAAGAAATAAATTCCATGGGCTTCAAGAATAAATTAGGGAACAATTTTACTTTGAGATTCAACCAACCAACCAAACAATACACTATCAACAACTACGTGATATATGTCAACAAAACAACCAAAACCATACATTACCAAAATACAACCAACTAATCCATAACAATCCCACATTCCAAATACAACCAAGATGAAATTAGAGTACTAGGAAGAAGACTACAACAAGACTCCAACAGAACCAGGACACCAACTATAGATCCACACCAAGCTCCATGCTCCAAACACTACAACATCACCATTGCATCATGCCGAAGCGCTAGAAAAAATTGATACTTTACTCTTACCTATGTCCTGGAACACAATATCAACAAAAGCAACCAAGTTCCAAAGTAGGGATGAGTAATAATACTTAGTAGGATTTCCCCAAATGACTTCTTTACACATGACACTATGATAAAAGCGTCATCATATTTGTATAAATCAGCTTATATAAAACATTAAAGAGTTCAACAATTACCAATAATTCGAAAACACCCTTACCAATCCACCTTTACTAAAACCATGAAACCCAAGGGAAATCTAGACAACCATTCCATAATCCATTTTACCATTTGACATTATCACAACCAATTCCATCTTGAAAAGTAATACACAACAAGGAAACCAAAATGGTGGAGATTCCCTTTAACCCGTTCACTATATTTCCTACTAGTGGTGCTTTCCGACCACTATCCATAATGGTGGTTCTTCTGACTAATGTCCATAACCTTTTATAGTGATACTTCCTACCCACTCCCACAAAACTAACATAAGCCATAACACTTAATCAAACAACAAGCACAAAGCACCAAGGCCACACAATAGGCACACAACCATTTCCAACACATTCCAATTCACTTTAATAAATCACCCATTTATTGAAAACACCCTTTAATAAACATTCCATGCCTAACCACATTTCAATAAACATCATATTTATTCAAAACCATCTTTCAAAAAACATTTTTCATAATCAACCACTCATGATTTTAAAATAAACATTTTAAAATCACACAACAAATCCCCTTTTTGAAACAATAACCCATTTTCCCCAAAATCCCCAAAATCATCACCAAATGGATTTCCAACAAGATTCTCAAATAATTATAAAAATTAATTTCAAGAAAAAAATTAATTGTAACCAAAACCACTTGTTCTTACCAAGTGGAGTCGAGAGAGAAGCCACCTACCTTTAGGGTTCCAGTGAATTCGACCCACACGCAATCACACCCCAATACGGATAACGCACCACTAAAGATACTCTAGATATCCTTCCCTATCATCTATAATCCTTAATATCAACATCCAAGGAAAACAATAACCCTATATCTACATGAAACAAATTTAGATCTAGAAAATCGAGAGAGTGGTAAGAGTAGATCTAGAGAAAACCAAAGAGAAACCAAGAGGAGAGACTTACCTGGGAGGAACCAACTTTAAACCACCTTGAAACCCCTTTGAATCACTTCCAAAATGAGTGGGAGATCCCCTAAAACCCTTGAGAACCAAAAATCTCAAGTGAGGATTGAGTAGGAGGAAGTTTGGAGTCAAATAAGACAAGTCCGAGTGAAACCGAATTTAAAAATCCATTCTTTAAGTGGCCGCACTGTTAGCCTGCACGGTTTGGCCTACCGTGCGCTAACCATGTGCACACAGCTAACTCAAGATAAGGGGACCTGCATGGTTGTATCACAAATTTTGGAAACTATGCATGGAACATGTGAATCCCACTGTCTCCCCCTGTATGGTTACCTAGAGAACCCGCACAGTTTTCCCCTAACTGTGCTCAAACCGTGCGACCTTAGAAAAGCCTCCAAACTTATTCAAAACCATTCAAAACTCTCCCAACCTCTTCCCAACTCCTTCCAAGAACTTTGTACACATAAAAAGGAATTTAAAAAGGATACATACCTCAAAAAGGGGGTGCTACAAAATGATATAATATTAGTGGGGGTAAATGGTTACCCTATATGGTCTATAAAAATGTGTTAATATGTTGTGGTTTTTTCTCTTACCTTCCAGTGGTGTTATTCACAGTTGGTTCATAGTTCCTTTAATCGTGTGGCCAAACTGTGCACTTCCAGTAACCTCCCTTGAAATTTTATATTGGTCTCAATTTAATACATATTCTTCTAGAATGATGATAGATATTATTTGATATGATTTAAAAGATATTTTTATATTGTATTGGTGATTTATAGTTGGGTTGTAATTTTTTTTGTTTTTTAAACTTGAACTTACAAATGTGAAAGTTGGTTTTGAAATTATAAAGGTGCGATTCTTTAAATACAATGAAAGGAGTATGAGGTTGAGGACCTGTGAATGTTTTAAATGAAGAAAATGTGTGGTTTTAAATAGATTCCAAATGATAAATTAATGTTTTATATTAAATCAAGGTGCTTAAAGTTGTTTTTAAGTAGAGTTTTAAAATTTTGAAATTTCTATGTGATGTTTTGAAATGTATTTAAAAGTTTATTTTTAAAATTGTGTTTATTGATATTTCTTAGTTATTTAAATTGATATTTTTTTTCAACTAATTATTATTGAGTCTTAATTATTATTAATTAGATATTATAATTCCTTGTTATTTAGAGTATGCCTCCAAGAAGAGTTTTGAAGGTTTCTAGGTATTTGAGATTGGCCTTATCTATTGATGAAACCACCCAGAATCATGACAGAGTGTTGGATCTAGTTTCCTCTCAATGTTTTCATATCCTTTGAGGTGATTAAGGTCCTCCAGAGGATATGAAGTGGATATAAAGGATTGAGGAAATTCTTTAATTTTTTGAAAATCCTGATATCGTGTGAGTAAAGGTTATTTTTGGTTTATTTAAAGGGTTGAGTTTGGATCAATGGAATAAAATCATTTAAATCTAGTTATAAAGTGGTATGATCTAGAATTTTGTTAATACCATGTTCAATCATTGGTTTCTTCTTTAAGTGTTTAAGATGAGTAAGGTGGTGGAGCTCCTGAGTCTCTAGTAGGGTTAACAGACGGTAAAGGTGTACATCGAATATTTTAATGAGTTGTCACTTTTTCTAATGATACCATATCAAGTGAATACTTAAATTTTCACTTATTTATGAAGGTTATTCATTTAAATTTCATCTCTAGAGTTATTTTGTAAAAATCCAACCCGAACCATTATGTTTGAGCCAGAGAGACAAAAAACCTCATGCATGCCTTACTATAAGTAAGAGGTAGCTGACTAACAGTGAGGAAAAAACACAATAAGTTGGGGTAAAATACCCTAAGTATCATATCCATACATAAAAAACATAAATAAAAATATAAAATAATTCAGATTAATGAAGGTAGATGAAAAATAATCATAATGTAATAACCGACGACACACAAGTTATATAAAAAATAAACTAACATACCAGTGTGGAAAGACAACCCAAAGTATACAGTGCATCAAGATAAATAAATAAAACTCTTTTTAAGTACTTTTGAGTCTATATTGGTTATAATACCATCTCCATGATCTTCAGATCAACCACTTTTCATTGACCCCTTACACTTTCTTGGATCCCTATACAGGAAGTTTGCATGTGCATCTATATTCCCACAAAATATGTGATCAATAAACTCTATAGGAGACCACTAATGTTTCTTTAACAAGTTTTATTAGAAATAACAGGTGTATTCCATGATAAAAATAAATGTTAAAGAAGAATAATCAATCATATCGATCACCCATGTTCTAACCAAAAGACCACGAGCCTCAACTGTATCTTCTTAAACTCCATTACTAAAAGATAATCATAGGTTTTAGTAAAAGATCAAGAACTATCCACAATGATCATAATAATGGCTATTGGTAGTCTTAAGGTAGTGAGTCAGATCATTCCTCGAGGCTATCATGTCTTGACTCCATCATGGGTCAGGCCTTCCAGCCATTCTATTATGGATCCATCATAGGTCAGGATTCTAGGCCATCATAACCTGTCTATACCTTGGGTTAGGTTCTTAGGACATCATGCCCCTAATAACACTACCTTAGGTCAGGACTCAAGGCCATCACATTTTTAACCTATTCTCAGGTCCACCTTCTCAATTTTCTTAATCCATTCACAAAATACCTCTAAGGGATAACCATATCATGGTGGTCCACCTGTTCTGAGTACCAAGAAAAAACCCTCTAAAGGAATGGTAACAAACATAACAGGGTAGAGAATACAAAGAAAGGTATAACATATCATCATGATAATATAGTAGAAATACAACATATAGATGATCAACATCAAACATTTTCACACAATATATAATAATACTCATGGAATCAAGCATCCTAAATGAGTCTCACAGGATAAGAACATAACCACATACAATCTCTATTAATCATGGTCAACAACGTATGCCAACATAAGAATTGAACTGATGAAACAAGTGTATAAAAAAGACCCAAATGGTAATGGAATTCCTATCTCAAGCCTTTTTATGAATAACTCTATGTTTTTGAATGGATTTAAGACCAAATCAGATTTAGAACCCATGAATAAATAGATCATAAGTCAGGGATGCCTAACTTAGATTCAGATCTATCAAGGAAGAGGTTAAGAAAGGAGACTCAAGAATATTTCATGTCAAGAATAGTGGTTCTAGAATCACCTAACTTATATATTTTGTTAACAAAAAAAATTGAGGTATTTCAAAGGAGTGGAAACCAATTCATTGGATCCTTTATCGATTGAATAATCAATTGTGAGATCCTAAAAAATTCTTGAAGAGAACCATGAGTCTAGTCAATGAACATCAATTGACAAAAAAATTATCACTGAAAAAGAGATTCAAGATGATATTCTAGAATAATATGGTCTTAAGGTGGTCAATGTAAGAATAATTACATAGAAATATCCACAGTTCCTAATAGATCTAGATCTGGTCAAATGGGATTTCATTAGCATGTTTAATCCATCACTCCTCTAGTAAGGGTCTAAGAATCCATCGTTAGTTGGACTTGGAATTCATAGATTGTGTAGTGTAATAACATATATATGAATCATCTCAAGGGAAAATAGGTATATGAATAATGATCTAGAAAGAAATAGGTTCTTATAACACATACCTTAATTCCAAGTCTTTAACTCACTTGTACCCACCAAAAACTAGCTTTGGAGGAGAGGAATTTGATAGGGAAGTTCAAAAGAGTATAAAAAATAAAAGGGGATTCCTATAAAAAGAATAATGGGATAAAAAGGACCATAAATATACATTAAGATGAATTTAGTTAATTAATTTCATGTGTGAATGTTTTATCTACACATTTTGACAAATTGTGGCCAACCATGCACCCTTTCTGGGCTTTTGGACAAGCCACATGGTTTGTTAAACCATTATACAATCATGATATTGGCCAATAGATCTTTCCACATGGTTTTCTATGTAACGCCACATATTTTTTCATACCATATGTCTTAATCATGTGTTACCCCTTGAACCAATACCTCTTGTTTCACAATTTCTTAGATAATTTCTCAAATTGGACAATAAATCCATGGTTAAAAATAATATTATTAAAGGGTAAATTTAACTTTTAATACAACTGAAAAAATTTAGGTCATAATCATGTCACCCACTAAAATATTTTTATCCTCAAGAAGAGTTGATAGACATCTTGCCCGAATAACTCGGGCCACTGGTCCCAAACACACGCCTCCTCTGCCTCCCAAGTATGCTCTTGGATTCTTCCATTAAACCATATAATCCAGAAAAGTGGTACTGTCTTCACTCATAGTACTTTCTTATTCCATTCTATAATCAGCACCAGGTGCACCATGTACGATGCATCCAGACCCATCTTAACATCCTCATGGTCAATGAAATATAAGAGATTAGACATGTACCTCCAGAGTTGAGACACATAAAGAACATAATGCATACCTCAGTAATGTGAAGGAAAATATAGATGGTATGATATTTTCCCAACCTACTCTATGATCTCAAATGTTCCAAGATAATACAGGGCTATCTTCCCTTTATTCCTTAAGTGTTGGTGGCCTAGCCAGGGATTCACACTTATAAAAACCTAGTTGCCTATAGAAAAATATATGGGTATCATCCTGCAGTCGATATAATATATCTTCTTACTTTTATACATGATAAACCTCTTCTAAATTAGTTTCACCCTTTCATATGTCTCTTATACCATATTGTCCCCCACAACCATTGGTTCACTAGCTTTGTTCCAACAAAGTGGTGAACAAAATGGACTATAATAAAGTTCCTCATAAGATGTTATATGAATCAAAGAATGGTATTTTTTTATGTAAACTTAACTAGGTCCAGGTGATCATCCAACACTCCCCCAATGTCTAGAAAACAACCCTAAAGCATGTCCTCCAAAACATGGATTGTCCACTCTGACTGTTCATTTTTCTAGGAATATTATACTACGATCAACCTCAACCAAGTTCTTAAGGCCCCCTGTGATCCCTACCAATACCGTGATTTAAACTTTGCATATCTATTGAATACATGATTATCCACTAAATGGGGATAATATTCATTGTTAATATATATAATATTAATATTCTTTATTATTCATAAACACCATTTTAGTGCATTTTACACTTTGAACATCATTTCACATTAGGATTGTAATTCTTTCTTAAAATGCCCTTTTATGTGGTACATTTTTTAACATCATTTAAAGTACCCAATGATTCATCTGATCTTGAGGAATATAATTATCCATATTTCAATTTTATATTTTGGTAAATTTATCTACACTTCAATATTATCATGTTTCATTTAGGGATCAATGGAGAATTCATGGAAGAAGATGGAGATATTTTGTGATGAAAGGAAACAATTCTGGAGACGTCAGATTGGATACCAGCCCACTGATGAGACTGTGGGGCCCAACATAAAGGCCAAATGAAGACCAAATTTCGTGGTATTATAGAATACATGTAGAGGAACAAATAATTATTCATGACCCAGTTCTAATTAGGCCTCCATTGTGGTCATTTAGGTGGCCCAATGTAGAGATAAAATTCTGGGCCAGATTCTGCGGCCCAGAAACACATCCCACTAATATGATCATATCTCGGAATCCACAAATAAAAATAGGCCTAGATTTTATAGGAAGTTATAAGACATCCGGGGATCCATTTTCTTCTTCTATTTCCCACTCTGATTCAGCCATATAGAAGGTCTTACAAGTGTGTATGTTTGGTAAAGGAAAGATGGCTGCCACCTTGGGTCAAGGGTGGAAAAATCAACTCTCCCTTACTTTCCACCCACCTATGGCCTACCACAATTAATTTAGGAGACTTGGACTGTTGGAGGATCGACCCAAGGGCTCAAAAATGCCTATTTTAGGCAGTGGTGTTGGAGGATTGGGGAATCTTTGGTGCTTGGTTCAATAGTAATGTAATGCTGCGATTTTGTTGTCTCAAATTTTTCTTTCACTTGTAAGTTGTTCAATTCACTTTAGTTTCTTAATAAAGTTCTTCTTCTCCTCTTATTCTGTTGTTCCACATCTCACTTTGATACCGTTTCCTCAATGTGTTAATTTATTCACACCAAATCTTGTGAAATTATTCACACAACAGTGGAGTGATCATTTTATTTTTGTTGTTTTCTTTACTTCTCCATGTTCTCCCTCATGAGTCTACTTTCCACTTCCATTGAAACCATATAATCAATGGAGGGCTAACCCACTTATGGGTTGATCAAAGGGAGTATCAAGGGAATGGATTGGATGTTATTTATCACCCCATTAATGTATAATAACTTCTAAAATTGAGATTTTTATTTGATGATTTTGAAACTCCATCGTCCTTGTTGAATTTAAGGACACACACTTCATGTGCTAATACGAACCTTTACCTTGAAGTGCTCAAAACTTTGATCCTTCAAGTGTATAGGTGATTAGTATTAAAGGGTGTAGGCATTGAACCAATAAGTGATGATGTTGTTTTATCTTCTTAAATGAATCCATCTCAGATATAAGAAATTGAAATCTTTGAAAAGGAAATACGTCCAATCCACCCCGAGCGATAACCTAGGATCAACTAATTATTTTAAATTGAATTCATTTAAATATGTTATATATCATCTAAACTCATCTAAAATCAATCCAAGTTAGCCACTTCATAGCCGAAAACAGTCCATAGAATGTGCGTGTCTATAGGTTACTTCTTAGGTCTCTGTGGATTCGACAACCCAAGCTAGACTACAAGGACCGTTCTACCTTCATCTCTTGGATAAATTTAAGCGAGAATCAAATTTTGGCGCCATTGCTGGGGGCCTAATTAAGTTATCTTAGACACTATAATCCTTTTTTTTCATCCAACTTCTCTATTCTCACCCCCTCACTCCTATGGAAATCAATTTTGTACAAGCCCAAACATGGGGAACCTCTTCCTACATTGATCACCCCACACCAATTGTGATGTACAATGACCATCCTAGTTTCTACTGGTGGTATACCCAACAAAAAATTGAGACAAAATGTTTTAACTCCTATTATACACAAAACATTCCAAAATATAATGAGTTTAAATCCCCACAAAGCCAATTTGAACATCCTCTTATGGAATTCCAACAACATAATTTTCCTCCTGGAATATACCATCTGTCTCAACCCCTTATCCATCATAATTCAAACCCATTGCTTGAAAAATTGTGTCTAAAAATGGAGATAATGAATTTTGAGGTTTCATCATTGAGGTTAGAACTACGAAGCATTAAAAATTGCGAGGAACCTATCCCTACACAAACTTTCCCTTCCATAACCTTATGTGAAGTGTCTAGTTTCCCACAAACCTCTCATGAATTTACTGAAGAGAAAACATTTTTATTTGGGGAAGATGAGGAGGATCATGGAATTGTTTATGGGTCTTTAAATTAGGAGGAAATTGACTTTTTGGATTCAAAAGAGGAGAATTTGACATCATGGATTGAGTCTCCTAAGTATAACTCCATTGATGAATTTTCAAAAACACCAACCATTGAACCATTGAGAGAAATCACAAACATTGAGTCCATACCCATTCCTAAAATTGATCTTTCCAATTTTGTGGTTGAATCTTCTATTCAAAAGGAACCAATTCTGTGGAGCAATTTTGAAAATGAAATTGAGTTTGATTCCAAGTCCCAGCCTGTGTTTGAAAGTGTTAGCCTACCCAAACTTGAACGAAAGGAATTTCCATCCACCCTCAACTTTCTATTCATTGGGGATATCCAAAAACTTACAATTTTCACAATTTCTTATCTTGAAACCAATAAATAGGTAATGATTCTTAATGTACATGGAAAGACTAAAAAAGAAATTGAATCCCCAATTTCTGATATTCCTTTGATTTACCTGCTCATTTTAGAACATAGGTTTTTACATGACACAAATTATAAAAAACAAATCAATCTAAATAAAGTAGAAGCGGTGAAACATGTGGTCCTTAAAATGTTGAAAGTTGGTATTGGGTAAGTTAGGGGGTTCATGTCGATCTAACGACGTTAAACAAAAGCGCTGCACGGGAGGCAACTCGTGATTTTCATGTTTCTAATCTTTATGAATCATGTTTATTTTTCAAATAAGATTAATTAATCATTTTGATATTTAAAAAAAATAAAAAAATAAAAAAAAAATAATAAAAAAAATAATAAAAAATAGACTTTTGACCTGTTCTTATATTATGAGTATGGATGGGTACGAAAGGGGAGAACCATATTCATCCATGTCACGTGGTGTGATCCTCGAGTAATACCTTACCCAGAAATTTAAAAAGAAGACAATGTATCATCAGTTCATTTTATTTTTATGTGTTTGTAGGTTAAAATAAAAATACAAAAAAAAAAAATAAATAAAAATATAATAATAATAATAAAAAGGGGACACACCGTAGGTCGTGGGGAAAACCCCGTCAGAACCGGCGAAGCTGCGGGGATTCGAACCCGAGACCGAAGGGAGACAGGGGCGCGCGCTTACCACTGACCTACAACCTTTTGTGCTTCCTTATTCTATAATTTTTATATATATACTTATATTTTACTTTCTTTATTATATAAATAAATAAATATATATATATATATTGTTTTGTTTTGTTTTGTCTGTTTTTTTCCTTTTTCTACTAGGGAACTCTACAAGTGACATGGATATCAAAAGATTAAAAGGGAGCAGCAAGAATTTCAAATTCAACCACAAGGTGACTTCATTCCATGATCCTCATTTTCAATTTCCTTTTTGAACTTTCAGGCTCTATCTCTACCCCCTTCTAAATTTTCTTTTCTTTAAACACTAGGGACAATGTTATTTTAAGTTGGGGGGGAGATAAAATAAAAAAATTCTTTTGTGTCAAAAAAATGAATGATTTGAATTTTTTTTGTGTAAATGGAAGGAAAAATTCCTTTAACTTTGAACATGGTAATACACATTGCACACTTTAAAATTTAATATCAAATAATTTAGCATGCCCTGATTCCGATTTTAATGCTTGTATAATTCCATGAGCATAGATTTTGGAAAGTGTGGATGTCCAATGTGATATTTCATTGTTTATATTTTCATCCAAATAAAAAAAGAATCACAATGCACTTCCTTTGGATAGTGGAGTATTAGTTTGAGTTCATGGGGTCCCCCAAATAAATAGCATTGGTTTGGTGATAATTTTAGTTTTAATATGAGTATTCAATAAAAAAATTAAAATAATAATAATAATAAATTTGCATGTAGAGCAATGAAATGACCTAATGCGTGGCTTTCGGCACTTGGGGATCGTGACTCTATAGTTGTCTGGCCCAGAGTTAGTAATTTTATCTCAATTTTTGGTAATTTGAATTTGTTTTCGACTGAGTTAACTTGATATGATTCCCGAGTATGTGGGCTTCACTTGGTGACCTAAGGTCTTTGAGCCTAGGAGTCATCTGCAAATTCTCTCTATAGGGGTTGACTCTTTCGAGTGCAACTTCAATTACCATGAAAAAATTGTAAAAAAAAAACAAAAAAAAACAATACAAAAAAAAATGAATAATCATATTAATATTGAAATGGGATTCCACCTAGTGCTTCCATCATTCCCCCCTTGAATAAAAATGAACCCCCATGTCTATCGTGATTCACAACACATCCTCATACTTAATTGATATTGGATGAAATATGGAAATGAATTTGAAAAAAGGAATGGGATTGGGATTTGGATATGCTTATGAAACTATCTTGTATTAAAATATTTTGATGGGTTTCATGATTGTTTGGTATAAGGGTTTCTAGTGATAATTTTGTATTAAAATGTTTTTGGAAAAGAGAATTTGAATTTCATATTGTTGAGATATATTTTGCTCGGGACTAGCAAAACTCAAGTTGGGGGGTGTGATTAGACACTAAATGGGGATAATATTCATTGTTAATATATATAATATTCATATTCTTTATTATTAATAAACACTATTTTAGTGCATTTTACACTTTGAACATCATTTCACATTATGATTGTAATTCTTTCTTAAAATGCACTTTTATGTGGTACATTTTTTTAACATCATTTAAAGTACCCAATGATTCATATGATCTTGAGGAATATAATTATGAATATTTCAATTTTATATTTTGGTAAATTTATCTACACTTCAATATTATCATGTTTCATTTAGGGATCAATGGAGAATTCATGGAAGAAGATGAGGATATTTTGTGATCAAAAGAAACAATTTTGGAGAAGTCAGATTGGATACCAGCCCACTGATGAGACCGTGGGGTCCAACATCCAGGACCAATGAAGACAAAATTTCTTAGTATGGTAGAAGACATTTATAGGAACAAATAATTCTTAATGATACAGTGCTAATTCGGCTTCCATTGTGGTCATTTAGGTGGCCCAATTTAGAGATAAAATTCTGGCCCAGATTCTACGACCCAGAAAAACATCTTACTAATATAATCATATCTCGGAATCCAAAACTCAAAATGGGCCCAAAGTTTATTGGAAGTTAGAAGACATCCGGGGATACATTTTATTATTCTAAGTCCCACTCTGATTCTGCCATCTAGAAGGTCTTCCAAGCGCATCTGTTCGGTGAAGGAAAGCTGGCTGCCACCTCGGGTCAAGGGTGGAAAAATCAACTCTCACTTACTTCCCACCCACCTATGGCCTACCAAAATTAATTGAGGAGACTTGGACTGTTGGAGGATCTACCCAAGGTCTCCAAAATTCCTATTTAAGGCAGTGGTGTTGGAGGATTGGGGAATCTTTGGTGCTTGGTTCAATTGTAATGTTATGCTGCGATTTTGTTGTCTCAAATTTGTCTTTCACTTGTAAGTTGTTCAATCCACTTTAGTTTCTTAATAAAAGTTCTTCTTGTCCTCTTATTTTGTTGTTATACATCTCAATTTTATAACTTTTCCTCAAGGTGTGAATTTATTCACACCAAATCTTGTGAAATTATTCACACAACGGTGGAGTGATCATTTTATTTTTGTTGTTTTCTTTACTTCTCCATGTCCTCCCTCATGAGTCTACTTTCCGCTTCCATTGAAACCATAGAATCAATGGAGGGCTAAAACACTTATGGGTTGATCCAAGGGACTAGAAAGGGGATGGATTGGATGTTATTTATCACCCCATTAATGTATAATCACTTCTTAAATTGAGATTTTTATTTGATGACTTTTAAACTCCATCGTCCTTGTTGAATTTAAGGCCACACACTTCATGTGCTAATAAGAACCTTTACCTTGAAGTGCTCAAAACTTTGATCCTTAAAGTGTATAGGTGATTAGTATTAAAGTGTGTAGGCATTGAACCAGTAAGTGATGATGTTGTTTTATCTTCTTAAATGAACCCATCTCAAATATAAGAAATTGAAATCTTTGAAAAGGAAATACGTCCAATCCACCCCGAGCGATAACCTAGGATCAACTCATTCTTTTAAATTGAATTCACTTAAATCTGTTAGATATACTATAAACTCATCTAAAATCAATCCAAGTTGGCCACTTCATAGCCAAAAACAGTCCATAGAATGTACATGTCTATAGGTTACTTCTTAGGTCTCTGTGGATTCGACAACCCAAGCTAGACTACAAGGACCGTTCTACCTTCATCTCTTCAGTAAATTTGAGCGATAATCAATACAATAATTAAGTAAACTCTTTAAAATAATACAATCTCAGAGACATATAGATTTCCGAGATCTTTTATAGAGTGATTCACATAAATCAGTATGAAATGATAAAATTTTGTTAGTCTATTAAAAATCACACAAATAGTGTCATGAATCATTAGGGTCCTGGGGAACCCCAACATAAATTCCATCACGATTTCCTTCCACTTCTACATGGGAAGAATAATTGGATGTATAAGTCTACTATGGTAATAGTGCTCGAACTTAATCCTCTGGTAGGTAGGGAATTGTTAAATGAATCCCGCAATGTCACTCTTTAACCCTGGAAAACAAAACTACCATATGAAGTAATGGTAAATATTTTTCACACTAGGATGAACCAAACAGATAGAGGTATGGAAGTATTTCATAGTCTCTTACCTGATTTAAGTAAGGGATATAAATCTCCCATGTACTAGGATCATATCATCGCCATCCAACAACCTCCTAGGTATCATTCCACCACCTGATAGCTATTACCACATTACATTAAACTCAGGGTTGGATTTGTGACCATCCTTCACCCATTATTCTAGAGAATACGTAATCAAGAATGGGGAACATGAAATTTATCCATTTTCCTAAGAATAATCCATCCTCCAATCAACAAATAAACACATTATGCACCTCTATTCCTCAGAAGGTCTTTCTCCAAGATCTTGAGCTGCCTATGTATTAAGGCTTAGAGCATATGCAATGAGGTTACCTTTACTTGGTGCATATTCCATCCCAAACTAAAATGTTTTTAGGTGATCTACCCAGTGAATCTACCTCAAATAGAGGGTATTATGTGAGAATATATATAGGAGGATCTTGTGGTATTTGTAAATAAAAAAAATTTCTCCAAAGTGATAGTTTCAAGAAAAATTCAAAGCGTAGAACAAAAATTCTAGGTCAAGCTCATGGGTAGGATAATTCCACTCATGGGTTCAAAACTAATGTGACCCATAATATATTACTTGGACCCTCCTTATCATTACTGCCCCTCAAAAAATTCTTAATACACCACAATATATGAAATATACAATACCAGGCCTAAGAAGAACCAACACTAGAGCTATAGTCAACCTCCTCTTCAAGTCAAGAAACACTATTCACAGAGATCTGACCACTAAGACTTCACCCCCAATATTCATCAATGAAATCATGGGTTCTTATAAATAGGATAAGTCTTGGATAAAACTCTGATAATATCTCACTAAAATTAGAAAGATCCTAATCTTGAACACATTCTAGGGATATTCTTGGGACATCACTACCACCACTTTCTCTGGTTTAATGATATACTAGTTTTAGAAACCACATTCCCCAATAATTTCACCTCTTGAACTCAAAGTAGTCCCTTCAACTAATCAGTATAAAGAAAATGCAATTTAAGTATACTTATCAATATTTCAAGGCGTCTGACATGAGTCTCTATGGTTGGTGAATAGATGAGGATATCATCAATGAAATCCATGATAAACAAGTCAATATATGGAGGGAAGATCATGTTCATGAGATCCATGAAAACTGTTGGTACATTCATAATACTAAAAGAAATCACCAAGTACTTATAAATCCCATACCTACTCGAAAATGCCATCTTCATGATGTCCTCCTCCCTAACCTGAAACTAGTGATATCCTGATCGAAGATCAATCTTGGAGAACCACTAGGATATCTATAACTGATCAAAGAGAACATAAATTCTATGAAAAGGATAAAAATTCTTCATCATCAACTAATTAAACCACTGGTAATATATGCATAGTTGAATACTACCATATACCTTTTTGGAGAACAAAATAGGTTCACCTCACGATGATGTATTCATCCTAATTAAGACCTTTAGTTCCAAGTTCTTGAGATATAACTTTATCTCATTCAAATTGGCTAGTTGAATATGAAAAGTGGTTATCAAAATGGGATATGCACTAGAAATGAGTTATATATATATATCTCAAATACAATATCATGGGGAATTCATGTGAAATAATCTGGAAAGATGTTTAAATAGAGACCCAAAACTAGAGGAAAAGATGAGGGGACCACCATATATCCCCTGAAAATATCCAAGACTACAATCTGTACCTTAATGTCCCTTAGTTGGCTCAAGTCTAGGACCACTATACCTAATCCTAACTCCCATTCACTATTCACCACAAAATTCTCTCCCTTAGGTGATGTAAATGATACCCATCTCCAATAGGAATCAAAGTGGGATCAAAAACTAGTCATCTGGTCCATATTGAGAATAAAATTGAAGCTTCTAATCTCTAGAATCATGAAGCCCCACATATTTCCATAATCAATAATGACTATAGGACACATTGGTCATCACTAATGATGGTCCACTTTCATGACCAACAGTTCATCATGGGAAAGTAATTTAGAAGAAAAATTGATTGATAAGTAAAATCCACTAACAACTTGTTAAAATAATTAGGAATGTGAAGCACTTGTATTAAACATATTAGTAGACAATGTAGAAGTGATCAAGACCATTCCTAAAATTGTAGATGTTTCCTCACCACCATCCTTTTGAGTTTGATCCACTCCATATTATTAGGCTTCCCCAAATCTATGAACTAGACCCTAAAGTATGTGAATCACCTAAGTCATCATCATATGAGTCTTTTACTGAGAAATATAGTTGGATCCCTGGTTTCTTGACCATGTCTACCTTGATCCATTACAAAAGACCTACCTCAAAGCTCTATTGCAGAATTACTGAAGATTCCCCCTCTTTCCATATCGTTGATAGTTTCTATTAGGTTTTTTAAGACCATATGGTAATATATGATCTTTTAATATTTGAATAACTATTGATATCCTTATAGGGGGTTGAAGAAGATATACTCTACTCCAACTGCATACCACCACCATGTTGTATATCCCTAGTCATTCTCTTCCTGCTACCAGAAGAGGTACTCATCACCGTAGTTAGAGGTCCACCTGCCTAAGCACTAAAGGGTAGAATAAGACCAACTACCAGATCCTTCTACAAGACCTTATCAATATTAAAGGCCATGTATATTACCTTTGGGTATGTTTTTAGGTTGAAACTCTAAACCCTCTATCTGATGTTGGGGTGAAGACTGATCTAAAACTTCATGGAATTCTATGCCTCATTTCTGACCAAGAGAGTTGAAAAGCATTGAGGTTCGATGAAATGAGCAGAGTATGTAGACACAATTATGGACCCCTTATATTGATTCATGTACTCCTATACTTAGTACATCTTTATAGTTTCCATAAATAATTTCCAAATGAATAGGTTCTTGAAAGTATCTTAGTTGAGACCCTCTTGTTTTTCATCCTATCCCAACACACGCCACCACCTCCTGGAAGGTCCCTATAGCTTGAATGCTTCACCTTTAATATTATTATCATAGACTATCTCAATTAGGTTAGTGTCATACTAACTAATATCTATCCAGTCCTCTCCATCCTGTTACCCTATAGTTTCCTAAAATATAAGTGGATCATGGAGTTGGAGGTCCATGGATTAATCAACCATGAACCTCAATGACCCTCCACACTAGGTATGAATAATCACAAGGACTCCTGGAAGAGGTGGGTTAACCACCATGACCACCATAAGTTGAATGAGTGTTTTTTTCTTCACCCTCATGTATCGAAGGTAGTGGAATATGGGTATCCCAACCCACATTAGCCGATGGTCCCATCAGTCTCCTTCAAAGTGACATCTTCTGTAATGTGAAGGAAACATTAGAACATCTAAACTATTAAAATATACCCTAACTGGTCCATGGGATCATATAAGGTTTCCCTAGGAGGCTACCCACATCCCAAGGTATAACCCTTCTAATACTAACCAAGGTTCTCCATCCCATAATATTAATCACAGTCATATATATACAAATATAATAGCATTATCGAGTTAAATTAACTAATTACCATAGATAAATAAAAATAGAAATACAAAACAAATATATCCCACAATGGAGAAATATAAGTCTATCTAAAATAGTTGACACAATTCAAGACATTAAATTAAAGAACTAGTATTAAGCTTAAAAATAGAAATATATTTGACCTATGAACCTTTATGCCTAGTCATGATTCATGAACAAACCCTAAATCCCATAAAATAGTAACAAAATCCCAGAAATGGTAACTTGGAGGTCCACTACACATAATTTGGATAGGCTCATGGAAACTACCCTACTCGGGTCCTACGATGCATATCTCGTTTTTGTCATGTCCCATTTTAGTCAAAAGAAATGAAGAAAATTGTGCTCTGACACCATTTTGTAATGCCCCAACCCAACCCACTGGGTCCAAGATGGAGATTCACAAGACATCATGCACAACTTCCCATACACAAAAGGTTACCAAATAAAATCAGGTGTACAAAATCTATCAGTGGGGAGACTATACCCTCAATATCATATTCATACACCAAAAACATAAATAAAAATATAAAAAAACTCATAGTAATAAAGGCAGAAGATAAAGAATTATAATATAAAAAAAAATGACACACAAGTCATGGAACAAGTAAACCATGCTCCTAGTATGCCAAGATGACCCATAGTATAAAGTGAAAGTAAATATATAAATAAAATTTTATATAAATCCTTAGGATTCCATTTTGGTTCCACTACTATCTCCATGTTCCTAATCTTATCCATCTGCTATGGGACCCTTTCCCTTAGATAAATCCCTATACATGAAGGTTTCATGAACATCAATATTCCCATACAAGGTGTGAGTAATAAAATTAATAGGAAACCACTAATTCATCATTAAAATAGTGAAAAAGAAGAATTTGTGTATTAAATGACATTAATAAATGTGCAATAAGCATAAAAAATCATATGTTGAGCACCCATGTGCTAACCAAGCCATCAAGAGCCCCGACCATACCTAATTTATCTCCATTCTATAAGGATAATACTAGGATGTCATATGTGATTAAGAGCTATCCAAAAAGGTCATAATCATATCTCTTAGTTGTCTTTTGGCATCTATTCAAATTAGGCCTCCAAGCCATCATGTCCCGACTCGACTACGGACCTAGCCTCCAAGTTGTCGTACCTTGACTCTATCACAGGTTAGGACTCTAGGCTATCATAGTCCATATATGCATAGGGTTAGGCTTCTAGACCATAATAATCATAATTATTGAACCTTATGTCATGATTTAAGGTCATCATGTTCCTACCCCATGCTCAGGTCCATTGTCACCATTATCACAGGCCTTGTGAACTCCACCTCTAAGGGATAACCATATCATGATAGTTATCCTGTTTTGAGTACTAATAACAAAACCACCAAATTTATTGTAGTATAAATGAAAGGGTAGAGAATAAAAGGTAAGGAATAACATATCATCATGAGAATATAGTAGAAACATACCATACATGTGATCAATATCAAACATTGTTGAACAAGTTATAAGTATACTCATGGAATCAATCATCATAAACTTGTATCACGAGATATACACACACCCACATTCAACATATATCAATAATGATCAACAAAGTATGCCAAAACATCACACCAATTCAACAAGTGCATTTAGGATCCCCAAATGGAGAGGAATTTTCTACCTCAATGGTTTTAATGAATAACCACAAGTTCATCAAAAGATAAAAGATAGAATCACACTACACACCCATGAATAAATATCTCTCATGTCAAGGATGCATAACTAGGATTTTGGTTCATCAAGGAAGAGGTTAATAAAGGAGTCCCAAAAATATTCCATATCAAGAAGGGTGGTTATATAATTATATACCTTGTGGAGTTTATCAACAGAACCAGTTATAAGGTATATCAAAGGAGAGGATTCTAATTCACCAAACCCATTATCGATTGAAGAAATGATCATGAATTCCTATATGATTTTAGAAGAGATCCTTGGGTTTAGTGAATGAAATTAGATCCACCAAAAAACCATCATTGGAAATGGGATTCCATATGAGAATCAATAAGAAGAGGGTATCAAGGTGATTGATCTAATAATACTTGACTATAAATACCCACCATTCATGATAGATCTAGATCTAGTCAAAGGGTAATCCATTAACACATTTAATCCATCACCTCTCTAGCAAAGATCTAATAATTTATAATTATTTGGAAATAAAATTCATAGATAAAGTAGTGGAATACTATATCTATTAACCATATTAATAAAAAATAGGTAGGTCAATAAGGAAACCTAAAGAACAGAGGTTCTTATATCACGTACCTCATGTTTAGATCTTAAAACCACTTGGATTATCTATAATCTATATTTTTAGGGGAGGAATTAATAAGAGAAGGCTAAAAGATTCTTCAAAATCCAGGGGGAATCCTATGAAAAGAAGAATGAGTCAAAAAAAAACTATAAATAACCACAAAGGATGATTTCATATCATTATTTTTATGTGTGCATGGTTTGAAAAACTATGTACTAACCATGAAACATTTTTGGGCTTTTGGAAAATATTCATGGTTTGTTCACATGGTTTGGTAAACCTTGCACCAACTGTGTTTTTTGAAATTGGATCTTTGCGTATGATTTTCCAGATCTTTCACCTTAACCGTGCACTACCCCTTGATCCACTTCCTCTAGTTTCATATATTTATAAAGAATCCACATGGTTTTGAAAAACAATGTTCAAACCATGAACCAGTTAAAAATTATCCAAAACTCTCCAAAAACCATCTATAAACCTCTGAAACTCATCCTATTCAATTTGAGGTTCAAAATAGACAATTAAAGTATGAATTTGACTTATAAAAAACTTGAAAAATATGAGGTCATTACAAATTTCATTTGGATTAACCTCATTAAAATATTTACTGGATGGGGATTTTCTAGAAGAGTTATCTTCTCAAGGGAAACCCAAAATGGATGGTAGACCTATCTCATTTAGAGTAGGTAAATGTTCCATATTCAATGAGGTGTGGAATCTAGAGTCACCTATGATAGGAAAGTGTTCTTATTTGGCTACTGCTTCCTCAAAGCAGAAGCATGCCATTATGCACTTCTAGTGAGGTTATTTAAAGTATTATAGTCCCACTTTCTTAGGTATTACCATGACCTATCACTACTGTGGTTGGTTGGGACACCTCCAATAGTTTTTTAAGAAAAATCATAACTCAATGATGAATTATTTTCAAACTTTGAATTAGAATATCATTTCAGAAATATTTTGAGGTATCCATTACCTTTTATTATTTCTTCTATTCATCTTACCCTTTTTTTAGATAGTATATTTAGTGTGTGATTTTTGGATCCATAATTTTATATGATAATTGGGAGAGTGAGCATTTATATTTTATAATTTTATGAATGTGTCTTCATATAAATATTCGTGTTTGTGCTTACTTTTTGTTTTAAGGAATCATCATGTTATTAAATTCCAAAATGGTGGGGATTTCCAATACAGATATAAATTTACAAGTATTATCATTAGATTAGTTAGATGTGAGTGGTGTTTTTAAGATAGGTTCATATTCGATGACTTTAGTTTATTTCAGTGGTGTTTTGGAGAGTCTGGTTAGAGGTGTCTTCCTTCTTTGAATTGGAGTGTTTGACTCATTTTTTATTTTCTTATGGAACTTTATTTATTTTGGGAAAAAAATCATGAAGGGGGGATTTTATCACACCTATACCTCTCCCATCCATAATATTTTATTATTTTATTGATATTTTGTCTTTTCATTGAGTTTTGGGTTGAATTAGTGTGAAAATTTTCAAATTATGAAGTTGTATAACTGAATCAAAGTTGGAAAATGGTTAGTACTAACCATGCAAGAAACTATTTGAAGGCATGAATTTTTTAATATAGGAATTTCATATGGTTTCCACATTATTTCCCAAATAATTCTACAAACCATGCAATTATCTTTTGTCTCTAGTAAGGGGAACATAGTTGGAAAACAATTTGGTAAACCGTGTAACAGACTCATATGACATACCCAATTTCATTAAAAAATAAAATTCCTAAACTACCCTATTATGAAATAAACCCCAAATCCCGTTCCCCTCTCTTTAATTGACTGGAATGAACTAGGGTGCCTAGGGATCAACCCTATTTCTTTCTTCATTGATTTTGAGGTATTTCTTCATCTATTCTTGGTGTTCTTCAAGAGGTAAACCCCATTATCATATATCTTCATTACTTATTGTTTTTAATCATTTACATTGTCTTGGTTATTTCTTGTATGATCCTTAAAGTAAGGGTTTGATATTTTTTCTTCTATTCATGATGTTCGTGAGTGTGGATCATGTCTCAAGTCATGTCATTACTATTTCCAAAGGTTTAATTGAATCCACACATGAATTGAGCTAGGTGGTTCCATGACTCCACCTTTTCATCATAGAAAATATATTCTTGAGCTTCCTAAATGAATTTTACCAAAAAATGTTGTTTGTTTTAACATCTCAGAGTGTTTTTTAAAAGTAATTATTTAAGGGAATGATTTTATTCTTTGATTTTAAAAATAATAGGCGTATGTTTTAAGTTTTATGGAATAAAAATTGGGTATTAAGTGGGTTTTGATTGTTTAATTTATATCTTGTGATTTTTATTCTTATTTATGGTTTCATTATGGAATTGATGTGTTGTTTGACTTGATTTCATAATTCTTGTGGATTTTTGGTAATTAATTTCTTCAAACTTGTTGGTTTTGATTACTAGTTTGGATTGTGTTTTAATTTCTTTAGTTATTCTCATGAACATAGATACATATATATATGAATATGGTTGAGAACATATATATGTATGCACATGAATAATAATATAGGTGTATGGATATATATATGTTTGTAAGAGGAATTATTTATAAATATGTGTCTACCAAAATGTATTTTGTTTTTAAAAATGAAACTTAAAATGGATTTCCAAAGAGATTTTCTGAAAACACTACTAATTTTAAATATTCAAGGCCCAACTATAACTTTTAAATAGTTTCTCTAAAAGTGTAAACCCCCATGTAAGCTTCTAGTTATTAGATAAAATTTTCATTCATGGGTGTAAGGAGATGGTATGAGGCTTGTATTTGGATTATGCAGATTCTTGATGGATATACTTGATATGAAGACTACCACATCTACCACCTTAAATATCATCTATAAATCCTAGACATATAATTAAGGAATGGTAGATGATTATTATTTAGTCTTGATTCGATAGACTTGATCCCCAATATTTCTGAATACAATATAGGGATGTACCACCAGTGAGGATTGTTGAGAGAACCTGGGTGGTTATAGACTTAGGATCATTGAATAAGCTAACAGAAGATTCCAACTCGAGTACGTCAAGGGTACCCTCAAAAGATGTTAAGGAATTTCCCATGGTTATATATTATTTATTGTTTCCTACTTATTGTACTTAGTTACATTGATTTTTTATCTGTTTTATGGTAATTTTATGATATATTCAAATTATTCAATTATTATATTATAGTCCTATTTCCATAGAATTATTTTTTTATTGATTTATGTTTTCCTCTATAATTTTTACATTTTTATTTGGAATGGTTTTAAAGTTTTCTTGAAAGAGGATTTCAAAATATGTGATTCAAAAAATAATGGTTTAACATAGGTTTCAAAAATGTTTCTTTAAAATATGTCAGGATTTATAACAGTGTTTTTTTTGCAAATTCTCATGATTATGTTTTACCAAAATTACTAAACACGTATTCAAACCATATTTTGAAATAAAAGAGATGGACTGTTTTAGAAAAGGGAATAAATATACTCTATCGTAATTTCCTAAAAAAATTTATTTTTATCACACCTAACTTGTGATACTCAGAGTTAGTATACCCAATATTGTTTTTCAAGTTCAGATGTAGTTATGGACCACTCTAGGAGTATAGAGGAGAAAGATAGGATCCCTTACCTTGGGAGGGTGTTTGAAACATCATGGGAGGTGCTTTTTGAGAGCTCTTGGGAACCTTGGGAGGACTATAGAGAAGGAAGGTTAGAGTATATTCATTATAAAATTTATTTTAGTGAAGAGTAATGGGATATTGAGTGTGTTTATATAAAGAAAGGGAGGAGAGTTCTTTATTATTTTATAAACTTAGGGTTGGGACTCTGTATAATAAATTAATCAAAAACTCAAACCTTACGATCATTTTTACCCATGGTTTATGAAAAATGGGTGTTATTTTCATTCTTTTATAGGTAAATAAACCAATAAAATTTAAATAACACCCTTGGTTATTTGGAAGTGAGTCATGTTTACTAAGAATTGATTTTAAAACATTAAAATATAATATAGGTTTAGGAGGATTCCTAAAGGTTTTATAAAATTAATCAAATAACCTAAAAAAACATTATTTTAAATGGGAAATATATATTTGGTGATGGATACCACTTATGTCATATATTACATCACTTTTGGGTCGTTATGATGTCATAATACATTAAATTTATACCTTATTTAATTTTTACCCAAAAAATTGACTGTCTCAAAAAATTATGAAAAATTCACTATTAGATAATTTCAATGTTCTGATTCCAAAAATAATATTTATTTTAAAAAATAATTAAATCAATATGATAAATTATAATTTTAAATTAAAATCCAAATTTATTGAAAATTACTAATTTTTTTAACATAACAGTTTTCTGACAGTTATAAAAATTACATCTTGACTTTGTAAAATTTTATTATAAATTATATTTAAGATAAAAATTTTAATATTAACATATTATTAAAATACCATTAAATTTAAAAATTCATGAATTCATCAAAAGGTATTTCTTAATTGAAATTTCATATTACCCTAAAATACAATTTGAGTTTTGTCGTATTAAAATCTAATTTTTATCAAACACATTACTTAATATTTTATAAAGTAAAAAATAAGGTTTAAATATAATCACTGAAAAGAAAATATTTAAAGTCACACAGTTAGGGTCAATATACATAACCCATTTTCACACCAGGGAATGCTATAATAATAAGGCATGCGATCTTGAGATTTTCAGGGGGTGGTTCGACATATATGGTTTGTTATATGATCTTAATGAGATTGGAATTCTACCATGATCAGTTTCACTCATGATTTAGTTATTTAATATTAGTTTTGGGTTTTTCAACTGAGAATCCAAGAGATTCTATCTATCTCAAAAACTCTAATAAATGGGCTTCATAAGGTATGATCCTTCTGGTTGAGGCCACCACTTCTTTCATTTATATCATTGGACTTTATAGTAAACCTATATATATACTAATCATATAATCACTATTAAATGCCTATATTATCAATGGTTATGATTATTAAAGATATTTTAAATCCAATAGTATGTAATGTTCCAAAATAACAAAATAAATTAATTTTTTTTCTATAACTACATTATGTAAAAATACATTTATTTATTAATAGAGGGAATTTCATTTATAAAAGTTCAAGTAGTTACATTATTCCCCCATTTATAAATACCCCCAAGAAATTTTAATTTCATACAATAAAATAGGTGAGGGTACTTGTGTTCTATCACCTCATATGGTTCCCAAGTCACTTCCGCAAACATATGGTTCCACTATAACACTTTGACCAAGTGATTTTCCTTATTTCAAAGAAATTTATCTCTATAATATAAGATCTTAATCAGTTACTCCAAGTATGAATGGTCATTATCAAATGATACTACCTATGGATTCAGTACATGTGATGGTTTTGGTATGCACTTACACAAGTAGTATACATGTAACACATCATGTACTTGAGATAAGTTAGGTGGGAGTGCTAGTTGATAGGTTAGTACTTGAATGCGATAAATGATATCCAAGGGGAGAGATGAATCTTTGAATAAAATTTTTCTTATTCCCAAATATCATGACATTCTTTCAGATATATATACTAAGGAATAATTTATCACCAACTTCAAACTCTAGGTCTTGTCGATGATTCTCCATATAACTTTTCAATTGACTTTTTGTGGATTTCATGCGATGATTAATGGTTTGAAAATTTTCTATCATATCTTGGATAAGACCCGGTCTCATTATCTCCCACTCCCCAAATTCTTCCCAACATGATATAATCTAACACCTCTTCCCATAAAAAGCATCATATGGTTCCATTTGAATGTTATAATGGAAACTGTTGTAACATGAGAACTCTAATAGGGGAAGGTGCTGATCTCAAAATCCTTGAAAATATATAGAACATGATATAAATATATAATCTAGGGTTTAAATGGTCATTTCAGTCTAACCATCCATTTGAGGGTGATAAGCCATGTTGAATATTACTTATGTATCAAACATTTTTTAAAGGATTCTCCAAAACCTTGAGTTAATCCTCGCATCTCAATCTAATATAATATATATTGGAACTCTGTGTAGTCTTACCACTCTTCCTATGTATATCTTAGAGATTTAGTCAAGGGAGTCATATTAAATGATAGAAATTAAATCCACTAACTTAGTAAAGTGATCGATTACCACCCAGATGGTTTTATTAGCTTTAGGTGTCATAGGGATTCCTATGAAAAAATCCATGATTATGTTTTCCCATTTCTATGTTAGTATGGGAAATGGTTTCATCATACGCTTAGACTCCTGTTGTTCCACCTTGACTTGATGGTATACCAATCATCGAGATACAAAATCCACAATCTCTATCTTCATGTTATCCCACTAGAAATTTTGCTTCAAATCTCCATACATTTTAGTTATTTTTGGATGAATAGAGAAGGATGAGATATGTGCATCATCAAGAAGTTACATCTTTAGTTATGGTTTTGATGGGACATGTATCCAGGTTATAAACCTTATAACTCAATCTTTAGAAAAGTTGAAGTTTAGAATATATTTTCCTTATTTTGTAGCAACTCATAATCTTTCTGGGAATCCTTGATTCCCTTCATAATATATGCTTGATAATTTATTTGAGCATGGTAGGATGAAGACTATTTTATTATTCCCATATCCATCCTTTTCATGTCCAAGAAGATTGTATCCCTTTTAATCCTCATCATGGATAGAGTTGTAGGATCCTTTATACTCAGAGCATCTTCCACTTTATTTACCTTCCCGTATGGTAATGGATTGAACAATTGAAATCCTTGATAATATCTAATGACCACTACTGGAACATATTAAAATCTTTTTGTGTGAATATTTAATAAGTATTTTATGGTCCATATATATATATATTACACTTATCCCCATATAGATAATTTCACCAAATATTTAATGAAAAGATCACTGTAGACAATTCTATATCATGGGTTGGGTTGTTTTTTTCATGGATCTTTAGTTGGAGAGAGGCATAGTTTATCACTTTTTAATTTTTCATGAGTACACAACCCAATCCATTTTTGGATTCATCACTGTAGATCACAAATACTTCCTCACTGGTGGATAATGTGAGTATAAGTCTAGTGATTATCCCCTTATTCATCTCTTTAAAACTTTAATAACATTTATCATTCTAGACAAACTTGAATCCTTTTCAAGTTAGCTGGGTTATGGGGCTTGAAAATTCTTAGTAGTTTATCACAAATTGATTATAATTCCTAGAAAATCTAAGGAAAATACAAATTTTAATTAATGAGGTTGGTTTAGGCCACCCTTAAATTATTTTCATTTTTGATGAATCTAATAATATATCTTTGTTTATAATGAAATTACCCATAAATGTTACTTGGTCCAGGTATAAGTTCAATCGATTACTCAACCACTCGTTTAAGAGGAAGACTAGATAATTATTTGAGAAAAAATTCAATTAATTCCCTTAAAATGGGAATTTGTGTTGATTCAATAAGTTCCCTTATGAATTTTACATTCCTTTATGTTCTGAAAATCACAAACACATTTTCTTAAGGAAAATTATATTTCCCTAAGAAAATTTTTATTAAGGGTAATTTAATTTATCTAAAAATGTTTTTGACTTTACCTATAGTTTTCATTGTCTTAACTAGTGTTTTATTAAACCAATTCTAACCATCTTTTTATTAAGTCAAAAATCGTATCCTTATCTAACTCAAAACCTTACAGTTCCTTTGAATCTGGTTTCCCTATAATTTAGAATCCAATTTCTCCTGAAATTAGACTCTAATTTCTTCTGAAATACAACTCCAATTTCTTATGAAATCAGACTTGGATTTCTTCTGAAATCAAACTCTGATTTCTCCAAAAATCAGAATCCAGGTTCTTATGAAATCCGACTCCAATTTCTTTTGAAATTAGACTCCGATTTCTTTTTAAATCAGAATCTGATTTCTCCTGAAATCAGAATCTTATTTCTTATAAAATCAGACTTTGATTCCATTTGAAATCAGACTTTGATTTCTTCAGAAATCAGACTCCGATTTCTTCTGAAATCAGACTTCGATTTCTCCGGATGTCAGACTCCAATTTCTTCTGAAATCAGACTCCAATTTCTTCTTAAATCGGACTCCAATTTCTTATGAAATCAAACTCCCATTAATTATAAAATTAGACTTCGATTTCTTCAGAAATCATATAAAAAATTCATCAGAATTTAGAATCCAATTCTATTTTATTTCAGAATCCAATTGTCAATATTTCTATACTCTATTTCTCACTTTCTTAAGAATCTGATTAAATGTTTTTCTTACATTTACCTAATTGCCTTAAAGTAACATTTCATTTTATCATATCCTAAATGTGGTAATTTTTCTTAAGCTTGATAATTTTTTCTTACATATTATCATTTTTGACACTAATAATGTTTCCCAAGTTTTCTAACATGAAACGTTGTTGTAAAAAATATTTTTTAACTAACCGTTGGTTGAGTGACACATGTACAGGTCCCTTTGATATTAAAGAAAAAATATGACCATTGGAGGAGGGAGTCTACTGTTAGAGACTTTTCTTATAAATAACCTATCCATTTGAAGAGTTTGATACAAGTTGAGAAGTGATGAAGGTGTTGAATTCTAAAGAGAGAATTTGTGCTACAAATACCTGTGCTCAAACCTGCCTTGAGTTAATGCTGTGAATATCTTGTTCAAGCTGTGAATAACTTGTTCAAACTGTGAACAACTTTTTCATCCTACCTAGTGAGAATATGATTGTTTCTGATCAATCAAGGACTTCTGGGGATAAGAAAAAAGAGGTACCGATCGTGTTAGAGATCAAGGGATTGCGGGGATAACAATACAGATTCATATATTCTTATTGAGGGATTACCCTAGTGTGGGTAAGAAAAAATTTATTGAAATTATAAATCAAGTGACCTTTATCCAAGGTTGTTGGATACCCTTCTCTTTGGGTTAAAAAATTTCCTACACTTGTTTACTTGTCTTTGTTTCAAGTTTTTGTTTCCACTGAATTTTATTAAAGAAAGAAAGTATAACATTATTATACTTTCTTATACTTGTATACCCTGATAAATAATATTCTATATGCTTTAAGGTAGAATATTTATTTAAGTAAACTTGTCTTAAGTTTCTTTATCAGATCCACATTATCAGATTATAATAAAGTTAGTTTCTTAGTTATGAACTAAAGAGGATTTGTGAATCCATCTTGTTTAACTTTGTTAAACATATATTTTTTTAAAGGATAAAAAAGAAAGTTTTAAAACCTAAAATTCACTCCTCTTGTAATTGAGCATCAACATATTAATTTTGATCCTACAATTGGTATCATAGGAGATCTCTAAAATACTTATACTTTCATATAAGTTTTCTTGCTCAACTTTTTTGCTCAACTTTACTTTTTCAAGTTTTTCTTAAATAATTTCCTTGTTTATAAATGTTTACTAATAATCTATTTTTGTGGAAAATACATTTTGTATTTTTTTTATAGAATGGTAGGAATGAACATTGGTTCTATAGATAATCAAAATCTGACCAGACCAATAGTCTTTAATAGAAATGATTATGAATATTGGAGAGACCAAATGAAGACCTTTATTATTAACACTGGAGTAGACAACTTTGTAATACCCACTAAGGCTTAAAAAATACTGAAAAAGAAGTTAGAAACTTCACAAATCAGGAAAAACAAGAATATCAACTAAACTACAAGGTACACACTACTCTTTTATGTTCCATGACTAGGAATAACTACAATCAAATATCATCTTGTGAAGCTGCTAATAGTATTTGTAAGAAACATGAAGTTACACACTTTGGAACTTCAAAAGTGATAGAAACAAGAAGATCTATGTTAAAATATAAATACCATGGATTTTTATTTTCTTATAGAGAACCGGTTTTCAATGTTAAACAATGATTTATGACTATTGTCAACAATCTTAAATCTATGAGGGAAAAATGAATTGATGATGAAATACTTGTAGACAATATAATTGATATCATGCCCAATGAGTGTGAATTTAAAAGGACAACTATTGATGAAAATAATAAAGTTTCAAACATCACTCTTGATGTGTTATTTATAACTCTTCTTCAGTATGATACTGGAATGAAGAGAGATGCTAAGATCAATAAGAAATATTATGGAAATGGAAGTGTTTCTTTCACTACTACATCAAATCATATAGAATCCAAGACTATTAAAAAAGTTACTAGATAAAAAGCTAAGAAATCTATTGCTATATCTGAATCAAGTGATAGTGATCATTCTACGAATGAACTTTCCAATATTTCTCAAAGAATGAACAATATTGTGGGAAAGAAAGATTTTCAATATAGATGCATAAAGAATGACAGAAAGAATAAGAAAGATTCAGAAGTGACTTGTTATGAATGCAAGAGAGCTGGTCACATAAGACCATATTGGCCTATGCTCAAAAGGAAAGAAATAATGGATATACAATAAAAAAGAAACAAGAAGAAGTAATACAAGTCTAAGGATAAGAAAGTATTAAATGGTAATGACACCTAGAGTTCTAGTGGTGGTGATTATTCTATTTGAATCTTTAGATTGAGAACCTTCTGAACAGAAGAATATCTATCTTATAGCTAGAATCCCTATTGAAAATCAATGTCTCATGGATAAGGTAAATACTGATAAATCTTTAACCAATATTTCTTTAAATACAAATCTTCCTAAGGAAAAATATTATGAATCTTTGGATGAATAATCTTCCTCATTAGAAGATAATAATTTAACTTCATTTGAATAAGTATCTAGTTTTTCCAAGTTTCTTGAGAATGAAAATAGTAAAATAAAAAAAACAAGATAAGGAAAATTCTAGCATTTCTATTGTAACAAAAGAAATATCAGATCTTTCAAAAGCTCTTGATCAGAAAATTCTTGATTTTTAAAATATTTCAGAAAACTTTTAGGAAGTTAATTTAGTAAAGGAAAAACTTTATAAGGATCTTGAAAATGTTATATCTAAGAAAAATGTTTTAGAGACTAACTGAAACTCTAAGAAAAATGACTATGAGGATAAGAATATAGTCATCTGACTAAAATGTGAAATATTTTCCCTATCAATTTTTTTTTTCAAATTTAACTTCAGGAAGGATAGAATTTGAAAAAATTTATTCACAACTTCATCCTCTTATGAATAAATGTGGGTTTGGTTATTCTTGTTCAAAACCAGTTTTTAGTCATAACTATTTTGTTCCCCAAAGTGATCCTTTTCTTC
Source organism: Viscum album (assembly GCA_963277665.1). NCBI lineage: Eukaryota > Viridiplantae > Streptophyta > Magnoliopsida > Santalales > Viscaceae > Viscum > Viscum album. Next base: position 1,745,864,055 of record OY728151.1, on the reverse strand, counting down.
ACTTAGTGCCAAAGTGGTGGACATTGGGAGAAAAACTATTCTTTAAACAAAATACAATACTTAGGTTTTCATAAAGGTTATTTTGCTAAGAAAATTTCAATACCTAATATTTTACTTTCTAATATTTTCTTATCTAAAAAAGTTTGTATTCCAAAAGTCCAACTTTCTCTCATTTTCAAGACTACAAATGAAGTACCAACAACACATGGTACATGGATAGTGGATGTTCCCAGACCATGAATAGTAAAAAAACTTCTTTGAAATTATTATGACGATGAAATATGGAAAAGAAACTTTCAGGGATAATGCTCAAGGATAAATTGTTGGTATATGTAACATTGTTATTCTTTGAAAAGCTATAATTTCAAATGTTTTATTTGTTAAAGGTCTTAAAAAAACCTTATAAGCACAAACCAATTATGTGATGAAGGTTACCTTGTGAATTTTAGGAATGATTAATACTTAGTAAATAATTCTAATAAAGATTTTGTTATATCTATCCATAGGCATGAGAATGTTTATACACTTAAATTAGAAGACATTAGAAGACAATACCTACCTTTACTTAGTATAGTGGAAGATCAATATTTGTTATGGAATAGAAGACTAGGAAACAGTAACCTTATAAACCTATCAAAACTCTCAAAAAAAGACTTGTTAAGGGTCTACCAGAGTTTAGATTTGATTCTTCAAAAGATTGTGATCCTTGTTAGTATGGAAAGCAATATAAATCAGGATTTAAATCAATTAGTGAATTCTCATCTTCTAATGAATTATATTTAGTTCATATGGATCTTTTCAGTCCAACAAAAACTATAAGTATTTGAGGAAAATACTATATATTTGTTTTAGTTGATGATTACACTAGATTTACATGGGTCTATTTTCAAGAAAAGAAATATGAAGCCTTTTATTATTTTAAATCTTTTTCATCCAAATTTAAAAATGATAAAAACCTTCCTTTGATAACTGTTGATAGTGATCATGGGGGAGAATTTGAAAATTCAGATTTTGAAACTTTTTGTAATAAGAAAGGAATTACTCATTACTTCTCACCTCTAAGAACTCCTAAAAAAATGGTGTTGTTGAAAGAAGAAATTGAATTCTTCAAGAGATAACTAGAACCATTTTGAGTGAATATTATATTACTAAACAATGTTGGGATGAATCTTTTTGCACTGCTTTCTATACTATAAATCATGTTTTAATCAGACCATTTCTTAATAAAGCACTTTATGAATTATGTGCTGGAAGAAAACCTAAAGTTTTTTACTTCAAAGTATTTGGATGAAATGTATTCAAGATGAATACTTAATATAACATACACAAATTCACACCCAAATCCGATAAAGAAATTTTATTAGGCTAATCCACTACTTCTAATGATTATAGATTTTTTAACAAAAATGCTTGTACTGTTGAAGAAACAATACATGTTAAATTTGATGAAACTGATCATTTTGTTTTTAAACAACCCCAACCTACATATTTGGATTTGTTTTCAAAAAGGTATTATCAACCTTTGATAGGAAATCCTTCTAGTAAGGAAAATACTCAAGAAAATATTTCTGATGTATTTACCCCATAATATTTTTACCTTATATATGTGGGTAGGTTTTACAAAACCTAAATCAGTTATTTCTTAAGAACCATCCCAGGGATAGTATCATTAGTGATGTAAATCAACCTGTAAGGACTAGAAGTTCATTGAGAAATTAAGTAGAACATCAAGAATTTTATTACCAATTAGAACCTAAAATTAATGATAAAGATTTAGGTGATGATGATTGGATTAAATCTATGCAAGATGAACTAAATGAATTCGAAAGGAACATAGTCTGGACCTTTGTTGAAAGACCTAAGGAAACTTCAATAATTGGTGTAAAATGTGTTTTCAGAAATAAATGTTATGAAAATGGAATCATTATAAAAAATTAAGCAAGGTTAGTTTCTAAAGGCTATAATAAACAAGAAGGAATAGTCTATGAAGAAACCTATGCTTCAGTAGCTAAACATGAATCTATTCGTATTCTACTAGACTTTGCAGAATTATTTAATTTCAAACTTTATCAAATGGTTGTGAAGTGTGATTTACTTAGTGGATATGTTAAAGAGGATGTTTATGTTGAACAAACTCCTAGTTTTTAAGACAAAAAAAACACTAAACATGTTTTTAAACTTACCAAAGATTTATGTAGACTTAAATAATCCTCTAGAGCCTGGTATGATAAACTTATAGGTTTTTTTTGTTACAAAACAATTATATTAAGGGAATTGTTGATCCAACCATTTTTATAATGAAAGATAAGAAATTTTTTTTAATTTTTCAAATTTATTTTGATGGCATTATATTCATATCAACTCAACAATCCTTAATAAACTCCTTTGCGAATATCATGAAATATGAGTCTGAAATGAGTATGATGAGTGAGTTAACATTTATTCTCATTTTTCAAATTTCTCAAAAACTAGAAGGAGTATATATATCTCAACATAATTATATTAATGATATTCTTAAGAAGTATGAATTTTATAACACTAAAAGTATAATTACTTCAATTAGTACCTCAAAACACTCTTGATCTTGATGAAGCTCAGAAACCAGTTGATCAAACATCCTTTAGAGGCATAATATGAAGTTTATTATACTTAATAGCTAGTCATCTATACATAATGTTTTCAGTATGATAATTTGAAAGATATCAATCTAATCCAAAAGAATCCCACTTAAAAGAAGTGAAAAGAATTATTCACTATTTAAAGCGAACTATGGATTTATGACTTTTATATTCTTCTGGAAATAATTTTGTTTTAAAAACTTTTGAAGATGCTGACTTTGGTGGATGTAAAATGGATTGGAAAAGTACATATGGAAATTTTCATTTTGTAGAAGATTCCTTAGTTTCTTGGTCATGCAAGAAACAACACTTTGTATCACTTTCCACCACTGAACCTGAATATGTAGTAGTTGGAAGTTGTTGTACTCCAGTGGAGTTTTTTATACTCTTTCTGATTTTTTTAAAATTACCTAGGTTAATTTTTTTTAAAATAGACCTTAAATTTGGTATCTGTGATTCCTCCTTATCCCTAAAACAATAATTTTTTTCCAATTTTAATTATTTTTTTATATATTTAAAATTTCAATGTTTTATTATTATGTTCGTATGGTTATATATATATATATATAAATAAAAATTAATGTTTCAACCTAATTTTTTATTCAAGTACATGACTTTGTTAACCTAGAAAATATAAACTATAAGACCGATATGAATGAAATTTTAAACATCGATTAAACATATAACTAGTAGTCCTAAATAAAAATAATTTCTTAAATTTTTTTGGTGAAAAGTTATTTTTAAGATTTCTAATCCACCTACTTGAAACTTAAAAATGTTTCAAGTATGTGAATTTTATAGCATATATAATATAAAATTTAAGAAATATATGAATTAAATTTTAAATATTGATTAAAAATATTATGAGTAGTCCAAAATAAAAATAATTTCTTAAAAAATGTTTGTGAAAAATTATTTATAAGCTTTCTAATCCACCTACATGAAAATTAAAAATGTTTCAAGTACATGACTTTACTGGCCTATGTAATTTAAAATATTAGATCTATATGAATGAAATTTTAAACATTGGTTAAAAATATAACTAGTAGTCCAAAATAAAAATAATTTCTTAAAAAATGTTTGTGATAAATTATTTATAAGCTTCCTAATCAACCTACTTGAAAATTTAAAATGATTCAAGTACGTGACTTTTATAACCTATATAATAAAAAATCTAAGATAGATAAGAATGAAATTTTAAACATTGATTAAAAATATAACTAGTAGTCCAAAATAAAAATAATTTATTAAAAAATTTTGGTGAAAAATTATTTATAAGCTTTCTAATCCACCTACTTGAAACTTAAAAATATTTCAAGTACGTGACTTTTCAAGCCTATATAATAAAAAATATAAGACCGATATGAATGGAATTTTAAAAATTGGTTAAAAATATTACTATTAGTATAAAATAAAAATAATTTCTTAAAATATGTTGGTGAAAAATTATTTATAATCTTTCTAATCCACCTACTTGAAACTTAAAATTTTTTCAAGTATGTGACTTTGCTGGCGTATATAATATAAACTATATGACTGATATGGATGAATTTTTAAACATTTCTTAAACAAATAAATAGTAGTTTATTTTTTAATTTTTATTTATATGGGTCTTATAGTTTATATTTTATAGGATTTCAAAGTCAAGTAGGTGGCTTAGGATCCTCCTCGACATTCATTCTTTTCGCTCTCACTTCTGAGTTACATTTCTTACATTACTTTCATTATAATTTTTTTATGAAACTCTTTATTTTCAACAAATTTTTAGATCATTATTCTATCTTTTATATTTTATTTACATTTTTTTTATAATTTATATTTTTTAATCATTTAATGTTATTTACTTGAAATTTACAAATTATTTCTATGTTTCAAGTAGCCGACTATGAAAGCTGTCAAATATAAATTGTGCCTAAAATATAAATGAAAACTGAAATACTAGATAAAAATATAAGAATATATAATAGTAATAATAGTATTTTGATTTTAGTAGACATAAAACATGTAATAAAACATGTACAATCATTGTCTATGTCTGTGGTGAGGAGATTATATCCCACATGGTGGTCTACGAATATGACGTCCGCATCGAGTGTGTAGTGGAGTATGATGACCTGGAGAAGTCTGATCCTTGAGAACTGGAATGTCGACTGGCGCATACTCCATCTATGTGTTAGTGGGAGGAGCTGTCAATTGCATATCGTACTGCCCTATGGATCCTTCTCCCACTAGGGTGGTAGAAGGAACTGCCTCCATCACAGTGGGGAACCAATCCTACGATGGAGCTATAAACCAAGATAGAAATGGATCTGGAACCCAAGGCTACAATGGATCCCAAGGTTGTTATGGATCTGGAACCCAAGATGGATAGAACTGCAGATATTCTGTCTGGAAATATAGATCCCATGCCACCTGAGGCACATCCTGAATCGCTGATCCTAGACTACTAGTGGGACGAACTCTACCTGTGGAATAGGTGAGGCATCATGTGCAACATGACACTATCTATGTTACTATGGTCATGGATCCTCAACACCAGCAGCAGCTACAGGATGTTCCTCTAGGGCAGGAACCTCCTCTCTCCGGGCCGGATGCATGAAGATGCTCCTGAAAAGCGCAAGAAAAGATGCCCTCACCTCCATCTATGTAGCATGGACTACTGCCCAGTTAAATACCCCCTCCTCATCTTCAACACTCATGTGAATAAGATGCTCCGTGTGGATGACCTGTAGAGATATTCAAATTGAATTAGAAAATAGTTCAATAAACAAACTAATGGAAATTTATTGACTTACCATCCTCTACATCTCTATGTTAAGTTCAGTATGAAACATTATGGACTTTATTCTATAGCATGGAGCATAATCATCCTGCTCTGAAAGAGAGAATCGATTTTTAGGAACACCCTAAATACGAAACTCTGCACATCTGTGCCATCAGTCAATAAAGCTGGCACGTACTCGGGACCAGTCATCATCCTGCCTCCCTATCTACTTTATCCCATGGAGCCAGTTTGTCTGTCTCGATGGAAATGGAATCCTCTAAGTATGGAAAAACTAGCACATGAATCATTCAGGATGTCACCACTCAATAATATGGAGGTGAATGAGGGGAACTACAACCATAGAATCCTCAATCCCATTAGTTCAGTATTCTAGTAACTAGTTCATAATACTACAATGTGGAATCCATGAAATCTGAAATGACAAGTGATTTTGTCAAAAAAGAACCTAACTAAAATCCAAAATTGATGATATTATTAAATATGTTAGATAGTGATAGATTTTATATACATACCTTATTAGGTAAGAGACAGTCCAACTATAGCAGATATACTTCCAAATGCTATCTTAGAACCACGCAAAAATTATATCGCTGACACCGCCTGTAAAATACATCACTGATAGTGAAAAATAATGAGAAATCATAGTCAATAACTCATAGTAGAATCAGAAACCAATATAAATGACTGATCATATTAGCGTCCATGTGGAGCGTCATGCAACACCTACATCTCAACCGACGGACCAACAAGCTCAGGGTGGAATGCTGGGATACGCTCCCATTCCTACATCTGAATAAGGATGACAGATCTCCTAAGACCTGTGTGGTACCTGTGGGATAGCCTAAAAAATGCTCTGTACGTGTATGCCAAGCATGCTGATCCCCAACTATACATCCCTGCCCAATCAAATTCCTAGAATAGGGGTAGATACATCATTTACATGTGAATCCCTGAGTGATCAGTACACATGGTCCAGCTAATGAGCCATAAAATATATGTACGAGCATAACACATGACAATATTCTCATCATCATCATGTAAATGTGGAATTTGCGACTCCAACCAAGGCATAGATATAGATGCTCCATCTTTATCCCTACGGTCGGACAAAATTTCAATTCTTAACAAGCGCTGGGCAAGGTCTAGCCAAGATACACAAGTGAGTCCAATAACGGGTCTCCCTTAGATAGGAAGACTGAGAAACACTGATAGATCCTTGAGGGCGATGGTCATCTCTCCCTCAGGTAGGTGGAATGTGTGTGTCTCTGGTCTCCACATATCAACGAGGGCATCAAGTAGGTAATGGTCTACAAATGTGAAATATGATATGGCAAGGCCATAGAAGCCATCACAACACATGTATGGTCTAATGGCATGTGGAGGATCCCTATGATGAAAATGGTGCGCTCGACGCACACTGATCAATCAATCTACACGACCCTCTAACACGTACGGAGAAATATGGGTAGGCTGCTGAGTGAGTAGTATGGTATCATCCATATGAATATAAACAAATGAAATGAGTTGTAAGTGTAAAATGTAAATATAACATTGTGGTTAGAATAATGTTATGACTTATAGAATAAAAGACATGACCTGTTTATTCACATTGTTTTATGAAGTTATTTTTACCAAAATAAATATAATTCTCCATTTCTTTTGGTTCTGAATGAAATAAAGATGATAAGAGGAAAGAAGAAAAAAAAATAAATAGAAAAAATTATGTTGTGAAAGAATTTTATTAATGAAAATATCTTTGTAAGAATTTTATTAATTGATACATGCTTTAAGGGAATATATCTAGGTTTTTGGATTTTTTTAAAGGTTTTAGGGTTTAGGTTTATGATTTTTGGGTTGGGGTTTAGGTTATAGGGTTTAGGGTTTTGAATTTTGATATTAAGGTTTAGGAAAGATGTTTCTTGTTTAAGTGTTATGCTTTTGGGTTTTGGGGTTTAGAAAACGAAGAAAAAAAGAAGAGATAATAACATTTAATTTACAATATGGGTTAAGTGTTATGCTTTTGGATTTATGAAATAAATTCTATTATCTAAAATTTATTTAAGGAATAACGAGAAATTTATTTCTAGAAAGCATGCATGTTTTTATGAAATAAATTCTATTATCTAAATTATTGGGTCTTGAATTTGGTTAGACATATTTTGGGCGAGCTTTATGATTAACTAATTATGGATTGGATTAAGATAAACCTTGTAAATTACTAAAGATGTTTTAGGAATTTATCTAATTTTCTATATTGAATAAATTATTCTAATAATTATGATACTATTATTTCATTATATAAAATTTTATTAAAATATCACACATAATGTTATCAAAAATCATGGTAAATAGAAGATGTTTTTGGGTTGGGGTTTAGGTTTGAGGGTTTAGGGTTTTGAATTTTAATATTAAGGTTTAGGAAACATATTTCTGGGTTAAGTGTTCTGCTTTTGGATTTTGGGCTTTAGAAAACCAAGAAAAAAAGAAGAGATAATAACATTTAATTTACAATACGAGAATGTCATAATGAAGACAATAAATTATTCTGGATGAGACTGTGAACTCAACCTAACAATGTTAGGGAATCATTTCCAGTTATGACCTTCTTTATGACATATTGTGCATCTCAAACTCTGCCCTTGTTCTTGAGGCCAGTCCATCTCATTATGCATCCTACTGGCCTTTGGTCTCCCATGAGGACGCAACCGATTTATGTTAGGTATCACTATCGACTGGACTTCAGGCATTGAGAAATAACGATACTCCCCAATAGGTGTCCATGGTGCAACATAACAGTTAGCAGTGGTATCCATCCAATACACTAGATCGAAATATCCTTCCCATGATATGTTCACAGAGGAACATGCTGCGATGATGTGTGTTCCTGGAAACCGTAAGGCCTAAATGTTTTTGAATTGACATTGCCTTGTTTCTAGTAATACCACCATTTTTTCACCGATGTGATTTTTGATTGGTTCTGAATGCTCTTGAACTTCAAATCAGGAGTATTCTCATCGAAAAAGGCAGACATGATAACTAGAAGCTTCTTCAATATTCTTTTCAATATCTCATTGAAACTATCTTCCATTCCTTAGCCCATGTTGTGTTCCATCTGATGCTAGTTTTTGTTTATCAACAAATTACTTCACGCATCAATATAATGTCTCCTAAACTAGGACAGTTATAGGAATCTTGCAAAGCCCTTTGAATACACCACTGATACAGTCCACAATGTTTTTCTTTATGTGTCCATACCTCTTCCCCCATAATATGCCAATGTCCATTTATCTTTTGGAATCCACATAATATAATCATAAACTTCATAATTAGCCTAGTGGATTTGTTCAAAATGTTCTTCAAACCGCCGTTGGTCGGACCCATATGCTACACAGAATAGATGATATTTCACATAATTTGATTTTATCTTTATGTTTAAATAATAAAAAATAACAAATAAAATGTGTACCAAGTCTCGTGATTGCTTGATTAATCGATTCATTGTGGAATTTTTTATGCACATTTCCAGCAAGGTGTATAATGTAGAACTGATCTTGTGCATTTGGGTATCTACATGTATCAGGATCCACATTTATTACCTCATTAATTGCCCGATGGAGATCAGATATCAACAAAACACCTCGAATGTTGGTGAAATGGTTGCTGATACATGCAAGAAACCAACTCCATGATTCATAGTTTTATTTCTCTACAATGGAAAAGGAAAGCAGAAGAGGTGAAAGATTTCCATCTTGGGTTTCCACAATAAATAATATGACCTTGTATTTTCCATACATAAATTTTCCATCAATACGAATAAACTATTTTCTGAAAGGAAATACAGAGATACAGGGAAGGAATTCCCAGACCAACCAATGAAATTGAACACGAGATGGATCAAGTCAGTTATCATGAGACACATGTTCGTTTGTATCTATATAAACTTGTTTATGATGCCTCAGTATGGATATCAATTGTGAAAAAACCTGATATGAGTCATCCCAATCACCATAGACCTTCACCATTGCCTTTTGTTTCGCCATCCATGCCTTATTATAGGAAATATTATAACCGAATGTCTATTGAATCCTCTCTTGAACAATGGCTATCAGAACATCTTGACATGTCCTAATCATCTCAACCATAATAGATGACACAAATTCAACATCCAATGAGGTATTTTCTTGTGTGAGTCTTGTCTAAACGCATGTATGAGTTGCATCAATCCTCGAGATTCTCTAACATCCAAATGTAATGTCCAAAATCACCCTCAAGAAAAATCTACAATCATCCCCATACTTTTCACATCGTATGACATATTTACTATGGAATGATTCAAGAACTATATATCTGTAGTTCCTCTCTATATGAAATCTATTTAGCATGATTTTTAATGCATCTTTACTTGGAAAATTCCTTCCAATATATAAGGTTTTGTCTAGCTCACTAAATCTATCTGGTACAACTCTGGGGAACTCAGTTGCCAGTGTGAGAACAATATTGTCGAATTTAAGCACACATGTTCTTTCTTCTGACCAAGATGAAAGGAGTGGTTAATTATTTATTGTACGTCAAGGTTGATGTACAACTAATGCATTTCTCGAAACCTCCTTCCTAACTTCAGCCGATCCCTCCTCATCAGCACAGTTTTCACCATCTGATCCGTCATTACAAAACTACTCATCAAATGTCAGATTGAAATTTATATCCATGGGATAATATAGGTTGTACACTTCTGGTACATCATTTAGAATATAATCAATTTTATGTGGTGGAATGTCTTCAACCACTCTTTTAATTCTACGACTTCATACAACTAGACGTTGTTGTTGTACAGTAGCAACATCAACATATAACTCCATCATGCTACCATCTGACCATTGAGAAAATAAATTAATTACTTGGACCCACTATGCATCAGCAACCAATGGACAAGCTAGATTCCACAGTGTTGTCGGGAATTGAAAATTTCTATAGCTCATAGACTTGACCTCTTGATTGTGTCCTAGATTTAAGGAACCATGAATTTTATCTTAAAGTTCACAATAAGGTGTACAAACCACAGTTATTGGTTGTGTACTATAATATTCTCCTTGATCAGTTTGAATAACCTCCCCATAGCAGTACACAAAGGAAAACATGACTCTCAATGTCAAAAATGTTTCTTTTATCAAAATTATGATAGTGTACCAAATATTAACAATGATCGTTGAGCATATAATATTTATTAGAATGTAATTTTTAGACGCCTTTCTATATCCTAAAATATTCTAGTGATGTTTCATTATATAAAATTTTATTAGAATTTCAGTCACATAACGTTTTGGAAACTATGGAAAAAGAATAGGAAACATCATATTAGTCTATTTATCATTGAGAAAATGACAATTCTGATCATATAAAGTGAAATGAAGAAGAAAAAACGCTTTAAATAACACATGAATGATTTATAAAATACAATAAATTCATTGAAATTTTTCAATAGAATGTGGTTTGGATGAGATGAGTCTCACTTCAGATGAGGTAAAATCCAACTTATTTTTATTTATAGATTAATAGAATCTTCGAAAGATATGTACTTCACATTTGAACTTTCAAAAGCTTTCTAACTTCTAATGACATATCTTAGATGCCATTAGAAGGCTAAAAACTTTTTAAAGTTCAAAATTTATGTACATATCCTTCAAAGATGTTATTAAGCTACCAATTACAAATAAGCAAAATTTTACCTCATGTATGAAGTGAGACTCATCTCATCCAAACCACATTCTATTGAAAAATTTGAACGTATTTATTGTATGTTATAAATCATTCATGGGTTATTTAATGTGTTTGTTATTATTCCTTTAACTTTATATTATCATAAGTATCATTAGCTAATCATTATATGGATTCATATTTTAATCATATGTTATTTATTAATTATTCTATAATTAATCATTGCTAATAATAACTATTATTTCTAAACTATATAATCTTTATGATACTAAAATTTTAAAACATTTTCTTCTCCATTTCATTTTATATAATCATAATTTCCATTTTATCAACTTATTTCTTAGTATATTTTCTAACTAATCAATCATTATTTAACCACTATTTAATCCTTATTAAGTTATTCCTTAATTATTTATTATTTAATCATTAATCATATTATATTCATTAGTTAATTATAATTAAATAATCACATGAATTCATTTTTAATCCTAAGTTATGGTTAATTAATATATAATTAATCATTACTAATAATAAGTACTATTTCTAAACTATATATAACTAATTAAAATACTTAATACATAATATATTTAATTACTAATAATAACTTTCATTCATTAATTATTTTGTTCTTATTTCATTCTATAACAACATAATTATCATTTTATCATTGATAAATATACTGATTTTTTTATTTTCTTAGATATTTTAGTATTTTATAAAGAAAATATGAATCATCTTAATAATATCCCCTTGTAGTGTCACACCAGGAGTGCAATAAGGCTGGTTGTCATGCACCAGTTCCCATTCGAGTCTAGCAAAAAGCGGTGTTTTTAGGTTTTAACCCTATATACATCTGTTCCAGTGCCACATCCACTTGTTTATATCCAGACAAGGATTTTATTGATTAGATAACCACATATTCTTTAAGCTACCAAAATTTCACAATACATAATCCTAAGTTAATCCTAAGTTAATGTATACATAATCTATACTTAATCCATACTACTAAAAATAATTATTTCAAACTATATATAACTAATTACACAACCTAATAAACAAAATATTAAGAACTACCTAAACTACTTAAAATATGAAATATTTAAAACTAAAAATAATTCTATTAATTAAATAAGAAACATTAAATTAAATAAAAAAATACCTCTAAATGATTATTCAAAAAAACTCGCATAGAAAATGAATTTTTTAGAGAGAGACAGAGAGGATTTAGGAGAGATAAAGGCAAAAATTGAATGAGGAGAATGGGGGGATGCCCTTTTATAGGGAGCTGAGGCGAAAGGCAACATCCTCCTGACTCCTTTGCCATGTCATCAATCTAGGCCGAAGGCGGTGCGGGGGAGAAAAGGCGGAATCACCAATGCGGCCTCTTCACATCAACACAAAGGCAACATCGGCGATGCCACATTTGTAGTGTATTTGTTTTAAAAATTAACCTATTCCGTTTTAAAATTTGTTTTTACCGAAAAAAAATAAAAAAAACTTGCTCAAGTGTTATGGATGCAACACACACTAACAGACTATGACATGAGTTTTACCAAGAAACAAATAAAATGTGATAATACTAGTGCCATTTACCTAAACAAAAACCCTTTATATCACTCTCATGAAAAACACATAGATATTAGGAACCACATTCTTAGGGACCACACACTAAAAGGAGATATCATTCTTCAATTTATTTGAAAACAAGACCAACATGATGACATATTTAAAAAATCATTACCCTTTGATAGATTTGAATACATTAAACAAAAGTTAGGAATGATAAACCAAAGGTAATCATCCATATTAACTTTTTTTTGAAACCATATCCTAACATTAAGTTACTCTTTTTCATAGGGGGAGTATATATATATATATATATTTATATTTCATTTTTCAATTTTTTTTTCAGAACCTAATTTTTTTCATAAAATAAAAAGTTTTCCTTTCCCTAATAAAAATTTTAAGAACTTAAGTTATTCAAGAAGAACCATTATCAATATTGACAATTCTTTCTGATCCATCTGGAAGGTACGTTTCTTTAAATTTTTGTAATTACATTTTTTTTATTCTTGGTATTTATATCTTATTTTAAGAAAACTTTATTAGATTCACATTCCTTAAATCCAATTTTTCCTTAAAACATCAAAATATCAAAACCTATAAATCCTTCTTTGGCATTGATATCATCCATTAGAACATATCAAGTCAATCTCAACCATTGGATTGATTCGTGAATTTGAGCCATTGCTGCGAAGCCTATATAAAGGACCCCATATTCACATCCCACATTGGTTATCTCAGTATTTCTATACCAAAGATTTTCCACCTTTTAAAGATACCATTTAGTTTTCCCTATTTTCTTAAGCTTTGAATGTCTCTTGAATTTTACCTGCAAACACCGATGGACTCAAACACAGAACTCAAGGATTGGATAATTTAAAGAGAAAGGTTAGTGGACCCAAATTTCTTTGTGAAGTATGATTATCTGATTTCAAATGTCATAAAGAAAAGTATTTGGGAATGTTTTTGCGTATCCAAAGAAAATAATCGGGATCTTGTATATCCTAATTTTCTTATAGAATTTTATGATTTGGTTTTGTTTTATGAACAAGGAGGACAAGAGATGTTTTCTTTCAAGATTTGTGGAAATACTTATTCCTTTTGTTTCAAAAAGGAAACTAATATCTTGGATATACCTTATGGAGGTGAAGAAATATTTTTCTCACACAAATTACTAGACAAAGAAGGTTATTTTGAGAAGGTTAAGTCAATTTAGTGTCTTGGACTTAAAGGAGTAAAGTCACTGAAGATTTCTCATATTTCAACTAATTATAGATTGATAGATCTATGGATGAAAGGTTTTATCATTCCGAGAAAGGGAGATAAGGATTCTCTTAAGAAATATGATATCTTCCTGATAGATTTATTGTTAAATATAAGGAAGATAAAATTCATCAAATACATCCTTTTAATAATTAATAATATGAAGAATGGCACTATCAAGTCTAAAATTATAATGTATCCTGTGATTTTGTCAAAGATTATTTTCCTGTTCTTAGAATCCTTCAAAATTCCCTACATCTCAAAGGATATAGTTTTTAAGATAATATTATTGAGTGATGATACTATGGGAAGGATGAAAATTGGGTTTAGTATTAAGACAAGATATTTTTTGATCTTCTTAATAATGATGATAAAACTATCTATAAGAAAATTAAAGTTAGAGAAAGTTCAAAGAAAACTCCAAAGAAAAGAAAAGAGAAAGAACCAGAACTGAAAGGGAATGTACCACCACTAGAGTCAGTATCTAATCCACCCAAGCTAAAAAAGAAAAATACATTTTCTGATGAAGTGTTAGCCAAATGGAGAGAATACAAGAAGAAAAAGAATGAAGGAGATGCAGTGTTTTGATTAGATCATGCTAAGGTGATGATGTAATTAGAATGGTCAAATAATATTAAGAGAAAGAGAGCCCTTCTAACAAGATTTCTATCAGAACACCCCAAGATGAATTCACCTAAATCACTTCAGAAGGACAATCGGTTTCGAAAAATTATGTTTCTCAAGATGAGGTTGATGATCCTTCATATGATGAAATTATCAATCAGGATTTTATTTATCCTGATGATGATAAGAAAATTTATGAAAAAGTTTCTAATAAAGAAGTTGATGATGATAATAAAATAGTCAAAAATTTTTATGCGAGAATGAGACTCAGAAAGTCGATAAATAAATCTCTAAAGGTGAGAAAGGTAAGAAAGTGGTTGTTGATTCTCCAAATAAATCTAAAGTTTCAAAATCCAAGATGGAAGTTTATGTTGGAACATCTAAGGGAAAACATGATGAGAAAGATAAATTTACCTTGCCAAAAAGGAATCTTCTTTAGAATCTTCATCTTTATTAGGACAATATTTTATGGTTCAGTCCATAAAGAAGCTTGTAAATAATATTCCCTTATTTCCAAGTATTCATTCTGGGTGCCAAATACTTCAACAAACAATAAATCAGAAGTTAGATTCAATAAGAATTCTCATGGAAAAGTTTATCAAACATCAAGATGAGTTCCAAACATTTCACATCAGTTATGATGCTCATAGGAGTTCTTGGAAAGAAATAACCAAGTGGTCAAATTTAGTGATTTATGATCTTAAAATCATGGATGATTTCAACTATTCAGTAAAGGATTCCTTTGATAATTCATATGAAAAAATAAAAACTTTTCAACAATTCATTCATAGAATATGAATCAAGAGAAAACTTCCTAGATCCAAGAGGATAAAGACCTGAATGAAAATATGAATTCAGTTGTTCTCAATTTGAATAGAGAAATGGAACTCAGAGAATAGATGGAACAAAAATTCAAAGATCAAGAAGAGGTGATAAATTATCTTTGTGAATTTCTTAAATCCTAGGAAGAGAGAATAAAAAATCTAAAAAAGAAAAACCAGGACTAGGAATAGTTGATCAAGAAGTATGAAGATGATCATAAAGAGGTGAAGAAGCTGAAGGAAACATTAAAAATGCTAATGGAAAAGGAGAAGAAGGATGAATTATTTTCTCTTAAACTCCCATATTTTGTTGTATTTTTACTTGTAAATTTTTTTTACATCATAATGAAATTTTTTATATTTCCATTATTTTTCTTTTTATTTTCCTAACATTTTAGGTACAATTTTTTTTCTTTCCCTCCATTCCTTTTTGAAAATCACAAAGGGTGAGAAAATAAGGATCAAAAAGAAAATTTAGAAAGAATATACCTATGTAAGGGGGAGATTACTTAAATAATAAATTCTTAAGTAAGTAAGAGTTATTTCTTTAAGAAATATAAGAATAAGATCCTTATGAATTTCAAAAACTAAGGTGAAGTTAGTTGTATTCATCATGGGTCATAAGTAAAGGGAGATAAGTATTTCTTTAAATTTCAAAATTAAAACCTTTGTCTTTATATTTTTTATGAAAAGTTGTTTTTGATTTCCTAAAAGGGGGAGATTGTTGGGTCAATATGTTCCCTAATGAATTTTCTATTCCTTTATGTTTTGAAAATCACAAACACATTTTCTTAATGAAAATTAATTTTCTCCAATAAACTTTTTATTAAGGAAAATTTACTTTCTCTAAAAAAGTTTTTGACTTTACCTATGGTTTTCATTGTCGTCTCTAGTATTTTCTTAAACAAAGTATAACCATATTTTTTTATGTCAAAAAATAAAATCCTTATCTAACTCAAAACCTTAATGTTCCTTTGAATCCAATTTCCCAAGAATTGAAAATATGATTTATCCTAAAATCAGACTCCGATTTTCCTAAAATCAGACTCTGATTTCTTCTAAAATCTGACTCTAATTTCTCATAAAATCAGACTATCATTTCTCCTGAAATCTGACTCTGATTTATTCTGAAACTAGACTCCAATTTCTTCTGAAATCAGACTCCGATTTCTTCTAAAATTAGAATCCATGTTATCATGAAATCAAAGTCCAATTTCTTCTAAAATTAGACACTGATTTCTCTTGAAATTAGAATATAATTTCTCCTAAAATCTAACTCTAATTTTTTCTGAAACAAGACTCTGATTTCTCCTAAAACCAGACTCCGATTTCTTCTAAAACCAGACTTCGATTTCTTCTGAAATCATACTCCAATTTCTTCTAAAATCAGACACCAATTTCTTCAGAAATCAAATTCCAAATTCATCATAATTAAAACTATGATTCTCTTTTATTTCAGAATCTGATTGTCAATATTTCTAGACTCCATTTCTCACTTTCTTAAGAATCTGATAAAATGTTTTTCTTATATTTACCTCAATTCCTTAAAGGAACATTTCATTTTATTGGATCCTAAATGTGATAATGTTTCTTAATATTGATAATTTTTTTCTTACATATCATTGTTTCTCACTCTGATAATGTTTCCGAAGTTTTCTTATATGAAATGATGTCGTACAATCTATTTTTTAACTAACCGTTGAATGAGTGACACGTATACAAGTCCCTCTAAGATTTAGGAAAAATATAACCATTGAAGGAGGTATCTGACCATTGGTATCTTTACCTATAAATACCCTAGAAATTTTAAGACTTTGATACATGTTGAGAAGTGATGGATGTGCTGAATTCTAGAGAGAGAATTTGGGCTACAATGTTCTTTTCTCAAACCTACCCTGTGCGAATGTTGTGAACAACTTGTTCAAGATGTGAATAACTTATTCAGACTGCCTAGTGCGAATATGATTATTTATAATCAATTGAGGGCTTCTAGGGATAGGAATAAATAGGCACCGATCACCTTAAAGATTGAGGGTTTGTGTGGATAGTAAGATAAATTCCAATATTCTTATCGAGGGCTTAGCCTAGTATCGGTAAGACATACTTTCCTAAAAGTATAAATTAAGGGACCTTTATCCAAGGTTGTTGGATACCCTTATCATTGGGTTAAAATATTTCCTATACTTTTTTAATTGTCTTTGTTACAATTTTTTGTTTCCACTATATTTTTTTTAAAGAAATAAAGTATAAATTTCTTATACCTTCTTATACTTTTATATGTTGATAAATAAGATTATATATGATTTAAGGTGGAATATTTCTCTACATAAACTTATATTAAGTTTATTTATCAGATCCATATTATTGGATTATAATAAATTTAGTTTCTTAGTTAAGAACTAAAGTGGGTTTGTGAATCCATCTTGTTTAACTTTGTTAAACATAGATTTTCTTAATGGATAAAACAAAAGTTTTTAAACCTATAATTCTTCCCCCTATTTTAATTGAGCATCTACATCTTAATATCGATCCTACAATTTGATCATGGATGATCTTTTCCTTATAATTAATCATTTTTTTGTAGATATTCTTTCTCATAGGATAACAATATCCATGCTTGAGATGATGACACCAAATAAGATTCATCCCCTCCTTTCACTTTTATAGAATCGAAGGGTGATTCATAATATAAAGATTGAATTACTTCTCCAAGTAATTTATGTTGGATTTATAAATGGAAAACCATTCCATAACTTAGATCACATCAAATTCCACTAAAGAGAGATCAATAATATTTTCAAGAAAAACACTCCCACAAAATTCAACTTATGATAAAATAATCATGTATGTTTTTCCCATAATGATATCAAATCATTTGGGGTGATTACTCAATGTTATTATAAAACCTACAAGATATGCTAATATGGCATGAATTAAAATAAAAAACGACATACAAAAATCTTGGGTAGAGGTTACTTGTACTTCATTCGTCATGACACATCTCATCATAATACTATCCTTATCCCCTTATTTATAGATAGTTTTGGTGCTCAACATGATTTTTAGCCCTTTTAATAGAGAATTGGATTTGATAATGCCAAAATTCTCCAAATTTATGATATAGAATCGTTAATGGAAAATTTTATTGAACATTAGTTCCTACAATTACATTATTAAATTTCCCATGGAAATTTTCTACTTTATACCCTATTTTTTCACACTTAAAACATCTCCCAATTCCTTTGTGACATTTACCTCAGTGTCTCTTTCTGCATTTTTTTCACAAAGGAAATTAAGTCTTCATTTCTTTATCACCATTGTTAAGTGAACTTACTTGATACATCATCCACCTCTTCTTTGAAATTTTGGAAATTAAACTATTTTTATGTATTTAATCATAATATTTGATAGAGCGTTTCTCATAATCACAAGAAGTTTTACTTGAGATACAATTATATTAGGAATCTCATTTGGGTAGTCCTCACATTTCCCATCATATTGGTTATTGACTATGTTCCACTGATTTCTATCCATTTACTAGAATAAAGGGAAAATTTGGGATGATTATTTTTAAACTATTAAACACATAAAGATGAAAAAATCAACATTAAAGTGATAAATCATAAAAAATATATATTCCTTAACCTATTAATTTTTAATCTTCATTCTAAGTTATCCATGATCTATTTCCTACTATAAAATCCCATGTTAATTTTTACATTAATAATTGTTTGTAATGAGCTGGAGAATTTACCAAATCACATCCCCTAGGCGTGTCAATCTAGATGTGAATCTATGCCATTTTTCATGCACCAGTTCATGATCAAGTTTGGCTCAATATTCTTTTTTTGGAGTTGTTACCCCTTGGTACATCTATTTCAGAGCCACATACACCTATATTATTTAGAAGGGGATATATTTTCTTGGAAAATACTTACTCTATACTTAAAAAATAGTATTTTTTTGTTATATTTATTTTTATCCCTAATGATTTCACTAGAGTTTTTAATCCTAATTTTGAAATGACTATACTTTCCCTTGAGACCAACTATGAGAACCCATGTTCTGAATACACTTTATTCCATGATTTATTACATAAAAAATCACTTAGTAAAACCTAGAAGATCAATAATACCAGTGTCTTAGAGAAATTAGGCACATATAACAACAGTTTTATACATGGATACAACAACATTGTTGAAAGCTTCTTTAACATGCTTCTAAAATTCCATATCTTTTCAAACTACATGGGATAAACTGAGGACATATATAAGAAAGGGGTGAGCTATAAAGCCATGTATGTAAATAAAAAAAATAAAACTTGATGAAGGTCTTACAATTTATTCTATAGGAATCTTAAAGTAACATAAAATAGGTTATAATCATAAACATTAACATTGAATCTTGATATATGATGATAAAATAAAGGCAATTTGGGAATTTAGAAACAATAGTAAATATTAAAACATAACCATAAATCAAGGATACCCACCAAGACATCATAACATGGTGAAAAAGTCCCATAATAGATTATTTTTACTCCACAATACCATAAATGATTCTAGATGAGACTAAAACATTACCCAATTTATTAGAGAACTACATAATTTTGGGCACACCCATCACTTTCATATCATGTACACACATAAGTGTTGCATATATATCATTCAACATAGGATCATATTTCATCCAATTTAATCCCATAATTAAGGTGTGGGTGATAAATATATGTACTTCCCAAATAAAATGAGTATAGTTATGTCTAGTTGAAAACACTTGTGTGGAAATGGAGATGGTATTCACAATATGAAGGATTGGCATGGAAAAATCATGGGATAATTTCAGGAGCATAACAAGGGTACATAATGAATCACGAGAGGGATTAATGAGAGTGAATGGGGATTATAATAACATGTACATAATAATTTCAGTAATAGGTATGTGGAAAATCATATAGCATTAATATAAATCGGAAGACAAAAGGAATTACATAGAGAAGGTTCTCGAATAATGATGAGAAGGAGATGATCCCTTACCTTGAGAGGGTGTTTCCAAAATATTGGGAGGCAATTCTTGGGAGCTTGGGATCACCTTGGGAGGACTATATGTAGGTAATTTAAGAGTATATTTAGGATAATTTTTTTTTATTAAAGAGTAATTGAAGATTTTGAGTGTCTATATATGAAAAGAGAGGGGGGTTCTTTCTTATTTTCCAAACTTAGGTTTTGGACTCTATACAATTAAGTAATGGAAATCACAAAACAACTTATGGTTTCTAATAAAGGGAGTTATTTTAATTATTTTATAAGTCCATAAACTTAGAACATTAAAATAATACCCTTAGGGATGCGAAAGTGATCCATGTTTATAAAGAATTGATTTCAAAACCATAAAATATAATAGAGGTTTTGGAGGATTCATAAAGGTTTTATAAAGTAAATCAAATAAACTAAAAAAAACATTATTTTTAATGGGAAATATAGAATTGGTCTTTCATACCCATTATGGAATATTTTACATCACTTTTGGCTCATTATGATGTCATAATATATATCATATATTTATACCATATTTTATTTTTACATGAAAAGTCAACTATCTCAGAAAGTTATGAAAAATTATCCATTTGATAATTTCAAAATACTGATTACAAAAAAATTACTTATTTTATCAATATAATTCACTAAAAATGAGAAATTATACTTTTAAATTTAAATCCATCTTTATTGAAAAATGTTGTTTTTTGACAATAATAGTTTTATGACCCTTATAATAATTACATTTCCACTTTCAAAAATTACATTATCATTTATATTTAATATATAATATTTAATAATAATATTTTACTAATATATCATTTACTTTAAAAATTCGTGAATTCATCCAAACAAACGTCTTAATTGAAATTTCATGTTACCCAAAAATAAAATTTGAGTTTTATATTATTAAAATATTATTTTTTTCAAAATAATTACTTAATAATTTATACAATAAAAATAAGGAATAAGTATAATCCTTGAAAAGAAAATATAAATAGTCATACTATTATGTTTGAGATACATAACCCCTTATTACACCAACAAATTCTATATGGGTATGGTGTTCGGTCATGATATTTTTATGGGGTGGTTCAACATACATGGTCTGTGCTGTGATCTCAGTGTGCTTGAAATTATTTCATAATTATTTTATCTCATAATTTAGTTGTTTAATCTCATATTGGCCTTAGTTAAGGAAAAAAATAGAGATACTATCTTCCTTAGAATCTCCAATAAATGGTATTCATAGGGTAATATCCTTATGGTCGAGTCCAATGATTCTTTCATCAGTATCAATCAAATTTATCATAAACCTATATATATAATAATTATATGATCACTATTAAATGAAAATATTATCAATGGTTTTGATTCTTGATGATCTTTTAAATCTTGTAATATGTAACGTTCTAAAATAACTAAATAAGTGAATGTGCTTTGTATAACTACATAATGTAAAAAGACATTAATTCATTCATAATGAAAATTTAATTTATAAAATTTTGGGTCGTTGCTTATATCCTAGCATGATATTGATGTATCTACTCTTCATGGTGAGAGTTAATTATCATTGAAGGCCATTCTAGAATTATATATTTTTTCTTCAAATAGGATGCCTACTTTAACTTTTTGGTAGATTGATGTTGGAATTTATCAGTAGATCCCTCCCACTAAGTACATTGCTTTTCTGCTTATGGAAAGGTGGGGCTTTGTTAGATATACCAAATAGCATATACATATTTAGATTCTAGGACATGGCCTAAAGTAATTAATTTTCAATATTATTTCCTTAATGATCCCTATTTTACCATGAATGGAGTGAACTTTAGATATCCATATTCACATCATTCCTTATTTAAAGTGGGAATCCCCAGGAGTGTAAATTTCAAACCATCTACCCTAGGAACCCCCCTCCCCATGAAGAGATCACTCTAAAGAGCGCCCCAACTGAGAAGGATATATTTCCATCCAATATGGAAGAGTTCCCCCTGAGGTGATAGACCGATCTGTGATGCTTTGACACAAAAATCCATCATCTAGGTGGGTTGTGACCTTCTGCCTACCAGATGAGGCACCAGGTGACCTGATAAGGTGAGCAGATCAAAGGAGGTGGAAATTCACCCAAAAGAGGGCTCCCAATATTCAAACCCCATACCTCCAAAGAAATACCATTTCTATGACCCTCCTCCCTTACCACTGCGCCACTGTTAGAGAGATACCATAGTCACCTCATTATATAATATTTACATTGGGTGGGATGTTAGTGACTATCTAGAAGGTTACTTTCATATTTTTTACGTAGGGGTGTTGGGGACAGTCATACTATTTCCCCAACTTAGGATTTCAAACCACTAAAAGGAGGAAAGGTCAAATCGATGGAAAATCTCATTAATAATCTTAATATAGTTAGAATAATATATATAATATAATTATTTGGTATTGAGATTATATAGTGTCACCTAAAATATATAATGAAAATAGGGTATGGATTCCTCTTTTAGTGCCTCTATAATGTAATACTATGAAGTGGTCATGGGTTAGAACATGATTGGTGTTATATCCTCAATCAGTTATTTCTATATGAACATAGAGTTTTCTATATCCTATGTGAGAGGTTATTCTACCTAATCCAACCATAAAGGATGCTTCTCTATAGCTTTTTAAAGAAGATAAGTTTCATTCAAAATTTCCTCAGTTTCATCAAAGGGTAAATGGTCTTGGGGTGTCAGAAAGGATGATTATTGTCTCGAAGATCATTTTAATTAGGATATGGTATTATTTATTGATGATGATGATTATCATGGATTTGAACTAAATTTATCTAGTTCATACTAGTATGATTTATACTTTAGATAATATTTGAAATGGGGAGGACCTTAATGCAGAAAATATATGTCATTATGAGAAGGGCATTCACAATAAGCACCATGGTGAGGATCTCTATGGATGATTCATGATTTCCTGTATGGGGAGGAACTATATTATAGACTAATATTTTATCATAGGTAGGGAATTTATAACATATATCTTGGGGAGTACATCTAGAGTTCTTATCTTAGATTCCATGATGAGAACATCTATGGTTACCGATTTATTGGTTTCCTTTATAGGGAGGACCTTTGTATTTTATTTTTTATATAAATTACATCTATGAAACATGATATGGGGAGTACATTTTGTGTCAGTGACTTGGATTCCATAGGTAGGGCCTCTATGATAATCTATTAATAATGAGTTTGATGGGGGGTATCTCCTTACTGGATGATCTTCATGCTATAGGGAAGACCTCCAAAAGTGGTGTCATGAGGAGGACCTTCATGACTGATATTTACATTATCATAGGGAAGTCCTCTATGGTAGGAATTACCAGGAGGAAATATAGGTTTATTAATCATAAAACTATATAAAGGAACTCCATGACCATATCAACCTTCTCTAATTTTTTAAGATATAGATAATACTCAAGAAACTGTCAGAATATTTCAAAGATCCTTAATGATATCTATGACTCCAGGGGAAAATTGTTACTCTAGGAATATTATTTCCCATGGTAAGAATTTATTCTATATATTTTCATTTGGTTGATTAGGTTTGGAACCACTATCATATTTGGGATTGTGCAGTGTGTGTAGTGGACCTTTGGTGTAATAAACCTTATAAGAAGCTCCTTAGTTGACATTAGGATATGCCAATAGAATTCATGGGTGGGAGTAGGGTTAAGAGTTTACACTTGAGCTTCCATTATAACATAAAATTAACTTCCTAGGTGTTGAAAAGAATATGAATATGAGCTTACTTCTAATCTTCCATTAGAATATGATAATGAACTTCCTGAGTATAATTTGGATTATGAAAAATAATTTACCAATTTTTGATGGGAATATGGATATGATACTGCACCTTAGATTCCATTTATTTTTTCCAAAAAACTCATCATATGTTAATAGGAACATAGAAATGATATTTATTCTAAGTTACTATATCTAGATACCCCTAACAACCCTACTTTTAGGTTCTTTAACATGGATAACTAGGTATGGTATCCTAGGGGTGATATCCTGAGAATATTGTTGAGAGTATGGGGTTGTGTGATGTTATTGATGGTGATGGTTGATGGGATACCTCCTAGAAAACTGTTGAGAAGTTTTGGGGATGTAGTTGAACTCTTTCTCCACCTCACTAAGGCAAGTGAGGTAAGATTTATGATACTCTGGGGATATGATCCTAAAATGGTTGGATGTAAATATAGGGGAAAATTTATTTTTCACGGACCATTATTTATAGGAAGCTTTTGGGGCTTCATATCGTGATGGATTTTAGGATCCAACTGCATGGTTGGGATGAAACTATTGAGCTAGTACTCCCAGACCAGAGCATTCAACAATATAAAATAGAGGCAATGGGTTGGTGAAATAATTCATATGGACTTTAGTATAATGAACTTTATTGTAGATAAGTAATATTTCTGACACATTAGTTAACAATTTACAATAGACTGAGGGGTGTTATGATTACTACCTTTCTATATTGGAAATTTAACATGAAATAGTGAATTCAATGGCTCCATTTGGATGTTGTGGTAAATATTGAGGGTGAAAATGAAAAGAAATAATAAATCTATCATTGAAACATTATAATAAAAATTTAATGGTCAATTAATCTCTTGCATGGGTAAATGATTTCACTTTGGGCTCGTAATTTTGTTTCTGATGTTTCCTATACACTTGTATGTTTTAATTCAGTGTATACCTACTTTCTAAATATTGGTGGTCCCTTGTATGTACTAGTGAAACATTTTATTTCATGTTGATCAAGATTATGAATGGTTGGTTTATCCCTTAAGGGGGTTTATTATTTAGTTTGAGACTATATTATCAATTTAATATTGATTTTTAAAATCATTACCATTAACAATACTAGCTACCTTAGATATGAAACTAATTCACTATTATCGTAAAATGATGTGAATGTTTGTATTTATTATAGTTTATCCATATATCTTATACTAGTTGGTTGTAATTTGATTTAAATCCACAAAGTTGTTCACTTTGGAATTTATCTCCATCTAAAGAAGTGATAGGTGTAGTGGAGATAAGATCAGACCCATGATAGAGGATTCCTACATATCCCTATGAAGGGAATTAAAACCCATGTAGTTTGGTTGCAATTAATGGGACATATCATACCTTTTAAGGTTGTGCGATAAGGACCATGGTGGTGCCTTTTAAGTTTGTGCATCCATGAACAATGTAAGTTCCACATAATCTTATGCCTTCGAGACCTATTCTGTGTAGTTTAATATCACACTGAATAGACTATATGTTATTCAACTTAAATTCATATAGTTAGGACTATTAAGTAAAATGACCTAATAAATAATTATGTGGGACTTAAATATGAGATGCCCTTTTTGGTTCAATTTGGAAGATTAGTCAAGTGAAGGTAGGTTTGGGGATTACAACAATTTGGAGGCCCGCAATATTTATGGATTATTTTTGGGGTACAAAGATGATATCATCATTGAGTATATGGTCAGGGATTACACTGGGTAGATGGCCTATATATGCATGCCCATTTCTCACCTACTGGAAACTAGGTAGGGAAGGACATCTATACTCACATGTGATATGAACCACTAAGGAAGGGTTAATACTTAAACTTGGATGGAGGCCTATGACATATATAACTCATTGAATATACCTTGGAAGGTTGATAAAGGTATTAATCAATTACCAAATGTTCATGATGATGGTCTAAAATGATTTGGGGAGAGGAGCTAGGTAAGACAGTCTAAGAGTGACTGAAATCAAGTCCATAAATCTAACACATGGTGGATGGTTAATTGAATGGGGGTAAATAAGGTTATCCTGGAGTAGTTAGTATATGTGTATCAGGGTAGTTTGAATTTCACTTGTTTCATATGGATAATAACCCTTATTATCTAGGGAATGGATGATTGACTGTATCCAAAGGGTCTTATTATTTGGAGAGAAAAAACAATAGGAATATATTATAGGAGGCCTGATTCCCATTATCAAAATGATCAAAGGGAATCCATTTGGTCTACATCACACAATTATATATTTCAGGAGGCTATATATAAGGACTTGAGGGAGTGGACATTTCAGGTCTTCGAACTTCATGGAAGAAAGTTAATGTGGTCATTTGGGTAGATTCAACCCAGGTGGGTGACTTAGGAAAATGGGTGTAGAATATGTCTATGTATTCAACATTGAGATCCTTATAAAAGTGATAAAACATAGTTTTTATCATTCATGATGACAGACCATTGGAATGAGTCTAAAATTTACTTATGATGATATATTTTTTCACAAGATTACAGTTTTACATGAGTGGGTATGGTTTTCAAAATACATTTCGTTTAAAGGCTGCTGACTACAAAGGGTTTGTATGAGTGTCCCTCTAAGAAAAAGTTACATGGGAGTTCTTTTGAAAAGATATGTGTGGGAGGTACTGTGTTATTATATAGAAAAATCATTACCTCAAAAGCTTTATAGGGTGATTATCCCCCCTTTTCTTAGGTTTTGACTTTTAAGATACCCAAGGGAGTGAAATTTTCATAAAGGGAAAGATTGAAAATATGGTGAATATTTTATCAAAATTTATTATGATTCATGAATTATATATCTCACTCTCTCTCTATAAGAGTGTGATTGGTATTTATAATCTAGGCACATAACCACCTTCCCCAAATTTTTTGGAATTTACAATGTAAAGGAAGCATATGTTCATAGAGAATCCCCACCATAATTATACAAATTAGTTCCATTCATAGAGATATTAGGTGACCATGAAGGATCATCACCATAATTTTATAGATTATATCTCTTCATAAAAGTGTTTTAAATCCATTAAGGATCACCATCATGATTGAAAAAACATCATATGCACCAAAAATAATCAAAATTATATGAATGATCATATTTCTTCATAGAAATTTTTCCTTTACTGTTTTCTTACCTACCAGAATTCTATGAAGTGGTGATTATATTTATTGGGAGAAAAAATTGACCCTAGGATAAATTGTTCAGGTTTTATAGTTATTACTTCAAGTGGATCATTATGATATAACTTGAAGGTTCATACCATAATGTGACCTTAGGCAGGGGAATTGTGTCATGGACAATGTGGCCATGACCCAATGACCATCTTGGGTAGTTTTTTTATAATTGAAACTACATGGATTAAATTTTAATAACTTAATTTATCCCCCTCATTTTCTAGTAGCTTTATGACATTGGATGTCCTCTATGGTTTCTCATACCTTATCATTTTATTTTTCTGTATTTGTGCACGAATTCAAGAATCATCATCCTTGGAATATAACTAAAGTTAAGGTTATCATTACTCACCCATATGATTTTCATTTCTATCAAATTTTATTCACAATTCATTAATTTTATCTAATTTATGGATTTTGTAATATTTCTGGGAAATACCTCTATTAAAGCTGATTTTTCTAAAGATCTTTGATTTGAGGTGTCGTACTAAGTTGTGTTTGTTATTGGATAAGTTTTCTAATTAGTTTATACATGTTTTCATATGATTTGTGATATGTGGTAACACTATCCATGTACCCTAAAACCATGGATCTATATATATGTTTTGTAAGACCATGTCCATAGGTTGATGATGTGGCCCTAATTTGATTCATGTTTTCATATTTTTTAAATAAAATTTTGATTATTTTTGTTTGAAAATGAGTTTTTCATGATAAATACTGAAATCATGGTTAATCTTTAGTTTAATATATGATTCATTTAATATTTTGATGAATATTTTGATTTTGGTTCTTAAGTGATTAAATTTATTGGTTTTATTTTCTTTATAAATTTAAGAATGAAATTTTTGTTGGACTCTAGTGATTTTTTAATGAAATGTTTTTTGTTATTGGAAATTTTTTTTATTAAGTTTTAGTTTTAGAGTTAAAACTTTTGAATTAAATATTTTTATATTGAACATTAATTGAATGAATTATATTAATTATTTTGTTGAATTTTGTAATTTATTGAAGATTAATTTTGAACTGTGAATTGTTTAATCCCCTTTTTGGTTATCCTTATTTTGAGAGATACTATGGAGGTCAATATACCATGCCAATCTATTATAAACTTTCTAAGAAACCTTGAACACCTGGAATCAACCTTCTATACAAAAGCAAGCTACCATACGAAACTCAAAGTTTTTATTCCTTTACCATCAAGTGACCGAAAAGCATTGACCTATAGCAAGTGAGAAGTGACAACGAAAATATACCTCATGAAGGAATTATATAAGTTACCATATGATTTAATGCCAACTATTTTTCCTATACTCAAGTGACTGAATGTCGGAAATTTCCCCAAGTTCAAATCTACCATAATACTCTAGTCAAGTAGCTATGCATGAGATTCCCAACCTACTATTACTACTGACCAAATTAAGGAAATGATTAACTACCATGTTGAGATACAACAATAGTGATGTTTCACGATATCCTATAGAATACATATACCCCAAGACAAAATTTAAAACTACTTGGAAAAGTCAATCGACTGTACCTTATCAGTTAAGATACAACGAAAAACCTTCTATAGACGAAGGATTGACCATTCTGGTATAAATGGAAATTCAACGAATCTGGACACGAAGCCAAATTATGAAACAAATATAATCTCAATTTATAGGAGAATATGAATAATTACCCTAGCCTTTTACAAATATTATTACATGATTTTAAGCATAATACAACCAAGGATCATAAAGTCTAGTGTCTTTGGGATATTAGGAACATAATTAAACATCATGAAACCAAAATAAAAACATCATTTATTTAATATTCACAATGATCTCATAACTCTCTTTGATCCCTTATATCTATATAGGATAACCTAGGGAATACATGAACAAAAGGGATGAGAAAAAAATCCAGTAAGTTAATAAGCATAGGAATAAACATGGCACAAGGGTTATAAGAAATAAAACGATAACATAAAAGGAATGTAAAATAAGGAATTATAACATGGTAACATATAATCATTAAATCATAGAAATATAGAAACAACATATAACATGACATAAACATGAGTCAAGGATAGCTGCCAAGACATCGTGGAAAAAGTCCCTTAATGGAATCAGGTCCACTCCCTATCCCAATATGCAATCTCATGAGACTAAACAATATTCAAGGCATTGGATCACTACCTGGGCACACCCATAGTAACATATTCATGAATATGTGTTCCACATGAAGAATAATACTAAATTAATCAAACATAATCATAAGGGTTACCCATGGAACGAATTGGGTAGCACAATCTTGTCAAAAAGAATAATATAAGAGAATATAATAATGGTGTACATGAATGGAAGGATTAAAATCATAAATGGAAATTAATAAAGGAAAATAGGCATATATCATGATAATTGTTTTTCAAAATTAAGTGAATACATAAAAAAATATTGTTTGATATACTTTAGAAATAAATCATTTTAGTGTGGTTTAAGGAAAGTATTAAAGGTTCTTTAAAAAAGAAAAGGAATAATTATTTGTATAAAACCAGAAATGAACCAAGATAGATTTTCATGATAAAATAATTTATTTTATAAAAATAATTATGGATTAAATTAGATTATGGATAGAACTTGAAAATGGGTAAGAAATTAAAAAGTTACCTTGGTTTGAGTTTGCTTATCAGGAAGAATTGAGAAGGGAACCTTTTTAAAACATGTATTTTCTCATCAAAGAAGAATGATATGATCTAGATAAATAATTTTCGAAAATATAAACAGGATTTCTAATAATTAAATAAAAATAAATAATAATTACATTGGGTTAAAGAGAGAGAATGTGTTACCCGAAGGGACAATGGAGGTTTAACAGGAATGCCTTACCTTATGTGTAAAACAGTTATGCACTTGTACTTAACTTCTAGAATAAACAAATTAGATTCATTAATTAATAATTATAGAACCTATTATACAATTAATTGATTTATTAGAGTTTATTAAGTTCATTTATGGTCTTTTTTATGGGTTATAGTGTTTAATTTCATTGTTCATGTGTTCTCGTTTTCTTGGTTTTCATGATCAGTTCTCTTGTATAAGAGTATAGAGGTTCATATAAAATGTGAATAGATATAAAAAATTGAATTTATATGTTATTAATGAACATAAAAAATATTAAATGTTTATATAAGTCATTTTTTTATTTTGGTATAGGATAAATCATTAGATAAGATGTTAGTGATAATTTTTTGTATTATTTTGGGTAGTTTTCGATCATAATAAACTTGTGTTATTTTATTATTTAACGTTGTGTGTATATGTTATTTACAAAATAAAAAAGGTTATTAAATAAATTTTAAAATATGTTTCAACCATTATAATGTTTTTAATACCATCCTTGAAGGCGATAATGTAAAATTATTTTTTTGTCCTTGAAGGCGATAAATTAACTCCTCACGGATGGCGTTTCCATTTTTAGAATAAAAGGGAGAGAAGAAGGGATTTTATGAAGGATATTCCATTAAAATAATAAAATTATAGTATATATAAGATAATTGAGTTATCATGAAACTTGTATGAGGGTATTTGATGAGATAATAAGAAAATAAAATAACTTGAAAAGAAATTAAATGAAAAGAAAGAGGATTTAACCTCTTGAATTTCTCCTCCTTGAGAACCTCCTTAAGGAAAAGGTTTTGGTATTTTTACGAGAAAAATGGATCCTAGATGTGGGGTATAGTATTGTAAATATTTTTGGGTAGAAATTTTATAAGTATAAAATCTTGGAATGTGTGAGAAGAAGAGGTGACGAGGAGTGGTATTTATAGTGGTGGAGATAGGTGATTTTTTCATTATTTTATTCATTTGTTTGTTATTTTGGCACAAGACTCTGAATAGTTTGAGAATTATCACAAAATATATTAAAATAATTAAGTATAGTTTTATATTTTGGGATTACATCATTCATACATCACCTATGACTCAATAATTCAAGTATTTAGATAATATCGTAAATTATCTTATTTCACTATTCACCAAAAATTCATCTATTTTTGAAAAATTACAAAAATTCACCCTAAACTCTTTTAGATATCTAGAATTCAAAAATGAACTACATTTTATGAAAATAAATTTCTAATTGATAAATTTAATTTTTAAATAAATTCATCATTTATTTGAAAAATACTAATTTAAAAACTATAACTAATTTTATAACACTTTGAAAAATTATTTGAGATCTCATAAAATTAAGTTATAATCATGAAAGGAATATATTAATTTTTGAATAAATTTTATGAAAATAATTTTTCTTTTAAATTATTATTTTAATTAAAAAATTGTAATTAAATATTTATAACTTACAAAAATACAAACACTTAATTTACCATTTTTTAAAACATTTATTTACATTTAGCAAGATATAAATATATATATTTTTAATTTATAAGATAGAAAATTTTTATTTATACTTCCATAGGTGAGGTTACTATTCTGTTATTTGGTTGACTATTCATAAGGGGAATATTACTATTCCAATGGTGAATTTACTATTCAATTGGTATAGGTTCTTTAATTTTTAAAGAAGCTTATAATTTCATTCATTATTCATTTATAAAGTTTGTTTTGTATTACTTATGTGATTGAATGTGATTTATACAATATGGAATTATTATTATAAGGGAATTTACATTGATAAAATTTTGGGCCGTTACATTCTTCCCCCCTTTTGAAAATTTTTCCTCAAAATTTCATTTTACATTCTATGTTGAAAATAGGTGAGTGTACTTCTCCTTCATTACTTCCTTAGGTTCCCAAGTTTCTTCTTCATACAAATTATTCTATCATAGTACTTTGACCAGGTGAGTGGTCCTGTTGCATGGAAATTTATCTCTATGATCCAAGATCTTAACTGGATACTCCTCGTAAGAGAGATCATTTTGCAACTACACCACCTCTGAAATCAGTACATGTGAAGGATCCGATATGTAATTACTTAAGAGGGATACATGGTATACATCATGTACATGAGACATGATAGTTGGAAGTGCTAGTTGATATTCTATAGCTCCAATATGATTATGGATCTTGAAGGGGTCGATGTACTTGGGACTCTGCTTTCCTTTCTTCCCAAATCTCATGATCCTCTTCCATAGAGATATGTTGAAGAATACCATGAATGCAACCTTAAAATATTGGTCCTGTCAAAACTTTTATGCATTAATATTATGTAGACTTTGGGATTCCTTAATATGTAGCTGAATGGATTTAATATTTTCTACCATTTCTTCAACCATTTGAAGTCCTAGTATCTTAAGTTCACCGACATCATCCCAACATGCCAGTGTTCTACAACTTTTCTTATAAAGGTATTAATATGAATCCATTTGGTTGATTGAGAGGAAATTATTATTATAGGAGAATGCGGCCAAAGGAAGATATTGTACCATCCTCCCTTGAAATCCATAGAAAAGGTTCTCAATATGTATTCTAGTATCTAAATAGTTTTCTTAGATTGGATATCATTTTGTGTATGATTCATACTAATGTTCATCTCAGTGCTTAGATCATGTTGGATACTTTTCCAGAACCTGGAGGTAAATCTCGGATCTCGATCGAATATAGTCAATTGTGGTAATCCATGTAGCCCCACCACTTTTTAATGTATATCTATGAAATTTGATTCGTTGAAAAGTCCACTCAAATTGCGATAAAGTGATATGTCTTTATAAGATGATCATCAAAAACCCATATATCATTATTCCCTCTAGATGTATTTGGATGTCCGGTGACAAAGTCCATGATAATGTTCTACCACTTCCATGTTGGTATGGATAATAGTAGAATCAACCCTTTAGAATTTTTCCTTTTAGCCTTCATTTTCTAACATACCAAGAAATTTGATGTATATTTAGTGATCTCATTATTCATATTGTCCCACCAATAGTGCTATCAGAGATCTCGATACATATTTGTGCTTACTAGGTGAATAGAGAAGGTTGATCTATGTGCATCATTCAGAAGCTCTTTCTTTACCTATAGATTGTATAGTACACATAATAATGACCCAAATCTCATGACTCCTTCCACATCCATTTTGAACTTTGAGGATTTCCCTTTTCACATGGTTTTAACCTTATTCTGAATTTTCTTATCATTTCTTTGAGTATCCTTTATTTTCTCCATTATTGATGATTGAGTAATAGATTAAGAAATTATTGATGATGTCCCTTCCCTAATGATTCCCATGTATATCCTTTCCATGTCTTAGAAGAATATATCCTTCTTAATTCTCTTCATTGATAATAATGTAGGATCTTTTATACTTAGTAAATCCTCCTCCTTATTTTCATTACTAGGATGGTAGTGGATTGAGTATTAATAATATTTAAGGAGATCTAACTAGATTCACAAGTTCATATTATGCTCATTCTATGTGAATATTTATTTTAGTCTTTTATGGTTGGTATATATCTCACACTTCTCCCAATAGAGAAAATGACACTGGATTTTCAATAAAAAGATCACAAAAACCAAATCCAAATCTTGTGTGGGATAGTTTTTCTCATGATTTTTCAACTACCTTGAGGCATAGGCTATCACTTTATCATTTCTCATCAGTAAACAACCTAATATATTTTTTGAAGCATTATCGCACACCATAAAGAGTTCCACACTTTTCATAAGTGTGAGTACTGGTGCAGTGTTAAGAATATTCTTCAACTCTTTGAAGTAGTCTTCACATTCACTTGTCTAAAAAAACTTTACTCTATTCTGAGTCATCTTGGTTAGTGGGTTTTACAATCATGATTAGTTCTTTACAAAACATTGGTAATACCCAGATAGACAAGGAAACTATAGATCTCTATTACAGATGTTGGATTAGGCCACTACTAAATCACCCTTGTATTGGAAGGGTCTATAGATATCCCTTTGATGGTGATTACATGCCCCAATAATGATATATCCTCCTTCCAGAACTCACATTTGTTGTACTTTGCATATAGTTTCTATATTCTCATTATTTTTAGCACAATATTCAAATGCTTCTCATGTTACCCCTTATTCTGAGAGTATATCTAACTATTATCCATAAATACCACCATAAAATTGTTGAGGTAATCTCTAAAGACACTATTCGTTAAGTCCATGAAAATTAATGGATCATTAATGAGTACAAAGGGAATCACTATGAACTCATAGTGTCTATACCTAATTCTAAAGGTAGTCTTGAGAATATCTTCCTTCCTTACCATTAATTGGTGATATCCTAAATGAAGTTCCACCTTAGAGAAATAACTAGACCTACATAGGTGACGAAAAAAGTCATTTATTCATGGATGGGGATATTTTTTATTTATCATGATTTTTATGACCTCATGATAATCAATTCAGAGGCACATTGATCCATATTTATTCTTGATTAACAGTACTGGAGCACCCTATGGTGAAGCACACAGTTGTATAAAACCATTGTCCATATTCTACTTTAATTGATTCATTTTTTCTTCCAGCTCAATAGTGTCTATTCTATAAGGTGTCTTTGATATTGGTAGAGATCTAGGGATATTTTCAATTGAGAACTCAACCTATCTATCATGAGGAAGACCACACAATTCTTCAGGGAATACATCAATGTAATCCCTCATGATGGTTATGTCTTTGAGCATGGTTCTCTCCATTTTCTCAGTCATTTGAGAAAGATATGATTACTAATAAGGAAACATTATCCACAATTAATAAAATGATTCATAAGAAGATTCATCTTCCTCCATACACTTGTATAGAATTGGAGGATGCCTTGGGATGTGAAGAGTGATCTCCCTTTCCCGATAATCAATGTTGCCTTTGTATAATGATAGCCAGTCCATGCCCAATATAGCATCAAACTCCACAAAAGGAAGTAAGAAAAGATTATCTGGGAGTTTCAGTCCACAAACATTAATTGGGGAGGTGTTATATACTTTGGATACAATAATTTACCCATTCTATATTTCTATAGATAACTCAACCTCCATATTTTGAGGTGGTTTTTAAATATTTCTACTAAACTTGCTTGATATAAAATAATGAGTAGAACCAAAATCAAATAGTATGTTCACTATTCATGAATTAATAACCATCGTACCTATCACCACATCATTTTCTAGTTCAACCATAGTAGTAGTAATATCATATGCTCTTACTTATTGCCTTGGAGGTTATTTTTGTTGATTAACTCCAACAACCCTTGGCTTAGGGAAATGGATTTCATTATTCCCATGTTCCTTACAGTTGAAATACTTTACTATAGGTTGATTGTTGATTTGAACCTTCCTTTATTTTTCCTCATTAGTGGTAATCTTCATATCCCTTTGGCAATTATTAGCAATATTCCCCTCTCTTCCATATTTTAAGCATCTCTTGGTTCCCTTTAAGTAGTTTCTAGGATGCTTCTTACCACAATTTTGACACATTGGATATTGGGTTTTCCTTCCATCATGGGATTTATCTATTTATCCACCCATATTAAACTCCATTTTCCTGTTTTTGTTACTAGGCCTATGAGACCAATGAGAGTATCCAATATCCATTTCAACCTTAAGGGCATAATAGAAAATCTCTTCATATCTGTCGAATTCTTGAATCACCAACACTTTTATTAGACTCAGATTTAGTCTAATAAAGAAGATATACACCTTTCATTTGGTGTTGATGACAAATATATAGGCATATGTTGCAAGACTTGTGATTTTTTCTTTATATTACTTGATAGAAACATCTTCCTTTTTCTTTAGTCTAAGGAACTTCCTTTCCATATTAAGACGGAGGGTTAAGGGAAAATATTTATTGAGAATTAGTTTTTTTAAATATTCCCATTGCATGGAATCAATTTTATCTTTGGACTTATTATTCTCAATATGTGTCCACCACTAATCATCTTCCCCATCAAAATGATAGACCACCAGTACAACTTCCAATTCTTCTGAGCACAGGAGGACAAAGAATATCTTCTCAGTGGAGTTAATCCATTGTTATGGGAGGAGGGGGTTGGAAGATCCACTAATGATGGTTGGAATTTATCGCATGAATGATTCGATGACACATTTCTCTTTGATAAGTGAATTATGGTTTTCCACATGATTCAAGTTATTATCTATATCTTGATCCAGTTGAGGAAGTACTCTCATGAAGTTTTGAGATCCCGTTCCCAAAATATTTTGAATATCATTGGGGAAATCATCACATTTCTTATCACGTTGATTGATGGCACGAGTTCTATAATTTAAATCCATTAAAAAAGAAATCACAATTTTAGGATCTTAAATACTTAGCTAATAAGAATATAAAAAGAAAACTTTGAACATATAAGGATAAGATTTTAAATGAAAATTATACCCTTACTTATAATACCCTAAGTTTCAATCTAGGTTATCTATTAAGATAGAATTATCTTTAGGTATCTTTCTAATGTTCTATAGTCATATTCTCAAAAAAATTACTAGATCATTCTCTGATACCAACATTAATGACCCTAGCCTTTTAAACATATTATTACACAATTTTAAGCATAATACAACCATGGATCATAAATTTTAGTGTCTTTGAAAGATTAGGTAAACATTTGAACATCATAAAACAAAACTAAAAAAAATACATTATTTAATATTCATAATGAGATTATAACTCCCTTTTACCACTTATATCTATATAGTATAACCTAGGGAATACATGAACAAAAGGGATGAGCTAAAAAACCCAGTAAGGGAATAAGCATAGTAATAAACATATCACAAGGGTGAAAAGACATAACATGATAACATAAAAGGAATGTAACAAAAGTAAGTATAACTTGTATAACATGGTAACATATAATAATGGAATTATAGGAATGTGAAAACAACATATAAAATGATATAAACATGATCCAAGGCTACCTTCCAATACATGGTGGACAAAGTCCCATAAAAGAAACAGGT
This sequence comes from Viscum album, assembly GCA_963277665.1. NCBI lineage: Eukaryota > Viridiplantae > Streptophyta > Magnoliopsida > Santalales > Viscaceae > Viscum > Viscum album. The sequence goes on along the minus strand of OY728151.1, from coordinate 1,745,826,663 downwards.
TCACTCCCAGTCCCAACATGACATCTCATGAGACTAAACATTACCCAATTAATTAAAGCACTATATGAGAACACCCATAATAATATGTTCATGAATATTTGTGCCACATTAAGAATCATACAAAAGTAATCATACATAAACATAAGGGTTACCCCTAGAAAGAATTTGTTATCATAATCATGTTAGAAGGAATAAAATAAGGGAATATCTTAATGGTGTCCATGAAAGAAATTATTTAAATCATACATGGAAGTTAATAAGGTAAAATATTAATATATAATGATATGTGATTCCAAAATGAAGTTAATACATGTAAAAATAGTTTTTGAGAAATGTTAGAAATAAAACATTTTAGTGAGGTTTAAGGAAAGTATTAAAGATTATTTAAAATGGACAAGGAATAATTATTTGTATAAAACCAGAAATGAACCAAGATAGCTATTCATGATAAAATACATGATTTTAGAAAAATTATTGTGGCTTAAATAGTATTATGGAGAGATCTTGAAAATGGGTAAGAAATCAGAAAGTTACCATGATCCTGGTTTGCTTATCGGGAAGAATTGAGAAGGGAACCTTTTTAAAACATGTATTTCCCCAAAAGAGAAGGATGATATATTATAGATACTTGTTTTTGTAACATATAAACCAAAAATAAAATAAGTATATAAAAATAAATAATAATTACATTGGTTTGAAGAGAGAGAAAGCGTAACCCGAATGGAAAATGGAGGTTCAGAAATAATCCCTTACCTTATGTCTGAAATGGTTCATCACTTGTACTTAATGTACCAAATAATAAAATTAGATTCATTAATTAATAAATACATAAACTATTATATTTTTAATTTATTTATTGTAATTTATTAAGGTCATTTATGGAATTTTTGATGGGTTATAGTGTTCAATTTCATCATTCGGGAGTGCTCATTTTCTGGGATTTCATGATCTGTTCGCTTGTATAATAGTATGGATGTTCATCTAAAATGGGAAAATATATACAGAATTGAATTTATATTTTATTAATTAACATCCTAGATATTAAATTGTTATATAATACATTTGTTTATTTTGTATGTGTATGAATCATTAGATAAGATGTTAGTGATAATCGTTTGGATTATTTTGGGCGATTTTCACTCACAATGAACTTGTATTGTTTTATTATTTAATATTTTCTTATATGTTTGTTCCATAACATAAAAAATGTTATAAAATTAATTTTAAAATCTTCCTATACCATAATAATGGTTTTATGACCAGCATTTAAGGTAGTAATGTAAAATTAAAATTTGTTGTCCTTGAAGGTGATAAATTATCACCTCACGGATGATGTTTTCATTTTTATAATAAAAGGGAGAGGAGAAAGGTTTTGATGAAGGATATTCCATTAACATAATAAAATTATAGTATATATAAGATAATTATGTAGTAATTCCACTTTTATTAGTGTAGGTGAGGATAGAATAAGAAAATAAAAAAACTTGAACTGAAATTAAAAGAAAAGAAAGAGGATTTTACCTCTTGAATTTCTCCTCATTGAGAACCTCCAAAGGGAAAAGGTTTTGGTCCTTTGATGAGACCAAAGGATATTGAATGTGGTGGTGAGTCTTGGGAAGTGTTTTGGTTAGAACTTGGACAAGGTTCAAAGCTTGTTAGGTGTAAGGAGAAGAGGTGATGAGGGGTGGTATTTATAGTGGAGGAGAGGGGTGTTTTCTCATTATTTTATTTCTTAGTTTATTATTTTGGCTCAAGACTATGACTAGTTTGATAATTATCACTAAATATATTAAAATAATGAAGGATATTTCTATAATATGGGATTAAATCATCCATACATCACCTATGACTCAATAATTCAAGTATTTAGATAATATCGTAAATTACCTAATTTCACTATTCACAAAAAATTCAACTATTTTAGAAAAATACAAAAAATTAACCCTAATAATTTTTCAATTTTTAGAATTAAAAAATAATTTACATTTTATGAAAATAACTTTATAAATATGATAAATTTAATTTTTCAATACAATTATCATTTATTAAAAAATACCAATTTTAAAATTATAACTGATTTTATAACACTTTGAAAAAATAATTAAGGTCTCATAAAATTATGTTATAATCATAAGACAAAAAATATTAATTTATGAATAAATTTAATGAAAATAAACTTTATTCTAAATCATTATTTTAATTATATAATTTTAATTAAGTATTTATAACTTACAAAAATACAGACACTTAATTTACCATTTTTAAAACATTTATTTACTTATTCCAAGACACAAATACATCTTATTTTCAATTATAATATATCCAAATTTTAATTATATTTTCATTGGTGAGGTTTCTATTCTATTAGCAGGTTCACTATTTATAAGGTTCATATTACTATTCCAAAGTTCATGTTACTATTCCATTGTTATAGGTTCCTTAATTTACAAAAAAGACTCTTATTTGATTCTTTGTTAATTTATAAAGTTTGTTTTTTGTTAATTAAGTGATTTTATGTGATTTATACTATATGAAATTATTATAAGAAGGTAATTTCCCTTGATAAAATTTTGTGTCATTACAAGATGGATGGGCTGCGCTTACGCTGGGTATAAAGAAATAATTTGTGTATGTTGAGCATGAAAAATCTAAAAATAAATAGAAAATGAATGAAGAATACTTTTCAATGCAGAAGGGAATGCCAATGTGATCCCCTGATGAAAAATGAAACTGATATTTTGATCCATAATCTCTGATGAGTGTGAATCAAGGATGATGAGTCAATCATGAAACTTTGGAAGGCAATCTTGATGAAATTTATTTGACCATCGAGTGAGGTTGAATTCAAGATTCAACTTATAGAATGGAATTCACAGAGCTTAAGATAGAATATTTTTGAGACTTTTTTCTTGAGATGATCTTGGAACTAGGGAGTGATTTTTAATAAGGATAATTAATTGGGATGAATAAATCAAGATTTTTTTGTTGGATGGTCTTTGATTGTAGGATTGATCTAAAGGATTATGGGGGCCTCTTTTCTTCCCAATTCTACAATTGGACAATTGGATTTTGGTGCTAATGAAATAACCAATGAAATGTTTAAATGAATACAAATAAATTTATCTTGAGATCAATTTAACAAAGAATATCCAATCCATCTTATAGGGAATCAACTTTGAGCATGTCTTCACAAAGATGAATATACTTTGTATGAACTCTATCATTGTAAGTTTGCAAGTGACACTGCTAGAGAGAAAGTTCTATAACCTAGGAGGTTCTATTTTTATATTGATGATTGGGGGAAAATATACCATGTGGGGGTTCATGAGATTGTTAATGTATTTTTGTGAAGGAATATTTATATAGGATTCTTCAATGAATATAAATGATGAGCTAAGTGAAGGTATGAAAATATCTGAGTTTGACAGAAGCTTGAAAATAAGATATGCATTCATTAGAGGATGATATGAATGAAGGTTGACCCGTGTATGAAATACTCAAAGAGATTGATCTAGATGAGAAAACACTAGACAATTTTTATTGAATAAATGAAACTATTGGAACAGTTTACTAGAAAAGAATAAGGGACTCTATAAGGAAACATATCCCAACGTTATGGGAGTGTTTCATTTTGAGGATTCGCATAACGGTATAATATAATGTAGGAAACTACATAAGGGTCATTTAGTTCACGTAAGGTAGTTAAATGCTTGTATACGGGTTAAAATTAATTATAAATATTGTGTTAAGGTTATTATATGGCTTTGTAATGATACATGAAGGAGATATCTATCTACGTGAAGGCTAGGGCCACACTGAAAAGCTAATGGAAGTGTATAGCCCAAAACTTATTTTTCCTAGTCATGGGGATAAATAAAGGTATTCGTAGTGTATTAAAATTCCTGGATACCTAAAATTACCAAATTAATATAATTAAATTCAAAGTGGGAGCTTGATAGGGAAAATTTTCAGAAATTCTCAAGAAGCTTCTAGAAATTATTTGAATGTCATAAAGAATGATCCAACCAAGGAATCTTGTCTAGATTGATTAGTAACATAATGCATGTGGGATTTCCAAATTTTGTTATAGAGTTTTACTCAATTAACTTGAATATGATGTTATTTGGTGAAGGAATTAAACATGGATACTTAGAGGAGAAACCTAGGGTTGTTGGATGTGTTGGTGGAATTACAGTGTGACTTAATAGGGGAACCAGAGCATTCATTCAAGGGTCAAATCATTCACATAGGGGGATGCACCTGATTTAGAGTGGATATGGACTAGGATTAGAACAATTTAAGGAGTTTATTGGGAGATAGAACTAGATAAAGGAGACAATCTCATTATAGGAATTTACTCTTATCATTATATTCAATTTCTATACTACTATGTCAAATCACCTTTATTGAAATATATTTATGTTTCTTATTCTCTATGTGAGTAAAATTTTTATGGTATTTGAATTGATGAATTGAAATATATCATTGATTGTTCTTGCATCAGTTGAATCATAGAATGTTATTTTTCTTTCTTTCCTAGAGTTTTAATTTTCTTTTCTTCATGATCGTTTTTCACTCTACTCAAAGTATTGATAGGTGAATAATAGAGATTACTTTTCCAAGGAAAAAGAACTAAAATATTTAAATGGAAATGTTCTTGATTATACTCTTATACATTGTATACATCCTTATCTCAAGTATAATTTTGAATTTTAGTTCTCAAAGGGTTTCTCTAGTGAGGATTTTTTACATAATTATATTTTAGTGTTTAAATCATCTCTTCTCATATATTTAACACCCATATGGTTAAAACTGACGAAGGATCAACATCATTTTCTATCAATTATATTCATCTATTCAACTTAATTCCATCAACTATTTATAATTACTCTCATTTACTATTGATACCATTTTCTACTACATTAATCACTATTTAACACTTCATTTTCTCCATCTCTCCTTTTTTTTATTTGTCTATTTTTATTGTTTTGGTATCACAACATTATCCTTCCATGTGGTTCAACCTTTAACAATGATGTCTAAATTTTTTGTTAAGTAAAATAAATAAATAATTTATATGATAGTTAATGACATAGCCTCACTAAATTATGGTATTGATTACAAGGAATTCACATGAGACTAATCTAACAAGACATAAAAAACTAAATAAAATAAAATTTCTAAAAAAATCTATTAAAAAATTAAAAAATTGAAACTTTTCTTAAGTTTCATTATTTTCTAATGTTTTTGAAATCCTTATTTTTTCATCTTCTTGAACACAAGGGCTACTTAAATTTTTGAGTTAGAAACATTAATTCCTAAAATTAATAAACAATATAGTTCCCTAAAAAATAAATAGAAATAAAAAATAGATAATCTAGAATTTGAAAGAGATTAAAATTTTAATCAAAATCCCGTTCCACCTCAATCTAGAAACCAAATAAAGGATAGGTCTATACTTAGGAATTTCCATATTCCCATAGTGGATAACAACCTTTATTGTACATGGTTATCCCCTAGGTCAAAGAATTATAATATGAATCCATCCTACAACTCTTTGTTTCCCTATTTTAATGGATAATCTAGTGAGGATTCATTAGAGTTTATCTAAGACATTTACAGAATGGTTCCACAACTACCTTTGTATGAGATTATCGAGGAATTGATTAGGTTGATTTTTTTCATTTTTCTTGAATAATAAGGCTATAATCTAGTTCCAAAATATAGATGAGGAAACTTTTGATACTTGGTACCATATCTTCAACTCATTTGTGGGGAAATTTTATTCTTGGAACACCACAAATGTAGTGATGCATAAAATCACCATTTTTTTGAAGATGAATGAGAGATATTTCATAAATCTTGGGAAAAAATTTGGGGGTATTATTATGTAGTTTTCCAACCATTATCTTACTCCCCATATTCTAATGGATATCTTTTATAATGGCATTACCCATTACCAAAAAAAAATTATGGTTCAGTCCTCATCTCGTGACTTTTCTACTATGGATGTTGAGGAATTTGAATAAATATTTAATAAACTTTATCAAAAACACAAAAAAATTATAGAAATAGAACCATCCATAGGAGTGAGTCTCACACTCAAATTACTAGAATTTGTTACGAAAATAATGATATATCACTTAGGGAAAAATTCTAACTCTTTGGCATGTTTGGGTATACTAGCACTCACAACCCCAACTTTGACATACCATCTCGGTCCTCTGAGGATGTAAAATTTTCCAAATATGATCCTTAATTTCAAACTAGAAGTTCCCATTCTAAAATAATAAAAATTAAAACCATAGTTTTTATAACAAACCCATCTTTTTCTCATGATATCATAGGGTTATAAAGAAATTTGGTGCCCCTGGATTTCCACCAAAAATAAGAAAACATTTTCAAAACTAGTATAAGGATGAATCATCAAATTCACAATGGAATCTAGAGAGGATATTGGACCATTTAAAAAAAATAGATACTCAATAATAATAGTTAAAGGATGAAATATACTCTAATATATATTCCCAAAAAATATAAAAATACAAATGAGTCAAATGAAAAGAGATGTTAGAGGAAGAGAAAATAAAAATCTATAAAAAAATTAGAAATCCTGATGGAAAGTTCCAAATAGAAAAACTTGATGACCCTTCAGTTTAAAAAGAAAAAGTAAAAAAGGAAAATGAAATGGGAAATAAAAAAAATGAAAGAATAAAGTAAGATTTATAGAGAAGGTGAGTAATAAACCTATTTTTATTAATTATGCCCCTCCCATTCCATTTACCCAAAGAGTTGAATAGAGTAATTAACCCAATTACATGAAATTTCTCTAGATGTTTAGAACTTTTAGTATCAATATTACTTTTTTGGAAGCCTTTAACAAAATCTATTCCTATATAAAATTCTTAATTTTTTTTTGGATAATATAAGGGACTAGGAAGAATTTAAAACTATAAATATTATTAAGGACTGTAGTGATATCCCTCATAATACATTACCTATAAAGTTAATAAATCTTGTTAGCTTTATCATTTCTTTTAGGATAGGATAAAGTGATGAAATAAATTTTATTTGTGAATTAGGAGCTAAAATAAATCTTATTCCTTAATCCATATATCAAAATCTGAGTCTTAGGGGGATAAAATCAATATCTTTCACTCTATAACTGAATGATAGATTAGTTAATTATCTGTATGAATGTGTAGATAACCTTTTATGTAATGAAGGGAAGATTAATTTACTCATTTATTTCATTATTATTGAAATAGTGTGTGACAAGAAAGTACCTATGATTCTGGGTATACCTTTCTTAGACACTGGTGGGGTTTTCATCAAAGTTTTAAAGGGAAAATTGACCCTACAGGACTATAAAGGTCAAGAAGTGTTCCATGATTTCAAGGAATCTCAATTTATGGAAATTTTTTAACTGATAGTTTCTGAGGGTGAATTTAATTTTTAGATTGAGAATGAAAATCATGAATCTTTTTAAAAAATTTATCAAATAATCAGTCAATTAATGTTTTAGAGCCTTTTAGGTTGGATCTGAATTAACACAAGAACTAAAAATAAAATGGAAATTTGATATCCAAATTAAAAAATTCATTTCTATGGTTCTTGAAGTGGTCTATCCTAAACGAATACATTTTTTTGAGATTGATCCTCAATCTGTTGAACACCATTCAAGACACTCCCTTACATATAGTTTGAGTTTAGATTTTTCCAAATCACTTCCTGATATTAGTGAGTTTGTTTTAGTTATGAATTCATCTAAAAAAGAGTGATTTTAAGTTGAGGTAAATTCTAGTATTTGACCTTCAACTTCAGAAGTTAAAAATATATTTTATAATCATGATGAGAATGTTGAAATAGTGAATTGAAATAGATTTATAGATATAGAAAACTTGGATGTCTCTACTGATTTGAGTTCCTTAGATGATTCATTTTCTATCCCCAAACTTAAAAAGTTCTTAGATGAGCTAGGAGAATCTTCTCTTTCTTAACACAAGAAATATTTTTCTAATAACGTTTATATGGTTTAAAATGATCATGTTATAGATATTATTTCGCCTAATTATGATTTTTTAATGTGTCATGTGTGGGGGAGCATTTGGGGAGTAATGATAATCGATTTGGGGAAACTGACCATCCATCTTTAATCATAGGCCCTTTTTGTGAGAATCAAGGCATAAATATAACTATAAATGATGATATTAGTGAAAGAACCATTGGATATTTAGTGAAAATTGTATAAGATTATAGTGTGCTAAAAATATTGAGAGAAAAAGAAAAAACTTCTACAAAAAACGGAATGTCAGAATCCTCAAGAAATCATACATACTTAATGATCATTGGTGGAATTTTAAGATATTACGTTTGGATCAAGACATTAAAACTAGCATTGCATGACAGGAAAACCATGGTTTTTAGTTTTTAATTTTTATTTTATTTTTAAATAAATTTGTCTTACTTATTTTTATTTTTATCTGTTTTTTTTGAACCATTGTTGGAAGATTCAAAATTCACATTTTAGTGTTGAGGAAGAATGAATTTGGTGGGAAATAAATCTTGAAATAACTCTAATTACTGAATTTTTTTGTTAATATACCATATCAGAATCAAAATGAATCTTGATGATCAATATGGGATAGATGATTGAGAAAATATATATCATATACCCTTATAATAAATCTTTGATTGCAACATTCTTGAAATTTTAAATTTTGATTCTAATGTTATTATATTTTATATTTGTTGGAGTTTGGAAATTGATACCAAAAGAACCTATCTCAAAAATTTAAGGGGAAAACTACTGAATGTACTTAGTTTTTAAAGATTCTACTTTAGGGGAGTTATTATTTTAAATTATACATACTTAATTATTACCATTTGTGTTTAAATATGTTTATGATAGTTTTTTAATTTGAAAGTTAAACATTTTTTTCAAAAGTGTTGTGTCACATGCTAGAAATATTATAGTAAACATACTATAGAAAATTAGGTGTGTGGGGATTCCTTTCCTTTATATATGTAAATTGATTGAATCTACAACTCATTGATTGGATGTTTGGCTTTATATTATCTAGGATATTGAAAATTACATTGAAATAAATTATAATCCTTGCTGGAACCCATTAAAATTTCTTTGGATTCAAGGTTTTTTTTACAGTGTAATTACTTTTTTCCATGTTATTTTTGTGAGTTTAATTGAAAATTATTTACATTATTCTTAAGATACAATTAAATTTATTTTCCAAAATTTTTATAGCTATTTTGGGAGAATTATGTTTTGGTATTTTCTTGTAAACCCTTAAACATGATTTTTCACAACTAAATTTAAAATTATATATTGAAACTTAAAATTTCATAAATGTTTCAACCACATTAGGATTCAATATTAGGGACAATTTTGGTATTTAATTATGGGGGATATGTCTTAAAATCTATTTAATTTATTTCATTTTCATGGGCATCAAAATACCCACTACTATTTTTTAATAACAATTCCTTCTTTCAAGGATCAGTTAATAATTTTTCAATTGGTGATGATTTTTCTTACTTTTGTTGGGTTTTATGACACTTTGAGGGAGTTAATCTCCTTTCAACCAATGATTTTATTGAGAAAATCATTTAATTAACCTCTTGAAAAAAATTTGGATTTAAGTATTTTGGGAGAATGTCTTAAAATAATTAATAACTTCGAAAATTTTGATTTGAATTAAACTCTTGAGATATTAATTTAAATGCAACATGAAATGAAAATTCTAATATAGGATGAAATATTCACTCTTTTTTCTTTATTATTTTATTGTTTGATGTGTTATTTATTTCACTAATAAATTTTTACACATCCTCCTCTAATGGTGTGAGAATTTATTCTGATTTCTTAAATTATGTGGGTATGTTCTCTTATAGGTAAAGAGATTTTTGGAATTTTAGTTTGATTCAAATATTAGTGTGACTAAGTTATTAAATTTCTTAGAATTAATTAATTTATAATTTTGAGAAAAATATATGTGATCATATCTAATGAAATTTTAATGAAATATTTCTTTACTTGGAAATAATATTAATATGTTTGGGTTTTAGAATTAATAATTCCTAGTACAATATTTTTTTGAACATTAATTAATTGAATTGTTTTTATTCTTTTGTTGAATTTTTTAATTTATTGAAGATTAATTTTTTACAATGAATTGTTTAATCTCAATTTTGGTTTTCTTTATGTTGAGGCCTTCGATGGAGGTTAATATGCTATGCTAAGATATTATGAGCTTTTTGAGACACCTACCTTATAGAGAGACAACCTTCCATATAGAGCTATTATATTGTAAAAAACTACATGTTTTCATTCCCTTACCATAAACTGACCACAAATCACGAACCTACTGAAAGTGATAAATGTGCATGGAAATGAATTATATAATATACCTCATTATTTAATACTAAAGTATCATACCTATACTCAAGTGATGACAAGTTAAAAAATTTACCATGTCTAAATCTACCATAGGACTGCAACCCAATGGTCACACCTGAGACTTCCCACTAACCATGGAAACTGATTTAATGAATGAAAGGTAGACCAACATTGATGAGCTACTACAAGAGTGAAGTTTCAAGCTACCATGTAGCACTAATGTATTGAAAGACAAAAGGGAAACCAGACTTGGAAATTTGGGAGACCATTCCACTTTAATCAAGATATCTTAACCAACCCACCTTAGATGAAGGATCAACCATTCCATTGCTAATGAAAATTAAATGAATATTAAAACTAAGACAAATGATGAATCTAACATAAGATCGATTTTTAATGGAAGATAACTAGGTTGTGGTTTTACCATATGTGAAGAACTAATCAGTGTACACCAAGAATTAATAATGAAGAAGACCCACCATTGCTCAAGGTGGTTTTGATGAAAGCCCCTAATGAAAACAGAAACATACATGGTGGTCTATATGAGATGATAAAAATGAATCAAGAATAGGGATGCAATTTTGAATATTTGTAATGTAGTCTCAAATAACTTGGTGCGACCATTAGTTGATGTCGAATTTAATATTCTTCTTGTATAAGATCATTCATCAAGATGAAGATGGTGGATGCTTGAGTTCATGAATCAAGCTGAGCTTGGAACCGGGGTGTGCTTTTGAAAAAGGTTAATGAATAGGGATTAATAAATAAATATTTTTTTATTGGATTGTATTTTTTTATAGGATTGATCTTAATGATATATGGGGCCTCTTTATACTGACCAAGGCTTAACATACATGGATATTACATCAATATAGATGAATATTCAACACATTACAAAAGTACATGCCTGAGGACTGTAATAATTTATTGTCTTTGGGAACATGGAAACATAAACTTCTATCTTGGTGAAAGATATTCAATATCTCCCTCAAATGTATTACCATTTATCAATCCTAATAAATAACATTATTCATAACCTAGGGAATGGAAACATTAGAAATGGGTGAGTTTAAATGATCAGTAAGAATAAAAAAGGGAGATATATAATCCTAACACGAGAAAAGGTGTATGAGAACCAGATATTAACATTAAATATCAAACCATTCATATAAAATATCAAAATAAAGAGTCATGGAAGAAATATTGATAGTTTATAAGACATGAATCATATGGAATTAAAGAGAATAATCCACGATATCATAACATAAGCATAAGATATGTGAGTGTAGTAGACACATAAACATATAAAATGATTTCCATAGTATTCAAGGATTAATTATAAGGCTATATTAATGGAATGAGTTCAATACCCAAACCATATTTGTTATCAAAGTTCACTCCAAAGACTATCTTAATGGAAAAATTCCTTTACTGAATTGGGTTCACTCCCCATTCCAAACCAATATTACTGAACCAGGTTCACCTCCCATTCCATCCTTTTATTATTGAACCAAGTTCACTCCTCATTCCAAACCTATATTACTGAATCAAGTTCACTCCTTATTTCATCCCTGTATTACTGAACCAAGTTCACTCCTCAATCAAGACATGAATTACTAATCCGATTTCACCACCCATTCTAGCCATGTATTACTGAATCGAGTCCACTCCTCATTCCAACCCCAAATGTAAAGACCCGTAAATTTCAAGGAAATTTTTTTCTTAATTTTCTTTGTAATTTTACAAGAACGCAGTTTCTGACGGCGCCTGATTCCGAGGCTCGGTGTGCCTGGAATCATTTTCCGAAGTTTGGCTCAGGTACGTTCACTGAGCGAACGAGTGGGGTTTTCTAACTTTTGAACCGGTGCTCAGAATCAAATTCCGAGGGCACCGATGAAACCGCAGCGCCGGTTTTTGCTTATGAATGCCTATTTCGGAGTTGCATTTACTCCAGATAAGTTGATAAAAATTGTGGAAGTTAAAAATAAAAATTTAACAACAATTTTTATTTTACTATAAGTGTTTAATCCTTTGGATGGAAGTTGGGTAACTACCCAACCTCCCTTGGGAGGTTATGAGGGTGGTGGGGCCCACACGAACCCCACCCCTTCATATCCTCTAACCCCCTCAACTCACCTTTAATATTGTTAACTTAAGTTAATAACTTATGACATTAATGTAGTGTGTTTAATGTGAGTTTTTGAAATTCAAACACTTGAATTTCAAAAGCCATGTTGAGTTAATAAATTAAGTGTGGCTTAATTAATTTTGGGTTAGTTCCTTTGTTGCTGGATAGGACTTGGGGGAAAAAGAAGGCAAGGAGCTTAGAGATCATCTTCTTCATCTTCGACGAAGAACACCATACTTCCACAAAGAACGATGACGTGCCTTCCTTCCTCTTCACCGCAACACGTGAGGAGACACCACTTCCTCCTTAGACGCACCCCGATGTCGCCTTCAAATCCTCTTTCTGCGACTCCGCTCTTGAAACAGAGGTAGGGGGTTTACGTGATTTTTCCTTACGTGTTTCTCTTCCGTCTTTTATCTGCGATATTTGGACCGCATGATATCAGTTAACGGGAGGAGGCCGGACCGCACAAACACGGCTGTCCCCCTCCCTTATTGTTTTCATTGTTGTTGTGGATTGAATGAAATTGATGCGGTGCCGTCACACCGCGCGGGATCGAGCGGCAAGGATGCACGACATCGTCACGCTGCGCGGGATCGAGCGGCAAGAATGCGCGGCATCGTCAGGCCGCACATTCAAATTTTAAACTCTCGTGCGTGGGTATTTGATTGAAAGCTGTTCGTATAATTTATTTTGGATAAATTATACCCTCTTCAATGATTAAAATCATGTGTTTATTATTTGAAAATTGATAACACCTAACGCGGAGGGCGCGTGCCGAACAAACATGGCCCGACAAACCTCCACAGCTTGTTTATCGATGTGCGGATCGACGGACGACGATGAAGCAGGACGCTATGGCGTTTGAATCCCTTCACAGTGTAGGTCGGGTCCCGGGAGGACCGTTGGTGAAGACGGCAGGAGAAACGGACCACTGGAGCGCGTCCGATGGTCCGCAGAAGGCAGGGGCGGCCCGCCGCCGGAAGGCTGGCGGCGGCGGTTCGCCGCCGGCTTCAATTAGCGGCGAGGGGGGGGGGGGGGGACCGCTTACCCCACCCGCGGCTTCCGGTCGGCCGCACTGGCCGAGCCGCGCCGGCCGGGCCGGGCCGGGCCCAGCCGGGTGGGACCCGGGTCAGGTCAACCCGGTTCGGGCTGACCCAGGGGGGGGGGGGGGTCGGGCCGGGTCGGTCCGGGCCCAGACCCCCCGTTTTCGGACCCTCTTTGGTCTTTTGCCCATATCTTGGGCTATGGACCTCCGATTGACGCACCGTCAGTTGCGTAGTTATCCTTGGAACAATACGGTCGTTTAGGTATATTGCACTCAAGGTTTTGGAATACTTTGGGTTCAGCCGAGTTGGTTCAGACACGAAACCAACCGGGCCCTCGAAGCGGAAACGCTTATATCTTGAGCTCCAGATGTCCGATTGACATGCCGTCGACTTTGATGGATTCCCCTAAGTGAGACAGATCTTTTGGATTACTCCGCTTGAGGTTTTGATGCCGTCGGAGTGCAGTCGGGTTGGTTCGCTCACAAAACCAATCGGGCCCATGAAACAAAAAAGCCAATAACTCACAGACCGGGTGTCCGATTGACGCACCGTTTGTCTCGTTGAATTTATCTTGATGAGACCGAACTTTTGGTATTCTTCACCCGAGTTTCGGTTGCTGTTGGATAGTGGCCGGGTTGGATTGTACCCGAAATCCAACCAGGCCCTTGGAACGAGAATGTTGTTGTCTTTCAGACCAGACGTCCGTTTGACGAGCCGTCAGCGGTGTTGGTGATCCCGTTGATAAACAGTCCCTATGAGTATACCCTATGAGAGTTCGGGGTATAGTTGAGATACGGCCAGGTTGGTTCGCTCAGGAAACCAACCGGGCCCCTGGGATGTAAAGGCTAATAACTCACAGACCGGGCGTCCGATTGACGCGCTGTCTGTTGCGTTGAGACCCCTATGATGAGGCGGTCCTTTGAGATACTTCTTCATGGGACTTTGAGATACTTGGAGTATCAACCTGTAGCTCATGGAGCGGACCCTCCCAGAGACGAGCGTGTGGAGTACGGAGACCGTGTAGCTGACTGAGACCTGACGACTGCTTGACCGACTCGACTTGGAGTGAGTCGACTAGCCCAGTGGATGGAGCACTAATTTGTTTGGGTGCAGACCCATGGCAGACGGAGCACTACCTGTGTGACAGTGCAGACCCGCGGTACTCGTCCAGAGAGTACCTCTGCAGGCATTTAGGGGGTGTGCACTACTGTGTTTGGGTGGCATACCCCGGCGGGAAGCACTACTGTGTTTGGGTGGCTGACCCGCAGTACTCGACAGGAGGAGTACCTCAGCAGTCTTAGGTTAGTGAGCAGTAACTTGGAGTCGTGACAGGACCACTGTACACTCTAGAGACGGGGCTCTTCAGTAGTTACGGTTTCGATAATAAAAATCCTGGTTTGATCTGAGACTTTTGACCTTTGTGTTTACCTCATGATTGAGATGGGTCACTTGATAACTTAGGTATATGTATGGGCATATACCTGGGTAGGGGTTATCCATTGATTTCATGATCTTGGTGTTTCCCTCATGACTGATATGAGTTACTTGATAACTTAGGTATATGCATGAGCTTATACCTAAGTATAGGTTATCTGTTGAGATCTTCTCTGTGGATATCCTTGTTTGTTTTAGTGAGACCTTGAGGGTCTCGGGGTCCCTACTGAGTATCGTTATACTCACCCCTACACGGGCTATGCCCGCACCTCGTTGTGTTGGTTGTAGACGACGGGCAGTGCTGACGGAGGACGAGTGTTCGAGGACTGGACGGTACCCAAAGGTGGACTACACGACGAGTCAGTACCCAGAGGTGGACTACATGATGAGTCAGTATCTGGAGGTGGACTTCACGGTAAGACGACATTTGGAGGAGGTTGACGGGCGAGAGCGTTGTGGAGGCTATCTGTACCTACCCTTTAGGTAGGATCCGTGGTGGACGATCCAGGAGCTACGCCATCTGTACCTACCCTTAAGGTAGGATCCGAGGAGGACGTCCCAGGAGCCGCTTCCGTTCTTCCAGCTGTTTGTCTTTTTTTGTTGTTCTTTCGCTCAGTAGTAGCTGTACTTTCAGTTGGGTTTGTATTCTGGCCAATTTACTTTTCAGCACATTCTTTTGTACTTAGTTTTTTACTTCCGCTTGTACTCTGTGGTGTTTTTTTACTTTTATAAAGGCAATGCCTTCCTAGTTATCGGGATTTATGCCTTTGGTGCTAGTCGCCAGCCCCTGGCCTATGGAAGGCGGGCTTGGGGTAGTCACGGCACGAGCCCCGAGGACGGGTCGTGACAAATTGGTATCAGAGGAGTCGGTTCTACCACATAACTTATAACTCTGATGTTTTCTTTCTATGAAGAAATAGTGTTAAGAGTACCGAGTGTGGTTTTCAGTTCAGGGAGTCCAGTGTTGGTGCGGGCGGCCGACATATCCATACACCAGGGCCCTGAAAAATGAATTCTGACTTTGTGCATGAAAACACTGATTGCATGTGTGTTTCCAGAAGTTTTTAAATGTCATCTCAAACCAGGTCAGCTCACCAGGTATAATCATTTGACCATGTCACGTTGTTTCTTTCAGGATGCCTTTTCTCAAACGACTAGCTAGAGCCCAGAGGGATGTGCGTACTGACAGCCTGTCAAGCGACGAGGTTTCGGTACAGGGCCCTCTTGCAATTGAGGCACTAGCAGAGGCACCAGCGGTACTATCGTACGTTGGGCCACCGATGCCACCAGCCCTAGCATTAGGCGATTCATGCCACTTGAGTGCGCTGTACGAGTTACAGCGCCAGAGGCCACCCAGGTTCTGGGGAGAGACGGACCCGCAGGCGGCTGAGGTTTGGCTGGAGGCTGTGGTGAGAGTCTTCAGGCTAGTGGGGACGCCGACAGACTTCATGGTGATCTTTGCTGCCAGCCTCCTTCAGGAAGCAGCAGGCAGGTGGTGGAGCCACTTGTTTCAGTTTTGCGACGGGATGACCTTCACATGGGAAGACTTCGAGACCTTCTTCAGGGTGGAGATTGTGCCAGTAGCTCTACACCCCGAGCGTGTACAGGAGCTTCTTCCTTTGCTGTGTGTTTTTCGATCAGTATCCGAGTCATCTGTGGGAAGTAGACAGATGATGCGGAGATCCAAGAGGACCAGATCCAGTCGTACGAGGAGCATGAAGTGTTATGAATGCAGTGGGAAGTGTCACCTGGAACGTGACTGTCCGACTCCTCGTACAGTTGATCAGCGGGTGTTGGAGGAGCCACCGAGACAGAAGCAGCGGCTAGTGCTTGAGCAACAGCCAAGCAGTGGACAAGGCAGTAGAGCTTCGGGAGCAGGTGGACAGGAGAGGAACTAGTGGATACGTCCCTTGTACTTCTAGTTCCATGTTGCTATTGTATTCGTGTCTTTGTACTATGAGCTGCAATAATAAAAAGACACTTATCTTTGTTTGCTTTCCTGTCCTTTTGTTTGGTTGATACTGAGTGGTCCCGGTTAAAACTATTGACTTGACCCTAACTTTCAAGATTTCTACTAGAGGAGACCCAGTGACCTCACACTAATTCCGACAGTGTGACTCGACCCTTGGAGGCGAGAGTGACAATTGGATCTCTTAGTAGTTACGTCGAGGCCTTACGACGTCATCCATGGCATGAATGTGTCATTCTTGTCAGGATTGACTGTATTAGGCAATGGGCGTGGTTCATCCAGGGGATGAGACCGAGTTTCTCTTTTCGGAAAAGGAGAAATTTTAGCAGCTCTTTCAGATCATATGAAAAGAAGGTACAGATCATCCAGGAACGGATGACGACTGCACAGTGCAGTAAGAAACAGGAAACCGACTCCAGTCTTAGAGACTCGAGCGTGTTAAATGTTTAAAGAAGAGGAAGCTTTAAGGAGAGATGAGTCTGTGGAGCAGCATACGTGGAGGCAGAGCTAGGAGAGCAGCATGAGGTGGTGTACATCTTAACATGCTACAACCACCCGCCTTAGTTATTCCCGCCAGGCTTAGGGAGCTGGATGGAGGAGGAAGAGTGCAGCTGCATGCGGTCAAGGAGAGTGACCCGATGGCTCTAAAAATGATTCAAGGGACAGTCTGTGTCCATTACTAGCTGCTGTAGTAACAGACATCAATATGAATCATTCCTTACTTTCACAAATCTTTTTCCAGACCTAGAGTTTCTGGTAAGCCATGGACTTGACCCTCACGTCTGGAGATACCTTGGGAGGAGACTCGATAATCACACTTACGCCGACGGTTTGGTCAGACCCTCGAGGCGAGAGTTCCGTTTGGAATCTCTTGGTGGCAGCGTCGAGGCCTTACGACGTTAGTTTGAGTATGGAATGGGCAATAACTGTTCATACTCAAATTGACAGTTTTAGGCAAATGTCGGGATGGGTTTTCCTTGGTCGGCGAAAAGGAAACCCCAGGCAGCATAGGATAAACTCTTTCACAGGAGGGTGTAGCCGATCATTCTTGGGTCGACCAACCTTACCCTCATGGCAACAGGAGTTTTTAGTTTCAGTTCTAATCTGAAAAGGGAGACCTCTAGAGTTCAAAGATGGCGACCACGTTCTTATACGGGTCTCACCTCGACGAGATTTACGGAGATGTAGCCGAGGCGACGAGATATCTCTGAGGTTCAACGGACCTTTCTAGATCCTCAGCTGGGTAGGTGAGGTGGTTTACCACTTGACATATCCACCTCAGTTTCACCAGGTGCACGACGTTTTCCAGGTATCTCAACTGGGGAGATACGCGCTCAACCCTTCGCATATCATCGACCATGAGGAGCAGGACGATGGCGATGGGGTTACTTCCATGGAGGTTCCAGTGGGAATCGAGGATCAACAGGAGCGGATCCTTTGAAGATGGTCGATTCCTCAGGTGCGCTTTCACTGGCAGTACAAGAGTCTCCAGGTGAGCACATGAGAGAGGGAGGCTCAGATGCGTGCTCAGTACCGCTTTTGTATCCCTAGTTTGTGTTTAAGCTTTACGAGGACGTAAAGCCCTGAGGTGGGAGTAATGTAAAGACCCGGAAATTTCAAGGAAATTTTTTTCTTAATTTTCTTTGAAATGTTACAAGAACGCAGTTTCTGACGGCGCCTGATTCCGAGTCTCGGTGTGGCCGGAATCATTTTCCGAAGTTTGGCTCAGGTACGTTCAGTGAACGAACGAGCAGGTTTTTCTAACTTTTGAACCGGTGCTCGGAATCAAATTTCGAGGGCACCGATGAAACTGCAGCGCCGTTTTTTGCTTATGAACACCTATTCTGGAGTTTCATTTACTCAAGAGAAGTTGATAAAAATTGTGGAAGTTAAAAATAAAAATTTAACAACAATTTTTATTTTACTCTAAGTGTTTAATCCTTTGGATGGAAGTTGGGTAACTACCCAACCTCCCTTGGGAGGTTATGAGGGTGGTGGGGCCCACACGAACCCCACCCCTTCATATCCTCTAACCCCCTCAACTCACCATTAATATTGTTAGCTTAAGTTAATAACTTATGACATTAATGTAGTGAGTTTAATGTGAGTTTTTGAAATTCAAACACTTGAATTTCAAAAGCCATGTTGAGTTAATAAATTAAGTGTGGCTTAATTAATTTTGGGTTAGTTCCTTTGTTGCTGGAGAGGACTTGGGGGAAAAAGAAGGCAAGGAGCTTAGAGATCATCTTCTTCATCTTCGACGAAGAACACCATCCTTCCACGAAGAACGACGACGTGCCTTCCTTCTTCTTCACCGCAACACGTGAGGAGACGCCGCTTCCTCCTCAGACGCACCCCGACGTTGTCTTCAAATCCTCTTTCCGCGACTCCGATCTTGAAACAGAGGTAGGGGGTTTACATGATTTTTCCTTACGTGTTTCTCTTCCATCTTTTATCCGTGATATTTGGACCGCATGATATCAGTTAACAGGAGGAGGCCGGACCGCACAAACACGGCCGTCCCCCTCCCTTATTGTTTTCCTTGTTGTTGCGGATCGAATGAAATTGACACGGTGCCGTCGCACCGCGCGGGATCGAGCGGCAAGGATGCGCGACATCATCACACCGCGCGTGATTGAGCGTCAAGAATGCGCGACATCGTCACGCCGCACATTCAAATTTTAAACTCTCGTGCGTGGGTATTTGATTGCAAGGTGTTCGTATAATTTATTTTGGATAAATTATACCCTATTCAATGATTAAAATCATGTGTTTATTATTTGACAATTGATAACACCTAACGTGGAGGGCGCGGGCCGAACAAACACAGCCCGACAACCCTCCGCAGCTTGTTTATCGATGTGCTGATCGACAGACGACGACGAAGCAGGCCGCTATGGCGTTTGAATCCCTTCGCAGTGAAGGTTGGGTCTAGGGAGGACCATTGGCGAAGATGGTAGGAGAAACAGACCACAAGAGCGCGTCCGATGGTCCGTGGAAGGCGGGGGCGCCGCGCCGCCGGAAGGCTGGCGGCGGCGGTTCACCGTCGGCTTCAATTAGAGTCGATGGGGGGAACCGCGCACCCCGCCCGCGGCTTCCGCTCGGCCGCGCAGGCCGAGCCGCGGCGTGCCGGTCGGGCCGGACCGAGCCGGCCAGCCGGGCCGGGTCGGGCCGACCCAGGGGGGGGGGGGGGTCGGGCCGTGTCGGTCAGGGCTGAGACCCCCCGTTTTCGGACCCTCTTTGGTCTTTTGCCCATATCCTGGGCTACGGACCTCCAATCGATGCACCGTCAGTTGCGTAGCGATTCTTGTTACGAGACGATCGTTTAGGTATATTGAACTCAAGGTTTAGGAATATTTTTGGTTCGGCTGGGTTGGTTCGGATACGAAACTAACCGGGCCCTCGGAGCGGAAACGCTTATATCTTGAGCTCCGGACGTCCGATTGACGTGCCGTCGACTTTGATGGATTCCTATAAGTGAGAAGAATCTTTTGGCTTATTCCGCTCGAGGTTTGGATGCCGTCGGAGTGTGTTCGGGTTGGTTCGCTCATGAAACCAACCGGGCCCCTGGAACGAAAAAGCCAATAACTCACAGACCGAGTGTCCGATTGACGCACCGTCTGTCTCGTTGAATTGCTCTTGATGAGACGGAACTTTTGGAATTCTTCGCCCGAGTTTCAGTTGCTGTTGGATAGTGGCCGGGTTGGATTGTACCCGAAATCCAACCGGGCCCTTGGAAGGGGAAAACTGTTATCTTTCAGACCAGACGTCCGTTTGACGAGCCGTCAGCGGCGTTGGTGATCTCATTGAGAAACGGTCCCTATGAGTATACCCTATGAGAGTTCGAGGTATAGATGAGATACAGCCGGGTTGGTTCGATCACGAAACCAACCGGGCCCTTGGGATGAAAAGGCTAATAACTCACAGACCGGGCGTCCGATTGACGCGCCGTCTGTTGCGTTGAGACCCGTATGATGAGGAGGTCCTTTGAGATACTTCTTCGTGGGACTTTGAGATACTTGGAGTATCTACCTGTAGCTCGTGGATCCGAACCTCCCAGAGATGAGCATGTGGAGTACGGAGACCGTGTAGCCGACTAAGACCTGACGACTGCTTGACCGACTCGACTTGGAGTGAGTCAACTAGCCCAGTGGACGGAGCACTACTTTGTTTGGGTGCAGACCCATGGCGGACATAGCACTACCTGTGTGACAGTGCAGACCCGCGGTACTCTTCCGGAGAGTACCTCTGCAGGCTATTAGGGGGTGTGCACTACTGTGTTTGGGTGGCATACCCCGACTGGAAGCACTACTATGTTTGGGTGGCATACCCGTGGTACTCGACAGGAGGAGTACCTCAGTAGTCTTAGGTTAGTGAACAGTACCTCAGAGTCGTGACAAGACTACTGTACACTCCAAAGACGGGGCTCTTCATCAGTTACGGTTTCGATAATAGAAATCCTAGTTTGAGCTGAGACTTTTGACCTTTGTGTTTACCACATGATTGATATGGGTCACTTGATAACTTAGGTATATGTATGGGCATATACCTGGGTAGGGTTTATCTGTTGATTTCATGATCTTGGTGTTTCCCTCATGATTGAGATGAGTTACTTGATAACTTAGGTATATGCATGAGCATATACCTAAGTAGAGGTTATCTTTTGAGATCTTCTCTGTGGATATCCTTGTTGGTTTTAGTGAGACCTTGAGGGTCTCGGGGTCCCTACTGAGTATCGTTATACTCACCCCTGCACAGGCTATGCCCGCACCTCGTTGTGTTGGTTGCAGACAACGGGAAGTGCTGACGGATGCCAAGTGTTCGAGGACTGGACGGTACCCAGAGGTGGACTACACGACGAGTCAGTACCCGGAGGTGGACGAAACGACGAGTCAGTATCTGGAGGTGGACTTCACGGCGAGACGACATTTGGAGGAGGTTGACGGGCGAGAGCATTGTGGAGGCTATCTGTGCCTACCCCTCAGGTAGGATCCGTGGTGGATGATCCAGGAGCTACGCCATCTGTACCTACCCTTCAGGTAGGATCCGTGGAGGACGTCCCAGGAGCCGCTTCCGTTCTTCTAGCTATTTGTCTTTTTTGGTTGTACTTTCTTTCAGTAGTAGCTGTACTTTCAGTTGGGTTTGTATTCTGGCCCACTTACTTTTCATCACATTCTTTTGTACTTAGTGTTTTACTTCCGCTTGTACTCTGTGGTGTTTTGTTTACTTTTATAAAGGCAATGCCTTCCCAATTATCTGGATTTACGCCTTTGGTGCTAGTCGCCAGCCCCTGGCCTATGGAAGGCGGGCTTGGGGTAGTCATGGAACGGGCCCTGAGGACGGGTCATGACACCATATTACTAAACTGAGTTCACTTCTCATTCCTACCCTGTATTACTGAAGTGAGTTCACTCCTCATTCCATCCTTTTATATCTCATGAGATATATAAATCATTACCCAATTCATTAGATGTATATATAGGTCCCACCCACTACATAATGAAATCATACATACATGCAACACAAGATAACAAAACATTCATCATATCATAACCCATAAAAAAGAGATGGGTTTAATAAACATCATATCATAACCCATGAAATAAAATGGTTATCATAAAAATTTCATTATATCAAAACTTGTGGACAAAATAAAGGGTTTATAATCATTTCATCATAGAATAACCCATTAAAGGAAGTGGTTTTCATAATCATCTTATCATATATAACTCCTAGAATAGAAATGGGTTTAAAAAAAACTTCATCTTAATCATAGACCATTCAAAGAAAGAATAATAATGACGTCCTTGGATCATAACCCAAGTAAATCATAAACTATATCAAATGATATCATCTTAGATGGAGAAGGATTTTGGTAGATCACTTGGAACATAAATTTTATTTATAAATCATTTTTAATACATCTAAAATTTTCAAAGTACTTTTTATTGAAACCACTTTGAAAACATATATAGGAATCATGAAAAACAATTTAAAAAATTTATTGAGGAAAGTATCCTTTATTCATTGAAAAACACTTTTTTTAAACATAAACTTTTTAAGAACATTTTTCTTTGAAAATAACCTTGAAAACATATAAATAAAGATTTCAAAACCATTTAAAACACTTTTTAAAATATAAAAAAAATGAAAACATTTTTCTTTGAAAACTAATTTAAAATAAATAATTTCTAGAATATAAGGAAAAAAATTTCTTTTAAATATAACCTTGTAAAAATTCAAAGTATTCTTTAAGGAAAAAACCATTGGTAAATCCCTACATGCCAAACATTCCTTTTGCATCTTAAATTGTTTAGAAAAGTGGCTTGATCAGAAAATGACAAGGAAATTCCTTTGAAAATATTTTCTTATTAAAAATTTAAAAAATGAGTAAAAATTTATTGTACACATTATAGTAAAAAAAATTTGAAAAGTTTTTCGTAAATAGGGCCTTTTGAATAAAATAATTTTTTGACTAAAGAGAGAAATAAAGTCACCTTTTTAAAAAAACACTTTCTTAGTTATAATAATTATAGAAGAGTGGAAAATGGTACCAATATATATATATGTCATGGATAAACAGAGGATAAGATAATTCATGTGAGTTCTTGAGATATGGATAAAAATATCCCATAAATGTCAGCATAATCATAAACTATCTTGATAAACAATGAGATTGTAGCAATAAACCGTTACCAATTTGGTAACATTGAATCATAATAATATTGAAAGAATAAAATTAAATTAATATTATAATATAATTAAAAGAATTATATTCATCATATATCTTGTCAAAGGGAATTATATACACCTCATTGAAAAATATAGGTGCATAAAATTACATGTATCTCAAAGAAGGATAATTGAGACAAAATTATTTTACCGATTTAGTAACTTTTGAAACATAAAACCCATGAAATAAATATAATAAAAGGAATATGTAAATAATTATAAAATTAATTATAATAAAAATATAATATATTCATGTGAATTATATACACTAAACAAAAGAAATGAGTGGTGAATAAGGCATAAGTCTCACATAAATAAATGTGATGTGAGAAAACCCTTACCTTATGTTTTGAATTGTTTGTATATGTTCAAAACTCCGGTGTAATAAGTATAATTTTATTATAAATCTACCAAATAAACATATTATCATATCTAATACCATATATGACTTTATATTACCCCTTTTATTAATAATCTCATGTTAATGTTACATTTCAGGTAATATCTACTTTGTTTTTCATATTTGTTTTGACTTGTTATTATTGATCCTCTTACTTAGATAATTATTTAATTATTTGTAGAATATAAAAAATAGTTTAGATGTAATATATATTTATTATATAAATATTTATAATAATCTATAAAATATAGAAATATGAAATGGAATACACCGTTCGTGGAGACGGTAGACCGTTTGTACGCATGAACACTGTTTCTGTTCTAATATCATATTGAAAGAAAGAACCTAAATGAAATATATGTATATATATATATATTATCATTACAGTAGAATTATTATTTCTTATATATATCATATAATTTTACTAAACCAATCCTTAATACATTCAATGTAATGTGTGAACGAATCACATCACTTTGAGGAGGCGACAATTCACATGTCCACAAATAAAGGTATATTATTTTCACAAAATGGAAAGCATAAAGGTATGTTTTATGTAATAAATAAAGAAGAATAAAAATAGAATAAATATCATATATATCATATAAAAGTATTATTTACATCATAATTCCTAACCATTAGAGGTGGTAACGGAAAAATGAACGGCATCGTTTCGCATGGCGGTAGTCCGCCATACACACGATGGTAAGTTCGTTGCCCATTTGATGGAAGTTTGTGTATGTGTTGTTAAAAACCTTAGAATAAAAAAATATAAGTAAGTTTTGGATTATAAGGTTATTATATAATAATTTAATAAGAATAATTTATGGGGTAGATAATGAAAATAAAACAAAAGAGATTTTGGAAGGATGTTACCTCTTCTTTTGGAAACTCCTCTTCATTTGCACCGAATGGATTCCTTGGTTGGATTTATGCCCAAATGGTGGATTATAGGATAAAGGTATAGAATTTGGGATGATATTCAGTAAATTTTGGCTGAGAAAAAGGTCTTGAGAGTTGTGAATAAGTGGGTGGGTGGGGGGGGGGGGGTTAGTGCCCTTTTATATTAGAGGAGTGACATTCTTGTAAATATAAAAAGGTAAACACTATTGAAAGATCTACATTACATGTTGTGCCTCCAATAACTTTAAATTTTTGATAAAACAGGATAATTGGTCAAAATATTTCCAGACAATAGATTTTGGACATGTGTATAGGTTATTTTGTCCATTAAATTTAAGTTTAACTACTAAGTAATCTTTTTGTACCATAATCACTGTAATTAATTTGTATTGATTTTAGTAATATTTTTTGTAAAAAACTAATTTGAACATATTAGAAATTAGAAATTATAATTATTCCAAATATGGAATCTATTTTAAAAATTCTAATAACATAAGTGGTAGAAATTAATTTAAAATTAATTCTACAAACGTGTCACGACAATAGGTTTTTTTAAGCAAAAATGTTTATAAGTTTTAATTGTTTTTATATCCAATGTAAATGTGGAATTGGTTACAATGAACTAAATTAGATTAATTGATGTAAATTTATTCTAATTAAACTTTAAAAATAAATTAAAATAGTATTTATCAATAAAAATAAATTATAAAAAAAATTAGTTCTGAATTTAAATTCAAAAAATTTCAATCTTTATCTAAAAATAATGTTGAAAAAAAAATACAAAAAATTCACCGTAAAATAATTTTGAAATTATTAATTAAAAAATGAAGTTTATTTTATCAAAATAAATTTCTAAAAGTGTCTAAAATTACTTTTATTATTTTTCACAAAATGACATAATAAGCAATTCATTTGAGAAAATAGTATTTTAAAACATATAAAGACTTTACAAAAAATTATATGTTTTATTATAAATATGTTTTATTTATATAAAACCATTATAAATAATATTTTAAAATTATTTATTACTATTCATATTACTAAGTTTAACCTCTATGTTATAAGTATCTCATTTAAATAATTATAATTATAAAATTTTGTTTCATAGAAACTCAGTTTTGCGTGTAATGAAAGCTAAGTCGTTGTTGTATGTAGAAAAATATTAACATAGTGTAGTGTATAATTAATGTTTAACTTGACATAAAATGAAATTAAATCCATTAAATAAATTTATTTTATTTGAAAAAAGGTTCATAAAAATTCAGGTTCTAATATTCTTCTCCCCTAAAAATTAATTTCACCCTCAAAATTAATTTGGGTTATCAAAAGATTAGTACTTGAAAGTTACTTTCATAGAAACCCACATTGAAAAAATGGTTACTAATACTTAATTTGAAAAGGGAAAGTTGGAACCATAACCGTTACCTAGAGTGACTCATAACTAGGTTTTTTTATAAGAGAACATAGGTTGAGAGGTTATGGCTAGGCCATCAGTTCCAGGCCTATCTTTGCACGAGACAACTAACCGAGTGGTCATGCATTAGTGGGGTTTGTTTTTACCAGGTTAATGTTGGGGTGAAGAAGATTCTGTTTGTGTTTGGTTGTTTTCTATTTTGACATTTTGGTTTTATGTTGGACTTTGTGGTTCTCACTTTCCCTTTAAAGTGTTTTCATAAAAAAAATAATTTTTAGTCAGATAAAGAACATGATTAGAAGAAAGTTGATGATAAAAAATACATAACCAAAAGAGGCTTAAAAAAGGTTATTGATATCATAAAAAACGATGATAACCTGGAAAATTTTTATTTCAAGACCCTTTCTCTTAAATTTGAATAATTTTTATGAGAAGATATACTTACATGATTTTATGACAACCTCACCTTTTTTGTGCCTTGATTAATTTTCATTTCCGATAATATTACAAGAAATGAAGGTAAATTTTTTCATTCCTAAAGAGATAACAAATCAAGAGATCCATAAATAGAATGATAGATCTTTCTATCTACTTTTAATTATCATCACAAAAAATAGGTTAGCACAAGTTATCCAATATTTATAAATACTAATATGGCAGGATAATAACTGAGTCTCTAAAACCTCATATGAAGCTTAACTTAAAACATTTCACAAACAGTAAACCTTATAACCCTTCCTAAATATAAAATTCCAAAAAATATGGTCACTAAATTTCTTAAAAACATCTTATCATTGATCCCCCATATATCATAAAGTAGATATCATTTTTCACGCACTAAACATGTGAATACCTTCATCTTGTATTATATTAAAACATGGTAATCACCATAAATACTTATTGGAAACATTCCTATTTCCTTATTCCAATGTTTATTAGATATATTAATTAAATCTAAAAATACTATAAACTTTTTCCATGATAGCACAAACTACTTTTTCAAAAAATCCTTTATCCGTTCTAAGGTAATTAATACCATCCAAATTACTTTTTCATATCCTACATATATTTATACAAACAAAATTATCTCAAAATTAAGAACATATTAAGGGTTATCTACCCTTAGTCAAAATTTCACCCTACCATTAAATCAATTTTCTAGTCCATCGGAACCCTTCAACATATTCTTGTAAATTATTAGTGAAAAAAAATTAAATTGAAAAATCCTTATATAATTCACCATTCATATTTCTTGAATCCAAATACATAAATACTTCAATTATTATACTCAATTCTTAATCCATAATAAGGACAACCCATCCTATTACTTAATAACTATTTATTTTCACATTTCATCTATAGTATCAGCATCATCATCATCAATATAACCTTTACTCGCACCACCTTGTTGATTCTATTTGGGAGCTTTCCACATAGAACATTGATTTTCAGAATGACCATTAGTTACACACATAAAGAATTTATCCATTGATGAAGTCCTAGGGAAGCCAATATTCCCATCTACTACATTAGACATAATATTAATTTTTACTTTTTAGTTACTTTCTTTGGTATTTATTTTCCATAGTAAAAATATCTTTTTGTTCCTCTAACACATTCACATGGGTGCTTCTTTCCGCATTCCCGTCAGAAATTAAACTGAATCTTCTTTCCTAAATGGTCACCATTACCTGAAATCTCAACGAACTATTTTCTTCTCTCATTTTGTGAGTCTGAGGGTTGGTTATGGTAAACATTGTTAATCATATTCCATGAAAATTGATTAGTCATGCGCACAATATCCTTCACTCCAGTGATCATCCCATTTGATTTATCATCATAAAATTTTATTTCATATTCAATATTAAACCAATTACTTATGATTCCCACCATTGACTAAAACTATAAAGAATAGTGGGAGTAGTAGTTATCATAGTGGAAAACCACATAATCACAAAAAATAATTTATAGGATGTCTAAAATTATGACACCTATTAAATCTATGAAACCTCAAGCTTATCCTTAGATACATCCCTAGAAATAACCCTAGAAATATCCAAAGGGATATCACTGAATATTTATCATACTTGTTTCCAAAGGTTGAAAAAAAATCCCTTAGGTACCAAATACAGTGAACCAAGCTTAACATACATGGATATTACATCAATTTAGATGAATATTCAGCACATTACAAAATTTCCTGCCTGAAGACCATAATAGTTTAGTGTCTTTGTAAACTTGGAAACAAAATCTTCTAACTTGGTGAAAGATCTTAAAAATCTCCCATAATGATATTCCCCTTTAGTACTCTTACTTAAGACCTTTCTTCATAACTCGAGGAAAGGAAACATAATAAAGGGGTGATATCATATGATTAGTAAGAGTAAACAAGGGAGATATGTAATCATAACAAGAGAATAAGGGTATGAGTACATAGAATTAACATTAGAAGATCATACCAATATATCAAAGATCATAATAAAGTATCATGGAGTAAATATTGGTACTTAATAAGATATGAATCATAAGGAAACAAATAGAATAATCCATGAAATGAAAACATAAGCATAAGACATGTGAGTGTGGCAAAAAAAACATATAAAATTATTTCCATAGCAATCAAGGGGCTAGGGTTTCCCATCAGTGGTTGATTAGAGGGGGAGACTTAAACAATTCCTCTCTAGTGTCATCTCCCCTCCCCACTCTCCTTTTGATTTTTCCATTTTTTCAACCTCCTAAATCTCTTCCCTTCATCATTCCCTTCAACTCCTTCCCCTGATATGTGGTGGTCTATAGGTTTTCTCTATCTTTCCTTCATTCCTGGATTGTTTCTTATCTATATTTAATGAGGCTTTGCTCCCCCTAAGATTCTACTTTCTTTGGCCTTCATTGGTCCTTTTTATTCATTGGTTTCTTTCTCTCCATGGTTTTGGCTGACTAATGAGGCCTTTTTCATCTCAATCTCAACTATTTCTCCTAAATTTATTCCAGTAGACTCTATTTCAGTATGATTAGTGGCTCTCATGGGGTTTTAGGATGTGTTGGTTGAGAGATCATT
Source organism: Viscum album (assembly GCA_963277665.1). NCBI lineage: Eukaryota > Viridiplantae > Streptophyta > Magnoliopsida > Santalales > Viscaceae > Viscum > Viscum album. Next base: position 1,745,797,159 of record OY728151.1, on the reverse strand, counting down.
TTTTTCATAAGAGTTACAATCCATGTTGGTTCACTTATATCTTAGTGTTTTAGTATTATTCATTGGTTACGTTTTGGGACTTTCTATTCTCAGGTGGTATTTTTCTCATGGTGGTGTTTTTTGATCATGATTTATGTTTGGACTTATGTAGTTTTGGATTTGTTCATGGATTTCATCCTCAACATCAACAGAAGTTTTAGGTGATGTTGTTTTCACTTGTCGGTGTTCACTCCTACTCTTCTCTTGCTCGAGGATTACACCACTCTCCTCCTTGTTAGATTTGTATGGTGGTTTTTAAAGTTTATTTGGAGGTGATTTGTAGTGGTCGATGACATTACAGGGGGTCACAATACTCAGTGATGTGGATATTTATTATTGTTAGTTATCTCGGTTCATTGATGGTGCTCCATTTTTCTCCCACAATAGCGATGATGGTTCCATTGAATTTTATTTTCATCAGGTTATTATTTTTTAGTGGTTTCTTGGAATGTTCTCTATTTTTTTTTCATTGGGGTTGTTGTTGGATTTTGGTGATTCTAGTATCTTCGGTAGGAGTGATGTATTCAGAATGGAATTCGACAAGAAGTAGGTAGGTGGATCGAGGCTGTCATCAACAATATTAGGGTAATGGAACTAGGATCAATGCGGTTTGTGTAGCCTTTTTTTATTTGGATAGCATGGAATCGACTTATGTGTGGTTTTGAATCTACAGTTTGTTTGAGAACTATTTTGAATTTTGAACTTATAATGTGAAATATGGGGTCCGCTATTTTTGAATGTACGGTTACCACTAAACCTTAAAGAGGCTTTTAAAAAATAAAAAATGGATAATATTCATGTATTAATACCAAGGAGATCGTAGTGGAATGGTTCCACTCCTCAAACTATATTAGTAGTCAATATTCACTCCCAATACCATCATAGTAGACTAATTCCATTACCGAACAGGGTCCACTCCCCATTCCAGCCCTGTATTAATAAACCAAGTTTACCTCCCATTCCATCCCTATATTACTGAACTGAGTTCACTACTTCTTCTAGCCTTATTTTACTAAATCAAGATCACTACTTATTCTAGCCCTATATTTCTGAATTAGATTCACCTCCCATTCCATCCCTGTATTACTGAATCGAGTTCACTCCTCCTTCCAACCTTGTATTGGTGAACCAAGTTCATTCCTCATTCCATACCTATATTACTGAACTAGGTTCACTTATCATTATAGATCTATTTATCTCATGAGATATATAAATCTTTACCTAATTAATTGGAGGGATATATAGTTCCCACCCATCAAATAATGAAATCATATATACATGTTCCATAAGATAATAAAACATTCATCATATCACGACCCTTAATAAATAAATGGTTTTCATAAACATCATATAATAACCCATGAAATGAGATGGTTATCATAAAAATTTCCTCATATCATAATATATGTAAAATAGATAGGTTTCATAATCATTTCATCATAGAATAACTATTGAATGGAATAGGGTTTCATAAGTGTTTTATCCTGGTATAACCTGTAGAAGATAAGTAGGTTTCATGAAAATCTTATCAACTTTATCATAAACCATTCAAATAAATAAATGAGAATGGTGTCCTTGGATCATAAACCAAGTAAAGCAGAAAATATATCAAAGGATATCATCTTAGATGGAGATGGACTTTTAAATATCACCTGAAACATAACTTTTCTTTGAAAACCACTTTTTAAAAACATATAACATTTTAAAATAATTTTCCTTGAAACAAAGTTGAAAAATATATTAGAACAATGAAAAATCATTTTAAGTATTTTTTGAGCAAAATATACATTCAAATTTTGAAAATATTTTTCTTAAAACACAAACATTTTCAAAACACTTCCCATTTAAAATAACCTTGAAAATATATAAAGGAAGCTTTGAAAACTATTTTAAACACTTTTTAAAATGTAATTTTTTTGAAAAAAAAATATTTTATTTTTTTATATAAATAATTTAAATAATATTAGGAATACATTTTCTTTTAAAAATATCCTTGTGAAATTTGATAGGAATCTTTAAGAAAATAACAATGGGAAATCTGTAAATATTGGACATTCATTTTTCAGTGTAAAAAGTTTAGAAAATTACCTTGATCAGAGAAAGAAAAGGAGATTACATTTAAAAACATTTTTTAGAATGTAAAACACGAGTAAAAATTTATTTTACACAAAATATTTTTTTTATAAAAATGGGTTTTTGGATAAAACAAATTTCCGACTAAAGAGAGAAGTAAAATCATATTTTCTTAAAGACACATTATTAATTATCTTAAGTACCAAAGTGTGGAAAAATGGTACCAATACATGTAGAAGTCATGGATAACTAGAGGATAAGAAGATTAATGAGATTTATTGAGATATTTAAAATAATATTTCATCAATGGAAGCATAATTATAGATAATATCTATAAATGATGAAATTGTAGCAATAAACTGTTACGAATTTGGTAACTTTGAATAATAATAATATGGAAAAAAATTAACTGTAAATGAAGCATCAAACATCAATAAAATAAGGATATTCATGATATAACATGTCAAAGGGAAGTATATAACCCTTATATAAAAATATATGTGCATAACATGGAATGTGTGTCAAAGAAGAAAAATTGAGACAAAATTACTTTACCGATTTGTTAACTTTTTAACCATAAACCCCATGAAATAAATATCATAATGGGATATGTAAATACCCATAAATTTAATTAAAATAATCATATAATTCATTCATGATAATTATATACTCCAAACAAAAGAAATTAGTGGTGAAAAAGGTATAAATCTCACAGAAATAAAAGTGAGATGAGAAAACCCTTACATTAAGTCTTGACTTTCATTGTACACGTTCAAAAAACCTATATAATAAGTATAATGTTTTTTATAAATATACTAAAGAACCATATTATCATATATCATAACATTTATTATTTTATTATGACTCTATATTACCCCTTTTATTAGCAATTACAAGTTAATGTTATGTTTCAAGTAGTATTTTCTTTGTTTTTTGTATATGTTTTGACTTGTTGTTCTTGATCCTATTAGTTAGATCATTATTTAATTATTTAAATAAGGTAAAAAATTATTTGGATATCATATATATCAAATATATAAATATTTATAATAATCTATAAAATATAGAAATATGAAATGTAATACACCATTTATGGAGACGGTAGGTCGTACGTACGCATGAACCATGTTTCCGTTTTATTCTCATATTGAAGGAAACAACGTAAATGACATATATATATATATATATTATCATTAAAATATAATTATTATTTCATATATATCATAAAATTTTACTAATCTCATATTTAATACATTCCATGTAATGTTTGAATGAATCACATCACTTTGAGGAGGCTGTAGTCCACATGTCCACAAACGAAGTTATCATATTTGCACAAAATGGAAATAATGAAGGTATGTTTTATGTAATAATTAAAGAAATATAAAATAATAATAAATATAATAAATATAATATGAAAATAGGTTTTCCATCATAATTACGAACCATGAGAGGTGGTAAAGGAAAAACGAACGACATCATTTCGCAAGACGAGATTCCTCCATACACACGAACGGTAAGTTCATTACCCATTTGATGGAAGTGTGTGTAGGTGTATGTTGAAAACTTCGAATAAAAAAATACAAGTATATTTAGGATAATAAAGTTATTAAATAATGATGGAATAATAATAATTTAGAGGGTGGATAATTAAAATAAAACAAAAGAGCTCATGGAAGGATTTTACCTCTTCTTTGGATAACACCTCTTGGTTTGCACTGAAGGAATTCCATGGTTAGATTTATTATAAAATAGAGGATTATAGGATGAATGGTGGAAATTTTTGTAGAGATTTTGGAAGATTTTTCTGATAAAAAGATCTTGGGATGTGTGAATAAGTGGAGGGGGGGGGGGGGGTGAGTTCCCTTTTATAGTGGAGGAGGAGTGATATTATTGTAAATATAAAAAGACTGACACTATTGAGCTGTCTCCCTTACATCATATTCCTCCAATAATTTTCCATTTTAATTAAAATATGGGAATTAGTCTAAATATTTCCATAAAACAGATTTTGGACATTTTTAGATTATTTGGGCCCTTAAATTAAAGATCAACAACTAAGTAATTTTGTTTTTACCTTAATCAGTGTAATTAATTTTAATTACAGTCCTTAATGTTTTTTCAAAGACTTAGTTGAAATTATTAGACATTATAGATTATGATGATTCCAAATATGGAATAAATTTTTATAAATTATAATCACATAAGTAGCATAAATTAATTTAAAATTAGTCCTGTAGACGTGTTGCGATAGTGAGTTTTTTGAAGCGAAAATGTTTAAAAGTTTAAATTGTTTTTATATCCAATTTCAATTTAAAATTGGATCCAGTGAACTAAATTGGATTAATTGATTTAAAATATTACTAATTTAACTTTAAAACTAAATTAAAATATAATTTAACAATATAAATAAATTATATGAAATTTTTTTTTTGAATTAAAATTCGGTATTTTTCGCTATTCATCCAAAAACAATATTTTTCAGAAAAATCCCAAAAAATCACCCTAATATAATTTTGAAATTATGAATTAAAAAATAATATTTATTTTATAAAATTAAATTTCTAAAATTATCTAAAATTTCTTTAATTATTATTTATAGAAGGATATAAAAACCAGTTTATTTGAGAAATAGTATTTTCAGACATATAAAGACTTCACAAAAATTATATGTTTTATTATAAATTTGTTTTATTTATTTAAAATAATTATAAATAATATTTAATTTTTTTATTACTATTCATATTACTATTTTTAATGGCTATGTTATAACTATCTCGTTTAAATAATTATAATAATAAAATGTTGTTTCGAAGAAACTTAGTGTTGCGTGTAACACAAGATATGTTGATGTAGAATGTAGCACACGATTAAAATAGTGTATAATATAAATAATGTTTAAATGGGTGTATCATTCAATGAAATACATTAAATTAAATTAATTTATTAAAAAAATTTTTCACAAAAACTCAAGGTGTTACACTATTTTCTTCACAATTCTCCAAATTTGAAATTGAATTATGGTGAACATGAAATGATTAATGAAATGTATAAGTGAATTAAACTGATTATAGATTTAGATAAATTATGAAAATAAGATCCAATCCATTTAAAAAAGACTTGGGTTCAAGAGTTTCTTCATAAATATGCACAAGATTTTTACAAAATCCATCGTTGTATGTTTACAATTGACGCTGAACGAGACAAAGTTATAAAACCCACAAGTTTATAGTTTGACATTGAATATTGTGGTAAAATCCTTCCTGTGACATATAGTACCCTGATCGGAACCACTGGGTCCAAACTGGAGTGCCACATGACCACATGTGCACCTCCCCGTACACAAGAGGCTACCGACCAGCCGTGAGGGTCTAAGTCTGCCATTAGGGAGACTATACCCTCAATATGAATCTTTTAATAAATAGAAATATAATATAATATATAATAAATTAAATAATTAGAGTAAACATGAAAAAACTATCTCTTGGGAATACTGGTTATACAAAAATTAAACAATCACCCAAAGTGGAAAGCCAAACTAGAGAATAATGTAAGACAGTAAATAAATAAATAAAATGCTATGGAGTTATCCAAATTACATCTTAATCTAGCCCCATATATAAGATCCTCTTCTCATCTATCATCCAAGATACGTTTTTCATTACTAAGATATATATACATGAAGTGTTCATTTACATCAGGTTTCCCATGCATGATGTGAGTAATAAAACCCAATAGAACACCATCAGTTCATCCTTTGAAAATGTGCACATATAGAAAAAGATATTCCATGATGATAATAAATGGATAAAAAAGCAGAAAAATACACAATCACATACCATGCGGTCTTTCATAAACCTGCCTACCATAAACCCCTGACCATTACTACTTTGGAACCATACCAGAAGGATAATGAGGAGATGTCATAAGTAATAAAAACTAACCACAAGGATAGTGAGAATTTTTCTTTACAACCTAATGGCATATTGAATACATGGGACATAGAATTTCCGAGGCCTCAGGTAAGGAAACCAACTCAACATAACACTAGGAAATGAGTGTGATACTCACCAAACACTAGGAATCGAGAAACCCGATACTTGGAATCCAGGAATCAAGTGCTTCCTCAACATGACACTCTATAGAATCATATTATCTCCACCCTGTGCTCATGAACATTATCACCATCATCAGAATTCATTCTCACTCCTCCTTTATGGGATATTCATTTCATGACATCCTCTTATTTTGATCACCAAGAATGATACCTACAATGGTAAGGTAACATACAGAAAAATATAAAGAATATAATTAAAGCATTTCATTATGAGAATAAAGTAGAAACACACACACACACACAAACACACACACACACAAACACATATATGATAATCATCAAACCTGACCAAACGGGCTACAATAATAATTATGGAATCAATAATCATAAACCGATCTCATGTGACACACACACACACACAACCAAATGAATTAAAAAAAAAAAAATCAAGGTATTCCAATATAAGAACTATGTCAAGGGAACAAGTCTATACAAGAGCCCCACAAGGTAAGGAACCTCCTACCTCAAATTCATTGATCGAGAACTTCAAGGTTTTTCAAGAAATCATCACATGAATCATGCCCACATATTTGTCATATCAAATTGATCTCCAAGTTTTCTAAGCTTAAAATCCAAAAATATTAGTTTAAAATAATAATAATCTCTCTATATTTCTAAACACACAATCCCAAGATTTTAGAAAATTTGAGATATATTATAAAAAATATTATTATTTAAATTTGACAATTATAACAGAGCTGTTGAATTAGAAGGTATAAATGTAAGTAATAAAATTATGAAATTTATGTATAATTATACTAATAATTACAAATATATTGATCAATTATTAAGAAATAAGTAAATAGTTTTTTATAAAGTCATTTTATGCTTTGAAAATGCATTTTCTTCAAAATTGATTTTTATGGAATTTTATGTGTGAAAATTATAATTAATTAGGACAATTTTATAAAATTTATTTGAAAAAATTGAATTAATTTCTAAAATTATTGTGCCAAAATTATCTTAGAGTGAAATTTTGAGAATTTTATGGAAAGTTAGATTTTTAAATGAATAGTGAAGAATACTAATATTTATTAAAAACAACATTTTCATTTCAAGAATTTAAAAAGATTAATATGATTTTCAGATGATTTAAAAGTAAAATTAGATAACTAATATTAATAAAAATACAATAAATTTCATTATAATAAATTTTATTTTTTATTTTGGTATAAGAAAATTTTATACTCAAGAAAACATTTTTTTCTAGAAAACTGATTTCATCACGTTTTGTGGGTTTAATTTCAAATTTAATTCTACCACTCATAGAAATTTATTCTTGAAAAATGGATTAAATATTTGGAATCATGAGGTCTAATTTTTGAAAATAGTTCCATTTTAGTTTTGGTCACTATGAATAGTAACCATAGTTATTTTTTTACCACAATAAATGTAAAATGGGTTAATTAGGGTTAAAATAAAGTGATAAGGATTAAAATTGATTCAAAAATATCATTTATCCTATTTTATAAGTTTAGTTCGTCTATATCTATAATATTCTAGAATATATGGCCACTTGGTTCCATTTTTCTTATATTATTAACTTTATATTAATTTAAGAAAAGAATAAATACAACATGTCACTCTCTTGAATTTAATTTCTCTAAAATTATTACATAATGATAAAAAGAGGATAAGTTCTCTAATACATGTTTATTTGAAAAAATAGTTATTTTTTATCATTTTAAATTTTTTATAAATTTTTTGATTGAATAATTAACTTAAATACTTATGCATCACTGACACAATATTTATTCAATTAATAGAAAAAAAATAAATGATTTTAAAAATATTAAAAGTAATAATTTTTTTGTTAATTATTGTGTTACATGATTTTTTTATAAAAATATGACATGTTAGGTATTTTCTAGAGGTTTATATTCTAATTCCATAACTATGTTGATGTCTTCAATGTCAATTTAAATGAATAGTGTCAAAAATTAAATTAATGATATTTTATGTTAAGTAATATTTTATTAAATTATTTTAAAATAATAAAAACATATAAAGAGGAAAATTAGGTTGAAATATGGTCTTAATCTTATACCTTGGTAATTTATGATCAAAATTTTCCCTTATAAATAATGTTATAAACCTTTAATATTAAAAAAGTCATTACCATGGTTAAGATTAAAATTGGTTAACGAAGTGGTTGAACTAAAAGATAATGTTTAAAATAAAAACAAAAACTATATAAATTTTATTGGTTAATGATATTTAGACGTTATGATAATTTTATTTTAGTCTCTTTCCATTTGAAATAATTTTTCTTCAGAATGACTTAATTATATTTTAATCTTTTTTTGTAATTCCAAGTGTGTCCTTTCACTCCCTTATAAAAGGACACCCATTATCTCTTTTATTTAAACAACTTAGAGCCATCTATATAGACCAAAACCTAGAAAATTATCTTCTAAAATTTACTATACACAAATTTTAGGTTTTGGTATTCTTAAAATACCATTCCAATGGTTCTTAATAATTGATCTAAAGGAGGCCAATCGAAGGATAGGTAATTGTCTTACCTGAACTCTTTCAATTTATTTCTTATTCCAACTCCTCTAAATCCATTTTATCCTTTATAAAATAATTAATTTTGTATCTTATTTGTATTTAATTTTTATTATGATTATTTAACAAACATTATAAATATTATTTTTGTCCTATGGAAAGCGAAAACATTGCTCCTACGTACATACTTATTATAGTTTCCATGTAGCAGTGTAATTCCTTTTTCATCACCAATTTAGTTGGACGATTATTATAATGAGTTTGAAGTTTATATATTTAATTTATAAAATAAATATTACTATTTAATTATAATATCATATCTATCTTGTTACTTTTTAGTCAGTTTGAAAATGATAACATCGCTCGTGCATATGTGTGAACGACCACCTCCACAGAGGGATGTGATTCTTTTTTCATTTTTGATTTACATGGATGGTAATAATTTTAGATTTAATGAATATATAAGATATATATATATATATGATATTATAATGATTATAAAAATGTGAATTATTATTTATCTTTCTTTTTTTTCTGTCCTTATAAATGAGAAAACAACGTTCTTGCGTACGTACGACAAACCATCTCCATGAATGGTTTAATTCATTTTTATATCCATAAATTTTATATATTAAATATGTATATATATAAATATAATTAATATATATTATATTTATATCATGATAAATTTGTTTAATATTATGGAACCATGATCAAAGTACAAGAAACAAAATTACTAGACCAAAATTCTCAGGAAAATTGAAATAGTTAACACCCAGAAATGACTAATTTAACAAGGAATTAATAACAAATGAGTGTTAAAATGTTAAAAGTGTATCATATATGATATTATAAGTTTTTAATTTATTATTATATATAATTATAATAAATTTAAATATATTTTACATAATCTTAGATAACTATTGAAGAAAGTTGAACTTGAGGTAAGAGAATTTCATCTCACTTTTATTTATGTGAGACACATGTCATATTCAAAACTTGTATATTTTATGTGGTGTATATACTACCCATGAATGTATTTTAAGATATTTCACATGAAAATTATGGGATATAAATATCCATATAATGTTCTTTCTTTCATGGGTCTTATGATTCAAATTTACCATAACAGTAAGGGATTTATGTTAAAATCTCATTGTTTATCGGGATTGTTTATGATTAAGATTATGATAATGAATTATCATGATCTATATATTATAGATATAAATAATTTTATACTACTATAGTTATTTTTATGATTACATTTTTTCCTTTAATTTTCACCACTTTAAGTACTCAATAGACTGAAGGAACATTTTTAAGAAAAATTGACTTTATTTCTCTCATAGATCGAAAATACTTTTTAATCATTATTAATGTTATCTAAATTTTTGTCAAGAATATTTTTTCTATTATACAATGATTTTTAAATTTATTTTCACCCATGTTTTACTTTTTACAAAAAAATTTAAAATAATTTTTCTTGCCATTTTTTTAACATGGTACTTTTGACTTTTATAAAAAATGTAAAAGTAGTTTTTGTTTTAAAATACATGACATGAATTTAATTTCTTGACTTCATGATCAATAAATGATTTGAAGATTACTTTACATGTTTCCAAGGTTATTTTAAAATAAAAATATTCCATAAAATTTTGGAAATCTTTAGATTTTAAAGAAGTTATTTCAAAGTAAAAGGGTATTTTATTCAATAAATACTCCAAGTGTTATTTTAAAGAAATTTTCATATAATATGAAATAATTTGATGTTACTTATGATTTACTAGGTATATTATCCAATGATTCAATCCTTATTATTTATTTAGACGGGTTATGATTATGATGATGAGATGTTTATGAAACATGTTTCCTTTCCATGTGTTATGATATATGATGAATGATTTATAATTTTTTGGAACACATATGAATGGATTTTGATTATTTGAAAGACAGATAAATCATGAGATAAATATATTATGGATGAACCAGATTTCATATTCACAATTTTATGCATAAACATGATTTCATGTGCATAATTTTATGTGTGGACCAAATTTTTATGTCCATAATATTATGTGTAGACCTAGTGTTCATGTACATAATATTATGAATGAAACTGGTTTTTTTGTCCATAAGACTGTGTGTGTACTTGGTTTCATGTTCATAGGTTTATGTGAGGGCCTGATTTCATGTATTTAACTTAATGAGTGAACCTGTTTATATTTATACATGTTTATAATGTTATAATCATAGTTTTTTCCACATTGATATATCTATGTTACGATATCATGGATCATGATTGATTATTGATGATTCTACACTCTTATAAATATATTATAATATTATGATAATGTTTTATACCATGGACCATGTTTATGATCTATGAGATACTGGGTATGAACATTGAAATTTATGATTTCAATCTCATACACTTATGTGTACCATATAATCATTCATGAACATTGATCGATATATCCTATGTTTATCCTTATTGAGAATTTGAAATCAACCTTTATTATGTTTTAATTTCACCAGGTTAAGAATAATGGTTTTAAGTATGATATACCTAGGAAGCATTCTATATGGGAAAATTTTAATATATTCCATGAAATCAGAGGATTATGTATCTATTTTCCAAATACACTAAACTTTCATGGTTCTGGTGTGGATTTTAATGTTATGTATTGAATATAAAAATGATGTAATATTTATGTATGAAAAGTGTGGGTCACTATGCCTAGAAATGATTCTATTATTTTATTTGTGAAAGGTATAAAAACAAAACATTAAATAAAATTTTTTGTCTCCTGAATAATTTCCAAATTATCTGTCTAATAAATAGGTTTAGCTGATCATTTATTTCTTAAAGAAAATCATAATTTTTATTATTTAATTTTTCTCTCTCCCTAGAATAATCCTGGATCAACTTGATATAATAATTATTTATCATTTATTGATAATTTCCAGATTATTATTATTTAAAAATTATTTATCCTTAATTTCTAGAATCCTAGGAAGAATTATATTTATAATTTTCCTTAAAAGGATACCTGGTAAAATATCACCTTGAGTTTTTTTCAAGAATAGAGGAGAGAGGGAGTTTCACCATGTCTGGAAAAGTAGAAAAAGAATTTGGTTTGATAAAGGAGGACTTCAAAGATATTGGTTTAAGGGGTTTTCTAGACTATCTAAACATAATGAGGGATTCAAAAAACAAAGACAATATGGTTTATATATTTTAGAATAAGGCTATTCATGTACAAGTTTTCACCATTAAGGACCAAAAATTAAATTCATCATTTAATTTTTCTTTTAAGAGACTCTTAATTTTAGTTAATTTATAATCCAACATTTGGGATTACAACCTTTAAATGATTCAAAATAATTAATTACCATGATTTAAAGCATTTAGGAAGGTATGATGTGCGTTATTCGTGAAAACATGGAAGAGGGAGATGAAAAATATGGGTTTAATAGCCTTTTCTGAAAGAAGTCATTGCATAGGAGTAACATGGTTTTCCCTTATTTTTCTCTTAGGTTTCACATAGGGGTATTGGATTCTCTTTAAACATCATCTGAAGTTTAGGAACGCACCTTACATAGCTCATTCCTCCATAACGTGATAGCTATGTTACCCATTTGTAACCTGTAAGAACCTGGATCTTCTTTTCAGGTATGTTTTCCTTTTCTAGTCGTTTTTGAGAAAAAGAGGAATTTAGGGAAATTTTTGATGTACACATCGTGTACTTTATGAGTACACACCATGTACTCAGTTACCAGTGGCAGCCATGTGCTGGCCGTGTAGCGGCCTTGAACACGACCATATGTGGTGACATGGAGGCCGCATAAAGCAGGGCTCAGTAAGGGAAAGTACATGCTATGTACTTCAAAAGTACATTTTGTATACGTTCTTTTTTTCATTAAATGTTTTGGGGTCGCGTCTAATCACCAGAAAGGCCTTATTCTCGACCTAGTTCCTTCGAGAACTCCCATACAAGCGGGATATTTCTCCGAGCCCCCGAGCGAGCATCTGATATCTGATTCAACCATCGTCGATTGAACTGGGATCGCCTCAGTAAGCTCTTCCTTCTGCTAGAGCTTCGTTTCATGACTCATACTCCTTCTCAAGTTATCCTCCATTGAAAATTTTATACGTTTTTGTAGATCTACAGTTTTCTTGGGCGATTCAAGGCTTGAGGTTCACATATAGCGATCTACCAACACTGAGGTAGGAGGTTTGTGCCTTTATGTTGAAAGTTCTTGTGTTATATGTGCAATTTTTTCCAATACCCTAGAACGGGGTTTTGCTTGTTTACCGTTTCAACCCTATTATTTTACTACGATAATAGTATACATGATTAGAGGTTAATTGGATACGAATAGGGTTGATTGCTATGCCTTGGAAGTGTTTTCCCATGCATGTTCTGTTTATGACCGTTTGTTCTAGTTTATCCTGTTAGGATTCCTAGATGTTTCCCATGCCTAGTACAGCAGGATGGGGTGATTATTTTTATCTGACATGCTTGATATGCTCTAGACTGTTTAGCCAAGTAGTTCATGAGGTTTAATTTGGCTGTATTGTATTTCTATGCTCGTTGACTTACACAGGGCTGTGTGAACCTGGTGTAGTAGACTAAGGGTAGTTGACCATGTGAGCTTCCTTAGAGAGACTTTAACCACTTTTGACTATAAGGGGAATTGACCGTGTAAGTTTTCTCAGAGAGACTTTATCACTTTAGACTATAATAGGAATTGACTGCGAGTGCTTCCTCATAGAGTCTTTGTTATATCCTTGTAATTTGAACCAGAGGTGTAGACTATGTGTGCTTCCAAGAGGGATGCTTGTGTTGCTTGGTATGACTAGAGGGTATTGGCTCTGAGTACTTCCCATAGGGTAACCTGTTTGTGTTTTCATGCTTGATTAGTTGTTTACTTGATATAAGAAACTGAATTATTTAAAATTGTGGATTATTTACTACTCAGTAATTACTTGTTTACTGCTTCCTTTTATTTATTACCTGCTATATATTCACTGAATGTTAGGAACAAATCTTTTAGTAGTTGCCTACTGGGATTTAATCCCGCACCCAAATTGGGAAAATATTTTGGGCCCAAAAAAATTATATTACAGTAGGTATAGATAAGGGTAAGTTCCCTTCACCTTCATGTACTTGACTGCTATGGAGCTGGAGATCATGGGACCAAGTTGAGGCTTGAGATGTTGAGGAGTTGTTTATGTATTTTTCTTTTGTACTTGAACATAGTACTATTTTGTATTCCAGTATTGCGATTTGTTTTGCTGCTTTCATAGACATATGTATCATGAATTTTTTTATATATATTCTCCAAATGTTTATTTCTTCAATATTCTCTTGTTTCTTGTTGTTTGGAATTACTATTGATTCCGCTATTGTATATCTGTTTTACTTCCATTGTGTTACTCTGCCAATGAGGGAATGGTTTCCCCACTATCACACCCAAGGCCCTCACTACTAGTCGGAAGCCTCTGGTGTTCAGGGAAATGTGCTTGAGGTCATGTGATCATCTGGGTATGGGGCGTCTCTGGGCAGCTTCCGGAACCGGGATATTACTTAACCTTTGGAAAAGAAAAGTTACCTTTACATAGTGTGAGGGTTATCCTTACATGGGTATTGAAAGTGTAATGTTACCCTTATATAGGTAAAACTGGCCTTTACATGAGAAGGTAAGTACCCTTATGCAAGATATTCTGAGGTATTTACCTTTACATGAGTAGGGTTTACCCTTACATGATATTTAGATTAAATTTATGTGTTTTTAAGAACTCATAAGTCACCCTTACACTACTATGGAGGTACTTTTATGCAACAGTTCGGATTAGAAAATTACCCTTAAAAACCTTAGAAAACAAAACATACCCTTACATAACACATAGAACTCCACCTTACATTTGCACATCCTTTTTAAATGTGAGCTACCCTTAATTAATTAAGGGAAAATACCTCTTACCTTCATGTAGTCTTTGTAAAAAAAGATTTACCATATGCAAATCAAAGGTGTTTTATAATGAAAATAATTTACATGGAAATGTTTAATTTTCCACATAAAAGACTTATAAATTATATCAAAACTAGGGTTTTAAGAAAAATTAAAATTGATAATATTAAAATTCTATCCCTATAATGATATCTCATCCCTAAGAAGTATCTTTAGTAGTATTGGTTAAATAACTCAGGCCACTGATATCGAGCATCACACTCCCACTCCCATATCTTCTCATGGATCTCTTCCAGCTTCACAAGATATGAAAACATGGTTCCATCTTTCCTTGAAAGAATTTATCAATCTAATCAATGATCCACTCTGGGATATCCTCATAATATGCATCTGGATCCATCTTAATTTCCTAAAAGTATATAACATGTACCACTAGAGTTGAGACATTATAAACACATCATGCATACCACAGTAGAGAGAAGTAAGGTCCTGATGGTATTCCACTTGCCCAATTCATTCAGTTATCTAGAAGGGTCTAACATATTGTGACTCCAGTTTCCATTACTTTCATAAACGATGATTCTCCAATATAGGTGAATCACATAATAAATTTTTGTCATCAATAATGAACTCTAAAGTTAATATCCTTGAGTATGTAAATGATTTTAACTTGTTTTGAGTGGTCACCAACTTCTTGATGATCAATTGAACCCTCTCCGAGGTCTTTTTCACCATACCAGGCTCAATAATTATTTCCTTACCTACCTCATTTCGACATAATAAAAAATTGGAAGACCATCCATAGAGATCCTCAAAAGGTTCCATCTGAATTGGATTCTTGAAACTAATTTTGTAATTGAACTTCATCAATGTTATGTTCTTATCCCAAGCTACACCAATGTTTAGAACACAATATCAAATCATACCATATTTTATGAAAATTGTTTTCTTTTAATGTTTTTATATCTTAGGATGGTTTGTTGTGATCAGTATCAGTTGAGTCCCTTGAGATTAATATTAGACCTACCAAAATAATGACATTAAACATGAATACCTATAAGAAATAATGACCAAGGGGAATCAATGTAGGTGTACTATCTAATGAACATTCTTCTTTTTTAACTCATCTACTGTGTAAGTCTCTCAGATCGGTAAGAACTGAGAAAACCTTTTTAGGTGATCCTTAATCACCTGGATAGTTTCACGACACCTTAGGGTCCTTGGTAACCCCATCAGAAAGTCCATCGTGATGACCTACCACTTATATATGTTAACTGTAAGTGGCTATGGAAAACCACTAGTACACTAGTTCTTGTCCTTTACCCTATAGAAAATAAGGCATCACAGAAAAAACCCAACAATGTGCCTCTTCATATCTATCCACCAGAACTATCATATGAAGTCATGATACTTATTTTTCACACTAGGATGTACCAACCACCTACTTGTTAACTCGACTCTTCTTGATCGAGTGCGAATGAGGTATCTATTAGATTCTGAAGGCCTAGTTCTATGGGAAAGTATGTCAAGGGAGGACCTAATTACTATATTGACCATATGCAAGGATGAGATCTTGTGTTTCTAGGGGGGTGTATGGGTTCCAACAGACTTACATGAGGAGTTGATGCAGGACTATCATTCCTTAGTTTGGGTAGTTCATCTTGGTGTCACCAAGACATATCGTGATCTACACTATCAGTATTGGTGGCCTGGTATGAAAAGAGATGTTGCTGGTTTCGTCATGAAGTGTTCCATCTGTCAGCAGGTGAAGGTGGAGCATCAACGAATAGCATGGATTTTACAGTAGTTACCCATTCCTATGTGGAAGTGGAATGATGTCACGATGGATTTCATGACAGGGTTGCTGAGGTCACCTCAAGGGAATGATGCAGTATGGGTTGTCATTAACAGACTCACAAAGGATACTCACTTCTTGCCGATTAAGGAGACCTTCAGTTTTGATGAGCTACGAAGGCTGTACATCCAAGATATTGTATATCTTCACAGGGTTCCACACTCCATTGTTTCAGACCAAAATGAAAATTTTACTTCTTGGGTCCGGAAGGGGCTTCAGAAGGATTTGGGTACACAGATACTTTTGAGTACAACTTACCATCCCCAGATAGATGGCCTGTCCGAGCATATGATTCATGTGCTTGAGTACATTCTACGAGCATGCATTCTGGATTTTGGATGTTCTTCGGAAAATCTCATACCTCTTGTGGAGTTTTCCTACAATAACAGTTTTGAAGAAACTATTCAGATGTCACCTTATGAGGCTTTGTACAATAGGCCATGCCGATCAACCTTATGTTGAATGGAGGCAGGAGAGGAAGCTATGGTGGGACCTTGTCTTGTTCAAGTACCACATAGAAGATAGATTTGATTCGGAAGAGGATGGCTACTGCACAGTCGTGATATAAATCTTATGCTGATCAGTGGATATGAACTTTGGAGTTTGAGGTCGGGGATCATGTTTTCTTGCGTGTCACACTGAGGTTGGGGCACAGAAGGATTAGGAGACATGGTAAGCTTTCGTCTAGGTACTTTGGGCCGTTTAAGGTGTTGGAGAGAGTTTTCCCAGTTTCCTATCAGTTGCAGTTACCTCAGAGGTACCAGGATATGCATGATATCTTCAACGTTTCTCAGCTTCGATGTTACTTCTCATACCCATATCATGTCTTCCAACCCGAGGAGGTTGAGTTGGAAGTGAATGCATCTTTTGAGGAGCATCCTATCCAAATTTTATATTGAAGTACGAAGGTTCTCCATGGCCGGTTTATTCCTCTGGTGTGAGTTCTATGGTATCATGGGCCAGTGTAGGACAAGACTTGGGAGAGAGAGGCGGATGTACGATCATAGTGGCTGGAGCTATTCAGGATTTCTTCTTCTAGGTCACCTTGCTGGGGAAATTCAAGGACTAATTTCTATAAGTGGGGAAGTTTGTAAGAACCCGGATCTTCTTTTCAGGTATTTTTTCCTTTTCTGGTCATTTTTGAGAAATAGGAGATTTTTTTGAATTTTTTGAATTACACGCCATGTACATTACGAGTACACATCGTGTACTCGATTACAACAGGTAGCCATATGTTAGCCATGTAGCGGCCTTGCACACAACCATGTGTGGTAACCTAGAGGCCGCCTAAAGCGGGGATATGTAAGGGAAAGTACACACTGTGTACTTCAAAAGTACATGCCAGTTACTTTCTTTTTTTATTAAATGTATCGGGGTCGCGTCTAATCGCTAGAAAGGTATTATTCTCGACCTAGTTCATCTGAGAGCACCCGTACGATCGATATATTTCTCTGAACCCCTGAGCGAGCATCCAATCTATGATTCGACCAACGTCGATTGCATTGGGATTGCTTCAGTAAGCTCTTACTTCTACTAGAGCTTCATTTCATGAATCATCCTCCTTCTAAAGTTATCCTATATCTAATGTTTTAGACTTTTTTGTAGATCTACGGTGTTCTTGGGCGATTCAAGGCTTGAGGTTCACATATAGAAATATCCCAACACCGAGGTAGGTGGTTTTTGCCTTTCCATTGAATGTTCTTGAGTTATATGTGCAATTTTTTCCAATACCCTTGAACGGGGTGTTGCGTGCTTACCGTTTTAACCCTGTTAATTGCCTGCTATGATGGTATGCATGGGTAGAGGTTAATTTGATGCGGATAGGGTTGATTGCTATGCCTTGGATTTGTTTTCCCATGCATGTTCTGTTTATGACCGTTTGGTCCTGTTTAGCCTATTAGGATTCCTTGATGTTTTCCTATGCCTATTACTATAGGATGGGGTGATTAATTTTATCTGAAATGCTTGATATGTTATAGACTGTCTAGCCAAGTAGTTTTTGAGGTTTAATTCAGCACTATTGCCTTGCTATGATCGTTGACTTACACAGGGCCGTGTGAACTAGATGTAGTAGACTAAGGGGAATTGACCATGTGAGCTTCCTTAGAGAGTATTTAACCACTTTTTTCTATAAGGGTAATTGACTCTGTGAGCTTCCTTGGAGAGTCTTTATCACTTTAGACTATAAGAGTAATTGACTACGAGTGCTTCCTCAAAGAGTCTTTGTTATATTCTTGTAATTTGAACCAGAGGGGTAGATTGTGTGTGCTTCCCAGTGGGTTGCTTGTGTTGCTAGGTATAACCAGAGGGGATAGGCTTTGAGTACTTCATTAAGGGTTACCTATTTGTGTTTTACTGCTTGATTAGAAGTTTACTAGATATATGAAACTGAATACTTTTAAACTGTGGATTGTTTAATGCTGAGTACTTCCTTATTTACTGCTTCCTATAATTTATTACCTGCTAGATATTCACTGACTGTTAGGCATAGATCTTATGGTGGTTTCCTACTGAGATTTAGTCTCAAAACTTGTTTGGGCCATTCTTTTGGGCCCAAACAGATTATATTTCTGCAGGTATAGATATGGGTAAGCTCCCTTCTACTTCAGGTACTTGACTGCTGTGGAGCTGGGGAGCATGGGACCAAGATGAGGCATGCGTTGCTGAGGAGCTATTTATCTATTTTTCTTTTGTACTTGGTCTTAGTACTATTTTATATTCCAGCATTGTGATTTGTTTGGCTGCTTTCCTAGACATATGTATCATCCATTTTTTTTATATATGTGCTCTAGATGTTTATTTCTTTAGTCTTCCACTATTTCTTGTTGATTGGAATTACCATTGCTTCCACTATTGTATATCTGTTTTATTTATGCTATGTTACTCTACCAATGAGAGCATAGTTTCCCCACTATCACACCCAAGGCCCTCGCTTCTAGTCGGCAACCTCTGGAATTTAGGGAAATGCGCTTGAGGCCATGTGACCAACCGGGCATGGGGCATCTTTAGGCGGCTTCTAGAGTCGGGATGTTACAAAGTGGTATCATAGTCATTATTTTCTTCATGACTTACTGTTTAGAGCCTATATCCAGGGATAGGACGGAATAGATACTTGGTAATAAGCTATGCTCGGGAGTAGCTAATCTGTGCACAGGGAAAAGAAAATCTTCCTCGTTTAGTGTAATTTTTCTGGTTTTTCAATTTTACAGTTGATTGGATTTCACCATTGGGTGATTCAAATGTTTTGTGATATTATTGTTGATGATATTTAGGTTCTATTTCTATTTCAACCAGATGAGATGAGGGTATTCCATCTAATGCATCATATAGGTACTTTCTAGAAATCACATGTCATGCATTCTTTCCATTCCATTTAGGGTGCATTAGTGATTGAATGTTGTTATGATAGATGTTGTGCTAGATATACATGTTGTTGTGATAGATACCTTGATCAAATACCTTCTTTTGATAGGTTATTTATTTGCGTAAGGATTTCTTTGAATTAATGCCAAACTTTGGTTCTTGAGGTGTTATGGGCCCTCATAGACCGAAATTTGGTGGATCTTTGTCTTTTTTTTACTTGTTTATAAAATGTATAAGATCCCAATATTTGATTAGTGGGGAGTATGGGTCCTCACGTATTAGAATTTGTAACTTTCAATGTTCCTTTCAGTGTTTTTCTGTGTTCTGGAGTAGTTTCTGAGGCTTACTATCCGGAAAAACCTATAATACATGGCGTGTAATGTTAAAAACATGCCATGTGTTCTTCTATTCAAGAAGAAACTATTTTTATTAAGTACACACCATGTACCGCATGTACATGTTGTGTAGCCTCTAACAGTGTCTCAGACTGTGTGAGAAAAGACACAAGGTTGGAGGTTTTGGTAAAACATGCCGTGTACCGGATGTACACACCGTGTTGTAGAACCGTGTAATAGGCCGTGTCACTAACAACATGGGTTTTTTGAGTCTCCATTAGTACACACCATGTCTGTCTAGAACACGCTGTGTAGTGTGATCCGTTTATCCAGCCGTGTCACTAACAACATAGGTCAGTGAAGCTCGTCTAGTACATGCCATGTCTCGCACAAACATGTCGTATAGTATTGTTCTAGGAGAACCATGTAGCTTAGTCATGTATAAGGAATCGATCAGGGGAAGAGAAGTCAAGTACATGTCGTGTGTTTGGAAAACACATCGTGTGTATGGGGTGTTACACGACCTGGGTTGGCAGAAGTACACACCCTTGTGAAAGAATTAAGGGAACACGCCGTTTAGGCATTATACACGCTCTGTATCCATGTTTTGTAAAAATTTAATGCTTTCTTTCTCTTTTTCCCTTCTTACACTTATAGGTTTCAGTCGCTATCAATCTTGATCTACGGAGTGCACTTGACCTTATAGAGTCAGGCCACCGAGACGTCCTCCTGTTGTATGCCAGTTACAAGGCGGTGATCAGTCACCCGATATGGCTGATCAAGGACTGTCGGTAGATCCTCCAGTTGTGCTAGTCTTGGCACCAGCAGTTATAACTGACACAAGTTCCAATGCATAGTTCATGGAGGTCTTTCTGAGGATGATTTTGTCCTTCTAGGGAGAACCTCCTCCTGCCTTGTCAATGGTAGAATTGACGCGGGCCTTTTATAAGAAACATCCTCCCACTTATCTCAGGGGATAAAGGAACCCAGGCTACAGAGTCATGGCTAGAAGCCACGCTGATGATCTTCGAGCATCTAGAGATGCCTCTAGAGAGGAGGGCCAAACTTTCTACCTACATGCTTCAAGAATCCTCCAAGAGGTGGTGGGATGTGATCTCACCAGCTGGACGCCAACCGAATATGGTTTGGGATGAGTTCTAGTGCACCTTCTATAATTACTTCTATCTAGAGACCTTGAGGGCCAATCAATCCTGAGAGTTCATGAGTCTGGAGCAGGGAACTCTTTCTGTTATGGAGTACTCTTCTCGCTTCACCGAGTTGCAGCGCTTTACAACCTTTCTAGGGGGAGAAGAGTTGTTACTTGGAAAAAAGTTTGAGGATGGTCTCATGCATGATATCTAATCCCGGGTTAACATTTTTTGGTTAACGTCGATATCCTCTATAGTCAACCAAGAGCCGATCATAGAGTGTAATCTAAGGGAATCTGGAGCTGTGAGCTAGGGTGGTTCAACATCCAGGGTTAGTGTTTCACCGGTTGATAATAGGAAGCGCTGCAAGGAGGCTGCATGAGGAGATCATAGTAGGAGGGATGCACCTTTTGGTAGTCAGGTGGTGTGATACCAGTGCTGGAAGAGCATGCATATGAGGACACATTGCCTGAGAGGCCTAGTTGAGTGCTGATATTGTGCAAGATTGACCATCTTTAGTATTTCTATCAGATCTTATCACTAGGAGCTGGTGACAAGTGTTCTTCTATGACTCCTCGTTCAGGAGAAGCACCACCAATTACTCCTTAGTCAGGGAACTAGAGTTCTTTCGGCCATTCGGGCTGAGGTGGAGGTCATGGTCGTGGTAGTCAGTCGCCAGGTTTTCAGTGACAGCAAGGTGGATCAGCTTAGAGTGGTTAGGCAGGGTCACTGGGCCGCGATGTAGGTCAGAATTTTGCGGTGGAGCATACCCAGAAGGAGCAAGATCCCGGACCCTCTACAGTTCAAGGTATGATCCTAGTTGCCTCAGTTCTGTCTTCTTCTCTTTTTGATACAGGGGCTTCCTATAGCTTTATATCTATTGCTGTTGTGGAGATCCTTGGGATCTGTATCTTTTCTTATGTTGATATCTTGATGCTAGACACTCCTTTGTGGACTAGAAAGGCTAGTGTACATTAGTGCAAGGAGTTCCCTCTTGAGGTTGGTGGGTGTCACTTCTTATGGGACCTCTATTTCCTAGCGATGAAAGGATTTAAAATAATTCTCAGAATGGACTAGTTAGTTACCTTCCAGACAGTCATCGACTGCTATCGCCGTAGGGTTAGTTTCACATCACCAGAGGGCAGATTGTTTCTTCATAAGGGCGAATGGAATATCCAGACGAGTAGAGCAGGACCCAAGCATCATGGTTTGGGAGGAGTTACAACCTATATTTCTAGTCTATATCCGGATGACCAGGTGACTTCACAGTTAGACTTTCCTCCAGTAGTGGATCGTTTTAGGGACGTCTTTCTAGAGGACTATTTAGGTTTTCCTCCGACGGGAGAGGTGGAATTTCTTTTGAGCTTGTGCCAGGATCTTCACCAGTGTTCATTCCTCCTTATAGGATGGTTACAGCAGAGTTACAGGAGCTCAAGAAGTATTTGGAGGAGTTTTAGGAAAAGGGTTTCATCTAACCCAACACATATATGTGGGGTTCGCCGATCCTATTTGTAAAGAAGTCATATGATACCCTCAGGCTTTGTGTGGATTATCAAAAGTTGAACTAGTTGTCGATCAAGAACCGATATCCCTTGCCGAGGATTGATGATCTCTTTGATCAGCTTCGAGGTGCCCGGGTGTTCTTGAAGATTGACTTGAGATTCGGTTATCACCAGTTGCGCATTATATCCTCTGATATACCTCTTACAGCTTTTTGGAGAAGGTATGGTCTATATAAGTATGTGTTTTTTCCGTTCGGTCTCACAAATGTGCCTGTAGTCTTTATGGCACTGATTAACCAAGTGTTCCATCCATACTTGGATTCTATTGTGGTGGTCTTCATGGATGATATCTTGGTTTATTCTCACACTCGACACGACCATACTATCCGTCTTGAGATCATTCTGAGTACACTGAGAGAGAATCAGTTATATCCTAAGCTCTCAAAATGCTACTTTTGGATAGACGAGATTCACTTATTGGGTCATGTTACCTCAGAGTTAGGAGTATCAGTCGACCGAGAGAAAGTGAGAGCAGTAGTTTCCTGGGAGTAGCAGAAAAATGACTTTGAGGTACAGAGATTTCTAGGGATAGCTGGTTACTACAAACATTTTATACAAGACTTTTCACACTTAGCAGCACCACTGACAGGTTTGACTAAGAAGGGGGCAAGGTTCTTGTGGTCATATTCTCATGATTCCTACATTTATGAGCTAAAAGTGAGATTGACTTCAGCACCGATACTAGTCTTTCCAGAGCCAGGCAAGAGCTATACTATTTACCGTGATGCTTTAGGTATCAGGCTGGGAGCTATGCTTATTCAGGGGGAAGGAGTCGTCGTGTATGGGTCTCGACAGTTGAGGCCACCTGAGAGGAACCACCCAACACACGATCTCAAGTTTAATTTTGTTGTCCACACTTTACATTGTTTGATACATTACATTCTAGGAGAGAATTTTGTGGTTTTCACCAACCACAAAATCCTCAAGCACATCTTCACTCAGCATGACCTAAATTTGAGATAGTGGAGGTGGGTTGAGTACCTTCAGTCTTTTGACTTTGAGCTTGCCTATACGCTTGGGAAAGGCAATGCCATGACTAATGCTTTGAGAAGGAGGAATCAGATACAAGAAGTTCAGGAGGCCATCAGTGAGTTACAACTTATGGCTCTATTCTCTGAGATGCATTTGGAGGTGCATGACAGATAGGGGAAGATGTTTCTTTCTTTTATAGCTGTTAACTCGACTCTTCTTGATCGAGTGAAAATGAGGCATCTATCAGATTCAGAAGGCCTATTCGTACAGAAAAGTGTGTCATCATAGGACCTAATTCCTATATGGACCATAGGCGAGGATGAGATCTTTCATTTACAGGGGTGCGTATGGGTGCCAAAAGACATACACGAGGAGCTGATGCAGGACTTTCATTCCTCAGTTGGGAAGTTCATCCTGGTGTCACCAAGATGTATCGTGATCTACACCGTCAGTATTGGTGGCCTGGTATGAAAAGAGATGTTGTTGGTTTCTTAATGAAGTGTTCCATCTGTCAGCAGGTGAAGGCGGAGAATAAAATACAAGCAGAGATTTTGTAGTAGTTACCCATTCCCAAGTGAAAGTGGAATGACGTTGTGATGGATTTCGTGACAGGGTTGCCGAGGTCACCTCAAGGGAATGATGCAGTATGAGTTTTCATTGACAGACTCACAAATGTTACTCACTTCTTGCTGATTAAGGAGACCTTCAGTGTTGATGAGCTGTGAGGTTTGCACATCCGAGAGATTGTACGTCTTCACGGGGTTCCACACTCCATTGTTTTAGACCGAGACACACGTTTTACTTATTGGGTATGGTAGCGGATTCAGAAGGCTTTGGGTACACAGGTAATTTTGAGTACAACTTACTTTCCCCAGATAGATGGCCAGTCCGAGCATACGATTCAGGTGCTTGAGGACATGCTACAAGTATGAATTCTGGATTTTGGGGGTTCTTGGGAGAAGCTCATACCTCTTGTGAACTTTTCCTACAATAATAGTATTCAAGAAACTATTCATATGGCACCTTATGAAGCTTTGTATGGTAGTACATGATGATCACCCTTATGTTGGGTGGTGGTAGGAGAGGAAGCTATGGTGGGACCTCGTCTTGTTTAGGAGACCACGAAGCAGATATATTTGATTCGGAAGAGGAAGGCTACTGCACAGTTGCGATAGAAATATTATACTGATCAGCAGAGATGACCTCTGAAGTTTGAGGTCGGGGATCATGTTTTCCTGCGTGTCACACTGAGGTTGGGGCATAGAAGGATTAAGAGATAGGGTAAGCTTTCTTCAAGGTACATTGGACCATTTAAGGTGGTGGAGAGAGTTGGTCCAGTTGCCTATCAGTTGTAGTTACCTCAGATGTACCAGGCTATGCACAACGTCTTCCATGTTTCTCAGCTTTGGTGTTACTTCTCAGACCTGTCTCATGTCTTCCAACTTGAGTAGGTTGAGTTGGAAGTGGATGTATCTTTTGAGGATCATTCTATCTATATTGTCGATCAAAGTACGGAGGTTCTCTATGGCCGGTCTGATTCTCTGGTGCGAGTTCTATGGAAACACAGGCAAGTGTAGGACGAGACTTGGGAGAGGGAGGCAGATGTACGATCATAGTGTCCTGAGCTATTCAAGGTTTCTTCTTCTAGGTCTCTTTTCTAGGGAAATTCAAGGACATATTTATTTAATAGGGGAAGTATTTAAGAACCCAGATCTTCTTTTCAGGTATGTTTTCATTCTCTGGTCATTTTTAAGAAAGGGGAATTTCTGGAAATTTTTGAATTACATGCTGTGTATTTTACGGGTACACTTTGTGTCCTCAATTACAGCGGGTAGCCTTGTGCTGGCCATGTAGCAGCCTTGCACACGACCAAGTGTGGTGACCTGGAGGCCACCTAAAGTGGGGCTTGTTAAGGGAAAGTACATGCTATGTGCTTAAGAAGTACATGATGTGTACTTTTTTTTCATTAAATGTATCGGGGTCATGTCTAATTGCCAGAAAGGCCTTCTTCTTGACTTAGTTCATCCGAGAGTGCCCGTACAACTGAGATATTTCTCTGAGCCCTCAACCGAGCATTCGATCTCTGATTCAACTGTCGTCGATTGCATTGGGATCGCCTCGGTAAGCTCTTCCTTCTGCTGGAGCTTCATTTCATTACTCCTCCTCTTTCTCAAGTTATCCTCTGTTGAATGTTTTAGATGTTTTTGTAGATCTGCAGTGTTCTTGGGCGATTCAAGGCTTGAGGTTCACATATAGCAATCTACCAACACCAAGGTAGGTGGTTTGTGCCTTTCCGTTGAATGTTCTTGAGTTATATGTGAAATTTTTTCCAATACCCTTGAACGGGGTGTTGCGTGTTTACCATTTTAACCCTCTTAATTGCATGCTATGCTTGTATGCGTGAGTAGAGGTTAATTGGATGAAAATAGTGTTGATTTCTATGCCTTGGATGTGTTTTCCCATGCATGTTCTGTTTACAACTGTTTGGTCCTATTTAGCCTGTTAGGATTCCTTGATATTTTCCCATGCCTAGTACTGTAGGATGGGGTGATTATTTTTATCTGACATGCTTGATATGCTATAGACTATTTATCCAAATAGTTCTTGAGGTTTACTTTGGTCGTATTGAATTGCTATGCTCGTTGAATTACACAGGGCCGTGTGAACCAGGTGTAGTTGACTAAGGGGAATTGACCGCGTGATCTTCCTTAGAGAGTATTTAACCACTTTTGACTATAAGGGGAATTGACCGTGTGAGGTTCCTCAGAGAGTTTTTATCACTTTAGACTACAAGAGGAATTGACTGCGAGTGCTTCCTCATAGATTATTTGTTACATCCTTGGAATTTGAACTAGAGGGGTAAACTGTGTGTGCTTCCCAGAGGGTTTCATATGATTCTAGGTATGACCAAAGGGGATAGGCTATGAGTACTTTCCAGAGGGTTACGTGTTTGTGTTTTCTTGCTTGATTAGCTTTTTACTTGATATATGAAACTGGATGCTTTAAAATTGTGGATTGTGTACTGCTGAGTACTTCCTTGTTTACTTCTTCTTGTTATTTATTACTTGCCATATATTCACTGACTGTTAGGCACCGATCTTGTGGTGGTTTCCTACTGTGATTTAGTCTCACACCCTATTTTGTCTATGCTTTTGGGCCCAAACAGATTATATTGCAGCATGTATAGATAAGGGTAAGCACCCTTAACCTTCAGGTAATTGACTGCTGTGGAGCTGGAGAGATTGAGACCAAGATGAGGCTTGCAATATTGGGGAGTTGTTTATCTGTTTTTCTTTTGTACTTGGGCTTAGTACTGTTTTGTATTCTAGCATTGCAATTTGTTTGGCTGCTTTCCTAGACTTATGTATCATGCATCTTTTTATATATATGCTCCAACTATTTATTTCTTCAGTATTCTGCTATTTCTTATTGTTTGGAATTACTATTTCTTCCTCTATTGTATATTTATTTTACTTCCGTTGTGTTACTCTGCCAATGAGGGCATGGTTTTCCCACTATCACAAAAATGACCCTCACTGCTAGTCGGCAGCCTCTGGTGTTTAGTGAAATGCTCTTAAGGCCATATGACCAACCAGGTACGGGGAATCTCTGGGCGACTTTCAGAATCAGGATGTTACATAACCTTGGGAAAAGAAAAGTTACCTTTACTTAGTGTGAGGGTTTTCCTTACATGGGTATTGAAAGTGTGATGTTACCCTTATATAGGTAAAACTGACCTTTACATCAGAGGGTAAGTACCCTTATGCAAGATATTGTGACGCATTTACCTTTAAATGAGTAGGGTGTACCCTTACATGAGATTTAGATTAAATTTATGAGTTCTTATAACTCCTAAGTCTCTGTTACACAACTATGGAGGTACTTTTATGCAATAGTTGAGATTAGAAAATTACCCTTAAACAACCCTAGAAAAAAAAACATACCCTTACATAATACATAGAACTACACCATACATTTGCACATACTTTGTAAATGTGGAGATACACTTAAGTAATTAAGGGAAAATCCCTCTTACTTTCATGTAGCCTTTGTAAAAGAAGAGTTACCATATGGAAATCATAGGTGTTTTATAAGGAAAATAATTTACTTGTAAATGTTTAATTTTCCTCATAAAAGACTTATAGATTATATCAAAACTAGGGTTTCAGGAAAAATTAAAATTGATAATATTTAAATTCTATCCCTATAATGACATCTCATCCCTAAGAAGTATCTTTAGTAGTATTGGTTAAATAACTCAGGCCACTGATCTCGAGCATCACACTCCCACTCCGATATCTGCTCATGGATCTTTTTAGGATTCCTTGGATCCGAAAACAAGGTTCCATATTTCCTCGAAGGAATTTATAAATCTAATTAATGATCCACACTGGGATATACTCATAATATTCATCTGGATCCATATTAATTTCCTCATAGTATATAACTTGTGTAGGATCGAACATGTTCCACTAGAATTGAGACATAAGAAACACATCATGCATACCATGGTAGAGAGAAGGAATTTCCCGACGGTATGACACTTTCCCAACTCATTCATTTATCTAGAAGGGTCAAACATACTATGACTCTAGTTTCCATTACTTTCATAAATGATGATTCTCTAATAGAGGTGAATCGCATAATAAATTTTGTTCACCAACAATGAACTCTAAAGTTAATATCCTCAAGTATGTAAATGATTGTTTCTTGTTTTGAGCGGTCACCAACTTCTTTATGATCAATTGAACCCTCTCATAGGTCTTTTTCACCATACATGGCTCAATAATTATTTCCTTACCTTCCTCATTTCGACACAATAACAAGTAATAAGACCATCCATTGAGATCCTCAAAAGGTTCCATCTTAATCAGATTCTTGAAACTATTTTTGTAAGTGAACTTCATCAATGTTATGTTATTATCCCAAGCTACACCAATGTTTAGGACACAATATCAAATCATACAATATTTTTTGAAAATTGTTTGCTTTTACTATCTTTCTATCTTAGTATGGTTTGTTGTGATCAATATCAGCTGAGTCCATTGAGATTAATATTTTACCTACCAAAAGAATGACATTAAGAATGCATACCTATCAGAAATAATGACCAAGGAAAATCAATGTAAGTGTACTGTATAATGAACATTTTTCTTTTCTAGCTCATCTACTGAGTATTTCCCTCAGATCGGTAAGTAGTGAGAAACCCTTTTCAGGGGACGCTCAATCACCTGGATAGTTTCATGACACCTTAGGGTCTTGGGTAACCCCATCAGAAAGTCCATTGTGACAACCTACCATTTATACATGTTAACTGTAAGTGGCTATGGAAAACCACTAGTACAGTAGTGCCTATCCTTTACCCTATAGAAAGTAAGGCATCATGAAAAAACCCAACAATGTACCTCTTCATAT
This sequence comes from Viscum album, assembly GCA_963277665.1. Lineage (NCBI taxonomy): Eukaryota > Viridiplantae > Streptophyta > Magnoliopsida > Santalales > Viscaceae > Viscum > Viscum album. Next base: position 1,745,767,793 of record OY728151.1, on the reverse strand, counting down.
CTATCCACCAGAACTGTCATATGAAGTCATGATACTTCTTTTTTACACTAGGATGTACCACCCACCTAGAGGTATAGAGTTATCTCATAAGATATTCCCTGATGGAAGCAAAGAATACTACTCTCCCATGTACTATGATCATGTCTTCTTTATTCATCGACCATCTAGGTATCAGGTCACCTACAACTAGTTGTTCACGTATCCCAACATACTTTGATTTAGTGTCTTGATGGAAATTTACCCGGTCTGCAGGAGAATTTTTGGCCACCAAGGGAGAATAAGTCATCGATCCTTGATCCTTAAAAGTATCAATCCTTTAGTCAATCAACAAGATCATAAAGTGCTACTACTCCTCTAAAGTCCACTCAGCAAGATCCTAAGATACTTTCATTTTATAACATTACCTTTCTTAGTTACATACGCCCTCTAAAAGTTAAACATCTATAGATACTCTACCCCACACCGCTACCTCATGTTCATGTATGACTATTTGAATATGCAGTAGATGATCTTGTGGTTAGTGTAGACAACAAAAATCTCACCTAAGAGATAGTTATTCCTATACATTAGAGTATAGATAAAGGATTCCACCAACAAGTCATGAGTACGATAGTTCCAATCATGGGGTCAAAACCAAAATAACCTATAAACCACTACCTTCTCCCCCTACATTAGTAATTTTCCCAATCTAATTCTTGATGAATCATAGTATACATCATATCTAATCACATTCTCGAGAAGCATCATCCCTGAAGCTATAGTCAACCTCCACTTCAACTCATAAAACACCTCTTCACACTAATTTACCCACTAGGACTTCAATTATTTCTTCTTCAAAATAATCATGGGTGATGATAGATGGGATAATTCCTGGATAAATTATTGGTAGTATCCATCTAATCCGAAGAAGCTCCTAATATTAAACACATTTCGGGGACATTTTTGAGACATCAATTCCTACAATTTCTCTTGATCAATGGATATAAATTCCTTATAAAAAATATTCCCCACAAACATTACCTCATAAATCCAAAAAGATACACTTTTATAGCTTGGTGTAAAGACAACGTGATCAAAGTGTAGTTATGATTATCTCAAGATGTATGGCATGCTACTCCAGTGTTAGTGAGATGATGAGGATGTAATCATTGAACACCACGATGAATGAGTCAAGATAATGGTAGAATATTTTTTTCATGAGATTCATGAACACTTCTGGTTCAGTGTTCACTCCAAAGGGAATAAAAAAGTACTCATATAAACAATACCCAATATAAAATTACAATTTTGGGATTAATCCTCTCTAACCCACAATAGCTAACAGCCCGATCTAAGATCAATGTTGGAAAACCACAAGACTCACCACAACTGATCAAAAAGACCATATATCCTTGGAAAATGATATATGTTCTTCACTGTCACCCGGTTAAGCTTCTAGTAATCAAAACATATTCAAATACTACTATATTCCTTTTTTAGAACAATAAAGGTGAACTACATAGTGAAGTAATTAACCTAATAAATCCCTTCTTCTCCAATTCCTCAAGATTCACCTTGAGCTCCTTCAACTTGACTGGATCCATATGATCCAGGGCATAAAAATGGGCCATGCATCTGAAATTATCTCTATATCATCTTAACTTATCAATCATTTAGATTATTTATTAATTCAAATATTATAAAAATTATTCCAACCCATTTATAAGAATCATGAGGTCCTCTGGTTCCCAGAATGGATAAATAGTGATATAGTTCAAAGTCACGACATATTCAACAATAGTTTCGTACTCTTACACCTAGGAATGAAACTAATATAACGAATACTTTCTAATGAATCCATAATGTCTAACCCATAATGTAGGTGTGGGATAATTCTCAACCATATAATCCTACACCTCTGGTTGTAGAGTAGGAACATCCTCTACTATGGGGGTATTATAGACCTTCATTGCAAGTAGTCCCATAAGACTACATTGAGGAATCATGTTCTATAACAAAAAGTAAACACTTAGGAAAAACTAGAGTTGTTAGGATAAACCCTAAGAATTCTATGGGATGACCCAAGGCTATCCTAGGAGTCTACCCATAAGCTATGTTATATCCCTCCTAGCACTAACTAGGGTCTCCATCCCTGCACATTAGTAACAATCACATATATATATAAATATAACAACAATATTAGGTTCTACTTATTAATTATAGTATAGATATTTCATAATATCATGGAAACATATATATCACACAACAGAGAATATAAGTATATCTTGAATAGATAACACAATTCAAGGTATTAAATTAATATACTATTATGTAGCACAACAATATGTAAATATATGGAATATGTTCCTATGTGCCTATACATGATGCATTAATTCACCAAAAAATATCACAAATATATTACAACAATCCCATCATCAATGAATTGGAGGTCTATTATAATGAGAAGGTCAGAAATATAACTCCCCTACTAGAGTCCCACATATATATCTCCTCTATTTTATGTCCATGGTTAGTCTGAAAGAAAAGTAGAATTTTTTTCTTCTAATACCATTTTGTAACACCCCAAACGAAACATCAGGGTCAAAACTGGTGTGTCATATGACCTCATGTGTGCCTCCCCATATACAAGAGGCTGCTAACTAACAGTGAAGGTCTAAGTCCATCAGCGTGGTGGATGTACCCCAAATATCAATCCTTACACAAATTTTAAAATAATAAATATATAATAAATACAACAATCATAATAAACATTATAAAACTATATATATGGAATACCACTCATACAAAAAGTGAAAATGCTCCCTAAAGTGGCAAGCCAGACCAAAGAATATAGAAATAATGTAAATAAATAAATAAAAAGGTTTGGAGTCCTCCCGAGTCCATATTGTCCAGTCACCAGTTCCAAGATCCTCTACTCAGCTATTAACAATGGGATGCTTTCACTTTACTTGGATCCATATTCATGAAGGCTGCATGTATATTGGGATGACTGTGCAAGGTGTGAGTAAAAAAACCCAATAGGATGTCATCAATTCACCCTTAAAAAATGTGCACACGTATTAGATGGGTATGACTTGATAATAATAAATGAATAAAAAAGCATAACAATACATAATCATGTACTGAGTGGTTGTGAACTAACTAATATTACACAAAACCCTAGCCATACTTGCTTCAGTACCATGCTAGAAGAATAATGAGGAGATGAAAAATTAACCAAAACAAGCCATAAGAATTGTGAAAACGTTGCTCAATAACCTCATTGCATCATGTGTACATGTGACTAAACATTTCCCTCACCTTAAGTATGACACGCTTCTTGGTATAACACTAGCCATCAAGTGCGCTACTCATAAATCACTAGGAATTGAGAAAACTGATTCTTGGAAACTAGGCATCAAGAACATCCTCAACATGACAATACATGGAATCATCTTATCTCCACCATGTGCTCAAGTCCACCATATCCATCATCTCAAGTCATGTGCACTCCTCCTATAAGGGATAATCTTGTCACAACGGTCCACATATTCTAGGCACTAAGAACTATACCTCTAAAGGAAAGGTAATATATAAAACAAGTTGGAGCATATATGAAAAACATATCATCATGAGAATAAAAAAAAGTCATATATATACATGATCATCATAAAACATGAAAAAACAAGCTACAAAAATACTCTTGGCATCAAACATCATGAAGAGGTCTCACATGCTACACCCATACCCATATACAATCACAATCAAGAATAGTCATCAAGGCATGCCAACACAAGAACTATACCATGGAAACAAGTGTATATGAGAGCCCCACAGGATAATGAACTTCCAACCTCAGATTCATTAGTGAATAAATTCAATTTTTTTCAATGAATCATCACTTGAATCATGTACACATATTTGTTAACTCAATTACCCTCCAAGGATTCCTAGATCCAATTATTATTATTATTTTTCCAAAATAAATAAAAACACCACCTGAAATAAAAATTTATCACTCCTAAATAATTTCCAAATTATTTATTTAATCCATAACATGATATACTCAGTTCTTCCTTATACAAAATCCTAATTTACATATGATAATAATTTAATCTCTATATAAAAACCCTAAATAAACTTGAGATAATAATTCTTTATCATTATTTTACAGTTTCTAGATTATTATAATTAATTAAATATCTATCCTTAATTTCAATAAGATCAATAAGAACTATATTTAATTTTTTTAAAAAAAGGATAATTGGAAAAATATTCCCATGAGAATGCTGTTCTCAAGAATAGTGGCAAGAGAGAGTTATCTGTGCTAGAAAAAACTGAAAAATATGGTTTGATCTAGGAGGACTTCACAGATCTTTGTTTAAGGATTTTCTAGACTTCCTGAACATGATAAGGGATAAAAAAATTAATGATAATAAGTTTTATATATTTTAGATAAATTTTATCCCTATAATTTTTGTCACCATTAAGAACCACAAAAATAAATTCATCATTTTATTTGTCTTCTAAGTGATTCTTAGTTACAAAGCATTTATAATCCTTCATAAAGATATTAAAACCTTTAAATGAGTCAAAATAATAAAATCCACATTTTTAGTTGATTTTTGAACTCATGATTTGTGTTAAAGGTGAAAATGATTAAGAAGGAGACAAATAATTAGATTTTAAAATCATTTTTACCAAAGAAGGAATTGTGTAAGGGTAACATGGTTTTAACCTATTACATCTCTTAAGTGTCACATAAGGGTAATAGGTTACCCTTAAAAATACTTTGAAACCAAGTAACTACCCTTACAAATATCATTATACCCTTATGTGGAATCTAGGTTACCATTACATAACATTTGGAAAAGCAAGATTACCTATACACAGTTCTAGGGTTACACTTACTCAGGTACTGGATGTGTGCCAGTGCACTTACACAAGTAAGGCTGATATTTTAATGTGTAGGGAGGTAACCTTAAATGTTAAACCATGAAGTCATTAGATTTATGAAATCATGGTGTTCAATTACACGAGGTTCATATTACCATTACACAGGCTTCAGGAGTTGTGGGTTTCCCTAACACAACTATAGTGATACCATTTCACAACATTCTGGATCAGTGAATTACCCTTATGCAACCCCATAAAACAAAACTTTCTCTTATGTATCATATAGATCTTTACCTTAACTTTACACATCCATTTTAAATGTGGTGATACCATTACAGAACTAAGTAAAACCCCTCTTACCTTTATGAAACCTTTTTAAAAACCAGAGTTACCCCTATTAAAATCATATGTACTATGTAAGGGTAATAATTTACTTAGAAAATTTTAATTTTCAAAAAAATATACTTATAAATTATATCCAAAAGTGGGTATTAATAAAAATTTAAAATTAATAATATTACATGGTGTTTCATGAGAACATGAATGTGTTGGTGTGTAAAAAGTGATTAATGGTATGCTTTAATGAAGATGAACAAAGGGCTAAGTGAAGTTATGAAAATATATAAATTTGATAGCAGTTTGAAAATTATTTTCACATCCACTATATGAAGATATGAATGATGCTTGGCCCAAGTTTGATGAACTGAAGGAGATACACACTACTGGAAAATGGAACTACAACAACGATTTTACAAAAATCATGTGTATAGGTCAACCCTATACCCACTGTTTTTAGAGAATCATGGGTATAGGTTCCTCAGGAAAATAATTTTTTTCAAAAGACCTATACCCAGTGTTTTAAGAGAACCATGGGTATTGGTTTTGTAGGGGAATTTTTTTTCAGGGTAGAGAAATACCCACAGTTCTCAAAAACATGGGTATAGGTTAGTCTATAACCACAATTTTTGTAAACAGTGACAATACGTTTCATATGGGAAAATATTTTGACCTATACCCACAGTTTGACCAAATCATGGGTATAGGTTGACCAATAATTTTTTTCATAAAAATAAAAATAATAATAAATATTTTAATATATATATATATATTGTATATAAGAACATAAAATTTGTGATAGAGTAGTGGTAAAGTCACTAACTGTAAAGGGAAGGTGGTGGGATGAAATCCCAGTGTGTATTTATTTTTTAATAAATGACCTATACCCACGATTTGTCAAACCGTGGGTATATGTACATACGAAATTCCTATGCCAAGGGTTTAAAAATTGTGGGTATATTCCACCTATACCCTTAGTTTGACCAAACTATGGGGATAGGTCTATACCGATGGATTGGTTCCTGATGGTTCATAGTACCATGGGTATAGCCTATACCCATTGTTTTTTTGGGCTATACCCACAGTTTTGAACTACAAGTATAATTAAAAATTCCAAGAGTTAGAGCTTGATAAGAAATCATTAACCATGTTTTATTGAATCATTTCAGTTGTTGTATGAGCTTAAAAGACATGAAAAAGAGATGTGATAAGGTCCCCAAACCTACATTTTTGTAGTACTGTATTCAGAAGTGTCACATAAGGGTAACATAACAAGTTGTTGGCTACATAAGGGTCAACCAGTTTATGTAAGGGTAGTTTAATGATTGTGTTTGGGTAAATATGTATTGTGAATATTTCATTGAATTTATTCTGTGGGTTTATAATAATATATAAATGTGATATCCCGATGTATGATGGTTAGAGTTGTGCTCAAGATCCCCAGAAGGATAGTGCCTGCAAAGATAATCAGTGTCATCCTTGGGCTACATATAGGTTTGGGGAGTAAATTAAATCACATGGAGAGAAAATATTATCAAATGAAAATAATCATAGTCAATGATAGTTCTCGATTGGGAAAAGTTTTTGGAATTCTCATAAAGCTTTTGAATATTATTGGAAATTATCAAAGAATAAACCAAACCCAAATAAATTTCCAGATTCATTAGTAATAGAATGAGCATGGGATAATCACATTCATTTATAGAGTTTTCTTGAGGTACTAGAGGAAGAAGATCTAAGATCAAGGTGCTCCATGTGGTGACTAAGAGGGGAAAATTAGGTTATTATATGTGAGGGTGAAATTGGTATACAACTTAAGAGGAGAACCATAGAAATTATTTGAGGTCTAGAAAATTCACATGGGTGGGGGGAGCACATGACTAAGAGTGAAGATGGACTAGGGGTAAAACATTGAAAGTGGTGGATCGAGGTCTATAAATGGTGGAAGGAGATGATTTCATCATACATGTTTCGTCTACTCTTTCTTTTTCACTTCCTAAACTCATATATCGAATACCTTTATAGAAATATATTTTTTTGTTTATTATATATGTGAGTAAATTTAATAGGGGATTGGACTGGATGAATTTAAATATCTCATGGATTTTTCTTGCATTGATTTAATCATATAGTTTTTTTGATCTTTATTTACACAGTTCCCCTTCTCTTTTATTCATTAGCTTCTCTCACAATACTCTAGTACTAATGGGGAAAAATTTAGAGTCATTTAACTCTATAATTTCAACTAAATTACTTAGATAGAAAATGTTGTGGTTCTTCTCTTCTCCATAAAGTTTCATACATATCTTGAGTTCGGTATAAATTTCAATTCTTAGGATAATTCCCTAGAAAGGATTTTAATATAATTATAAATAGGTGTTTAATTACTATATTATCACAGCTTAATCAAATCTATAATTAAATATAATGCAAGATATGTATCATTTTCTATCAATTATATTAACCTATATCACTTTAATTACATCAACTTCTTATCCTTACTCTCCTTTTCTATTTCACTGATCATTTTCTATATTCATCACTGTTTAAGACATAATTTTAAACATCAATATATATATATACATATATATTTTATGTTTTTATTATCTCGGTCTCATAATATTAGCCTTACCTATGGTTTGACCACACTCACCAATATATAAAGTAGTTAGTAAATAAAATAAATAAATAAATTTATAGATAGATAATGAAATATTCTCATTTATTGATATATGGACATAAAACACATGTCCCATGGATATAGAGCCATTGTGAAACCGATATGGACACTGGAAATGTTTTTCTGTTACCATAGTTTAGAATATGGACACATGAAACATGGAATATGGTGATTTTATCGTGTTGAATTTACCTACAACCATAGGCTATGTGGCTCGTTGTGATAGGTACTCTTTGAACTGGTATTTAGCCAGGATCTATGTGATCCGTGTCTATAGGTATGTCCAGTCATTGTTTGAAACATGGTCCATGGCTATAAGAAAATATTTTGTTGATCTATGACCATAATAAATATATTTCATGTATGTAGGTAGAAATTAGGACCATAGGAAATGTGTTCCATTTACAAAAGTATTATATGACCCTATTATTAATTTGTTTAAACATATAATAATTAAAATAATTAATAATTAATAAAATAGACACATGAACACTAATATATATATATATACAGACATAAAATGTGGTATAGTGTAGTGGTAGACATCTGTTTAGTATAACGATGAGGTTCTCAAAGCCTATTGGAATTTTTTATAATTTTTTATAAGACCTATTACCATGGGTGTGGCCCATGGCTATAGAAAGTAGAATACTACCACCCTAATGGTGATAGAACTATTTTATGGGTCATGTATTTGTTAATGGCCTATGGGGATATTTCCCTTCCTATATCCCCCATGAGATGAAGGATGGTGGTCATAGGTTACAACTGTGGTTCTCAAACCTACAACCATGGTTTTAACCTATGTTCATCGACCTTTTATTTATTAGTTTGTGCTTTACTGAAAAATTATTTTTAATATTTCCTTAAGCCTAATATGTATGGGTTAAGGTTGTTTAAGGACACTATAGATACTCTATGTGTTGTGATTTGATTCAAGGGACACTATCAACCATGATTTTGAGTGAATGTGTGTTTATCCATATACTCAAAACCCAATGGGGTTTCGTTGAGTTATTATATGGTATAGTGGACCTTTTTGGGTGTTAGTTAGTTTAATATGACATAAAATATGTCTTTATAGACTATAGTTTGGTTGGTTTTAGCTTCTTAGGGAGCTTATGGGTTTTGATTGAGCCACTTTATCATAATTAGAAAGTATAAGGGGTGAGTGACCTCCTCATTTGAATTAAATGGTTTCTATGGGACCATGCCTTGGGTGAGTCCGGGAGAGTAGTTTGATATGTGTGGATAAACTTAGTTTTCATTATGATAGGTGTTGAAAAATTGTCCAAACCTTGTTATAAGTTGATATCCACTATTATCATTATGTATATATGTCATGATTGGTTATTATAATTGGGATGTGATGTTTTGAGATTAGAAACTTATATATAGGGGATTATTTTCCCATTTATCTTAAAAATAATATACCTAGATTAATATGCCTTAGGGATGAGATATTTATGGACATTGGGCCACCACTCCCATGGTATTAATAATATTATGTGATGGATCAAGATGCTATTGGGATGAGATCATTATAGACATTGTGGAACTATTCCTTAGTTAATTTACATTTATATGATTATATATTGACATTTATAAGGTATAATATATTTATAGATTTGTAGTTGGGGTCTTAGAATAGTGGTTAATGTGGCCCTTTAATTCTGAAATCATCTTGGGATCAATCCTTAACTACCTACTGATAATTTGGGGGATTTCTATTGATGATAGATCATTATAGACATGGTCCACCTTTCCCATTTATATTACTATTTATATATATTGGTCATGATTCCAGAGGGTTGATATTTTTATTTTCATGGGACACCTTCTAATTGGTCTTATAGTATGTTTTTTATGATCGACATACATTAGGGATATGATCATTATACATAGGGGTCACCTTTCCACTTTTTATATATATCATTATGAAATGGTTGAGGGCTTGAGGGCTAAGACTGATATAGACTTGGGGCCACCTATCCCATTATTTTCACTCTGGTATACATGGTGATTGAGACTCCCTATATGAAGATATCCAAAAAGAATGAGAATGTACTTCCCCATTGGACTTATGAATTTATTCTGATATATTAAGATAGATTTCAACACCCACCAAGACAATAATGGTTTCTCCCTGGGTGGCTCATTAAGTACTCAAGGAAGTGATATTTATTATTGTTCAATTTTTTATTATTATTACTGGTATACCACTATGTACATGAACCTATATATTGTGTATTTTTTTAATGATATTGTTTATAGTGGCATGCTGAGTTGTACTCACACCCCACATATTCATATCAGTGTGTATAAAAACTTTATAGTTTATGATAAACGTAAGGGTGTAGGGGATGGTTGAGCTGGTGATACTTGGTTAGAGTTAAGAAATGAGATTATTTAATGACCTAGATCTAGTTTTGTAGTTGTCTTCATTATTATTTTTTATTTTGGACTATGTTATATATGATTATCCCATGGGTGATCTTTTGCCTTATGTATGACTCATTTTAAATTATAGTTATTCATTTTTTATAGTATCAGATATGTTATCTACCTATGATATCCCTTAGACGCAATTCCCGTATTCTACTTTTATATCATGATTTACTATTATTATTACTGCTTCCACTATGATTTATGTTTATATTACCTAATGGGTTATAGTCTCTATAACACCCTATGATTTTACTATATATATTTCCTTTAAATAATTACTGCATTATATATATTATTTCACATGACATGCTAAATAAAAATGAATTGTGGTACATTTTCTGAGGAACAATATTACAATAATAGATAAACATTAATACATTATAAGAATTAAATACAAAAAGTCATTAATATAAATATAAGAGGAATAAAACCAAAAGTAAAGAAAAATACCATGAATATAAAATCTTTATCCCCATGGTTTTACATAAATATTATTACCGTAATTAAAACTATGAAAATAAGGAAAATAATTAAAAATATAATAGACATATTTATTGAGAAGTAAATGAATAGAAATAATGATTTTATTAATATATATAAGGCTATATATAGGAATGAAATATTCAAATTGTATATATGGTGGTAATAAATATGGTCATTAGATATGTGGATATTATAAATTTGGTTGTTGGATATATTTTCTTTGGATATATTAAATGGGTAAGGTGTGTAATTAAGAATAATATAATTCATAAGTAATAACTGATGAATAAAAAATTATATTCAGTTAAATACTTTTATTAAAAAAAATATTTATTATGAACAACATATTATTATTATTAAATAATTTTTGGAAGTATTTATAAAATCCAATGAAATATTTTCATAACAATGGATTGATAAAATTAAATGGTTAGAAGATGAATAATTTAATTTTATATGATTTGGTTAAGATTATTTAATTTATAAAAGGATATTAGGTATTCCACATTTTTAATATAATGAGTTAAGTTGATAAATTTCTAATTTAATTTAGTGTTTTAATGAATAAAAATATATATTCAAACTAACTTAATAAGTTATTGATATGAAATTTTATTAAGAATAATTAAAGATTAAAACCCCTTTTTTCTCCAAAAATAAGATATACACACACACACATATATATATATATATATATATATATATATTAAATTTTAGTTTAAAAGTTATATGTATCATATTTAGAAATTGAATGAGATTAAATAGAGTCCAAATTTGGAACCACCATGTCTAAATTGGGTAATAATTTCTATCTTATATGTTTAGTAAAAAAATAATTAACATGGTAAACAAATAAAACAAGGTAAAAAGGGATAATGTGTGGTAAATTAAAGTGGATTAAATTTTAATAATTAAAATGATATTTTTTTATTATAAAAGTCTTTTTTATTTATTTTAGTCCAACCAAAAAGTATCACCCACAATTCCTCTCCTAAATTTCCTAACCCTCACGTGATTCATTCATTACCATTCAGCTAACTAAAATTTCCAATGGAATATCCCTCATTTTCACTTATAAAATAAGATATCGTCTAACCATTACAATATAATAAAAAAATTTAGTTAAATATTTAATCCATACTGATATTTACTCTCCTAAATACCAATACAAATTTGGGTATCTTCTAATTCCATCATTGAATCCTAAATCCTTTATTCCCAAGGAATTCATGTCAAGAAGGAGAGAATTCATCAAGTAAGTATCTAAGTTCTTCCCTAAAATTTTCAATTACTTTCTCATATACTCTTTTTATAAATATAATCATCCACTATAATGATGTTATTATAACATAATTATTCTATGATAAAATGATACTACTATTATATAATTCTTCACTCTTACTCATTCATTAGTATAACATGTTCTTGTTTGGGTCTATTCAACCACCTATACAAACGATGATATATCAAAATCACTATTTTAACTAATAGTAAGTATTAAATCGTTAATACCAGTAATATATGATATTAATGAGTAATATATGTCATTATGATTACATACAAATCAATAATAATTCTAAATTGGATCATGGTTATTGGTAAATTACCTGAAACATGTTCATCATGGATTCCATTCCCATAAACAATATCCATAATTTCCATCAAATGAACATGGGGGTACATAAATAATTGAAAAAACTTATTCCAATACATTTAATAATCTGATAATTTTGAACTTGGTATCAAATAATAGGGGCCCACATAGCCATTATGAAACTTACACAAAATAATTAAAATTACTAACATTAGATGATGAAAATAAACTTTAACTAACTAATATATGGGAAGTGAATGATTATAATTGATGAGTATAGAAGGTAATAAATATATATATGGATTTTAAATAATTTATTAATATGTTTATATATATCATATAGGTGTTTAGAGTTCTTTTCTGGAACATGAGAGTAAAATTTAGGGTTTTATTATCTCAATTTTCCTTCTTTGAGATATAATTCCACATTCAACACCCATATTAATTTTTACGGAGTATATAATACCCTATGGATATATGTTATCATAAATTTCACAATATTCAAGTATTTTACAAGCCTATCTTAGGGTTTCTTTTTTAAGGTCTTTTGATTTAAAATTTACAAAATCTATAGGGTCTTCTTTCTTATCTCACTTTGAATCTAATATTTATGTGGATAAATTTATATATGAGGAAATTGTATGATTTGTCTCTCTAAAATAACATCTATTTTCTTCTCCATTGAATTTTTTTCATGAATTTTTCATTTCCTCTCAAAATTTCACTTCCCCTTTGGTTCATAATTTTCCAAAAGTAATGCGCATATAATAAATTGACCTTACCACTTCTTTTTTATCAAGAACCTTTCTTCTCCATGCCCATATTTTTTAAGGATTCCCTTACCCCATCTTATATGATTTTTAAGGTCAATTTCAACTTTATTTCACATACTTTAATTCTTATAAAGTAATGTTTTTATCTTTTTCTACACGAGTCATTATCTAATGGATTTGAATTTATTTACAAAAGTGTGAAAGAAATATCTTCTTAAAACATTTTCTGTAATAAAAAATTTTCTTACCATTATTTTTTATTTTATTTATGAATCTTCCACTCCAAGTTTTGAATGGTTTTACATGTTAATTTTTATTCTTAATTTTTTATAAATTATTTTCTATTAAAGAAAATTTTATCAAAATAAAATGATATTTATTCTTATTTTTAACTAAAATTTTAATTTCTCTTATAAATATTTTTTGATCTATGTAATAATCCTTCAATGTTTCTTATGATTCACTAGGAATAAGCTATAATGATATCATCCACATTATTTTTTTGTATGGATTGTGATAATGTCTTATAGAAGATTTCATGAAACCTATTTTTTTCTATACAATAATTAAGAAATGATGGAATTATGAATTGTGTTAAGTTATTAAGGAATACAAATATATGGTTTATTATTATATGATGGGTTGGACCGTTATATCCTTCCAATTCACTGGGTAATGTTTTATTTCTCATGAGATTAGAATGGTATAATATTGGTTAGGCTAAGACCATTATGTTAAGGGATGCGAATGGTTAGCCTAAGTACACTATGTTATGGGAAGGTGGTCAAGTGAGTACATTGTAATATAAATTTATTGGTGGTTAACCTTGATATATGTTATGATTTCTATGACTATGTTTTTAAAAAATTATTATGTTATGAAAAATACTTATGTTATGTTCTCATGGATCATTATTATTGACTCGTGTTTATGCACTCTTATAACTCATGTATTTTGTAATGCTAAAATCCTTATGCATGACCCATGTTTTATGATATATTTTTTAATGGGTAAAATTCTCTTATGTTATTTCCATTCTCGTTGGTTATTTTTTCATACCCATATGTCCATCTTATTTCCAATTATGATATTCAATTTATGTATCTTATGTTTACCCTTATTGAGAATATGATCTTACCCTTTCTTTGTTTCCATTCCATTGGTTATTGAGAAGAGTATTATGTTTGATGTTTCAATAAGTTTCATGCGAGAATACAATTTATTAGTGAAATTTACAATATTGTAAAATAATTTTATGATGTATATTATCTAGGAATACACTAAATATATAGTTTATGGGGTGTGATTTATTGTGATATATAATGAATAATCATGTGAAATTATGTAATGTGTCATTATGAATTTCGTGGGTCTCCTCAATTAGTATTAGAGGGGGGTTTAGTTATTTTTAGGGTTAAGTTATAAAAAATAATAGGATGGAAAATAAATAAACCTATGTTGAACTAATAGTGATGTCCAAAGAACATTAAATTACATAGGTTAAGATGAAGGTGTTGTAATTTAGGATATCATATGATTGATTTTTTTCCCATTTTATATCTTACTCTAATTATCGTTGCTTGATACTCTTTGCAGCGTTTTTTATTTTAGTAAGAGATGAAAGGCATAATCATAAAATTGGGTTGGTGATAGGTGTTTCCATCATTGAAAACATCATATTTAGTCATGTTATTTTAATTTTATCAAATATTTAACAACAACTAATATTATTAATTGAAATCCGCAATAGCTAAATTTTTTGTTATCAATGAATAATAATTTGGGTATGATTATTTACCCCCATGTTTATAGATCTTCTCTGATAGATGATTATGGGAATGTGTTTGCTACAAATATTATTATTCTCTATTTAGTAAAAATTTATATGATTTTGGGAAAGGATTTGATCTATCTACAAGAAGCCCATATGATGTTCTATGATAGGGAAATCACATTTCATATGCCTAATCAAACCATAATCATATAATGGTGAAAATATGACCATGAACTCCGTATGGAAATTAATTCCATTTAATGGTTCCTAATGCCTAATAATAAGAGATATTAATCTCAAATGGTTGTGGAAAATAATGATATTGAAGTTATGCATATTTTTTGAGAATGGGTTGACATATTTTTGAAAGAGTTTCCCGATTTACTCCCAAATTGTGAGGTTGATTCATCAATAGAACATATACCTGGTGCTATCCTAATATCAATGATTCTATATAGAATTTATCTTATTTAATTTGAGGAATTAGAGAAAAATTATTTAGAGAATCAATAAAAGGGTTTTATATGACTGGTTCTTAACCATGGGGTGGACTAGTCCTATTTTTTAATAAGAAAGATAGATCAATATGTCTCTACATTGATTATCATAATATTAACAAGATTAATATCAAGAAGAGACACCCTATACCTTGTATTTATGACTATTTTAATTAGATTTGAGGGGATTAATACTTCTCAAAAGTTAAAATTTGATATGGATATTATTAATTAATTGTCAAATGGGTTGATATATTAATCAAAACATTTTTTACAAGATGTGGACATTATAGATTTGTAGTGATGCCTTTAGACTCAAAAATTCCCACGATGTCTTCATGGATATGATAAATAGAGTATTTAGATATTAAATTGGTCAATTTATGGTAGTCTTTATAGGTGATGTTATAATATAGCCTAATATAAATGAAGAGTATGAATTTCATTTAATGATTATAAAAATACCATGTTAAAAGAGAAATTGTATACCAAATCTTGAAAGTGTGAATTATGGTTATAAAAAGTATCATTATTGGGTCATGTAATCACAATAAAGGGTAAATTTGAAGATATTTTAAAGATAGAGTTGACTAAAGAATGTCCAAGTAAAACCACTGTATTAGAGATATATAGTTTTCTTGGATTGGGTTTTCACTGGTGATTCTTTTTGAGAAATTTATCAAGACTGTTATGTCAACTAAAAAAGTTAACTAAGAAGAAGTTCATGTTCCTATGGGTAGATACATGTGAAGAAAATTTCAATACACTCAAAAGAAGGTAGGTCACCACACCTATACTCACACCACCCTATAATGTAAAGGGGATTGTAGTTTACAGTGATGCATGAAAGAAGTTTTTGAGATGTTAAATTTTAAAAAATGACATAGTGGTATCTTATTCCTGATATCAATTAAGTATTTATGATCAAAATTACCCAATTTTCTAAAGATAGAAGCGGTATATTTTCATTGAAGATATGGAGAAATTATCTCTATGGGTAAAAGTGTGAAATATATACTAATCATAAGATATTAATGTATATATTCACAAAGAAGGAACTAAAAATGTTCCAAAATAGATTTTTGTAATTGAACAAAGGCTCTGACTACTGCACACATTACTACACTAGGAAATCATGCAAGGTGGATAATGCTCTTAACTAGAAGTATCATGGAAACTTATCCACAATGAAGATTGGAAAGGGCCTAATATTCTTGGATTTTCAATGTTTGGGCCTTGAAATCATAATGGGATGGGAGGAATCATATCCTTACCAAATTATTTATCAACCATCCATATATCTAAAGTTAAATGAGGCATAAATAAAGGATATTGAGCTATAGAATAAGGTAGGGTACATTTAGGGGTCCAACTTTCATAGTGATGAAATTATAAAATTTGGGAAACAAATATGTGTATCATGAATAATATAATTGAGGGATATGTTAGATAATAAAAAAATATTTTGCATATCTATCTATATTTAAAGCACAAATATGTATCATTATATAAAAAATAACTTCTGTTGGGAAAATATGAACAGTTATATTTCATAGTATGTATCTTGATGCTTGGTATTCCATAAAGTTTTAGATAAATGTCAATGGTCTAAGGGTATGATTCTAATTTACCCATATATTTATGGAAATGGGAGAAAATCACCATAGATTTCATTCTAGGGCTTCCCAAAACTTCTAAAGGTTATAATTACATTTAGGTTGTAACTGACCACCTTATGAAATCATCACATTTCATTAATATTAATGAATATTTCTCACTCTATAAAATATAGAGGATATTCACAATGAAATTGCTAAATATTCATAGAGTAACACTCTCAATTATCCCTGATTGGGATACAAGGTATACCTTGAAGTTCTAAAGAAGTCATCAATAAGAATTGGATATATAGATGAGCTTCATCACTGCTTATCATTCTCAGAATTATGGTGAATCTAAAAGGGATTTTAAAACTATATAATATATGTTTAGATCATGATAAATGTATTTAAAAGGAGGTTAATATCAACATATTACCCTATTATAGTTCTCATATAAAAAACTATTTCCATTATAGAGTTTTAATGGAACCATATGAAGCCCCGTATGGGTAGCAGTGCAGAACTTAAACAAGCTAGGATAAGTTGGAGAACAAAAGATGATGGGAACATATCTTTTTTAATATATTATTGAGAACATTGAAAAATATTAATGACATATTAAAACTAAACACAATTAAAATAATATATATATTGATAATCCTCAATGATATATGTAGTTTGAAGTCATAGATAGGGTATTCCTTTTAATATCACTATAGAAGTGGGTTATGAGATTTGTGAAGAAGTATAATTTGAGACCCAAATATATCAATAACTTATAATTTATAAATCATTTATGGATGATAGATTCTTGTCTTCCACTTCCACTAATACTCTCCCTTGTGGATAATGTGTTCCACATATCACTTTTTAGGAAGTACATACTTGTAATATCATGATTTTTCTCTTAAGGTAAGAAACATTTAAATTTCAGTTTTAATAATTCTTCTTAACCATATGATAGTAATTATAGAGGTCAAGAAGGTTTTAGTGAGGATCGTTCAGAGCCTGAAGATCAATTTTTTGGGGGAAAAGGTGAGGTTTAAGGTTAGATCATGGTTAGTGCTAACTATGAACCTCAATCGTGCAGGTCCTAGAGAGTGTCACACGATTTTTTAAACTGTTCATGGTAGGTCGTACACCCATGAAAAAAACTGAAGAACTATTATATAGATGATAAACATGGGTATAGAATAGTTTTTCTAACCACCTACCTAACTGTGTGAGGGGGTGACTCCCTTAGACAATGCAAGTGCATGATTGACATGTAGTCTAGACAATTGTGGACCAAAACCATGTACGCCATTAAATAAGGGTTGAATTACCCTTTCCACCATTTACTATTAAAAATAAAAACTTCTTTATTTCCTTCATTCTTTAGCATCCTACCACTGTAGGAGATCCCTCTCATCTCTTCCTAGGCATTGATCCATATCCTTCCAAAGAACTCTGATTGAACTGTCATATATTGCATGGGTTAGCCAATG
Source organism: Viscum album (assembly GCA_963277665.1). Classification (NCBI taxonomy): domain Eukaryota; kingdom Viridiplantae; phylum Streptophyta; class Magnoliopsida; order Santalales; family Viscaceae; genus Viscum; species Viscum album. Next base: position 1,745,749,245 of record OY728151.1, on the reverse strand, counting down.
GTAAGTGCTTTGATCATTCACATTCCTTTCTCATTTTATCTTTCCATCATTAAAAGTATTTATACATAAGGTAGTATTCTCTATTTTTATGTGACTTGTTTATTTTTCCATTTTCTTCAATTGTAACCAAAATTGAAAGATGATACTAGATGAGGGTTCATCAATCACCATTAGGTAGGTGGCCTATAATTTTCACTCAGGTCCCATTATTTATATTCTTCATTGTTATGATGTACTTTTTTACACACTCTTTACATTTAAAATCAATCCATCTTAAATTAGTTTCCTAAATTGACACCCAAAGGACCTAATAGATCCCTTATATTGTTTGAGATCAATGATCTCAATGTGAGCCACCCCTTGGGTGTTCCATGTATATTCTTATGTGACCCTTTAAATATTATTAACTAAAATTCCCATTGGAATGTTTGGTTTTTATTCTTTAAAGGATATTATTAATTTAAAGGGATAAATTGATGCTTTATAACTGGGAGAGTATATTTCATTTGGCTCTTATTAATTTCCAATGAAATGTTAAATGGCATGACAACTCCTTTAACCCTTATTATTTATGAATAAAAGGATAATGACTTAAATTAAATAGAAATGGTACATTTATAATTTCCTACTGCATATTCCAAATTCTTTTACAGTTATATATATATTTCTTTCTAATATATCTTATAGGGATAAAATGTTTGGATCAATTAAAGTGTCTATGTCAACCTTCAATACTATTTTATCATATATCTTGGCGGTGGAACCATAATTTTCCAATTATAGTGTGTTTGGGATATGTACCATTGGTCACACAAGATGAAATGTTAGTTGGTTACAATTCCATGGATTCCAATTTCAATTTAAAGAGTGTGTGAACCTCTATAAATTTAGAATGGTGATCCATCTAATTGATCCATCATAACATACTTGAAATATTTACATGAAATACCAATTAAAACTTATAAATTATAGTAATTTATATCTTGGGAATGGTAACACATATTAATGGACCATTTTATATACATAAGTGAGTATGAATAGTTGGTTCTTAAAAATTAGATGAAATGGTTTCCATTAAATGGTAATGCCAATTTCAAATTAAAGGGTGTTTTCCTCTACAACTTAAAATTCAAACACAGTATACCAAAAACCATGATTTGAAATAAATAACTTGATCTAGACCCAGATTAGTAGTTTTCATTAGGAAGTATATCTTGTAATTCTTTATAATCTTATAAGCCCCACATACCTAACTTTAGGAGACGGCTGGGGGGTGACTCTTTTATAGGAAGTCTTGTACCAGTCATATATTTAGATTTGTAATATATTTAACTACTAAAATAAATATGAGGTGTTTTATTTTCACTTGTAGAGATATTTCACCCTGATATCCTTGGGTTGAGCACTAGGAAGGTAGCGATGACCATGATTTTAAGTTGGTGGTACTAAACCCGCTATTACTGCCACCTACGGAAGGTTATATTATACCTAACTTGGGAATGGATGCCCAGTTTCAATAGGGTCTCTTATGGATCTTGTATAGAATATATAGAGCCTATTGACTTACCCCTACTATGGTAGAGTTGATACAAGAATTTCAGTAGCATCATCTTCCCATGTTTTCAAAGAAAGGAGGTCCACATGCTATAGAGTCAAGGATGAAGGAAATTATATCTATTTTCAATAATATAGAGATGCATCCTAAGAGGAGGGTCATGATACTATATTAGATTATATGTGATTCTTACAAGATATGGTGGGACATTATTACTAAGTCATACCGTCATCAGGATACAATTTGGAGAGATTTCAAGGCTTCCTTCAATGACAATTTATTTTCAAAGATGCTGAGAACTGAACGATCTAGGGAATTTCTTCATCTAGAGAAGGTTCCATGTTAGTTGTGGATTGTTTAGATAAAATTATTGAGCTTATGTGTTTTTCTCCTTCCTTCACCAGTGATAATATTTCGAGAGTGAGATGATTTGAAGATGGGCATAGATATTCCTTCTGGTCTCAGGTAAATTTATTCTATTTGATTACTATTCTAGGGATTATGAGCCAAGACCTAATAAATGAGAAAAATTTGAGATTGGATGATGGTACATGGAATAGTGGTTCTTCTCCAAGGTAGGGTAGTATTACATCTAGTATTTGGAAATGTCATTTGGAGGGTTCTCGACAGAGTAGTAGAAGCTAGAGTATCTGCATTGGTAGTCCTCTGATTTGTCATTAGTGTGAACAAAAAAGTCATGTAAGGCCTCAGGGAGACTAAGAACTAGTGGAGTTCTTATCTTATAGAATTATGGGAAATATTTATAGGTTTTTCTAGACCTTTACAACTATTCTTAGTGGAATATGATCAGTACTAGCTACACCTTCTAGAGAAAGATCAGTAGCTCCATACCAGGCTGGAAGCTAGAAAACTGCTGGCTATACAGGATGAGGAGGTGGATATTGAAGGGGAGGCCAGACTCCAGATATGTATTGCCAAATAAGTGGAACCACTATATGTATTTAGTATGTAGCTTATGGAAAAGGACCAGGAAATATATACTTAGTTCAACCTATACCTATCGTGAATGGTGTCAGGACATCTATAATATGATGTATGATCTTGGTATCCTCTACTTTAGTATTTACCCATTTTATATAGTAAATTCAAATTATTTTAACTCTGTATCTATCATGGAAATACTAGAATTGATATTAAGTATTTTTTTGGTGTGATGACACTAGATACTCCATTGGGAGTATGGTCAAAATGTGTAAACAAATTCAAGGAGCCCCCCCTCGGGATTTGTAGTTACCATTTCCTTTGGAAACTCTTCATCCTCGAGATGACCAGATTTGATATCATTATATGGATGGACCAGTTAGTTCCCCATCATGACCATATTGATTATTATCATAATAGGGTGTCTTTATCATCAATCGATGGTGATAAAGATGTATATAAGGGTGAATGGGATGTCTAGGATAGTGGATATGGACCTGAGCATCGTGGGATAAGGCCACCTATATTAGGGTGATTCTGGGACATATTCCCTAAAGAATTTTCTAGAATACCTCCGGAAAGAGAGGGAGATTTTACTATCGACATGGTTCCAAGAGTAGCACCTGTATCTATACCACCTTACAAAATGGATCCTACTGAGATTCAAGAGCTCAAGAAGTATTTAGAGGACTTGGAAGATAAGGGGATTATACAACCCAATAATTATAAATGGGTTTCTATTATACTTTTTTCCAATAAGATGAATGAGACCCTCAGGCTTTTCATGAATTACTAGAAATTGGATCATCTTATGGTTAAGAACCATTATCCTCTAACTCATATTTATGAAGCATTATATTATATATATGGAGCTCATGTTTTCTCAAATATTTATTTGAGTTCCTTAGAAAATTTATTATGAGTTAGACCTTTGGTTATACCTCCTAAAAATTTTCATAGTAGGTATCACCTTTATTTGTACTTGGTTATGCTGTTCAGTTTTAGGAACACACCCAACATTTTATGGATCTTATGAATTAGATATTCCACCCCTATCTAGATTCATTTATGGTAGTCTTTATGGATAAAATCTTTTTGTACTGACATACTCAACATGAACATGCCAAAAATCTTGATATCGTTTTGAGGATACCGAGGGATCACCAGATATTTTATAAGCTCACAAAATTCCACTTTTAAATCAATAAGGTTCACTTACTAGGTCATGTCAACTCAGTGGTAGGAGTATATATGGATGTTGAGAAGGTGACTTCCATGGTTTATTGAGAGTATCCCAAGAACATATTTGATATATGTATTTTCTTGGGTTTTTTTGGATATTATAGGCACTTCATACCTGACGTTTCACACCTAGAAGCACCTATTATGGGTTTGAAAAAGAAGGGAATAAAATTTTTATAGTCTAAAGAATGTGAGAGAGACTTTCAAAAGTCAAAAGGATGATGGAATTTAGTATTGATATTGATTCTTCCAAATCCATAAAGAATTTATATAGTTTATTTTAATGAATCGGGCATTAGGTTAGAATTAGTTTTGATATAGGATGATTGAGTCATGTCATAGAAGTCTCATCAGATGAGACCACATGAGAGGGATTATCCTATTCAAAACCTCAAGATAATAGTTTTAGAATAGGCCTAGCATTGTTGGAGGTACTACTTATTGGGGGAGTGGTCTATGGTTCATACAAACCAAAAAATCATCAAATACACATTTAACAATGTGACATAAATCTTAGGTAGAGAAGGTGGGTTGGATACCTATAGTCCATTAATTTTGATCTTTCATTTATGCCTAGAAAGTGTAATTTTATAGAAGATGATCTGAGTTGGAGGACTCAAATACAAGGAATACAGCAGGCCATTACTGAGTGGTAGTTGATGTCCCTCTTTTTTGAGATTCACTTAGTGGTCCAAGGGAGTCCTGGGAAACCTATCCTTATAGGCTTAGTAGTGACCTCTTCAGTTTTGGATATGGTGAAGATGATGCAGATTTCATACCCCCAGGTATTAGTCTGAAGGGAGAGTGTTACAGGAAAGGACCTTCCACCAGGTTGAATCATTGATGAGGATAGAAATTCTCAAATTCATGGATGCATATTTTCTCCAAGAGAAATGTGAGAAAAGTTGATGTGGGTGTCTCATGCTTCACGTTGGGTTTTAAATGAAGAACTTAAAAATATATATCATGAATTATGGAACCAATATTGGTGGAAGGGGATGAAATAACTGATTGTTGGTTTCATAACTCATTGTTCAACCTTCCAGTAGGTGATTTCAAAACACTAGTGGTCAACATGTATTTTATAGAGATTTTCTATTTCAAAGTGGAAATGGGATGACATAAACATGGATTTTATGACTAGATAACTGAAATCCACTCAAGGTAGTGATGTGGTATGGGTGATCATGGATAGATTGACTGAGGTAATTCACTTTATTCTAATTAGAGAGCCCTTTTTATTTGATTTCATTTGGATAATTTATGAATGAGATATTATAAAGATTCACGGAGTCCCATAAAATGTTGTATTAGATAGATACATTCGTTAAAATTCTCAGTTATGGAATGGTTTGTAGAGGGAATAACGTTAAATGGTACTTTTTAGTATATTATACCACCCACGTACCAATGTGCAATCTCAATGCACAATAAGGGTGTTGTAGGACATGCTTAGAAAATGTACCCTAATTTTGGAGGTTTTTAGGAAAATCATAAACCTGTAACTTATTTTTATTACATTAATAGATTTTAGGTGATGATACAGATGGTTCAATATGAGGATTTATATGTTAGGACATTCCATTCACCCTTATGAGGGATAAAGGGAAGATATACAAAACTATTGGGACCTCATCTCATTCAGGAGACATTTGATCAAGTACAACATATCAGGAAGCATATGACATCAGCTCAGTCTTGGCATAAAACTTATGCCCATAATCATAGATGAACTCTAGATTTCTATGTTAGTATGGGACATAGAAAGATTCATATATAGGGTTAAATTAAACCTCATTCTATTGAGCCTTTCATGAAATTTAGGAGAGTCTTGCTGGTAGCCTATCATTTTCAGTTATCTCAGAGGTACCAATCCATGCACAACATATTCCATGTATCCTAGCTTTGTAGATATCATTTAGACCCATCTCATGTTCTTCATCCTAATGAGGTTGATTTGGAGGTAGATGTATCCTTTGAGGAGCATTGTATATATATAGTTGATCAGAGCATGAATGATCTCTGAAGAAGGTTAATTCCATTAGTCCAGGTACTATTGAAGTAAGGCTATGTACAAAATGAGATGTGGGAGAGGAAGACCAATATACATTCTTAGTGGAAATAGTTATTCTTAGATAATGATTGACCACCCTAAAAGGGAAACTAATGGATGGATTTTCTTAGGTGTGGGAGGTTGTAAGTTCCTGAGTTTTCTCTTGCTGTATAAACCATTTAATTTTTAGTTTAAATATTTATTTTTAACCTCATGATAGTGACTAAAGAGGTAAAGGAGGTTTTAGAAGTGTATGAGTCTAGTTCAGATCCTAGAGATCCATTTTTTGGAAAAAACATGTGAGGTACACGATTAGTGATAACTATTCCGATCAACCATGTGGGTCCTAGAGGGCATTGCACTGTTTTTTTAAACCGTGAAAGGTTGGATGCATGACAATGTAAAAAAATATAGAACTATTGGAAAGATGAAATGACTGGTTATCTCATGGTTTGTCTTATCAGGTGCCCAACTATGAAAGGGTTGATTCTTTTGGATTGATATGTCACACGATTGGCACACAGTTTGGTCAACCGTGCAGCCAAACAATGCACCCAATTAAAGAATGGTAAAATTACCATTTTTCCTTCTTTTCTTCTTAAAAAGAAAACGCCATAACATTCCATAATTACCCAGTATCCTCCCACCACGAGTTATCCATCTCATCCATTCTTAGGCATTGATCCATATCCTTCAAAGAAACTCCAATCAGATCATCGTCTATCGTGTCGTCTAGACAACATTAAGTGCTTTGACCCATTAAATTCCTTTCTCAGTTTATTTTGCAATCTCGGATGATATTTATACATGATCTAATGTGCCCTATTTTAGGGTATTTTCCAATTTCTCTATTTTCTTCTGTTATACCCCAAATTGGAATTTGAAACTAGATGAGGGTTCATAATCCACCATAAGGTATGTGGTATATAATTTCCCCCCAAATATCATCATTTATATTTGTCACTATTGTTCCACGCATTGGTTTTGCCCATGATTTTACCCTAAAATCAATCTATGTTAAATTAGTTTCCTAAATTGACAACTAAACAACCTAATAGATCATGATTCTTTCATTGGAGATCAATTATGTCAACAAGAGCCACCCCTTTGGTGTGACATGGCTATGATTATGTTACCAATTTCATATTATTAACAAAAATTACCATTAGAATGTTTGTTTTTTCTTACTTAAGTGATTTAATTAATTTAAATGGATGAATTGATGATTTATAATTGGGTAAGTATATTTCACTCAACTCTAATTAATTTCCAATGAAATGTTAAATGGTATAAAACCTCATTTGACCATTTTTATTTACGAATGAAAGGGTAATGAATTAAATTAAATGATAATATTAAATTGGCATGGTTATTACATGGAAGTGATTATTTTATAAATATAAGGTTTTTATTTTTACTATATACCATTTTCTTGTTAGAGGAGTGGTCATAATTGATCTATACTTGGATTCCATAGGCAATGCCTTGAGCACTCAGAGGATGCCACCCTAATTCATTGTTGTCGTTTACAAGGGATATACCCACCTTGGAATGTAGTCTTTGTCTTATTAGCATATGAATTCCGGAATGAAGTATTTAATATTAACTACTTTATATCTATAAATTATAATTCCTTGTATAACCTCCTCAGATTCATCTTGATGTCCTTGGATAGAAGGGATCTCAAATTATTCCCTTAGGCCCCAGTCAAGCCTATCTTGGGATTTACGATGGACATGCTCTTTCGACTTCATTAGATTCTTTTATAGTGGAATTACTTGGGTTCAACCCTTGGATTACACTTAGTCGCCTATAGATAGGATGCATGGTTTCTTATTATGAGCTATCCTAGCCGCTAAGGTCATGGAATCCTTGGTTAGAAATTGTGTCCCATTTTATTATTTGTTTTTCTTGGACACCTTAGTTACACCTTGGGTACCATATTATAATTAATTATTATTGGATTCATTGGTTACACCTTGGGTCCCATATTATATAATACTTCTACTTGGATTCCTTGGTTACAAATTTTCCCCCTTTTATTTTTGTTCCCACTCGAACACCTTGGTTGTATTTGTTAGACCATTACCATTTACAAGTCACATGTTTCAACACATCTGGATTAGGCCAAAGTAGGTATGGTCTATTGGTTACACCATGGGGATCCAATCCCAAAATGGTTATTATTTCACATATTTTATTCCACCCCTTATTATCATACTAGCACATTGTTACATATACATACACAGACTGTACTTGTTACAAATAAAATTGGTGGTGGCCTACTGAATATATCTCACACCCTATTACGGCCACCTATTAGTACCTAGAAAGACTTCATGGATGCAGATAGGGACAAAGAAAAATGCATGGTCATGGATTATAGATTTGATAATATCATGGGATATTGGAGCATAGGACTGAGCATAGGCTCCCAATGCTATTGTATATAGTGTTCATGTTTTTTTTATTTTGATATAATTGTATTATATATGTTCTTATTTCCATGTATTACAGTTAATTTTCTATATAACATCATATCATTGACCTAATTTTGGATACAAAATTTATTGTTATTGTTTACTCTATTTATCTTATCTGGATTTTTATCTTTTCAGTCTGACTAGAGGGCATAGTCTCTACATGAAAACACACTAGGACCTCACCACTATTAGGAAGCCTCTGAAATATGGGGAGGAATTCTTGAGGCCATGTGGACAACCAGGTTTTGTTACTTATGAGTGAACCAGGTCTCAGACATCACAACACTTAACCCTTCATATGTACTGAACTAAGATATTATAAATCTAGAACATGACCTCTCTTATGAGGAAAAACCATTAGAAATATTTGATCATTGATATAAAATACCACAAAACAAGACCAAGTACTTTGTTAAAGTTATATGGAGGAATAATAAGTTTGACTAAGCTATATAGTAACCTGGAGATGTAAAGAGGTAAAAGTAACCGAATTGTTTCACCAGATTAATGAAATTTTGAGGGAATTTTTTAAAGGAGGGTAAAATGTAACACGCCATGATTTTACTATGAATTTTTTACATTAAATAAATGTTGTGTTGAATATTTTTTTTTCAGAAAAAATAATGAAATAAAATGAAATATGATACTTTTTATTAAGATAAAATAATAAAATGTTAGATAAACATTAATAAATTATGAGAATGAAATATGAAACATCATTAATAAGATTACATGATGAATAAAACCATAGATAAAAATATCATGAATATAAAATCTTTATCCCCATTATTTTCCATGATGATCATAACTATTATTAAATTCATTGAAATAAGGTAAAGAATTATAAATATAATAGACCTGTTGAGGGAGAGGTAAATAAATAGAATAAATGATTTAGTAATATATGCAAGTCAATATATATGAATGAAATATGATTGTTAAATATATGAACATTTGAAATATGGTTATCTGATATATGGACCTTTGAGATATTTTCATTGGATATATGGTCATTTTTTATATCCAATGTGTAAGATGTGTAATTAAGAATAATATAATTCAAAAATAAAAAATAATGAAACCAAAATATAACATTAAATTAAAATATTTTATTATAAATAAATGTATTTTTATTATCCATAACATATTATTATTATTATTAATTAATGATTTGAATTATCTATAAAATAAAAATAAATATTATCATAAATATGGATTGATAAAATTAAATATTTAAAAGATGAATAATTAAATTTAATACATTAGTATTAAAATTATTTAATATTTCAAAACTATTTTTCTTAAGAATTATATATTTTTAACATAATAAATTAAATTGATCAATTTTAAATATAATTTAATGTTTCAGTTAATAAAATAATTATTAAAACTCATTTAATTAGTAATTTATATAACACTAAATTAAGAACACTTAATATTCAAAAAATATTTTTCTCTATAAAAATAGTTTTTCTCTATATTTTTTATGTTTTAATTTAGATTTTATGTTGATAATATTTTTAAATTTAATTATATTAAATGGATTCCAAATATTAAATTATTGGTATGATGGGTCATCTTATATTTTTAGTAAAAAAATAATTACAATGGTAAATAAATTAAATATTGAAAAAGGGTGTAAAAAGAGGTAAACTAAAGCGGCTCAAATTTTTGATAATTAAAATGAAATTTAGGAATTATAGAAAAAAAGTCATTAGGTTTGGGAGTAAAAAATAAATTTATAACCTAAATTTCCTCACCTAACTGACCAAACTCCCATATGATTCCTTTTTTACCCTTTACCCAACTCATGTTTCCAAGGGAATATCCAATATTTTCACCCTGAAAGGATATCTCCTAAAACCATTCTAAACCACTATTTTTTTATATCATGATTCCATACCCATTCTTACTCTCTTAAAACTTTATAATAGTTTTGGTAGATTCTAGTTCAATGAAGGATGCCTATATCCTTCATTCCAAAGGAACCTGTGTCGAGATGGTGTAAATTCATCAATTGTGAATCTAAGATATTCCCTTATATTTTCAATTAACTTATCATATGAAATATTTATGAATACCATAATCCCCTATAATTATGTTATATTAATAACATTATTATACTTATAAAATTATACCACTATTATATAACTTTATACTCTAGCTCATTCATTAGTATAACATGTTCTTATTTTGGTCAGTTCAACCACCTACATGAACATTGGGATACCAACACCAAAATTTTCACCAAAAGTATAAAGATATAAATAATAATTATTTATGATATTAAGAATAAATATATGACATGAATATGTTTATTTAAGAATTATATAAAATGAATGATGATTATAAAGTAACTCATGGTTATTAATAAATTACCTGAAAAAATGATCATCATGGATTCCATTCTCAAAAACCATACCCATAATTTCCTTCAAATAATCATGGGGATACATAAATAATTGAACCAAAATTATTTCAATATCTTTAATAAACTATTAATGATGTACATAGTACCAAATATTAGGGACTGATGTCACTATTATGAAACTTTCATGAAAAAATCAAAAGTATTAACATTCAATGAGGAAAATATACATTAACTTACTAATATATGTGTAGTTAATGATCATAAATAAAGAATATAAAATTTAATTATAATGACCCAGACTTTTGAACAATATTTTGTTTCCTAAAAATGTTTGTTATATAATTTTTACACAACAAAACTATACCCTTTTATTAATTAAGTGAGTATAATTGAAGTGAGACCTTTGGGTTTTGACTGTTATATGACCGTTGGTCAATATGACCATTGGAAACAATAATAATTTTTTTAATGTTATAATTGTTGTGTAAAATATAAATAAAAGGGATAATTAATGCAGAAAGAAGAGTCGATTAACTCATCTAGTAGACTCAAGCTGTACGAAGCACATCTGTCAGAGCTTGGGAAGGAGGTAGCATCACTTGGATTTTCTCTAGACCAAGCCCAAGCCGAGTTTCAACACACTAAGCATGAACATAATCACCTTCAAGAGAATTTCAATATGATAAAAATACCCACTTTGGGAATGTTTTCTGAGCCGCCCTAAGAATCTATCACCATCACACACCTTACTCTTAGGTCCTATGCAGGTGTTATAAGGGGCTATTTAATGAGGCCTTAGTTACTTTGCGTAATCATTTTGTATAAATAAAATCGTTATTTCTTATTATGATAATTTTTTTTGAATTTCAAAAGTGAAAATAACTATATGTTTAATTTTTTAGAAGTTTCATATTATTAACGAATATTAGAAAACAGGTATTTTAAAATATTTTTTTATAATTTAAATAATTAATAATGAGAAATAATTTTTAAAAAATTGACACACACAGTTGTGATCAGTAAGAAATTTAGAGTCTAATAAGATCAATTTGTTTTTTGGTGAACAGTAAATTATGAATAGTAATATTACCCTTATGAATAGAAATGTGACCAATGGAATATTAAACCCACTTAAAAAATTATAAATATAATTTAGGCATCTTGAATGGTAATGTGATATAATAGCATATGTAAATAGCTTTTTCCGAAATTATTAGTTAAGTATTAGTATTTTTTTCAGGTAAATAGTGATTTTACATAAAAATTAAATATCAATTATTTTGAAAATCTTTTCCATAAAATGGAGTTCAATTTTTAATTCAACACATTGATATTAGGTTAGGGTAAATTTATGAGTTTTTTATAAAATGTTTTGTTTTTTAGTGAATAGTAAAAAATACAATTTTGAGTTTCAGTGCGTTTAATGATATCATTCATGATTTAATAATGATGTAATAATTCTGTTAGACTCTTGAGGAATGAAATTTGTTATGAGGGGTCCCAAGTGGCCAATACCATGGGAAAATACCTTGGGAAATCCCATGTTTTTGCAAATACCACTAATGAGCTGTCCCTTGGAAATTAATAAAATATTCCCCCACTTTTGCTACAAATACCAACCCATTACTTCATTCATTTCATTACAAATTCCTCCTCAATGAATATATGGTCTTTTTACTTCCCAAGTATTCCTCCCATGGTTCCCTCAATCCCCAAAAAGTCCCAACATTTGAGTTTTTTGATGTTACTCTTCAAGGTAAGGGAACCTTTCACTCTCTGTTTTTAGTCAAGACTTCTTTAATGTTATGTATTTTAGTTTCCATTTTATTATATTGGGGTATGTTATTATATGTCCTTATTTATTTCCATTTAATTTACAAATTATTAGATACTATTTTCTCTCTTATAAGCTTATTTTTTGAATTTTTTAGTGACACCGTTAGGCTGCCGAATTTTCGTAAGGGAATTCTGAACATCTATTTTATCCATTCACGTTCTCTTCTATGTGGTATGTATTTAAAGTTTATATACCATGTTATTATTTCCATTTTATTATATCTCAATAATTTATTATGAGTCTATTATTAATGGGTTACCCATATCCCTTATCTCTTTAATGTTTTCTAAAACAATGTTGCATAGCAGTTATGCTGCATAATTTTCGTCTGAAAATCTCTCTCTTTTTTCTCAAGATCTTATCTTATTTTATTTATGTGAATAACCAGAACTATTTTATTTCCAATTGTATTCATCAAGACATAAAAATGATATATTTTTTAATTAACATACATAAAACCCTCTTTCCCTTTCCCTGGGTTGTGAATGACATAATGACCACATTTTAATCACTTTTTAAAACATCATGATTTTGATATGAAACCCATTTATTTTATTCTCTTTGGGTTATTTATGAAATTTTTGATTAAAATATATGAGGATCACATGAAAATAAATAAATATTAAGGTTTGAAACTGATATCACTCCAATGCATTGGGTAATGAAATTAATCTCTTGAGATGACAAGTTTTATGATACATTGGTGAATAACCTTAGTAATTTTTATGACACCTTGGGAATGGACCTTGGTGATATGACTATGAATATCTAAATTAAATGTTTTAGACACATTTTCAAGTTATTATTCATGTTATTTTTTCTATTATATACTTCTTTATCATTTATTTATGATACTCTTTGTGTTGTTATTGATATTACTCAAGTTCACATGTAAACTGTTTGACTTATTTTCCCTTACTAGGCCTTCTACTCACCCTTTCCTTTGATTCCTGTCTTTAGGTTATGAGATATAATAATTGTACATATGATGAAATTTTCAAGAATCCTTCTCTATAGGATTAAAATAATGTCATATGTTTTCACGTATTATGTACCTTTTTTCCAAGACACCATACTTTAAAGATCCTCTGTTTGTAAAATGAAATGAGAAGTTATGTAATAAAAAATAGGGATATCATTTTTGATATCAAAGGATAGTTTAGTTATTTATGGAAATTAGGCTATGAAACATTTATGAGGAACCCTATATAAATGTTTAAATATATGAAATTTTCATATTATTTTGGTGAAATATTAAGTAAGTGGTTTCCAAACAAATAAATCCCTGTCTGGATATGAACAAGTGGATAAGGCTCTGCCACATATATATCTATGGGTAAAAACCAAATACACTGCTTTGAGATAGACTCAAATGGGAATTGGTGCATGATAATGGGTCATTATTCACTCATGGTTTGAAACTCCCAGGGGATATATTCGGTTAATCAAAAGATTTTTGTGAATCATTATGAAGGATTTATAGAGAAATGTAATTATCGTTAAATAATAATATGTTTAAGAATGAAGTTTTAAGACATAAAAAATCCTATATAGCTAAAATATTCTTAAATTAAATAAGCTTCTCACTAAGGATTTTTTTTATTTTATAAAATGGTGTGCAATAGGAGGAACCGTGCAAATGGTGACCACAATGGACTATATGCTAACGGTCCTCCGATGGAAGCTGGAATGAAAACATTCATGAGAATGATGAACCAATTTACTCAAGTTATGGGAAATAACTTGAATCAAGATGAAAGACCAATTTTATCATGAAGGGAACAAATGTTTCTCGGGTATTTTATGCATAAATAACTGATAACCTTCAGCAGATCTACTAACCCATTGATTGCTGAATAGTGGATCAACTCTATCGAGAAGATCTTTTCTATGATCCTCTGTTCAGAACAAGAGAAGGTCACCCTGGATGTTTACCGATTAGAGGGAGAAGTTGATCAGTGGTGGGAACTGATTAAAAACATGAGTCCAAGAGTGTAGGTTGAAGCTATGGAGTGGTAAGAGTTTATATGGATCTTCTTCAATAAGTATATCCCTCATTCAATGAGAACAAAAATAAGGAAGGAGTTCCTCGAGCAGAAGTTGAAGGAGAATGAATCTGTTGGAAGCTATGAGATAAACTACATAAGAAATTCCCGTTACACATCTAGATCTTTCATGGATCCTAAGGGGAAGGTTTATAGATTCTTTGGTGGCCTAAGACCTCATCTGTGGAAGAATCTAGCCAACTGAGACTATGATAGCTATGAGGAGATCATATAGAGTTCTATGAATGATGAAATGGAGTTCGGTGAGATTAAGTGGTCTCATAAATCCAATGACAAGAATAGATAATTAGATCCAGGATTAGGGAGGATCTTTGATCACAGAAGAGGAGGCACACAAGTGCAACATCCCATATGTAATAAATGTGGGAAGAAGCATTCGGGGAACTAACTGCTCGGAATCTGGAAGTGATAAAAGTGTAGAAGGGAAGGCCATATCATGCGGAATTATCATAGTGAGGTGAAGCCTCAACTTAAAAATTCTAATGAAAATGGGAATGTGGTGTAGGCCCTACCTAAATTCCAAAGCTATATGTGCTGACAGCTTGGGTACATTTCCAATCCGTGTCGAAATCTAAGGGCAATGGAGGGAAATAACCATTAGCCTTAGCATAGGCCAAGGGAGATAGGTAATGATTTTTCTGTCACTAAAATAGAAGTTGAAGTGCCAAATGATGTGGTGGAAGGTACTCTTTTTGTTCTATCAAAGGTAGAAAGTACTTTGATTCCGGTTCTACGAATTCCTTTATATCCTCTAAGTTTGCAAGGAATTTAGAATCAAATCCTGAATTTATAAAAGTAAAATTATCAGTCAAGAATCCTGGTGGGATTATTCAAGAATCAAAAATATTTTTAAACTCTAGTATTTACTTTAGTGAGCACAATCTTATCACAAATCTAGTAGTCATTCCCATGATAGAATTCGACATTATACTAGGGATGGAGTAGTACTAAAAGTATAATGCTACGATCAAGTGCAGAAAAAAGGACATATTTGTAGTATTGAGTGGAAAACCTATATTTATCTTCCAAGGAGAGATATCTCAACCTGATATTTGTCTAGAAGAACCTCACGTATCCTTGTTTATGGAGTTGAACGGTGAAGAAAAAGAAGAAAATGATACTACAATGCTAGAAAATGTCCCCATAATCTAGGAATACATTGATGTATTTCCTAAAAAGTTACCTGGAACTCCCCTAGAAAGAGAGGTAGATTTTTACTTTAAACTCATACATGGATCTCATCTGATATCAAAGACCCCATATATGATGAAAAAGGTGGATCTGGGGAAATTATTGAGGAAACTACAAGATATTTTGGAAAAGGGGTCTATCCGACCGAGTGTGTCTGTTTGGGGAGCACCTATTCTCTTTGTGAAGAAGAAGGATGGATCAATGTGGATATGCATTGATTATAGAGAATTGAATGGGATCACATTGAAGAACAAATACCCTCTTCCAAGAAACTTATTTGAACAACTTTGTGGGGATCATTTTTTCTCCAATATTGATCTTCAATCTGGTTATCATTAATCAAGGGTGAAGAAGGAAGATATTCCAAAAAATTCCTTCCGATCAAGATATGGGCATTATGAGTTTGTTTTTATGCCCGTTTTCTTGACTAATGATCATGATATTTTTATAAATTTGATGAATAGAGTCTTTAAGGTATACCTTGATAACTTTGTGGTAATTTTTATTGATGATATTATGATATATTCCAAAAGTCATGAAGAGTATGAGGATCATATGAGGGTTATTTTGAAAACTCTATGGAAGGATATTATTTTTGGAAAGTTTAGAAAATGATAATTTTGGTTACAACAAGTTTCATTCTTGGGGAACATTGTAACAAACGAAGGAATCACAGTTGACCCTACAAAGAGAAAGGCTGTAGAGGAGTGGCCTCAGCCTAAAAAAATAAATGATATTCAAAGTTTTATTGTATTAGAGGGATATTATAGAAGGATTTGGAAAAGAAATTAATGAATTTTAATCCACTAACCATGTTATCATTAAACGAGGTTAAGATCATTTGAAAAAAAAAGTGTGAGGAATGTTTCCAAGAGCTGAAGAATAGATTGGTTACTACACCCGTGTTAACTCTACCCTCAAGAAGAGAAGGATTCATTATTTTTAGTAAGGAATGTAATGACCCGTAAATTTCAAGGAAATTTTTTTCTTAATTTTCTTTGGAATTTTACAAGAGCGCAGTTTCTGACGGCACCTGATTCCGAGGCCCGGTGTGCCCGGAATCATTTTCCGAAGATTGGCTCGGGTACGTTCAGTGAACGGGCGAGCGAGTTTTTATAACTTTTGAACCGGTGCCCGGAATCAAATTCTGAGGGCACCAATGAAATCGCAGCGCCGATATTCGCTTATAAACGCCTCTTCCGGAGTTGCGTTTGCTCGGGTGTGGTTTTTCATTTTCGGGCTTAAAGTTAAGAAATAAAATAATTTTGCGACAAATTTATTTTATTTCACTTAAGACACTTGGAAGCCACTTGAAGCCACTTAAAGGCGGCTTGAACTGAGTTGAACTGGATAGGATGCTATCCAGAAATATCCTACCCCCTTGGTAGGATATTTGTGAGGTGGGGCCCGTACGAGCCCTGCCGTTTCTTTCCGCTAAGAAACACACCCATGAAAACCCGTCTTAATGAAAGTAAACTGACGCGTTTTCTAAATTCTTAACAGACCATTTAATTGGGTGGTTTATTTCATGAATTAAATGGCCTGTTTCTTTCGTTGAATTAATTCAACGAATTAATTCAATCGTTTCTTAACCTGTTTTCGTGTGTTGGCATATTAATAAAATAAGACCAACCCAAAATATTTGGAGAAGATTTGAGAGGATCCTTGTTTCTTCTTCTCCCTCGCGAAGAACGCGAAGAACGCGAAGAACGTGAAGAATGCCGAACCCGGAAATCGACGACGCTTCCGTCCGAGACGTCCTTCTCCGCCCCGATCTCCGATCACCGACCATTGAGGTGAGTGATTTCGGGTTTCCTCACAAGGTTCCTTCCTTTTGGGTTTTAAACACAGATTTAATTATTTATAATTTAAATCTATTGTTCTTGGTCCATTGAGCTCGCCGACTCAACGCCGGATTCCGCGATGACGCAACACCTCCCCGCGATGACGCGGCGATCCCTCTCTTTCGCGATGAGCTTTTCCGCGAAGAACGCCCGCGCGCGACGATCAACGAGGTAGGAATTTTATAATTTTGGAATACCCCTCTTATATTCCCATGAACGTTCTTTAAAAATTAAAGAGCCGGTTTCAAATGAACAATTTTATTTTATTAAAATTGTCGGTTCATGTGTTGAACAATTTCTCCCGTTGTTTTTTTATTATCTAACGCGGAGGGTGCGGGTCAACGGCGCGGGTCGCCGGCGCGGCGGCGCCGGCGGCCGGAGGCGGGGGCACCACGCGGGTGTCCAGCGCGACACCCCGCGGGTGCCGCGGGGTTGTCACGCGGCACCCCGCGGGTGTCCAGGGCGACACCCCGCGGGTGCCGCGAGGTTGTCACGCGACACCCCGCGGGTGTCTGGCCGACACCCCGTGGGTGCCGCGGGAGTGTCACGTGGGGCGGCGGCTTTCCCCCGCGTCGGCCGCTCGGCCGAGCCGAGCCAGACCGGCCCTGGCCGGGCCGGGCCGGGCCAACCAGGTCGGACCCAACCCGGTTCGGGCCAACCGGGGGGGGGGGGGGGGGTCGGGCCGGGTCGGCCTGGGCCCGGACCCCCCGTCTTCGGACAAACTTCGTTCAAATGGCCGTATCTTGAACTACGTGCCTCCAAACGACCCGACGTCAGCGGAAACGCGATCCTTGGATCGAGACGGTCGTTTCGGTATATCGCACTCAAGGTTTCGGAATACTTTGAGTTCGGCCGGGTTGGTTCGTACACGAAACCAACCGGGCCCTCGGAGCGGAAATGCTCATATCTTGAGCCACAGACGTCCGATTGACGTGCCGTCAGCTTTGTTGAGTTCCTCTTTGTGAGACGGATCTTTTGGCACCCTCCTCCCGAGGTTTGGACGCAGGCGGAGTACGGTTGGGTTGGTTTTCCCTTAAAAACCAACCGGGCCCCTGGGACGAAAAAGCCAATAACTCTCAGACCGGGCGTCCGATCGACGCGCCATCTGTTGCGTTGAGTTCCTGTTGACGATGCGGAACTTTTGGATACATCCACTCTGGACTTCGTGACAGTTGATGTGTCAGCCACTCGGCTCGTGGAGCGGACCCTCCCAAACGAGCTTGCTGTGTGCGGGAACCCTAGTGCTGGCTGCGATTGCTTCCTCGACGGCGACGACTGTGCAGAGATCCTCCGTGGACTCCGACGACGACCGTGCAGAGATCCTCAGTGGACTGAGGCGACGACTGTCCAGAGATCCTCAGCGGACTGCGACGACTACTGCACTCAGCGATCCTACGTGGATCAGTGCTACAGGTCCTGTGTGGGCCCGGTCCTGTGTGGGCCCGATCCTATACGGATCCGATCCTGTGTGGGTCAACACTCAGCGGTTCTGTGTGAGCCAACTCCTACAGGAACCTGATGGTTTCTCCCTTGGAGCAGAGCACGATGTCCTTTTCAGAGGACGTACCTTGGTACCAGTCGCTTTACGAGAGGAGGTGCTGAGAGCGTATCACACTTCTCCTTTGGCGGTACATCCTGGAGTGGCGAAGATGTACCAGGAACTCAGACGACAGCACTGGTGGCCGGGCATGAAGAAGGCTGTGGCAGAGTTCGTTTCACGGTGCCTCACCTGCCAGTAGGTGAAGGCAGAGCATCAGGTACCAGCAGGCTTGGTACAACCCTTGGAGGTCCCGGAGTGGAAGTGGGACGGGATATCTATGGACTTTGTGACTGGACTTCCACGCACTCCAGAGGTCACGACTCCATTTGGGTGATTGTTGACCGACTCACCAAGTCGGCACACTTCTTACCCATCCGAGAGCAGGGCACAGTGGAGAGCTTGGGGCGTCTCTACGTTCAGGAGATTGTACGACTTCACGGTGTGCCATCGACTATCGTCTCCGATCGGGACACTCGTTTTACTTCCGGGCTTTGGAAGGGGTTGCAGGAGGCCTTCGGGACACGACTACGTCTGAGCACCGCCTTTCACCCTCAGATGGATGGTCAGACGGAGAGGACTATTCAGACTCTCGAGGACATGCTCTGCGCATGTGTCCTTGACTTTGGTCGCAGCTGGGAGGACCACCTACCCTTGGTAGAGTTTGCGTACAACAACAGCTACCACTCCACCATCGGGATGGCACCCTACGAGGCGTTGTACGGCAGGCCTTGCAGATCCCCTTTGTGCTGGACAGACCCTGGGGAGTCAGCACTTGTGGGACCAGAGATGGTCCGGGCCACGACAGAGAAGGTCCAGGTCATCCAGGAGTGGATGAGGACAGCACAGAGCCGACAGAAGTCATATGCTGACAGGAGGCGGAGGCCACTAGAGTTCGAGGATGGCGACCATGTCTTCCTGCGGGTCTCACCACGACGTGGTTTGAGGAGATTTGGCCGAGGCGGCAAGTTGTCTCCACGCTTCATCGGACCCTTCCAGGTCCTCAGCAGGGTTGGCGAGGTGGCTTATCGTCTGGCTCTGCCACCTCAGTTGCACCGGGTGCACGACGTCTTCCACGTATCCCAGCTGAGGAGATACGTGCACGACCCGACACACATCATTGACTATGTTGAGCTAGACGTGGATGATGGAGTGACTTTTGCGGAGGTCCCAGTGGAGATAGAGGATCGATAGGAGCGGGTCCTACGTGGGCGATCAATTCCTCTTGTGTGCATCATATGGCAGCACGGGAACCTCCAGGAGAGCACTAGGGAGCGGGAGGCTCAGATGCGTGCTCAGTACCCACATTTGTTTCCCTAGTTTTTGATGTATCTTTACGGGGATGTAAAGTTCTAAGGTGAGAGTAATGTAAAGACCCGTAAATTTAAAGGAAATTTTTTTCTTAATTTTCTTTGGAATTTTACAAGAGCGCAGTTTCTGACGGCACCTGATTCCGAGGTCCGGTGTGCCCGGAATCATTTTCCGAAGATTGGCTCGGGTACGTTCAGTGAACGGGCGAGCGAGTTTTTCTAACTTTTGAACCGGTGCCCGGAATCGAATTCTGAGGGCACCAATGAAATCGCAGCGCCGGTATTTGCTTAGAAATGCCTCTTCCGGAGTTGCGTTTGCTCGGGTGTGGTTTTTAATTTTCGGGCTTAAAGTTAAGAAATAAAATAATTTTGCGACAACTTTATTTTATTTCACTTAAGCCACTTGGAAGCCACTTGAAGCCACTTAAAGGCGGCTTGAACTGAGTTGAACTGGATAGGATGCTATCCAGAAATATCCTACCCCCATGGTAGGATATTTGTGAGGTGGGGCCCGCACGAGCCCCACCGTTTCTTTCCGCTAAGAAACGCACCCTTCTTAATGAAAGTCAACTGACGCGTTTTCTAAATTCTTAACAGACCATTTAATTGGGCCGTTTATTTCGTGAATTAAATGGCCTGTTTCTTTCGTTGAATTAATTCAACGAATTAATTTAATCGTTTCTTAACCTGTTTTCGTGTGTTGGCATATTAATAAAATAAGACCAACCCAAAATCTTTGGAGAAGATTTGAGAGGATCCTTGTTTCTTCTTCTCCCTCGCGAAGAACGCGAAGAACGCGAAGAACGCGAAAACGCCGAACCCGGAAATCGACGACGCTTCCGTCCGAGACGTCCTTCTCCGCCCCGATCTCCGATCACCGACCGTTGAGGTGAGTGATTTCGGGTTTCCTCACAAGGTTCCTTCCTTTTTGGTTTTAAACACAGATTTAATTATTTATAATTTAAATCTGTTGTTCTTGGTCCGTTGAGATCACCGACTCAACGCCGGATTCCGCGACGACGCGACGCCTCCCCGCGACGACGCGACGATCCCTCTCTTCTGCGATGAGCTTTTCCGCGAAGAACGCCCGCGCGCGACGATCAACGAGGTAGGGATTTTATAATTTTGGAATACCCCTCTTATATTCCCGTGAACGTTCTTTAAAAATTAAAGAGCCGGTTTCAAATGAACAATTTTATTTTATTAAAATTGTCAGTTCATGTGTTGAACAATTTCTCCCGTTGTTTTTTTATTATCTAACGCGGAGGGTGCGGGTCAAACGAACACGGCCCGACAACCCTCCGTCGTTCTTCGTGTTTTGCGGATTTGGCGAGCGATGACGGAACGTGCCGCAACGGGTGTTTGATGATCCCGCAGTAAAGAACGGAACCCGGGAGGAACAACGACGCAAACGGGAAGGAAAACGGGCCACCGGAGCGACTCCGGTGGCCCGCGGAAGCCGGTGGTGGCGCGGGTCGCCGGCGCGGCGGCGCCGGCGGCCGGAGGCGGCGGAACCCCGCGCGGGGTGTCGCGGGTGTTCAGGGAGACACCCCGCGGGTGCCGCGGGTGCCGCGAGAGTGTCACGCGGGGCGGCGGCTTTCCCCCGCGTCGGCCGCTCGGCCGAGCCGAGCCGGACCGGCCCTGGCCGGGCCGGGCCGGGCCAACCAGGTCGGACCCGACCCGGTTCGGGCCAACCAGGGGGGGGGGGTCGGGCCGGGTCGGCCCGGGCCCGGACCCCCCGTCTTCGGACAGACTTCGTTCAAATGGCCGTATCATGAACTACGGGCCTCCAAACGACCCGCCGTCAGTGGAAACACGATCCTTGGATCGAGACGGTCGTTTCGGTATATCGCACTCAAGGTTTCGGAATACTTTGAGTTCGGCCGGGTTGGTTCGTACACGAAACCAACCGGGCCCTCGGAACGGAAACGCTCATATCCTGAGCCACGGACGTCCGATTGACGTGCCGTCAGCTTTGTTGAGTTCCTCTTTGTGAGACGGATCTTTTGGCACCCTCCGCCCGAGGTTTGGACGCAGGTGGAGTACGGTTGGGTTGGTTTGTCCTTAAAAACCAACCGGGCCCCTGGGACGAAAAAGCCAATAACTCTCAGACCGGGCGTCCGATCGACGCGCCGTCTGTTGCGTTGAGTTCCTGTTGACGATGCGGAACTTTTGGATACATCAACTCTGGAATTCGTGACAGTTGATGTATCAGCCTCTCGACTCGTGGAGCGGACCCTCCCGAACGAGCTTGCTGTGTGCGGGAACCCTAGTGCTGGCTGTGACTGCTTTCTCGATGGTGACGACTGTGCAGAGATCCTCCGTGGACTCCGACGACGACCGTGCAGAGATCCTCAGTGGACTGCGGCGACGACTGTGCAGAGATCCTCAGCGGACTGCGATGACTACTGCACTCAGCGATCCTATGTGGATCAGTGCTACAGGTCCTGCGTGGGCCCGGTCCTGTGTGAGCCCTATCCAGTACGGATCCGATCCTGTGTGGGTCAACACTCAGCGGTTCTGTGTGAGCCAACTCCTACAGGTCCTGCGTGGGCCCAATCCTGTGTGGGTCCGATCCTGTGTGGGTTAATGCAGAGATTAGTTACCTATCGATCCTTCGTGGGTCCGACGACTTATATGGATCAGAGATCATCTTTTCGTCATCCGAAGAAGTATACCTGTGTGAGCTGAATCTTGTGTTTCTCTTCTTTGTGGATTGTGTTGAGCTATCCTGTGTGGATTTACTGTTTACTCTCCTTTGTGGATTGTGTTGTTCTATCCTGCGTGGGTATGCATTTTGCTTTCCTGTGTGGACTAGGTTGTGCTAGGGCTCGGACGTTGGAGCCGATCGGGGAATTGATGACTTAGGTATATGTATGGGAATATACCTAAGCCGTGTCAGATGTTACTTCATGATTGTATCTCTCCTTCGTGGCTTATCCTTTGTGGATTTCGGGAGACCTTCGGGGGTCTCGGGGTCCCTACTGAGTAGCTTATACTCACCCCTGCACGGGCTATGCCCGCACTTCGTGGTGTTGGTTGCAGACGACGGACAGCGCTGATCGTGGAGGAGGCGTGCGGAGCAGGACAGTACCTGGAGGTGGACCACTGGGCGGGACGTACTCGGAGAGGTTAGGTGGACCCGAGGAGCAGTGGAGGCTATCTGTACCCACCCTTCAGGTGGGACTTCCAGAGGACGGCTCGATGCTGCAGTTTTTCCTTTCAGTTGCTGTTTTTCCTTTCAGTTGTACTTTACAGTTGGGCTTGTATTTCCGGCCCCTTTTACTTTCAGCACAACTTGTACAGTTTTTACTTAGTGTTTACTTTTCCGCTTTCTTACTCTGTGGTGCTTGTTTACTTTTCAAAGGCAATGCCTACCCTTTTTGTTGGGATTTACGCCTTGGTGCTAGTCGCCAGCCCCTGGCCTATGGAAGGCGGGCTTGGGGTAGTCACGGCACGGGCCCCGAGGACGGGTCGTGACAAGGAATATATGAAATGGATTGGTTGAATCCTTATAAAAAATGATAAGGTGATTTATTATTCATCTCAATAGTTGAAAACTCATGAGCAGAACTATCCTACTCAAGATCTAGAGCTGGCTGCGGTAATTTTTTCTCTGAAGATATAGAGGAACTTTGTTTATAGAGATAAATGTGATATATACATAGACCATCAATGTTTGAAGTATATTTTCATACAAAAGGAATTGAACATGAGACAAATGAGATGGTTGGAACTTTTTAAGGACTATTATTTTTCAATTCATTATCATCCCGGAAGAGCAAACAAAGTCGCTGATGCATTAAGAAGAAAAGTCCCAGTTGTTCAGTCCATGATAAGGATTAAAATAGATCCTTTGATCAATGACCTAGTAAATATAGACATGGGAATTATAAGGGAAGGGACGTCATCAACCCTATCCCAAATGATATCTCTAACATCATTACTATAGAAGATCAAGAAGGCTCAAAAATAAAATCCTTTGTTACAGAATAAGTTTGAGGCTATGAAGGATGAGAAGTTTCCTAAGTTAAATATTAATCAAGAAGGTGTTCTAAAATTTTGTACAATACTATGTGTTCCATCTATTCCAAAAATAAATAAGGAGATGATGGATGAAGCTCATAGATCTGTGTTTTATATACATCCTAGAAGTACAAATATATATAGAGACCTTTGTGATTTTTATTGGTGGGATAACATGAAAAGGGAGATTGCTAACTACAATACAAGGTGCCTGGTATGTCAACAAGTGAAGGAAAAGTGACAACTTCTTAAAGGGGTATTACAACCACTACCCATACCAGCATGGAAGTGGGACAATATCACTATGGAATTTTCATTGGTCTCCCGAGAACATCAAATAGAAACAATACGATATGGGTTATAGTGGACCATCTCACCAAGACTGCTGATTTTATCTCTATTAGGGAATATTTCTCTATTGATAAACTTGTTAGGATTAATGTGAAGTGGTAAGGATGCATGTAGTCCCACATTCGATCATATCTGATCTTGATCCAAGGTTCACATCAAAATTCTGGAGAAGTCGTCAACATGATCTACGTACTAAATTGAATTTCTGTATGACCTATCACCCCCAAACTGATGTCCAATCTAAAAATACTACTCAAAAACTCAAAGAAATTCTGAGAACATTATCAATGGAATTTAAAGGTGGATGGGACCAACATATACCATTAGTTGAGTTCTCTTGTAATAATAGTTTCCATTTTAGCATTCAAATAGAACCCTATGAAGCTCTATATGGGAAGCGATGTATAATTCCTACTTGTTGGGATGAAGCAGGTGAGAGAAATATTCTTGGGCTGGATCTTGTGCAATAGATGATAGAAAAGGTTTATGCTATCCATCAACACATTAAGGATGATCAGATTCGGAAAAAGTGATACAACGACATCCATCAAAGGGACTTGAGGTTTGATGTTTGTGATAAATTCATTCTTCAAATCTCACCTTGGAGGAGAGTCATGAGGTTTGGGAAGAAAGGGAATTTCAACCCTAGGAACATTGGACCCTATGAAATTCTTGATCGCGTAGGAGTAGTGGATTATCGTCTTTAACTTCCTCCATATCTATCAAAATTCATGATGTCTTCCATATATCCCCCTTGAGGAAGTAAATACCTGACCCTTCACATGTACTAAATCCAGAGGTGGTACAACTGGAACAAGATCTCTCTTATGAAGAGCATCCAGTAGAGATCTTAGATCATAGATACAAGGTTCTACGCAACAAGACTACCCACCTTGTTAAAGTTCTGTGGAGGAACCACATATATGAAGAAGCCACGTGTGAACCAGAGGAGTCTATGAGGCAGAAGTACCCACACCTATTCTCTTCTTTAGGTACGAGTTGAAATTTCAGGGATGAAATTTCTTAAGTGGGGAATAATGTAACGACCCAAAATTTTGGATAATATTTTGTTTCCTGAAAATGTTTGTTATATAATTCTTACACAAAAAAATATATCCTTTTATTAATGAAGTGAGTATAAATGAAATGAGACCTTTGGGTTTCAACCATTATATGACCATTGGTTAATATGACCACTGGAAACAATAATATTTTTTAACGTTATAATTGTTGTTTAAAATATAAATAATAATGGATAATTAATGCAAAAAGAAGATTCAAAGCCCTCATCCAGTAGAATCAGGCCATACGAAGCCCATATGTTAGAGCTTAGGAAGGAGGTAGCATCGCTGGGCTTTTCTTTAGACTAATACCAAGTTGAGCTTTAACATTTTAAGCTTGAAATTAATCACCTTCAGGACAAGTTCAAGATGATAGAAATCACCACTTGGGAAATATTGTCTGAGCCACGCCAAGATTCTATCACTATTGCACACCTCAATTTTAGGTCTTATATAGGTTTTATAAGGGGATATGTAATGAGGCCTTAGATACATTATGTAATCATTTTTAAAAAAATAAAATTTCTATTTCTTATTATGGTGAATTTTTTGAATTTCAAGTGTCAAAATAAATATAGGATGAATTTTTTGAAGTTTCATATTATTGATGAATATTGAAAAAAGGTATTTCAAAATAATCTTTTTTATATTAAATAATTAATAATGTGAAATGATTTTTAAAAAATAGACTTATACAGTTGTGATCGATAAGAAATTTAGAGTCTAATAAGATCAAATTGTTTTTTGGTGAATAGTAAATTTTGAATAGTAATTTCACCCTTATGAATAGTAACGTGACCAATGAAATATTAATCTCACTTAAGAAAGTATAAATATAATTTAGGCATCTTGGATGATAATGTGATATAATAGCATAGGTAAATAACTGTTTCAAAAATTATTAGTTAAGTATTAGTATTTTTTTGGGTAAATTGTGATTTTACTTTAAAATAAAATATATCTCATTTAGAAAATTATTTTCATAAAATAGAGTTAATTTTTTAATTCATATCATTGATATTAGGTTAAGGTGAATTTATGATATTTTGGTAAAATGTTTTGTTTTTCGGTGAACAGTAAAAATATAGTTTTGAGTTTCAATGTGTTTAGTGACGTCATTAATGACGTAATCATGATGTAATAATTATGGTAGTCTCTTGAGAAATAAAATATTTTATGAGGTGTCCCAGGTGGCAAATACCATGAGAAAATACCATGGTCAAGCCCATGGTTTTTCAAATACCACTAATGAGGTGTCCCTTGGAAATTAATAAAATATCCCCCTATTTTTTCTATAAATACCAACCCATTCCTTAATTACATTCATTAAAAATTACTACTCAATAAAGATATGATTTTTTACCTCTCATGGAGACCTCCCAAGGTTCCCTCAAGCCCCCCGAGGTCCCAACCTACCTTCATGTTTTTGAAGTTACTCTTCAAGGTAAGGGTACCATTCACCCTCCTCTTTTAGTCAATACTTGTTTAATGTTTTGTCTTTTAGTTACCATTTTCTTATGATGGGGTATGATATTATTGATCTTAATTGATTTAAATTTCAGTTCCAAATGTTTAGAGACCAATTTATCTCTCATAAAATTATTTTCTGATGTTTAAGTGATGCCGTTAGGCTGCTGAAATTTTGTTAGGGAATTCTCAACATCTCTTTTTTCCATTCAAGTCCTCTTCTATGTGGTATGTATTTAAGGTTTCCAAACCATGTTATTATTTACATTTTATTCTGTCTCAATACTTTATTATGAGTCTATTATTAATGGTTGAACCCATTCCCTCTCTTTTTAATGTTTTCTAAAACTATGTTGCATAGTTGTTATGCTATATAATTTTCATCTCAAAATCTCCCTCTTTTTTCTCAAGAAATTATCTAATTTTATTTATGTGAATACCCAGACCTATTTAATTTATTGTGGTATTTATAAAGAAATAAAAATGATATATTTTATTCTATAATTAATATACATAAAACAATCTTTCCCTTTCCATGGGTTGTGAATGACATAATGTTCATGTTTTTAATCGCTTTTTAAAATATCATGATTTTGATATGAAACCCATTTAGTTTATTCTATTTGGGATATTTATGAAATGTTTGATTATGATATATGTTTATCACATGAAAATGAATACATATTAATGGTATTCTCTGGTATCTCTCCAATCAATTGGGTAAAGAAATTAATCTATAGAGATGATAAGTTTTATGATACCTTGGTGAATAACTTTGGAAATTTTTATGACACATTGGGGATTGACCATGGTGATATGATTATGAATGCCTAAATTAAATGTTTTATCCACATTTTCATGTTATGATACATGTTATTTTTTCAATTATATGCTTATTTATCATTCCTTTAATTTATTCCTCATGTTCTTATTGATATCGCTCAAGTTCACTTGTAAATTGTTTCACTTGTTTTCCCATACTGGGCCTTCTGCTCAAGATTTCCTTTGATGTATGTCTCCAGGATATGAGATGCCATAATTTTACATAGGATAAAATTTTCAAGAATAATTTCAATAGTATTAAAATAAAGTAATTTGTTTTCATGTATTATGTACCTTTTTTCAGGACACCAAATTTTAAAGATCCAATGTTTATAAATTGAAATGAAAAGTTATGTAATAAAAAGGTGGGATTCCATATTAATAGATATTAATAATGTTGTTAAATAATGTATTAATATGTTATGTTTATCATACAATATTGTAGATCACTTTTGAGGAACAAAGGTGTAAAGGTAAGGGTTTTCTCAACTCAATATTCATTTTTTGAGGGATATTCCATATTCACCACCCATATTATTTTGTGTAATGTTTATAATACCAAATGGATATATTAAATCATAATTTTAATTAAATTAAAGTAATTTAATGTCCCATCTCAGTTTTTCTCTTTCAAGGTCTTTTGAATTAAAAGTTACCATTGCCGCAAGGTTTTTCTTTCTTATCTCACTTTGAATTCAAGATTGTTATGATTAAATTTACATCTAGATAAATTGTATGATTTTTCTATATAAAAACACCTAAATATTTTTTTAATATATTTTTTAATGAGTTTTAAATATCCTCTTATCATTTCACTTCCCATTTGGTTCATAATTTACTAGATATAATGCTTGTAAGAGAAACTGACCTTATATATTATTTTTAGTCATAAAACTTTCTACTATATGTACATATTATTTTTTATATTTTATGGATTTAATTATCTCTAATTATATGATCTATTAAGTTCATTTTATATTTTCTTTGAGTTACTTTACCTAATTTTAAAAGGAATATTTTTCAACATTTTCCACATGAATCATTTTATAATGACTTATAATTTCTTAACAAAAGTGGGAAATGGAACTCCTTATAAAACATTTTATATATGAACTCATTTTTAAATCATCACTGTCAATTTTATTTAAGAAAATTTCACCAAATTTTTTAATTATTTTAAAAGTAATTTCTATATCTATTGTTTTTTAAATTATTTTCTTCAAATATAAAAGTCTTCAAAAGAAAAGGATATTTCCTCTTATTTATAAATTAAATTATATAATTCTACGATAAAAGTTTTTTTTATCTATTCCAACATCCATTAATGTTTCTTATAATTCATCAGGGATAGAACTATATATACAATGGACCGTCTTTCTATGGATGTATTTTGATAATGTCTTTCGTATTTTTTCATGAAACCCAATATTTTTCCACGAGTTAATTAATATATTATGGAATTGTGGAAGCTCTTAAATTATTATGAAACACACATATATAATTTTTCATTATTTTATGGGTGGGTCTATTATGGACCTCCAATACATTGGGTAATGTTTTTATATCTTAGGAGATCATGATGGGATATGGGTGGATAACGCAAGTCTACTATGTTAAGGGATGCATGTGGTTTTCCCAAGTACTATATGTTATGGGATGGTGGTCAACAAGGTCCATTATGATATGAATTTCCTGGTGGTAATCCTCAACAAATTTCATTATTTCAACGATTTTGTTTATGACATATTATTATATTTTTCAATGTACCCTTTTTATGCTATCCTGGATCATGATTGTTGACTCATATTTCCACACACTTAAGACTTCACATTTATATTATTATAAAAGACTTATTCCACGACCCACATGTTATAATACATGATTTATGTTTTATGATTCTATTATATTATTTCTATAAACCTTTATTATGTTCTCATACCCATATACTCATCTTACACTCACTTATGACCTTTGATTGATGTCTATTATGTTTACCCGTACTAAGAATCTAGGATCAACCTTTATCATGTTTTCATTCCCCATGTTATGAATAATATTATTATGTTTTATTTGTCAAAAAGGGTATTATATGAGAAGACTATTTTTAAGATATGTTGTAATTGTTTTAAAATTAGTTTTTATGTATTTAGTCTTCAAAGACAGTAAATATATAGTTTTTTGTATGTGATTTATCATGATATGTAAATAATAATCTTGTCAAATAATGTAATGTGTATGTATGAGATGCTTGGGTAAACTTTGTTGGAACCATGGTCTTATATGCATGATTTGGAGTATGGTTTGTGTTTGTTTTCAATCCTCAGTGGAAGTTCAGAATGTGTACCAACAAAGATATCATACAGTTCAAGAAGACAATAGTATTGAAGGTGGAAATGTTTCCCAGTGTTTTCCAAATTTTTGGGCCTAAAAATTGACAAATGGATAAAAGTGTTTCTGGAAAAGAGACTTGCGCGCCGTGTACTTGAAGGAGAGGAAACTTGTGAGCCATATGTTTTTCAAGATCAAAACATGGAAAAATAGAAAAGGGATTAGGGACACACAATTTTTGGGATGGTCGTGCAAGTGAACTGTGTGCCATGAAGAGACTTGCGCGCCGATGCCTAAGAAGATTGGAAACTTGTACGCCTATTGTTTCTCAAGATCATAACTTCAAAATTTGGCAAAGGAAAGAAGGTCTCTCAAGTATTGGTATGGTCGCGCAAGTGAGTAGCGCGATAGAGGCTAGGGAGGATGAGCTGCATGCCAGAACCTGCACGCTAAGAGAAGACTTGCACGCCTCCGTGCAGGGGGTCCAGTTTTCCTATAAATAGAGGACCACCCCCCTTATTTGTAATGAAGTTCAATACTTACATCGTCATGCAAGTGGTTGAGTCACGCAAGTGGTTGTTGGGTCGTGCAAGTAGAGGCTGCACGCCGGTTGTTGGTTGCGCGACCAAGGCAGTTTGGAAGTTAAAGGTGCAGAGTCACGCAAGTTTGGAGTTGAAGAAGGCAGTGTCACGCAAGTGTGTTGGTTTCACCTACGTGCCGATTTTGTACCATGCAAGTAACTTGTGTTCCATTCTTGAAACTTGCGCGCCGGTCTTGGAGAAGCGCGCCAGGTGAGGTTGTTGTATACCGAACCTTTTGGAGCTGCACGACATCTGAAAGATTGCCCGATACCTTCGGTGCAAAGTGGGAATAGTATACGAGTGAAAGATGGAATTCAACAGAGCATCTACATTCAACAGTGGATGCATTCTTTTGAAATGATGAAGAGACCTTCACGTCTATAAACTCAGTGAGACTTCACCAAAGGCAGTGAGCCAGGGGGAGTCAATGGGAGTGACCCGAGGGATGCAGTGAGCTATCCCTAAAATATTGTAAAGGCAGTGAGCCTGGGACAAAGTGACTATTCCCGAACCTTTGTAATGCAAAACTATTGAAGATTAGTGGAATTTGGTACGACTGACAACTTTTCACCGTATGCTCCTTGGACGTAGCCCTTAGCGGTGAACCAAGTAAAAATTGTTGTGTCATCTCTTTGCATGTGAATGTTTCATTGCTGATCATATTCATCATACAGGTTTAACTAGTTCCTACCAACGTGGGAACAAAATCCTTGTTTTTTAAAGAAAGAGTTGACACCCTAATTCACCCCTCCCCTCTCAGGGTGTCCCAGGATCCTACAAACTTATTCTCCCTATATTATATACAGATTCTTTCCACTGGTTGGAAGCCTATAACATACTAGGAGGTGTACTTGAGGTTTTTAATGTTATGGATCATTCATGAAAGAGGTGAACTGGACCAAGGATGTAACACCCATTTTTTGACGTATGTAACCTTTTTATGACTTTTTATGTGTATAAAGTGGTTGGGTAATTTTTGGGATATTTTGGAAGGTTTTTGGGAAGATTTTGGATATTTTCTAAGGAATCATAGTTTGATCACGGTCAGTGATAACCTTGTAGAATCTCTACAAAACCACGAATGTTGAGGCAAAGGGTTATGGGATAGCACACAGTTAAGACACATGGTTTAAAAACTATGTGGCTGCCTATGGTAAAGTGTGAAACTTTATATAGTGGTATTTCACATGGTTGGAAAATTGTTTGTTTAACCTTGTGGTCCAACCATGCAGGGTGCCATTTGAGATAGTAGTAGTCACACAGTTAGGGAACAATTTATCTAAAAATGAAATATAACATTGTGTGTAATTAAAAAGGGGTTTTAAAAAATGAGAGGGGGGGGGGGTCAATATTAACCTTAGACACCCCATTTATCCTCCCTTATGAACCCAAATCAGTATTTATTTAACTTAGGTGTTAGGGAGGCTCTCCTACTCATTTTGGAAGTGAATCAAAGGTTTTTAAAGGTACTTTGAAGAAAATTATTCCCTACTAAGTCTCCCCTCTATGTTTTTTCATGGTTTTCCTTGGATATACTATCCTATATCTCTCTCAATTTCCTAGATCTACTTCCTTCACATGTAGATCAATGTGTTTTTTCCTATAATAGTGATATTTGGGATTATTGATGTTATATAAAGAGATATAAGGTGATTTTGTTAAATTTTCACCCAGTTTTGGTGTGCAGTTGTGCGGTGGGTTGATTTATCCAAACCCTAAGGTAGGTGGATTCACTGTCAACTCCATTTTTCTAGAACAGGAAGTCTGTATTTCAATTAATTGGTTTTTATTGAAACTAATTGTGAATGTGTTGTACAAAGCACGATTAAAACCCATTTTGTAATGATTTGGGGATTTTGGGGAAAATGGGCTATGGTTGTAAAATGTGTTTTGTTTTTTGATTTTAAAATGATAATTTTAAATTTTTTGACTTGTTTTATTTATGTAAAATGGTTTGTGAGAAATGGTTTTCAATAAAAAATATTGTTTTATTGAAGTATCGTTTGGAAAGGATAATGGCTTAAGTGTGTTTTCAATCAATGGGTGATTGATTTAAGTGGTTTTGGAATGTTGTTGGAATTTTTGATTGGATTAAAGGGATTTTTGGTTGGGGAAATTGTTGGGTAGTATGGATTGGCATGTGTTGGTTAATATGATCTTGGTAAATGTTGATTTTCATGTTGTTGTCATTTTGGTAAATGTTGTTGGAATGGTTTTTGGATTTAATGGTTAAGTATGTGTTGAATGTGAAGGGTGTTGTTCCTGAAAGAATCACCATCAAGGTGATGGTCATGAATGTCCATCATTAAAGGCGATGGTGATAGCCATGAAGTCTCTCACCATGGGGGAGATGGGTTGGATGTGAATGTACCAATGTTAAAGTAACCCAAGATCACGTATATTATGTGGATATTGTTTTTTGTGTGGTATAATTGTGTGTATGGTTCAAATATGTATGCGTACATGCAATATGAAATAGGTTATACCAATTTGGAATGATAAAAATTATTAATGGTTGTTGGTTTCTTTCCATGGGAATATGTTTATTTTGGAAACTTCTTAGTATGACTTGTTCGGATTTTTGAAATTGTAGAACTGTGTGTATGGTTTTATATAAATTGTTTATATAAATGTGATAATTTTTTCTATCCTAGTTTCATGTTTAGGGAAGTAATTTGGGGAAAACCTACTAAGTATTATTACTCACCCCATACTTCAACACTTTTGTGATTTTTCAGATGTTGTATTCTAAGACATGGGAAAAGTTATGGCATCTCATTTCTTTAGTGGTGCATCATGATGCTTGGGTGGTATTGCAGTTCTTAGAGCATGGATCTTGGTGTGGATATGTAGAGTTGAGTTGTGTCCTCTTTGGGTTTTGTGGTTTCTAATATTCCTATTATTACTTTGAATGGTAATGGTATGGTTTTTCATTGTGGTTCTCGATATTTTTTTTGAGTTTCAATAAATTGTTTACATGCATCATGTATTTGATTTTAGTAATGGGACATTTGGTTGATTGTTTTGATTCTAAGGGAAAATCGTCCCCCAATTGTTCATGAATCCCTTGGAATTTTTTGCAATCCATTGGTGCCTTGAGGATGTTTCTTAAGGTCGAGTATCACTTCTATCTCAACTCAAGACAATGAGGAGGGTCAAGATGTTACATGTGGTATCAGTTTGTTTAGTCCTTGACTTACTATTGAGATTATTTCTATTCGGTTCTTTGGATTTGATTTTCAGTCTTGGAGTTGGCACTGATTCTTGTTTTATTCCTCAAGTTGGGATAATAACAAGGAGTAGGATTGTTTGAAATTTAAATTTAGAGTATAAAAGGACATTTCTAACACTTTTATGCGAACTTCAAGTTACCATGGAGTTGGGTACATAAGTGTATTTGTGATACTTATAGGAGAGTGATCTCATTGTCGTGGGTGTAGCCAATGTGATGAGCATGGCATGCATGGTTGAAATGAATTACAACTAGGATTAAATGTTTCATTAGGAATAATTATTTATGTTGTGGCATGAATGTGTTGATTTTTATAAAATTCAGGATATTATTTTCAAATTTTTTGTTTTGAAAAGCGAATGGTTTTGGTATTTTGAAAATGGGTCGATTTTCAAAACATAGTGGATTTTTCAAAAATGGTTGAACATGAAAAAATGTAAAATTTTGAAATATTTTTTTGTGATAGCTTGAGTGTGATGTAATTTGAAATTTGAAGCCTTTAGTTTCTAGGGAGTGGGACTTATGTTGGTTGTTGTGTTTATAGAAATGACACTGGGTAGGCATCGTAGAGACCAACTGGTGGAAGCTGTTGAAAATGTGGTCTCACCTGAGCCACAAACGAACCAATAGTTAGAAAAAAGAATCATTCTTAATTTTCAAAACATTCAATATGGACTATAAACAAATACTCTAGTTATTATATCTATCATGGTTGGAAATCCTAGTGAGGGAAGTATGATTGTTTTCATGAGAGGAGGTGAAAAGCCTAACACTGAGACCAAGAGAAAGAGAGAAACATTTTCTCGATGATGTGAAGAATATTAGAATCAAATAACTAGATTGTTAAAACTTCCTCCCCAACCAAAAAGTAATCCAAGAGTTTTCAATGTGGTTCTATAGGCCAAATGAAGCGGGATTGTATGGAACAACCTTTAGTATGTTATACCTGTAAGAAGATGGGACATCTTCAGCATTACTATCACAATGCTCCAAGGTCAAGTGTTTATGAAACTACTCAGGGGTTCCAAGAATCCTATGGAATGATGGGATGGGAGTCATATCATACCCCTCCTCAACAGATTAGAGTTAGTTAGAGTGATTTTAGGAATACTATGACTACTCAGCAAGGGAAATTCCACTAAGAGAATAAAGAGAAGAGTCTTGAAAGAAAGTAGCTGTTTAGATCCAAGCAGGTGGTGGTGGATGATCAGTCAAGACCATCCATAGTAAGATATATAATTGTATTGAATTATAACTTTATGAAAGTGAGGTTTGATATGAGTGAATCAAATTATTTCATTGATTCTTGTATCATGGATTTTTTGGGTTTAAATGTGGAAATGATGCCTTCAGTTTTAAAACATCAAACTCTTATGGGTCAAAGAGAGTTTCAATCCTTTTTTTGTAGATTATGTTGTAAAACTATTGATGGAGTTAATCTTTTGTGGGACTTCTCAGTGCTTGAGATGGATTTTTATGATATAATCTTAGGTATGGATTGGTTGATTGTGTTTAAGGATGACATTGACTGTTATGTGTGAATGGTAAGTTTCACGATGGATAATGGCATTGATCATCTCTTTAGAGGAGAGAAAAATGTAAAGGTGGGTGCAATGGGTTTTTTAGCACCATAATTTGGGATTATCTTATATATTTTGGTTACGTTGTTTTTGGCATCGATGGAAGAAATCAAGAAGAACACTTTTCCAGAAATTTTTGATCAGTTTCTGTATGGCTTTGTCGAATAATTCTCTGGGTTTCCACATATAAGAGGAGTGATTTTTATGATTGATATACTTATAGGGACTAGTAATATCTCACTTTTTTCTTATCACATGGTACCAAAAGAATTGAGGGAATTGAAATTGTAATTAGAATATCTAGAAAACAAAGGGTTCATCCAACCTAGTACATCTCTACGGGCTACGCCGGTTTTGTTTGTTAAAGAGCAGATAAAACTCTTCTATAATGTGTTGATTGTTAGAATCATAACCAAGTTAAGATAAATAACTGATATCCACTCCCATGTATTTATGATCTATTCAATTAAGAGATGGGAGCTCAGTGGTTCTGCAAAATTTACTTATGATCAGGATATCATCAGTTGTGGGAATAGAAGAAGGATATTACAAAAACATCCTTCAGAAGTATATATGTTCATTATGAATATACAGTTATTCTATTTTCTATAATAAATTCACTAGTTGTCTGTAAGAACTTGGATCTCCATTTTTCATTATGGATCTTGAATTCGGGTTGTTTTTTAGGAAAAAGGGGGATTTTGGAAATTTACCATTTACACATTGTGTACTTTAGAGTACACGTCGTGTACCCAGTTTCCACCTGTAGCCATGTATTGGAAGTGTAACAGCTGGGTACATGGCCGTGTAGGTGACCTGGAAGACCACCTAAAGCAGAAGCAGTTGAGGCTTGTACACCGTTTGTACATTAAATGAACACGTCATGTACTTTTCTTTTTAATTGATTAATCAGAGCGGGGTCACGTCTAATCTCTAGAAATACCTTCTTGTAACCTTTGTTTGTCTAAGAGAGACTGGGAGCGACAATCAAAGTCTGAGCCACCGTTTCTCTATCTAAGGTCTGATTCGAATTCTGGTTGGTGTGTTGGAATCCCACCAGTGAGTTCTTCCTTCTTCTTGATCAT
Organism: Viscum album; assembly: GCA_963277665.1. Taxonomy (NCBI): domain Eukaryota; kingdom Viridiplantae; phylum Streptophyta; class Magnoliopsida; order Santalales; family Viscaceae; genus Viscum; species Viscum album. Next base: position 1,745,712,281 of record OY728151.1, on the reverse strand, counting down.
CTCTTCCAGATTTCTCCTCTCATGAGTTATAGAGGGTTGGAAAATTTTATCCTTTTATAGATCTACATCGTTCTAGGCCGATTCAAGGGCCTATGTTCAAGATTGTTCTTCGTAAAACATCAAGGTAGGTGGTTTGTGTCATTATTTGGTTTTATTTGGAATATATATTCTAAAAGTGACAAATACCCATGTTTAGGGTATTGAATGTTTTATATTTTAACCCTGTTTAATACCTACAATGGTTCATTTGATTGATAAAGAGTTATTTATTAGGTTTAAGGTTTTATACCTTGATTATGGGTGTGTTTCCCATGTTTTTTTATTATGACTGTTTGGTCAAGAATTCCATTTAGGATTGCTTTGTTATCTATGTCTCGTGTGGTTAGGTTGGAGTTACCATTTATTTGATATGAATGTAATTTTCATTGTGAATGTATGACCATGGGGAATTGGAATGTAATATCTTCTCAAGGTAGGGTCATTTATGTATAATTTTTAGTTAGGTTTACCCATAGGTATTGACTGTGAGAGCTTCCAGGTGGTCATAGAACAGAGGAGTTAGATCCTGAGAGCTACCAAGAGGGTCACTATTAAATGGACGTTGGACCTTAGGGAATTGACTCTCAGAGCTACCAAGTGGTCATTATAATTTATTGTTGTTATGCTGACCAAGGGGGTATTAACCGTGAGAGCTACCCAGGTGGTTGTTGTGAGTGATTAGTGCTATGTGGGACCGAAGGGGTTAGATTGTGTGAGCTTTTGGAGAGGGTCATTGTTTATCGGATTGATGATATGTTTAACCAGAGAGGTCATACAGTGAGAACTTACCCAGAGGGTTTCTTATGAATGTTTTAATGATTGTGATGAGTTTTCCAAGACAAAGCATAATCATGGAATCGGTCTTACTTGATTATTTTGATGGTATTTTGAGACGTCTGATTGTTATTACTACTCAAGGGGATACATATATTAGGCTAGATCTTGAGGTTACATTACTCAATGGATTTAATAATTAATAAATGTAAATGAAGGTAATTAGAAACTGTAGGATTGTTTACTTTTGAGTACTTCCTAGTTTATTTCTTCATTTTTTGATTTTACCTACTATATATATTCACTGATAGTTAGGTACTGATCTTTTGGTTGTTTCCTACTGGGATTCATCTCACACCCTATTTGGGTCATGATTTTTGACCCAAAAAGTTTATATGGTTGTAGGTATAGATAAGGGAAAGTTCCCTTCTTCAATAGGTACATGATTTCTGTTAGAGATGGAGAGCATGAGACCAAGTAGAGTCTTGCGATGCTGTTGGAGTTTACAGCTTTTCTGTACTTTGGATTTAGTATTGTATTTATGACATTGTTAATTGTTTGTATTCTTTCCTAGATACATGTGAAACACGTCATTTATTTATATATATATGAAGCAGGTTTTTATATTATTAGTCTTCCGCTATTTACTTCTGTTGTATGGTATTACTACTTATGCTATTGATTATTATTCTTTATTCTATTGTGTATAATCTTCCAATGAATTAATAGTTTCCCCACTATTAGACCTTGGCCCTCACTACTAGTCAGCAGCCTCTAGCGTTTGGGGAAATATGCTTGAGGTTATGTGACCAAGCAGTTTCGGGGCACCATTGGGTGACACTCAGAACTGGGACATTACATTATATTTATATAATTGAGGAATTAGATATTTTAGAGATATCTGGATTCTTTCATGCGGGTGTTTGTGGATGATATATTGTTGTATTCTAGGACAATGGTTGAGCATGAAAAAAACTTGGCAATATTTTTGGGGATTTTGATAGATCATGAGTTGTATTCTAAATTGTAAAAGTTTGATTTTTGGATATAAGAGGTTAGTTTCCTTGGCCATGTTATTTCTGAGAGGGTGATTCATTAGATCTGGATAAGATAGAGGTTGTTATATCATCAAAACCTCTAAAGAATATCTTTGAGATACAAATATTACTTGGTTTAGCTAGGTATTACCAATGCTTTGTTCATGATTTATCATGACTAGATTCACCGATGATAGCTTTGACAAGGAAGAATATTCCATTTCAATAAAAGGTATAGTGTCAAAACTCTTTTTAAGAGATTAAGATTCACTTAACATCAACACCAATTTTGGTTTTACCAGAATTAGGGAAAGGGTATGTTATGTATTTTGATTCATCGAGATCAAGGCTGGGGTGTGTTTTCAAGAAAGGCGGTCATGTTTTTGCGTATGAATCATGGTAGTTGAGGTTTCATGAGAATAACTACCCAACACATGATTTAGAGTTAGCAACTTTGGTGCATGATTTAAAATCATGGCATCATTATATAGTCGGTGAGAAACTAGCAATGTTTATTGATCATAAGACAATAAAGAATATTTTATAATAGAGGCATTTGAAATTAAGGAAAAGGAAATGTATGGAGTATCTATAGATTTTTGACTTTGACTTTATATACTCACTGGGAAAGGTAAATTTAGTGGAAAATGCATTAAGTAAAAATTTATATGTTTAGGTGAAAAACATGCTTTGAACTGGTGACAATTAATGGAAGTTATAACTAACATATAGTTGGAATGTGAAGACTGTGGTGATGTATTAGTCTTATTTCTGATCTCATGGGTTACTAACAAGGTTTATTTGGTAAAAGTGGCGCAAATGTCCTATTCATAGTGTGTGGGTATGATGTTGAAACTTAATGTTGGGGAGACCATTGAGGGTTGGAAAATGGAAGGGAATTTAATGTTGTAGTTTCAGAATCAGATGGTTGTACTAGTGGATTTTTAGGAAAAAATTCTCAGTGCTTATCATTATTATAAATGGGTTATCCATCCTATAATTCAGAAAATGTACAATGCATTGGAATCATTGTTTTGGTGGGCTGATATGAAAAGGAAAGTGGCCAAGTTTATTTTGATATGTTTGACTTCAGCAAGTCAAGACAGATTATCAGCTGTCGGTGCATATGTTACAACCTTTACCTATCCCTATGTGGAAGTGGTAACATATAACAAAAGATTTTTTTACAGGTCTCCCAAGAATTTTTAGGAAAAATGATGCGATATGGGTGATTGTGGATCGACTCACAAAGTCAACCCATTTCATCCCTACTCAAGAATCTCAAACAGTGGATAATCTATCCAAAATCTATATCCATTTGGTGGTAAAGAGGCATGATATGATAGTTTTGATTTTATCAGATAGATATCCAAGGTCCGTTTCTTATTTCTAGAAATCCTTAAAAAATCTATTGGGGATCAGTTAACGATGAGTACGACATATCATCCCCAGACAGATGTGAAATCCGATAGGAGATTACAAAAGATAAAAGATATTTTGTGGTCTTGTGTGATGGATTTTGTTGGATCATGGGTGCATTACTTTCCATTGGTGTATTTCTCATATAGTAACAGTTATCAAGTGTCAATACATTTGGATTCATTTAAAACTTTGTATGGGTGTGTGTGTTGTTCTCCACATTGTTATGTTGAAATAAGTGAGACTTTGTTGGTTGGGATGAGCCTTTTCCAAGAGACTATATATAGGATAAGTTGACCAGTAAGAGAATGTAGTTGGTTTAAAGTCATAAGAAACCACAAACAGATAATCAACGACGACCTTTTCTTTCAAGGTGAGTAATGACATGCTCTTGAAAATATCTTCTATGATGGGAAATTATAGTTTTGGAAATCATGGTAAGTTTTTTATGAGGTATATTGGGCCTTTTGAGATACTTGAGTGGGTTGGAGAGGTAGAATATCCATGAACTTTTCCACCACAGTGAAGTGTGGCACACAATGTGTTTCATGTTTATCCATTGAATAAGTATCAGTCGGATCCTGACCATGTGATTTGATTAGATCATGTTGAGCTAGATCTAAATGCTTTGTTGGTGCATGTTCCAGTGAAGATTATAGATAGGAAAGAGAAATTATTACGTGGTAAAACCATTGGTCTAGTTTGGGTTTTTTGGAAACATGGTTAGATTTAGGAGGAGACATGGGTGTAGGAGAAAGAGATGGCTGAGTGATGGCCTAAGATCTTTTGGAAATTTATTGATTTTTTTTCTTTCTGAGGATGGAAATTTCTATGGTGGGGAGAATGTATCACCACAGGTTTGAGGTATGGACCCTCCTTTTATGCCTTTTTATGTTTTTAAAGTTGTTGGGTAATGTTTGGGAGAGTTTAGAAGGTTTTTGGGAAGTTTTTGGGACTTTTAATAGGGAACACGGTTTGAGAATGGTTACTGAAAACCATAAAGAATCTCCAATAAACTGTGCAAGTTGAGGGAGAGGGCTATAGGATGGTGAAAAATTTATGAACCTTGTAGCTAACCTAGGTAAAGTGTGCAACTTTAGATAGTGGGATTCCGTGTGGTCAGCACGCGATTTGTCTCATCATGTGGGCCAACTATGTGGGGCACCCTTTGGGATAGTAGTAATCACATGATTAGTGCACAATTTGTCTAACTATGAGATATAAGCATGCATGAAATTAAAAGGGTGTTTTAGAAAAAATTAGGGGGGATTGGGATTAACCCTATACACCTCATTTCTCCTTCTTATGAACCCACCTAGGGATTTATTCAACTCAGGGGTTAGGGAGGCCCTCCCGCTCATTTTGGCTGCGAATTGAAGGGTTTTCAAGGTACATTGATGGAAATTCTTCCCTGGTAGGTCTCATCTCTTGGTTGTTTCATGGTTTTCTTTATATATACTCTCCTACCTCTCTTGAGTTCCTAGATCTACTTCTATATCATGTATATCTAGAGTTCTGGTATACTATAATGGTGATATTTGGGATTTTTGGTGATAGGGAAAGGGATCTAAGGTGATTTTATGGAAGTTTCACTCGGTTTTGGTGCATGATTGTGCGGTGATTCGATTTTCCAAACCCAATGTTAGGTGGATTAACAATTGACTCCATTTTTCTTGAACTAGATGGTTTAATTTCAATTAATTTTTTTTCTTGAAATTTATTGTGAATGTGTTGTGAGAATATTTATTGAGACCTATTTTGTGTTGATTTGGGAATTTTGGGGAAAATGGGTTATGGTTGTGAAATGTGTTTTGTTGTTGGATTTTAGAATTGATGGCTTGGTTGATTTATGGAAAATGGGTTTCAATAAAAAAATGTTGTTTCATTAAAGTGTGGTTTAGCATGGATAATGGATTTATGGTGTTTTCAATAAATGTGTGATTCATTAAAGTGTGTTTGTCATGTTTTTAGAATTGTTGATTGGATGAAATGGGTTTTCTGTTAGGGAAATTATTGGTTAGTATGGCTTGGCATGTGTTGGTTGATATGATATTGAAAAATTTTGTTTTTCATGTTGTTGTGATTTGGGTAAAATTTGTTGGCATGATTGTTGGATTTAATGGTTCAGTATGTGTTTAATGGATGGGGTTCTAGTCGTGAAAGAATCACTATCAAGGTGATGGTAATGAATGTTACTTCATCAAAGGGTAGGGTGATGGGAGTGAAGTCCCACACCATGGAAGTGACGGGTTGGATGTGAATGTTCCACCATTAAATTAACCCCAAGATTTATTGGATTGTCTGTATGGTGTTTTTTGTGTGGTATAATTGGTTCATGGATGAGATATGCTTGCAGAAATGCAAGATGAAATAGGTTATAACAACGTGGAATGATAAAATTGATTAATGACTGTTGGTTTCTTTCCATTGGCATTTGTTTTTTAAGAAATTTCCTGGTATGAATTGTTAGGTTTTTTAAAATTTTAGAACTGTGTGGATGGTTTTATAAAAATTATTTATATAAATGTGCTAAATTGTTGTATCCTAGTGGTATGTGTAGGGAATTCATTTGGGGAAAACCTATTGAGTATTATTCCCCACCCCCAGCTTTGGATCTTTGGTGATTTTTTATATGTTGTATTCCGAGACACAAGAAAAGGTAAGGAATCACATTTATTTAGTGGTGCATTTTGATTATTGGGTGGTATTTTGGTGATTAGGGCATGGAGATAGGTGTTGAGCTGTGGAGTTGAGTTGTGGATTCTTTGGGTTTTTTTCTAGTCTTCTGCCTGGTACTTTGATTGGTATTACAATGGGTTTTCATTGTGGTTCTTGGTATGTTGTTGAGTTATAATACATTGTTTACATGTATCATGTAGTTTAATTTTTTAATGGAACATTTTGTTGGTTGTTTTGATTCCAGGTTCAAATCGTCGCCCAATTGTTCATGAATCCCTTGAAATTTATTTCGAGCCTTTGGCACCTTAGGGATGTCTCTTAAGGCTGAGTATCACATTTCCCCGACTCAAGCCAATGAGGAGGGGTAGGATGTTACAAGGGAAATTAAAATGTGGTATTATTTCATTATTTTATTTATTCATACTATTTGGGAATAGAAGTTAGATAAAGGTTGTTGTTGGGATATTATTTGGACTTTATGCCAAATATTATCTATCCCACACATGGGGAATGTTCAAGTTGGACAATAAAATATTTATATGATTACTTATCACTGTTATATTTGAGTAATTTTTTTAAATATGATACCTGGGTTTATTGATTTATGGTTTATGATTTATCATTTTAGTTTTTTCCCAACATGATAAGGGTCATGTTTTTATGCATCATCCTAGGAATGTATGATTCACATGAGATTTTTTTGATTTTTATTGGTTGAGCGGTTTGATTTTGATATATGGTTGATTTATTTAATGTGCCAAAAAACTCATAAAATATCTTCCTATATAACATAATGGTGTAATTATACTTGACTGAGTTGTGTTTTGTTTATGTTATTTCCAAATGATGGTAGAATATATGAGACCTATATGTATCCTGATGTCAAACATTGAGAGTGGTTAGTTAGGGATTGAGAGATTTCTTGAGTTATATGAGACCCTTGTATTCTAGGAAATGTGTGTAACATAGTGAGATGAACTTCTTAGTTTTACATATAAAATTTTTTATATTAAGATCCATGATAGATATTTTATTTTGAGTTATGCATTGGAATTATAGTGACATGAAAGTATGATGACTTCTAGTTGAGAACTAGGAGGGTGGGGATATGCATGCACCACTGGTTGTTGAGATGGTGCCCCCTGTTGCATCAAGACCAACTAGCTATCCATATCTTGGAGAGAGTCTACCTGATGTATTATAGTTTATGGGATATTGAATTCTGAGAGCTTATCATTCCATGTATTATATGACTAGAGATTTTTAGGTACAACATCCACCTTCATTTGTTGGTGAAAGTGGACCACATGATACAATGTTATAGGTTATGTTTATGTAGAATATTTTTTATTATTTTAAGAAACATCCTAAGATAAGACTAAAAATTTATATATATATGATTTTGGGACTAGAAAATAGCTAGTAGGATATCTTATTCTGGGAAAATAAGCATGTCAGACAATCCTAGAATGACTTTTTAGACTGTTTCATAAAGAATTTATTTTTCAAGATGATGAGAGATGATAGGGATAAAGATTTTACTCATCTGGTTTAGAGGAGAATATAAGTGATGAACTAGGCATATCATTTCATTTATTTAATTCAAATTGATCATATACTGGTTGATGGTGTAACCACCAAGGCCTTCCATTTTGAGGATTACTTGAACAATTCAATACCGGTTCAGGTGAATTTTTTCTACTAGAAGTATTTTGTTAAGGCTGTGAACTAGGACCTTATTTCTAAGAGGAACCTAGTAGGTGGAGCAATGTTGGAAAAATATTTTTGATTTTCTAGATTTTAGAGAGGATATTTAGGTAAATGATGTTTTGATGTGAAGACAATCATTAGAGTGGTGATAGTTAGTCCAGTAAAGGTCATGGAACATCCCTTTCCCAATATGGAAGAAATCCTCTTATATATTGTTTGTGTGGTAGGGTGGGGAATAGCAGACTGTAGTTCCAACAAGAACCTATATATTAATGATCATGTGGGAATATGGTGGATTTTTTATAACCTTAATTAGTGTTATTCTCAGTCATAAAGCAGTTGTGGTAATGGTTAGTCTCAAGGATATGGTGTAGTATTGGGTGCTTCAACATGGAGAGATCATTGAAGTACCTCTCATTGATCTATGGATTGGTTAAAAAGAGGGTCCCAATAATAGAGGTAGTAGGGTATTACTCCTCAATCTATTTAGTTAATAGGAGGCTAGGGTAGAGGCTCAATTTTATTCAATATTTATGATACTGAGCTAAATCTTATTGATTATAATGAGGGATTTTCTACTACTAAATATAAGATCTTAATACCTTTTATCCTTAACTTTGTTTTATTTGATGCAGGTTCATCACACTCATTTATATCATCTTAAATTTCCCATGATCTGGGGCCAAGGGTATAGTATCTATATGGGTGGAAGACTACGACTATTCAATTAAGGTTATTATTTGAGGGTAGTTGTAGATTTCCAGAGTGTATTATCATGATAACTGGGAATGAAAATCTGCCAGATCAATTTATATTATAGATGCATAGTTTTTTTATAATCCTTGGAATGGACTGGATGACCCTATATTGAGCATACATCTACTTCTTTCTCAATGAGAGTCATTCATGTTTATTAATGGTGATTTTTTGAACTTTATGAGAGAGTTGGATTTATAGGAAGGCTATTTAAGAAATGAAAAATGAATTCTAGGGATGGTTTATGCCCAATTTTCTATCATTTTTTGTGATATGAAAAAATGAAAATCAAGATGTTTTACATATAATTTTAACCAGTTCTAAGAAATATTTTCTATTAATTACGGGGGTTTCTACTCATGATAAAGGTTGTATTTATGATTTATTTGATGTTAATCATGGTTCCTATATCCATTCCTCTATACAGGATAGATCCTAAATAGGATAGATATATAAAGGTTACATAATAGGGAATTTATGTGAAGGGATTTATAAAATAGAGCACATACACTGGGGTTTTTTCCATTTTATTCTCTAATAAAGTATATCGTTCATTTAATTTATATATGAATTATCAGAGGTTGAACCAGATGACAGTCAGGAAATGATATCCTCTTCATCCTATAGTTGATTTATTCATTTAGATAAGGGGATCCAAGTGGTTCTCTAAGATTGACTTGATGTCAGGTCACTTACAATTGTGGGTGAGGTCTTCTTAAATTCCTTATTCTTATTTCTAGAGTATGTGTGGAATTTATGAGTTCGGTATGATTTCATTCGGTTTGAGGGATTAACTATAAATTTTTATTTACTTGATGGATTTAATCTTCCATCAATATCTGGATTCATTTATAGTTTTTTTCATCAATGATATCTTGGTGTACTCCCATTCATGGGAGGATCATGCTTGAAATATAAATATTTCCTTGAGAACAATGAGAGATAATTAACAATATTACAAGATTTAAATGTGTCATATCTATATCAATGATTTTCACTTCTTTGGTAAAGTGATATCAGAGGCTGGTATATCAACTAACCATGAGAAGATTGAGTCTAGGATTTCTTATGAGTGAACAAATAATATCTTTGAGATCCAAAACATATCAGGGAAAATAGTCTACTATAAGATATTTATTCATAACCTCTCTTAATTAGAAGCACTAATGATGACCCTGGCTAATAATGGGATATAGTTTTAGTGGTTTGATCCTTATGAGAGATCCTTATAGGAGTTGAAGTGTATGTGTAGTTCTATGAAAATTATAAACTTAACTAAGATAGGTAAGGAGTATGACCCCGGGCTGGGCCTACGAGTCATGTATTGGGCATGGTATGCCTTTGGGCCTCTGGGTCATGTATTGCGAGTTTGTTGGGCCTTGTGACTTGGGCCTACAGGTCATGTACGGGTTCCCCTTCAACCGTTAAAAGGGTGATTATCCATAATAAAATAAAAAGAAGGCCTTCGGGCCATTCGGGCACATAGAGATGTGGTAAATTGAGGCAACATGAGTTTAATAACCTAACTCATGATTTGGAGTAAGTGAAAGTTGTGAAAACACTAAGATGTTGGTGTCACTTCTTATTAGGAGAGAGGTTTGTGGTGTATACTAGAAACAAGATCCACATGTATATATTTTCCAAAAATGACTTAAACATTTATCCATGAATTTGTGTCAATTATCTCTAGACCTTAAACCTTAAAATTTCATACTCCATTCATAAAGGGAATGCTGTGGGTGATGCACTAAGTAGGAATATTCACAATCATGTTGTTTCCAATGCTAGTAAAATGTGGTAGCTAATGATCCATTTCTAGGAGATGTATCTCAATATCAATAAGTATCATGGATGATCTACCCATTCATCATTGGATATTCCCTCTTCACTTTTCAAGAGGGTGAAAGAGAGTTAGATGTTTGACTATGATTGTAGAGCTATGAGGGAAAGTATATATGGTGGGGAGCCTCATTCAGATTGGTCATAGGATGATGATAAGATCCTTTATGTCGAAGGTCATGTGGTAGTCACTATGAGTGTGGGTGAAGAGATTATATAGGACTAAAATTCCTCTAGATAGTTTTTCCACCAAGGTATTTCCAATATGTATCATGATATCCACAAGTATTGGTGTCCTGATATGAAAGAGGAGGTTGCAGGGTTCATCACATGATAACATAATTTTCAAAGGATGAAGGTTAATAATCAAATATATATTGATCTAATTTCTAAATTACCAACTTTTTAGGGGAATGGGAAAGTGTGATGATGTATTTTTTGACGGGGGTTCTAATTTAACCCAATGGTTGTAATTTAGAGTGCATTATTGTAGAGCCATTGACTAGGGATTCACATTTACTATTAATTAGGTAGAACTAATCTAATGACGAGTTGGTCGTGTTGTAAGTCTTGGTTATATTATAGTTGAATGGTGTGACTAAGAGCATCATTTATGTTTAGGAAACCTAATTTATTTATCACTTATGGTAGTTTCTTATGAAGGTTCATGATACATTGGTTTATTTGGGAATTGAATACCTACCTTAGGCCAATGGATATTCTGAATGTATTATCTGGATTTTAGAAGACTTGTTATTGGAATGTATCCTAGAATTTTGAGGTTCATGGGAGAGTCATCTCACATTTGACTAGTTTTTCAATAATAATATGTATTAGGAATTAATTTAAATAGAACCTTTCTTGGACTTGTATAGAAATCCATTCTCATCACCTCTGTGCTGGATAGTGTGTGTGTGGGGGGGGGGTATTTTTCATTATTGGGAAAAGTATCATGTAGGAGAAAATATATTCAGTTAATCTAGAAGAGGTTGGAGATTATCTAGAGTAGGAAATGATCATCGACAGACTATAGATTCCTTCCTCCTAATTTTTAGGTGGCCCATTGGGGGCTCAAGATACTTGTAGATTCATGGATAGGGGAATTCTGGAACCCATTTATGCGGGGACTATTCAAGGTTTTCAAGAGGATATATACCAAGGATTACTAATTAGTTCATACTTTAATATTCTGTGATTGATGATATATTCTATATTTATCAATATAATATATTCCACCATGAACCTTATGATATGATTGTAATGACCCAATGTTTTTAAATGGAAAATTCCCTTCTTATATTTATGTCATAAAAACATAAAATAATGAACTACTAAGTGATAACTGACCTTTAAACATATGTTTGTCACTCCTATGTTTGGAATTTTGAAAATCCGACATACAAGGTTGTGTTCAAGATGATTTTTGGAGTCTAATGAAACAAAAATATTTTTTGGTGAATAGTAACGTACCCTTAGGAATAGTAACATACCCTTATGAATAGTAATATGACTCTTATGAATATTAAATCATCCAAAATAATAGTAACATTACCTACGAATAAAAAAATAAAATTTAGACATCTTAGAAAGTGACAATTTGACCTTAGTAAACGTTTTGGTATTTTGTAAGTCATAAATAATTAATTATAAATAATTAATTAATTTAAAAGATTATTTATTTCCCTAAAATTTATTCATAAATTATTGAATCAATGTCTTATAGTTTTTATATAATTTTATAAGACCCAATGTAATTATTGAAAGCACTATAAAATCAGTTTTAAGCTTAAAAACTGTTTTTTTATGTAAATTATGATTTTAAATAAATATTAAAGTAATAATATTTAGAAAATTATTTTTGAAAAATGGACTTCATTTTTGGATTCTACACATTGAAAATGGTTGTGGTAAATTTTTGGGATTTTTCTGAGATACTTGAATTTTTGATGAATAGTGAAATACCGTAATTTACAAAATAAGCTAAATAAGATAATTATAGGGTCATGTGTGATGTTCTGATGATGTAAGCCCACTTGGTTCGAGATTAAATTATAAAATTAATATTATTGGTCGTTCATGACTCACTATTCCTTGTCTTGGGGGGAAATAATAAACTAATGAATTTTATATTAAGGAAACCCCTCTCCTCTCCACTATAAAAGCCACCCTTCACACCCTCATTTCCTCACACCTCTCATGCTCCAATCCTTCTCGACACTCTACAAAAACACCTTCCCTGTCCCCTCCCCCACTTCCAAGATCTTCTGGTCTCATAAAAAGACCAAGCATAGGCCATTAAGGAGGTTCTCAAGAGGAGGATTCTAGAGGTAATTTCCCTCTCTCTTCTCCTTTAATTTTCTCTCAAGTTCAAGTTCATTTCTTTATCTCTATCCACCTATCTTCATCCAAATTGTATTTTAACTCTATTATTATATAAATACTGTAATTTTATGATTCTAATGGTATATTATATCATCTAACCCCCTTTCCCTCTTCCTTTTATTTTATTAAAGAGAACGTTGTTCGTGAGGTGTTAATTTATCACCTTCAAGAATGACATGTTTTCTTCTTCAATTTCTACCTTCAGATCTGGTCATGAAACCATTTTTATGGTTGAAACATAATATTTTATATGTTTTATCTCCTATTTAATGTTCTGGAAATAATCTATGGCCATATTACTAAGTGATAAGTTAAAACAAGTTCGTTGTGATCCAAAAACCGCCCAAATTTACCCAAATAACCATCATTTAATTCTTATCTAATGATTCTTCCACATGGATCTAATAAAATTCATTATAAGATCATTAAAAATAATTTAATATCATTAATTACATGTAATATTATTTCTGTATGTTTACCCATGTTCTACCCGAACTTCAATTAATGAATACAAGTGAAACACGCAAGAAAAACCATAAAAACGAACATCCCCAAACAATGTTTTTAAACTCTATAAGTCATCCAATGAAACATAATATGACATAATGAAACCAGAATTAACCCTATTATTTTAAAAATTGTACTTTATTTCTAATTAATTAATATAATTTTATTATACAGGACATTAAAGATAAGGAAGCATTCAGGTACAAGGTAAGGGGAAATTCTCGAACCCAACTTTCATCCTTCGGGTTCTACCTATTTCACTCAATTTTTGATATGGTCACTCCTTAAAGATTATTTGTTTATAATTTTATTTCCTTTTATGTGATATACATGTTTTCTAATGAAGTTTATGTCAATCCAAATGTTTTTCAAAAGAACTCTTCTCTTAAGAACTCAACTTTTACCTCTCATTCAAGGTTGATGGTTCTTGTATCAAGAATGTTGTTCCCTCTTTCTTTTGGGAAACCAAAGTTTATGAATGTGTTCTTATGAGACGAAACCCATTACTTTTCATGGTTTAGTTATTTTAATTTATGTTATATGTTCATTTTGGCATGCATGATAAATGATAATGTTATGATGTGACGGGTGCGCCCGGAATTATATAGCGCAATTATGAATGTTTCAAAGTGACGGGTGCACCCAGAATTATACAGTGCTCCAATACATTGGGTAAAGTGATGAATATCATGAGTAAATGTGAAATGATGTCTGAACAAGATGCTATATTGTTTCACAAGTAAGTGTGGTAGTTAACCACTAAGACATGATGTTTCATTTTTATACATTGCCACATTTCAAGTCTTTTATTTATGCTCCTCTCATGTTCATGATCTTTTGCCTATGTTATGATTATTATCACCCCATGCTATATTGTTCTTATCTATCCTATTACTGGGATTCTATCTCACCTATTTTGATGATATCCTCAGGTGGCTACATGTACTAAGGAGAGGACAAGTGCCATTAAGAAGCTAGAGAAGAAGAAATTAAATAAATGTTTATACCTGATGTTGTATTTGTTATGTATGGTCATAGTTTTCCCGAGACACTAAACCTTTGGATCCTCTATGTGTAATACTATTATGTTTTTTATCTTTAAAATGATGTAATATTAATGTAAGAAAAGGCTGGGTCGCTATAGTTGGTATCAGAGGAAAGGTTTAGTTAATTTGGGAATTAGGATTAGTGAACCCTAGAGAAAACTTCTAGTATGAGACTAAGTAAAAATATGCACACAAGAATATTTACCTAGGGATCCCATATGTTATTTTTTTGGTAAAATTGTTTAAATTAATAATTTATTCCTGACTTGTTTAGTTATGTTTTGTTCTATCCTTTTCTATTTTAGAAAATGGTGGGAACCAGGAGAAATCATGCCAACAACTCATGCAAGGGCCAATGCAATGATTGCCCGAACAACATCCCTAATGATTTGGGAGGTTGAGTTCAAAACATCATGGTGATGCTTACCCAATTATCTCAGGTTATGAATAATAACCATAATAATGGGAAACGTCCTCCTTCACCAAAGAGGGAGAAACTGGATATTGAATGTTTTATACAGCAACGACCACCGCTGTTTTGTGGATCTTCCGATCCACTAGTTACGGAATAGTGGGTCAACTCCATGGAGAAGATCTTTTATGTACTTCACTATTCTGAGACGTAGAAGGTTACTCTAGCCATTTATCATCTTGATGGAGAAGCTGATCAATAGTGGGCTTTGATTAAGAACACCAAGCCATAGGAGGAAATTGAAGAGATGGAATGGGAAGACTTTAAGATAAAGTTTCTTAATAAGTATTTCCCATGAACTCTTCGCACAAAGATGGAGCAAGAATTCATAGAGATCAAGCAAAAAGAAGGAGAATCTATCACAACCTATGAAGTGAATTTCACAAGGCTCTCAAGGTATGATTCTGGTTTTGTTATCAACATTGATAGCAAAATTGATAGATTCTTTAGTGGATTAAAACCACACCTTAGAAAGCTCTTGCTATTCGAGACTTTGTGAGTTATGAAGAAGTTGTTCGGCGTGATCTCAAAGTGGAGATGGAGTTTTGAGAATGGTCCCATGGCTATGGGGATAAGAAATGAAATATGGATTTTCAAGAAGGTGGATCTAGTGAAAAAGGTGGGAAGAAAAATAAACGACCCACATGCCAAAAATGTGGGAAGTTTCACCATGGGGACCGCCTCAAAGGGATGGGGAAATGATTCAAGTGTGGGAAAGAAGGACACCATGCTCAAGAGTGTCGAAAAGACATGAAAAGGAAGGAGAATGTATCTGATGAAAGGAGAGAACCACTCATGGTTCAATGCTACAACTGTAGGGAGCTAGGGAACTATGGAAACCAGTGCACTAAACCTCGAGTTCTCGAGGGTAATATGCGTTAGCAGACACCAAAGACAAAGGAACAAGGGAAGGCTTATGCCATCACTACTGCAGAGGTGGTGCATGATAATGAAGTCGTACAAGGTACACTTCCTATTCACTCAAGAATGGAAAAAGTCTTATTTGATTCTGGTTCTACGTATTCCTTTATATCTTGAAAGTTTTCTAGAACTATAGAATCGAAGCCCCAAAACCTTGAAGTAGAGATATCTGTAAAAACACCAAGTGGTGCAATCATTGCAACCCATGTGTTTGAATCTTCTCCTATTGGCGTATGTGGGAATATTCTTCTAGAAAATCTTGTAATACTTCCCTTGGTGGAATTCGACGCTATAATGGGAGTGGACTGGATCTCATTATATAGAGCGCATATCAACTATCAGGAAAAGGAAATATCATTTCATATTCCGAACCATCCCATGCTCCTCTACAAATTCAAGGAATATCATGAATCTCCTTTGAAAAATCATTCAATGGTGTGGGTGTTGATTCCTTATGAAGAATCATACCTTCCCCAAATGGTTGAGTCGATGGAAAGTTCCAACCTCGAGGAAATGCCCATCATGGGGGAATACGACGATGTATTTACCGAAGAGTTACTCAGAATTCCCCCAGATCGTGAGGTGTAGTTCTAAATTGAACTCATACCCGGAGCTACTCATATCTCAAAGTGCCCCTATAGGATGGCTCCTATCGAACTGGAGGAGTTAAAGAAGTAGCTGCAAGAGCATTTGGACGAAGGGTTCACACGCCCTAGTGCATTACCTTGGGGTGCGCCAGTGCTCTTTGTAAAGAAGAAGGATGGAACCATGCGGCTGTGTATCGATTATCGGGAACTCAACAAGATCACCATAAAGAACATGTATCCTCTCGCAAGGATTGATGACTTGTTCGACCAGTTAAGAAGAGCTCAATACTTCTCAAAGGTGGATCTTCATTCTCGATATCATCAAGTAAATGTGAAGAAGGAAGATATTCAGAAGACTGGCTTCCGAACAAGGTATGTGCACTATGAGTTTTTGGTGATGCCCTTTGGACTTACTAATTCCCCTAAAATATTCATGGATTTGATAAATAGAGTCTTTAGACATTACCTGGGAAAATTTGTGGTAGTGTTTATCGACGATATTCTAATCTACTCCAAGAGAAAGGAGGAACATGAATAACATCTAAGGCTTGTGTTGGCGACATTGAGAATGGAGAAGTTGTATGCCAAGTTTAGAAAGTGTGAATTTTGGATAAATCAAGTCATGTTATTTGGACATGTGATCACAAGTGAGGGAATTTCTGTGGATCCTTAAAAAACAAAGGCGATTGAGGAATGGTCGAGGCCCTCTAGTGTCACAGAAATCTATAGTTTTCTTGGATTAGATGGGTACTACCGAAGTTTTTTGAGAAACTTCTCATGATGTTCAAGCCCGCTGACTAAGTTAACAAGGAAAGGGGTGAAATATGTCTGGACGGAAGAATGTGAGGGAAGCTTCAAGGAGCTACAGAGAAGGCTAATCACTACACCTGTACTCACACTACCGAAAAGTGGAGAATGTTTTTCTATATACAGTGATACTTCAAAGAAAGTCTTGGGTTGTGTACTCATGCAAAATGATAATGTGATATCCTACACCTCACGACAGTTGAATATCCATGAGCAGAACTACCCGACACATTATCTAGAGCTGGAAGCCGTGATTTTTTCCATGAAAATCTAGCGGCACTACCTTTATGGTGAGAAGTGTGACATATTCACCGACCACAAGAGCCTAAAGTATATATTCACACAAAAGGAGCTCAACATGAGTCAAAGGATATGGTTAGAGCTAATCAAGGATTACTATTTCTCTATTCAATATAATCATGGAAAGGGAACAAGGTAGCTGATGCTCTAAGCAAAAAAGAACCTACTACTCTATCCATGCTGCAGATTGAGAAAGACCTTATCTTCATGGATATGCAATGAATGGATTTGGAAATCATAATGGCAGGGGATACATATTACCTTTCCCAAATGATTGCGCAACCATCCACCCAGGAGAAGATTAAGGAAGTACAAAAGGATGATGTGAAGATACAAAAGAGGGTGAATTCAGTAAAGGAAGGGAAGCTGCAAGAGTTCCATATCGACGAGGATGGTGTGATTCGGTTTGGAACACAGCTTTGTGTGCCTTAATCACCCGGGATAAAGAAGGATCTATTGAATAATGCACATAACTCAACTTTTTTCCTTACATCCTAGGAGTACCAAGATGTATCGTGATCTCTGAGAACAGTTTTGGTGGGAGAACATGAAGAAGGAGATTGCGGAATATATATCAAGGTTCTTGGTATGTCAGCATGTTAAAGATGAGTGAAAAAAGTCCAAAGGTATGATGCAACCATTGCCTATACCCATGTGGAAATGGAAAAATGTTACTATGGACTTTTTCATAGGTCTCTCGAAGACGTCAAAGGGAAATAATGGGATATTGGTTTTTGTTGACCGACTCACCAAGACTGCCCATTTTATCGCTATTCGAGAATACCTCTCGCTTGAACAACTTGCAATGATATATGTTTAGGAAGTGGTGAGACTGCACGGTGTTCCACTCTCAATTGTCTCTGACCATGATCCACGGTTCACATCTAAATTCTGGAGGAGACTTCAATATGCTTTGAGTACTAAATTAAATTTCAGCATGACCTATCACCCCCAGACCAATGGCCAGTTTAAAGGACTATTTAGATACTTGAGGATATGCTAAGAGCCTGCTCTATTGAATTCAAAGGTGCTTGGGATCAACATCTCACATTGGTTTAGTTCTCATACAACAATATCTTCCACTCGAGTATTCAGATGGCTCCATATGAAGCTCTGTATGGAAAGCGATGTAGAACTCCAACCTGATGGGATGAAGTTGGAGAAAGAAAGCTCCTTGGACCCGATCTTATTCAAGAGATGACATAGAAGGTTCAAGTCATCCAAAAACACATAAAAGTTGCTCAAAGTCAGCAAAAGAGCTATGTTGACAACCGTCGAAGGGTCTTGGAGTTCGACGTTGGAGATAAATTCTTCCTTCAAATATCTCCATGGAAGAGAGTCATGCGATTTTGGAAGAAAGGGAAGCTAAGCCCAAGGTATATTTTACCCTTTGAGATCCTTGACCACATAGGAGTCGTGGCATATCATCTTCCACTTCCACCGAATATGGATCTAGTTCATGATGTGTTTCATGTATCACTACTAAGGAAGTACATACCAGATGCCTCACATGTACTTAGAGGTGGTGCAGCTGGAAGATGATCTCTCTTATGAGGAGCAGCCAGTAAAGATTCTGGATCATAAAGATAAGGTTCTACGCAACAAGACAACCCATCTAGTCAAAGTGTTGTGGAGGAACCATAAGTTTGAGGAAGCAACTTGGGAACCAGAAGAGGCAATGAAGGAGAAACACCCTCACCTGTTTGTGTAAAGTGAAATTTCAGGGGCGAAATTTCTTAAGGGGGGAAGAATGTAATGACCCAATGTTTTTCAATGGAAAATTCCCTTCTTATATTTATGTCATAAAAACAAAAAATAATAAACTAATAAGTGATAAGTGACCTTTAAACATAAGTGTGTCACTACTATGTTTGTAATTTTCAAAATCCAACATACATGGTTGTGTTCAAGATGATTTTTGGAGTCTAATTAAAAAAAATAATTTTTGGTGAATAGTAACGTACCCTTAGGAATACTAACACACCCTTATGAATAGTAATATGACCCTTATGAATAGTAAATCATCCAACATAAGAGTAACATTACCTATGAATAATAAAATAAAGTTTAGACATCTTAGAAAGTGACAATTTGACCTTAGTAAACGTTTTGGTATTTTGTAAGTCATAAATAATTAATTTTAATTAATTAATTAATTTAAAATAATATTTATTTCCCTAAAATGTATTCATAAATTATTTAATCAATTTATTATAGTTTTTATATAATTTTATAAGACCCTATGTAATTTTTGAAATCACTATAAAATCAGTTTTAATCTTAAAATCTGTTTTTAAGTAAATTATGATTTTAATTAAATATTAAATTAATAATATTTAGAAAATTATTTTTGGGAAATGGACTTCATTTTTGGATTATACACGTTGAAAAATGGTTGGGGTAAATTTCTGGAATTTTTCTGAGATACTTGAATTTTTGACAAATAGTGAAATACCGTAATTTACAAAATAAGCTAAATAAGCTAATTATAGGGTCATGTGTGATGTTCTGCTGATGTAAGCCCACTTTGTTCTGGAATACATTATAAAATTACTATTATTGGTTGTTCAAGACTCAATATTCCTCGTCTTGTGGGGAAATAATAAACTAATGAATTTTTTATTAAGGAAACCCCTCTCCCTTCCACTATAAAAGCCACCCTTCACACACGCATTTCCTCCCACCTCTCAAGCTCCAATCCTTCTCTAAAATCTTCAAAACCACCTTACCTAGACCCTCCCCCACGTCCAAGATCTTATGGTCTCATCAAAAGAACAATCATAGGCCCTTAAGGAGGTTCTCAAGCGGAGGATTCTAGAGGTAATTTCCCTCCCTCTTCTCCTTTAATTTCCTCTCAAGTTCAAGTTCATTTCTTGATCTCTCTCCAGCTATCTTCATCCAAAATTTATTGTAACTCTAGTATTATACACATAATGTAATTTTATTATTCTAATGGGATATTATATCATCCAACCACCTTTCCCTCTTCCTTTTATTTTATTAAAGAGAACGTTGTTCGTGAGGTGTTAATTTATCACCTTTAAGAACAACATGCTTTCTTCTTCCATTTCTACCATCAGATCTGGTCATGAAACCATTTTTTTGGTTGAACCATAATATTTTATATGTGTTATTTCCTATTAAAATTTCTGGAAATAACCTATTTCCATATTACTAAGTGATAAGTTAAAATAAGTTTGTTGTGATCCAAAAACCGCCCAAATTTACCCAAATAACCATCATTTAATTATTATCTAATGATTCATCCACATGGATCTAATATAATTTATTTTAAGATCATTAAAACTACTTTAATATAATTAATGACATGTAATATAATTTCTGTATGTTTACCCATGTTCTACCCTAACCTCAATTTATGAGTACAAGTGAAGAACCCAAGAAAAACAATAAAAACGAACATCCCCAAACAATGTTTTTAAATGCTATAAGTCATCCAAAGAAACATAATATGAAATAATGAAACCACAATTAACCCTATTAATTCACACATGGTACTTGATTTCTAATTAATTAATATAATTTCAATATATAGGACATTAAAGAGAAGGAAGCATTCAGGTACAAGGTAAGGGGAAATTCTCGAACCCAACTTTCATCCTTCGGGTTCTACCTCTTTCACTCTATTTTTGATATGGTCACTCCTTAAAGATAAGTTGTTCATAATTGTATATCCTTTTCTGGTATATACATGTTTTATAATGAATTTTATGTCAATCCAAATGTTTTCTTAAAGAACTCTTCTCTTAAGAACTCAACTTTTACCTCTCATTCAAGGTTGATGGTTCTTGTATCAAGTATGTTGTTCCCTCTTTCTTTTGGGAACCCAAAGTTTATGAATGTGTTCTTATGAGATGAAACCCATTCCTTTTCATGGGTTATTTATGTTCATTTATGTTATATGTTCATTGTGGCATGCATGATAAATGATAATGTTATGATGTGACGGGTGCGCCTGGAATTATATAGGGCAATTATGAATGTTTCAAAGTGATGTGTGCGCCCAGAATTATACAGCGCTCCAATTCATTGGGTAAATTGATGAATCTCATAAGTAAATGTGAAATGATTTGTGAAAAAGATGCTATCTTGGTTCAAAAGTAAGTGTGGTAGTTAACCACTAAGACATGATGTTTCATTTTTTTGCGTTGCCACATTTCAAGTCTTTTATTTATGCTCCTCTCGTGTTCATGATCTTTTGCCTATGTTAGGATTATTCTCACCCCATGCTATATTGTTCTTATATATACTCTTACTGGGCTTCTATCTCACCCCTTTTTATGTATATCCTCAGGTGGCTACATGTACTAATGAGAGGAGAAGTGCCAATAAGAAGCTAGAGAAGAAGAAATTAAATAAATGTTTATTCTTGATATTGTATTTGTTATGTATGGTCCTAGTTTTCCCAAGACACTAAACCTTTGGATCCTCTATGTGTAATAATATTATTTTTTTATATTTAGAATTATGTAATAGTAATGTAAGAAAAGTCTGGGTTTCTATAATGATCAGCATCAAGGATTTCAAGTGGTAGATTGATGCATCTTTCTTGGAATGTCTACTTCATATAGTGTACTGGAGAGGAAAAATCCTATATAGGAATGCTATAGAACTGGTATGTGTATAATGGTAGCATGAGAATATCCCATATGAGTCCTAGAATTGTGATGCTGATATGCGGGCATAGTGTCCAAGACTGTTCATTAGTGATGCGTGAAAATACATCCCAGTGATGAGATGTAATATGGTGGGGAGGTTGTAACACCCAACATATTCTGAGGTATTAAGTTACTTATTTTTTTTAAATTATAATGTAATTCGATCATTGTTTTTCTATTAGAGGAGTTTGTGGTGGATAAGGGTATATATTTGAGGTTTCAACCTATGTTTAGTCTAAACTTTGACTACAAGTCACTGGTCATACCAAAAAAATATGGTGTTATGGTGTGGCAAGGACTATCTAAATCTAACCCTCATTCTAAGTGAATAGAAACACATCAATGGGTGGAGATTGTTTTATTAATATTTATCAATGGTGATAATTTTGATATAGTAGTAAGGGTCACACTAAAATGTGACCCTGGGAATGTTTTATCAAGTTTCTTGGTTCTACCATAATGTTGTTGATTCCACCACAACCTAAATTATCACACCATAATGTGACCCTGGGTACATGAATTGTGTCATGGCCCATTTAGTCACACGTGAATATCACTCTATGTTAGTTTTTAAATTTTTTAAAACTAAATATATTAAAGTTTAAAAACTTAATAAATGTATTTCCCCTTATTTTCCAATAGCCACATTACATTGGTCCTCATCCTTAGTGACTCCTACTCTCTCCTTTTATTTTCCCACCATTTTTTATTTTTTTAAATAATTTTCTATCCTGGTAGAGTGGTATAGTTTTGTCTATATGTCATCTCCCATATAATCATCATTTATATCATTGTTTCATTATTCTTCATAGATTATTCCCTATTTTTGGTGTTTTTTAAAATTTATGAAATCTGTTAATTGAATCCAATTCATCTGATGGTCTTTAATGAGAGGGGCTCGAGGAAGATGGGGCCTAAAAATTATTTTTTTATTTATACATTTTTCATGATATGTGGGATATGTATTCATTACAAGCATGCATAATTGACCTAAAAATATTTGGTATTTTTATTTTGTCCCCATACAAGTAGGGTAAGAATTTCTAGGGCCATAATAGACCCTCCATGAGTTGTGATTTGATTCCATGGTCACTTTTGGCCATGATCTTGTGTTAAAGTGTGTTGAAACACATACTTAGAACCTAATGAGGTGTATCTTAAGTTATTTTATGGTATATTTGATGTTGTTAGATTCCAATTATCGTTCTTTGACATGAAATATGTCTTTATACCGTTGAAGTTGTCCAAGGTAAGCTTTATAGTAATATTATGTGATTTGACATTTCCACTTTGGATTGTTTAAAATGTATAAGTGGTGAGTTAACTCCTCCTATGAATTAATATCTTTTTAAGGGACCATTCCCTAAGAGAAAAATGGTGAGAGGTTCATTATATGTGGACTGAATTTTCTTGATTATGAAAGTTGTTGGAAGATGATCCAATTTTTTTTATATTTTTTTATCTATTATTATGGTTGTATATATATATATATTCCTTGACATATTATTATGATAGAGGTTGAGATTCCTTGAGCTGAGACAATTATATATAGGGGATACCTTTCAATATGATGAGATCAATATGACTTTGGGCTGGGATCGTTATGGACGTGCAACCATATCCCTATTGTCTTTATATTGTTATGATCTATATCAAAATACTATTTAGATAAGATCATTGATGTTATGTAAGATCATGAGAACCATTGATAAGGGGGATTTGAATAATTGGTGGTATTTTATAATTTAAAATTATCTTGAAATTAACCACTAGAACTTTTAAGATTTATTATCCTTATCATATTTGTGTAACAACCACAAAATCCTAAAATAATAACAATATAAGGAATGATATGGAATATTTACAAGGTTTTCCCCAATGTGGGTGACTACATCTTTTCTATGGATACTCCCATCAGTCCATGGAAATATACTATAATATAAAAGTGAATAAAATGATCCAAATCCCATTTGAATCCTTCAATCTCATGATAGGTATGATTATATCGACTCCAATTAGTTAAAAAGGTTTTTATTATATTCCCAATACAAAACAATATGGAAAAAATTTCTTCAAATTTCATTGAAAATTAACTATTAATTTATTCTTCTGATGTGTTAATCTAGTATCAAGATCTTGTGTACCTTCTCATTCATTTAAGTATTGTACAACTAGTGTTCCTTAAAAAAAGATTATTGTTTTTTGATATATGTTTGATGAGAAAAAATTATTTAACCTATGAATATGTTTGACATCTCTATCCAATACTATCAAATTCTAGTATCTATGACCAAATATTCTATTCAATTTCTCAAAATTGAATAATTGTTTGATTACTATGAATTATTCCTCTCTCCTTTAACCAATTTGGTTCCAAACTCTTTCTACGAGAAACTTTGGCTTTTTTAACTTTGTAAAATATCTATATACAATAAATTTTCTACAATGCTTAGAATTTATAAAAAGAAGTAATAATATAACATTCCATACTATACTTTCACCCCTATATATAGGTATTCGAAATGGATAAATAGAGGGAAACCAAATTATTTATCCACTTATTAAAAATTGGATGGATTTTTCTCAATAATTCTAGAGTATTCCTTAATATTCTTGAAGATTATAGAAAACACTAACAATAAAATCCTTCCTAAAACATCCTTAAACTTAGTGATAAAAAACTTATTCAAAATTATGTATCTCATCTTGATAAAAAACTTTGATATATAATATTTTTATTATCATTATTAAATAATTTATAAGTATTAATAAGGCCTCTCAAAACTCTTTCTAGCGATGTTTGTCTAATAACATGATAATAAATTCTCCATATAACTATGATTTAGTTGTAGAGACCCAAGATTGATATACATTTACATTAGATTAATTTTTATGAATAATTAATACATAAAAAGAACCAACACTCATGGACCGTAACAGTTTAGTGTCTTTGGAAACTTGGAACATAATCTTCTAATCATGGTGAAAGATCTTCAACATCTCCCATAAAGATCTTACCTTTTTTTTCTTACCTAAAACCTTTTATTTAAATCCTAGGGAAAATAAAATATATAAAGGGTGATCTAAAATTCTCAGTAAGGGTAAGGATGGAGAAAATAAAACAAATCATATACATTTTAACTTAAAAAAACATGAACATAAAGTTTAAACATCAAAATATTGAGAAATAAATCTTGGCAGTACAAAAGGAATAGATCATAAAGGAACATTAGTCATGATAAAATAGCATGGGAATAAAACATGTAATTTTGGAAACCATTAAGTACATGATATTATTTCCATAGTAGCCAAGGCATTGCTTCCAAGACCATCTTAGTGGACAAAGTCCCTTACTGAATCGAGGTTACTCCTCGTTCTAGTCCTGTATCACTAAACCAGATTAACTTGTCATTCCATCCATGTCTATCTCATGAGATATAAATATTTACCCAATGCATTTGAGGGGGATATAGGTCCCACCCATATCATAATGAAATTTTTCTTATGTGTTCCACAACATAAACATAAATCATTCATCATAACCCACAGAATAAAATGGGTTTCATAAACATCATCCCATCATAACATAATCCTTATAAAAAAATGGATATTATTTCACCATAAAAAAAGTGAAACCATGTAAATCTTAGAGAAATTATACTTGAAACATAATCATACTAAATAATTACATCTTAGATGGAAAATAGTTTTGACAAAACACTTGAAATGAATTCTTGAGGAAAATACCTTTCTTCTTCAAAATAATTTTCTTTTCACAAAATGCTAGGAAATTTTAAAAGAAAAGGATTTTGTTGAAAATAGTCATGAAATCTTGTGGAGGAAGCTTCATGAATATAAGGCTTTATGAAACCGTAAAAAATCCATTAATGCCGTATAAGTTTAAAAAAACATTTTTTTCGTACTTTTGCTGGAAAAGTCAAAAAATACCTCGTATGGTAAACAAAAGAAATGTTCCTTCCATAACACAATGTAAAAGTCAAAGAGGGGTAAACATGACTTTAAAAATAAATGGAAGAATATTAAACACTTTATGAAATTTTTTTTCATGGACATGGATGAAAAATATAACCCCAATAAATACTTTCGAATAAACAATCCCGGATAAAAACAAGATTAGAAAAGTTATCCCTTACCTTATGCCCGATATGATTTGTATGTATCCGAAACTCCTGTATAATGATTTAAATAATGTCATTTACTTATTACAGAATCATATTCATTGTTATGATATCATATATGGTTCACTTATGACTTTATATTACCCATTCTTTTGTAAATTCCATGTTAAAGTAGCGTTTTGTGTAAAATCGTTTCATTTATCGTACGTGTTTCGACTTGTTGTTATTGATATTATTACTTATATGTTGACTTACTTAATCACATAATGTAAAACATTATTTATATATAATATATATTCAGCATATAAATATATATGATAGATCGATAAATGGAATGAAATACACCATTCATGGAGACAGAAGGCCGTACGTACGCATGAACTCTATTTTTGTTTCCTTATTGAATTAAATGGAATTAATTAAATGAAACATATATGTACATAAATCCAGTATAATTATTATGTAATATACTTCATGATTATTTATTATATATACTTTACAATCATACTTGAATGGTTAATCATGGAAAATGAATCTAATCGCATTCGTGGAGACGGTAGTCCGTACGTACACACGAGCAATGATATCGTTCCCATAATTATTGAATAGAATTGGATTGGATGATATAATATCTCAGAATCATTATGATGTTATAATAACCATATATAGTTATTCTTTAAACCAGTATACCCATCCAAGTAAGGTGGTTGTGGAAAAACTGATTACACCATGGCGTAGAGACAGTATTCCGTACGTACGCACGCGCGGTTATTTCGTTTTCCATAGGATGGATAGAAGGTGAAATGGGGTTTTTTAATATTTATAATATCATATCAGTATATTATTGATACTAATTGTATTACTTTACAATGAAACAACTAAATAAGGGGAAGTTGAAGAAGAAAGAAACTTGAAAGAATTGGTAGAAGATATTACCTTTTCTTCGACGCACCTCCTTTAAGATTCCTCTTAAGGGACTAGAGTTGGTCTTTTGAGAAGAAAAGAACCTTAAGAATGTTTATAGGGAAGTGGAGAAGATAAATTTTCAGGGGTTGGCTGATCTTAAAGGCTCAAAGTGTTGTGAAGAGGAGAGGTAGTAGGTTCCCTTTTATAAGGGAAGAGAGGTGCATTTTTGGAAACCTCAAAAATATTAATTTATAATAAACTCAAACCCCGCCTAAAAACTTCCAAAGGGACTAAAATTCGGATATGAGGTAATATAGGGTTATAATCGCATCAACCAATCAAATTTAGACATGTTGGGAAATTATTTTAAACCTTATCGGTTTGATTTATCCATATTTAATTTATTTAATCTTATTTGTGGTAATAATATTCTAAATTTTAAATTGTTATAAATAATGACTTATGTGTTGGGAATTATCCATAATTGGGTAATTTATGACATTTAGACCATATATTTTTCAATTTATAATTTTTAAATATTTATGTGATTTTTAATCAATTTAATAATATGTTATTTTTATAAAATAACAATAGTGTTAATTTTGACACTATTCATTTATTAGAATTTAAATAAAATCCACACATAGGATATATACGAACAAAAATATTTAATAGATTCCAAACATGCCATAATCATCTATAAAATCTGTGGATAACATTACTTAGTTCATATAATGTTTATTTTAATATTTATAAAACCATTTATTTGATATTTCTTTTAATAAAAAAAATTACTACATCATTTTTGTATAGTCATTTAATATACTTATTATTTGCATAAAAATTAAAAATAAAATCCTATGATGAATATAAGTATAATACCTTTCATAATAATATTTTTACTCGAATTTATCATTTTAAAACCACAACATTTAAATTGTTATATTTATTAAATTATGAAGGTGATATCTTTGACATCATTTAAAATAAAATTATATAAGTGTCCTAATCTATTTTATAGGGCTCCATGTGGTCCAAAAATCAACCCTTGGATGCTTAGGGTATATATATACTCGACCAATAAGGTTTGGTCAAGTTTCAGGTCCTTTTTTTAGGTATTATTATTTTAATAAAAACTATATTATTGATTTTTTACTAAATAAATAATTTCTACATCATTAATGTATAAGATATTAAGGTAATTACTATTCATAATGCCCAAAAATAAAAAATATCCTATTAACATAATTTGGACCTACTGATTCCAAATATGGAATCCATTTTTCCAAATTCAAAACACAGAAGTTTCAGTAATTAATTTAAAATTAATCTCATTGTCGAAAAAATGGGTTTTTGTTTAAAACATTGCAAAATATTAAATTGATTTAACCTACGAATTCAATATAAAATCAATGCTAATGAAATAGATTATATTAAATGGTAAAAATATATTCTATTTATACTTTAAAACAATTTACTATTATAATTTAACCATATAAATTATCTCGATGAAAAAAGTTGTTTTTAAGTAAAGTTTAGCGTGTTTTTTACTATTCATCAAAATAAGAACGTTGTCAGAAAAATATCAAAACTTTATCCAATGTAAATTATTATATCCTGATTCAATAGAAGAATTTAATTTTGTAAAATTGAACTTATAAACTTGTCAAAAATTATATTTAAAATGGGTGCGCCATCAAAAGGTGGCAAAACTGCATTTTTTGAAAAATACTTATTTTACCTGAAAAAATTTATTTTGTTCTCATACCATGTTCTAGAAAATGTGTAAGATGAATAATAATGTTATAAAATTGAAAATTTAGTTAATACTATTCATAACGGCTAGTTCATAATAATATTATAACCAGATATCGTTGTTTAGTGAAACCCGGTATTGCGTACAACACACGCTATCGCGGAAGGTCGCGATTGTGTGTAATGAAAGCCAAGTCAGGGTTGCGTGTAGTTTAAGACTCCTTTATTGTAGCGTATAATAAAATTAAACCATAATTCATTTATACATTGAATATATATATATATACACACTCAATGTTTCAATGAATAACTACTATCAAACGAACTTGAAATTGTGTGTAACACGATCCAAGAATAGTGTTGCATATACTGCAAGCTAATACGATGTTGCGTATAGTGAAAGATAATCTTCATGTAGAGTACAACAAAATATATGAAAGAAATTAAAAAGAATATATCTCATAAAATCTCAGGGTGTTACATTCTACCCCCCTTAAAATGAATTCCGCCCTCGAAATTTGTCGGGGTTATAAATGGTTTATTACTTGAAAGTTTCTTTCGTAGAAACCCACATCGTAAAAGGAATACAAAAACTTAATTTTAAAAAATGAATGTTAGAAACAAAACGGATACCCAACATAACTCATCACTTGGGTTCCCACATAGGAGAACATAGGTGAAAATATGGATATGGAAGTGAAATCTAACCGTTAAGTTCTGATGGAGAGTGGTAGAGAACATGGCTATGGAAAATCCAACAATCACAAAGCCATAAATTTGTGATGATCTAAGGTACCATCTGATTCATCAGATATGAGAGAATTAGGACAACATTTTTGGTTTTCAAGATCATTTCCCAAATGTTGAAGAATATTTGAAATAAAAGAAATACTTACTTGATTTTGGTACAATCTCAACATTGCTCATGCCTCGAACAATTTCCACTTAATCTCTTAAAGAAATGAATTTGAATTTTTCTTTTGCGAAGTTTTAGCAGATCATGCGATAGAATGATAGGTCATTCCATCTGTCTCAAACACAAGTCAGCAAAATTTATATACATAAGTCCATATATGGTGAGATTAATCGGATATGATTCCAAAATAGACTTATACTTCATCTATCATCCTTCTTAATAAAATAAAACTAGTTTCTACTAACCACAGACTTCCTGTAGTCCAGTGGTAGGCGATAAAGGCCTGTCGCTCTTCGGTTGTGTGTTCGATTCCCGCAACCTTGTCCGATGCGATTGGTTGTTTCCCATCCTATGGGTTGTCCTTTTTATAAAATTACACTATTATAACATTCCAGAAATAGTATCGAAAAAAGTTCTAGCCTGAAACAATTCTATCTGATGTCCAACTTAATCTATTCCAACCTTTAGGATTATCGAAAATACTTTTGTCCAATCTTATAGTATAAAAAATGATTACTTTAAATGTTATCAACCAAGCATGTGAATACCAGCATTTATCCACCATATATCATAAAATATATCTTGTTGGTCACATTAAATACATGTGAATACCTTAATTATGTATTCTCTTGAAACATGAGTGACCATATAATCTTTGTGAAAACATGAATGCTATCAAAAGTTATCTCTTTCCACATAACAAAATCCCAAAATTTCTATATTCTGAAACCATGATGTCATATTGTCCTTATATCATTCATGAGATCCTTAATACTATCAAACATCTCATTATCTCCTTATCCCTTCATTATGCTCATATCATCTGCTTTCCAAAAATATTTCAATCACCTTTCATGGATACCGGTACTATTCAACATATACTTTCAAATACTCAAGGAAAAACAACATTGTAACAATACTTCTATTTTTATTTATTCCACAGTACCATACATTGTTCTTGATAAACATGTAATCATTCTAATACCTTCTTAAACCATAGACTGAGATTCGTTATTTGATTTCTCTACACTTCTTTCATCTCATATATCATTTGTAGTCTCTTCATCATCACCAATATAAATACTACCCATACGTCCTTACTGATTTTCTTCATGAGATTTTTCCTTTGGGAATTGGTTTTCATAATGCCCATACATTACCCATTTAAAACATTTAACCACTTTTGATTTCTTAGTAATACCATTATCCTTGTCCATGCTGTTAACTAAACCTTTTCCTTTGTAATTAATGACTTTATGTCCTTCTTTTCCACACCCAAAGCATCTTATAGTTCCTTTGAAACATTCTCTCGGATTCCTCTTCCCACATGATTTACATGAGGAAAAGTGAACTTTCTTTCCTCTATGATCATCATGAAACTCCATCTTTCTCTTATTAGCTGAGTCAGGAAACTTAC
Source organism: Viscum album (assembly GCA_963277665.1). Taxonomy (NCBI): domain Eukaryota; kingdom Viridiplantae; phylum Streptophyta; class Magnoliopsida; order Santalales; family Viscaceae; genus Viscum; species Viscum album. Next base: position 1,745,681,194 of record OY728151.1, on the reverse strand, counting down.
CAAACTTGAGATTATTGATCATATTATGAGATTTCTGATTAGGAATAATAATGGTGTTTGGAAATCCAAATCCCGTTTCATTTGGTTTCTCATGAAGAATATCATTCCATTGTATATCTTATTATCCATTAACATGAATCCTCCTATTTCCTGCCATTTCTTAAAACCCAAAAAGAATAGTATGAGAGGCAAAACTCATACTAGAAAAACAACATAATCAAGGGAGAGTACTTTCAATATCTAACATCTTGGGTTTAATTCTATGATCATTACCATAATTCTAGGACTAAAAACTATACTTATACTTAAACTTAGGGACATCCCTAGACATACCATAGAAATATCTCTAGGGATCTCACTAAAGTTTTTGCATCCTAGTTTCCAAAGGTTAACTAAACATTTCCTATTATACCAACTATAAAGACCCAAGCTTGACGTACATGGACATCACATTAATTTTTTGTAATAATCAATACATAACAAGAACCAACACTCAAGGACCGTAATAGTTTAGTGTCTTTGGAAACTTGGAACATAATCTTCTAATCATTGTGAAAGTTCTTCAACATCTCCCATAAAGATCTTCCCCTTTTGTTTTCTTACCTAAAACCTTTCTTTAAATCCTGGGGAAAAGAAAACATATAAAGGGTGAGCTAAAATGATCAGTAAGGGTAAGCATGGAGGAAATAAAAAAAATCATATACATTTTAACATAAAAAAAACATGAACATAAAGTTTAAACATCAAAATCTTGAGAAATAAATCTTGGATGTACATAAGGCATAGATCATAATGGAACATTAATCATGATAAAATAGAATGGGAATAAAACATGTGATTGTGGAAAACCATTAAGCACATGATATGATTTCCATAGTAGCCAAGGCATTGATTCCAAGACCATATTAGTGGACAAAGTCCCTTACTGAATCAATTTCACTCCTCGTTCCAGTCCAGTATCACTGAACCAGATTAACTTACCATTCCAGCCATGTCTATATCATGAGATATAAATCTTTACCCAATGAATTGGAGGGAGATATAGGTACCACCCATCTCATAATGAAATCATTCTTATGTGTTCCACAATATAAACATAAATCATTCATCATAACCCAAAGAATAAAATGGGTTTCATAAACATCATCCCATCATAACATAATCCTTATAAAACAAATGGATATTATTAATCATAAAAAAAGTGAAACCATGTAAATCAAAGAGAAATTATACTTGTAACATAATCATACTAAATAATGACATCATAGATGGAAAATAGTTTTGACAAAACACTTGAAATGAATTCTTGAGGAAAATATCCTTTCTTCTTCGAAATCACTTTCTTTTCACAAAATGCCATGAAATTTTAAAAGAAAGGGGTTTTGTTGAAAATAGTCATGAAATATTGTGGAGTAAGCTTCATGAAAATAAGGCTTTATGAAATCGTAAAAAATCCATTCAAGCCATATAAGTTAAGAAAATATTTTTCTCGTACTTTTGCCGGAAAAGTCAAAAAGTACCTCGTATGGTAAACAAAAGAAAGATTCCTTCCATAACAAAATGTAAAAGTAAAAGGGGGGTAAAAATGCATTTAAAAATACATGGAATAATATTAAAAACTTTATGAAAAACATTTTCATGGACATGGATGAAAAATATAACCCCAATAAATACTTACGAATAAAGAATCTCGGATAAAAACGAGATTGGAAAAGTTATCCCTTACCTTATGTCTGATATGATTCGTATGTATTCGAACCTCATATATAATGATTTAATTAATTTAATTGACTTATTAAAGAATCATATTAATTGTTATGATATCATATATGGTTCACTTATGACTTTATATTTCTTGTTCTTTTGTAAATTCCATGTTAAAGCAGCGTTTTGGGTAAAATCGTTTCATTTATTGTACGTGTTTCGACTTATTGTTCTTGATATTATTACTTATATCCTAATTTACTTAATTCCAGAATGTAAAACATGATTTATATATAATATATATTCATCATAAAAATATATATGATAGATCAATAAATGGAATTAAATACACCGTTCATGGAAACGGTAGGTCATACGTACGCATGAACGCTGTTTTTGTTTCCTTGTTGAATTGGATGGAATTAAGTTAATAAAATATATCTGTAAATAAATCCAGTATCATTATTATGTAATATCGTTAATTATTATTTATTATATATACTTTATAATCATACTTTAATGGTAAATTATGGAAAATGAATCTCATCGCGTTCGTGGAGACGGTAGTCCGTACGTACGCACGAGCGATGATATCATTCCCATAATTATTGAATAGAATTGGAGTGGATGATATAATATCTCAGAATCCGTATGATGTTATAATAACCATATATAGTTTTTATTTACACCATTATACCCATCCAAGTAAGGTGGTGGTGGAAAAACTGATTACACCACGACGTGGAGATGGTATTCTGTACGTACGCACACGCGGTGATTTTATTTTTTGTAGGATGGATAGAAGGTGAAATGGGTTTCTGTCATATTTATAATATTATATAAGTGTATTATTGATACTTATTTTTTTACTTTACAATGAAAAAACTAAATAAGAGGAAGTTTAAGAAGAAAGAAACTTGAAAGAATCGGTAGAAGAGATTAACTCTTCTTCGAAGCACCTCCTTTAAGCTTCCTCTTAAGGGACTAGAGATGGTATTTTGAGAATACCACAACCTCCAAAATGTTTCTAAGGAAGTGGAGAAGATAAATGGTTCGGGGTTGGCCGATCTTGGAGGCTCAAAGTGTTGTGAAGAAGAGAGGGAGGAGGTTCCCTTTTATAAGGGAAGAGAGGGGCACTTTTGGAAACCTCAAAAATATTAATTTATAATAAACTCAAACCCCACCTAAAAACTTCAAAAGTAACTAAAATTATGATATGAGGTAATATAGGGTTGTAATAACATCAACCAATCAAATTTATACATGTTGGGAAATTATTTTAAACCTTATCAATTTGATTTATCCTTATTTAACTTATTTAATCTTATTTGTGGTAATAATATTCTAAATTTTAAATTGTTATAAATAATTACTTATGTGCTATGAATTATCCATAATTGGGTAATTTATGAAATTTTAGACCATATGAATTTAAATTTATAATTTTTAAATATTTATGTGATTTTTAAACAATTTAATAATATGTTATTTTTATAAAATAACAAGTGTTAATTTTGACACTATTCATTTATTTGAATTTAAATAAAATCCACACAAAGGGTATATTCTAACAAAAATGTTAAATATCTTTCTAAAATTTGATATTCATCTAGAAAATCTGTTTATAACATTAATTAGTTCATATAATGTTTATTTTAATATTTATAAAACCATTTATTTGATATTTCTCTTAATAAAACAATTACTACATCACTTTTGTATAATCATTTAATATACTTATTATTTGCATAAAAATTAAAAATAAAATCCTATTATAAATATAAGTATAATACATTTCATAATAATATTTATACTCGAATTTATCATCTTAAAACCACAACATTTAAATTGTTATATTTATTAAATTATGAAGGTGACATCTTTGACATCATTTAAAATAAAATTATACAAGTGTCCTAATCTGTTTTATAGGGCACAAAGTGGTCCACAAATAGACCCTTTTATGCTTAGGGTATATATATACTCTACCAATAAGGTTTGGTCAAGTTTATGTTCCTTTTTATAGGTATTATTATTTTAGTAAAAACTATATTATTGATTTTTCACTAAATAAATAATTTCTACATCATTAATGTATAAGATATTAAGGTAATTAAATATTTCTAAAAAAATACAAATAAATTACCATGATAAATAAAAAAATTTTATATTTCAAATGATTATTTATAATCGAAATTATATTCTTCATAAACTTATATTAAAAATAATCTAATTATTAAAGTTTGAGTGAGACATATTTCACTTTCTTTAAAATAAAATAAATTAAAGGTCTTAATCACATCCAAGTAGGTTCCAATGGATTCCATTTCGACCCAAATATTCCTTAGGTAAAAATATAATCATCCAATTATATTAAGAAAATTTTTAGGGAAATTTTATAATATTATATTTACCCTTAATTACCTAATTTACCTTTAACTGTGGTAAATAAAATTTACCGTAGTTACTATTCATAATGACCAAAAATAAAAATTAGCCTATTAACATAATTTGGACCTACTGATTCCAAATATGGAATCCATTTTTTCAAATTCAAAACACAGAAGTTTTAGTAATTAATTTAAAATTAATCTCATTGTTGAAAAAAACGGGTTTTTGTTTAAAACATTGCAAAAGATTGAATTGATTTAACCTACAAATTCAATGTAAAATCAATGCTAATTACATACATTATATTAAATGGTAAAAATATATTCTATTTATAATTTAAAAAAATTTACTGTTATAATTTAACCATATAAATTATCTCGATAAAAAAAGTTGTTTTTAAGTAAAATTTAGTGTGTTTTTACTATTCATCAAAATAAGAACGTTGTCAGAAAAATATCAAAACTTTATCCAATGTAAATTTTTATATCCTGATTCAAAATAAGAAGTTTATTTTGTAAAATTTAACTTATAAACTTGTCAAGAATTATATTGAAAATGGGTGCGCCATCAAAATGCGGCAAAACAACATTTTTTGAAAAATACTTATTTTACCTGAAAAATTAATTTTGTTCTCATACCATGTTATAGAAAATGTGTAAGATGAATAATAATGTTATAAAATTAGAAATTTAGTTAATACTATTCATAAAGGCTAGTTCATAATAATATTATAACCATATATCATTGTTTAGTGAAACCCGGTATTGCGTACAACACACAATATCGAGGAAGGTTGCGATTGCGTGTAATGAAAGCTAAGTAAGGGTTGAGTGTAGTGAAAGACTTCTTTGTTGTAGCATATAACAGAATCCAACTATAATTCATTTATAAATTGAATATATATATACAAACTCAATGTTGCGTAGAATAACTACTATCAAACGAACTTGAAATTGTGTGTAACACGATCCAAGAATAGTGTTGCGTATACTGCAATATCATACAGTGTTGCATATAACACAAGATAATCTTGGTGTAGTGTACAAAAGAAGATATGAAAGAAATTAAAAAGAATGTATCTCATGAAATCTCAGAGTGTTACATTAGTTTCCTCCATCTGATATCTTGACAAGTTGTCATTCATACCCTTAAATGGTTCACATGAAACTAAAACCCTTACACAACATTATAATTACCCATACACATGTATTAAAACTCTTGGTGTACCTTTACATAGTGATCAGACCTTTACACAATCTTCTTAGTCCAGTGGCTCATCAACTGATGGAATCGAATAGATTCCTTCATACTAAAGTTCCCTTCTTGACATCAAACTTCATATAGTTTGTAACATAACCTTTTCTACATCAATATTTTTACAATATTTCAATCCAGAAACTCCATCTTCCTATGTCCAATTAAATTGAGTCATTGATATGTGATAATATATTTAAATCTTCTAAAGACATATAATATAGAATAATTTCCACATTGCTTGGGGAGAACATCCCTACTCCCTATAGAAACATCATAATTTGTTCTCCTAGATTTTTTTTGTACTTCTCTCCCTATGTACTTCATAAAAATACTTCTTTTTCTAATCACATCTATCTGGAGATCTATGTATAGTGTCTTGAACTTCAACTTCTTAAAAATATCTATCTCACAACTTCATCCATTGTCCATCTGGTGTACAATTGTACCTATATCCATTTGTATTAATGTGTATTATCCATATAGTGATCTATGTCTGGGTAAACAGTTATACTTCTCTCCCTTTGTATGAAAACATATAACTTCATCTTGGTCCATGAATGTTTTTTTATGTTAATAACATATAGTAATGGAACAACATAATCTAAATCAAGGAAACCTTTCATAACACAGTGAAGGAAAAATATCCTTCACCTCCTTCAATAAATCATAAGAAAAATGTTCTTAACAACTTTAGAAACTCTTTCTCACCTATTTAATAAAAACATTCCTGATAATATATGTTGAAAAAAAACAAAAATTGTTACAAAAACATCATAGAGGATCTTCAATTCCCCGTTTATATTTTTTTTAAAATATATACAACAAATTTAACTACATATTTTTTTAAACAATTTTTTATAAATTTTTCTCAACTTTAATCAAGACACAAACATTATCATAAAGAATTTCATTTTAACACACAACTAGATAAATCATTATTTTTGAAGGAATCCAATCCCTCAGTGAAAATTGTGGCCATGTTAAAATAAAATCCCCCTCAATTTTATCTTATTCTTAATATTATAATAATTATAATATTATATTAAAAAAATAAAGAGTTGTAATTATTATTATAGAGTTTTACTTACTCTCCACCTTTGAAAACATTATTCAAAGAATGGTGGGGGTGTTATTCCTTATGAACATTAGGATGTATTTAATGGAGTCTGAACATGTATTTTCTACCTCAAATATTCAAATAATTCAATTCTAATAGATTTAATGAAAAAATCAACAATTTTTTGCACTGTGGAAATAAACCGAAGCCTGATATCTCCACCATAAACTTTATCCTTTATGAAATGATACCTAATATCATTTTTCTTTGATCTTGAATGTTGTACAATATTTTTAGAAGGATCAATGGAATTTTGATTATAAAAAAGAAACCTCAATATTTTTCTAACATTCATTCTTAGATCTTCTAGTGGAACTTTCATCCATATCATCGGCGTATAACCATGAGTGGTGGAAACATATCCTGCTTCCTCTATAATCAATGTAATAGAACTTTTTTTCTTACTATACCATCTCACACAACATTATCTTAAGAAAAAATTACATATTGATGTTGAATTTCTACCATTAAAATCTCCATCCCAATTAGTATCACTATATCTAATAAATTTCTTGTCAAATCTTCTTTTATACAACAAGAAAAAAGGTGATGTTCCTTTAACATACCCAAGTACTTTTTTTCCTTCCATAATATATGATTCCTTTGCAAAATTTTGATATGTTTAATACAATGTAATATCACAAACAATGTCTAACCTTGAAGCTATATGATAGTGAAAGCTTCTTATCAACTTCTGAAAGTCTTTATAATTCACAGTTTTCCCAAATTCATCTTCACTCATCATTAATCCCATATAAATAGGCATAAAACTTCTATTGATTCTTCCATACCAAACTTTTGTAAAAAATACTTGAAATAAATTTATTATGATTGAAAGAAATTTCATTAATTAAATTTAACATATAATCGATGAATAAAATTTAATTCTATGAGAATTTAAATGTTGAACTTTTTCTTCATCTATTCAAAAAACTCTTCATAAGTTTTATCCTTATAAACTATAAAAATTATATCATCAATATAAATAATGAAAATCATGGTACCTATGTCCATATCCTTTATATATAAGTTATTGAAAGATTTTTCTTTCTAGAAGTTTATATATTTTAAAAAATAATTGAGTTTAGAGTAATATGAATAAGGATCCTATTTAAACCCATTAGAAAATTTATTCATGTTACACACAAAAGTTCCATCTTTATTGAGTAAGAATCCACAGTGTTTCTTAATATAAACTTCTTCAATAATTTTTCCATTTATTGAAGATAAATTAGCATCCCTCTAATAAACATTGTAACAATGATGTGCAATAAATTCAAATAAAATTCTTATTTTTTATAGTATTTCAATAGGGGAAAAATTTTCTTCAAAATAAAAACCTTCTAGTTAGGATTAACCCTTACAAACAATTCATTAATTATTTCTTAAAATTTCACCTTGTTCATTATACTTATTTCTAGACACACACGATGTTCTTTGAACATTACTTCCTAGTAGTCTTGGAAAAAGTTCCTAGGTGTTATTTTTCTCAATCTGATCTAACTATTCACTTATAGCTTAAACCCATTCTTTATGTTAAATACCTTATGAAAATTATTCTAGTTCAACTTTTGAGATAGGTGATGTCTCATTATCTAATCTCTAATTCCATCTAGTTTGAACCGGAGCTTTTTGATTTCCAATTATGTTTTCATATTCAATATGTTTCTATAATGTATGAAATTTTAGATATTTTCTTCATGTATCAATTTAATTTTAAGAACCAGATCTTCTTTTTCAGGTATTTTTTCCTTTCTGGTCATTTTTGAGAAAAAGAGGAATTTCTGGAAATTTTTGAAGTACATGCCGTGTACTCGGTTACCGCAGGTAGTCGTGTGCTGGCTGTGTAGCGGCCATGCACATGGCCATGTGGGTGTGACCTGGAGGCCACCCAAAGCAGAGTATGAAAATGGAAAGTAAATTCCCTGTACTTCCAAAGTACACACCGTGTATTTTCTTTTTTCCATTAAACGGATCAGGGTCGCGTCTTATCGATAGAAAGACCTACTTCTCCACCGAACTCAACCGAGAGCGTCCGTACGAAAAAAATATTCACCAAGACTTCGATCGAGCATATGTTCCCCAAATCAAACTCCGTTGGTTGTGTTGGAATCACATCGGTGAGTTCTCTCTTCTTCTTCAACTCCTTCTGATTCTTCCTCTTTCAAGAGTTATCTTTAGTTGAACGTTTTAGATGTTTTTGTAGATCTATGGAGTTCTAGGGGGATTCAAGGATTGAGGTTCATGCATATCGATACTACAACACCGAGGTAGGTGGTTTGTACCTTTTTGTTGGAAGTCTTTGTGTTATATGTGCAAAAACTTCCAATACTCATGAACATGGTATTTCACGTTTACCATTTTAGCCCTTTTGTTTGCCTGCTATGCTTTTATGATTGATTAGAGGTTAATTTAATGTGAATAGAGTTAATTTCTATGCTTTGGAAGTTTTCCCCATGCATGATTTCCTGTTTTGACCATTGGGTCTAGTTTTCCTATTAGGATGCTATTTACTTTCCCATTCCTAGTTGTTGGATGGTGTGATTGTTCTAATATGCTATTATGTTGTAGAGTGCTAGCCAAGTAGTTCTTGAGGTTTAGTTTCACTAATATTCACTGCTATACTTGGTTGACTTACACAGGGCCGTGAGAACCTGGTGTATAGACCATATAGAGAATGGACGTGTCTATAGATCCTCGACGCGGGCCATAGGGTGAATAGATATTGAGTGCTTCCCTAGAGCGCCTTTAGTTATCGATACGAGACTATATGAGGAATTGATGGTGAGTGATTCCTCAGGGAGTCTATGCTTAAGCGGAACCAGAGGGGTTAGACTGAGTGTACTGCCCAGAGGGTTGCTTGTGTTGCTAGGTAGGACCAGAGGGGATAGGCTGTGAGTACTTCCCATAGGGTTACCTATTTGTGATTACCTACTTTGTTTAACTGTTGCTTGATATATGATACTGAACGCATTGAAACTGTGAATTGTTTACTTTGGGTACTTCCTTATTTACTGCATTTATTTACTTGCTACCTTCCATATATTCACTGGCTGTTAGGAAAAAATCTCGTGGTAGTTTCCTACTGGGATTTAGTCTCACACCCTGTTTGGATCATGTTTTTGGGCCCAAGCAGATTATATTATTGCAGGTATAGATAAGGGCAAGCGCCCTTCTACTTCAGGTACTTGATTTATTGTGGAGCTGGAGAGCATGGGACCAGGCTATGGCATGCGATATTGAGGAGTTGTTTAATTTTCTTTCTTTTGTACTTGGGTTTAGTACTATTGTATTATATCGTTGTGGTTTGATTGGATTCTTTCCTAGACATATGTATCATGCATAATTCATATATATATATATATATGTGCTCAAGTTTATTATTTTCCAGTATTCTGCTGTTTACTTTTGTATGGATTATTCCTGCTTCTGTTTTTTCTATTTCTTTCTTTTACTGTGTTACTCTGCCAATGAGGGAATAGTTTCCCCACTATCACACCCAAGTCCCTCACTACTAGTTGGCAGCCTCTGGAGTTTGGGAAAATGCACTTTAGTCCATGTGACAAACCGAGTACGGGGTGCCTCTGGGTGTCTTTCGGAACCGCGACGTTACAAAGTGGTATCATATGAATTATTTTCTCTTGACTTACTGTTTGGAGCTTATTGATAGGGATAAGAAGGAATAGGTGCTTGGTAAAAATCTGTGCCTGGGAGTTTCGGACCTGTATACAGGGAAATGCCAAACTACTTTGTTTATTGCAATTTTTCTGGTTTTGCAATTATTATAGTTGATTTGATTTTCACCGTTGGGTGACTCAAATGTATTGTGATGTTATTGTTGACCTTGTTGAGGTTCTATTTCTATTACAACCTGATGAGATGAGGGTATGCCATCTCATTCATCATTTAGGAACTTTCTTGAAATAATATGTCATTCATTCTTTCCTTGCCATATAGGGTGCATTAGCGATTGTATGTTGTTGTGATAGAAGTTGTGAAAGAGATGCATGTTGTTGTGATAGTTCCCTTGATAAAATAACTACTGTTTGATAGGGTATAATTTATGTAAGGTTTTGTTTGAATGAACTCCAAACATTGGTTAATGTGGTGTTATGGGACCTCATTGACTGGAATTTGGTGGATCATTGACTTGTTTACCTTGTTTATAACATGTGTAAGATGCCAATCATTGATTCTTGGGGAGTATGGGACCTCAATGATAGGAATTTGGAACTTAATTGATCGTTTTAGTGTTTTTCTTGGCTCTGGAGTAGTTTTTGAGGCTTAATGTCTAGAAAAACCCAGAATACACACCGTGTAGTTTTGAATACATGCCATGTGTTATTCTGTTCAGGAAGAAACTGTTTTTCTTAAGTACACGTTGTGTAATGTATGTACACACCATGTAGTCTCTAACCATGTCTCAGATTGTGTGGGTGGGGACATGGGGTTTGGAATCTTTGGTAAGACATGTCGTGCAGAGGATGTACACATCGTGTTGTAAGACCATGTATCCGGCCATGTCACTAACAACACGGCTCATCAAAATTTTCTTAGTACACACCGTGTTCTTCTGAAACATCCCGTGTGGTGTAACGCATGTTCCTGGCCATGTAACTAACAACACGGGTCAATGTTATCCTTTCTCATACAAGCCATGTCCTCCAGGAACACACCATGTAGTGTGAGCTGTGTAACCGACCGTGTATCTAACCACACGGGTCGGTAAAGTTTGTCTAGTAGATGCCGTGTTTGGCACTAACACACTGTGTAGTCTTGTTCTAAGGAGAACCGTGTGGCTTATCCATGTTGAAGGACTCGAGCAGGGGAATAGGATTCAAGTACACACCATGTATTAGGTGAACAAGTTGTGTGTATGGGGTGTTATATGACCGGTTCTGGTAGGAGTACACGCCCATGTGAATGGATGAAGGGAACACACCATGTTGGTGTTATACACACCGTGTATTAACATTTTGTAAAACTTGAATTCTTTCCTTCTCCTATTACCTTATTATGTTTTTGGTTTTTGGTCCTTGATAATCTTGATCTAAGGTGTGCGTTTGACCTTGCAGAGTCATGCCATTGAGACGTCCTCTGGTTGTATGCCAGTTTCAGGGTAGTGATCAGACACTAGATATTGCTGATTAGGGACTACCTGTAGATCCTCCCATTGTGCCTATCTTGGAACCAACCGTTATACTGGACGCAGGTGATGATGCACAGTTCAGGGAAGGCTTTATGAGGATGATGCAGAACTTTCAGGGAGCAACGCCTCCTGCCCCATCGATAGAAGAATTGACATGGGTCTTTCAGCAGAAACATCCTCCCACTTCCTCAGGGGATGGAGGAACCCAGGATACAGAGTCATGGCTAGAATCAATGCTGACGATCTTTGAGAATCTGGAGACGCCTCCAGAGAGGCGGGTCAATCTCGCTACATATATGCTTCAGGATTCTGCCAGGAGGTGGTGGGATGTAATCTCACAGATGGGACTCCATCAAGTCATTACCTAGGAGGAGTTCCATCATATCTTCTATGACTACTTTTATCAAGAGAAGTTGAGGGACGATCGAGCCTGAGAGTTTTTGAGTTTGGAGTAGGGTACTCTTTTGGTTATGGAGTATTCCTCTAATTTTACCAAGCTGTATCATTTCACACATATTTCAGGAGGTGATCATTTATTCCTGGAAAGGAAGTTTGAGGATGGTCTGAGGCACGAAATCTGATCACAGATGAACATCTTCCGGTTGACTTCTATCACTTCTATCGTCAACCAGGTGCTAATCACTGAGCATAATTTGTGGGATTCTAGAGTTGTGGGCCCGAGCAGCTCAACATCTGGAGTAAGTATCCCTCCAACTAATAGTATGACGTACCGCAAAGAGTCTTCGTGCGGAGATCCAAGGAGGCAAGATACTTCTTCTGGTAGTCAGATGGTGTCCGACCAGTGCGGGAAGAGTGGGAATACGAGGCCACACTGCTTGAGAGACCCAGTGGAGTGCCAATCTTGTGGAAAGATGGGTGATATTCAGTGCTTCTATTATATCTTCTCACCATAAGCTAGTGATAGGATTTCTTCTATGACTCATCGTTCAGGAGCAGCACCACCAATTTCTCACCAGTCTGGGAACTTGAGTTCTTCTGGCCATTTTTGGCCGAGGTGGAGGTCGTGGCCGTGGTAGCCAGTTTTTCGGTTTTCAATGATAATAGGGTGGATCAGATCAGGGTCGCCAGATTGGGTCACAGGGCCACGGTGTAGGTCAGAATTTTCCAGTGGAGCAGACCCAATAGGAGAAGGATCCCAGACCCCCTACAGCGTGAGGTACGATCTTAGTAGCCTCAGGTTTAGCTTCTTCTCTTTTTGATATAGGGGCTTCCCATAGATTTATATATATTTTTGTTGTAGATAACATTGGCCTCTACATCATTTCTTCTACTGATATCTTGAAACTAGACACTTCTTTGGGTACTAGAATGACGAGTGTACGTTAGTGTAAGGAGTGCCCCTAGAGGTTTGTGGGTGTCCCTTTTTATGGGACCACTATGTCCTAGAGACGGAAAGCAATGATTTCATTCTCAAAATAGACTGACTAGTTTCCTTCAAAGCAGTTTTCAACTGTTATCACCACAGGGTGAGTTTCATATCACTAGAGGGTGGATTGTTTCTTCATAAGGGAGAATGGGATGTACAGGTGAGAAGAGTGGGACCTGAGCATCATGGCTTAAGAGGAGTTACAACCCAGATTTCTAGTTTATATCTGGATGACCAGGGGATTTCATAGATGGACTTTCCTCCAGTGGTGGATCATTTCATAGATGTCTTTCCAGACTAATTTTCAGGTTTTCCTTCAGAGCGTGAGGTAGAATTTTCTATTGATCTTCTGCCAAGAGCGACACCGGTCTCCGTTCCTCCTTATAGGATGACTACACTAGAGTTACAGGAGCTCAAGAAGCAGTTGGAGGAGTTGCAGGCAAAGGGTTTCAACCGACCCAATACTTCTCCTTAGGGTTCACTTTTCCTATTTTCAAATAAGGCAGATGATCACCTTAGACTTTGTGTGGACTATCAGAAGTTGAACCAGTTGACAGTCAAGAACCGATATCCATTTCCAAGGATTCATGGTCTCTTTGATCAACTTTGAGGAGCCTCGGTGTTCTCAAATATTGACTTAAGGTCTGGTTATCATCAGTTGCACATTATACCATCTGATATAATGCATACAGGCTTTTCGAGTAGGTATGGTCTATATGAGTATATGGTTATACCGTTTAGTCTCATGAATGCACCTGCAGTTTTCATGGCACTGATGAACCGAGTGTTCCATCCATACTTGGATTCCTTCATGGTTGTTTTCATGGATGAAATCTTGGTGTACTCTCACACTCGACAAAACTATGCCACACATCTTGAGATATTTTTTGGTACACTAAGAGAGCATTATTTATATGCTAAGCTTTAAAAATGCCACTTTTGGATGGATCAGATTCACTTATTCGGTCATGTTATGTCTGATATAGGAGTTTTAGTAGACCCAAAAAAGTGAGATCAAAAGTTTCCTGGGAGCAACCGAAGAATGTCTTTGAGGTACAAATTTTTCTAGGGCTGGCTGGATACTAAAAATGCTTCATTCAAGACATTTCACTCTTAGCAGCACCACTGACGGGTCTGACTAAGAATGGTGTGAAGTTCTTTTTTTCATATTCTTGTGAGTCATCCATTCAGGAGTTGAAAGGAAGGTTGAATTCAGCACTAATACCAGTGTTTACAGATCCGGGAAGGAGCTATAATTTGTACTATGATGCTTCAGGTATCGGGCTGGGAGCTGGGCTTTTGCAGGGAGAAGGAGTCATTGTGTATGGGTCTCGGTAGTTGCGGCCACGTGAGAAGAATTACCCGACACCCGATCTCAAGTTAGCTACTATTGTTCATACCTTACAATATTGGAGAAATTATCTTCTGGGAGACCATTTAGTGGTTTTCACTAACCAAAAGAGTCTCAAGTACATCTTCACTCAGCGTGATCTGAATTTGAGATAGTGAAGGTGGGTGGAGTACCTTTAGTCTTTTGACTTTTAGCCTGTCTATACGCATGGGAAAGGCAATGCAGTGGATGATGGGTTGAGTAGGAGAACATAGATATAGGAAGTTCAGGAGGCTAGTAGTGAGTGGAAACATATGTCTTTATTTTCTGAGATGAATTTGGAGGTGCATGAAAAACAAGGGTAATTTTTTCTTTCTTCTGAGGCAGTTACCTCTACCCTTCTTGATCTAGTGCGAATAAGGAAGCTATTGGATTTAGAAGGCCAAGTCCTACGGGAGAGCATGTCCGGAGAGGATCCTATTCCAGGATGGACCATAGGCGAGGATGAGATCTTGTTTTTTTAGCGGTGCGTATGGGTGCCCGCAGACATACACGAGGAGCTAATGCAAGACTTTCATTCCTCCGTTTGGGCAGTTCATCCTGGTGTCACCAAGATGTATCGTGATCTACACCGTCATTATTGGTGGCCAAGTATGAAGATAGAAGTTTCTAGTTTTTTCATGAGGTATTCCACCTGTCAGTAGGTGAAGGTGGAGAATCAACGACCAGTAGGGCTTTTACAGTAGTTACCCATTCATGAGTGGAGGTGGAATGATATCACGATGGATTTCATGACAGGTTTACTGAGGTCACCTTGAGGGAATGATGCAGATTGGGTTGTCCTTGACACACTCACAAAGGTTGATAACTTCTTGCCGATCAAGGAGACCTTCAGTGTCAATGAGCTGGGACAGTTTTACATCTATGAGATTGTGCACTTACATGGAGTACCACACTCCATTATTTTAGACAGAGATGCACGTTTTACTTCTTAGGTCTGGTAGGGGCTTCAGAAGGCTATGGATACACAGGTACTTTTGAGTACAACTTACCACCCCCAGACAGATGGTCAATCCGAGAGTATGATTCAAGTGCTTGAGGACATGCTTCGAGCATGTATTCTAGATTTTCAAGGTTCTTGGGAGAAGCACATACCTCTTTTGGAGTTTGCCTACAACAATAGTTTTCAAGAAAGGATTCATATGGTACCTTATGAGGCTTTGTACGGTAGGCCATGCCAATCACCTTTATGTTGGCTGGAGGTAGTAGAGGCAGCTATGCTAGGACCTCGTCTTGTACAAGTGATCACAGAGAAGATTGAGTTGATTTAGAAGAGGATGGATACTGTTGAATCTCGACAGAAGTCTTATATTAATCAGTGGAGATGACCTCTAGAGTTTGAGTTTGGGGATCAGGTTTTCTTGTCTGTCACACCAAGGTTGGGACACTAGAGGATTAGGAGACAGGGTAAGCTTTAACCAAGATATGTTGGGATGTTTGAGGTGTTAGAGAGAGTCGGGCCGGTTTCCTATCAGTTGCAGTTAAATCAGAGGTACCGGGATATGCACGACGTTTTCCATGTTTCTTAGCTTCGACATTACATCTCAGACCCGTCTCATGTTTTCCAACCTGAGGAGGTTGAGTTGGAAATGGATGCATCATTCGAGGAGCATCCTATCCGGATTCTCTATTATAGTACAAAGGTTCTCTATGGTCGGTCTATCCCTCTGGTATGAGTGCTATGGTAGCACAGGCAAGTACAGGACGAGACCTGGGAGAGGGAGGCCGATGTACGAGCTTAGTGGCCGGAACTATTTGAGGTTTCTTCTTCTATGCCGCCTTGCTAGGGAAATTCAGGGATGAATTTCTTTAAGTGGGGAAGTTTTAATAACCTAGATCTTCTTTTTTAGGTATATTTTCATTTCTGGTCATTTTTTATAAAAGGAGGAATTTAGGTAAATTTTTGATGTACACGCCATTTAATTTTTGAGTACACACCATGTACTCAGTTACCACAGGTAGCCATGTGCTGGCCATGTAGCGGCCATCCACATGACCATGTTGGGGTGACCTGGAGGCCACCTAAAGCAGAGTGCAGAAATGGAAAGTTCACACCGTGTACTTACAAAGTACACGTCATGTATTTTTTTTTCATTAAATGGACCAGGGTCACGTCTTATCGACAAAAACACCTTCTTCTCCACCGAAATCAACCGAGAGCATCCGTACAAAAAAAATCTTCATTGAGCCTTTGATCGGGAATCCTTTCCCTGAATCGAACTCTATCGGTTTAATTGGAATCGTATCATTTAGTTCTCTCTTCTTCTTGAACACCTTCTTCAGATTATTCCTCTTTCAAGAGTTATCTTCGGTTGAATGTTTTAGACATTTTTGTAGATATGTGGTGTTCTTGGGAGATTCAAGGCTTTAGGTTCATGTATATCGATCTTGCAACACCATGGTAGGTGGTTTGTGCCTTTATGTTGGAAGTATTTGAGTTATAGGTGCAAAAACCTCGAATACCCATGAAGAGGGTATTGCACGTTTACCGTTTTAGCCCTTTTGTTTTACAATAATTATTCTGTGCTTGATTAGAGGTTAATTGAATGTGAATATGGTAAATTTTTATGCTTTGGATGTTCTTCCCATGCATGATGGCCTGTTTTGACTATTGGGTCTAGTTTTCCTATTATGCTGCTATTTACATTCCCATGCCTAGTTTAAGGATGGTGTGATTGTTATGATATGTTGATATGTTATAGACTGCTCTCCAAGTAGTTCTTGTGGTTTACTTTGGCCAATATGCACTACTATACTTGCTTGACTTACACAAGGCAATGAGAACCTAGTGTATAAACCATATGAATAATGGACGTAAGTGCTTCCACAGTGTTTCTGTAGATACTCGACGTGGGACACCAGGGGAAAAGATGTTGTGTGCTTCCCGAGAGCACCTTTAGTTACCGATACGAGACTATAAGAGGAAATGATAGTGAGTGATTCCTTAGAGAGTCTATGATTAAGCTGAACCAGAGGGGTTAGAATGAGTGTACTACCCAGAGGGTTGCTTGTGTTTCTAGGTAGGACCAGAGGGGATATGCTGTGAGTAATTTAAAGAGGGTTACATTTTTGTGATTACCTACTTTGATAAGCCATTTCTTGATATATGACACTGAACGCATTGAAACTGTGAATTGTTTACCTTGGGTACTTCCTTGTTTACTGCATTTATTTGCTTGCTGCCTGCTATATATTTACTGACTATTAGGCACAAATCTCATGGTGGTTTCCTACTGGTATTTAGTCTCACACACTGTTTGGGCCATGTTTTTTGGCCCAAAGAGATTATATTGCTGTAGGTATAGATAAGGGAAAGTGCCCGTCTAGTTTAGGTACGTGATTTGTTGTGGAGCTGGAGAGCATGGGACCAGACTATGGCATGTGATGCTGGGGAGTTGTTTACTTTGATTTATTTTGTACATGGGTTTAGTACAATTTTATGCTAGCATTGTGATTTGTTTGGCTTCTTTCTTAGACATATGTATCATGCATCATTCATATATATATGTGTGTGCTACAGTTTTTTATTTTCCAGTCTTTTGCTATTTACTTTTGTATGGATTATTCCTACTTCAACTTTTCCAATTACTTTATTTCGCTGTGTTAATCTACCAATGAGGGAATAGTTTCCCCACTATCACACCTAAGACCATAACTTCTAGTTAGTAGCCTCTGGAGTTTGGGGAAATGCACTTGAGGCTATGTGACCAACTGGGTGGGGGGTTCCTTTGGGTGGTTTTCAGAACTAGGACGTTACATTAATCATCATCAAACTGATCTAATTCACTTTGTATAGTGGTTGGGATGCAATCATCTTCCCTATTATATACTTTAGATGTCAATATTATATCATTCATAACATCTTCCTTATCATCTTCAACAATTTTTTAAGGAAGTTGTATTCCCAAGAAGTCTCAAATCATAATAATCCATCAACATTTGTGGAATTTTTCCAAAAATTTTAGCTTAGTTTTTTTTTGGAAAATATCACTTGAAAATTGATTCCCCATAAATTTCATCAAAATTTCCAAGATCTGTATTTTTAATCTTTATTAAGAAAGTTCTACCAAAAACCTTGAAATATTTCACTAAACATTTTTTCTAATACCACATCTCATATGGACTGATTTTAGATTATTTCAAAATAAAACACATATTTTTTACATGAACAATATTACTAATATATTCTCTCATGAAAAACTAATACGGTTTATAATCATCCAACATAATTCTTCCCATTTCTATTAAACACCAACTTTTTCCTTTCTTCAAATCCACTACATTAAGGAATATTTGTATAATTTTATATGTTTTTGATTCCATGTTTCATTAGATAGAGCTCCAAATAATTTATGGCGTACTACTTATCATTATTAGTTTTCAAATTAAAAAAAAACACCTATCTACCTTTTAGCTTCACTTATTATATATCTAAAAAAATTCCAACCTCTGATTTTTGATTCATTAACATTATGTTTATAATCCATGATAAGTAATCAATGAATGTAATTAAGTACAAATCATATTTAGTAGATTAATGTATTAAAATACCATAAAGATCATAGTGATTAAGCTCAAGTGGTCAGCTGGATATGATTTCAACTTTATTATGTCTTACACTAAGCATTTTCCCTATTTGAAATGTTTTAAAAATAACAACATCTTTCCATCTCGGTGGTGGTAAATTTTTAACAGAATTTACTATAGAAAGTGTGATCATAATTTTTTGGAAAGGATTCCCAAGTCTTCAATTCCAAAACTTATTTTCATCCTCTGTACTTAACTGAAAAGTGTGATAATGATCACTAATTTAGAAAATATTTCCACTATTTTTTTCACACTTAGTAACATATTTTCTAACATTCATGATTCTGAGGACAAATTAGTCTTTTCAGTACATCACTTTATTATTATCATCAATAATTTATAAAACACTTAGTAATTATTTTATGAGACCATCAACATACAAAACATCCTTTGATTTCAGTTTCTAAGTTTCAATCTCAGTGGTTCATATTCCTATGATTTTTAAGGAACTATAATTTATGATAGTAAATTCTCCTCCTTCGTGTTCTTAAATATATTTAATTATTTTTATATCATATATCATTTTGTAAGGAATAACCATTACCAAGAATCTAGTTTTTTACATTTTTTAGCCTTGATAGTGGTCTTAGTAAGAAAACTCTTTCCTCAACATTCTCTTTCCAAAATCATTTTCTTTTCTTGAATAAGAAATCGTTCTCGACAAATTTTCCATATATTCTTATATAATGTGACCTAGTTTGTCACATATTCCAAAAACTTCCTCCAAGCCATCAAAATGATTTTCCAATTGAAAATTTCAAGAATATAATTATTTTTCATTTCTATGTTACATCTTAAGAAAGTTATTCTCTTTTCTTCTTTTGTTTCTCATCCTTTGTTCGTTCCTATTCCCTAAGAGAGAAATGTTTTTCCAATTTTTACATGCCTTGTTCCCATATAGACCACAACAAAAACAATATCCACTAAATAATGATCTTCTATAAAAGTAGGATCCTTTCCAGTAGAATGTTTTCTATGTTTCAAAAAATTTTCTACACTTGTTTCCCCTTGGTGTGGGATAAATTTCTCACAAAGGTTGTTTTTAACTATTTTTAATGTGATTCGTTTTTCACATCCATTATTAATCCATTTTTTGCAATTATTTTTATAATACCCAAATGGTTAGAAATATTAGATGAAATTTTATATTTAGTTGGTAAATAACTCACCTTATTCTTTTGAAGAGATTTTTGAGCAGCTCGAGATGTTTCAGATTTAACCATTGAATTCTTGTTAGAAATTTATCTCATATTATTTAAGGTAATTTCATCCTTTTATTGAGTTTTAAAAACATCATTTTCCCTGAATTTTTATTCATCTTATTTTTCTTCTTCACTATTAGGGGAATTTTCCTTTTTCTCAACATTTGAAATGATACTTATAAACTTATATGGATTTCATCTTCTAAATAATTTTTGTGAGATGATTAATATTTAAATTTCTTACTCAAAATACTTCTTTTGTTTCCAGTGAACCTTTTCTTAGGTATGTTGGATTTTTTATCTTCCTTAGATGTTTTTCTCTACTTCATCCATTGAGGCTCTACTTCGGATTCATCATTATATTCTCCAATATTATTCTTAAGACGATTCATAGAAAAATTCCCATTTTCCCAAAACATAAATCATTTGTGTGGGAGTTTTCATCTATATTTTAATCTATCCATATGATAATTTTTATTAGATAAGAGACATGATTTTTCTATCCATTTCATTATCTTTCTTATCTTCTCAATCACCTAGTTTAATAATATTAGAATTTTTGATCTTGAACTTTCTTATAGATTCAAAATCTATTTCATCCTTGATCTTCCTTTTGAGTTTTGGAGATTTTATCATTTAATATGGAATAATAAAGTTATGTGCTTCATCAAGAGATAAATCATTTCTATCTTCCAAGGGAGAAATCATAGAGTCATACCTATCCATAAAATTCTTCATGAGTTTCTTAAAAATGGTAAAATCTTTAAAGATATCTCTGAAAAATATAATTTTTCAAAAATATTTCATTAAATATGGTGAATTAATCATAAATAATTTATTAATCTTTCATTATGATATCTTTGAAATTGATACACTAAATTTTTATCTTTTATTCCATCAATTTGAAATTTCCACTGATGATAATTTTGATTTTCTCCATGTTTCATTGTCTAGTTTGAGACCCATAAACTTCATGAATTTTTTTATCACAAATACATTTGTGTGAAATTTATATCTTTCTAATCTACCTGAATATTAATTTTGTCAATAAATATCATAGGAGAATTTTTCTTAATAGGTGGATACCCAACTATGCCTGCATCAATTACCTCAAATAACATAGATAAATGATATGGCATCATCCTAATTTTACATCCATGATAATTTTTTCCATCGAAGGTAGGGATAACTATCATGTTCATTGAGTTGATATTTTCCATGATAATGATATAATAGGGGAACCTTGGTTATTATAATAATTGAAGTTACTTAGGATCAAGGGAACAAATAAGTAGGGGGCAGGGTAGGGGGTCAAATTAGTAGTGATATTTTATAATTAAAAATTCTCTTGAAATTAACCCATGTAAATTTTTAGAGTTATTATCTTTGTCATATTTATGTAAAAGACTCAAAAGCATGAAATAATAATAATTTAAGGCAAGGTAGACAAACATTACAAGTTTCTTCCCTAGTGTGGGTGACTACATCCTTTCCATGGAAAATCCCATTGGTTTATAGAAATTAACTATAATATAAAAGTGAATTTAATTACCCAAATCCCATTATAATACCTTTAAATCTTTATAGGTACTATTATTATAACACTCATCATTTATAAAAGTTTTTATTATATTCCCAAACCAAAAAAAATATGGAAAATTTTCAGCACAGATCAATGAAAGATCATCCATAATTTCTTCGTCTGATGTTTCCATATGGTATCTCAATCCAATGCACCTTTTGATTCCATTTTTTATTTTCTATATAGTTCTCCCCACAAAACTATATCTTCTTTCTATGTTCTATATGATGAACAAAAATACTACACCATAGAATCTATTCAGAATATCAGTTTGATACTATCACTGTCTGGTATCTCTAATCGAATATTTTGTATGGTGTCTCACAATTGACAATCTATTAAATTAATCTAACTAGTTTCTCTATTCTTCAAAAAATTTATGTGGAAACTATAACTATTCAAAAGTTTAGCTTTTTAGTCTTTATTAGACATCAATGCCTTGTACCTTTTCTACAACAGTTTGACTTTTTGACATGCATGAACAATATACATTTTCATTCTATAGATGCACCCTTATTTATAGCTATTCTCGAAGGATAATTGGTGGGAATACAAAATATTTTTTCCACTCCTTCAAAATTAATTAGATTCCCCTAAAAAATCCTATAGTCCTCTTT